>CM059191.1:76672444-78028758 GCA_030323885.1 Branchipolynoe longqiensis
AGTAGACACGCCCACTAATATAGTGAGGTATATAATAGTGTAGCTATATCTATGTATGGATGTATATGTATATGTATATATGTATATATATATATATATATATATATGTATATATGTATATAATACTAATAGTATATCTAGATATATGCATTATATATGTCCATATATATCTATAAATATGTATATATATACATATATATATATAGATGTATATATATATATGTGTATATATGTATATATGCATATATATATATGAATATGTATATATTTGTATAGATATATGTGTATATATATTGCATGGTGGACTTGATTTATTCTTTGGTGGGAACTGCCATGACATGCTCCGAATAGTGAGGTATATTACAGTGTTGTTATATCTATGTGTGTATGTATATATATGTATATGTATGTATATATATATGTATATATATATGTATATATGTATATAATAATATATCTAGATATATGCATTATATATGTCCATATATATCTATAAATATGTATATATATGTACATATGTATATATATGTGTATATATATGTATATATGTATATATGTATGTATGCATATATATGTATATATGCATATATATATGTATATATGCATATATATATGTATGAATATGTATGAATATGTATATGTATATATATATATATGTATATATATATATATGTATACATATGTATATATTTGTATATATATGTATATATATTGCATGGTGGACTTGATTTATTCGTTGGCGGGGACTGCCATGACATGCTCCGAATAGTAATTACGGCAATCCTCTGGTATCATTCAAGCCCTCCAAACATCCTGTGAGTTGCGCCTATTCATGCAGACATGCTCTTAGTTTAGACACATGTGGTCTCTTCCCACGCAAAATAATAATATGTGTAATTATATGATATCTAAGCGTATTAAACACATCTCAGTCAATGACTCATCAATAATGTAGGTTATTAGACATCAGGCGGCAAGTGCCTTTCTTGGAATGGTTGTGTTAGAGAAGGGGTGGGGAACTGGATGGTGGTGGACCATAATTCAATACGGCGAAGACGAGAGTTCATATCATGGGTTTTTATTAGTTGATCAGTGGAGGGGTCAGTTACAGGTTCAATGTGGTCACATAAGGTCACATCGGGTCAATCAGGTCAGGTGGGGTCAAATCAGGTACAATCAGGTAAAATCAGGTAAAATCAGGTCAATTCATTCGTTTAACAATTGCTCATTTTTCTATTCAGTCCATTAGTCACCGGCCGGACTCGAACCCTCAACCAATTCGAGGGAGGGTTCGAGGCCGGGGGTCCAGTACGGTCCCCCCTGCTTGTCATCACCATTGACGACTTACACTACATCGACATGGCACCGCCATTTGGATGCCGAACATCCTCAATGGTGTGTGCCAGAACCACAAACGCAGTGTTTTACCTTCTCAGAGGTAGGGGCCACCACGTACACTGCTACTTAGATGACTTTGTGGGAGTGGTAACTGACAGGAATATGTGGACAGGTATATGTGGCAGCTGACAGGTATATGTGGACAGCGTCCGAGGTCCATGACCCGAGGTTCATGATTTCCTCCTTGGGCGCTCCTTGTTTACATTGTCAGTGTTCATGGAGTGGGTAGCGTTGCGGATGGGGCTGCACGCCTCGTCGTTGTCATCATTATCGGTTATGTTGGCGGTAACATAGAGTATTGTGTCGTGGTCAGGGCAGAGAGCGTGTACATAGATGAGAGGGACAACTCCCGCGAAAATCGGTAACACAGTCTACAGTGGTGCCTCTCGCAGTTATTGTTGAACAAGCCTTGAGTTTGCCGGTACGTGCAGTGCAAAACATTAGTTTTATTCAAAATTAATAGAAATCCAGAACCCTAACCTTATGAATTCAATATAATCTGTTTGGTAAAGATGTTTTCTATATGTGTTCCAAGCGGCTTGTGTCTAGGTCATGTGCTTTTAGAGATATTTGACTTTTTCTGTATGAAGATTGCTCACCGCCATTCACAAGGCATTGAGTTTGAGGTACGTGCAGTGCAAAACGCTTATGTTATTCAAAATTAATAGAAATCCAGAACCCTAACCTTATAAATTTAATATAATCTTTTTGGTAAACATGTTTTCTATATATGTGTACCAAGCGATTTGTTTCTAGGTGGTGTGGTTTTAGAGATATTTCACTTTTTCTGTATGAAGATTGCACACGGCCATTGACAATGCCTTGAGTTTGCCAGTACGCATACAGCTGTGTCATAAACTATTCAACAACCACCACTTGGAGCGCCACAGTCGGCAGCTGTTACACAGTCTAGTATGAGAGTTGTCCCTCTCATCTATATACACGCTCTCTGGTCAAGGTCAGGAGGAAGTTTTACACGCTTCCATATTTCCCTTGCTCGGGCTGTCACTTCAGCCGGTGTTTGGCAGCCAGTAATGTATTCACATGTTTTAACATTATTACATACCCTGGCTGCCTTAGTGTCGCTTTGCATGACGTACTCGGGCTCCGCGCCGTCATGTATAGTTGTAGGCATTTTGTTCATGCAGTCTTTTTCTCTGTGATTGTTCATACGGCGATACTTGTTGGCGCACCATGCACAAGTGTGGAACTTCCTATCAGGCATGTCGCCGTGGGTTGCTGTGAAGGCACAGTCGTTCCCCCAGTTCCATAAATTGCAGGGCTTCCCATCGGTGTCACGGGTAAAGTCCTGAGAAGGGTCCACAGCAAGGAAAGGAGGAAAAACGGGTGACCACTGTCCCATATTGAGCACACCCTTGCAGGAATAGTTTCCCATTCTTTAAATCCTGATATTTTGTGATTTAAACTGATTGATTCATTGATTGGTGGTTGCTTTACGCCGTGTCGGCAGCATAGGCCATATTCACGGCGAGAAATGTTTGTTTTTTGTTCAAACCATCGCTTTTACATGTAAAGGCAGACAGACAATCAATTATGTGCCAATAGACACTGATTAAATTAGAAAGCTCACAATCATATATTTGTGGTCAAGGGAAACAAATTCCCATAGAAAAAGAAAAGTTTTATTAATAATTGATAGAATCTATTTAGTAAACTATATGAGGTGGTACAGTCCAGCTGCCCTCAAAAAGGCTAAAATGTTTTCCTGTTTTACCTTAGTAAAAAGGTCATGCATACTGTCTGCAGTGTAGAACTGTTGGCGCAGAGCCAAAAAATCAACGCAACTTAGGAAAATGTGGTTTGAGTTTCAGCGGGGACTGACGCCCAATACATTCAGGGGGAGGTTCCTCCTTGAGCAGAAAAGCATGTGTAAGCCACAAGTGGCCAATACGGCAACGGCTAAGGACCACTTGGTCCCGCTGACCTCCCGCATGAGTCTGTGGTGGCTTTCCCACATATGGTTCAATTTATTTAAGTTTATTAATGTTTTCATCCCACTCATGTTGCCATTTGGATTTTATGTGGGTGGCTATTAGTGGTTTCAGATCAGAGTGAGGGATCAGACACGGTTCAAGATCACATTTCAGGGCCTTCTTCACAGCCCGATCAGCTCGTTCGTTTCCATGATTTAAGCAGAAGTCTATGTAGATAAATTAAAAATAGACTTAAAGCACTTTAATCTGTGCAAAAGATACATATATATGTGTAACTATGTCTGAACAAGAAACTACTAAATAAATAATGGGATCTTTCCATAATTTGAGCCAATCAGAGCTGTTCTTTTCGATTGCAAATGGCCGCCCCTTATGGGGGCCGCCATTTGCAATAAAAAAGAATGGCTCTGATTGGCTGAAACTGAGAACTGTTCTCAGCCAATCAGAGCTGTTCTTTTTTATTACAAATGGCTTCCCCCATGGAGGCAGCCATTTGCAATAGAAAAGAACAGCTCTGATTGGCTGACACTGAGTTCTCTTGAGAACGAGAAGAGGAAAGTTCATTTCCGGCAAGTTCAAACGGGCTCAAACGAGTTCAAACGTGGCTGGTTGTCCCGCTCCTTCCAGTGATGAATATGCTTATGAAAGTCCTGCCTATTCTCCTGGGCCTGTATGCAGGAGTCGGTGGTAGTGGGTTTTGGTGTTACAGCCTATTACCGGTTAGCTATCGCCGACATCGGGAACTGTGTCAAGTCGTATGCAGGAGCGCGTAACACTTACATTATAGCTAAACGTGAAGTTATTTATAGATTTGGGAATTCCCTCGAGTCGACAATATGAATAATGCCGCCAATGCGGCGACGGCGTTAATAACGGCTCGAATTTAGGGTTAAATTGATAAGATTTCACTTATTGCGTATGTAATTCTGTTAAATATGACAGCATTGAATAGATTTGGGCCTGCGGCGGCGCCGGCGCCGGCGATTTGCGACAGTATGGATATCGACGTCGATGCGGCTGCGGCGATTTGTTTACTTTACATTCGTCGATTCGAAAATATAAATATTAATATCGCTGCTGATCCGGCGGCAGCGTTAATATCGCTTCGAATTTAGGGTTAATTTGATCAAATTTCACTTATTGCGTAAGTAATTCTGTTAAATATGACAGCATTGAATAGATTTGGGCCTAATGAACTCGCTATACCTCCTATCTATCAGGGGTAGGGTAACACCGGTTACGCTTTTGGTGCTAGGCCTATCACCGCCTCATGCATACCATGTTTCGCCCCTACCCGGGAAATTCCCTCCTACCACCGTTTTGGCTCGCTACCATCGAATACCACCGACTCCTGCATACGGGCCCTGGTGGGAACTGTAGTTGCTGGCGTTTGTTGTGCGTTGCTGCTGTGGGTGTTTGCTTTTGGGTGGGTGGCAGCCGCTGCGGCTGCCTGTGCTGACGTGCGTCCGCTCCCACATGGGCGCCGAACGCAAACGCATCTTGCCAAATGTCTTTCACTGCGTATTGGTCGGCCCAACAACAATGTAGGAGGCGGCCATCGTCACTCCATGCCAACACATGTTCGGACCATAATATGCATGTATACCAGTCCCAGTCTGGTGCCATTGTTGCCAGGTGATGTATGTGGTGTATGATGTTGATCCTCCATGCCTCCGTCGTCTCCGGTGCTTTTGACATTTTACACAGTGCCGCAAAGTACTCGGGCATCATAGCTTCTCCTACTCCGACTCTTTCTCTTTTATTGCCCCTTATTACATACAGGTTTGGAAGAAGAGCATGTTTACCTCTTTTCTTTCCTGCTGATTTTCCGGCGGCGAACAGGAGTTGTTTGATCTCGTCTGGCTCGTCGTCTGGTCCGATGAGTTGAAAGTTGCCATAGCCGTTAGCTTCATTGTACAGGATGTACACTTCCTCCTGTGTTGTAGGGCTTATTGTCTCTGTTTTTTTTTGTTTTTTGTTTTTGGTCCATTAGTTGTTTAAGCAGGGGAAATTTCAGTCATAGACGACTGGTCTTCCTCATTCCACTGCTGGTCGATAGAAAGCCCGAGCCTACACTTTTACCGACCCAAGGGATTTTTTACCTCCCACACCACATAGACATGGTATGAGAGCAACCGGCCTTTGATGACGCTGTAAGATATACACAGCGGTGGAAATCCAAATTGGCAGAGCTGGGGGCACGGGGAATCGAACCGCCGACCCTCAGATTAGGAGTCTGACCTAGAAAAAAGTCAGACACTGTAACCACTCCGCCACAGAGAACACCAGGCGCGTGCGTACGATCATCCGTGGTGCTGGTATTGGCTGCGGTATCAGAAAGTCGACCATGCTGGCAGCCGCTGTTGTCAGTTGGAGCTTGGACACGTGAACCATGCTGCTGTCGTGGTTGACAGGGTCACTGTCACTGTCAACCATGGGATTATCCTCCTCGGGTGTGGTGATTCTCCTGGACTTGTCTTGGGTCGCCTCCAGTTTTTCGATCCGTCCCATCACTTTTGTGTTGAACTCCGTCACCTTTGCTTCCATGGCGTTCTGGACGGCGAATACTATCCCATTTGTGATGGCTGAGTCCACTTGCATTGGGGGGCTTGAGCCAGTGCTGGGATAGCCTGGGGCGTTTCCGCTTTGTCGCTTGTCCGGTTGCCTGGGCCGTGTTCAGGGTCCGTCTGGGAGGCGCCTCAGGGACGTCTCGGCAATGCTTTTTGGCCTATTTCCGTTCAGGGTGCGTCTCGGCAACTGGAGCTGAAAGGCGCCTCGAAACTGGCCGCCGCATTCAGTGGTTTCAGCCAATCACAGCGCAGCTTTTCCATTGCAAATGGCCGCCGCCTATGGGGGCAGCCATTTTCGAGACAACAAACTGCTTTTGCCATTCAGCCTAGCGTGACATCACGGCCATCTCTGAGGCGCCTCCGAGACGGAGCCTGAATGCGGCCCTGGTTTGGTGTTTGTTCTGCCATACCCGTGTCGTTTGCTGTTAATCTCGGTCGTCCACGGGGTTTAGGGGCGGTGTTCTGGTGGGTTGCCGTCATCCTGGTAGATTTCTTGATGTTAGGCATTTCATGTCGTGGCGTTACGTGATGCAAATCAAATCGAGCGTGCGGTGTGTTGTTCCGATGGTGGCGGCTTTGACCATTGTGATTCCAAGCCGGGGCATCTTGACTTTGGGAGTGGTTTATAACCTTTCGGCGGTTACTGGTTGCAGAACTGCAACATTAATAGAGAGGCTCCAATAAATCGGCCAATCTTTGGTTGAAGATTAAACTTCAGTAGGGAATGTTGTAGAGGCTGGGGACATCTTTACAACGTTGTAACGGCGAAGCATTGAGGCGGCCCCGAATCTCTTCAGTCCGGCGGTAGTTGAGCGGTAGTTGGGCACTTGTATCCAGTCGACAGCAGCAAGGGTTTCGAGGAAGGGCGGGTAAAGATGGGTGCAGCGGTGGTTCCAGCAACGAGAACAAAGCGAGAGAAAACATAAAGGTACCGGGCCCCACCCAAGCACACAACTCCCCTGGTCAGGGGGAGGAGTATGCCCGGGGAGAAAAAAAAGGGTAGAGTGTAGGAAAGAGAAATGAGGAGAGTTGAGTCAAAGGACTGTGTCTATTTGCTCTATGGCGACCAACCAGCGAGCTATGGACACGGGCAGAGTAAGAGTAGAAAGTGAAATGCCGGCGGGCTCCCCCTCCTGGAACTCTTTTCAGACATATCAAGGAGGAGCAAGGCCAGCGGAGAGGATATAGAGAGAGGTGTGGACAGAGTACGTTCTGGATAGCAAGATTTGCTGGGGCGTTGGTCACATGACTGTAATGGCGGGAATTCCAAGCATCTCAGCCTGGAGGAAGATTAATGTTAGTTCTCAGAATTCCGCAAGGTGGCGCCACCGTACAGTGGTGGCCGCTGAGTCAGTTTGTGTGTAATCCTAGTGGGGCCACACCCCCGTTACATATCCAGCCGCGCCCCCCCCCCCCTCGTCTCCGCCTAGAATTACTCATGTTACGACTAACATGCACAATTTATCTCTGTGTGAAGTTAATCTTCCAATGATGACCAGGCTGCATAGATAATTAGTTCCGTAAGCCCCCGCTAGCATAAGCTGGCACTGTTCTCTCAACCTCGTGCATTGTGGAGAACTAAATGACTCTATCCACACCCGCAGTTGCTTTCCTTGTTTACTGTGTTTGGTGCCACGAGTCCTTTGTTAGGCAGTCTTTTGTTTGTTGGGCTTTTTTCCCTCCTAGCAACATATATTGTCATAGCAGGACAGGTACCGACTTGTGACAGTGCACACTGATGGCGAGTTTACAGTGCTGTCCCTCCCCATGACCCAATATCCCACTCAGTCACATTTTCCTGATATTGTACTAACCAGTCATTTGCATATCCTCGTAATGCAATTATGTAAGTCATTGGTATGTCTTAGTTGTTTTTGTTTCACGTCCTAGCAACATCTAAGGTCATATCAGGATGGGTCCCGAATTGTGTCTCATAGCGAAATAGCGAATGGTAGACAGGAAGTGTGAACACTTATTTGTCTCTCATTTTTGCTTGAGTGCAAGTAAATAAGCAACACAAGGAATAATTTAGTAGCATGTGGTGAATGAGGGGTCAAATTTCCCTGGATCATCAGCCCATGCTTTTTCTAATCTGTTCTTGAATGAATTTATTGACTCTGCATCAATAACATTTTGTGGGAGACTGTTCCATATATTTATGATCCTGTTTGAGAAACTGTGTTGCCTTAACTTTGAAATGGCTCTGGGTTTTACTAGTTTGAGAGTATGGCCCCGACAGCCTTCTCTTTTATTCAAGGTGAAAAATTGGTTCATATCTATTTCATCAAACCCTTTCATAGTGCTAGTCCACTGGGAGACCAAGCCACCAGCACCATGACTCAATATCCCACACTGTCACATTATCCTGCTACTGTACGAACCAGTCCTTATCCTATTATAATTTATATTATTATTAATTTTAATGCCAAGTGCCAGGCTATGTAGCAACAAATGTCAATTTTATAAGTCATTGCTTTCAGTTGGATATTCTAATAATGCTGAGTGCCTGGCTAGGAAGCGACAAGTATCATTTGTTAAGTCACGTGTTCCACTGAGTGGTAGTTTTTGCTGGTGAATAAAATCGAAGAACAAATATGTTGAATACAATCTAGAGTTTACTGGATGCCTTCACTTGTGTCCTATTTTAATAACCACAATGCTGAGAAATAAGTTACATAGTCTGGAATTAAACATGTATTATTTGAGTTAGTGACATCACTTTCATTTCCAAGAAAACATGTGGGTTGGTTTAACACGAATCAAGTGTTTTTTTTTAGTAATTTGCTGTGAAACATGTATGTGCAATTGTCCCGACAGTGAACTTTGATATGCATATTTAAAATTAGAACGCATGTTGTAAGCTACACTGTATGGGTGATACCAGAGAATAGCAGATAAACGGCAGTTAACAACCAAAAGAAATTGTTTGATGAGTCAACCTAGAAAAAGAGGAGAGAAAATAAACCGGTTTCACCAGACGGGATGGCCGAATGAGTTAGAGCATCCGTCTCCCGTGTTGGTAGATTGTGCGGTCATGGGTTCAAACCCTGGTCGAGTCAAACCAATGACTTAAAATTGATGCTTGTTGCTTAATTCCTAGCCTGGCACTCGGCATTATTAGGATAGGGCAAGGACCGGTTGGCTTGGTGTCAGGATAATGTGCTGAGTGGGATATCAGGTAATGGTGGTGGCCTGGTCTTCCAGTGGGGCAGCACTATAAAGTTGCCATGAGCACGCACTGTCACAAGTCGGTACCCATCCTGATATGACCTTAGATGTTGCTAGGACGTAAAACAACAACAACACACACATAAACCGGTTTCCGGTAACAGCGATTGGGGGAGGGGGGGTTATATGTGGATATTTGACAAGGCAAACAGACAGACTGTGTCCAAGTAAACAACGAGTTATCAAGTAACTAGGACCATTCTGATACTGATCCTGTCTATAATGATAAAGCGTCTTCCGCCGAATGTGTGGGAATGGGACTAACCAGGGCATACAAACGTTACACATGGTTGACGGAACTTGGCATTACGCCTATATGAACATGACAACAGGCAGTATACCCAACCCACACCCACCACACACACACAGTTCGGCACGACCTTGACCTCTCCCACCTGAACTCGCAGCGCCGGGCACAAGCGTAGATATATGTGTCACATGACACGGGCTATGGTTGGTTGTATGCAGGGCAGATTGTCATGTTTTTACTTCTCGCAGATTAATCAGTTACTGCCCGATATGAAGTGGATATCGATATGTAGCTAAGACAAGACAGCAATGGACAATGGTAGCCATATGGGATTGAATCTTGTTTGAAAGTTTTTGGAGAATGGTCCAATGGTCAAGCCTTACCTTACACAGAGTTCATAAGTGTATCACCATATATATACATATATATATATATTTATAATAATAATAGCGTATATATACAGATATATCACTAACTCAGAAATATATTGAATATGTACAGACATGTATATATAAATATATATATATAAATCTATATATAAATATATATATATAAATATACAAAAATATATATATATAAATATATATATGAATATATATGGATATATATGGATATATATAAATTATATAGATATATATATAAATATATATAAAAATATATATAAATATAAAGATATATAAATAATTATAAAGATACATAAATCTATATAAATCTATATAAATATATATAAATCTATATAAATATATATAAACATATATAAATATATATACATATATATATATAAATATATATATACAAATATCTAGATATAAATATATATAAATATATGTATATATTATATACATAAACATTCATCATGTGCGGGGGAGGATCGGCGCGTCCGGTAGGGACGGCAAGGACCGGTCGAGGCGCCACCGTCAAGTGGGAGGACAACAGGCAGTACATAGCATAAATGGTACAATATAATATAAACAAATAATTCCCTTCCGCACCTCGGTACTCGCATAATATGTGATACATCACACATATGTATAATTTAACTAAATTGTTTACCTTCCTATAGGCATTTACATGTATAACGATTCGAAGTGTTGAGTACGGTGGTTTCAAATCAAGTTAAAGCAACATAATCCGGTCAAAGCACCATATTTTCTTAGTCTAGATTTGATACTACATATCCAACTTAGGTACGGGTGCATTTGCTAAGCATTTGTTGTTGCATAGTAGGGACTACTAAGTTAATTTAACACAACCTCTTACTATTGGGGTCTCTGGTGTCGAGCATTTCGAAATGCCCCCAGCTCTGCCAATTTGGATTTCCACCGCTGTGTATCACTTAGAGCGTCATCAAAGGCCGGTTGCTCTCATACCATGTCTATATGGTGTGGGAGGTTAAAAATCCCTTGGGTCGGTAAAAGTGTAGGCTCGGGATTTCTATCGACCAGCAGTGGAATGAGGAAGACCAATCGTCTATGACTGAAATTTCCCCTGCTTAAACAACTAATGGACCAAAAAAAAAAATTTTATTGTCACGTTTTCCCTTTAAATATGTCCAATATCTGCAATTTATAGCAAACGTTACTTCAAGCTAAAGTAAGCTAGATTAATATAATATACCTATCAACCTAATATATTTATCTTAAAAATAATATGGCATAAACTGAAAACCATCGGACTTTAACTTAAACCCGAATAATAGAAAAAGTAAAGGTTTAAACAAATATTTAACGACGCCTCTAGAGCACATTGCGTTTAATCATCGGCTATTGGACTTAAAACCCGAATAATATTGTTCATTTTGAATCACTCTCTTCTATCCAAAAAAGTTATTTAATATGCACATGCACACGATATTGTGTGGGATATTTGTTTACAGTTGTATTGCACACGTGTAATGGTTTATTACATGACTGGCTGACTATGTCAGCCTGTTCTAGACAGGTGTGTTATTCAATTGAACAGAGAGCAACCCAGTAGTTGGTTGTTGGAGTTTAAATCCTGGCAACATCCAAGGTCATATCAGGACGGGTACTGACTTGTCAGACTGCCCACTTATGATGTATTTATAGTGCTGCCATCCTGGAAGACCATACCACCAGCACCATGACCTGATATCCCACTCAGTCACATTATCCTGACACTGAGCCACCCAGTGCTTGTCCTATCCTCATAATGCCGAACACCTGGCTAGAAAGCGACAACTGTACATGTTTATCTCATTGGTTTGACTCCACCCCGGTAGTATCAAGGTAACACACATACAATACCATATACTCAGAGTGTGAGACATGCCGGTATACCACCATTCACACATAACACAAATAGTGCATGACTGAAACAGTGAGTGGCCCTGGTGGCGAAATCCGCTAACTACTGTTGTTGTTGTAGGTGTCCCGCACATCGTGGCTACCGCACACTGAGTGGAACTACACTGGCGCCCGTGAGCTGCCGTGGAGACACCACCTTATGCCCCAGTCACACTATAGCTTGCGACCGCTTTGCGACCACCTTAGACCAAAGAACCCACACTCACCAGTGACGTCCTTGCAACCAAAACAATGGTTGCCGACATCTGGGCATCACTGGTGACTGTGGGTTCTTTGGTCTAAAGTGGTCGCAAAGTGGTCGCAAGCTGTAGTGTGACTGGGGCTTTACTCTCACGTAACACCTGTGGTGGTGCGTCACTCCTCGGGGGAAGACACACACACGTCACGGCCACACACTACCCACCCATTTCCCAACCTCCACCAACCCCCTCGTGACACTCCCTCCATCGATCGGCCTCACCAACACATACACTCTTCACTTATCAGCCCTACCAACATTCTCACATACCCTCCATCAACCACCCCTCGTGACACCTCCTCCACCGTCCACCTCTCCTGACATGCTCACATACCCTCCATCAACCACCCCTCGTGACACCTCCTCCACCGTCCACCTCTCCTGACATGCTCACATACCCTCCATCAACCACCCCTCATGACACCTCATCCACCATCCACCTCTCCTGACATGCTCACATATCCTCCATCAACCACCCCTCGTGACACCTCCTCCACCGTCCACCTCTCCTGACATGCTCACATACCCTCCATCAACCACCCCTCATGACACCTCATCCACCATCCACCTCTCCTGACATGCTCACATACCCTCCATCAACCACCCCTCATGACAGCTCCTCCACCGTCCACCTCTCCTGACATGCTCACATATCCTCCATCAACCACCCCTCATGAGACCTCCTCTCTGTCCACCTCTCCTGACATGCTCACATACCCTCCATCAAGCACCCCTCGTGACACCTCCTCCACCGTCCACCTCTCCCGACATGCTCACATACCCTCCATCGACCACCCCTCGTGACACCTCCTGAATCCCCCACCCCTCCTGACATTCTCATATACCCTCCATCAACCACCCCTTGTGACACCTCCTGGATCCCCCACCCCTCCTGACATTCCTACATACCCTCCATCAACCACCCCCGCGTGACACCTCCTCTCCTGACATTCTCACATACCCTCCATCAACCACCTCTCGTGACATTCTCACACACCCTCCATCCACCGCCCTTCGTTACACACGTCTTCTACCCACCTACCCTCCTACCCACACACTCTCCACCCACCACCCTCCCAACACACACACACTGGAGTCCACACGCACAGGTAAATTATATCTACAATTCAACAATACGTCGACACTGGCTATAGAAGCCGTGGGTCATAAAAGTAAACCCTGATCGGCTCTGTTTTGGTTGAAGGACCTATAGCGGGATCTGCGTATACACTGGTCCCAGGCAAACTCTGGTGGGGCCCGTCACCCACCTCCACCACCACTACCACCACCACCACCACCACTACCACCACCACCAACACCACCACTACCACATCCACCACCACCATCACCAACAAAACAGCGCCATACGCGAAAGGACCAAGCCCACCGGACATAAACACCCGGAACTCCCAGGGGGTTTCGGGGGGAGGAGTACGAGCACGGGTCAATTTGTTGGCGACTTGCTGGAGTTGAGATCTGGCTACAGACGACCACCTCCCGGAGGGTGAAGCAAGGTAAGGGCAATGTGCTGAAACAACGAGGGACTACCGGCCTAACTGACGCACTGGAACTTGGACCCTGTCATAGCTGACAAGTGACAGTGTGTGGGGACAGGGTCAATGGGGCGGTGCAGTCAAACTGAGAGGCCTGTTGCTGTCACCGCTGTCGATTGTAGCTAGTTAGTCAGTCCAAAGCCACAGGGATGTGTGCAGGCCATGAGTTAATAATTATTTGAAGTTGAGCTTCGCTGTAACTTTAAAGTTGTCTACTGTGGCGTAACCACATTTAGTGATGTTGGTTGGTTGGTTCTTGTAGTTTTGCGTTCTAGCAAGATCTAAGGTCATATCAGGATGGGACCGACTTGTGACCTTATAGAGCTGCACCATTCGGAGACCAGGCTGCTGGTACCATGACCTGATATCGCACTCAGTCACATTATCAAGACACTGACTGAATGACTGAGCTGACCAGTCCTTGTCCCATCCTAATATTAATAATGCCGAGCACCTGGCTAGGAAGCGACAAGTATCAATGGTTTGACTTTACCGGAGTTTGAACCCATAATCTACCAACACGGGAGACGGACGCTCACCTCATTCGGTCATCCGGTTTGGTACCTTACTAATGTTAGTGATGTTGACCCTGTTTGTAATTAAGTGTTTGTTGTGTCGCCTGTGTGGGGAGAGTTAGAAGTGACGTGTCAGTGCAGTGGTCGGCTCGACATCTGTGTATTTAGTGAATGGTATTGATTCTTCATTGATTGATTGGTTGATTGGTAATGGGTTTAATAGAGTGTCACGCCTCCTTAGAGTATCATCTTTGTGTGTGTTTCTATAGATTGGTGGGTCATCAGTATAGATAAATGTATGCGGTTACTGTTGATTAGTAAGTTATTACATGGGATGAGGTTTGAGACTGAGGGTTTATAAAAGTAGCATTGGCTGAGGCAAAGTTAGTGGAGGTATTCGACTGGGCCTCTCTATGCGAATATCAAAATATTTCCTTACAAATTCCTATTCGACTGGGACCAGAAGTGGGTTTCTATATGTATGATTTGGATGTGTGTTGTGGCTCCATCCGCTCCATCCGTAAATCTTGCGGATAGAAAGGGCCCAGTCGAATGCCTCCAATGCCACATGTATATTACTCAAGGGACTCAAATCCTAACATTAGCACGGGGATGTTTATTTTAACATGCAAACCTTAACCATTTCAATGTCCAAAGTCAAATTTAAATGCATAAATGAGAATCTTTCGGATTAATCCGAAATTCCAGATTTTTAATTTGCCCGATTTTTTTCCAAGATATACTCAAGATTTGAGACCATTCCGGCTTCTCCCATTACTTTAGAAATCCCAAATATTCATCAAATATTTTCCTGAATTTATATTTTTGTCAGGCCATTCTCATATATGAGATGTCAACTTATACCAGAAGGGTGATCTGACAGGCCAATATCTCTGTTATCGAAGAGAGTGAGGGTGATAAGGCATTGCAGTAGGTTTCACCATAAAGACTGTCGTGAATATGGCCTATGCTGCCGACACGGCGTAAAGAAATCTCCAATCAATGATTGCGCCATGGAGAATGCTTTATCGATATTAAGAATTCTGGCTGGTTTCCAGTATGGGAGGTCGTGGGTTCGAACACTGACTGAGTCAAACAGACGTACAACATTGATTATTTGTTATACCGAGCCAGGGCCTTGGTATTAATAGGATATGGCAAGGACTGGTTTGCAAATGGCTGATTGGGATATCGTGTCATGGTGCCCACAGCCCATTCTTCCAACGGGAAAGTACTATTACGTCACAATGAGTGCACACTGCTACAAGTCGGTACCCATCCTGATATGACATTAGATGTGGCTAGAATGGAAAGCCCCAACAAACATATCTTTGGAGACCAGACGGGATGGCCAAATGAGTTGAGCATCCGCTCCCATTTTGGTAGATTGTGGGATTCGAACCCATGGGTTTGAACCCTGGTCGAGTCAAACCAATGATTTTAACAAGTTTACTTGTCGCTTCCTAGCCAGGTGGTCAGCAGTATTAGGATAGGATAAGGACTGGTTGGCTCAGTGTCAGGATAATCTAACTATACCATTTACAAAGTAACTTCATGAAAAGAAAAAAAAAATCAGTTTGGAGTCCCTATTAACAAACGACCATGGTGCTGGTGGAATGGTCTTCCAGTGGGGCAGCACTATTAAGTTGCCATGACTCCGCACTCTCACAAGTTGGTACCCATCCTGATATGACCTTAGATGTTGCCAGGACATTAAACTCCAACAACCCACCAACCACCATGTCCTTGGATTACACAATCTGAGATTCTTATCCTTTCCCCTCTCCCACAGCTCGACCAACTACAATGGGTATAACTATATGTTGTTAAATATAGCTCGTTATTTCGGGAGTGACCATACACGATAGCCCACAATGGATGTTAAGTCTGGTAGAATATATCAAAGGTCATGAACTTTGGCATGAAAATAATGTGTGCCATCGTAGTACATGTTCACCATGGAGGTGACTTTTGTCCCCAAATGTATCACCATTTTTGTCCGCAAGTGAATCACCATATCCCTCATGGACAAAAAACCACGATAAACAATGTCTATTACTATTACATTATTTCGAGTATAAGATATACACAAAGAGCAACCAGCCAAAACATGATAAAAAACAGGCCTCGTTATTTTCACTGTAAAATTGAGAATAGTTCGGGGATGTATTATAATTTACATGGAATATTCCTTTGTAATGTTTGACAACCCATCTGTTCCTATAGACCTGATATGTTCTTTTTTATTTGAAATAATATACACTCTTCTGCGATTATAATTTCGACGTGCCTAATCAACGAATGCAATTAAAAAAATTTAAGTAAATGTGAAAATGCATTAAAATGCCATAAAGTTTTGAATTATTGATCAATATGACTATCATTTGAAAGTTATACGTAATTTAATGATTTGTTTGTTTAAATAATGAACTATTTGCAGGGGTATTATATCCCAGAGACCTCGAACCTTAAAACGGATGCCGAAGGTCGGGAGTTCAATTCCAGGTCGATTCAAACCAATTACTTGCTAAATTTATTCTTGTCTCTTCCTAGCCAGATGCTCGGCATTATTAGGATAGGGCAAGGACTGGTTTGCTCGGTGTTAGGATTATGTGACTGAGTGGGATATCAGGTCATGGTGCTGGCAGCCTGGTCTCTAAGTGGGGCAGCACTATAAAGTTGCCAGGAGTGCACACTATCACAAGTCGGTACCAATCCTGATATGACCTTAGATGTTACCAGGATCTAATACTCCAACAACCAACCAATCGAATCGAACCTCAAAGCCCATAGAGGTCAATGGTGGCATTCAACTGGGACCTTTCCATCCGCAAGATTTAGGCTCCGAACTCCTGTGCAGTGAACCAGGTTTTCGAATGCAAAGAGGACCAGTCAAATGGCCTCAGTGCTTTCAGCCAATCAGAGCTGTATGGGGGTGGCCATTTGAAATCGAAAAGAACCAATCAGAGTTGTTCATTTACATTGCAAATGTCTGCCCCCATAGAGGGCAGCCATTTGCAATCGAAAAGAACAGCTCTGATTGGCTGAAGCTACTGAATCTTTCAACCTTTCCATGTCAGCCATGTTGAAATACACCATGTGACCTTATGGATGGAGCCACAAGACACATTCGATTCATAGGTATAGAAATCCACTTCCTGTCCCAGTCAAATAGGAATTTGTAAAGAAATATTTTGATATGCGTATAGAAAGGCCCAGTCGAATACGTCCATTGACTGTTTATAAGTGATGTCAGACAAGGATGTGAACTCTTAGAGGGTCAAGTGCTAGGTTTGTCGGGAGCGCAGACAAATCCCTTGTGATGGTATATTTCAGAGGAATACTACTATAGATCCAGCTTTAACTGCATAGCCTTAGAACATGGCACTGCCTCTACATATCCCAGGCAAGGGACTATCTACAGCTGGATAGTCCGATGGTTTTCAGTTTCTGTCATTTTTCTGAAATAAATATGTTAAATTGATTGTTATTATCTATCTTACTTTATTTAGTTTGAAGTAACTTTTATTTGAACTGGCTAACTATTGGGACATTTGAAGTGGAACAATGGGAAATTAATTTTGGCAAGCACACCAAAACTGTTACACCATAGGCTTCTGCAGAAAGAGGTTCTATTAAATTGACTCAGTGTTCCCTTCTATGTGGCAACAAATGCTTAAGAAGTACATCAGTATTTAAGTTAGATATGTGGAATCAAATCTAGATATTTGTTCTGATTTTAGAAAATTTGATGCTTCATCGGACTATGCAGCTTCAAGTGGTGCGTGCCAGTATCAGGAGTTAGTTCAGGAATTGACAACATACATATATATTTGTTTGATGTCTTAGCTCATCCAAAGTTTGCCTTGATTGGGTTTGCGTTTTACCCCAAATTAAAGCTGCATGATCCCAAGAACTGATAAAATTGTCGAAACCAAAACACTTTCAAGGAATTGATTCTACATAACCAACTTAGATAAAGCTGCACATATTAAACATGCATTGATTTATAGAAGGAATATTATATTGAATCTGCCACTGTTACAATTCATACAAACATTTCACTGTGTTGACTAAAATTAGTTTGCCGGTGTTCACTTCACATGCCCGCAAAGATAGACGTTTTAATCAAAGTTACTCAAACTACAATACAGTAGATTATACTAACCAACTCAATTATCAACCTAAATTTCTTTTTGAAATAGCAGACACGTCAGAGTATGCAATTTTAAAGATTTAGTCACGTGATTTTAATTTAAAAGGTATTCCGTTCATGAATAGTTGATGTATCTTAGTGAAATATCACACATAGAATGGGTTATTTCAGTTTGAAGCCAACCAGCAACCTAATATATTTATCTCAAATATGGCAGAAACTGCAAACCTTCGGATTATCTAACTTGTGCCTGGTTTGGTTTCGTGGCTGAGTCTCATGGTCGGGCCGATTAGGATCACAATGGGGACAAGCAGTCGGTGCTGGGTACCAGCTGGGAGAAATGGAACATCTGTTATACAAACACACCTACAATTGTTCCCATCACGATTTCATGTACACCACCCATATATACAGTCTACTCTGTCAATACTGAACACCCATTGGACTGGAGCAAGATGTCGTTATAGAGATAGATCTGTTATAGGCAGAGACTGACTGACGGAATGGGTTGAAACCCATGTTTGTCTTTTATACTTGACTGACTAGGACGGTCCTTACAAAGTCATTTCTACAATTAGTCATTTGTACAATTACTCATTTCTACTATTCATCACTTCTGCAATTTGTCATTTCTACAATTTGTCATTTCTACAATTAGTCATTTCTACTATTTTATAACTATATGGCATGTCGTTATTGACAGAGAATATTGATCAAATGGGTGAAAAAATGACTCATTGTCGTCAGAAGACAGTTGTCCGTTAGACACAGAGGCAATGCTATTAAATTAAAGGGGTGCAGTGACGAGACCAGCACTTGTTGCCGTTATTGAGAGAGATTTGTTATTGACAGAGGCCGTTATTGACAGAGTAGATATATATATATATATATTTTACCTCGGTACTACGCCTCAGGCTAGCTTCAGGCTAGGGAGAAGGAAGCACGTCAGGTACCAGCAATTAGCATATGGATCTCGCACTGTGAAGATGTGTGCGAGGTGACAGCGGTCTTTATCGACAATTAACTACGTTATTCGCAGTAAGTTGAGATTTATTTTTCACAGGAGTGTTTATTAAGACCTGTGGAGTCTTTGGTCAAAGTTACATTAAATTGGCGAATTTATTAAAGTAATAGTTAGCGTTTAACCGAGTTGTGTGCCGGTACGCTAGTTTGGGTTCGCCAATTTGTTTATTTCTTCATAGACGTCGTTATCGACAAATAACTACGTAATTCGTAGTAACTGGGGATATAAATTTGACAGGAGTGTTTATTAAGAGTAAAATAAGACCTGTGGAGTCTTTGGTGCAAGTTATAGTAATTTGGCGAATTTATTAAAGTAGTTATCAGCGTTTTACCGTTCGAGTGCCGGTACGCTGTAGTTTGGGTTCGCCATTTTGTTTATTTCTTGTTGCTCGTTTTTGCTATGGCTATGGCGACTTTATGGGCTTATAACCCAAGAATACTGGAGGATATGTATTTCTGGTGTATATTTGCTTAGTTTTTGTGAACTTATTGAATTAATTGTGCATCTCGTGGTGTTTTTTCTATAGATTAATATACGCCGATTCGGCGTTGTTGACAGTTGGTGGGGGAGCGAGTCCCGTAAGGGGTTTTTGGAACTGTATTATAGGTTTCCTCCTGCCAGGCTAAGTGTATGGGGTTTATTTTATTTTATTTTATTTTTGGTTATTTATGGAGACCCGAAAGGGGTTGTGGAATTAGGCTTATTTGTCTTTTTGGGATTATTTCCGCGGTCTCTTTTATGGATTCGCTTTGGAAATAATCTTGGGTTTCTTTTATAGACTCCCTATAGTTAGGCGTACGCTCCGAGTTTCGTAGCATTTTCTCCAACTTGCTGGCGCAGTAGCCGCAGGGTGGAGAAGTGTACGGAACAGAGAGTGTGGGAGGGTACCGGTTTACTGGTCCCTACCCCTCGTTTGGTTTGGTTCACACCGACCTACGACAACAAACTTAGCTTATCCATGCCTGTGTAGAAACAGTTTAAAACGGTTTACTACACCACTAGATGCACAATGGTTATTCAATTAATCTTTCGTGACATTTAGTCAATGCGCCATGGCGGTTTGGTAACTCTCGTTTGATTGTTTCCAGATTTCTGATGGCCACGAAGCGCGATAAGACGGTTGCGCCAGCTGCCGCAGAGGGTCGCCCACCGGATGAGTCCGATGAGGGCAGGTGTTGGCGGTTCCTCCGTCGCCTCGGCCCGGGACGCATGGTATGTCGGATCCAGACGACAGTTGTGATTCGGTGGTGTTGCGAGTGCCGCCACTGGATTGGGAAGCCTGGATGGAGATGTTGGAGTTACAGCTCCTTAACCGTGACCAGGCTACTTTTCGTGGAAAGAAAAGGTCACCTTCTCCAGAGACTGACTCGGACGAGGAAGGAGTTGGGGGGAAAGAGTTGTTGTCAGTGGATGATGACTTGTCTTCGGACCCAATGCGCCGGGTTAAAAAGAAGAAAGTTAGGAAAGCAGTGGTCTCATCAGGAGATTAGTTCACAAAGGCAAGACAGAAGGTGGTGAAAAAGAAGACAAAGAAAAGGAAGACTAAGAAAAAGAAGAAGAAGAAGAAGAAGAAAGATTCTTCTTCAGATTCTTCCGATGATTCGTCTACAACGGAATCAGATTCAGAGACCGACCGAGTGGGGTTGTTTGCAAAGATAGGTGGCAAAGTGCGCAAGAAATGCGCTAAAGAAAAAGCCAAGAAAGTCCTTACAACAACCATGATGAGAGAAACTATTAAGGGACACTTTAATACTTTCAAACCGGCGGAAGTAATCACCAGGCTGGGTGTACAGCTGATGTGGATTAAAGGTGTTCCTCAGTCAGAGGTGAAGGAGATGGACAAGGATGTTCATCTGAATGAGGAGAGGAAAAAGTTTGAGTCGACTCTTTTCACAGTTCACAAGGCGGTCCTTGGGGCCTTAACAGCGATTGCTCCAGTGGCCAATCGTATGCAAAGTGAGAATAAGTTCTCTTCACTGGCCAGAACCATGGATAAGGGTCTGGGCATGTTAACGGCTGCCTCTAACTATATTTTGAGTAGACGGTTTGAGAATGTCTTCAAGGCCGTCTGTACGGACGCTGGTAGGGAGGTAGCCAGGTCCAAGAAAATTGTGGACAATGGGAAGGAATATACTCTTTTCCTTCCTCCAAAGCCAATAAAGGGAAAACCGTTGGACAAAACCAAGATGTTTGGCGGCCAGCTCCAGTATCTCTTTAAGGAAGTGGAGGCTGAAGCTAAGTATGGGAAGAATATAGACAAAGGTAAGCCGGTGGAACCTAACACTCAGTTTCGTAAAGCTCGAGTGGATTTTTGTCGGCCCCCTGTCGGCCCCCTGCCAGAGGACGAGGGTCGGGATCGACTTTCCAGCCCAGAGGTCGGGGTCAGCGCCAGTCATTCGGCTGGAACGACGGAAATCGACCGTTCAGGAGGGAGTTTACTCCCACCAAGCCGTTCCCCCCTCCAGGGAACAAGTAGATAGGGCTATGCAAATCTCCTTGGCTGTCATTTTTCCTTCAAATCAAAGGGGTAGGAATGAAGAGCAGGAGACTGATAGTTCCAGATTGGAACATGCAGCCATGGTTGGTAGGAGTGGCCCCCGGAGCCAAGGAACCTATACGATTCCCACAAGGCCGGTGGAAGGTTCACGGAGACGTGTAAATAATACACCTCTGGGAATTCCGTTTTTCAACAAATATTTACAACAGTTTGGGTTAGATAAGGTTACTCAGGAGAGATTAACTTCCCATGTTTGGCGGAAAGGAACTGTTAAGTTATATTCAAGTTATTTGAAGAAATGGGGGCTTCATTGTTTGCTTATGAAGGTAAAACCAATGAAGCCTACAATTGCACAAGTAGTTAGATTTTTAAGGATGCTGGAAGATCAGGGGTTGGGGTTTGGAGCGCTTAATGCAGCAAGATGCGCCTTATCCATTATACTTCCCCGAATTGATGGACAGACAATTGGGAAACACCAAGTGGTTTGTTGGTTTTTGAGATTGGTTTACGAAAGAAATCCTCCAAAGCCAAAATATAATAGGTTTTGGGATGTGTCAATTGTGTTCACACTATTTAAGAGTTGGCTAGTAATAGGAATTTGGATTTAAAACAGCTAGGATTTAAGGTAGCAGTATTATTGCTGTTAGTTACTGGACACAGAGGACAAACGATTGTAGCATTGTCATTGGATGGTTTGGAGATAGATCGCAAGGAGGCGACATTTGATTTACAGCAATTGTTAAAGTCAAACCGCACAGGGGATCCATTATCTACAGTGCATTTGAACAGTTTCCCGGATGACAGACAACTGTGTGTAGTGTCTGCCATACGGGTCTATTTATCCAAGACAAAAGTTATTAGGAATTCAAGACAATTGTTGGTGAGTTTTATTAAACCACACAAAGGTATTTCAAGAGACACTCTGGCACGATGGACCATTATTGTCCTGAAGGCAGCAGGAGTGGACACGGGACGCTACGCTTCCCATTCGACACGAGGAGCCATGGTCTCCAAAGCAAGACTGCTAGGGATCTCAGTGAAATGGATCCTGGCACACGCAGGCTGGAAGACTGCTAGATCGTTTGCAAAACATTACAACAAACGACTAGAAAAGTCGAGCGGCCTTGCCACACGCTTACTCACCAATTAACAAGATAGGTGAGAAAAGTTAAAGTATTAATACTAATGAATACTGTATGAAATGTAAAAACTATAAATGGTTATGGTTTTGATTATGAATGAATTAAGGATAAAAATGAAGTTATGTAAAATTCTCCCTAGCCTGAAGCTAGCCTGAGGCGTAGTACCGAGGTAAAATAGTATAGTTATACGAATCTTACCTGGGTATAGATGATGGAAAACTGTTGTTTTCCCGAGGTACAATCCTCGGTTAGATGTTGGCTAGGGCCCACCCTCCACACCCTGCCACATCTATCATGTTTGCTTGTGCCAAGACGAAAACATTAAAGTATCCATTTGAGTTTAAGATCATTTTTATCCTGAATAACTAGGTAAAGATTGCTGGTACCTGACGTGCTTCCTTCTCCCTAGCCAACATCTAACCGAGGCTTGTACCTCGGGAAAACAACAGTTATCCATCATCTATACCCAGGTAAGATTCGTATAACTATACTATATATATATATTATACGCCTCCTCCTCACCTACCGGACGGGATGGCCCAGTGGGTACGGTGCCCGATTCCAGTGCGAGAGGTTGCAAGTTCAAATGCATGAGCAAGTGAATCCTAGGACTTACAAAATTAGTCCTTGCAGTTACATTATCTGATGCTCGGCATTACTAGGATAAGGGAAAGCCTGGGGTGGTCAATAGCAGGATAATTTGGGGAGCATTGTCATTGGTGCTGACAACCCTATGGAACGGTCGTAGGATCAATCTCAGGTCAAGTCATATCAAATTCTTTCTAGCTTTATTATTACTGTCACCTTGGTTAGTGCTTGTCATGACTACTCGGATAAGCCAAAGCCTGATTGGTTCAGCACTAGGATAATATGATTCACTGGGATGAGGTCGCCATGGTTGTGATCGATACCTGTCCTGATGTTGCTAGGCGGTTAAACCCCATCAGCCCTTTCTCATCTGGCTCAATTGTCTGTAAGATGGAAACCCTACTTTTTGTTGATGATGCTATATTTTCTTTAACAATGACTAGATGACATGGAATAGTAAATCATATGTAAATACGGTCACAATGGTGTGCATTCTTTCTGCTCATTGGCCCTGCGCCAACAATTTTACACTGCAGAGAGTATGCATGACCTTTTTACTAAAGTAAAACAAGAAAACATTTGAGCCTTTTTGAGGGTAGCTGGTCTGTACCACCTCATATAGTTTGCTAAATAAATTCTAACAATTATTAATCAAGCTTTTCTTTTTTTATGGGAATTTGTTTCACTTGGCCAAAAATATATAATTGTGAGCTTTTTAATTTAATGATTGTATATAGGCACATAACTGATTGTCTGCTTTTACATGTAAAAGCGATGGTTTGAACAAAGATCAAACATTTCTCGCTGTGAATATGGCCCATGCTGGACACGGCATAAAGCAACCACCAATCAATGAATCAATCTTTCTGCTCAGGTCATCGGCTGGAAACACAAGCAATGCTATTACCTACTAGAAACTGATAAAACCACAGCACTTCCCTTTGTAGGATGTAGGTCTTGACCAGACGGGTTGACCGAATGAGTTGAGCGTCCGTCTCCCGTTTTGGTAGATCGTGGGATTCAAACCCATGGGTTCGAACCCTGGTCGAGGAAAATCAATGACTTAAAAATTGACATTTGTCACTTCCTAGCCAGGTGCTCCACATTATTAGGATAGGGCAAGACATGGTTGGCTCATTGGAAGGATAATGTGACTGAGTGGGATATCAGGCCATGGTGCTGGTGGCCTGGTCGATCACTTGGGCAGCACTATAAATTTGCCATGAGTGTGCACTGTCATAAGTCAGTAGCACTCAGTAGCCACCCTGATATGACCTTAGATGGTGCCAGGGCGTCGAACTCCAAGAACCAACCAACTGCAGGTGTTGTGGTTCGGAATGGATATGGGTGGCACGGCGTGGTTGGAATAGTCTAAATTAGAGATAGCCCTTGGCGTTGTGGTGATTCACAACGGCATGCTCCCTTTGGGGCTCTAACTGGGTCACACTGTCCTGGTTTAGAAGTGTGTCACCTGGCGCGTTGAATACATAGTAAGCACCTATGTCGACGTGGTTAGATACCAAAGGTCTCTTATGCGTGGGTGGTGTTGTGTGTGGGTTGGATTGCGGAGTCGGAGCGGGGAGAGGACTTGAGAAGTGGGGAGGGGGTGGGTGGCGAGATGGAGGAGAGGAGAGAATGAGGGGAGGAGAGAAGGAGGGGAGGTAAAATGAAAAGCATAGGTTCAGACATTCTGGAGGTCAATGGAAATCAAAGTATGTTATTGTCATAGAATGAGAGTATGCTGCCTCGTAGTGACCAGTACTGTAATATACCGTGCAGATTGAGGAAGTAACTGATTTTTGGGGTTTGACGTCCTATCGATATCTAAGGTCTTATCAGAACGAAATTACTTGATGTGTTATGGGTAGGACTACCCAGTATGGTGTATACCAGAAGAGAGTATGCCTCTAATATACCACAAAAACTGAATAGTTGTGATTTATATGTATAGATTATATGTGTCGCCAGTATGCTGCATATTACACATTGGTTGGTTGTTGGGGGTTTTACGTCCTGGCAACATCTGAGGTCATATCAGGACGGCATATTCGAGAACATGCCTGTGGTATATTACAGAGACCATGCCTGTAATATACCACATATGCTGAGTAATTGACCAGTTATGATTTATATGTAGGACTATATGTGGAGCTACTATGATGAATAGTAGAGAGCATGTATGTAATAGACCACATATATTGAGTAATTGAGTAATTATGATCTATATCTAGGACTAGTATAATGTCAGTATGTTGCACCGTAGAGATAATGTATGTAATATACTGCATAGCCTGAGTAATGTATAATATATGCATCTGTACAGCCTTATTAATATGTGTCGTCAGATAATGGTGAAATTATTAAAGCCAAAACCAATTAACCTGAATTACATAAACCATGACAAAGGAGAATATATATACTTTCTATGCATTGCATTGCCGAAAAGATCACGAGATAAAACAGAAGTCAGATCTTACAAAGAATTGGTCCCTAATCAAAAAGAAAAGTAAGAAGAAGTGAATAAAAAAGAAAAGAACATTCAAGTGCAACTTGGATCTGTATCCGTTAGTGTTATTTCTTCTGTAAATAGACGGTCGGTGGGGGAATTGAGGCTGTGAGATTAGTAAGTTCTAGAAGGGCCAGTACACACACACACTAGGACTAGTAGCAGAGAATATTAAAGCTGCATAGTCCGATGAAATATCAAATTTTCAAAACCAAACCAATTATCTAGATTTGGTTTGACATATCTAACTTAGATACTGATGCACTTATTAAGCATTTGTTTCCTCAAAGAAGGCAATACTGAGTCAATTTAACAGAACCTGTTACTGGATGAGTCTATGGTGTCAGAATTTTGGCAAGCTTGCCAAAACTAATTTTCCATGTTTGCACTCAAAATATCTCAAAAGTTTACCATTTAAAATTAAAGTAACTTTGAACTAATGTAAAGTAGATACTAATGATCGATCTAATATATTTATCGCAGAAAACATCCAGAAATTCAAAACCATCGGACTATGCAACTTTAAGTAAATGACCTACTTATAGTTATAAAGTCCGATGGTTTTGAGTTTCTGATATATTGTTCAGATGGATATATTGGGGTAATTGTTACAATTTATATTAATTTAGTTTGAAGTATATTTGATTGTAAATGGCGAAGTTTGAGACATATTAGAAGTGACAATATGGAAGATTATGTGTGCAATGCAGAGCAAAGGGCTAGACATCCATCTCCAGTGCTGGTAGATCGTGGGTTCGAACCCTGGTCGAGTCAAACCAATGACTTAAACATTGATACTTGTCGCTTCCTAGCCAGCGCTCGGCATTATTAGGACAAGACAAGGACTGGTGTGCTCAGTGTCAGGATAATGTGACTGAGTTGGATACCAGGTCATGGTGCTGGTGGCCTGGTTTCCCAGTGGGACAGCACTATAAAGTTGCCATGAGTGCGCACTGTCACAAGTCGGTACCCGTCCTGATATGACCTTAGATGTTGCTAGGATGTAAAACAACAACAAACAAACAAAATCATAGCCTTCAGCAGTACCATGTTATATTAAAAATACAAGTTTCAAAAGTGCATCAATATATCACGTTGGAGATGCAGGAAAAAAAATCTAGGTTAAGCGTTTTAGTTTAGAAATGTTCATCATCTTATCAGTTTGTACTCCTTGAACTAAGTGAGTGGTAAGAATAAAATATACCGGACGCGGTGGACGAATCTGTGGCGCGCAGGCTTCCAGTGCGGAAGGTCGAGAGTTCGATTCCAGGTCGAGTCAAACCAATAACTTGCAAACTTGATACTTGTCCCTTCCTAGCCCGGCGCTCGGCCATACTAGGATAGGGCAAGGACTCATTAGCTCAGTGTCAGGATAATGTGACTGAGTCGGAAACAGGTCATAGTGACAGCCATCTGGTCTCCCAGTGGGGGAACACTATGAAGTCGCCATGAGTGTGCAATGTCACAAGTCAGTTCCCGTCCTGATATTCCCTTAGATGTTGCTAGGATGTAAAACTCCAACAAACAAACAAGAATGAAATAAATAGGCTAACGGACTAAAGGAGTGCTCGGATTAACTCGATAAAGTGTTCTCATGAGGTAGTGTAGAAAAGATGCGAATGGTCCTAGTTCAAATAGCATAACTTACTTTTAGGCCACCAGACGAGGTGACCAAATGAGTAGAGCATCCGTATCCCGTTTTGGAGGATCGGGAGATCCGAACCCATGAGTTTATGGGTTCGAATCCTGGGCGAGTCAAACCAATGACTTAAAAATTGATACTTGTCGCTTCTTAGTCTGATGCTCGGCATTATTAGGATAGGGCAAGGCCTGGTTGACTCAGTGCCAGAATAATGTGACTGAGTGAGATATCAGGTCATGGTGCTGGCGGCCTGGTTTCCCAGTGGGGCAGCACTGTAAAGTCACCATGAGTGCGCACTGTCACAAGTCAGTACCCGTCCTGATATGTCCTTAGATGTTGCTAGGATGTAAAACAAACAAACAAACTGTTATGGCACAACTTCAAAATAGGAGGGAAATAGCTTCCTACGTTTTAGAAATATGAGCGGTTTGACCTCAACAGTTCATGTGGGCGTGTCGCTGTTTTCATCCTGGTCTAGTTTTCTGCACCGATGGGTTCTCTAGTTTCTACACCACATCATGGTGATTGATATTTGCCATATTTAATCCCATACATCACACACACAAAAGAGTGCACCCAGTGTCCTAATTGTCGTAAAGAAACAGCTTTTAAGAGGGAATTTAACACTGGCGACAGTAGAGAGCGAGATCGAATTGTGATCTGAACTCGACAGCTGTTAGGAAATACAGTGAAACCTCGTTATACCGCGATCGTTGGGGGGGGGGGGGGGGGCGATGAAATGTCATCGCGAAAACAGCAGCGTCTCATTAAATCGGAGACATTCAGAGAAATTAACTATTGGTAACCAAACAATTATCCGATTGTAGAACGAACAAATTCACAGAGGTTTGGGGGATGTGGGAGAATGCTTACAAACAGAGAACGAATGCATGCCGTAGTTAGCTACACAACAACTGAAAGTGATAAAAAAAGAAGGGGAGTCACAAGACTATTACTGTCTAGTGGTAAAAACAAGTCTTTAGACTTAACCGTTATGGGCAGCATAAATACACCCATCACAAACAAATTGGGGTTCAGATTATTGAATTAACTTTGAATTAAAGTTGCATAGTCCGACGGTTTGAAGTGTTTGTCATTTCCTGATGTAAACATATTAGGTTGATTGTTATAATCTACCTTTCTTCAGTTTAGCCTAACCTTTACTTTAAATGGTTAACTTTTGAGATATTTGAAGTTCAAGCATGCAATATTAGTTTTGGCAAGCACGCAAAAACCTAGATACAAGATTCACCCCATACTGCTACAGTAGGGGTGCAAACCAACCCTATGTAAAAGCTGTCGAAAAAAAACGGGTCAATGAATTGAGAGCTTAATTTCACAATCTAAGAAGCAACATTTATTCTTTACATATGTCTTATTGATAGCCCGCTACCTTTGAGTTGAAAAATATAATATAATATCTAGTTTAATAAGATTTAAAAGTGAAATTGATGGCGTTCTGCGGCCGCCATCTTGTCTTTTTGCATTCTCTCCCATTTCACCAAATCTGTGCCGATATAAGTAGCCATTTGATACTGGAGCCACAGTTTCTAGTACAGGTACCATACTAAGGCTATTTTCGCCCGTATTTACACTACGTTGTCCTTCACCCGTGTACTACAAGTACCGGGTGAATCTGTTATCTAGCAAAAACCCTGACCCCATAGGCTTCTGCAGTAGGCCTAACAGTTTTTTTTATTAAATTGACTTATGTGGCATTTCATGTTTAATACGTTTACCAGTATCCAAGTTAGATATATGCAGAATGACATCTAGATAAATGTTTTGAAAATTTGATGTTTTCATCGGAATATGCAGCTTTAAGCCATTTTGAATCCAATGAACCATCGTATTATAAAATAATGTGCGTTACGTCGGGGGGGGGGGTCCATTATAACGGGGTCTCACTGTATCTATCGCTTAGATCATCTTGCGATTGTGCTTTCTATGTGGCAGGTCTCACTTTATGGGATATATTGCGAACCAATATCAGAAAAAGAAGCATCTCTTAAAATATGTTAATGTCCTCAAAATTCACCTATTTAAGGTAGCTTTTAAGATTCTTTATCCTTCAACCATTTTAACCAAATTGAAAGTATGTCATATTCTAGTCTCATTGTACATCATTTTCAAATATCTTCTGCTACTGACGGAGCCACATTAACTTTACATTATGTTTTTATTAGTTAGTTTCCAGGTTGGCTAACAATTAATATGACTCTGTATGCGTGCTGTGGATGGGTGGGGGGGGAGGTTTTTTGACTACCCTATTATCGCTGGTTAACGCCCATGTGTAGTTGAACACCCCCCGACCCCCACTTCAGTGATTTGTCAATTTAAACGCTCAGGGCCCATATGCATGGAGCGGTGTTAGCGAGCCAAACCGCGGTGAGGGCGGGATTTCTGGTTTAGCACTGAAAAGTTGATATGCATGGAGCAGTGTTAGGTCTAACACTGCATGTTTCAAGTCGAAGAATGTAAACCTACCCCCTAGCAGGTTTACAGCGGTGTTAGTGTTAGGTTAGTGTCAGGATGGAGACCAAACTATTCAATGCTATCATATTTGACAGAATTAAATATGCAATAAGTGAAATTTCATCAAATTAACCCTAAAAACAAAGCGATATTAACGCTGCCGCCGCATTGGCGGTGATATTAATATTGTCGAATCGACAAATTTAAAGTAAACAAATCACAGACGTCGATATCCATACTGTCGCACATCGCCAAAGCGCCTTTGCCAAATCGCCAGTAACAAGGCGAGCTGGTTCCCGGTGGGTAGAGAAGGCAATATATTAGGCCCAACTAGGTGCTCGCCAGCAACAGGCTCAGAGAAATTTCCATAATGAATAAATTAATTCACATATAGCTAACACACACTGTTTAGGCCACCATGCATATGGCTTGACATAGTTCTTGATGCCACCGATAACAGGTGATAGCTACCCAGTGTTAGAGGGTTAACACCACATGCCACCAACACCGCTCCATGCATACAGGCACAGGGCGTTAACCCACGAGAATACGGTAATACAAGGCGTTTCCATGCGGATGTGGTCTATGTAAGCAAAGATCTCATGAACGAGGCTCTGTGGTTCGCTGACTGGATGTGTACACTCCCCCGGCTGTAACTATAGACATGTTGGATATATTACGGTGACAACGCAAGCTTAGTCATAACTACCCGATAACATGTCAGGTGTAGGTCTACAATTGCTCGCTCTGCAGTGACCTTTAGTCGGCGGGAAATGACCACTCACAGGTGGCGCCACTGACACAAAAACGAAACTAAGGCACTGCCTTTGTGTACCGGTAGTTAAAGTTACATCGTCCGATGGTTTGGAGTTTCTGCAAATTTCTGAGATAAAAACATTAAATTGATCAGTGTAACCTACCTTATATTGAAGTAACTTTTAATTTAAGTGCCAAACATTAGATATACAAAAAGATTCTTGAAGATTTATACTGCTTATCAATATCATGGATATGTCTGAATAGTGTTGTTTTCACCATTAGACAGTTGGTTGATAGAAAGCATGAGCCTACACTTTTATCAACCCACAGGATGTTTAGCCTCCCACACCACATAGATGTGGTATGAGAGCAACTGGCCTTTGGTGATGCTGTAAGTTATACAAAGTGGTGGAAATCCAATTTGGTAGATATGATGGCATGAGGAATCAAACCACTGATCTTCAGATTAGGAGTCTGACCTAGAAAAAAGTCAAGCACTCTAACCACATTTGAAGTGAAACATGCTAAATTAGTTTTGGGAAACACGTCTAAATTCAGGCTTTACCAGTAACAGATTATATTACATTGACTTCACACCCAGTGACACCTACCCGGACAAGCCCCCGGATTTTGAGCCGGACCACTCCTGGACCAGTCGCCCGGACTGTCCTGGACAGCCCTGGATAAAATCGGTATTTTCGTCGTTTTTTTTTGCGTTGCGGTCACGCCTACCCGGCTGGTGCGATCCGGCGGTGGTCCGGTGTCATGGTATACAACCCCTGCCTGATCGCAGCCCCTGTCGTGAAGACAGTTGACTAAGCATTTATTTTTGTAAAATAAATTAAAAAACTTTCAGTGGATCGATTAAAAATATCTTAATGCGTGATTGAAGAGGAAGATCTGAAGTATTTAATGTAACCTAAGAGCAATTTATGCTGAAAGTATTAAAAACAGAGATAATAGACTAAATAGTGAAAGTTGGGATATTCTGAGTGTCAGTGCAATCTTCATACAGAAAAAGTGAAATATCTATGAAACTATACACCACCTAGAAACAAACCCCCTGGAACATATATAGAAAACATATCCAACGAACAGATTATATTAAATTTATATGGTTAGGGTTGTGCATTTCTATTAATCTTTAATAGACACTGGCAGTGTGTAGTCGTTCTGCAGCCAAGCTGAGCTTGTTTACAACCTCTGCGCATGCGCAGAAGCCACGACAGGGGCTGCGATCAGGCAGGGGTTGTATACCATGACACCGGGTAGTCCAGGGGTGAACCGGGGCCTGTCCAGGCTATCCAGGGGTGGTCCGGGGCTGTTTCGTTACTACTATTACTACTACTACTACTACCACCATGCCGGATCGAGCCCGGATGCCCCGGACCGCCCCGGATTAAACATTTTAAAACATCCGGGGCAGACCCCGGACCAGCCAGGGATCACGCCGGATCACCACAGATGAGCTGCGGATCGCCACGGACCACCCCGGATGATGGTCCGGGGCTCGTCCGGGCTCTGATCCAGGAAGGTATGACTGGAGCTTCAGTATCCCGTTCTATAGCCCCAGTCACACATGCCCGGATCAGGGGCCGGACGAGCCCCGGACCGCCACCCGGGGTGGTCTGGGGTGATCCGTGGCTCATCCGTGGCTCGTCCGTGCCAACACCCCCTGATCCGGCCTGATCCGTGGCTCATCTGGCGCCATCCGGGCTCGGCCCCAGTTGTTTTAAAATGTTTAAGACATCCGGGGCGGTCTGGGGGATTTTGCAATCCGGGCTCAATCCGGCCTGATCCGGCCTGGTCCGGGGGTGGTCCGGGTATTTCGGGGGTGGTCCGGGGTGGACCGGGGGTGGTGCGGGGTCATTTTGAGCCATGGTTTGACCCGGACCATCCCTGGACTATCCAGGACTACCCCCGGCCTAGCCACGGACCACTCCCGGACTGCCCCCTTAAGAATGGGGGTGATCCGGGATAGTCCGGGGGTGGTCCGGGGCAGTCCGGGGGTGGTCCGGCCTCATCCGGGGGCCAGTCCGGGGGCAGTCCGGAGGTGGTATGGGGCAGTCCGGGGCTCGTCCGGGGCTCATCCGGGGAAAGTGTGACTGCGAGGCAAAAATCAAGGAAAACAGTGATTTTATCCATGGCGTCCGGGACAGTCCGGGCCGTTGATCCATGGGTGGTCCGGCTCAAAATCCGGGGCTCGTCCGGCTATGTGTGACTGGGGCTTATGCAGCCACACTTAAACGGGGCGTGGGTCTTGTGTGTGGGAGATCAGGAGTTTGATTCCCGGTTGAGTCAAACCAATGTCTTACCAAATTGATACTTATCAGTTCCTAGCCTGGCGCTCTGCATTAATAGGATAGGGTAAGGACTGGTTAGCTCAGTGTCAGGATAATGTGACTCAGTGGAATATTGGGTCATGGTGCCACCGGCCTAATTTCCCAGTATGGCAGTACTATAAAGTCATCATGATTGTTGTGCACTGTAACAAGTCAGGACCCGTCCTGATATGACCTTAGATGTTGTAATGACATAAAACGCCAACAAACAACCAACCAACCATCTGTTTCACCAGCAGGGCCCCAGCGCTCGCGGTCACCACCAAGGTCACGGCACATCCCGTTCGCGCATCCGTAACCCAAACCGGAACAGGATGTTGCCAGAGACGCCAAGCGGGGAGGTGGCGGAGGAGCCTCGAGCCCACCCGCACCAGAAAGTAGGGCTGGAAGACGCCATCATTAACGCTGACCAGCTCTGCAAGCTGCCGCTCCCGGACAGAGAAACCATCGACACGGTCAGGGATGGCGGGCCGTGGGGGTTCCATTACGAGGCTCATGTCGACGTCATGAGTGACGTCACAGATATATGCGAACTGGCTCTGAAGCGGTACAAGGACGAAGCACAGGCGCACTACACTCTGGCATGTATTTATTGTTGAATAAAGATAATTATAGCTGGTTTTCCGAAGATTCGGATGGTTGAATTAGGCATAGAGTTGGGCGGTGCGGGGGGGGGGGGGGGTTCATTCACACCTATCAACATCGAGATAACTAATTATATAAAGAAGAATTGTATTACCTCCTATCCCGCCAAAATAATATGTACAACATAAAAAATGTATCTGTTATTATGAATGATTTCAGTATTTATATCTACATTTCTGTACTCTATTTTACCTGCTTGAAATGTAACTTTTTACTCCGATATGTTTAACCACTGTGTGACCCCCAATAGCCATTGTTTACTTTTTTGTGTTGGGGGGAGGGGGTGGTTTAGTTAAACAAACAAACAAACAAAACCATTTCAATATTATTTATAAAATTGTATTCATCATCCCTCTAACCCCTCAGGATATATATATGTGTTGTATGCACTTGACTGTCCCCTTGAAATAAATGCTATAGATATATTATGTTGAAGATTGGGACTGAAATGCTAGAATAATTAATTTGGTTGTAGATGAAATAATAAATGTGTGAATTACCCACCCGCCGCTTCTTACATATTTCTTCATTGAAGAAATGTGACAGAATAATTATCACTAACTTTTAACCATTATAATGTCCGAAAAGGGCATTAACCGGTCCCCAAACATTCAACCAATTTGTCAGTGAACGGTATTACACCACGTCCCCAACAAATGGTATATTCATAGTGAAAAGTTAATAGAATGTTGGTTTCTCAAAAAACAATACGACAGCAAGCGAGTCGCCCTATTTGTCAGCTTTTGCGATCAGCACAGAAATTCGGAGAAAGGATTCTTCGCCTGCTAAGTGATTAATTATATGCTTACCTTCAGACTTACACGAAATTCTGAAATGGTTAGATTTATGTCAAATCAAAGCAATAATAGCAGATGCAATTTTGAAGTGGTTACATTTGTGGCAAATGACAGCAACATTTAACTCACAAAATATAGCTAAAATGACAGCAGGTGAAACAGTCCAGTTGTTCTTAAGAACTTTAAGATTGGTGTTTTACATTGTTAAAGAGGTATTGCGCCATACATTCAGTCAGTCACTTGTCACCTGTTTGGTAGTGAATGCCCATTCCCACAGTTTGAACTCACCAAACTTAAAGTTGCATAGTCCGAGGGTTTTGAATTGCTGTCATATTCTGAGATGAATATATTAGGTTGATCGTAATAATGTACCTTACTTTAGTTTGAAGTAACTTTGCTTTAAAATGACTAACTTTGGAGATATGTGAAGTGTAAACATGCCAAATTAATGTTGGATTCACCAGTAAAAGGTTCTATTAAATTGATGAAGTATGTCCTTCTATGTAGCAACACATACTTAATAAATGCACCAGTATAAGTTTGGATATCTAGGTTCAAATGTATAGATCTAAGTGTTTTGCATTTGAAAAGTTGATGTTTTTATCGGACTATGCAACTTTAACTTGTACAATCTAGTTTAGCCCCTATTAATTATCACAATCTTGTGTGTAGGCTCGGTTGGCCGAGGAGGGACGGGAAATCGCCCTCATGCTGTACAGTTGGAGATGTTGCAGCATTGGGATCCCCCAGGTATGTGCCACTGATGCCTGTGTGTTATACATGAGTCATCACCTAGGGCATAATCGATTAATCGACTCTGGTCACCCGAGCCACTTTTTGGCGCATGCGCACATCCTGCAGACTCGGGTCGAATAACCGAATAAGCTTCTGCAAGCTCAGGGTGGAAAAAATGGTGGCTTAATCTAAAACCTAATTATTTGTTTTAATAACCAATATACGTACAGCAAAATAGGATTTAAAGTATTTTAGGATCGTATAAGCTGACAATCTGGGTTATTTTTAAAAAAAGCATTAAAACAACGAATAGGACTTGTAGTGGTAGCTACAGGTACCAGCTCAGGTGTGACGTCATCGTTCCTATCAAACCCCAGCCAAGAGGTGGGTTACTGGCGTCGGGTCGTTTTGCACACGGCACGTTTTTTTGTCGACTCCACTCACGGTGTTCGATTTGAAATTCACAGACGACTCGGGTGACCCGAGTCGCCCGGGTTGTGTTAATCGATTACGGCCCTAATCACCTGCGCAAGTGGTCAGCTGATCACCTGCTCACCCGGTGTATGTGTAGTAGATAATAGGACTTGAAATGCCAAGAGGCGTTGAGTAGCAATTTCTTGATCTTGATCAATCTTACATTTACAAGACATCACCGCTGTTTGCATATATAGCCTCGCTTTCGAATGCAATCGACATAAGTGCTGAGACTTCTGCGATTGCCCTAAATGCATAGACTGAACTGAAGGAGGTGCATAGATATTCGCCAGCACAGGTGTAATTATTGGTAAGCTGTTTTTCCCTACACAGTGCTGAGAAATCTGCTCTAAGTTTCTCCATCCATGTCAAGGATAATTTTTGGATATATACGTCCTCTTTCAGAAATTCATGAAAACTTATTGGAATAACACTTTTACTACTTCATCCACTTTTGCATCCAGGCACCCAACCTAGAGTTTTGAAGTTTTGTGAGGGCCAGAAAATTATTTGTTTTTGGCAAATCGCCGAGTTTACATTTGTTATGCCAAGATGGATATAAGCATTTCAGTAGTGGACCTTTCGGAATTTGTTATAACTGAAGGCACACGTGATCTCCTGTGCTGCGGTTGTGTGTCTTGAGCATGTCAATATTAACAATGCGTGGGTTATTATTATATTCGCATGTTCTACTCCGAAAACAACAAACCCAACACTACAAGAATATTATTTAAATTTTGGCTAGTGATACCAATTATGAGTCGGCATTCTGGATCGAGTGTCCACTTCCTGTGTGGGAAGTCTCGGTGTTGCAGTTTCCGTGGTACGCCAGTTTGCGAGGGACACATCGCTTCTGCGCATGTGTCAAAATCGAACAGCATCGTCACTAACCTTATAAATTTAATATAATGTTTTTGATAAAGATGTTTTCTATATTTGTACCAAGCGGTTTGTTTCTAGGTGGTGTGGTTTTAGAGATATTTAACTTTTTCTGTATTTCCTGTATGAAGATTGCTCACGACCCTTGACAATGCCTTGAGTTTGATGGTACGCGCAGTGCAAAACATTAGTTTTATTCAAAATTAATAGAAATCAAGAACCCTAACGTTATAAATTTAATATAATCTGTCTGTTGAATATGTTTTATGTATGTGTGCCAAGCGGTTTGTTTCTAGGTGGTGTAATTTGAGAGATGTTTGCCTTTTTCTGTATGAAGATCACTCACGGCCATTGACAATGCATTTGAATGGATGTGTCCCTCGCAAACTGGTGTGCTGCGGAAACTGCAACACCGGTCCAGGATACAGCGCCCGTCTGGGTGAAACCAAGGACGTGAACAAAAACAACAACATATACAAAATAAAAACTAATGAAAATTAAATAAAAGCATGAGATAGGCGGAAAACTGGTCTTCCAGCATTTAAGTGTTAAACCTCTTTGTAATGCGCAGATCCAAACCCACAATCACCCCAACAGGATGGAGATCTACCAGAAGACAATCGAGGTTCTTGAGCCTGAGATTAACAAGATTCGCAGGTTCATGAAGTACCAAGTAAGTACATTTAGTCATTACAATATAATCACAGATATTAGAGGGATAGGTCGTTAACTGACGTTATAAAAGTGTGATAATTGTCCATTTTGAAAGCGTGATAATTGACCACATCATTCATATGCTACAGCAAAGACCCTATAATACTAAGACGGCTCACTCCCTATCTCTCCCATGGTAATGTAAATTCCGCAGTGCCACCTTGTGGTGGGTTTGATCAGCCCAGATGCTGGTTGGTGTTTCACATGTAAACACATACAATTATATTATACATGAGATTGGTAAGAATGAATACACATCAATATGAAATTGCTATGAACAAATACACATCATCAGCATCATCATCAGCATCGCCATCACCACACATGTTTCACATTCATATATACATTTATACATCTAATATAGCACCTGTGTAACCAAGAGAACAGCCAGCAGACCAAGTGGTGGGTTTGATCATTTTGATTACACAGTACAGGCTGAGTGAGCCGTCTTAGTATTATAGGGTCTTTGGCTACAGTCTACTACTAGGCTACTTTGGTGGTTTTATTTTGTAATATGAATAAGTAATGCTTAGCAACGACCACCCCCCCGGCCCACATTAGTTGGAATTATGAACATGTCTATAGACGATTTCGTAATAGACTAGTTCGTAATTCCGACTGCGCATGCGCTGAAAACGGCGCATGCGCTGAAAACGGCGCTGACAGCAAATGTCAATTTGATTCAAAATTAATAGAAATACATAACAATTTGGCATAAACATGGAATTACGAACTATTGACATACATATAAACCCTTGGGGAATGCTATAGTTATTATTCTGCGATTCAACACGAGTATATTATTAAGCAATCGCTGACCCCCGTATACCGTAAATTGGGCCTTGACGATACCCCGCCGCAGAGTAACCACACCGAGTTAAGGAACACCTACACTGGTCCTTCCCTACAGATCTTCCATATATGGAGCGACTGGTTGGCTCAGTGTCAGGATAATGTGACTGAGTGGGATATCAGGTCATGTTGCTGGAGGCCTGGTATCCCACTGGGGCAGCACTATAAAGTCGCCATGAGTGCGCACTTTCCTGATGTGACTTTAGATGTTTCTAGGACGTAAAACAACAGCAAACAAACAAACTGGTCCGATGATGTCATCGGGACCACTGTACGTGTTCCTCTGCGCTACTCTGTGGCCAGGCTATCATGGTATTAAGCCCATAGGCTATTATTAACCAATCGCTGTCGTTCACCCTGTTTGCTGCATAGCAAAGTTTGATGCGCTATTTCCGTTTCCGTTTGGTGGATTTTGGTTATTATGTGATTCAACATGAGTATGCAAATGGCAGCCCCCATACAACTGTTTCCGTTTCCGGTTGCTGGATTTTGGTGAATTTTTCACCTCTATGAGTATGGGTATTGTTTATGTATATATCTACACGTGTTAGTCATTAGCCTCCCCCCCCCCCTGGGTGGGTCGGTATTAAACCGACATGGTTTATGATGCCTTAGAAATGCAGCCAGAACAATTTTTCAAAAAATAACTCACATCCCTAGTAGTGGTACCACAAATAATTGCAGAATAGATAGTTAAGTGATGTCATGAAAGCGTGATAATTGGCCATTTTGTTGCTCCTATCACAGCTCATTATTTAGATAAAAGATTCACCCCAAACTTCCACTACAGGGGTGAACGACAACATAGTCTAAATACGGGCGAAAATAGTGTTAGTATGGAACAACAAGTAGAATGCCTGGCACCAGTGTCAAATGGTTACTTATATGAGCACAGAGTTGGTGAAATGGGAGAGAATGCAAAAAGACAAGATGGCGGCCAGAGAACGCCGTCGATTTCACTTTTAAGGTCATAGTCCGATGATTTTTAGTCACTTTTCTGAGATAAATATATTAAACTTATAGGTATAATCTACCTTAGTTCAGTTTATTGTAAATCACTAACCATTGAGATATTTAAAATCGAAACACGTAAAATTAGTTTTGGCAAGCACACCAAAACTCTGACAGTGACACCATAGCCCCCTGCAGTAACCGGTTCTAATACTATATTACATTGACTCAGTGTCCCCTTCTATGTAACAATAAAATCCTTAATAAGTGCACCGGTATCTAAGTTAGATATGTCGAATCAAATCTAGATAATTGTTTTGGTTTTGAAAATTGGATGCTTCATCGGACTATGCAGGTTTATAATGAAATGTGGGTGTGATATTAGCGAAGCTATAGATCTAGATGAATTGCTGTGTGATGGCGAAAGTAATGTCCGTGGTAGGATCAGGTATCTGCTGTTGTAGTCTCTTCACACCTGACGCGTCCATTAATCCTCCATTAGCATTGACTGGAAACCCCATATTGTGTAGGGGGTGACCACTCAGGCTGGCACTGGAACATCATCTGATTACAAATGGGGAGTAGTGCTCATACATAGCCCATTTGCTCATGCACATAACTAATTGGGGGGAGGGCTGGCAGAGGCTGCGGGGGGGGGGGGTTATCTATGTAGTCATGGATGAACTGGGAAATGGCACTGAGTCAGCCATCATCTCTGTAGCAGTAACTGAAAAGAACGACCTAGGTGGTAGGTAGCCCGCCTCTACTATGCTCTAGTGTGGGATGTCGTGGGATCAATCCCCGGCCAAGTCAATTCTTACAAATTTGATACTTGTCACTACCTTACTGGGTAATTGGCTAGACAATTAAAGAAGATCATCATCATGCTGTCAGTCGCGATGCGACAAAGACTGCTTTCATTACTTGACTGCCGCTCTCCATTTAGCTCCCTGCTGTGAGAGTGATGTCCATGAGTCGGTCTTAATGTCTCTCAGCTTCAGGTTTTACATTACATGAAAGCTGCCTCCAAAAGTGTTGAAGTGCTGCTGGCTTTTGCAAGTTACCAGCGGCACTCTCTCTGGGAGCAAATAGAGGTTTGACACAGGCAAGAACATGTCCAGACAGGCACAAAACTATTTGTCCCTGCAGTGGCTGGTCGGGAGATTTTGGGAGTTTTATACATCAATCGCCCTTAATGCTGCCACAGTGACATGGTTTTCTGTTTAGGGTTTGCTCCCTTAAGCTAAGATTCCATATTCCTTAAAGAAGATAGCGTGAGAATAATATAGCAGATCTTTCAAACGGTATTGCCTTTTTTTCGTCTTTTGTAAATAATTTATTCATGAGAATAATACTTTTCCCTAGCACGCAAGCATCTGTATTGCAACCATTGGCATATAAAGGTTCTTTATTTATATTTGTAATATATCATATTCTATTCATCTCATATTTGGAATTTAACATTTATAATCGACAGCAACATATAGTAATGAGGAAAGAATTCTAACACATGCATGTTATAGGTTCATAGGAGATGAATGTGATAAACAAAGTTTATTGCTAGTTGTTTGTGAGGTGGATGTTTGGCTACATTAGTAACCTCATAGTCACAGTTATTCCTGCAGGACTGTTTTTGTGACAGGACTGCTAAGCAACCATATATAGAATCCCCATCGGAAATGTGGGTTCTGGACATCTACATGTGAATTCCCAATCTAAACAACCATATATATTATTCACATAATTACATCGCATAGCCGGCTACTTTTGATATGCTGAAGTTATGAAATCATGTAGCTTCATCTACGGTAATAGCCAAATCAACAGCATCCAATGCACAACATCTGTTGTTTGTTTTTGTGTGCATTCTCCCTGAGTTCCTCCACAAATGTTTACTATGTGCACTAGTATCTAAGTTTGATATGTAGAATCAAATCTAGATAAGTGCGTTGGTTTTGAAAAGTTGATGTTTTCATCAAACTATGCAACTTTAAATAATATGTTAGGAAATCCTTCACCAAAATGGGTATTGTCCTCTGACGTGACGTCATGGAATGGGATGTAGCTCAGGTGGTAGAGTGTCCACCTGTGAAGGTGTCGCTCATCCTATCTATCTTGCTCAGTGGACCCATTTGCAGTTTGGGTTATTTTCCATTCCAACCAGTGGTCCACAACTGGGTCATCAAAGGCTGAAGGGATCTTTATATGCACTTTCCCACATATAGGACAGCACATACCACATCCTTTGATGAACCAGTAGTGAACAACTGATGGGAACGGAAAATAGCCCAAACTGCTAATGGATCCACTTTGGGAAAGTGAATATAAAAGACCACTTCTTGCTTACCGGAAAGAGTAGCCTTTGCGGCGGAAGCAGGTTTCCTCCAAAGAAATATGTCAGAATGACCATATGTTTGACGTCCAATAGCCGATGATAAAAAATAAATGTACTCATGGGGCAATGTTAAATAAAATAAGCTTTACTGATGTGAAAACATGGCTGTGTTTGTAATCAGAAAGAGGCGATGGATCATGTGACTGAGCAGCTGATCCGGCTGTGCCGGGAGAGCTTCGTCTCGGACACCTTCTACCTGTGCCTGGCCCGGGTAATGGACGCCTTCGCCGTACTGGAGGAGATAAAGACGATCAAGACAAGCTTGCGCAATGACTACTCAGCCTACAGGAGGTACATCAAGACTTAGATGTGGCATTTCACTTCGAAGTTAGTTCTACTTAAGCTAAGATTCCATATGCGCGGTATGCAAATGCCCCGCCCCCCCCCCCCCCGCCCCCGAAAATGGAAAAGCGTGTAAATGCATGGTGGTGCTTCCGAATGCGAATGTGGCAAAGTGGATCGCTCAATGGACCGATCGCTGTGAATACGAATGCGAATGGCATGCTGCATACCGCGTGTATGGAATCTTAGCTTTACACAATAGTGGGCGTTTTGTAATTCAAAGTCAAATTCAGCAAGTGTTGTGCTTGGGTAAAATGGTGGACTGAATTTCCACAATTAATCACGCGAATGAGGAGCCCATGTTATGGAATTTTTAATGAATCAAAACATGCAAAACAGTAAGTACAGTAATATGAGATCAATATGGTTAGATAAAGTTCGACTCAGGCCCTCAACCCATGCATTTGATTGTTCGTTTGATGGGTTCGGTGGGCGGCTGAGTTGCGGTGGTCTGGTGTTGCTCGTCTGACTGCCTGGATGGTAGTGCTGGTGAGTGGTGAGCTGCTCACTTATATAGGTCAGGCGGAGTCTCGCGGAGGCGAGATCGTGACGTCAGAGTTTCGTGTTGTGGTTTTTGGCGGTCTCCGGCAGGGTTAGTTGGTGGAGTGTAGTTCAGATGGCGCCAGCGTAGGGCTCCTCACCCGCGTGCAAATTATCCATGTTGGTTTACCATCATGAACCATTTCCATATCAATGACTAATTTTCTTATTTTTTTCTCTTATTTTTTAATTACTAATTGTAGGTTATTCATAGTCAATAATGTCTTTTGTCAGCGCCAGAGCACTGGTCTTCCAGCCATACAGTCAAATTGTTGTATACACCAAATTAATGAAACTGTCAGTTTTAATAATACACTGCAATCATTTCCTGTTCGATAATGAAACTATTGTACACATGGTGAATATGCGCTACATGGCATTGGAAATGTTCCTAATGTATTTTCCCTTCTTTTCTTAATATATAATATTATATATACATATAATTTATCTTAATATAGTATATATGTATATACACGTATATTTTAAAGTTGGATAATCGTAACGGTAAGGTTCTCGGAGGTCAATATTTAAGTGGTTCAGGTTAGTTGACAGTAAAGTATTCTGTTTGTGATATCATTGAATATTACTCATTTATAAATATGGGCACAACATTTTGATACTCAGTAAGCAGTAAGCTAATGGTAGAAGAGGCCAACATTTTATGTCTTTCAGGCTAATGTGACTGAATTGCATGGCACCCCACTGTGGAAACACTATAACGCTGACATGAGTTCACACATAACATGAGTTCTGAGATGACTACAGATGTTCATAGGGCATCAACTCCAAATAGCTCAATTATTATAATACACTATCATGCATAGGGCCTACATACTGCTAATGGTGTGTGTTATGCACAGTGCCCTGGACTTGAAACTGTTCCGTTATACCTCACGGAGAAAACAAAGGAACTCGGAATAGTTATATTTTGTGCCACAGGTGGTGCATGATGAGTATGGAAATTTTCCACTTGGTGTTGTAGAGTTTGTTAGATTGGTCATGTGACAGCTGCTGTTTTGAAAATGGCTGGGTGAGAGTGGAGAGAAGGGAGAGTAAAACTTAGGTCCTTTGTTTCTCACAGGGCTTCGGAAATTGCTTCCCGTCCCGACGCCGCTGCAACTGAGGAGGCCCAGCAAATATCCCTCTTCCTCGGGACCCATAATGCCTTTCGAACCTTCATGAAAGACCGCGTCAAGGACATTCCTAACGTCAGTGACATCCTCATTGACCTCGTGAATGCCGCTCTGCGCATGCTTGATTCGGAGCACTTCCTGTTTCCTGAGGAGAAGCACATGCTGATTAGAGTAAGTGGTGATCTTTTGTGTATGAATCTCGGTGTATGAAAGCAAAGATTACAGTAGGCCTACTATTAGTATTAATTAGCCAGATGGGATCACTGAGTGGGTTGATCGCCCGCTTCACATTTTGCAGGTTATGGGGTTAAAACCCTGGGTTCGAACCCTGGCTGAGGGAAAGCAAGGATTTACAGGGCTATACTTGTTGCCAGCTAATACCCCCATCACACCAAACTAGTTCGCACTACGTTCTTGAAAATGGTGCTGAACGGACTCAAACTGTGCGCAAACAGAATGGACATAGTAGCAACCTTTTATGCACTATTTACGAATGGAATGGACAGGCTAGAATGGAATGGTGCTCCAAAACTTTGAGCATGCCCAACATTTTCTTGCAGCCACATTCTATCCCGAGCACATCCCGTTTTAGAACGTGGATGGACGTTTTCAGAACTAGTTCGGTGTGATGGGGGTGTAACTTGTTGTTCGACTATACTAGGTTATAGCACGGAGCAGTGGAATGAAGAAGACCTGCAACTGAAATGTCATGAAGCTCAAAACAAATGTTTAATTTTGAGAGGCTTTAGAGCTACATAGTTCGATAAAAAACATAAACTTTTCGAAACTATATGCACCGTAGATACTGGTTCAGTTATAAAGCATATGTTGCTTCAGAGAATGATATACTAAGTCGATCTAATACAACGTGTATTGCTGGGACTTACTGTGGCCGGATATTGATTTGCCTGCTAAAATTAATGTTGCTTAGTCCGATGCTTTTGAGCTTCGGCCATTTTTCTGAGATAAATATATTAAATTGATTGTTATAATATATATTACTTTAGTTTGCTGTAACTTTTATTTTAAAATGCTAACCTTGGAGATATTTGCGGTGCAAGCATGCAAGATTAATTTCAGCAAGCATGCCAAAACTCTGACACCATAGGCTTATGCAGAAACACGTTCTATTACATTGACTCAACATGCCCTTCTACGTTCTATGTGGCAACAAATGCTTAATAAGTCCACCAGTATCTAAGTTAGATATGCAGAATCAAATATAGATGAATGTTTTGGTTTTGAAAATTTGATGTTTTTATCAGACTATGCAACTTTAAACTAATCTATAGGTTTGTACTTCAAATATCAGCAAGGATAGCCATTTACAGTAACAGGTACTTCAATGTAAAGTATTGTAGCTTATAAATGTGCCTACATCAAAAGGAGAAACAAGCGGAGGTGGGATGGACAATCTTTATTGCTTGTCTGGCTAGCAATTATATGCCTACCGGTTAAAGTTTGAAAGCTGGCCGACGACTGACCAATATCAAGGCCCGGGGTCCGAACCCGCCGTTTTGGCGCCCCTGCTGGGCAGGTCCGGGCTAACAAGTAAGGAGTTGATTGGACAATATTGGATTAATTAATATTACAGATTGAGTTTATCTTTAAGAACCGGTAGAAACTCAAAACCGCTGGACTGTACAATTGCAGCAGAGATCCAACTATTTGAACTTGTTCCAGTTGAAAATCACGTTAAGGTTTTCCCTTTTGATAATCATAGTTTATATCAATAATCTCATTAGGATAGTAAAATAGATCCTATTCTCCAGACATTGTAATAAGGTATATATTGAATATTGCTCCCCATGTTCACGTCATGACTTGCGTTATTGCTGGCGTCATAGTCATAGTTGTGTACACCTTATTATTCCAGACAATAGGATTCACGCTAGGACTGATTGATGGCCAGCGGGTGAACATCAATAAAGTGGAGGGGAAGAGGAGAATCAACTTATCAAAAATAGACAAGTTGTTCAAGGTAAAATTAACCTCTGTGTCTGTTCGAAATGCAACAAATTCATGAATTGCTTACTATAATTGATCAAAACCATCACCAATCTTAGCAAATTTATTTAACATTCAGATATGACCTCTTTTTTTTCTTCTTCCTTTTCTTGTATATAAATCGTTTCAACTTAGAATTAGGATCGCTTTCTAGTTCTAGAGGGACTTCAATATGTGTGTGTTCACTATATAGTTCAGTTCACAAGAGAGAAAAGATTATATAGCTATGCACAGCGTTGTTGATTAATATCGGTAATATAACCTATTAAACATTAAAGTTGCATAGTCCGATGGATTTTGAGTTTCTGTCATTTTCTGAGATAAATATATTAGGTTGATCGCTATAATCTATCTGACTTTAGTTTGAAGCAACATTTATTTTAAAGATTTATTTTGAGATATGTTAAGTGCTAACAATAGTACATGCTAAATTAATGTTGGCAATCACGCCAAAACTCTGACACCAAAGGCTTGTGCAGCAAGAGACTATTACATTGCCTCACTATTCCCTTCTATATGGTGACAAATCTTTTATAAGTGCACAAGTATCAAAGTTAGACATTTAGAATTTAATCTAGATAATTGCTTTGGTTTTGAAAATTTGATGTTTTCATCGGACTATGCAGCTTTAACAGTGGCAAGGAGTTGAGTTGAGTTTCAAGCTGCTGAGACCAGTGTACTTTCACTACCCCCCACCCCCCACCCCTCCCCTCCTCACCCCCCTCACCTCACCCCCAGGAGTGCGAGGTCGTGCCGTTGTTTGGCGATATGGGCATCGCCCCGTTCAGGTACGTGCAGACGACACCGAACTACGACGAATCGCGGTGGCCGTGCTGCACGGACGATTCCCGCGCCACCACGCAGAGCGATCTGATTGGACACCTGGCGCGCCTGCGCACTGCGCACGACCGCCTCCTGTGTGACATGGTGCTGGCCGACCGCGACCTGCCGAACGACGAGAAGACTGAGCGGCTTGAGAAGGTGAGCGCTGCTTCCGGGGTTTTTTGGTGGTTTTTTTTTGTAGGGGGGGGGGGGGTAAATATGTTTATTCTGCTGAATAAGTCTTTCATCGGTGCCGAAGCACTCGTCTTCCAGCCTTTTTTCAATTTAGGATTACAGTATAACCTCGTTAAACCAAACTCTAAGGGACCATAGCAATTTGTTTGGATTAACGGATAATTTGGATTAACCGACTTTGGTCTAACCAACTTTTTTATATGATAAATGGTAGTATTTTACCAGGCCGCCATAAAAAGTTTGGATTAACCGAGCATTTGGTTTAACCGAGCTTGGTTTAACGGGGTTAAGATGTATTTAGTTTTGGGGGCTTAGCATCCTGGTAACATTTAAGGTTCCCTTTGTTTCCCGTCCATCCGGAGCGGCTGAGGAGGTGCAACTTATGGAGCTAATGAACAGCTATTGTTAGCTCACCTTATGTACCTTAAGCTGAGATTCCTTACACGCGGTATGCGGCATGCGGTATGCGAATGCGAATGCGGCAAAAAATCGAAACGCGTTGAAGTCAATGGGCTACAACCCTTACACGCGGTATGCGAATGCGAATGCGACAACTCGATCGGTCCCTGTAGCGATCGGTGCGGCATGCGGTAAGCAGCACGCAGGGTGTGAATAGAAACCTGAGTCTGATGTGTCCATTACTTTAACACTAGGAGAGGCGACTGAGCATTACGGAACGGTCTCACACAGGGGTGCTGAGGGGAAACATATGGTAGAGGTGGTGGTGGGGGTTCGGGTTGGTAAAAATGCTACCAGAGCCACAAAAATATGAATACTTATCTATAATTTGGTAATTATAGAGGGAAGAACCTCCATGTGACGTACCAAGAGTTACATAGATATACATGCCATATTAGGCCATATACAGTGCAGTATGGAGTATACTTGTTTATTTTTATTTTTTAAATATAGCCAGTCGTGTGCCGCATGCCGCATACCGCGTTGAAGGAATCTTCCCATTCACATACTGCATACCGCATGCCGCATACCGCATGCCGCATACCGCATACCGCGTAGAAGGAATCTCAGCTTAACTCTATATCTACCGTTTTGGGGTAAACAATCCCTAATTGAAAAGTGGCTGGAAAACCAGTGTTTGCGCATTGACAAAAGACAACTTTTATTGAAATGGAATTGTATACAGTTACTATTACAACTAGTAATAGTTCATTTATGTTATGTATAATACTTTTATTATCAAACAGGATTTGCATGCGGTTATTATTACAACCAATAGGTTAATTTATGTACCAACAAATTGTACTGAATCGCCAAAAGGCATTCTTCTGAATACACTACATTTTAGTAAAGATATTTACAACAAAAAAAGAAAAGAGATGTCTTATTATAGATGGGTTTGGACTTGTCACAGTGCATACTGATGGAGACTCAATGCTTCCCGGCTATCAATATATCATGGCAACAGCACCGTGATTCGATTGTTTGTTTGCTTGTTTGTTTGTTGGGGTTTTACACCCTGACAACATCTATGGTCATATCAGGACGGCCATGATTTGGTATCCACCCCAGCCACATTATGGTGACACAGAGTAAGCCAGTCCATACCAGATCCTAGAAATGTCTAGTGCCACGGAATGTAGTGAAAAGTATCAAGATTGTATGTCTTTGGTTTTACATGGGTGTGGTGCCTAGTTCTGTCAGGAACCACCAGGTGGAGACTCCTGTCGTGTAGTCCTTACCACATCCTCGTCATGTCTAGTGCCAAGGAATGTAGTGACAATCATCAATTATGTATATCTTTAGTTTGACTTTGTCTGAGTTTGATAGAACTAGGCACATGTGATTAGTGCAATCAGAAACCACCACATGGAGACTCCTGTCTTGGAACACCAGGGCCGTGTTCAAGGTACGCCTCGGAGAAATTTGGGACGCTGCGTTAGTCTGAATGGCTTTAGCTGTTGGTCGCCTCGAAAATGGCGGCCACCATAGGGGGCAGCCATTTGTAATTGAAAAGAAGAGCTCTGATTGGCTGAAACCACTGAATTTGCAGCCATTGTCGAGGTGCTTTTTGCCTGCTGTCTGAAAAAGGAGACGTCTCAGAGTCGATCCCGAGGTTCACCCTGAATGCAAATAGGCCAAAAAGACTTTGTACATCCGATTCGAAGGCATACCCTGAACGTGGCCTCGGTAGAGCTTTATATCACTATTGTGATGCCAGCCTAGTCTACCTAATTTGACACCAGGGGGGCTAGTGATGCCCTCGTTCAGCTAACCGGCTGTTGCCGTCCATGTTGCAGAACACCAAGCCTCCAGACACTCAGTGGCCCGGGCATGAGAGGGACCGGAAGATGGTGCAACTCGGGATGAGCATGCTCAGATTCTTAACGGAAATCAGCACCAGAATCCAGGAGCTGGTGGGTACTTAATGTATTCTACAAAATAGTTAGTTGATAAAGAAAATGTAATATTACAAACCGCAATTGAACCAAATTCGTAAGATTACCACAACGAAAGTGATCATACTGGCCAGTTGTCTTGGTGCATTTGTATTCGCTAGAACTAAAGTTTCGCCCTCATCATCTATTCTAGGTTACTGATGTTCAACTCAAGTTTGTTTGTTTGTTGTTTTACATCCCAGCAACATCTAAGGTCATATCAGGGTGGGTACCGACTTGTGACAGTGCGCACTCATGGTGACTTTATAGTGCTGCCCCACTGGAAGACCAGGCCACCAGCACCATGACCTGATATCCCACTCAGTCACATTATCCTGACACTAAGCCAACTAGTCCTTGTCCTATCCTAATAATGCCGAGCACCAGGCTAGGAAGCGACAAGTATCAATTTTTAAGTCATCGGTTTGACTTGACCAGGGTTCGAACCCACGACCCCACAGTCTACCAACACGGGAGACGGACGCTCTAACTCATTCGGCCATCCCGACTGGTCCTTGTTCAACTCAACGCGTTTGATATATGTATCGGCTAATATATATATTCATGAAATTAGCTTCAAATCACTCAGCTGCGTATCACACAATGGCTATTTAGAAACTTAAGTAATTTTAGAAAATACTTGTTTCTAGGTATCGTGGAAGCTTCTTCACCCAACGGATACGCGAGAAAATAAGGAATGTCCCGATGATGCTGAAGAGTATGAAAAGGTACCATCATATATAGGTTAGCTAAGTGAAGAGTGAATGAAAAATCATTAATCAGCCTTTGGGTCCCGCCAGTCAATAGTTACTGGACTGAGTAGTAGGCCTAAGTAGACACAGGGAATTGAGGGTAAATGCAAACCCTCTTAAGCCATATTAGTCGCACAACTCTATTCGAAATTAAAATAGGAAAGTATTGCTCATTTATTGGGGTTTTGCGTCCTGCCAATGAATCAGGTCATGTATGTATGGGTACTAACCTGTGACATGGCAACTTTGTAGTTCTATCCTACAGGGAGACCGTGCCGCCGATATCCCACTCAGTCACACTATCATGGTACTGAGCTAGTAAAACCAATCCAAGTAATGCCGGAGGCCAGGCCAGGCTAGGAAGCGACGGGTATCAATATTATAAAGTCACTGGTTTGACTCAGCCTGGATAATGATCACATGGCCTTTTGCCCGATTAGGGCTGCATAGTCCGATGAAAGACATCAAAATGTCAAAACTAAGGCAGGTACCTAGATTTGATTCTACATATCCAACTTATGTACTGGTGTACTTATTAACCATATGTTGCTGCATAGAACTTAGAAGGGCACACTAAATCACTTTAATAGAAGCTATTGCTGCTCAAGCCTATATAGTGTTATCATTTTGATATGCTTGCCAAAATTAACTTAGTATGCTTTGATTTTAAATATTTCCCAAAGTTAATACATTTAAACTAAACTAAACTATGTTATAATGACAATTCTGATGTATTCCGTCTCAGTAAGCAAGTATTGATCATGCCTCTGTTCTAACTGTGGCTATGATGTATCCACTCCTAAGGCGACTCGGTACAACTACAACTCAGAGGAGAAAACGACGCTTGTCGAAGCCATCGCTCTTCTGAAGGGCGCCCATGCACAAACAGCCAAGATGGCAGCCGGCATACAGAAGGCTGTACGGCGCTGTGTCCAAGCGCAGCTGCAGGAACTAGTTCAACGTCACATCCGGGAGGCCATTCGTAAGGCCATCAAGCACAAGAGGGAGCCGCTAAAAGGGTGAGTTGGACCGGGTATTGTCAGACTGGTTAACTCAGTGTCATGATAATGTGACTGAATGAGATATCTGGTCATGATACCGGCGGCCTGATTTATCAGTGGGGCAGCACTATAAAGTATCCATGAGTGTGCACTGTCACAAGTGGGTACTCGTCCTGATATGAGCTTGGATGTTGCAATGACGTAAAATTCCAAAAAGCAATTGTCCGTTCTGAGCCCCTCCTACCACAACGGTATTGTTGTAGTATAATAAATAATTAACATGATATTGTCATTTACATACTACAGGAAGCCGAGGCTTCAATTTGGTTGATATCAATAAGCGATGGAACTATTCTATTCCACAATTAAGTCAGTCATGATCTACATGACGAAGTGTATGCAATTTATTGCATACACGTACTATTAATTTGTTAATTGGCATCTTTAATAAGATATGTCTGATATACTGGTCAAGTGGACAAGCCGATTCACTTGATCATTTTTTTTATTGCGGAATATTACATAGGGGGCCTAGCTTCCATGTACGCTGGTACGCAGCTGCATACCACCTGAGATTACAAATTGTGTGATTTAGTCAAATAGAGTAGGCCTATGTACTTGTTTTGATAAATACAAAATAAGCTTGAAATGAAGTCTGAACATGGCAGACGGCATTCAGACATATTCTTGAACCATCCATTTTGTGGGTCCGGGTGGGAGGGGGGAGTGCACACAGCCAATATCATTTTATTCCATTGCTGAACAAGTCTGTGGGTCCTATCACCTGAAAATCTCAAGAAAGACCCCATGTTACACCAATCTAGAGCCTAATGGTTTGAAGCTATCAATTTAAATCACATAATAATAATTTCTCCAGTGATTATGCAATGGTGATGTGTATTATGTTTCACTATCCTAAGTATATTGTAGTAATGCATTTACCATACATTTACTTAGCATACATTGTATTTGCACATGTTATTATTTGAAGCATGGTATTGTGTGTTCAGGGTGCTGGTCGCCATTTATCTCCTTGCTGCTGAACTTCTCGACAACCGAAATGCTTCCATAGAGGTCATTATGGAGGGTCGGAAGGTGGATGATTCAAGCAATATTCAAGTTTTGGAAAATGTCGGCGAGCCTGGATATACACGGGTGAGTCAGCCAAAGAACTTCCTTATTATCGCCCAGAATAGAATGGCGCAGTAGCCTAATCCTAAGTTGCTAGAAGCTGCATTTATAGATGTATGAATATCCTACTATTATGTAACTAAACTATATTTGTGTACAGACCTATCACCGGAGGACCAGTGCCTGGGTCGGGAAACAAATGTATTCAGCTGGATAAACATGTAAAGCACACACAAAAAGTAAATTGAAATAAGTAACTAGTTTATTCTTTTGAATAAGCCATTGGTCAGCACTGGTCTTCCAGTCAATGTTCCATGGCAGGTCTATATCTTAATTATGGTTCTCTGTGGTGGAGTGGTTCGTGTGTCAGACTTGTTTCTAGAGGTCTGACTCCTAATCTAAAGGTTGATGGTTCGATTCCCCATGCCACCAGCTCTGCCACTTTGGATTTCCATTGCTGTGTATAACTATCAGCGTCATCAAAGGCCAGTTCCTCTCATAGCATGTCTATTTGGTGTGGGAGGTTAAAAATCCCTTGAGTCGCTAAAAGTGTAGGCTCTGGCTTTCTCTTAACCAACTGTCTAATGGTGAAAATAAGATTCCTCAGACTTATCCATGAGAGGCAGTATAAATCTTCAATGTAAATATATATATTAAATGCAATATTATTATTATTGGTGGTGGCACCACCTGGCCCATCTGTGAAAAGGGGTCACTCCTAAAGTAGTACACACCATATGGGTGGTAATAGAGGGAACATCGCCTTTCGCGCCTTTATACTCACATAATTCATATATATATATACAAGCTAGGTGTGTTTGATAGATATATGACAGATTTGTTGCAGCTTTATCTCCTGCGCACAATGCTTGAGTCGCTGGTGGAGAAGACAAGCAGTAAGAGGACACACCGCTCCCAGTTGGAGACGACACAGATCACCGCCATAGAGAACTTCCTTAAGGCCACCTTTCTCTGGCCCCATCTCCTCAACTATCCTGGTAAGGCGCCTGCGTGTCATTTCAAAGGAGACCACCGGAAGCGGTGGGCGAATAGGTAGAGCGCAGGCTTCCCATGCGGAAGGTTGGGAGTTTGAATCCCAGCCGAGTCAAACCAATGACGTAAAAAAATTATAGTTATTGCTACCTAGACTGGTGCTCTGCATTAATAGGATAACACAAGGACTGGTTTGCACAGCATCAGGATAATGTGACTGTGTACGATATCTGGTTATGATGCCGACAGCCTGTTCTCCCAGTGAGGCAGCACTACAGGAGAGGAGGGAGGTGGAACCGGCGTCAGGGGAGTCCGAGCAGGGGTCCGAGTGTCCAAGGCCGTAGTCAGCCGTTTATTCTCCTTTCGTGGCCTCCTTATAATATCTTGGTCCGACTCCGTAGGCGGGGAGAACAAGGGTGAAGACGGTGGGCGGGAATTGTCCGGTGAGGTTGAGTCTGAGGAAGCGTGTTGTCCGGGAGCGCAAGAGGAGCAGGCCTGCCTGTAAGGCTAGTGGTGTCTCTGGGCAAGATGCGGCCTGCCTCTCCTTTTCCTGACCGGTGGCATGTTCCCTGGGAGCTGTCTACTAGAGTGTGAGGCGAAGTGTACAGTAGGAGCCACAGCATGAGGATAATAGTATGCTTTTACCTGTTAAAAATAGAAGACCGCTCTTTGCACTTTTGTTGTTGTTTATCCACTGTAGGACCCCCAGTAGCCGATGTTTACTTAATTCAGGACTTGTATCTGCCCCGGTGTCCGAAGAGAGTAAGTTCAAGGACACGCCGTTAAACAAACAAACAAACAAATTGGACTAGACAACTTGGCAACTTTAATAGCGCTCCCAGTTCTTTTTTCTTCAATACCAGCAATCCTTCTATAGCTGTGTGGGTTTCTTGTTGCAGCGAGCCTTCAGCGGTGTAGCGACCTGTCCCAGCTCTGGTACCGGGAGTTCTACATTGAGATGTGTCTCGGTAAGCGCATCCAGTTCCCCATCCAGATGTCACTGCCCTGGATGCTCACTGACCACGTGCTCGAGTCAAAGCAGGCCTCCATGATGGGGTGAGTGAGCGCAACATCCTCCCTTATCCACTATTGATAACAGTTATCCACTACTAATACCACTTATCCACTACTGATACCGCTTATTGAGTACTGATAATGCATATCCACTACTGATACCCTTTAACCACTACTCATAATGTTTATCAACTACTGATACCCGATTATCCACTGCTGATACCTATTATCCACTGCTGATACCTATTATCCACTGCTGAATACGCTTATCCACAACTGATAACACGTATCCACTACTGATAACACATTACTTATTGACTACTGATAATTCTTATCCACTATTGATAACGCTTATTGACTACTAATAGTGTGTATCCACTACTGATAACGCTCATCGACTACTGATAATCCTTATCCACTACTGATAACCCTTATCCACTACTGATAATGATTATCCACTACAGACGACACTTCTCGACTACTGATAATGCTTATCCACTACTGACAACGGTTATTGACTATTGACTACTGATAATGCTTATCCATTACTGATGATGAGTATCCACTACTGATAACACTTATCCACAACCGATAATGCTTATCCACTACTGATATCACTTATCCACTACTTCAAATGCATATTCACGACTCTAAATGCTTATCCACTACTGATATCATTTATCCATTACTTCAAATGCTTATTTACTACTCCAAACACTTATCCAGTACTGATATCACTTATCCACTACTTCAAATGCTTATTCACTACTCCAAACGCTTATCCACTACTGATATCACTTATCCACTACTTCAAATGCGTATTCACTACTCAAAACGCTTATCCACTACCGATATCACTTATCCACTACTTCAAACGCTTGTCCACTACTTCAAATGTTCGTCCACTACTGAAAACGGTTATACACTACCGATAACTCTTATCCACTAATGATATCGCTTTTCCACTACTGATAACGCTTATCCACTACTGATAATGACTATCTACTACTGATAATGCTTATCCACTACGGATACTGATTATACTCTACGGATAAAGCTTATACACTACTGATAACTCTTATCCAGTACTGATAACGCTTTTCCACTACTGATAACGCTTATCCTTATCCACTACTGATAACGGTAGGCTGTGCACGTGTATCAGATTATCTACAATCACCGATAGTTTCCCTTGACTCTTCTGCTCGTCGAGCCAGTTGTCTGTTTTTTTTCGGGTTGCCCTAACTGTTATCTCTGGTTCTTGTAGGTACCTGTTGAGTCCTTTGGAGCTCTACAACGACAGTGCCAACTTCGCTCTCCGACACTTTCGTCGGCGGTACATGTATGACGAGATTGAGGCTGAGGTAAGTATGCTTTAGTATGGAATAGGAAGTTGAATTCCTGGTTCCAGTATCCAATGGCTACTTATATCGACAAAGGTTTGGTCAAATGGGAGAAAATGCAAAAAGACAAGATGGCGACGATAGAATGCTGTCGATTTGACTTTTAAAGTCGATTAAGCTACATGTTTTATTATATTTTTCAAATCAAAGGTAGCAGGTAAATATTACGATATATGTGAGGAATATATTTTGCTTCTTAAATTAAGAATGTATCTGCTCATTTCATTTACCCAGCTTTTCACCACTTTTTCTAATGGGTTGTTCTTCACCCCTACTGCAAGTACGGGGTAAATCTTTTATCTAACGGCAGGGATGAAAGATTTCCGCGATGCCGTGGATTTCCGCCATTTTTTTATATTTAATGTTAAGCAAAATCTTATGGAATCAGGATGTATATGGCAACGATTTGGTACTGTTAATCCCGTTCTTTTATGAACTTAGATCTTGCAAGAACATGAACCATAAACAAGAAAGTGTTAGGTATGGGCGATAATACAATCCCCACAAGGATAGTTTTTTTTTTTTTTTTGGTAAATATTTTTATTCATCTGAATACATATTTTGTCAGCGCCGGGGCACTGGTCTTCCAGCCGTCAGAGTGGTCGCATTTCATCTGTACATAGTGGAAGTGGAATGTGTTGCATTGTGTGCAGCACAACCCATTCTGAACATAAAAGAAAGTGGGGGAGCAGCCTATGCTGCATAGTGTACAGCATATGTACTCACCATAGTGCAAGGTATATGCATCATTGTGTGCAGCACAACCCATTCTGAACATAAAAGAAAGTGGGGGAGCAGCCTATGCTGCATAGGGTACAGCATATGTACTCACCATAGTGCAAGGTATATGCATCAAGATAGAGTGTGCAGTAATGTACACTAGTGGTTAAATCATATGTTGTGTTTGCATATCAGTTAGATTTGGTTTTAATAACGGTTAGTCTTTAAATAGTACCATGTTGTGCATGTATAGTGGTTTATATTGTGTGCATTGCTGGTTGATGTAGTTATTCAGTGGGGGTAATGGGTCTAAAGTAGGGGTAGTGGGTCTCGAGTCATTGAGTTATAATAGTTGTTTGTCAAATGTGGATGGGGGAGAGGGGTCCATGGGTAGGGGGGCGGACACGCAGGGAGAGAGCAGGCATGAGAGAGGGCGAAGTCAATGGGTGGTTCACCAGGTCGTATTATATATTTGCAGTGCCAGGTTTTGGGCCTGAATAACCAGGTGAGCTCTGTATGCATTTTTAAAGGCAAGGATCGAACCCGCTTCTCTAGTTTTGGTTGGGAGCTCATTCCAGATGACACTTCCTTTGTAAATCGGAGCTCTCATTAACTTATTTGTATTAGGGTTGGGCACCCAGAGCAGAGTCGATGTCCCCCTTCTCGTTACCCTGGTTGTGCGATCTATGTATTTGTTATCACTCGCACGTTTATACATCAACGTCATTAGGTGTAGGTTCCTACGTACATCCAGAGTGTCCAGCCCTGCTCTGCTATGCATTTCAACCACACTTAGTATCTTGCCTTGGAATACTGTTCTGAGGGCTCTGTTTTGCGTTCTTTGTAATTTGGTCTCTTGCTGCTTCGTTAGTAATCCATAGATGATATCATTGTAGTCTATAATTGGTAATATTGTTGACTTGTACAGCTGCAGCGCAGTATTCTCACTTACATATGTCCTTATTTTTCTGAATGTGTTCATTTTTAGGGCCTGGGCAACACGCCCCAATAGTAGATTCCGAAGCAGAATCAAGGTGTACAGTAGTTGTACATAAGTAAGGGTAGTAGTGCAGAAGGTCAATCAATTTATGCCCCTCATACAAATAATAACCTGCAAACATAAAACACTGTGGTCTGCAGGCCAGGTCAGAGGTCACAGTGCTTGCCAATAACATATAAAGCATTGAATATATACAGATGGGATCAGAGTCATAGACAGTAATGCCTTAGTTGTGTCCAGTGGTAAGGTGCCACCATTGATGATCACAACCATAAGGGCATATACACACAGAGTTTAACATATATGAGTGTGTGTATCCAGGCGCATAGACTGATCACGCATGCTGGTTATACATGTAAAAGTCAGTCGAATAGGTAATTGGCAGATTAGAACTCAAGTATGGTTTGGATCAGCAGAATACATAACCCAAATAGTAGATCGCTGATGCACTTAGTAGGCTAGTCTACTTGCTGTTTCAGAGTCCAGTGTTTGAGATGATGGGTCAGTGAGTTGTGGTCATGACGATCCTGATGCTGCACTCCCGGAGTTCTGGTGCTGGTAGCGGTGTCATACAGGGGTGCAATGTTTTCTGGTCTTGGCATTGGCAATGATGACGGGCAGTGACACTGGCGACGGGCAGCCGTGGTGGTGATCGGCATTGCTCGTGAGTATGCTCTACTGGATGGAAAGTGGGAGAACATTGGCAGTATTTGATTCTAGATTGCCTAGATCGCAACCATATAATGGAATATGATGCAAGCTCAAGAAGTACAAGTGTGAATTTTAATTAATTTTTTTATTTTATTTTTGTAAACCAACAACACGGGCAGAATTACAAGTACATAGTTGTTAGAAGCAGTCAAGTACTAGTTGTTAAGATAGTGTTGTATGCTACCAGTACATAGTGGATTAGAATATCTAAATAGTAGCTGGTAAGGTAGTGCAAATGAGAATTTATTTTATTCTCTTTTTATCTTTATTATTATTATTATTATTCTTTTTTTAAACAAGCGTCTTTACAACTGTACAGTTGATTAGAACAGTCAAATGCTGGTTGGCAAGATAGTGCTGCATATGCAACAACTACACAGTAGATTGGGACAGTTAGGAGCTAGATGACAATTTAGTGCAGAAGATCATAAGTCTACTCAGCTTCGGGATGTGCAATGGTGGCAGGGCGTTCCAAGTTGTTTGTCAATAGTAGGATGGCCCTATCCGTCTTGGTGATCTGCTTGGCCCAGTACTGCTTAGTATGTAGGTTAGCATGGTATTCGTCGCTGGGCTGTACATATTAGTGATGATAAGTCCATTCAGAGTAGGCATGCACTCCGCTCCTTGTCCGGGTGGCCTATGCATGCATCCAAATGAATGATCACACAGGTGTCTAGACTATAGTTCCTGCTTTCCTCAGTCGGTTGTGTGATGCTATTTACGGAATTATCTGCTTGTTCCATCGCTCAGTTTTGCTTTACTTATTATGGCTCCTGCCAGCCCTGATATTGTCTCGCTTAGCTGCCAATGCATGTCCCAGTTTATTGAGCCCAGAATAGGATCTATCTCTTAGGGCTCTGCTATGAAGGGTGGCTCCAATTCCGAAATATGTGTTGTTGGTCGGTTCATTTAGTTTAATGTGGCCAGTAGCCACAAGCATGTCCGCCAAGTCAGGATTTTGATCAAACTTTTGATCAATGACCCTTTTTAGGATGACTTCTCTGCTGTGTCTCCATTCAGCCGATTCTGGTATCTGTTCCGTGATGCGCTTTGCTTCCATTGGTGTTTGGGCAGCCAGCACCTGACCCAGTTTTTCCTTGTCGTTTGCCAAGTGGCATTTTGCTGCCTGGAGGCAGTGTTCGGCTGTTGGATAAACCGCGTTATCATCACTGATCGGCGAAGGGTGGAAGTTGGATAGGAATGAGTGTTCTGAGTGAAAGTAAAGTTCCTCATGTATTTCAACTGTTTTAGCCTTGGATAGTGAGAACCTTTCTGGGAGGGTGGCAGCATGCTTAAATTTGTGACCATCAATCACAATGCCGTCGCTGTGCACTCTAACCTCCGCACCACTACTTCTAGCAAGTACTGCAACTGACCGGAATTCCTCACGGCACTTGCGTGTGGCCTGGGTCACATCATCATTAAGATAGATGCCAGCATATCGATCTGACTTGTTTAGCTTTGCCCGAGCAAAGTAGAAGGCATTTCTAGCAAGTACAGTCTTGAATATGATCATGATTGGTCTGGGTCTGGTGGCTGTGTGAGCATTCCTATGTGAGCTAGCTTGATTTGCATATGGGCGACTTGGTAATTTCCTACCGATCCTATATGCTGCTCCTATGTCTGGCATTCCAACACCTGTGGGGCCAAGAAATCTGATCAGATCCGTCATGTATGCTTTCAGGTCTTCTGTCTCATCTTCTTCTTTCCCATCCAGTCTAATGTTGCATAGCTTTGCATTATTCTCCAACTCATTCACCCTCTCGGACAATAGTTTGTTAGACTGCCGTGTTAATTTAAGATCATGGTTGATGATGCGGAGAGACCGCCTGTCCTTTTCCCTTTCCTGGTTGCTAGTTACTAACAGAACCGACAACCTTGCTACTTCGGCAGCTGTCTCTCCGGCCATCGATTTCACCTCTCTAATGCTATCATCCACCCTTGCCTCCATTCTATCAAACCTCGCCAAGATCTGGGTAAGTGCTGAGTCAGCTATTGCTTCATTTGTTTTGTGTGGTGATCTGATGGGTGACCCAGTTACTGGTGGGGATGGGGCAGTATTGGGGAATGCAGAAGCTGATCCCAGTGAGGCCTTACCACGCGTCCTGGATTTCTCACTAACAGTTTTTTGTGACATCATGGATGAGTGGTGCTCACACAAATTAAATTTATATCTGAGTGTGCTATTTGGCTCAGGCTGGCAGGATTTAGGCCAAGTCAATCAGTCGCACTATTGTTTTCCGACTGAGTGGTCACCCAACATCTATTCAAACTGCCAGTCGTCGGTCACACAATGTCACTGTCACATGCCGCCACACCGTGTCACAGACTGTCTATCCACTTCCAGCAAATTCTTCACAATTGTACACATATTAATTTCCAGACTCTGATTCAAAACTTGTATGGTTACTCGTCAATAATGGTTACTTGACGTGCTTGCTTCTGGTAAAGTTTACAAAAGTGTTTATTTTATTTTAATTTAAATACTCATGTTTTAACAATCCATTTGTTGTCATAGACAAGTCCATTCCTCACCGTAAACCACTTTACTGAGCCAACTGCAAGTGTGTTTATTTTAATATCAATTTAATAGTAGTTAGTTGACCATTCCTTGGGGTGCTACTTGATCGGACACACGCCACACATAGTTCAGCACTGTCTTGATTTGTTTGGGTTACCTGCGCAATCACTGTCACTGTAATGTTTTGATTCACTGAATGGTGTGATTTCCCTTGTTGTTTTGTGGATTATTGCTATAGTAAATCTTAGTTTTAATTGTTCCTATGTGATAATACTGTGTCAACCACCATCAGTCTTACACAGTTTAGTTATTACCCCCATTGGGTAGTAATCAGTTTTTGAGTGGCCCTCACAGGTGGCCTGAATCTGTGTTGATTCTCGATGTCAGACATCCGGGCATTATTGCGGTCACAACGCTCGAAGGGCAAAGCAAATGCCACTGTCATACAGGCAATATTAAAAGTACCGCAACTATCACAGTAGCCTGTGCCTCCTGGTGCCTTGAAAACAAATCTCTCTTGTCTCTATAAAATAGTTCAGATCTTTCTCTACAATTTCACATTCAGCTATTTTTTTATCAGCCAATTGGAAGTTCTTGAATTCATTCTGCGAAAATAGTTTTTGAGGTCATGATCTGGTAAGGCTAACATTGGCATTGGTACTCAGAATATCCCAACTTTGACAATTATCTCTGTTTTTAATACTTTCAGACAAAATTGCTCTTAGGGTAAATCAAATACTTCAGATCTTCCTCTTCAATCCCGCATTAAGATATTTTTAATCGATCCAATGAAAGCTTTTATCTTTATTTTGCAAAAATAAATGTTCTCCATAGACATAGCATTGCTGCAGCACAAATCACTGCGATAGCGCGCGTGTTTACTCGCCTGCCTTGGGTGATAATACAGCAGGTCGCGGTCACGCGGTCATTTTCAAACGAAAGTATTTACTTAACTCTGCACTGTGTAGGAGTAGTTGTCTTCTTTGCATGTCACCTACCACACGAGATGATCCCACATACTGATAGTTCTCCCGTTAATCTGTGTGAGGGCTTGGTGCCGTTTGAAATGATAGTTTCCGTAGATAATTCTCTCAGCCGATAGCGTGCGTGTCTTCACTCGCCCGCCATCTTCAACGTCTGGAATTCTTCCGTGATTCCCTGACAGTGCTAATTCTATGGGGGGAAATCCACGTTTTCACGGAAGATGACCTTCATTCCTGTAAGTGAGAAGAGGGTGTGGGACGGAGGAGAGAGCAGGCAGTTCTTCAATGGCAATAATCTGTAATGAGCCCTACTACAACATGGTGGTGGTAGCGACTCCACTGACCCCCTCAGGATTATGGTAGTTACATAATTTGGTCCATAGTAAGTACATATAAAAATTAATGTGAATAGGATATAAGTAATAGTATGAATACTACCATACTAACCAATATCAAAATGTTGGTCTACATAGAGTAGTTTGTACCAATGCCTCCATATGGCAGACATAATCTGAGATCACTCTCTTCTATTTTTACAAGTCCCTGTATTATAACATTTTCTGACTTGTCAAGTTTAGTAATAAATTTGAATATTAGATTCCTGATAACATTCTGGAAGGCTGGCAGATCAATATTGGCAAACAGCTGACTAGCACTGTGACACCTAGGTGAACGGAGCAATAACCTCATAATGTCATGATATGCTATATTCACTTTTCTAATGTTATACATTCTATAGTTCCACCAAATCTGGGCAGTATACAAGGGAGTACAGAATGTTCTAAATAAATTTACCTTGACATTAGCTGTACACATATGAAATTTCCTGATGAGCATATTTCCCTGACCATATAACTTGCGACACTGTCTATTATTAATATCCCTGTCATCTCTAAAGTCATCAGTCATAAAGTGTCCTAAGTACTTGACTTCAGTAGAGATTGACAGGGGAGCACCAGTTAACATAAAATCAGGAAATACAGTATCCTTGTCATATTTTGAATGAAGGATCATTCATTCATTGTATTTGATATCAGTTTCTATGCCATATTCAGAGCATATATTAAGTAGCATTTGCAGTCCACTACTATATGGTGAGAATATTACCAAGTCATCGGCATACATAAGATGATTTAGAAGTAATAATCCATTAATACATCCAGTTTTACACTGATTTAACCTTTTTGACAAGTCATCCATATAAACATTAAATAAATAGGGGGACAATACCCCTCCTTGACATACACCATTACTGACTTGGAAGGGTTCTGAGATGATATCATCCCACCTGACTACCATTGATTGGTGCGAATACCAAAATATTAATATCCTGATAAGATAGCCTGGAGTACCACGCTGCACTAGTTTTTCACAGTTTTGCATGATTCACTCTATATTGGCTAAGAAGTAGCAACATGTGGCAGCATGCTAACAGGAAAGGTCACAGTGATGGACTGTTCCACCCATTGCTAGCGGCCACCCGCCTAGGGGAGGTTACCTGCTACCCAACTGGGGAGTGACAGGTCATTCCTGTTCTGACCTTGATGGAATAAACCAGGGAACGCCCTGGGGTTTGACAGTAGCTCAGTGCTACTCCTTGTATTCCTCAAGTGGAGTCGGATGTGGTCTATTACTGTAATAGTCAGGGCCCAGGCGGAATTTTGATAATCACAGGCCAGGTGAATGGCGGCAGGAAATGAGTAAGTTGATAGTCTGCCTCAGCTGGTTCTAGTATCGGAATAAACTTCAAAGAAATTAATGATGTTGGCTTTGATGTTTTTTGGTGTTTTTTGTTTATCAGATTAGTATAGCATGAATACTACTGCATAAGTAAAGATAACAAGTGTGCTAACATGTGACTATTAGGTTAATTTTATAACATATGCAGATATATCATATTGTAGAATTGGTACCCGGACCTGTGGCTGTGCAAGTAGGCTGTAGGGAAATACGATATAGACAAGAAGAAAGAGAAAGTAAGAGTGAAGAGAGTAAGGGAAGGCAAGCCTCCTATCTTAATTTTTATAGTACATACATTCCCTGGTAGGGTGTCACACCACCCCTGTCACCCAATAGGAGAACAGCATTTCCAGTCCTCATGGCAACCGGTAGTCTGCCCACCACCACTGGCTGCCTGGCCACCACCAACATTGATCTGGCTGCTCCTCACAGCCTGATTGTGTTGACCCCTACTGGATTGTGTTGACCCCTGCTCAGGCAGAAGGGCCATGTCCTGAGTCCCACTGCACTCAACCTGCCAGCACTCACTATGTCAGCCACATGGAACTCAGTTATAACCCAACCAATACATATACATATACATACAAGCTCATTTGGCTAGGTATACGAATAACACCTCACATAATAGCACCCACCCCCTGCCGTATATCAGAATATTTAAAAATATTCCATTAATTGCAACTATCCAATTCATGTCTTAATTTCTTGTGTTTCAGGTCAATCTCTGTCTGGATCAAATCGTGTTCAAATTGAGTGAAGACATGTTTGCGTATTACAAGCATTTGGCGGCATTGTGAGTATATAAACAGTGGGAGTACATTTGGGAATATCTATATTAAAAATAACCTAATCCCTTATTATTGTTATCTGTTGCCAGGACATAAAACCTCCAACAACCGACCCTTATTGTTATCAGGATCATTTCCAACGTCAATTTGTAATGTTATGTTTGTTCTGTTAGCAATTTGCATATGCTCATGGTTTTGAGTTTCTGCCATAGTTTGTAGATACATATATTGATCATTCCAAAGAACTTTTTTTGTTAAAGCTTGAATTACCTTTTATTTTAAACGGTTTACTTCGGAGCTGTTTGAAATGAAACATGGAAAATAAATGTTGCTGTGCATACCGAAATGATAGCCATCACAGACTTCAGCAGTGGCATTTCCTCTTAAATTCAATTAGTACTGGTGTCGTAGTTTCAGCTCCCTGTCAGTTTCAGCTGTGTGCCTCGCTTCTGCGCATGCGTCAAAATCTAACAGCATCGTCACTAACCTTATATATTTAATATAATGTTTTTGGTAAAGATGTTTTCTATATGTGTACCAAGCGATTTGTTTCTAGGTGGTGTGCTTTTAGAGATATTTCACTTTTCCTGTATTTTCTGTATGAAGATTACTCATGGCCATTGACAATGCCTTGAGTTTGACGGTACGGGCAGTGCAAAACATTAGTTTTATTCAAAATTAATAGAAATCAAGAACCCTAACCTTATAAATTTAATATAATCTTTTTGGGAAAGATGTTTTCGATATGTGTACCAAGCGATTTGTTAATAGGTGGTGTGGTTTTAGAGATATTTCACTTTTTCTGTATTTTCTGTATGAAGATTGCTCACAATCATTGACAATGCCTTGAGTTTGAGTCTATGCGCATGGCTGAAACTGCGCACAACTGAAACTGCGACAGCAGCAATACCTAATCACTGAATAACATCTCGAATTTATATAAGGTGGTATTTAGGTAATTGTTTTAGTTTTGTATATTTCATTAGTTTTTATTGGATTTTGCAAATTAAACTCTAAATACATTTGTTTGGACGATTATTGTGGAATTTTTGTTTCAGTACCTATCTGGACAAGCAATTTAAAAGGGAATGCCAGACCCATGGCCTCAAGATCAGTGGGCCTCCCTCAGGGCGCTACTCCGTCCTACTCAAACAGTGCAACCTAGTGGTGAGTCACGTGACACTATGTCAACATCTTATGGTACATTCTAGTATAGCATGAAGGTTGATAACCTAGCAAGGAAAGCATAATTTCAGAACACAGATATATGTTGCTTATAACTGGACATTTTTTGTTTTACTTTTTTTTTAAATTTCTGCTTTATATTTACGTTTACTTTTTGTTTTATATTTATTGTTTTGTTTGTTATTAGGCAGTTGGTCTTCCTCATTTCACTGTTCATTACCCGATCCTAGTAATGCGGAACAGGTAGTGGCAAGTTTTAATATTTAAGTCATTGGTTTGACTCGACCATGGTTCGAAACCATGCGGAAGGTCGGGAGTTCAATTCCCGGTCTAGTCAAACCAATGACTTACAAAATTGATACTTGCTGCTTTCTAGCAAGGCACTCTGCATTGTTAGGATATGGCAAGGACTGGTTGGCTTGGTATCAGGATAATGTGACTGAGTGGGGCATCAGGTCATGGTGCTGATGGTATGGTATCCCAGTGGGGCAGTACTATAAAGTTGCCACGAGTGTGCCCTGTCACAAGTGGGTACCCGTCCTGATATTCAATTCAATACTTTATTTCAGACTCTACATTATGGTAGTTACATAAATTGGTCCATAGTAGGTACATATAATAAATGTGAATAACAAACAAGTAATAGTATGAATACTACAATTCTACAATATTACCTTAGATGATGCCAGAACGCAAAACTCCAACAACCAACCAACCAGACTAGTGTATTGTAAGTCGGAAGACACCTTTTCAATGTAATATACACTTAGAGTACGCAGAATGTTGACAATAATTGTCTCCGCCTGCAGCTATTCGGACAGAGTATTGATCTACGTCGTCTGCTGGCTCAGAGACTAAACAACGCCATGCACAAGAGCCTCGAAGTGGCCATCAATCGATTCGAGGGTGGCGACATTACCGGTGTGGTGGTGAGTACTTGAACTATAAATATGTTTAATAATATGTGGACAGTTAGATAAAAGATTCACCCCCTACTTGCCGTAGAGATGAAAAACAACCCATTATAAAAAGTGGTGAACTGCTGGGTGAAGGAAATAAGCACATAAATTCTTACTTTAAGAAGTAAAATATATTGTTCAGATACATCTTTCCACTTGCCCACTACTTCTGAGTTAAAAAATATAATAAAACATGTATGTTAATTCAATTAAAAAGTGAAATTGACAGCATTCTGTGGTCGCCATCTTGTCTTTTTGCATTCGCTCCGATTTCACCAACTCTGTGCGTTTGTGGCCATTAGATACTGGAACCACAAATTCCACTTCCTGTTCCATACTAAAGCTATTTTCAACCATATTTATACTACGTTGTCATTCACCCCTACTCTGTGTAGAGGTCAATCTTTTATCTAGTAGACAGTGTCTTCACCAAGATAAATAATGGTGACCTCACTTCCATAGACGCATGTACGCAGCCGCAATTCCCTCACAATTTTAGCACTGTCAGGGAATGGCAAACAAATTCCTCAAGGCAGGTTTCATCCAGTACAGATGAACCTCGATCCAACCGACTAATAGGGGGGAGCATTTGTCCGTTAAAGCCGTTTGTCCGTTGCAGCGACGAAATTTTCTGGGGGGTACGAAACCATGGTGGAGAGATGAGTTTCTTTTTCCATGATCGTATAGTGGGACAGACTCAAAGCCAAGGAAATCTGAAGCACTGGTGGCGGCTACTGAAGTATTGCTGGTGGAAGGCTGGGGTTCAGAAAATAACTAGTTCTCTTAAAGTGCGCAAATGTTCAGATATTCACTCTAGCGGATTCTGTCCATTGGATCCGGAATCCATTGCATCGATGTCCGTTGGATCGAGGTTCATCTGTACTCTCCTAGCACTATCCTTGCTCTGTCAGTAGAAACTATCCTTGGAGAGCATTCCACTGTCCTTGTTGTTACCGTAGTATCACTAAAGATAAAAGATTCACCCCGTACTGCAGTAGCCTGTGTAGGTCTGATTCAGAGGTGAACCTTTTATCTAATTATCACTCAGCTTACCGTCAACTTCCCTTCCTTTTCTCCATAATCACTTTCATCCGGGAATTGCTATGACATTGGACAATGTACTGCAATCACTGGCAATAAGTATTAAGATATCGATACTATTACTATAGAATTTAATTTGATGTAACATTGGTTGCTGAGCTGGAAGATGACTCTCTGGGGAAACCATAGACCCCTTTCACTAGATAAAATATTCATCACTGATCCTACCCAAACTACTGTAGTACGGGGTGAATCTTGTATCTCACCATACACATGATACAGTGGCATTACGACATGTTTGTGGTTAAAAACTCAACGTTCTCTTTCAGTATTCTCAAATATTTACAGATACCTCGACATAGATTTCCTCTCCCCCCCCCCCCCCCAGATACCACAAGTTTTCATTCCACTTTATTCATATTGCATGTAGTATTATTACCAAAGACAATGTATGACAAGATGCGCCACTCAGCGATTTCTTATAGGAATTTCTGAGATAATCATGCAGTGCTGCCATGCCACAGCAAACAGGTGCATTATCTTTGATCAGGTGTAGTCATAGTTTTCTTACTCAGGCATAATCCCACATCTTATTTATGTAATATACAATGAGATTAAAGTGCTTAATCTATGTTTTAACTTTACTATCCCATAATATTGTTTTCATTATTACTCTTACGAGATAATACACTATAATTGTCGTACATTGTCTTCGATGGTACAGCAGTCAGAGTGGGCTAGGGAACCTGTCCCCTTGTTTTAATGGTACACAAGTCACGCTGGGCTAGGGGACCTGTCCAATTACTTTGTTTGCTGTATTTCATGGGAAAGCGCTGAGTGGTGCACGTCTTGTCATACATTGTCTTTGGTATCATTCAGCTGAGTGAAGAGCCCCTGCATCAATGTAATGTGTACACTAAATAAACCAAAGCAAACTCTCTGTGTTTCCACAGGAGCTGGTTGGTCTGCTGGAGGTGAATCGACTCACCCACAAATTGCTCTCCCAGCACATAAGCCTCGACCCCTTCAGCCACATGCTGCACGAGGCCAACCACAGTGTGGTGACGGCATGGGGCCGCATCCCTCTTTACATCTTCCTGGAACTCAACCACGACTTTGTCAGGCACTTTTGCTACAATGCATCTACGATGAGGTAGGCCTATTCCCCCGGACGATAATAGATCTCTGATTTGTCATTGATTTCCGAAAATATATTCTATCAAATTTGCACATGGTGTCTGATACTTGGATAAAAGATGAATGATAAAAGATTTACCCTGGACTTGAAGTCCGGGTGAATCTTTTAGCTACTGGGCTTGAACCCTGGCCGAGTCAAAGCAATGACTTAAAAATGCACGCTTGTCGCTACCTAATCTGGACTTTGGAATTATCAGCAAGACACCAACATATTTGAGTTATGCTGGATTCTATGATTAATAAACTACTTTGAAAACGGTATAATAGTCGAGTATTGAATTATTATAGTATCGTGAATATCTAATTGAATTATCTGTGTTCGAATTGTGGCGCATAAACATTTATGGGGTTTTTTTCTTGAAGATTTATACTGCCTATCATGGATAAGTCTGAATAGACTTATTTTCACCATTAGACAGTAGGTTGATAGAAAACCTGAGACTACACTTTTACCGACCCAAGCAATATTTAACCTCCCACACCACATAGACATGGTATGAGAGCAACTGGGCTTTGACGATGCTGTAAGTTATACAAATTGGTGGAAATCCAAATTAGCAGAGGTGATGGCATGTGTTTTGACTTGACCGATAGTAAGGTATGCAACAAATAATGCGGGTTGATTTTCAGATTTGTGAGAACCACATTCCCACTCGTTGAGATGATTGAGAGAGAGAAACTGCAGAGCATCAGCCATGTATACCTCTGGGGCACCAAGGTAAGGAGTTGAGTTAATCGGGCGTATTTACTCCTGCAGACCAGAAGTGTACTTAAAGTTGCATATTCCGGTGAAAGCCTCAAATTTTCAAAACCAAAGCAATATCTAGATTTTATTCTACATTAATCTAACTTAGATGCTGGTGCAAATAAGCATTTGCTACTGCATAGAAAGGGAATACTAAGCCAATTTAATATAACCTATTACTGCTGAAGCCTATGGGGTCACAATTTGTGTGCTTCCTAAAATTAAGTTGTCATGTTTTCACTTCAAATATCTCCAAAGTTAAGGATTTAAAATAAAGTTACTTCAAACATAATGTTATAACAATCAACCTAATGTATTTATCTGAGAAAATTGCAGAAATTCAAAGCCATCGGAGTATGCATCTTTAAATGAGTAATTAAATAATTAATGTGGTTTAGCGCCGTGTCAGGATGAAAGGTCATATTCATGGCGAATAATTAGGAATTAATCCAGTACACTTCCACTAGGAACACTGGAGGATCACTGCTCATCATCATGCTGTCGGTCGCGATGCGACAAAGACTGCTTTCATTACTTGACTGCCGCTCTCCATTTAGCACATTTCATGAAAGCTGCCTGCAAAAGTGTTGTGCTGCTGGCTTTTGCAAGTTACCAGCGGCACTCTCTCGGGGAGCAAATAGAGGTTTCACACCGGCAAGAACATGTCAAGACAGGCGCAAAACTATTTGTCCCTGCAGTGGCTGGTCGGGAGATGTTGGAAGTTCCATACATCAACCACCCTTAATGCTGCCACAGGGACATGGTTTTCTGTTTAGGGTTTGCTCCCTTAGTCTTCGGTTCTGTCAAGGACCTGTACCACATGGCAGTGGTTTAGAACTCTGCAAGGCAGGGGCGTCAAACTCCCTGAGGTATTGCTATACCTGCATACCTATTATGCATACCTATTATGCAGTAGGATCACTGCTACGGCACTTATAAATGGCATCCATATGAATAGCATTCAGTTACACCAAAAACCCACAAAAACCTTATTGTCTTTACAGTTTACACATACACTGGTCGAAGTGAAGAAAGATTGTCGATGTGAATCAGGTCTAAATCAATAATATGAATAAGCAATGCTTAGTACCGACCCGCCCACATTCGTCGGAATTACGAAACTGTCTATAGAAATTGAATATATTATTAACCAATCGCTGTCGTCCACCTTTTGCTGCGGACAGAAGTCCGACGAATTTGTATGGCGTCGAGAGCCAAACAAATGCCTACGGTTTTGAGTTTGCATTCTATGGAGTGTGCCACTACACCCAGTGCAGAACTAAATTAATAGAAATACAGAACAATTTGGCATAAACATGAAAGTTTGGAATTACAAACTTGTCTATTGACATATACATATAAACGCTTGGAGAATTATTTATTTATTAACACGAGTATAGTACAAATGGCAGCTGCCTTAGGACGATTTCTGTTTCCGTTTGCTGGATTTTGATTTCTCGATTATTCAACCCGAGTTTACAAATGGCGGCGCCCATAGAGGCCTATTTCCGTTTCCGGTTGTTGGATTTTGGTGAAATCCTCTTTGCGTATTGTTTATGTATATCTAACTATATGCGTGTTAGTCCTAAGCCTCCCCAGAGGGTGGGTCGGTATAAACGACTAAGTTGATATATAGGCTACTAATAGCATAATGCCAGCTCGTTATGGTAAAAAAATAACTCTTTATTTGCACAGGTATGGAGGTTGTCGGATACTTGAGGTCATATAATTGTAGGTGTCCTCTCCAATGTCTATCCAGCCTTCTCTCAAATGCTTCTACCATTGGTGCTTCAACAACTTGGTCTGGAAGACTGTTCCATGGATATGTCACTCGGAAGAAAAATGATTGTTTCTTGACCTCAAGTCTAGGCCTCTCCTTGAAGATCGTAGTGAGCTAATAGACCATAGCACACTACCCCCACCCCCAACTGCTCTTGCGTCCCTGTAGACTTCACCACTTCCGGTCACGTGGCCCGTTATATTACTAATAATAGCTCGCTTAAAACCTGCAGGCACTGGGGCTCTGTTACCACGCCATATTCAGTCAGTACTCGCACTTCTTCGGGTCTCCGCATCTTGGCGCCATCTGCCGGCTACTCGGGTACCAGGAGATCGCCATGATTCTCAAGAAGCTGCTGGATACCATCAAGGAGGCGGTGAGTCATTAGTAACTCTGTGACAGGGCTGCTAAACAACGGTATTGAAAAAGTGTATGATGCATGCATTGTGGAAATAACCACATGAAGTTGCAACATATATACTAGATATGTACAGTAAAGCCTCTCTAACTGACCACCTCCACAGGCCATATCGATCGCTTTATTTGGGCCCCCAAATGGTGGCCCATACAATACCATTGTAAAGATTTTTTTAAACTTCCCTAAACCGACCACCTCTCTAAATGGACCATCATAAAAAGCGCTCCCATGGTCGGTCCTTTTAGAGAGGTTTTACTGTATTTCAAACACTTAGATATCATACACATTGCTTTTCGGGTGAAGAATTTATTAAATTATGTGCCGTAAAAACTTTCAATTAAGTCAACTTCTTTTTTAAATAAAGGAAGTTTTCAGAAGCACCTTGACCTGAAATATGTCATATGTCCTGCCTTTTCACTATCAGTTCAACAGTAACTATGTATAGTCAAATAATTACCTCGACTTATCTCCTATCTCGCCTAATATGTGAGGTTTGACGGTAACTTGATATATTATAAAAGTCAAATCGAGCGCTTCCAAAGACTGCCGTCTTGGGTGTTTTTTTTTCTATTCAACTCTATGCCAATATTGATCAATATTGTGCACTGCAACCAGTGACTGCATAGGCTGTTTATAGTTGTTTCATAGGCCAACCTAGCAGTTTTTGCTCAGGTTTAGACATGGTTCTCATTCATCTGATTTCACGACAGTGTTTGAAATGTGTTTCTATTCTCTTGGACAGCTTCAATTGGAGTTGATGCCTTACATCAAGGCCCTGCTGAAAGTGATGCCAGAACGGTGTATTCTACCCAGGTTCGAGTACGGCTCAGCAGGTATGTATGTAAATATGTGTAGTCTGAGTTACGCTGGTCCCGTAATAAAGATGGAAGCTGCTACCTAGCCTGACGGGTCCCAGCTACAGCTTACATAGCGGAAAGTATGGTTGGTGCCATTAGCAGCACTATGGGCATTATTCTTGAACTTGAAGCTCATGTCGCCCCACACCAGGCGCGGTAGCAGAATCGATAGTGCATGGGCCTCGCGTGCAGGAGATTGGCAGTTTTGTTCCCAGTTTAGTCAAACCAATGACTTATACAATTGATACTTGCCGCTTCTTAGCCTTGCGCTTGGCATTAATAGGATAGGGCAAGGACTGGGTGGCTCAGTCTCAGGATAATGTGACTGAGTGGGATATCAGGTCATGGTGCTGGCGTCCTGATCTTCCAGTGGGGGCATAAAGTCGCCATGACTGTGCAATGACACAAGTCGGTACCCATCCTGATATGACCTTAAATGTTGCCAGGACGTCACACTCCAACAACCAGCCAACTGGGTTTGCGTAATGGTTATCTGGCTCAGTGCTAAGGAAATATGACTGTGGAATTCTGAATTATGGTGTTGCTGGCATAGTATTCTAATGCAGCAGCACTATAAAGCTATCCATCATGCATGTGAACTCTCACAATTCGGTTCCCGTCCTGATCTGCCTTGACCTTTTGTTGTTGTTTTTTTAATTTAAAAAAACACCCACTCTATAAAAGCCTGTGTCTCCAACAGGAACCCTCGGCTACTATCTGGCTCAGCTCAAGGACATCATGGTCTACAGTGACCTTCAGCCAAAGGTGTTCCAGGGACTTCGTGAAGTGGGAAACGCCATCATCTTCAGCATGATGCTCTCACAATCATTGGTAAGCACATCCCGCCATATAACTCTATGTTCATGGGACCAGACGATATGGCCAAATGAGTTAGAGCGTCCGTCTCCCATGTTTGTAGATCGTGGGGTCGTGGGTTCGAACCCTGGACGACTCAAACCAATGACTTAAAAATCGATACTTCTTGCTTCCTAGCCTGGCACTCGACATTATTATGATAGGGCAAGGACTGGTTGGCTCAGTGTCAGGATAATGTGACTGAGTCGGATATCAGGTCATGGTGCTGGTGGCCTGGTCTTCCAGTGGAGCAGCACTATAGAGTCGCCATGAGCGCGCACTGTCACAAGTCGGTACCCGTTCTGATATGACCTTAGATGTTGCTAGGACGTAAAACAACGACAGGCAAACAAATCTATATCTTTGACGGGGCGCGGTGGTCGAATCAGTAGAGCGCAGGTTTCCTGTGTGGGAGATCGGGAGTTCAATTCCCGGTCGAGTCAAACCAATGACTTACAAAATTGATATGTGTCACTTCCTAGCCTGGCACTTGGCATTAATAGGATATGGCAAGGACTGGCTAGTTGAGTATCAGGATAATGTGACTGGTTGGAATATCGGGTCATGGTGCTGGCAGACTGATTTCCCATTGGGTCAGCACTATAAAGTCCCCATGAGTTTGCATTGCGATAAGTCAGCACCCATCCTGAGATGACCTTAGATGTTGCCAGGATGTAAAGCTCCAAACACCAACCGACCAATTTTGTTGCTGTGTGACTAGAGATTAACTGAATGACTAAGGCCATTAGGCTACCTAATACCTGGACTATGTTTGATGCTATACCACCTACTCTCCTCCACTATCTCTACTACTGCTTATATTCCTCATAAATCCCCTTACTTGTATCATTAAAAAGTGTTGGGATTTATTAAACATCTTATAGATAGACAAAGAGATAAGCCGTGTTCACACGGGCAATGTAAATCGATTCGTAGAAAGCGACTTGCCTAGTTCGACGCACATTTCGCGTGTGAACGGGCATCTGAGTCGAATTAGGGCTGAATCGATTCCTGTGATCTGGATACTGTAAACCACCTCTCGAGGTAGTTTACGTGAGTCAATTTCTGTGAATCGATTTATTTTGCCAGTGTGAACCCAACTGACTTACTTGATGCGGACTAAGCACGTCAAACTATATACTATAATTTGGTCTATGAAACCGCTAGCTGTGCACAGATATTGTTTTCATCATTTATTTTTAGGGTTTCACTGCCCAGCAGAAGTTTTGACCGTTCCAAAACAATACAATTCAGTTAATACATATCTAGGTCAAACCCACACTCTCTCGTGCCGACGTCGACGAACCCAAATTGGCGCTGGTTAGTCTGGACTTGCTCATGCGCAGATATCGATTTCCGGCCCCAAGTACTGCCCGTGTGAACGGGCCGCTAATTCGACTCATCTGATTCGCCTTGACTGATTCGCTTTACATTTTGCCCGTATGAACATGACTTTCATAGATGAAACGAAATTAAATTAATATTTGCATTATTGATAAATGTTTTAAAATATTAAATAGTTTATCATTCTGGGATATTTTGAAAATAAATAAATAAATATATCACAATTGCTGGGGTACTGCACTGTGCTCCTATATAATAGAGTATGTAATGTATGTGAAGTGCGTTATAGCTTCTGGCCACCTGTACATATTTTGCAGAATGTACACCACGTTGAATGTGTCAAATAAAATTTACTCTGCACTGTATCCATGGACTTAGGAAACCATAGCAACATAGTGCCTGGAGCTGATAGCCCTGATTTGCTCTCAATCTTTTTGCGGTGATGCTGGTTTAAACGGAGGGATGAAGTTATATTGTAACCTAAATGTGATAACCTTGGCGCATTGCCCGCTACATGCAACGCTTATCGCCGATGTATAAGGGATACATCTGTGGAAAACTTGTGGTTTACTCCCATGTGCTTTATTTCCAGCTCCAAGAGGAGTTGTGTGAGTTGAAACAAGCTGCGCCTTTCCAGCATATCGTTCCGAAACCCATGCTGCAAAAGAAAGGTACTTAATTGTATTCGTTTAAAGTTGCACAGTCCGATGATTTTGAGTTTCTGTAATTTTCTGAGATTAACATATTAGGTTGATTATTATAATCTATCTTACTTTAGTTTGAAGTAACTTTATTGTAGATGGCTAATTCTTTTAGATATTTGAAGTGCAAATGAGCTAATTTAATTTTGGCAAGCTTGCCGAAACTCTAACACCATAGGCTTCTGCAGTATCAGATTCTATTAAAGTGAGTCTGTATTCCCTTATATGTGATGACACATGTTTAATATGTGCACCAGCATCTATGTTAGATATGTAGTATCGAATCTAGATAATTGCTTTAGTTTTGAAAATTTGATGTTTTTATCGGACCATGCAGCTTTAATTATAGGTTCTATTCACAAGCATTTCTTCATTGGTCATTCGGTTATTTTTGTTTGTTGGGGTTTTATATCCTAGTGACATTTAAGGATGGGTGCTGAGTTGTGTTGGTGCGCACTCGTGGCAACTGTTATAGTGCTTCCCCACTGGGAGGCCTTATAATCAGTAAACCAGTCCTATCCTGGTAATGGAGTTTGCAAGGCTAGATAGGAACAACTATCAATTTTTAAGTCATTAGATGCCTCGGTCGGGGTTTGAACTCAGGACCTACCACATAGGAATCCAACCAACGCTCTTACCGATTCGGTCTTCCAAATTGTCAGTGCATTGCGGGGAAAATTACAGAACAGAAGTTTTTTGTATTCCAGTAATTTCCTATCATTATCCTATCTGCATGCCTTGAGCAATCATTAAAGTCTCTCCTTGGAGAGCGTTCTATTGCTGTGACCATATTAGCATCTATCTCGCCATCATTCTCCACTTTTCCCCCCACCATGATCACACTTATCCAAGTAATCTAAAGGGTGAATTCATAAAGCTTTGTTTGGGGGGGGGGGGGGGGGGTCTGTAAAACAAGCATTTTTCAGCGTTGATTCACTGATAGATACAGTAAGTAACAGTGGGTTAGCTATAGGAAGTTCAGATTCTTTGCGTATTTACTTTCACAAAGTTGAGGTTGGAAAAGGGGGGCGGCATTTCGATAGCACTTACTGATACCACTGCATTATTCTTTAGGCATGTTTTTTTTGGGGGGGGGGGGGGGTCGGTACATTAGTTGATTAAGCAGGGGGAATTTCAATCATGGATGATCAGTCTTCCTCATTCCACTGCTACTCGCACTATCCTAATAATGCCAAGTGTCAGGCTAGGTAGCGACATGTATACATTTTTACGTCATTGGTTTGACTCGACCAGCATTCGAACCCGTGGGTTCAAATCCCAGGATCTACCAACACGGGAGACATACGTTAAACTCATTTGGCCATCCCGTCTGGTAGGCCCTATCAGTCAGGATTATAGAATCCCAGTGTCATGTCTGACCCATATAATGAGCTGCTCGTATTGTGCTCATGTAGAGAAACTGAGTAAGGAGGAGCGGGATGCTCAGATGGCCCGTGCCCTGAAACGTCTGGAGGCAAAGTACAAGAACCTCCACGTGGCAGCACTCATCTCTAAGCTCGGCACCCCTCAGGTACCTAGCTGCCCAGTAACCTAAGGTCTCACATCGGTCTGTATTCACACATCTGGGAATGGGGGGGGGGGGGGAGGGGGCGGGACGTAGCTCATGTGGTAGGGGTCCACCGGTGAAGCTGTCGGTCATCGGATCGATCCTTCTCAGTGGATCCATTTGCTATTTGGGCTACTTTTCGCTCCAACTAGTGGTCCACAACTGGTGCATCAAAGACTGGTGTGTGCTATCCTGTCTGTGGGAAAGTGCATATAAAAGACCCATTGCTGCTTATCTGATTGAGTAACCTATGTGTCGTCAGTGGGTTTCCTCCAAAGAAACATGTCAGAATGACCAGATGTTTGACGTCCAATAGCCGATGATATGATAACAAAAAAAAGTGCTCTAGAGGTGTCTTTAATTTATATAAAACAAGCGTTACTTTTTTTCGAACAAATGGAAAGCTGCAAATGTGTTTTATCTCTGCGTCATTTGTCTCTGTATACAGTATTATTCTACACTCCGTAAGAGACAACGTAACACCGGTAGTTTGGTTGAGATCGATACCTCTGGCTGGCCAACAATTTAGCCTGCCATTTATTTTTCGGTCGAAATTTCCAAGGGGAGTGATGGTGATGTTAGCACTCGTGGTGGGTGTGGCTACCTGAGTGCAAACCCAAGTTCACCCAGGCCGCTGCAGTTCACAGCGGGCGGGACGACAGGTAGTTTTTGTAGGTTGAACGCTACTGACCCTCCATTAAATAATATTTATAAAATATAATTGATATAGCACAAAACACCGGTAAGCATGCACAGGTAATGTTAGCATACTTGGCAAAACTCTAACCCCTTAGGCTTAAGCAGTAGCCGGTTCTATTAAATGACGTAGTATGTTGCAATACATACTTAATCAGCAGTATCTAAATTGCATAATTTATTTAGGTTCAAGTCTAGATAAGTGGTTTCCTTTTGAAAATCTGATGCTTTTATCGGAATGTGCAGCTGTAATGTGATGAACCTATGCCTGCATCATGTAAATCTGACGGTTTACATCAATATATCACACAGCAAGGACAGCTGACCAAAGAGGCTGACCTCATTACGAAGGAGAAGCTGTGTACCGGCCTGTCCATCTTTGAGGTCATCCTGCGGGACATGCGCGGTTTCCTGGTGGGGCCTGAGTGGACCGGGGACCTACCTGCCCAAGGCACCATCTCGCTGGACGACAACCGCGCCTTCTACCGGCTCTGGTCCGCACTACAGTTCGTCTTTTGCATGCCGCAGCGCAGCGCGCATGAATACACTGTCGAGTAAGTGACGCGCCGAACTATAGTTCATTTCGTGTATGGTGAATGGGGCGGACGTTGGTTTATTTGCTTGTTTGTTTGTTTGGAGTTTATGTTCTAGCAACATCTAATGTCATATCTGGACGGCTCCCGATTTGTGAGAGTGCACACTCATGACAATTTTATAGTGCTGCCCCATGCTGTCGACACCATCACCTGATATCCCACTCAGTCACATTATCCTGATACTGTGCTAACCAGTCTTTGTCCTATCCTATTAATGCCAATCACCAGGCTAGGTGGCGACAAGTATCAATTTTTTAAGGCATTGGCTTGACTTGGCCAGGATTCGAACTCTCGACCTTCCACTTTGGAAACCCTCGCTCTACCGAATCGGCCACTTGTCCGGGGTTGATGTTGGATGTATGTTGTGTGATGTATGTTGGCCATACCTAATAATTCCTAGAATGTGATTTATATATTGAATTTGGGTAAGTGGCCAACATTGTAATCCGAGCTTTGTTTGGGACGGGGGTGTATCATCAAAATAACAGTAATTGGGAAAATGGCAGGATACGCAACTCTAATGTTATTTACATATTTGAGTTCTTGAAAAAAAACAGCATTTCGAGTATGCGAAGAAGATATGAAGCCACTTGAATTGGAGCTATGTATGTTTATGTCCAAAACACAGTAATCAGACAGTTTTTCTATAGGCTTGTTATAACATCCCTCTCCGGGTAAGGGCTCCCGGAGTAGGCCTGACCACTGCCACCGTGAGTCGTCGGTCATAGTCCGATGAAAACATCACATTTTCAAAACAACAAAAAACACTTATCTAGTTTTGATTATAAATGATTATGTAACTGACACGGGTGCACTTATTAAGCATGTGTTTTGGGGCTTTTTGTGCTTTTTTTCTTGAAGATTTATACGGCCTATCATGGATAAGTCTGAATAGACTTGTTTTCACCATTAGACAGTTTTTCGATAGAAAGCCCGAGCCTACACTTTTACCGACCCAAGGGATTTTTAACCTCCCACACCACATAGCCATTGGTATGAGAGCAACTGGCCTTTGATGACACTGTAAGTTATACACAGCGGTGGAAATCTAAATTGGCAGAGGTGGGGAACAGGGAATCGAACCACTGACCTTCAGATTAGGAGTCCGACCTAGAAAAAAGTCAGACACACTAACCACTCCGCCACAGAGAACACCACGTGTTGATGCATAGAATCTATTACTGCCGAAGGCTATGGTGGCAGAATCTTTGATGTGCTTGACAAAATTAATTGTCATGTTTTCACTTCAAATATCTCCAAGATTAGCCTATTAAAATAAGTCACTTCAAATTAAGTGAAATACATCAGAGTGATAAATCTAATCTATTTATCTAAGAAAATGGTAGATGCGTCAAGATTATGGCGACGCAACATTGAATATTTTACTTGCTTGGTTTTTCTTGTTCGTGTAGGTCCTTAAATAAAACCTCAGCATTCACTGGTTTGCATGCATAAAACCTTTGCTGTGTATCTTCATTCTTGGCATTCACTGGTTTTAATGCATATGACCTCTGCTGTGTATGTTAATTCTCGGCATCCCTGGTTTTGATACATAAAACCTTTGCAGTGTATGTTAATTGTCGGCATTATCTGGTTTTCATACATAATACCTCTGTTGTGTTTGTTAATTCTCGGCATTCACTGGTTTTCAGGCAGTTGTTCGGCGAAGGCTTGCAGTGGGCTGGGTGCACCATCGTCGCCATGCTGGGTCAACAGAAGAGATTTGAGGCCCAAGACTTCACTTACCACCTCCTGAAGGTCAACCGGATCGACCAGAAGCAGGAGAAGGTCAAGGGCGTGGTAGGATGACTGTTATGTCAATTCACATGATATCCCACTCAGTCGCATAATCCTGACACTGAGCCACTTGCTCTATCCCAATAATGCTGAGTGCCTGGCTAGAAAGTGACAAGTGTCACTTTTTAAGTCGTTGCTTTGACTCGACTAGCGATTGAATCCATGAGTTTGAATCCCCAAATCTACCAAAATTAGAGACGGACGCCCAACTCATTCGACCATCCCATCTTGTTGCCAGTCATAGTGGGTTGGGGATGAGTAGTGTTAAGGTGGATATTGATTATAATTGTAAATAATAAGATATAAAATGTACCTGGAGCGTTGATTATAACTGTAAATACTAAGGTGTACAGAGTACTTGTAATATGGATTTTGACTGTAAATACTAAAATATCAAAATTACCTGTGTCATGGATTATAAGTGTACAAACTTAAAAATATACAATGTACCTAAGAGCATCGAATACAATTGTAAATACTCAGATCTAAAATGTACATGTCACTCTCTAGCTGCAGACGCCTATGTGATGGTGAATCATTAATTTCTCCAAGTACCAGATGTCTTGAACAGTGTAGGCGTGGGTAGTGTGGCGATATCAGGGAGCCTAGGTGGTGTAATGGTTAGCACACTTAATTTATTCTCTGATTTAAATTAAATGTTTACAGAATGATGTTTGTGTTAACAGTAAGGTAGGCTTATGGTTAGAAAATTACGCACTTTACCGTTAAATGGGCAGTAACCTGGCCAACACAACTGCACTTAATGAGAATTATCATGATCGAATTTAATTATTCCTAGTTGGGATATCTTGATAGAACTTATTCCTTGCCAGATATTTATAGTGTTCAATCAAAGCTGATGGCCAATGGAGTCATGTTGTGACCATTAGTGTCATTTGAGCCTAATGGCACGTATCAGACTTTAGAGTTATGCTTAGTACGTCTAGCTGCAATGGGACGCTTAATAGTTAGTTAATTTGAAAATCTATTTATAATATAGGAAATGTTCATGTAAGAATGACATGCTAAAATCAAAGGCAGATGCAGTTTAATCATGCAAAAGCACCCATACTACTGTGGTGGGGGGTGATGAAATTGGGAAATATTGCGCCTGAAGCGGGACTCAAACCCACATCTCTTTGCATTCCGGGCCAGTGTGCTAACCATTACACCACCTAGACTCCCTGATATCACCACACTATCCACACCTACCTGTCTATGTGGCTCCTTGCACACCACTACACTACTATATATTATGCATGGAACTAGTTCAATAAGTAGAAAAAGGTCTATGGATTAGATTAGATTAGATTAGATTAGATTAGATTACAGTGTTTGAGTTGTATGCTCAGGGCAAGTCAAAGCCCACTGCATGTGGTGAAGATGCTCTGTTCAGTGTTGTGTGCAACAATGACTTTGAATCTGCTTGTGTTAGCTTTGGTGTATCCAGGTTCATTTGGGAGTACTGTTGCCACCATGTCAAGCTGCCTGATTATTATGTTTCACTCCAGGACCTCCGGAAGATGGTAGACAGGGTGCGAAAGTTCCAGATTCTCAACAGTCAAATCTTCCACATAATCAACAAGTACGGTCAAGGTGGTGGTGTCCCCGTCCCCTCCATTATCAACATTCAACCACCGACGGCAGAGAAGACACCGGCCCTCCCCAGCTGTGAGAGCGAGGCTTGAGGTAGAAGTCGTTAGGACCAATTGTCGTCTGCTGCTACTAAAAGGAACGTCTGCATTTACTAAATTCAGTAATTGTTATCGATTTTCACTGAAGGTTGTATGTTAATGACACAACATTAAATAAAGAATAGTCTTCGGTTATTGGTGTGATTTGTTAACTCGGTTAGTTGCAGCAGACAACATTTTGTGGTAGTTTATAGGGGAAGAGTGATCAGGTTCAGATTTTCTTTTTTAATGCCGTCATTGTCACAATGAGTGTGAAAGTGCATCTTATTTACTTTAGTAAAAGAAAAGATGTGGTATTATGTGCTAAAATATAAGTTAACCGTTGCTCTAGTTACGATGCATATGTATTGCAGTTGTAAAAACCCTATGGAAGCCATGCATGTGTAAATGCATGCCCGTGGCTTAGTGTTCAAACTTTGAGCACCGAGCTATGAACATTTTACTGATTCATATATGTTGGAAATGTGAAAATTGGTTGTTAGTAAGCAGCTATTATGTGTGCTCCCTAAGTTAATGCACGCTTATTTCATTGTACAGTCATTTATCATCATGATATATTGATTTAACTGGATAATCGGATAAAGTTGTGCTGAACATTCTTTGTGGGATTATCTTTTTCCGGTACACCTAATCCTTATTATTTGCGGTGCAGTATGCTATATATATATATATATATTTGTATATTTATATATATATACATATATGTATCTAATCATTTCAGCAATGCTTGTGTACTCGTTTGTATTAAAATATCCCCATCAATATTTTATTGCTAAATTAATTCACTTAACCAAAATTAGTAGAAATTGGGCACCATTTTGGTAAATATTATATATATATATAATACATATATATATATATATATGTAGTGGTCTACACTGACCTCTCAGGCAAGTAACCACATAGACAAGTAGGCGTGGGTAGTGTGGTGATATCAGGGAGCCTAGGTGGTGTAATGGTTAGCACACTGGCCCGGAATGCAAAGAGATGTGGGTTCGAGTCCCACTCTAGGCACAATATTTCCCATTTTCATCACCCCCACGACATATATATATATGGAGAGAGTCCAAAAATGGGTGTATTGTTGTCCGGTGCTAAATTCCCTTTTCTGGGGTAGGTAGCCATTGCTATAGTCAATAGAAATCAGAATAGAGATACATAGGGGTGCTAAATGTCCCAGGCGACTACGACATGACTACCAAGAAATGCACAATGAAGTGGCAGTAACCTGACCAGCAAAAGTGTCCTTAGTCACAATTCTAATGATCGAATATGATTAGTCCTATGTTATATATCTAAAAATGATCAATTATTTAAGACCCAACCATGAGTAAAGGGTCTTTGTGATTAAGCTGTTCCATTCAGGCCTAATGGTCTACATCAGCTGTTAAAGTGATTTAGGGCAGGGAATACTTATAGCGATATAGCGAATGGTAGACAGGAAGTGTGAACACTTATTTGTCTCTCTTTTTTTTTTTTGGTACATTAGTTGTCCCAAGCAGGGGAAATCCCAGTCACAGACGGCTGGTCTTCCCCACTCCACTGCTGGTCGATAGAAAGCCCGAGCTTACACTTTTATCGACCCAAGGGATTTTTAACCTCCCACACCACATAGACATGGTATGAGAGCAACCGGCCTTTGATGACGCTGTAAGTTATACACAGTGGTGGAAATCCAAATTGGCAGAGCTGGGGGCACATGTGATAGACTTTCTCCATGAAATATAAGTGAAACATGTATACAGTAATTGGTTATTATTGATAAAGAAATGTTATAAACAAGCAGATCACTGAAATAGAAGTCATTATGGAAAGAACTGCAAACCATAATATCACTAATAGCCTTATACCTTTCGTAATTCTGACATTCCCTCCACACTGTCGATCTTTCTGGAATATAAGATTTTGTTTAAATATATCGAATATTGATGTCAAGAATGCATGATCAAATCAGGTCAACTAATGGTTGTGATATTACTGGATGCACGGCCACGTTTTGGACACGAGATGATATCAACAGACTCTTCCCCCCTTCATATCACCTGTGATGCTCCTATTCAAACCAGAATAATAACATTAACCATAATAAAGAAGAAAGGAAGACAAGGACAAAGATAGACAGTGAGGTTGTTGTGCTTTATTGGCAACAACTCCTGCTCACCTATCAGTGACCTATCACCCTCCCCCTCCTGTTCTGTCCACACAGCAACTCATGGATCTCTATAGTTAATCTCCAAAATCAGTGCCTACAGCCCATGGAACCAAAGGCCCAGGGTTGTTACACACTCTCAATTAGAATAGCTGAATTTTGCTAGCATCAGACAGAGTGTCTTGGGTCCTGCTCACGAACAGGTGTGTCTCATTCGAGAGGCAGGAGAAGAGTGCCAATGTCCAGTGTGACTGGAGCATTGGTCAGTTTTTCATTAATAATTAATCTTATGCTGCTAGTGTGAACAAAGGCTTGGGGAGAAGAGAGCGACTGGCCGTCCCACAGCCCGCCAATCAAAACACCCCCAACAGCCTGGGAGGGTGGCACCACCACGTCATATGTTGATTAGGCTGGTGTGTTGGGCCATTTGGTACCCTGGTGACAGATAGTTGCAAACAGTTACAAATATATATATATACTAAAATGTCCTTTTTCTCCAATTGCATTCTTTATGAATACATAGAGGAACATTTCTTCAACCTTAAACTTCTTCTGATATACCACATCTCTTCATTAATCTCTAGGCACCATGCATGCACATATATTTCACATTGCCGATATCATGGCATAATAAAGTGGAACATCCTGGCTCACTAGATTACATAATCCCTTACCTATTCTTTCGCCCAAGAATAATCATGCTCTCTGCCAATATATAATCCAAACCAAAAATCCGTATATTTTTACAAGGTGGTTAAAGGTGCTACTTGCGAGAAAAGCAAAAAATATTCTAAACTAAAGCGCTTACCCCTGTCTGATCCTATTTGATCATATGTCTCCAACATATGCTTAGACATTGGTGCAGTTATTAAACATCTGTTGCTGTATGGAAGGGAATAATCATTCAATTTAATAGAACCTGCTACTAATGAAGCCTACGGTCTCCAATAATTTGACACTGTACACCAAAACTAATTTGCATATTTTCACTTCAACAATCTCTAAATTGAGTCAAACTTAATCAAATTACTTCAACCTAAAGGCTAGGTAGATAATAGTGATCGACCTAATATATTTACCCTCAAAATATGGTAGAATTTAAAATCATGTGACTAAGCGACTTTAAAATTTCACAAGGTATGATTCTATATTTTTTCAAGCTGCACTCATAAATTTGTGTTTTTTAATTTTCTGAAAATAGGTTATTTTCAATAAGAGTGACGATGTTGATTTGCTGTGTGATCTAGTCTCATCACTGACTGTGAGTAATGGCAGACACTGGCAAAAAATACCCAATATGTCACTTCCAAAATGTCATAGTCGGTGTCAACCCTACCCCCTTGGACATGCTAGTGTAGGGGTGATGTGAGAGGAGCGGGACGTAGCTCAGGCGGTAGAGTGTCCTCCTGTGAAGGTGTGGGTCATCCGATCGATCCTGCTCAGTGGATCCATTTGCAGTTTGGGCTATTTTCTGTTCCAACCAGTGGTCCACAACATGTTCATCAAAGGCTGTGGTATATGCTCTCCTGTCTGGGGAAAAGTGCATATAAAAGACCCCTTGCTGGTTATCAGAAAGAGTATCCTATGAGGCAGCAGTGGCTTTCCTCCAAAGGAATATGTCAGAATGACCATATCTTTTACATCCAATAGCCAGTGATATGAAAATCAAAACTCTAGAGGCGTTGTTAAATAAAACTATTTTGTTTTGTTTTTTGGGGGTTGGTTCTGTTGTGGGTTGTTTTTGTTGTTGGAGGGGGCGGGGGGTTGATGTGATGTACAGTGCATACATGAAGTGATACTGTTATATAAGGTAGAATAGTTGTTAGCAATAGTTTACTGCAGCCCAACTCAGAAAAAATTGTAGGAGACAATCTACCAAGTTTTGGTCATCATGAACTTCGCGGTTATGGGGTATATTTACTGACGAAACTGTAGAGCCCTTATTGTTATGGATGTGTGGGAGGGACAACCACCCCAGTTATACATGCGTAAACAGTCAAAGTTGCAGTTTCTGTCCTGCCTGAGGAACAAGCGGACACAGACTCTTAAAACTTCGGAACATGTCCAGAGTAGCTTCAAGGGTGTTTGATATGCATGTGTTTCATTTCCGATTATTGGAGTATATTGATACGGTGGAACGTGTAATCTGTGTAAATATATGTCGACAATGCTTTGTGTTCAGAGATACCGTGAAGGTATTCAATGGAATCAATTATAGATAATTATTAAGATGCTATATAATTTAGTATTATATATATGCTGTTCTAGATTTTTCTTACACCAGAATAATTGTGTGTAAAATGGGATGGATATTGCTATATTCAAGAAGGAAAACTGTCTGCCATGAACGGACCAATAGCTTTAAATATTTAATTATATCAGATTAATAAGGGTTCTGCTGGTCCAGCAAAAAAGAACCGAAACTGCGACCCATCAGGCCAGGTCATAGCTTCAGCATGCACAGGGAAAGGTGGGGAAGGGCATGGATAAACATACACAATGGGATAGTTTATGTAGTGTAAAATATTTGTAGGATAACTTCACTGCAATCTACATTAGAAACAAATGTATGACATGGTTATAGGTGCAAAGTAATTTTTAATAGGCCTATAGGGTCTATAGTGAAGGATAGGACTGGGAGCAGCACCGACCCCGACTTCCGGTTGGTAAGCGGAAGCTCTGACCCACGAGTGTTGGGTTGTAGGTTCAATCCCGTCCTGATATCACCTTATATGTTGCTAGGATATAAAACCCCATTAAAAAATAATAATAGGTTCATTCCATTTTGGGGAAACGGTGGAACTTGGGAATAGACGCCTTGAGACTAGGAAGATCGTGGTCTTTCTTTATTATGCCAATACAATGTTCACAAATTTTACATCGGCTTGCAAAAAACTATGTTAGAAAATGGTGATGATTCTGTGAACATAATTATTAGTTTTTTTTTCAAATAAATGAGAGAATAAAAATAATATTGTCAAATATAAGTGTAAATCATTATAGTTCCATTAACGTGTAGTACGTCATAAAAGTCGGTAATTAATTAAATCAAATGTAGCATGATCTCTGCAGTAGCGTGTACATTATTTGCAGATATATACATTAATGAATTGTACGCAGTAGCAGCTGCCCGTCTGCCAGGGATGTTTGCAGTGATAGGTCGTCATGTACATATAATTGATAATTAATGTTTGATCTAAACCTTTAATGTAGGTAGCTGGTCTGTGTATTATTGAGAGTGCCTTGTTAATAATATATTGTTAATAAAATCAATCATTTTTACTTCGACAATTTGTTTCTATTTTGTATTGCGCATCTTATTTTTGTTTGTTTTTTGTAAGTTGCATGGTCCCATGCTTTTGAGTTTCTGCCATTTTATCAAACTAAATGTAGATGGTTGGGCATAATAAACTTGACTTTACTTTGAAGTAACTTTTATTTCAAATGGCTAACTGTTGGAGATATTTGAATGTTTTGTTGTTTGTTTGTTGTTGATTTACGTCCTAGCAACATCTAAGGTCGATATTTGAATGAAAACATGGCAAATAAATTGTTGCATTCATATCAAAATTCTGAAACCATGGGTTTCAGCAGGAATGGGTTGTATTAAATTGATTTAATATTCCCTTCTATGCAGCAATAAATGCTTAGTAAGTGCACCAATATCTCAGTTGGATGGCAACTTAATTTTGGCATGCACATCAACATTCTGATACTTTGGGTTTCAGCAGTAATAGGTTCAGTTAAATTGACTAAAGGCCCTGTCACACTATGCCTTATTGCATCAGCGGATGCCGATGTAATAGCCCTGTCACACTACGATGTATCTTGCCGGCATGCCACCAACACGCAAAATCACTTTTAATCGTCGAGACTCGTCAAACTTTTCGGCGTCAGTGCAACGTATTGGTAGCGTGTGGCCGACGTGCAAAAAAAAAGAGAAAAGTTTAGCGCGTCGTCCTGATATGACCTTAGATGTAGCTAGGACGTAAAACAACAAAGCATCAGTTTGGTGCAACGAGCCTCACATGCGCGCAGCGTTTTGCCTAGCGTTTGCATAACGTTATAGACTACATCACGGTTCCAGCGGCGCGCTGCATTGTGGGATGCATCAGAGCCAAACAACCCCTCCAAAAGCACATGGCACATGCTAATACACTGGGTGCAGCTATGAAATGTGCTAGTTTCAGCTCATCTCAGCTCTTGTTTGAAACATAGAATACTAACTAAAAATATATATATAATAAATTAAGATATTAATCTTTTATCCAGCATTGCATTTATATCAATATAACCAGCACATCTTATGCCATGTGCATTTAGATTTAGAAAGATCTAGGCACTCAGACTAGTGTTAGAGCCACAGCCAGAGTACTCAATGCATTGTCAATGGCAGTGAGCAATCTCCATACAGAAAAAGTAAAATATTGATCCAACGACACCACCTAGGCACAAACCGCTTGGAACACATATAGAAAACATGTTTAACAAAAAGATTATATTAAATTTATATGGTTAGGGTTTTGGATTTCTATTAATTTTGAATAAAACTGACATATTTCAATGCACTTATAGGCAAACTCAATGGCCGTACGACTTTGCTTTGCTCCCACGGCCGTTTTCAGCGCATGCGCAGTCGGAACCGTGATGTAGTATATTCAAGCGTATTTAACGTAGCCGCCACAGCCCTGCCGCACGCCTGATGCGCGAAGAGGAAGAGAGGAGGCGGGGGTGGAAATAAAAGGGTTTTTATTTTCGCCTCAGGAAGGATACAGGGCATACAGGGTAACAGGGTAAACGAGGAAAGAAGTAAATAATGAGGGATAAATAAATGAGGAGGAGTAAATATAGGAACAGAGTTCAAATGTCAAAATAGGAACAGAGTTCAAATGTCACAATATAGGAACAGAGTTCAAATGTAAAAATATAGGAACAGAGTTCAAGAGTCAGTGGAGTGAGGGGGTGCCGAGGAGCCCTCCACCGGAGGAGGAGATGGTGGTAGGAGTGTAGGGTGGGTGGGTGGTGAAGAAAGGAGAGATCTGGGAGGCGGCAGGAGGGCGAGTGCCTGAGGGAGGCCAGGGGGCGGCCTTATAAGGGGAGAGGGAGGGGCGACAGCAGGTGAGTGTGAAAGCTGCCGGCCCGGGGGAGGGCGACAGGTGGCGAGCAGCGGCGTCGGGCGAGGCGTGAGCGCCGCGCGACGCGGAGGGCGGGGGAGGGGGCGGCGCGCCGCGCCGTCTGCCGAGGTGAGAAAGCAGCGCGACAGCGCGGGGCGGGGGGAGGGTCTCTTCCTCTCCTCGCATCAACCGTAATGCTTCGCATTACGACCGATGCGCGAAAAGGAAGAGAGGAGGCGGGGGTGGAAATAAAAGGGTTTTTATTTTCGCCTCAGGAAGGATACAGGGCATACAGGGTAACAGGGTAAACGAGGAAAGAAGTAAATAATGAGGATAAATAAATGAGAGGAGTAATAGGAACAGAGTTCAAATGTCAATAGGAACAGAGTTCAAATGTCACAATATAGGAACAGAGTTCAAATGTAAAATATAGGAACAGAGTTCAAGAGTCAGTGGAGTGAGGGGGTGCCGAGGAGCCCTCCACCAAAAGTAGGGGAGGGCTCGAGGCGCGCCCGAGGCGGGGGGCCGGGGCGCCCGAGGCGGGGGTCCGGAGGTGAAGGTCTGGGCGGGGAGGGCTGGCGGCGCGCCCGAGGTGGAGCAGGTGGGCCGTGTCGGGGGTCAGGCTCCCTCTGGGGGCGGGGAGTGTCCCGGGCCTGCGTCGACAGGGAGCGGGCGGCCAAAAAGGGGGAGGCCCGCTCCTTGGCGGGATCCGGTGAGGAGGTCCGACGAGGGTCGAGCAGGGGGGCAGCGAAGTCCTCGGGGCTGGATGGGGTGGTGGTCGGGGTCTGGGCGGCGGTGTTGAAGGCGGTGTCGTGAGGGTCGGTGGCAGAGGGTTCCTCCTGAGGCTGGGCTGGGATGCGGTCCGAGGTGTGATGCCCGAGGTGATGATCCTCGGCTGGGGCTTGGCGGCGCTGCGTTCGATGGTCGCTGGGAGGTTGTCGGCTGGGCTTGCGGGGCTGTCGGCAGTGGTGGGGGTGAGGCGCCGGAGGGGTCCCCCCGGGCCGGCCGGGGGGAGGCCGGCGGATCAAAAATCCGCCGAGGTGGTGGGGGGGTCTGGCGCTCACGGGTTTGCTTCGTGATGCAGTCGGCCTCGGAGTGCATAGTGAGTACGCGCCTCACGTTCGCGCAGTAGGCGCATGCGTGACGGCGCTTGTCCCCCGCCTCGCCGTGGGCTTCCCCGACGGAAGCCCGATCGCACGAGGCGGGGTCTCGGTTCCAGGCCGGGCAGGGAGCCCCGTGAGTGAGCCTGTCGTAGGCGACTCGGGCGTCGACTTGGACTCGGGTGGAGTGGGGGGCTCGGTGTGGAGGGTCGAGTTGGCGGGGTGCGGTGGCGGTAGTCTGCTGAGGTGGCATCGCTATGCACTCTACCCTAAGGAGGTTGATGGCCACTGGGTCGTGCCACCCGTGGGGGAGTCGGCCGTCCGCGATCCAGGTAAAGACCGTCTCGGAATAATGGCGGACGGTCGCCCACGGGTAGACGAGGTGATCGTGGAGGACGGTGAGGATGTGGTGGTGTAGTCCGGGGGCGGAGTGGGCGGGGAAGTCGGGGTGGTTGATGAGGGTCAGAAGGGCGAGGTTATACTCGTCCTTCGTCGCTTCCCCCCTCTTGACGGACTTCCTCTCCGCCCCTCTCTGCACAAGGTCGGAGGGGAAGAGATAGTCGGCCGGGAGACCTTGCCGCCTCACTGAGTGGCGCGCCTCGGCGGAGGCCAGGATCTCCCGGACGGCGTCGGCTGCGGATACCGGGGTGTGCTGTGTCGGCTGCTGGTGGTAGGCCGGGGACGTCGGCAGAGGAGCATGGCCGCCGAGGTGCTGATACCGCTCGTACTGTGGATGGGCGGCCCCTGGCAGGGCTGTAGGCGGCGGCGGCGGCCTGGGACTCACCGAGGCGCGCGCCCGAGGTGCGGGGGCCGGGGCGGCCCGGTGTATGGGGGAGGGCGCCTCGGGGATGGGCCCCGCCTCCCCGGTCTGTAAGCCGTCGATCCTTGCGTGGAGGTCCGCGGTCGACTGGCGTTGTTCCAGCCGGATGCGCTGTAGCTCTCCCAGGATGGCATCGATGCCCGAGGCGCGGCGTGAGGTGCCCGGCGAAGAGGGGGTCGCCGGGGCGGATGGGGGTGGCTCGTCCCGCCTCGGGGTTGTAGCCGGCCCCGGGGTGCCGTGGGCGGATGCCCGGGCGCCCTTCCGTCCTTTTCCCTTTCCTGGCATAGTGTAGAAGTCCGAGGTCCGAGGTGAGCCAAAGTTGAAGAAAGGAGAGATCTGGGAGGCGGCAGGAGGGCGAGTGCCTGAGGGAGGCCAGGGGGCGGCCTTATAAGGGAGAGGGAGGGGCGACAGCAGGTGAGTGTGAAAGCTGCCGGCCCGGGGGAGGGCGACAGGTGGCGAGCAGCGGCGTCGGGCGAGGCGTGAGCGCCGCGCGACGCGGAGGGCGGGGGAGGGGGCGGCGCGCCGCGCCGTCTGCCGAGGTGAGAAAGCAGCGCGACAGCGCGGGGCGGGGGGAGGGTCTCTTCCTCTCCTCGCATCAACCGTAATGCTTCGCATTACGACCAATGTCAGCGTAACGTGAGTGCATCACGTTGAGCTACGTCAAAAGTTTTCAACATGTCCAAAACCTCTATGCGCGCTGATGTAACTCGACGTAAATCGATGTAAATCGACCTCAGTCTAAGTTAAGCAGTCTAACTCGACGTACCTCAATGTAATGACGAAACATCACCTAAGTCGGCATACGTTGGCTCGTTACGTCATAGTGGGCGTAATCGATTAATCGACTCTGATCACCCGAGCCACTTTTTGGCGCATGCGCACATCCTGCAGACTCGGGTCGAATAACCAAATAAGCTTCTGCACGCTCGGGGTGGAAAAAATGGTGGCTTAATCTAAAACCTAATTATTTGTTTTAATAACCAATATAAGTACAGCAAAATAGGATTTAAAGTATTTTAGGATCGTATAAGCTGACAATCTGGGTTACTTTAAAAAAAGCATTAAAACAACGAATAGGACTTGTAGTGGTAGCTACAGGTACCAGCTTAGGTGTGACGTCATCGTTCCTAGCAAACCCCAGCCAAGAGGTGGGTTACTGGCGTCGGGTCGTTTTGCACACGGCACGTGTTTTTGTCGACTCCACTCGCGGTGTTCGATTTTTAATTCAGACGACTCGGGTGACCCGAGTCGCCCGGGTCGTGTTAATCGATTACGGCCAGTGTGACAGGGGTATAAGTGATTTTGCGCCAACATGTTGGTGTACTCTGGTTTTAGCTGAGACCAGTTATGGATACATTTGGCATAAGTAGTATTCATTAAAGCCCACTGGTGTATGCTGAGATAAGCTATGGGTAAGTTTGGCATAAGTCGTATTTTTTAGCATGTTCAAAATTCTGCCCTATGACAGCATATGTTGGCATACGCTGATGCAATACGGTATAGTGTGACAGGGAGTTTAGTATTCCCTTCTATGCCGCAATAAATACTGTATCAGTATCTGATGCGCGACAAGGAAGGAAGTAATGCATGGGTGGAGAAAAGGCACCTTATTGAGAAATGCTATTTTATAATGTACATGGTAATTAATGTCAGGTAATGTCAAGGTAATGTGAGATAATCAATGTAAATGTCAGATCATAGAGATAAGCAAAATGTACAATGTCAGATCATAGAGATAAAATAAGATAAGAGCTCAGAGGGAGCCTATGAGGTGAGTCCGTGAGGTGGAGCCGAGGAGCCCTCCACCCTAGGAATATGGAGAGGAGTGGAGAGGGATGGTGGGTGGGGAAAAATAGGGTAGATAGGCAGCGTGTGGGATGTCAGAGGCGAGTGGCTTGAAGCAGCCAGGCGGGCCGGTTATAAGGGGAAGAAGCGCGGGAGATTATGTAAGGAGCAAGGGTCGGAGGAGGAAGGAAGGGGGGGGGGGGGGTCTGAGAGGCGTGGGAGATTATGTAAGGAGCAACGGTCGGAGGAGGAAGGATGGGGGGGGGGGGTGTCCTTCCCTGTCTCGCATCAACCGCAATGCAAGCATTACGACCGATGCGCGACAAGGAAGGAAGTAAGGCGTGGGTGGAGAAAAGGCACTTTATTGAGAAATGCCATTTTATAATGTACAGGGTAATGTCAGGTAATGTCAAGGTAATGTGAGATAAGCAATGTAAATGTCAGATCATAGAGATAAGCAAAATGTACAATGTCGGATCAGAGAGATAAAATAAGATAAGAGCTCAGAGGGAGCCTATGAGGTGAGTCTGTGAGGTGGAGCTGAGGAGCCCTCCACCAAAATGGAGGAGAGGGCTCGAGGGGCGGCCGAAGGGGCGAGGCGGAAATGTATGCGTGCACCACCTCAGAGGTCCAGGTCCCCTGGGCCATAATGTCGGGGATCGGCACGCCCGCCCCCTGGCATGGGTGACAGGGAGATAGTTCCAGGGTGCACAGGTCCCTTGTGCCATGATGTCCGGGAGGCGGAGCGGGCCCTTTGCCAACAGCGGCGGCAGGGTGGGAGCAACATGGTACCTGCGTGCACAGTGGCAGCACAGATAGTGGCGGCGGAGAGCGGTAGCACAGGTGGCAGCAACACGTTGAGATACCAGAGCAGAAGCGCAGTGGTAGGGGGCCCAGTGGCAGCAGCACAGTGGCAGCAGAGACGGGGCAGCACAGAGAGGTGGAATGGGCAGTGGTCACAGGGGTGGCTGGCGTGGGTGACATGGGTGACATGGGTGACCTGGGTGGTGGCATGTCTGGCATGATTCCACCAGCAGTCTGATGGTGACTGCGGTGAGAGCATAGGCAGGGTGGCTGGAGATAGTTCCACGGTGCCATGGCTGGGTGACATGGGTGACCAGGGTGACCTGGGGGCATGGGTGACCGTGATGTCCGGGAGGCAGAGCCGGCCCTCTGGCAGCACAGCGGCAGCAGGTGGGAGCAGCGGGTCCCTGCACGCAGTGGCAGCACAGTGGCGGCACAGAGCGGCAGTGCACAGGTGGCAGCAACACATTGATATACAACAGCGGCAGCACACAGTGGTAGGAGGCCCAGCAGCAGCAGCCCAGTGGCAGCAGAGAGGGGTAGCACAGAGAGGTGGAGGGCACACTGGCAGCACCGGCGGGAGCACAGGTGGAGGCGGCAGATGGCGTGGGTGACATGGGTGACCAGGGTGACCTGGGTGGCGGCGGGTCTGGCATGACTCCGCCAGCAGTCCGATGGTGACTGCGGTGAGAGCATAGGCAGGGTGGCTGGAGATAGTTCCAGGGTGCCATGGCTGGGTGGCATGGGTGACCAGGGTGACCTGGGGGCATGGGTGACCAGGGTGACCTGGGTGGTGGCGGGTCGGAGGCAAGACTCCGCCGGCAGTCTGAGGCATGACTGCGGTGAGGGTGTCGGCAGAGTGGCTGGAGGTAGTTCCAGGATAACCATCAGGCGACGGGGTTGGCGTGGGTGACATGGGTGACCAGGGTGACCTGGGTGGCGGCGGGTCTGAGGCATGACTCTGCCAGCAGTCCACGTTGTGACTGCGGTGAGAGCGTAGGCAGGGTGGCTGGAGATAGTTCCAGGGTGCCATGGCATGGGTGGGATGGGTGACATGGGTGACCAGGGTGACCTGGATGACCGCGGGTCCGAGGGTTGACCTGAGGAGATGCGCGAAGGGGGGAGCGGGCGGCCAAAAATGTTGGTATGCCCGCGTCCCTGAGGGGGGGAGGGGCATGGGTGACATGGGTGACCTTGGTGGTGGGGTGGTGGCGGGTCGGTGACCTGGGTGACTGGGTGACTGCGTGGGGGCGCTGACATGGGAGATGAGACACAACCAGTGTAGTGTGATACCACCAGTGTAGTGTGAAACAGCCAGTATAGTGTGACACAGAGTGTAGAGTGACACAACCAGTGTAGTGTGAAACAACCAGTGTAGTGACACAACCAGTGTAGTGTGACATAACCAGTGTGGTGTGACAGAGTGTAGTGTCACACAACCAGTGTAGCATGCCATAGGGTAACCAGTGTAGTGTGACAGAACCAGTGTAGTGCAATACAGGGTAACCAGTGTAGTGTGACACAACCAGTGTAGCGTGAGACAACCTGTGTAGCGTAACACAAGCGTGTAGTGTGATACAACCAGTGTAGTGCAACACATCCAGTGCAGTGCAACATAACCAGTGTAGTGCAACACAACAATGTAGTGTGATACAGCAGTGTAGTGTGATACAGCCAGTGTAGTGTGATACAACGAGTGTAGTGTGACACAACCAGTGTAGTGTGATACAACCAGTGTAGTGTGACACAGCCAGTGTGGTGTGATACAACCAGTGTAGTGTGATACAACCAGTGTAGTGTGAGAGAGCCAGGGTAGTGTGACACAACCAGTGAAATGTTGCACAACCAGTGTAGTGTGACACAATCAGTGTAGGGTGACAGAACCAGTGTCATGTGACACAACCAGTGTAGTGTGATACACCAGTGTAATGTGACACAACCAGTGTAGTGTGGCACAACCAGTGTAGTGTGATACAGGGTAACAAGTGTAGTGTGACAGGACCACTGTAGTATGGGGGAGGGTGAGGCTCTGTGAGGGTTGCACAAAGGTGTGTGTGTTGCCGTTGGGGACGGCGGGTCGGTATAGATGAGAGGGCCCAGGGGAGGGCTGGTGGGGGGGGGGGGGGCTATGAAGCCGAGGCGGTTATGTAGAGCACGGGTGGTGGTGAGAGCCCGTCAAGCAAGGTGGTGTAGTGCACGGTGGTGGTGAGAGGCCGTTTTACAGGAAGGTGCAGTGCATGGTCAGAGATAGTGCAGATGGGCCGGGGAGGCACCAACCATATGTAGAGTCGTGGCGAGAGGGATCGTCCTGCAGGCTGTCCTGCAGGATGGTGTAGTGCACGGTAGTGGTGAGGGGCCGTCGTGCAGGATGGCATAGTGCACGGTAGTGGTGAGAGGCTGTCCTGCAGGATGGCGTAGTGCGCGGTAGTGGTGAGAGGCCGTCGAGCGGGATGGTGTAGAGCACAGTAGTGGTGAGGGGCTGTTGTGCAGGATGGGGTAGTGTACGGTAGTGGTGAGAGGCCGTTGTGCAGGATGATGTAGTGCATGGTAGTGGTGAGAGCCCGTTGTGCAGGGTGGTGTAGTGCACGGTAGTCATGAGAGGCTGTCATGCAGGAAGGCGTAGTGCGTGGTCAGGGATAGCGCAGGTGGGCCATGACAGTGTAGAGGCGCATAGAGGCGTGGCGAGAGGTAAGCCGTGGAGATTAATGTGGTGCACGGTAGTGGCGAGAGAGGTCATCATGCAGGATAGTGTAGGTCGGCCAGCGATAGTGTAGATAGTGTAGGTCTGCACCCATGTCGATAGTGTAGATAGCCTTGGTGAAGAGAGAAAGCCAAAGAAAATATGGTAGATAGGCAGCGTGTGGGAGGTCGGAGGCGAGTGGCTTGAAGCAGCCAGGCGGGCCGATTATAAGGGGAAGAAGTGTGGGAGATTATGTAAGGAACAATGGTCGGAGGAGGAAGGAGGGGGGGGGGGGTCTGAGAGGCACGGGAGATTATGTAAGGAGCAACGGTCGGAGGAGGAAGGATGTGGGGAGGGGTCTCCTTCCCTGTCTCGCATCAACCACAATGAAAGCATTACGACCAATTTGAATATAACTATAGAAGTAAATCTAGCTAAGTGTTTTGTTTTCTGAAAATGGTATGGCGGGGGTATATGCATGTATGTGTATGTATAACTAAATATGGATATGTTTATCACTATCCCTATATATCTATATACTTCTGAGCGAGTGGAGTGTGACGCATACGTGGACACAAAAAAATCTAGTACACACCTGATAGGCTTACATCATGTACTCATCTGTGGGCTCCGTGGAGGTTGACGGCACTTTTCGGGGAAATACTTTCCATGGTGTCCTGAGCTTACCTTAGATTTTTCTAAAGCCCCTGTCACACATCACCGGATTGAGTAACGGACAGAATTGTCTAGTCCGGTTGTCATAAGTATCAAAATGTATTAAAATGTGTCAAAATGTTGCGATATCGGGTCAAAGGCCACTGGATGAACCGACATGAAACGGACATGAAACAGACATGAAACGGACATGAACGGATGGCCAATGGATGGTAAACGGACTAAACAGACTCAAACCGGACAAGAAATGTAGACGTCAATCCGGTGGCATCCGTTCCAAGTTTTGTGCATGTTCAAAACTTGTCTGGACACAAACCGGACATCAACGGACTTTGTTCGGTTTCTGTTTGTTTCCCCCAATCCGGTGAGGTGTGACAGGCCCTTTAGATGTAAAGCCCCACTAGTCTAGTCCGTTCTTCTCCGGTGTCAAAATGTACTGAAATGTACCCAAATGTACCGGATGAAACGAGCGCTAAACGGACAAGGAGCGTACATTAACGAATAGCCACCAGACGATAACCAGACGAAAACCGAATGTCAAACGGACGTAACGATTTGTTCACGGACATGCAGAAAACATATACTAACCGAATTCCCTCAATAAAAAAAAAACACAAAGAAAACCCCACCATCAACGGACTTTGCCGGAAGCAAACCGGAGATGTAACGGATGGGTACCGGACATGAAACGGACTAAACGGACTTAACCCGGGTACCAACCATACACGGCAGTCCGGGGGTGTCCAGTACAAGTTTTGTGCATGTTCAAAACTTGTACCGGACACCTATGGACACCACCAGAGATAGAACGGACACACCGAATGGGTACCGTATATAAACCATACATTGCCGTATTTCACCGGACAGTGTCCGTTTTCTGTCCATTTCCTCAATCCGGTGAGGTCTGACTGGGGTTTCAGGGTCAGCAATAGTTCCAGGACTAGGTTCGATAAAATATTCACCTGTGACCCAGATCAGATCAGGGTTGTGGGAGTAACTGGTAGATCTACAAGACGGTCGTCCTGGCAACATTTAAGGTCATATCAAGACGTGTACCGACTTGTGACAATGCGCACTCATGGTGATTTTATAGTGCTGCGCACTGGGAAATCAGGCCACCGGCAGCATGACCCGATATCCCACTCAGCCACATTATCCTGACACGCAGGTAACCAGTCCTTTTCAGATGCTATTATTGCCGAGTTATATATACAAGGTGTATGTATGTATATATGTATGTATGTATGGGAGTTGTATATACCTTGTATATATATATATTTGACATATATACTAGTGCATATGCCTCGTGGCGACGGGGACCGTACTCCGACAAATGCTCACCAAGCACAACTGTGCTTACTTTTTATGTTTATATAACCAGATATGTGGGGGAGAGTTGAAGACTCCCTGAACTGGCCCAGGGTGAGTGCTGAGGTCATTGGTGGGTAGGGGTGGGGGAGTGCTGAGGCTGGCACTCCAGTTGCTGTTTTGAAAATGACTGAGTCTGAGTTAAGCCGTGTTCACACGGGCTAAATGTGAGGCGAATCAGGCAAATCGAATCAGGTGAGGCGAATTAGGCGCCCGTTCACACGGGCACTGCGTGAGGCGGAAGTGGATATCTGCGCATGAGCAAGTCCAGACTAACCAGCGCCATTTTGGGTTCGACGACGCCGTCACCAGAGAGTGTGGGTTCGACCTAGATATGTAATGACTGAATCGTATTGGTTTGGAACGGTCAAAACTTCTGCTGGGCAGTGAAACCCTAAAAATAAATGATGAAAAAAATATCTGTGCATAGATAGCGGTTTCATTAATTAAATTATATAATATGCGCTTTTGATCGACCGGAAAGTCAACAACCTGAGGTGTCGACTGCGCATGTGTGTGAGGTGCTTAATCCGCCTCAGTGCGTCCACACGGGCAAAATAAATCGAATCAGAGAAATCGCCTCACGTAAACTACCTCGCATAGGTGGTTTACATTATCCAGATCACGTGAATCGAATCAGCCCTAATCCGCCTCAGACGTCCGTTCACACGGCAAATGTGAGGCGAACTAGGCAAGTCGCTTTCTACGAATCGATTTACATTGCCCGTGTGAACACGGCTTAAGTGGAGAGAAGGGAGAGTAAAACTGAGGCATTTTCAATTTTCTTTAGAGTAGTTCAAACTGGAAATATATTTGCTTTAATGTAAAATATGTTAGTAGAATTACATTGCCTAATTCAATCAGAAACATATATAACAGTTGTGTTGTTGTTGAATGTAAAAAGGAATGAACCACACAGGCTTTGAACCCACACCACCAAACAACTTCAGATTACAAGTTAAACACCCTAACCATTAGACCCCATAGACCACACATAGTTACTTGTCTCAGTTCAGGCTATTTGTATATATATACGAATAAATTGCCTATCGAGAAGATAGGTGGTCCAGAAATCAGTAGAGTAAAGCCGTGTTTACACGGGCAATTGTGAAGCGAATTAGACAAAGCGATTCATATGAAGCGAAGTAGCGGCGCGTTTACACGAAGCGAGTTTGAAAGTGTTTCGGCGCCGGGAATCAGCAGCCTTAGTTCTGCCTGTAGCCGGCGAGCACTGCTATTTGTTTACTTTACACTCGGCGATTCGACGCCGATGCAGCTGCTACGTTAATATCGCCTGTAATTTAGGGTTAATTTAATTAAATTTCATTATTTGAGTATGTAATTCTGTTAAATATGATCGCATTCAATAGATTTCGGCCTAATCAGTCCTTCACACTGCTGGGCACCAGCGATTAGTTACTGCTCCCCCTGTAGCTGGCAAGCACTACTACTTTACACTATCGCCGCCCGGGAACAAGCTGTATCGCTTCATATAAACCACCTGGCAAGGTGGCTTACATAAAGTGAATCATATGAAGCGAATCAGCCCTAATCCGCCCCAGAGTCCTGTTTACACGGCGAATGTGAGGCGAACTAGGCAAGGCGATTTATATGAAGCGATTTAACTCTCCCGTGTAAACACGGCTCATGACATCTTCAACAAATGTATCGGACTCATACCCAGTAAACTCACTTTGAAAGTATAATGTCTGAATACTTTGACTTCTGGATACTGAATGGTTTATTCACGGCCTAGGGCTCGCTGAACCCACCGGCTAAACTTTCCATGACGTCATCTGATTAGCATAATCCTTTGTCTCAACCTCTGCATCTCGTTAACATATATTAGCCACATACCTATACGTCTATTATGCATATATCACATCCCCCCCTCAAAGTATTTCTGAAACATGAAAGGTTTCAAAATAACCATCAACATGACATATAAAAGTCAAACGAATGCGCAATAACATATATGCGTACTTAACTGAAACACAAGTCCTTGCAAATGTCCAAGCGCCGTATGGGACTGATGTCCTTCACTATCTGGCTGTACATGCACATGCTATATGTGTAAACACCCAATCTACACTGAGCTACTATAGGTCTAACCTGCTCGCCGGCCTAATCAGCCGACCTGACCTACTTAGATTAGCTGCACTGTTTACATTCGGCAACGATGCTGACCTACTTTGCGTCTGCCCGACCGGCTCAGGCCGCCCCCCCATCGGAGCCCTGATAATCTGCACTCGGTCTCTATATAACATATTACCTGACTCGTTCAAAATTTGATATTCTCTCCCTGAAATACCAGTCCGACCCAAAATACCCCCTTTTTCCATTCCCCAACATGATTTTTGTATTTTATTTTATCTCCGACTTTCATAGGTTTGTGCGGCTTTCCACACTTCTTGTCATAAAATGCTTTCTGACTTTTCTGCCGTTTTGCCGTCTGGACCTTCTTTGGATTTTGCATTTCGGGTACCAAAATTTCTTCCGCCATTGGCAATCTACCTCTCAGCCTCCCGCTCATGAGCAGCTGAGCCGGAGATGCATTCAAGATTGGGAGTGGAGTGTTACGATAATTCAGCAAAGCTAACTGAAAATCTGAATCAGTCTTCTCGCACTTCTTTAACATGTCCTTGACTGTTTGCACAAACCGTTCTACCTGCCCATTACTGCGAGGGTACTGTGGACTGGAATACACGGCCTTAAATCCATAGTGGTGTGCAAACTCCCTATACTCATGGCTCTTAAACTGCGGACCATTGTCCGAAATAACCTGACTAGGAATACCATGCCTTGCAAAATTATCCTTCAAAGCTTCAATAACAGTGACAGATGACGTATCACCCAACAGCGTCACCTCTGGTGATCGGGTGAATTATCAACGGCTCGTTATGCAAAGTTTTCCGGTTGTTTTGGCAAGTGTCACACCGACTGACTTTCTCTTCAATTTGCTTATTCATATTCGGCCAAAACATACAGTCCCGTGCCAGCTGTTTGGACTTTGTCACACGCCGGCATTCCAAAATGGCGATTACCAAGATGGCGTCGCCGATGACTGAACTGCCGGTGCACCGGTACGCGCAGTAGCATAGTTCCTTATAAAATCAATCTCCTTACTTTCCACGTCTGACTTGGTGTCCTCCAACAGATCTGAACTGACAGTGCAGGGGAGTTCAAGATCCACTGCCAGAACTGTGAATATGAACACCGCCGGGGAGTCTGCCCAGCGAAAGGCAAGGCTTGCATAGCCTGCAAGAAGATCGGGCACTTCGGTAAGGTCTGCAGGAGCAGACTGGGCAGAGTCAACAAGCTTACCGGATGGACACGTTCAGTATTAGGCTGGACAGATGGACACGTTCAGTATTAGGCAAGAAGTTCCTTTGGCAGCAATTCTGGTGTTTTTACTGCTTCCCCAGAACACAAGTGCGCAGAAAACGACTACATCATGGATCTCAATGAATATGACCACAAGACCATATTTCACAATGTGGAGGAGAGTAACAACACAACCTCAAAGCCGTCAGTCTACCACCCATCACACCAACAAGTACACTGGTCCCGTGCCGGCGACCAGGTACCAGCCCATTATTGTGCAGAGTACGCAACAAGTAACAGGTATCTATTATATCACAGGTATCTATTATATCACAGCAGGTTGTTACAAAATATAGGTTGTCATCATTTGTGACTGCACCAGGGCCCCGTTCAGGGTATGCCTCTGAGACGTCTCGGGGGAAATCACTGATGTCACGCTAGTCTGAATGGCAAAAGCAGTCGGTTGCCTCAAAAATGGCCGCCCCCATAGGTGCCAGCCATTTGCAATGGAAAAGAAGCGCTCTGATTGGCTGAAACCACTGAATTTGGTGGCCATTTTCACGGTGCTTTTTGTCTCCTGTCTGAAATGGGAGGCGTCTTTGAGACGTCTCCGAGACGCATCCCTGAATGCAAATAAGCCAAAGATATCATGGAGGCGTACCCTGAATGCGGCCCAGGGCCCGTATGCATGGAGCAGTGTTAGCGGCGTGTGGTGTTAAGCCTCTAAAACCGGGTAGCTATCACCGTTTATCAGCATCGTCGAGAACTATGTCAAGCCGTATGCATGGGCGCCTAAATGGTGAGTGTTAGCTAAACGTGAATGTATTTATAGATTTGGGAAATCCCTCGATTCGACAATATGAATAACGCCACCAATGCTGCAGCTGCATTAATATCGGTTCGAATTTAGGGTTAAATTGATCAAATTTCACTTATTGCATATGTAATTCTATTAAATATGAATCAGGAGTAATCCGGACTAGAGATCTTGATGGTGTTGATGAGGATGAGATAGCACAGATATCGGGCGCTGGCCGACATTGAGATGCCTGAGACTGTGGAAACCCGCAATCGAAGAAGAACCGGCGCTGGAATTTTCATGGAGGATCTGGGATGACCTCTGCGGGAGCGACCACTTCCCAATTATTCTTAATTGTGGGGGGGGCATCTCCCATAGAGCGAGAGAGGAGCTGGCGGCTTTGTAAAGCCGACTGACCCACCTTCCAGACCCTATGTTGCGAGAAGTTCACTCCAGACATCAGTGACATCGATGCCTTCACTGAGATGCTGAGATGGATCGCGGAGAAAACTGTTCCGAAGACCTCTGCAACTCCCAAGCGTTTGACGCCTCCATGGTTAGATGACGGCTGTAGGAAGCTATTAAGGAACGAAAGAAAGCTCAGCGTAAATTCCACAGGAGACCGACTGCTGAAAATCTGGCGCTCTTTAAAATTCTGCGCGCTCGCGCTCGCAGAACAATCAAAGAAGCGCGGAGGCAGTGTTAGAGACAATTTGTTTCTAGCATCACCATGCACACGCCGTTGGGCAAAGTATGGACAATGATCAGAAGAATCAAACGATGGGGAGGTGATTCTTCTGTAGTCCAGCACTTGAAACACAACGGCACCATTCTCACATCACTCGACGAAATAAGTGAAGAATTGGCTCGCACCTTTGCTGGAAACTCGTCTTTGGCAAACTGCCTCCCGGGCTTTCGGGTGGTCAAGGAACGCCAAGAGCAAAAGCTCTTGGATTTTTCTTCCGATGGCGAGGAGCACTACAACTCCCCATTCAGTATGGGTGAGTTGAGGTGTTCTTTGGAAAGCTCGCATGACACAGCAGTTGGACCTGATGGAATTCATTATCAATTTTTGAAACATCTCCCTGAATATGCACTGAGACTGTTGCTTCAACTCTTCAACAACATCTGGGAGTCGGGTGTCGTCCCCGCCTCTTGGCGGGAGGCGACAGTAATACCGATTCCCAAACCTGGTAAAGACCAGAGTGAAGCCCACAACTATCGTCCCATAGCCCTTACAAGCTGCATCTGTAAAACCATGGAGCGCATGGTAAACAACCGCCTCGTCTGGCTACTGGAGTCAGGACACCACCTGTCCAACCTTCAATGTGGCTTCAGACGGGGCCGCAGCACCCTCGACCATTTGGTGCGCATGGAGACCTTCATAAGAGATGCTTTCCTTAAGAAGGAGCACATTGTGGCTGTCTTTTTCGACCTCAAAAAAGCCTATGACACAACATGGCAGCATGGCATCATGGAGGATCTTCATGCGATTGGCCTTCGTGGCCACTTGCCAATTTTCATCAGGAACTTTCTAGCCTTTCGCATTTCCTCGTCCGTGTCAAGACTACCTATTCCCGCCTACACTCACAGGAACTAGGAGTACCTCAAGGCAGCATACTGGCCGTGACCCTTTTCGGGGTCAAGGTCAATGGTATTGCTGCTGCTGTAAAGCAGGGGGTCTCCTGTAGTCTTTTCGTGGACGACTTTGTTTTATATTACAGCGGTGCTAACATGAATGTCATAGAGAGACAGCTACAACCAAGCATAAATGGTCACTTCTCACAAAACTGCAACATTTAGAGTTCTGAGGGGGTATTCTAGGAATTCTTTATATCATTTCAGCTCTAAGCTGATTCTATTCACTACATATTGGTACATTAGTGACAGAATTTGGGCAAGTTAACTCTAAAAATTGACCATTCTGTGACTATTTGAAAAATAAGGTTCCTTACTGACTATAACCGTCCGTCTGCACTTATTTCCATGTACATAAAGCCTAGATATACCTATTTAATACCTGTTAACCTATGATTTCTTAATTTATATACATGTACAACATATTTGTCAATGTAAATATGTCAGAAATATTTCCTACCTTTACATTTTTATTTCATGGTGAAGGACTAAACTTATCTGTACCACCCACAACTATGCTGTTTTTTCTACTTAACTATGTACTAGTTGCTCCAATTAATAGGTAATAGCATCTTTTCCTTAGAAAAAATGTTCAATTATATGCCACAATCTTGCGCTTTTCAGAAAAAAAAACTTTATTCTCCTAGCATAAAGCACTTTTTAGGGGTAACCATTTTATTCTTGCAGACGGACGGTTATAGACATTCATATTTCCAGTAATATGTAGTAAATAGTAATATATAGTAAATAGGACACTGACTAAAGACATTTAGTTTTAACATTCCTTATGCCTATAACACACAGTGTCCACATCAGATGGGTATATTCCAGTAGGTACCATGGTCATAGTACAGATATTTTTATTATTTAAATAGCGGAGACGGACGGTTATGCAAATAACCTGTAAAGAATACAAAAAATACACATCCGAGTTAAAAATAAATAAACCCAGTGTTGGAACCTATTAGAATATGCCATAGGCACAAACAAATCACTTAACTTTAATATATTGTTGCAGCACTGTAGCTATGGGGGCAAAAACTGGCCGGAGACGGACGGTTATGGTGAAAGTAATTTTAGATAGGTTTAGATAGGTATATTCCAGAAGGTACAATGGTCATAGTACATATATTTTAACATTCATTATGCCTATAGCACAGTGTCCACATCAGATAGGTATATTCCAGAAGGTACCATGGTCATAGTACAGATATTTTTAATATTTAAATAGCGGAGACGGACGGTTATGCAAATAACCTGTAAAGTATACAAAAATACACATCCGAGTTAAAAATAAATAAACCCAGTGTTGGAACCTATTAGAATATGCCACAGGCACAAACAAATCACTTAACTTTAATATATTATTGCAACACTGTAGCTATGGGGGCAAAAACTGGCCGGAGACGGATGGTTATGGTGAAAGTAATTTTAGATAGGTAGGTATATTCCAGAAGGTACAATGGTCATAGTACATATATTTTAACATTCCTTATGCCTATAACACAGTGTCCACATCAGATAGGTATATTCCAGAAGGTGCCATGGTAATAGTACAGATATTTTTATTATTTAAATAGCGGAGACGGACGGTTATGCAAATAACCTGTAAAGTATACAAAAAATACACATCCGAGTTAAAAATAAATAAACCCAGTGTTGGAACCTATTAGAATATGCCATAGGCACAAACAAATCACTTAACTTTACTATATTGTTGCAACACTGTAGCTATGGGGGCAAAAACTGGCCGGAGATGGACGGTTATGGTGAAAGATATAAATTGTATTATTTAAATAGTGGAGACGGACGGTTATGCAAATAACATGTAAAGTATACAAAAAATAAACAGAAATAAATAAACACAGTGTTGGAACCAGTTAAACGGCTTCATATTTCCTCTGAGCCAATATGGTTTCCTCCACCGGAATGTCGAGAAGCTTCCCAATGGGTAAGGGATTTGACACCACCATGAGGACATCAGTTTTGTCCACCTTCCCGCGGTCAGTTTGGCCCCATTTCCACCTGCCCCTGCATGGTGTCATGTAGCTGATGTAGTAAGAGCTCTTCTTTATCTTGAGCACTTTGGCTAGGTACCATCTATGCCCATACGGTACAGCAAGATGACTTCCTACCTCAGCTACTCGTTTCTCCACCACATCTAGCTCTACCTCTCCCCTTTCACCCACCACTGCCTCTCTCACCTCCTCCACCACTGCCTCTCCCGTTTCCTCCACCACTACTTCTCCCCTTTCCTCCACCACTGCCTCTCTCGTCTCCTCCACCACTGCCTCTCCCCTTTCCTCCACCACTACCTCTCCCCTTTCCTCCACCACTGCCTCTCTCGTCTCCTCCACCACTGCCTCTCCCCTCTCCTCCACCACTACCTCTCCCCTATCCTCCACCACTGCCTCTCCCCTCTCCTCCACCATGACAGACAGTCCAGTTCTCTTCCATCCTTGGCAAGTTGGGTGAAACTGTCCTTTAGTGTAGCAGCACTCCTTGAAACATGAAGTGCTGCGGATAAAGATACCACAATCGGGACCAGGCACCATGGCATGGGCAGCCATGATGCCACGCACCTCCTTTGCGTTCCATTGGCTGAGTTCCTCACTACACTTCTGTATCTCAGCCTCACCAACTTCCAGAAGGGTCATTGCTGTGTTGGCAGCGTTGATCTCGTGACAGAACTGGGCACTGTTTGAGATCAACTTGCCAGCCTTTACCAGGTTATCAGCTTTCTTCTTTATTCCGCCACCGACTCCATCGCACGGCCCCTTCCCATGACCTGCCTCTAGCCATGTCCATGAGGCTTTGACCCCAAAGAGGATGGGGAAGTTTGCCAGTAGAGCTGCAATGGACCGATTGCGGTACTGGGAAGTTGGTGAGTCTGTGATGAAGTGTAGGATTTCGAGTGAAGGAAGCCATTTTGTTATCTCACTCATCACGCTCTTAATGAAGGCGAATGTTGTTGGCACCGAGTGTGCGGTGACATTTGTCACACCAACAAAACTCTTAGCCATCAGCTTCCCATCCTGCCTCGTGTGAACAACCATCGGATGGATGCTCACTTGAGCCTTATCAAAGTATGCGGAAGTTATCTCGTTCGCATACTTGCAGGCCCAGTTTTCTGCATAATCCATTTGGATTGATGCCTCCTTCCCCTCCATCATGATCTCCTTCACCCGCCTGACTTCTGCATACTGGGTTGTAACCCGCCTGCAGTGGTCACGGAACTCAGGCATGTTCCTGATGAAGTTGTCTGTGAACTCGTTGAGTTCTTGTGTGACAGCAGACAACTTCACCTTGACATACTCCTTTCCCTTGTGTTGCACTGGTTGAGTGGCCCAAGTGCGGAAGTTGACCTCTTCCTTGCCCAGGCCAAGGAGTTTATGACGAATGGCCTTGTCTTCCATTTCGACAAGCACCGCCGGAGACTGTGGGAGGACCTTCACAGCCTCTACCATCAATGCAACATTTGCATGTTTTTGGCAGAGGCATTGGTGCCTCTGTGTGTACCGGATAAGCCGGATATTTCTTGGCCTTGCCCGACAGAACACAGCCCGAGATATCCTTATCTCAGGGAAATGTGCAAGGAATTTCCGGTACAAGTTGTCCAGGGTATCGGTCAAGGCAAAAGTGCCGCTTCCCCGGACCTGCACCTTCTTGGAGGGCAATTCATAGCTATTGTCTGGCTGTTTGAGGAATTCCACCACTAGTGTCATCTTTGAACGTGCAATGGAAGACTTCATGGTGGACTGCTTGCGTCGGTTGAATAGATAGTTCCTCGCCAGTCCAATCGTCTTACATATTCCCGATGTAACCCCTCGTGTTGAACTTTTCCCTCCAAAGAGGGCCTTCTTTAGCTTTGGTGGTGCCTTCCGAACTTGGGATGCGGTTTCAGTGAGGGGGAGCAAAGCCTTTATCCGGTCAACCCGTGGGGTCACATCCACTGAAGTGAGGATGTCGATGGCTGCCTTCTCTGGAGATGCCACCGGGTGTATGCCCATTCCATCCTCTCTCTCAGTTTTCTTCAGCATCATTTGCAAGCGCTTAACCTCTTGCATCGCTGTTGTCAGGCTCTTCTTTAATTTCCTGGCCTTGGACATTTTGCTGAAGGGCATCCTAACGACCATACTAAAATAAAGACAACGATGCACAGAAATAGTTAGCATGATTTATTTTTGTACCGATGGAATGTTGAAATTGCATTGAGTAATAAATAGGGGTTACATCCAATGTTCATTAAATAGATCTATAAACTAATGGAATGTTCAAGTTGCGTTGATTAATAAATATGGGTTACATGACATGTTCAAATTGCATTGAGTAATAAATAGGGGTTACATCCAATGTTCAGTAAATAGATCTATAAACTAATGGAATGTTCAAGTTGCATTGAATAATAAATATGGGTTACATGACATGTTCAAATTGCGTTGAGTAATAAATAGGGGTTACATCCAATGTTCATTAAATAGATCTACAAACTAATGGAATGTTCAAGTTGCGTTGATTAATAAATAGGGGTTACATGACATGTTCAAATTGCATTGAGTAATAAATAGGGGTTACATCCAATGTTCATTAAATAGATCAATAAACTAATGGAATGTTCAAGTTGCATTGAATAATAAATATGGGTTACATGACATGTTCAAATTGCGTTGAGTAATAAATAGGGGTTACATCCAATGTTCATTAAATAGATCTATAAACTAATGGAATGTTCAAGTTGCGTTGATTAATAAATAGGGGTTACATGACATGTTCAAATTGCATTGAGTAATAAATAGGGGTTACATCCAATGTTCATTAAATAGATCAATAAACTAATGGAATGTTCAAGTTGCATTGAATAATAAATATGGGTTACATGACATGTTCAAATTGCGTTGAGTAATAAATAGGGGTTACATCCAATGTTCATTAAATAGATCTATAAACTAATGGAATGTTCAAGTTGCGTTGATTAATAAATAGGGGTTACATGACATGTTCAAATTGCATTGAGTAATAAATAGGGGTTACATCCAATGTTCATTAAATAGTTCTATAAACTAATGGAATGTTCAATTAGATGACATGTTCAAATTGCATTGATTAGTAAATAGGGGTAATATGAAATAGATCTATAAACTAATGGAATGTTCAAGTTGCGTTGATTAATAAATAGGGGTTACATCCAATGTTCATTAAATAGTTCTATAAACTAATGGAATGTTCAATTAGATGACATGTTCAAATTGCATTGATTAGTAAATAGGGGTTATATGAAATAGATCTAGACAATAATGTAATGTTCATTAAATAGATTACTAAATATGGGTTACATGACATGTTCAAATTGCATTGATTAGTAAATAGGGGTTATATGAAATAGATCTAGAAAATAATGTAATGTTCATTAAATAGATTACTAAATATGGGTTATATGAGGAGACTAAATAAAAAAAACCACTAAAAAACTACAGCCTATCAAACTGTTTCCGTGTCATATAGACACGCTTTCCTTTGACAAGGATGTGCCGCCCTCGAGGTGTGGTCTTCTGCCTCGGTTTCCTCTTGGCCTCGGTTCTGTAAATAGTGAGTGGGCTACTGGGGATAACACGTGGGTAACATGCAGGTAAACTATACAGATGCAGGGAACATACAAGTAGACATGCAAGTGGCTACGGGCAAGTAAAATACTGCACATTATAATTGTTTATCCTAAATAAAAGTGACATGCTGATATCTTTAATGGTGGTAAAATACCTTTAAAGATTGGGAGTCTATCATTGTTACTTTATTCGATGCAAGGTAATGAATTAATAAATCAAGGGTATTATGTGAATAGGTAGTACCTGTAAAATGTAATTATTAAATCAAGGGTGTTATGTGAATATCACATTTACCTTGACACAACAGGTGTTGCCTGTTCAGGTGCCCTCCTGGTCCGTTTCGGCAAGGCCACCTCCAGGACAGGCTTGCCCGCCAACCGGCCTGACTGCCTCCCCGCATCATTCTGAAAGCAGAAGTCTGTCCTATATTAGCACAACACTCAGGGAGCCAAATGGGAGGTTACATAAGAATCCAGACAATAACGGGAAAAAAGACACAGCCCTGGCACTATATAAAGAAAACTAAATTTAGCCATTGCACTATAGCAATATTTTACTCACCGTCTCTTCTGGTCCCTCGGCCAGCTTCCTCTTCCGGCACTCGCGACTGTTGCGGGCCTTCCTTTCATGATAGGCCTTCAGCTTCTCAGGGGGGAAGTTGGCCGGAACAGCCCGGTTTCTCTGTAAAACAAAAAATATAGTATTTATATAGGCATTACAGTAAACCACATGTGTATCTCTTCTGTTGGATGACCTTTAATAAAGCATATCCCATTAAATGTGTTGAATTACATAATTTACTCCCATTAACTATATCTGCATTTGAATTATCTATAGATGAAAATTACTATAGGTGAAAATTACTAACAAACTTAGCTTAAATTAATAATACTTACGGAAGCTCGGGCACACTCGCTGGCCTTGTAGTCTGCGTCATCTTTCAGCCGCAGGCGGCGTTGCCTTGACCTTTCAACATCAGCTGCCTTCTGAGCTGCTGTCTTCACGCGCTTTGGCTGCACCATACTAAAAGAAGAAAAAAACCATTGTAAGTTAGTGATATAGATTGATAGAAGTCCAAAATCAGAACCGTCCGTCTCCCACTCCAAAATCAGAACCGTCCGTCTCCCATAGTTAAAAGCTATTTGGTCTAACCGTCCGTCTCCCGCTCCAAAATCAGAACAGTCCCATACCTCAACATGTCCTCCTTACACAGCTGAAGTCAGTTCATTTCTAAGTTAAATAGATTTCCGTACAGACCACTGAACTCAAACCGTAACTATTTGGTCTAACCGTCCGTCTCCCGCTCCAAAATCAGAACCGTCCGTCTCCCAGTTAGTTTGTACCCGAATACGACCTAATATGGGATTGATATCTATGTATTTTTGCCCAATACATGTTTACCACCAAACAACCATTGGAATAAATTGTTATTATGTGCTAAAATATTTTTTATCACAGAATGCCATAAGGAAAGATATTTTTAGAATAAAAAATGTTTTCTCCAGAATAGAGCCACTGCTTTTATCCCAACAGCTAAGTAACTGCTACATGCTACTTTCATACCTCAACATGTCCTCCTTACACAGCTGAAGTCAGTTCATTTCTAAGTTAAATAGATTTCCGTACAGACCACTGAACTCAAACCGTAACTATTTGGTCTAACCGTCCGTCTCCCGCTCCAAAATCAGAACCGTCCGTCTCCCAGTTAGTTTGTACCCGAATACGACCTAATATGGGATTGATATCTATGTATTTTTGCCCAATACATGTTTACCACCAAACAACCATTGGAATAAATTGTTATTATGTGCTAAAATATTTTTTATCACAGAATGCCATAAGGAAAGATATTTTTAGAATAAAAAATGTTTTCTCCAGAATAGAGCCACTGCTTTTATCCCAACAGCTAAGTAACTGCTACATGCTACTTTCATACCTCAACATGTCCTCCTTACACAGCTGAAGTCAGTTCATTTCTAAGTTAAATAGATTTCCGTACAGACCACTGAACTCAAACCGTAACTATTTGGTCTAACCGTCCGTCTCCCGCTCCAAAATCAGAACCGTCCGTCTCCCAGTTAGTTTGTACCCGAATACGACCTAATATGGGATTGATATCTATGTATTTTTGCCCAATACATGTTTACCACCAAACAACCATTGGAATAAATTGTTATTATGTGCTAAAATATTTTTTATCACAGAATGCCATAAGGAAAGATATTTTTAGAATAAAAAATGTTTTCTCCAGAATAGAGCCACTGCTTTTATCCCAACAGCTAAGTAACTGCTACATGCTACTTTCATACCTCAACATGTCCTCCTTACACAGCTGAAGTCAGTTCATTTCTAAGTTAAATAGATTTCCCTACAGACCACTGAACTCAAACCGTAACTATTTGGTCTAACCGTCCGTCCCCCGCTCCAAAATCAGAACCGTCCGTCTCCCACTCCAAAATCAGAACCGTCCGTCTCCCAGCTAGTTTGTACCCGAATACGACCTAATATGGGATTGATATCTATGTATTATTGCCCATTACATGTTTACCATCAAACAACCATTAGAATAAACTGTTATTATGTGCTAAAATAATTTTTAGCACAGAGTGACATAAGGAAAGATATTTTTAGAATAACAAATGTTTTCTCCACAATAGAGCCAATGTTTTTATCCCAACAGCTAAGTAACTGCTACATGCTACTTTCATACCTCAACATGTCCTCCTTACACAGCTGAAGTCAGTTCATTTCTAAGTTAAATAGATTTCCCTACAGACCACTGAACCCAAACCGTGACTATTTGGTCTAACCGTCCGTCTCCCGCTCCAAAATCAGAACCGTCCGTCTCCCACTTAGTTTGTACCCGAATACGACCTAATGTGGGATTGATATCTATGTATTTTTGCCCAATACATGTTTACCATCAAACAACCATTGGAATAAATTGTTATTACGTGCTAAAATATTTTTTATCACAGAATGCCATAAGGAAAGATATTTTTATAATAAAAAATGTTTTCTCCAGAATAGAGCCACTGCTTTTATTCCAACAGCTAAGTAACTGCTACATGCTACTTTCATACCTCAACATGTCCTCCTTACACAGCTGAAGTCAGTTAATTTCTAAGTTAAATAGATTTCCCTACAGACCACTGAACTCAAACCGTGACTATTTGGTCTAACCGTCCGTCTCCCGCTCCAAAATCAGAACCGTCCGTCTCCCATAGTTAAAAGCTAACTGAACTGACACTAGCGGTTAGATTCACTTAATATCGCTCAGTACGCCGGCAAATCGGTCACGCGATATGTTGCGATAAAAAATTAGCACTATTAGACATAAACAAGTCGAGTAGAGTGATTTGACAGGATCTATAGGAACTTATAATAGTGTCTACGTTCAGTTAAAATGGCATGATTACTCAAAAACACTTACTTTGGAAGATTCTTGTCGCTGATTTCAATCGATGTGTTTTCTTTGTGTATCTGGAAGCCTGTGGTACGTGTAGTTGACACCAGAGGGCAAATAACGCCACGAAAGGCGCCAGGGTTTTTATGGCGACGGACGGTCATGTAGACGGACGGTTAGTGGAAATTTGAAAACGTTACCAAATCCAGAAAAATTGGAATAATCATCTACACTTTGGGCAGATATGAAGAGTACCTCGTGATAGTTAGCCATTAGTGAAAATCATTCACTAATCATTAAAATCCACGCCACAGCACATATGTGAGCGTAAGACGGACGGTTAGGGTCATATCTGCACCAAATTAGGTTTTGGATGACTATATGGATGCTAATTAAAATATCTGATTTTTATCACTCAATATGGAATGCGCCAACCATGTCAATGAAGTTATGTGTGCAGGTAGTGTTATTTATTGATAGGTTGTACCAAAAATCCACTATAAACCATTGCAGACGGACGGTTGTGCTAAAACTTCCCCAACACAAAGATGCTGATTATTATCCAGCCATTCGACTTGAACTCTTAAATTTGAGGGTTAATAATGGCAGAGACATAGTCAATGGTAAGAAAATTGTTTATGAATGCCCTACATATAGGCTTATCTAAAAAGGAGACATTTAAACCTACTTTAGGCCTAGAAATTGTCAAAAAAACATGGAAATATGACCATTTATGGGCCACCGTTTTATGAGATCACATCGTACACATACAAAACTGGTATCCCCAGAAAGCCCTATGACAGACGAATGCAGACAAGCTCATTCCAGCCTTCTACCTACATTATTAACGAACCTATGTTATTAAAACACGTTTGTTGCAGTTTTGTGAGAAGTGACCATATGGGATCCATCGATGGTCAGTTCTGAACGGTTTCAAATTTGCCAAGACCAAAACAGTCTGCATACACTTCTGCCTGCTGCGTAGAATACATGCGGAACCGGAGCTGACCCTGGATGGGGATCCCATTAAAGTCGTTGAGAAAACCAAATTTCTGGGCCTCATTCTCGACGCAAAACTGTCTTTTGTGCCACATATAAAGTACCTGAAAACAAGATGCCTGAAAGCGCTGGATATTCTGAGGGTGCTGTCCAGCTCAGAGTGGGGAGCGGACAGAGATGTTCTGCTCTCCGTGTACAGAACCTTGGTTCGTTCACGAGTGGATTACGGCAGCATAGTATATGGTTCCGCAAGGAAATCATATATTGGGCTGCTAGACACGATCCACCACCAGGGACTGCGCCTGGCCCTTGGGGCCTTCCGCACCTCACCAGTTCAGAGCCTTTATGTCGAAGCCAATGAACCATCACTTAACAACAGGAGAATCAAACTGGCCATGCAATATATAGTCAAGATAAAAACTAATGCATTGAATCCTGCACACAATTGTCTATTCGAGCAACATGACGAATCCAGGTATGAAGCCAGGCCAAATTACATCCGGCCACTGAGGCTCCGAATGAAACCTTATTTGGAGGCCTTGGGCGTGGATTTGGACGTGTTGGAGGATGCCAAAGTCCCAGAACATCCCCCGTGGTCGTTGAGAAAGCCATCGGTTATCCTCCGACTCACGGAACTGAGGAAATCTGGGACACATCCACTCGAGTACCAAGGACTGCATGCAGAGATTCAAGGACAGTTTGCAGACCACCTCTCCATATACACTGATGGTTCGAAAGACCAAAGCCGGGTAGCTGCTGCGGCAGTCTGCCGACGGGATAAATTTGGTGTACGTTTGCCCGATCAGAGCTCGATTTTCACTGCAGAGGCCCGAGCACTCCTTCTCGCTTTGGAGTGTATCGAGGTATCCAACCACACTAACTATGTTATATACAGTGATTCCTTCTCTTGCCTCCTGCCTGTTGCTGGACTGAAAACGAATCACCCTATTCTAGCAACGGTCATTTATAAAATGAACCAACTGACAACATATGGGTATGATATCCACCTGTGCTGGGTGCCTGGCCATGCTGGCATACAAGGAAACGAACGAGCTGATCGGGCTGCGAAGAAGGCCCTGAACTGTGATCTTGAACCGTGTCTGATCCCTCACTCTGATCTGAAACCACTAATAGCCACCCACATAAAATCCAAATGGCAACATGAGTGGGATCAAAACATCAATAAACTTAAAGAAATTGAACCATCTGTGGGAAAGCCACCACAGACTCATGCGGGAGGTCGGCGGGACCAAGTGGTCCTTAGCCGCTGCCGTGTTGGCCACTCGTGGCTTACACATGCTTTTCTGCTCAAGGGGGAACCTCCCCCTGAATGTATTGGCTGTCAGTCCCCACTGACACTCAAACACCTTTTACTAAGTTGCGTTGATTTGTTGGCCCTTCGCCAACGGTTCTACACTGCAGACAGTATGCATGACCTTTTTACTAAGGTAAAACAGGAAAACATTCTAGCCTTTTTGAGGGCAGCTGGACTGTACCACCTTATATAGTTTACTAAATGGATTCTATTAATTATTAATGAAACTTTTCTTTTTCTATGGGAACTTGTTTCCCTTGACCACAGATATATGATTGTGAGCTTTCTAATTTAATTAGTGTCTATTGGCACATAATTGATTGTCTGCTTTTACATGTCAAAGCGATGGTTTGAACAAAAAACAAACATTTCTCGCCGTGAATATGGCCTATGCTGCCGACACCGCTTAAAGCAACCACCAATCAATCAATCAATCGTTAAATATGACAGCATTGAATAGATTGAGACCCACACATGCACACTAACCGGCACAGTGACAGTATGTATATCGACGTCTATTCGGCGGCGGCGGCGCCGATTTGTTTACTTTCCATTCGTCGACTCGACAATATTAATATCACCGCCAATGCGGCGGTAGCGTTAATATCGCTTCGTTTTTAGGGTTAATTTGATTAAATTTCACTTATTGCGTATTTATTTCTGTTAAATATGATAGCATTGATTAGATTTGGGCTTCATGCTGACACTAACCTAACACTAACACCGCTGTAAACCTGCTATGAGCAGAGTTAGAATTTTTGAGTTTAAACATGCGGTGTTAGGCCTAACACTGCTCCATGCATACCAACTTTTCGGCGCTAAACCAGAAATCCCACCCTAAATGCGGTTTGGCTCGTTAACACCGCTACATGCATACGGGCCCTGGTGCGATAGCCGAATTGATTGAATACAGTCTTCACGTGTGGAAGGTTGGTAGTTCGAATCCCAGCCGAATCAAACCAATGACTTATCAAATTGATACCTTTTGCTACCTAGCATGGCACTCGGCATTAATAGGATAGGACAAGGACAGGTTAGCACTGTATCAGGATAATGTGACTGTGTGGGATATTGGGTCATGGTGCCAGTGGCCTGATCTTCCAGTGGCAGCATTATAAAATCATTATGACTGCACACTGTCACAAGTGTCCCCATCCTGATATGACCTTAGATGGTGCTAGGATGTAAAATATCAACAAACAAAGCAACTAACCAGTTGCGACGCTATCAATCTAAGGTTGAGTTAAATGTGGTGTCTTATATGGGAATAATATTGTTTTACGCCTGTTTCACCACCATGGTAGAGATGGGTATTCATTCGGGGGTTATGTTCACTGAGACGTTTGGTTGTTTGAGTCCTGGAAACATCTAAGGTCATATCTGGACGGCATTATTCTATGAGTCCAATAGACTTGTTAAAGAGGTCATGCTCTACTGATTTCTAGACCACCGATCTTCTCGATAGAGAAATTTGTCAAAAGTCAAATCGACACAGTGCTGGCCTGGGTCCCCTCCCACATAGGACTTCCCGGTAATGACCAGGCTGACTCAGCTGCTCTGGACGGCTCTCGCCATCCTGAGATCGACCTCATCATAGACCACTCCTTGTCCAAGCTCAAAGCCACCCACGCTAGAGCCACCAAAGCCCTGTGGGAGGCTTCACTCCACGACACGACCGTCAAGAACCCATACTCCATCAGGTGGGCCTGGCACAAAAATGTCAAGGCGCGCCTACCTGTCCCAAGAAACCTCTCTGCATCCATGCAAGAGGCAGTCACGCACTTCAGGACTGGATACAGGCGGTTCATCGATACCCCTGTATTGCAACGATGATGTTCAACGTCGCCCACGTCTTGGCGTCATGTGTGGTCTTTGATAGGACCGCCATCCGAGACTTTCTCGGCCCACGACACAACTTGTCTGACACCCGAGCTGCGCTCGCCATCCTCGCGAGGCTCTCCTAGTCCTCATGGGAGCCGCTCGGTAGATTCTATAGACAAAATTATTACACCTTCAAGATCGTCGGTGGCCCTGAAGCCATCGCCGTACAGGACCGTGGGCCCAAGAACGTATTGCCACCTGCTGGGCCACCACCGCACCACAGCACAAGACACCGCAAAGAGCACCACGCCTCCCCCCCACCACCCCCTCAAGCAGGATGAAGTAAGAAGGAAAGACCCTCCCCCCTAAAAAAAAAAAACCCAAAAACACGCCAAAAACGGGCCGTATTAACGGCGCCGTTTATTAATGCTGCAGTCCTGCAGCCAGTGACCGCTAGGTCACAAACCCCCCAATAATAAATATCTCCCCTAATATATCGATCGCTTTATTTGGGTCCCAAAGGATGTCCCACACAATATACCATTGTAACGATTATTTTTACCCTCCCTAGACCGACCACCTCCCTAAATGGACCATTTAAAGTCAGCCCCATGGCCAGTCGATTTAGAAAGGTTTTACTGTAGTAAATTTAGCATGGATAGCAAGCTAGAGGCCACATATCAAACGGTATTGTACTGGAATGTATATGTGATGTATAAGCATTATGCGAGTATAAAGGCACGGAAGGGAATTATTATTATTGTTCTTCTATTTCATTATCTACCAACCATTGTCCTCGATGTATTCACCTCCTATACTACATACTGCTACTGGTGGCGCCACCTTCGGCCTCCACCTGAACTACGGGCTCTCCCATTGTCATTCAAGTCTAGGAATTATATACGTATAAATATGATTATCTTATTTCCATTTCTGGTGTGTTGAATGTTGATGTGTTTGTCATTGCCTTTTTTTAAAATTTCAGTTCAACCTGTAGCAGTAGCGGCGAAAGGAAATCGACTGGAACCCTCAGATTATTCAGTATGCTCCTTACTAGTGTTGGTGCTCATAACCCTATGGATTTTGATGTTCAAATGATGAATGTGATAGACGAAAATCAGGGGCCGTATGCAGGTGTCGGTGTTACGGTTCCAAAACGCGTTTAAACAGGATTTCTGGTTTAACGCCGAAAAGTCGGCATGCGGGAGGCAGTGGTACGCTAACACCACGCGTTTAAGGTCGCGACACTAACCCCGTTTCATAGGACGTTTACGGGCGGTGTTACCGTAAGATTCTGCCCAAATCTATTTAATGCTGTCGTGTTTAACAGAATTGCATACGCAGTGAGTGAAATTTGGGCGATTTAACCCTGGATTCGAAGCATTGTTGAGGCTACCGCTGCGTTGGCGGCGATGTTGGTGGTTATATTTTCGAATCAACGGACGTAAAGTAAACAGATCGCCGCCGCCGCCGCATCGACGTCACTATCCATACCGGCGGCGGTTTGTTTACTTTGCCTTCATCGATTCGAAAATATAGCTATTGATATCGCCGCCATTGCGTCGGCGGCGTTAGTGTTGCTTCGAATTTGGGGTTAATTTCGTGGAATTTCACTTGTTGCATATCTGGTTCTGTTAAGTGTGATAGCATTTAATATATTTAAGCCTAATATATGGGTACGGACCCAGAGGGATTTCCCAAGTCTATAAATAAATTCACGTTTAGCTAACGCTGACCGTTTAGGTGCTTCTGCATACCACTTGACATACTTCACCCGGCCGGGGATAGCTATACACGTTTAACGGCTAACACCAATTTCCCGTAACACTGTTTCCTACATACGGCCCCAGGACGGTCAATTTTGCACTGCCAGACAAATGGCATAGCAGAAATTCCGTGAACAGATGGAATAATCATTGAATATTTCTTAAGATAAGAAAACAACAGATCTGGAGCCTTATAAAGGTTGCATTCTGTACATAGTATTCTCTCCAATCTATTAAAATACATCAAGAAAGACAGCAATAAGAATTAACTCATTTAACACATTAACTACCTGTTTTATTTTATTGGACTGCATTACTTAATCGTGTATCAGCATGTGTAATATTAACCACTGATATAACGTGCATTAGCAACACAGGATCGGGAATTGGGAAAGTGAATTATGTTTTCAGATCGCGACAACTTAATAAGTTAATATCCAAAACTACCAAGAATTACTTATATACAAACACAGCATATGATTTAACCACTAGTGTACATTACTGCACACTCTATCTTGATGCATATACCTTGCACTATGTTGAGTACCTATGCTGTACACTATGCAGCATAGGCTGCTCCCCCACTTTCTTTTCAATGCTGGCCAGCTGTAGTGTTGGTGTTGTCTTATCACACAGTAGCTGCTGATAAGGTATTTGATTGCCTGTATTTCAGTAGCAGATAGATAGTTGGTTGGTCTGGTTAGTAGTCTATGTTAATTTTTTTTGGATTTTCTTGGCATATATGTGCTTTATTTTTTCTACTCTTATTTCTAGACTAGCCTACTCCTATTTACATATCATAGGCTTGTACATAGCTGTGTGGTGTGCGATCTGGCTGCTTTTGGTATGGTTACCTTCCATTGGGCGTCTCGCTGGTGGGCCGTGACATGTATCACCTGCCCTTTTGCGGTGCAGCTTAGTTGGGGGTTCCTAGCCTTATTTTGCACAGATATTTTTTGTATGTTTTTAGGTCAGCAATTTGTCATTCCTTTACTGTTTGGGCATTCCACACCTTGGCAGCCATTTCTAGCGTGCTTCTCTCATGAGCTTTTATTTGGCTTCTGGTCTGCTTTAGTAGTGGCGCATTATTTGCTCTAGTTGCCGTTTGTGGTTTTGTTAGGAGTTTATTGTCTTGACTATAGCTGTATGCTAATGTTTTCAGATGAATTATTCTCCTATTTTCTAGCAATTTTACTTTGGTTCTTTTGTGTATGTCGTAGGTGGGGTGCAGCTTATCTACTCTGAGGCAGATTTTCAGGGCTCTGTTCTGTAGTGTTTGCAGTTTTTTTAGAAGTTCTTTCTTTGCACCCATGTAGTTTACATCTCCATAGTCAAAATAGGGTAGCACCATGCCCTTGAAGATTTTATTGACATTTCTTGTGTCATGTAGTCTCTTAGCTTTGCAAATAGCCACAGTTTGTGGTTTACCTTTTGGACAATTTTGTTTATACATAGGTTGTAGTTTAGTTGGCTGTCCAACTCAAGGCCTAGGTATTTGTAATGGTCTACATTTTCTAGTGTAGTTTTCTTTCTGGCATTTGTTTATGTGAGAAGAGAACTGTTTTTGACTTGCTTGTGTTGATGGTTATTTTGTTGGACTCACACCACTCATCCAGTTTTAGTAGGAGCTTGTTTAGTTTAGTTATTACCTGCTCTTCTGTGGTGCTGTTTGCATATATGACTGTGTCATCTGCATATAGTTGGAGGCATTCGGTTTGTAACCATTTTTCAAGATCGTTTATGTAGATTATAAAGAGCAGTGGCCCTAGCACTGACCCTTGGGGTACACCACATGTGACAGGTTGGTTGTCTGATAGTGTATTGTTTATTTTTGTTCTCTGTTGCCTGTCTTTCAGGTAGCATTTTATCCAGTCCATAGTGTTGGATTTTATGCCCATGGATTCTAGTTTTTCCAGTAGTATGTTATGGTCTACTGTATCGAATGCTTTGCTGAAGTCAATGAAGGCTGCTCCAACTAATTGTTTTTGGTTCATTGACGCCAATATGTCATTTGTTAGGTTAGCTATTGTTTTAGATGTGGAGTGCAGTTTCCTGAAACCTCCTTGTCTTTCGTTTAGTATATTGTTTTTTTCCAGGTGTTCATTTATGTGTCTATGTAACACTTTTTCAATGAGCTTGCCTGGGGTTTGAAGAATTGATATTGGCCTGTAGTTTCCCATGTTTTGTTTGTCTCCACTTTTGTGGATAGGGGTAATGGTTGCCATTTTCTAGGCTGAGATAAAATGCCCCTGTTCAAAGGAGATGTTGAATAGGTCGACTATAGAGGCCGGGATGGCTTGGAGTGCCTCTTTCAGTATTTTGGTTGGTATTTCGTCTATTCCACTTGGTTTATTTGTGTCTATGTCATTTATTAGTTTTTTTACTTCTATTATATCTGTTTTGCAGGTGGAGATTTCATTCTGCACAGTTCCTGATCTATTTTCCCACCTTTTTTTAAATTTTCCTGACAGGGTTTGTCCTATTGTGGCAAAGTGCATGTTCAGTTTGTTTGCTGCATCTTTGTCTGAGAGCATTGTCCCTTCGTTATCTTGGAAGTTTGTGTGCTCTTCTTTGTTATTTTTGGGGAATAATAGGTCTACATTCTTCCAGAATCTGTTTGTATTGCTTCCCCAGTCTTTGTCCTGCTTTATTATGTATTTCTTTTTTGCTGTTCTCACAGCTTTGAGAGAGTGGTTTCTGGCAATATGGTAGGCCAGTTTGTCTTCTATAGTTTCTGTGAGCTTTGCTTTATTACCCAGTTTACTTTTGGCTATGATGAGCGTTAGCAGGTCATTGTCTACCCAGGGGTCCTGGTTTTTTTGTATTTTTATTTTCTTAATGGGGCACATCTCGTCAGCTGATTTTCTTATTTCTGCGATGATGTTGCCCCAATAGATATTAACATCATCTCTGTTTTGTGTGATGTTGTTTATGTTTTGGTGCAGATGATTTTTTAATGCATCTTCTGAGTAGTTTTTTAGGGACCTGCCCATCTTGTGCTTTTTAGTTTTTTCCTTGTTACATATATTAGCTCATGATCACTTATACCCCAGCTCCTGGTGCCCCATTTAGTGGCGTGGTTTGAGTTGGTTAGTATTAGGTCAATTGTTGTGCTATTTTTACTTAGCCTTGTTTTTTCAGTGATGAGCTGTTGTAGGCCTAAGATTTTGATTGTGGTTTGCAGCATTAGTTTGTTTTTATCATTGCTGTTGTAATTTACATTAAAGTCTCCTAGTATGAAGATTTCTGCCTTTGTCAGTTTTTTTTATGGTGTTTATGCTCTTCTCTAGGGCTTCAATGAAGAGTTCAATTTCCCCTGATGGAGGTCTGTAGAGGCTTGCTATGGTATCATGCCAATTTGTATACAGCCATTTTCATCTACACCTAATTCACCTATTGCAGTTTCACCTCCAGTCAATTGTAAGGCCAGATAGTTAGTTAGTGGTGATTGCTTAATGCCGTGTCAGCAGCAAAGGCCATAATTACGGCAGGAAGTGTTCAAATTTTATTATATCATATTATTACGGAGCCATTGTTTTAACACAGAATGCAAAAGCACTCACTGTAGGCCTACTATGTGTTCAGAGACACTTTTGATGTCAAAAGCTTACAATTACAAAAGATAGTGAGGCCAGGTCCAATTGTAAGGTAACTACAACTGTAATTTTGTTAATAGGTGGTATGGCTAAGGTGGTATGGCTAAGTGGTATGACTTATAGTAAAAACATGTAGACATAACTATCTTAAAGCACCTCAATTCAACCTCAGTTTGAGTCGAACAATACAGCATCCATTACCACGCATAGACGACATTTCTACCTATATTTCAATGCAACTAACTACCCATTGACCTACTGGTTAATTGAAGCCATAAGGGCAGCACTGATTGGGCAAGACTAGTGTAGATAGGTAATTCTCCTACTTGAACAGGGAAATACAATTCATTTTACTTTTCAAGTTATCACAGATGTTTCAATATAATTTAACATCTGGCTAACAATTCTCTGACAATGATGTGAGAGTAAAAATTCAAGTATGGTATTTTACCTTAATGAACAACGTATATAGATTAACTGCACCTAGGTAGGCACATTTGCGGATATACATATCTACAATGTCATATATAAATGGTTGGAAGACCAGTGCCTTGGCACTAAACAAACAAAGTATATTCTGGTGAATAAATTGTTGAAATGAAACACCATATAAAGCCGTAAGTAGGTCATTAATTGGCATGCTGTTTGTATTTGCTTGTTTGCTTTTTTTTGTAATTAATCATATCCTGGAACAATGTTTGTCATCTATTTTGCTCAGTACCAAAACTGTCAGTTTGGACCCTTACTTTTTCCACAGTGTACATCCAGTTGTGGTTTGCAGTTAGGTGGCGCCACCAAAGTGTTGAGAACACATCCTGGTCTTGAACTTAAGCTATCGTGTTCTAATAACCTGTAGTCATAGCGTCGTGTGTTTGTTCTTGTTTTATGTCCTAGCAACATCTAAGGTCATATCAGGACGGGTACTGACTTGTGACAGTGCGCACTCATGCCGACTTTATAGTGTTGCCCCGCTGGAAGACCAGGCCACCAGCACCATGACCTGATATGCCACTCAGTCACATTATCCTGACACTGAGCGAACCAGTCCTTGCCCTATCCTAATAATGCTGAGCGCCAGGCTTGGAAGCAACAAGTATCAATTTTTAAGTAATTGGTTTGACTCGACCGGGGTTCGAACCCACGATCCCATGGTCTACCAACACGGGCGACGGACGCTCTAACTCATTCGGCCATCCCGTCGCACAAGTGCAAGGAGTTAAAGGGTGACTGGGCTCACACAGCCAGCCAACCAGACACCTCTGCAGTGGTCCCATGGTAAAGCCCCAGTCACACATACCCGGATCAGGGGCCGGACGAGCCCCGGACCACCATCCGGGGTGGTCCGGGGCCATCCGGGGTGATCCGGGGCCATCCAGGGTGATCCGTGGCTCATCCGTGGCTCATCCGTGCTGACACCCCCCATCTGGCCTGATCCGTGGCTCGTCCGGCACCATCCGGGCTCAGCCCCGGATGTTTTATAATATTTAAAACATTCGGGGTGGTCCGGGGGATTTTGCGATCTGGGCTCAATCCGGCCTGGTCTGGCCTGATCCGGGGGTGGTCCGGGGGTGATCCGGATATTCCGGGGGTGGTCCGGGGTGGACCGGGCCTGTCCGGGGGTGGTCCGGGGTCATTTTGAGCCACGGTTTGACCAGGACCATCCCGGACCATCCCCGGACTGTCCTGGACTACCCCCGGCCTAGCCACGGACCACTCCCAGACAGCCGGGGGTGGTCCGGGGGAGGTCCCGGATAGTCCGAGGGTGGTCCGGGATAGTCCGGGGGTGGTCTGGGGCAGTCTGGGGGTGGTCCGGCCTCGTCCGGGTTACTCAGGGGCCGTCCGGACCAGTCCGGCCTCGTCCGGGGCCGTTCCGGGGGCAGTCCGGGGGTGGTACGGGGCGGTCCGGGGCAGTCCGGCCTTTGGTCCGGGGCTCGTCCGGGGCTCGTCCGGGAAAGTGTGACTGCGAGGCAAAAATCGACGAAAACAGTGATTTTATCCATGGCGGTCCGGGACAGTCCGGGCCGTTGGTCCGTGGGTGGTCCGGCTCAAAATCCGGGGCTCGTCCGGCTATGTGTGACTGGGGCTTTACAAGTAGTCGTCATACAGTTACATTAAACAGTACTACATATCCCGCTCCATTTGCACACTTCCTGCTGCATGGAGGGAACATTCCTGTAATTAGTAACCATATCTTAATATCCGGACATCATACCACAATCCCGTTCACTGTGCGTCATAGCATTGACACATAGTTATTTCCATGTCACACAGCGAGTGGGCACACATTGCATCACTATTACATAACAATGGTCCCCAACTCTGTCGCCCGAGATATTGATATGATTCCAAGCTCAGCTATCACGACCGAAAGACCGTATATTTTTACAATATGTATAGTGAAACCTCTCTAAATCGACTGAGCTTGGGACCGCCTTTATGTGGTCCATTCAGGGAGGTGGTCGGCTTAGGGAGTTATGGCCCTGTCACACTACGACGTAACGACGTCGACGTAGGGAGAACGTGAAGAACGTGAAGAACGTTGAACTTCTCGGCATAGTATGCAAATTTGGGCAGAAGTTGAACGTGGATGCAGCGTAGTGGACGAGAGCGTAACGTCGGTAAAGCGTAGTGATACCGTCATTCAACGAGAGAGGTCAACGTAATGACGCTCACAGAACGTTATGAACGTTATTCCATCGCCAGAAGAACGTTATGTGATGTTAGCTATGTCATGAGACGTTGAACGTACGTTGAATGCACGTTCTCCTGACGTTCTCCTGACGTTCTCCTGACGTTCTCCTGACGTTCTCCTGACGTTCTCCTGACGTTCTCCTGACTTTCCTATTACGCCGCATGGACGTTTCCACCGATTTTAATGTGGGTCAACGAGTGGAACGTAGTGGAACGTAGTGGAACGTAGTGGAACGTAGTGAGGAACGTTTGCATAACGTCCGTTTAACGTCATTGACTTTCGCTGAACGTGAACAGAACGTACGGCGAACGTAAACCCTTACGTTTGACCTACGTCAAAACTTTTGAACATGTCCAAAACATAGACGTAACTCGACGTAACAGAATGTAATGTGACGTAGCTCGACGTCAGTCTAACATCATTATGACGTCATCATAACGTAATCCAACGTACATCAACGTAATGAAGAAATATTATCACGTTAGGCTCACGTTCGCTCATTACGTCGTAGTGTGACAGGGGTATTAGAGTATGGTTACAATGGTATTGTTACCACCCAAATAGAGTGATCGATATAGGGGAGTGGTCGATCTGTGGAGGTGGTCGGTTAGAATGGTTTTACTGTATACTGTATGTATATACCGGACGCGGTGGCCGACTTGGTAGAGCGCATATATATATATATATATATATATATATATATATATATAATATATATAATATATATGTGTAAATATGTATATATTTGTATATATACACATAGATATGTACATATATATATATATATATAATGTATATATATGCATGTAGATATTCCAAAATATTTTGCATGTGGTTTTTGTTTTGATTTGTCAGCTTTATTGTTTCTTTAGAACACGTTCACCTCTTTGATACATGTTTATAAATGTGTATTATACTGAGTAGGGGGAGATTGGGAGATCGGAACACATGAGTTCGTGGGTTCGAATCCTGGTCGAGTAAAAAAAATTACTTAACAATTGGTACTTGTCACTTTCTAGCCTGGCGCTAGCATTATTAGGATATGGCAAGGACTGGTTGGCTCAGTGTCAGGATAATGTGACTGAGTCGGATATCAAGTCATGGTGCTGGCGGCCTGGTTTCCCAGTGGGGCAGTACTATAAAGTCGCCATTAGCGCGCCATGTCACAAGTCGGTCCCCGTCCTGATATGACCTTAGATGTTTCTCGGACGTAAAACAACAACAAACAAATACATACTGAGTGGGAGTCGTGTATAGCTGAAGTTCTGACCTGTTTATAAATAGTCTTATATATACATGTATATAGGTGCATGGGGTGGGCGATGCGTGCAGAGACGTCTCACGGTCTGATGGTCACCACCTACCATCCAAGCCGGTCAGGTAGAAACACACATCTTCTCTCTGTGGCCTTGGCTACACCCACGCCAAAATACCCCCACCTCCTACTCCACCCCAACACACACACACTCACACACACCTTTTCATTCCCTTACACTGACGCAGGGACACCCAGCCACTCCCACACTCGCTACCCGCACCCCCTCTAGGCGAGCCCCCCTTTCCGGTAGGTACAGGTACAGGTGCACACTCAACCAACCCACCCAGACAGGAAAAGCCGGGCATTTTAACTTAGTCAGTCAGAAGGACGCGGGGAACCAGTCAGAACATAGCTTCTTAAGAGGCGAGAACTTTCCACATCTGGGATCTTTATTCATGTCACTCGACGTCGCCCGACACAACATGCCAAAGGTGAGCGGCAACGATATTCCTTGTTTAGACTAACCGATTCATTGATAGGTGGTATTGTCTTCTGTTGTTGTTGGTCTGTGGACTGGGGCGTTTGCTACTAGAAATTATATTCACCCCCACCGACACTCCTTGAAAACAGCAGTCGCAGCCCTGTCCTCAAATCACTCAATCACTGAATCAGTGTTGTGGGAGTAGCCTAACTGGTGTCAGGTTATGTGTCAGTGTAGTTCGCATGTAGTAGTAGGCCTGTGTGAATGTAGCCCCCTAGATATAAGAATCACCCCGTAGTTGCAGTAGGCAAATACGGGGTGAATCTTGATCTAGTAGCCTACCCCCCCCCCCCCATAAAAGAACAGGCCAGCCGATCTGAGAGCTGTCGACAACCACTGAAAATGTTTATGGACAATCACGTGGTGTTCTCTGTGGTGTAGTGGTTAGAGTGTATAACTTTTTTCTAGGTCAGACTCCTAATCTGAAGGTCGGTGGTTCGATTCCCCATGCCCCCACCACTGCCATATGGATTTCCACCGCTGTGCATAACTTACAGCGTCATCAAATGCCAGTTGCTCTCATTCCACATCTATGTGGTGTGGGAGGCTAAAAATCCATTGGGTCGGTAAAAGTGTAGGCTCGGGCTTTCTATCGACAAACTGTTTAATGGTGAAAACAAGTCTATTCAGACTTATCCATAATAGGCAGTATAAATCTTCAACAACAACAACACTCACTGATTCAGGATTATAAGCCCCACGTGTTGAACGGTGTTCCCATTCAATCAAAGCATAACAGCTTTAAGCCGACATCCATTCCCCCATCTGACTAGACAGTAGGCTACTTGCAGTACGGACCAGACGGGATGGCGGAATGAGTTGAGCGTTTGTCTCCCTGTTTTGGGAGATCGGGGGGATCCGAACCCATGCCATGGGTTTGATCGTTCCAACCATGGTCGTGTCAAAGCAATGACTTTAAAATTGATACTTGTCATTTCCTAGCCTTGCGCTCCACATTATTAGGATAGGGTGAGGACTGGTTGGCTCGGTGTCAAGTAAAGGGCGAATCCTTTATCTACCCATATGGATGATCGGGAGTTTGATTCCCGGCCAAGTCAAACCAGTGACTTAAAAATGTATACTTGTCATTCAGCATTAATATGATAGGACAAGGACTGGTTAGCTCAGTATCAGGATAATGTAACTGCGTGAGATATTGAGTCATGCTGCTGGCAGCCTGGTCTACCAGGAGGGCAGCACTATAAAGTCACCCGGAGTGTGCGCTGTCACAAATCGGTACGCATCCTGATAACGCCTTAGATGTTGCCAGGGCATTAAAAACAACTTAATAAATAAAATCATGACTCACTGAAGACCTTATTATAAAAGATTTGGCAATCCTGTTTAAGGAGATCCGTCACTTTCTCGTGGCATACTTCGTTCTAGTTCTGCTCGTGTCTCTAATGTACTGCCTCTTTATGTAAGGACAATTGACCGACCTGACATACATAACATTACTAATGCCTGCCAGACATCAACCAGCGCGAATGCCGCGATTCCAGACTATCAGAAATACTGGATGTGGAGAGCTACTGTCATGGATGAAATTAGATAAAAGGTGAAATATAAATAATGGGGTCATTGCTGATTGCACATAGATCAGGTCTTCGAACCCATAGTTCTTGCCATTCTGGGGTTGGCGTCCTAACCTGTTGAAATCACCCTATCCACGCCTACTTTTCTCTGTGGCCCATTTGTAGCAAGTTGGTTGAAAGGCCAGTGCAGATTAGTACAAATACCACTGCCGATTATACCCCATTGTACCTAGTCAATGGAATGTGTTTGTTTGCTGTTTTATATCCTATCAACATATAAGGTCATACCAGGACCAGGTACCAACTAGTAACAGTACACACTCATGATGACTTTATAGTGTTGCTCCACTGAGAGGCCAAGCCGACGACACCATGAACTCAATATCCTGCAGTCAAAGTATAAATGCTCGGAGGGGAATAAGTGTTCTAATACCTTATATATTTCCTCTGGACTTTACGCATTAATGGAGTACTCCACCCCCCCCCCCCCACCCCCACCCCCGACGGTCCATTTGTGTACCGACAATATTTATGCAAATGTATATCTATATACATATTATAGTGTAGTTAGTATTTCATTATACCTTCACGTGGACGCACATCTACAACTAGATACAGGATTCTCCGTGTACTCGCACTACACGGGTGAATACCAATGCTTTATAAAAGCTGTCGAAAAACCGGGGAAATGCAAATAGAGCCTAAATTCACAATCTAAGAAGTAACATTTATTCTTTATATATGTTTTCATATTTCCCTGCTACCTTTAAGTTGAAAAATATAATAAAACATATAGTTTAATAGAATTTCAAGGTGACATCGACGGCGTTCTATGGCCGCTATCTTGTCTTTATGCATTCTCTCCCATTTCACCAACTCTGTGCCGATATAAGTAACCATTTGAATCTGGAGGCAGGCATTCTACTTCCTGTTCCATAATAAAGCTATTTTCGCCCGTATTTAGACTACGTTGTCGTTCACCCGTGTACCACAAGTACATGGTGAATCTTTTATCTAATCTACAACCTGCCACTTATACAGTCCTACACTAATGATGGGGCATCACGGTTCTTTACCCCCCACCCCCACCCCCTCGAAGGGATGCGGTGGCTAAATCGGCAAGGCGTAGGCTGCCCATATGGGCCGTAATCGATTAACACGACCCGAGCGAGTCGGGTCACCCGAGTCGTCAGAATTTCAAATCAAACACTGCGAGTAGAGTCGACAAATACATGTGCCGTGTGCAAAACGATCCGACCCAAGTAACCCACCTCCTAGCTGAGGTTCGCTACGAGCGATGACGTCACATTTGCACTGGTAACGTTCTGCAGGATAACAGCTAGCAGTACCAGTCATACATGTTTTTTTTAAAGAATAACTTAGATTAACGAAATGGAAATATAGCTAAACTAGGCCATCATAAAATACTTTAAATCCTATTTTGCTGTAGTTTTATCGGTTATTTAAAAAAAATTAAAAATTGTCCACCCGAGCGCGGAGAAGCATATTCGATTATTCGACCCGAGTGTGTAGGATGTGCGCATGCGCCAAAAAGTGGCTCGGGTGACCCGAGTTGATTAATCGATTACGCCCATGGACATCCAGGAGTTCCATTTCCGGTCGAGTAAAACCAATGACTTATTAAAATGATATTTGTCGCTACCTGGCCTGGTGTTCGGCATTACTACGCCAGGTCAATGACTGATTAGCTAAATGTCAGGATAATGTGACTGAGTGGAAAATTGAGTCATGATGCCAGCGACCTGATCTCTCAGTAGGGCAGCAGTATAAGAAACTGACTAAGACGTAAAAGAAACCCCAGCCTTAACCGACCTTACTATTGAACTGTAGAAAGGTGTCTAACTAGGTCATCAATTGTGCACCTGATTCCTTGGTGGTAGTATTAGTGACCGTAGCGTCGAAACCAGGTATATTTGGAAGTTGAAAGTAAATATTTGAAATTATATTTGTAAACGTAATATGTATAAGAATGAAATATTAGTGCTATGTTAGTGTGTGGTCTACTGGGACTTCATCCCTAAAGGCCCAGTCAGACCTTACCGGACTAACTACCGGACACTACCGTCTAGTCCGGTGGTGTTCGCTATCAAAATTTATCGCAGCTGTTGCGACGGCCGCCGGTTGAAACGGGCGCTAAATGGACAAGGAACGTACATTAACGAATAGCCAACAGATGATAACCGGATGACAACCGAATGCCAAACGGACGGACCGAACATATTACGAATAGCCACCGGACTGTCACTGTGTGGTGGGTGGTGTGGTGTGGGGTGTGGGTGTGGTGTGGTGTGTGGTGAGTGATGTGTGGTGAGTGGGGTGTGGTGGGTGTGATGTGTGGTGAGGGTTACGTAGTGTGTAACGTGAGTGGTGTGTGGTGATTGGTGTAGGGGGTGTGTGGTGAGTGGTGTGTGGTGAGTGTTGTGTGCAGCCCTCCGTACTGAATTCCCCCAACACCGTCAACGGACTCTGCAGGAAGCAAACCGGAGACGTACCGGACATGAAACGGACAAAACGGTCTTAAAACGGACATCAACCAGACACTTCAGTCCGGTGTTGTCCAGTACACACGTTTTGTGCATGTTCAAAACGTGTACCGCCGGATGGGTATCGTATATAAACCGTACATTGCCGTATTTCACCGCACAGTGTCCGGTTTCTGTCCATTTCCTCAATTCGGTGAGGTCTGACTGGGGCTTTACCCTAAACAGTTATTTAAATAGCCAGGTCAATTTAGGTCAGATGGGGTCTTCTATGATAACCTATTTAACTAACCTTTTAGGGTTAGAGGTTAGGTTTTAGGGATAATAGGGTTGGAAGTCCCGGTAGACCACGCATTAAATACCTTAGAAGTTGCCAGGACGTAAAACTCCAACAACCAACCAACCACACTATAGTAGTACCGAAGACTCTTGCTCCCCCCCCCCCCCCCATCTGGCTATATTTGATGCCTTCAGATACATTTACATCCATTAAAATAACTACGTAAAATAATGTGGAGACAAAATGAGAAAGGAAATGGAATTAGACAAGCTAATACTCCGACTCCCATAATAAAGTGACTCTCCTGTCACTTTGATATGCATAATAAAGTGACTCTCCATATCACATTGTGACAGCAGGGTAATACATCTTTGTGGTGGGTCAGGGAATAATATAATGTCAACACTTGTTATTGTTTTAAAATTAAAGAGGTGATATGTATAGTTAGTTACTCATGTACAGTGAAACCTCTCTAACCGACCACCTCCACAGATCGGTCGGTCGATTTAGAGAGGGTTTACTGTGTGTGTATATATATACATTATAGAAGATGGTTGGTTTCAAATAAAAATGTTGTGTTCATATGCCTTTGTGATGCTGTTATCCAAAAGGAACAATCAATTCATATTAGAAAATAATTAAACAATTAGAAAAAGAAACTCTGTGGGTTGTTACAATATGATAGGGGAAACTAATATGGTAGAAGAAGATTTAGGAGTCAGATCTGACGATTCTGCAGAGGATTGTTTTCTTGTTTATTATTGTTTTACGTCCTATCAACATCTTTTTTTTTCTTTTTTTGTGACAAGTTTTTTATTCTGCCCATAAAGTATAAGCTCATGTGACGGTGCTTGTTTTCAACGCTGGACAGCTGTTATACTGGATTGGTCTAGTCCTACACTCAGGAGTGTTTACCTGATCTTTCTCGGGCCAACCTTTTGCGGTTTTGGGTGTTAGTAGTTTCTATAATATTTTTTTTGAATTTTCAAAGGTTTTTCCTAACCTGTATATGATAACTTAGCCTACTATGTAAATCTACGCAGGTGACATACAGGCTTGCGGGAGAGGATCCCATCCCATTGTGGTTTGTTACAGCATCCTTTCACCCATGCCCTGTCCTTAGATAGTACACCAGTGTGCCAGAACACCCCTGGACCCTTCAGGACTGCGACTAGGTGGGATGGTTGTGTTGTATGGTTAGCCATTTTGTATTTCAGGGCGAATCGGATGCATGACTGTGGCCTGCCCAGTTCTGCTTTGGTTTGTGCCAGTACACATACCCAGACAGACTGCGCCCTATGGTGATAGTGATTTTGATTTCCTTAGTACTTAGGAGGGCTAGTTTCCGTATTTGTAATATCTACCATATTTTCTGGCCTGTCTTTTGCTTTTTGTGCCAGAACACAGCAAGCAATGACTGCGCCTATGGTCAGGTAAGATATTGTTCCTTCAGTAGGTGGTTGTGTATTATGATTTCTTTAAAAACCTTTTGTAATGCTCCAGGCTTTTGATTGCCTGTTGTTGTGTGGATTGATTATTCCAGGCATGTGCCAACATGGCCAGTACACTTCTCTTATAAATTTGTGTGTTACTTATTGCTGTCAGAAACACTGGGGCCGCCATTTGCCTGGTGTCCCTTCGGGGGGTTGCTGTGTAGCCTGGTTTTGTGGAGTAATGGTGTGCTAGTAAAGGTGTGCTAGCATTTCCCTTCTACTCGTTAGTAGTGTTGCATTGCATTTTTTGTGTAATTTTATTGTGGGATATCTTTTGTGCCATACTTTGAGGGCTCTATTTTGTAGCACCTGTAGTTTGTTTAATAGTTTTGTATTTCCTCCCATGTATACTACATCGCCATAGTCAAAGTAGGGGAGGATCATGCCTTTATATATTTTAATTGCCATGTTTTCAGTCATGTAGTATCTCAGTTTAGCCAGTAGCCATATTTTATTGTTCACTTTTTTTATAGTATTTGTTATGCAGAGATCATAATTTAGGTGTCTGTCTAGATCCACTCCCAGATATCGGTAGTTGTCTACTTGTTCCAGTTCGGTGTTTCCCAGAAAACACTTTATTTTATCGTTACTCGTTAGCCTGGTACCAAATAGTACTGTTTTTGACTTGCTGTTCATATCTAAGTTCATATCAGGACGGGTACGGACTTGTGACATTGCGCACTCTGAGGACTTTATAGTGCTGCCCCACTGGGAGACGGGGCCACCAGCACCATGACCCGATATCTCACAGTCACACTATCCCAATACTGTGCTAACCAATCCTTATCCGATGCTATTAATGCCGAGCGCCAGGCCTGGCACCGACAAGTATCAATTTTATAAGTCATAGGTTTGATTTGGCTGGAATTCGAACTCCCGACCTTCCGACCGGGAAGCCTGCACTCTACCGATTCGATTCCCCATGTCATCACCTCTGCCAATTGTTGGATTTCCACCCCTGTGTATAACCTGTAGCATCATCAAAAGCCAGTTGCTCTCATAACATGTCTATATGTTGTGGGAGGTTAAAAATCCATTGGGTCAGTAAAAGTGTAGCTAAAGCGCCTGTCACACCTTACCGGACTGACTATCGGACACCACCGGACGAAGAATTTTCTAGTCCAGTGTTGTCCGGTACACAAAATGTATCGAAATGTATCGAAATGGAGTGTAATTGGGTCAATTGACGCCAGACAGGTACCGTACATGTACCGTACATGTACCATACGAGTACTGGATGAGTACCGGATGAGAACCGGACGGACCGACCATCAATTGGACACGTACCGGACTGTATTTTTTTGATTTTCTTGGTATTGTCGGGGGTGATGAAAATGGGAAATATTGCGCATAGAATGGGACTCGAACCCACATCTCTTTGCATTCTGGGCCAGTGTGCTAACCATTACACCACCTAGGCTCCCTGATATCAACAGACTACCCATGCCTACATGTCTATGTGGTTACTTCAGTGCCGACTACAACTATATATATATATATGTTATTGACGTTCTCGCCACCGGACTATTCCGGAAGCAAACCGGACACCAACGGATGGGTACCAGACACCAACGGATGGGTACCGGACACGTACGGATGGGTACCGGACATGAACCGGACACCAGTCGGACACGTCAGTCCGGTGGTGTCCGGTAGAAGTTTTGTGCATGTTCAAAACTTGTACCGGACACCGCCGGACACCACCGGACAGTGTCCGGTTCTCGTCCAGTAGCCCAGGTGTGACTAGGCCTTTGGTTTGCTTTCTATCGACCAAATGGTCAAAACAAGTCTATTCAGACTTATCCCTGATAGGCAGTATACATATTCAAGAGAATAAAAGAGACTAAGCTACATGGGTGGATATAGGCATAAACTGGGTCACTGCCAGTATTCATAATTAATTTGTTTTCAAATATAATCGTATTATATAGAAATAAACGTGAATGAGCAATGAATTCCCGAGTAACCATGAATATCACATCATAACTGTACGAGTCCTTGGATAATGAGGCATATTGTTTTGTACCATACATCATTGTTACAACAGAATGAAAAGCATTGGAAATGTTAGAACCATTGGTATTTTTGTTATTAAAGAAGGTGTTTTTGTTGTTGTACATGTAATATATTAATTGAAGAAAGTATTGTATCAGCGCTATTGCAATGGTCTTCCGATCATGTGACAATACAGTTATTGTAAATGTAGTCTTATATTGTCATAAGCACCTATTCCCAAGTCAAATAAAATGACAACTTTATTCATTTCAAGAATTAGGCCTCATTACGGTCATGTTCCCATTGTTTTTTTACACGGTTCCTGATAACCCCATCTCAGGAGTTTCCGTCACCTTCAAGTATATATATGCATATCGGAGATGATATATCTCAGCAACTGGACGGGATGGCCGAGTGGGTAGGCCACCCGCTTCCACGTGGATGGGCGTGGGATCAATCCCAAGCCGGGGTAAGCCTCCAAAGTTAACATATATGGGTCGTTTCGTGGTAAATGGGACCAATGTATTTTTTGTATGTACTGGTCAAAAACAATTATTGAAAGATTAGAGGAGTTATTTTCTTCATAGAACTGGCATTCGTACACTTCGGAGGGATAGATGTGAAAAAAAGAAGGCCTAATGTGACATAGTAAAAAAAAGCCAACATGTTAATTCTAAAAATAGTGTGTTTAAAGGTATGAATATGTTACATGGAGAATGTGGACTTTTTTACAGCCTACACAACCTTTATCTTGCATAGAATATTACCCGTTAATCAATGAAGTAATAAAAGGGGACCCCCACTTGAAATATATGTTCATTTTGCATGCATATATATATTTTTTTGTTATATAATATTCCATGGTGATTAAACTGGTTCTGGACGTAACTGGGGTGTCGTCTGCTTTTCCCTGCTTGTTATGTCAGGGAATATGCTATTCTGGGAATACCAGAGCTTCAGTAAGAAAACATTTGCTACTGTTGCATGTGTAAGCCTATTTTATAATACCATGACTAGTAATATAATTTTTCTACAAAGCTGTTTGAAAGAAAATTATAATTGAAGTCCCCTATGTTTTTTGGTGTCCCCTCCTATTGTGTTACATCCACAACACAAAATTGGGATGAATATAACTTCCCTGTACAGATATTGTTGTAGTGCAGTTGTATACTTTGGGTGTCACAGCATAAAGATTAATTGTTTCATTCAATGAATTTTCTTAAATAATTGTTGTTATTAAAGTTCCATGGTCCGATTGCGTTCGAATTTTTGTTTTAGGTTTTAAATAAATATATCAAATTGATTGTTATAACCTACTAATCATTAGTCCTGAGTAATTTTTATGAAGAATGTCTAATTTTGAAGCAATTTGACCTGAAAGAATCCAGCATACTTTTGACAAGCTTTTAAAGGTCCTCTAGCTATGACCACATGATGTAGGGTGACCTAGTTCAAATGTAGCCTGGTATCCTGGTATTTTCCACTGATGGCTAATGAGGACACAAGATTGGCCTAATTGGTTAATGGTGTTCTTCCTTTTATGGCTGTGGCAAAGTAAGTACCAAAGGGGATGGGGTAATAAATTCGCTGATTATACTGTATTTGCTGTCACAAATCCTTAGCTAATGCACCAGTATCTAAATTGGATATATAGAATACAATCTTGATAAGTGTCTTGGTTTTGAAAAAAAAACAATTTCATCGGACCATGCAACTTTAATAAATCATATGTTACATGCACACTTGAGGCTGGATACTCAATTAATATTTGTTATTTTGACAAAATAGTAACCTAAACTATATTTTCCTTCACATTACTAGTATATGTATGGAGAGGAGATGACACCTCAGTGAAAAAAAAAGGGAAATACACAATATTAATTTTTAACCCTCATGTAATACATTGGCTCCCCATGAAAAGACCAATATATGGCTACCTTGCCTGGGGCTGTGAATTTACTAGGATATGCCAAAGGGCTGCATGTTTGTTTATTACCAGGATAATGGGACTGAGTGGGATACCGCGTGCAGGTACGGCTTGCCGTGACCTCGGCTCATTTTAACTGACTGACGGTCACTGTTGGTATACGAGCCTCTGGTCTTAAGCATGACATGCGCAGCAGTCTAATCTAAATTTAGGGCAGCGCAAAAACGCCTAACTGTGACGGAGGTCTAAACTTAGAACAAAGCCGCCCCCTATACGTAATGTATTTGTCCTTGTCCCCCCCCCCCCCACCTCTCCCCCTCTCCTCTCTTACTGGGTGAAGTTATGAAATGGGCTAGTTTCAGCTCATCTCAGCTCTTCTTTGAAGCATAGAACACTAACTAAAAAAATATATATAAGTTTTACTTATTTTATTCATGTTTTTATTTATATCCTATGGTTAATGGCATATGTATAACTAGAAAATGATTAGGGTATTTGGAATTTTAATGTTTAGAACATGAATTAGTAATGGTGATGTGGATAGCAGCCTTAAAGTGACTGATTGTTGACTGTGGAATTGTATATTTCTCAGCTCAAAATGTTTAACTATGGCTAGTTTTGCCTTAGATATATTCATTAGATCATTATATTGTATGTGTGCCTGAATGTTTATACCAGATTCTTATGTATTTCTATTCATTTTGAATAAAATCGAAGTTTTTCCCTATGCTTATCGGCTAACTCAATGGCTGTACTCATTTGCTTTGCTGCCAACGCCGTTTTTGGCACATGCGCAGTCGGAACTGTGATCTCGTCTATTCAGTTTGGTGGGGGGGGTGGGGGGTTGTGGTGGCGTTTCTCCTCATGCATGTCTGCGTATGGCCATGTTCCGCCGACACGCCAACTGCTCCTTTAAATACCCCAGTCACACGAGGCCTGCGTTCACTTATGATCGATTCGCGACGTCAAAATGTCCTCATTGCGCCCTCCTTACGCCCTCCTTAAGTGCTGCCACTGTGAGGACGCCAACCTCCCAGTGTCCATTTCAGAAATTTTGGACGCAAGGAGGTGCAGCTGCTGCACCTGCAACCTCCTTGCATCCTGTTCTGGCGCTGCTATTCAAAACTGGTTGGCGCCCTGGTGCCGACCTTGCACCGACCTCTTGGTTGGCGAGTTGCTGGCGGCCTGGCCTGGCCATGCGAATCCGCACTCACCACGTGGTCGGTGCCAGGGCACAGACTTGGCGCCGCCCTGGTGCCGATCCGGCGCTGACCCAGTGACGCCCTGCCACTGACCCATCGATGCCCTGGTCCCGCCACATATTTGAATCAATGTATCGAGTGGGACGCTGGGAGGTTGGCATCCTTTTGGGCGTAAGGAGGTTGGCAGCGAACGCTGGCTCTCGTGTGACTGGGGTAAAAGACTATAAAGAAAAAGCGAATCAGCAACACATTCTTTGTTGTTGGTTTACATCCTAGCAACATCTAATGTCATATCAGGACGGGTTGAGACTTGTGACAGTGCGCACTCATGGCGATTTAACAGTGCTGCATCACTGGGAAACCAGGCCGGCAGCACCATGACCTGATATCCCACTCAATCACTTTACCCTGACACTGAGCCAACCAGTCCTTGCCCTATCCTAATAATGCCAAAAGCCAGGCTAGGAAGCGACAAGTATCAATGTTTAAGTCACTGGTTTGACTCGACCAGGGTTCGAACCCACGACCCCAGGATCTACCAGCACGGGATACGGATGCTCTAACTCATTCGGCCATCCCGTCTGGTCATGAGCAACACAAGTGGATCTACTTTCTTTTATATATATTTTTTGTTCGTTATCAGGTAACTGTATAAATGTAGTTACAATATTCATGGTTTCAGATTTCATAATGTACTATTAGTTTGGTACTGGACTCTATGGCCTCATCGGTAGGAGCGCAGGGCTCCCGCGCGGAAGGTCGGTAGTTCGAATCCTGGCCGAGTCAAACCAATGAGTTACAACATGGATGCTTGTAGCTAAATTGGCGTCTATGTCTACCTAGCCTACCGCTCGGCATTAATAGGATAGGGCAAGGACTGGTTAGATCAGTATCAGGATAATGTGACTGAGTGGAATATCCAGTCATGGTGCCAGCGGCCTGGTTTCCCAGTGGGGCAGGACTATTAAGTCGGCATGAGTGTGCACTATCACAACTTGGTACCCGTCCTGATATGATCGTAGTTATTGCTAGGACATAAATCTCTGACAAACAAATAATTATTTGGTGTGGACATGGAACGTCCAACCACCTCTATCCCCTCTTCTTTTATTTGTTTCTTCACTGGTTTAATTAAATGGTTGCAAATATCCAGTGCCTGGGGTAACATGATTATGCTTACTACCGGTACCATGGCCATTCACGTGCGGTATTCACAAGATTTTGGACACGCAGCAAAATGATGGATTTGTTAAAGTTGCATAGACCTATGATTTTCAGCTTCTGTCATTTTTTTTTTAGATAAATATATTACATTGATCGTTATATCTACTTTACTTTAATTTGAAGTAACTTTGATTTCAAATGGCTAAATGGAGATATTTGCATTCAAATGTGTCAAATTAATTTTGGCAAGCATGCCAAAACTCGGACACCATAAACTTTGGCAGTAGCAAGTTCTATTAAATTGACTCAGTGTTACCTGTTATGTGAGAGCAAATGCTTAATAAGTGCATCATTATATATGTTAGATATGTAGAATCAAATCTAGATAATTGCTTTGGTTGGGAAAATTTGATGTTTTGTCGGACTATGCAGCTTTATGGACAGTGTCACTGCCGAATGACGTCAGTCCGTCGGTGATGAGCTGGTGACTTGCAAATTTTCCCTTGTCTTACCATAGTGCCAGAAGCTCCGCATGGACACAACTAATGTTTGGTTGGGGATTTAAATATAAATGAATAAAAAAAGCACCCCTCTCTCACATCTCTCTACCTTTCTACTTCCCTATCTACATGTCTGTGTTTTACAGAGCCTACTGGGTGTTGGCAATTTCCTGTCCTTTCCACACTTTGATGTTATTTTCCCACCGCTCCTTCTTATGCAAATGCTATGGAATTGTGCGTGTTTGTGTTGGACACATGCGTTGTTTACAAGTCCTATGTTGCTTAACATGGCCATAGTGTGACAGAAACTGCATGCAAATTACTAGAAGGACATCCTACTATTGCTGGGTACAATAAACGATTTCCGCGACTAGTACGACACCTGGTGATAGGCAATGACACTCGTGTTGTGGGTCGACAGTGTGTCACTGTGTTGTTTTACACTGATGATCGAGCTTTTCAATCAATCAATCAATAGGATACAGCTATAATTATAAAAAATGATTAAAAAATGGTCGAGCTTTTCAATCAATCAATCAATAGGATACAGCTATAATTATAAAAAATGATTAAAAAATGGTAAGTATATTTTCTCTATAAATCCACATTTGTGCAGAAAAGACTGTGTCAGTTGCTCAATATGAAGCCAGTGTTAACAGAGCCTTAATTGCCTCTCGACAGATTCTGTGACCCACAAGTCCAGTCTGGATTACGCTCTGCACATGCATCGCGGAAATCGTGTATTCACTCGGTGAAGAGAAGCACATTTATGTGTGGCGTTGACTAGGTCGAATATGCTGGACTAACAGTTTTCTGTTGTTAAGTAAAGCCCAGTCACACTCCGGCTTGCGACCAATTTGGAGCAAAGAACCCACCTCCATTTCTCTTCTTTTTTCTTGAAGATTTAAAGGCCTATCACGGATAAGTCTGAATAGACTTGTTTTCACCATTAGACAGTTGGTCGATAGAAAGCCTGAGCCTACACTTTTACCAACCCAAGGGATTTATTTTTAACCTCCCACATAGACATGGAATGACTATGAGAGGAACTGGCCTTTGATGGTACTGTAAGTTATCCACAGCGGTGGCAATCTAAATTGGCAGAGGTGGTGGCATGGGGAATCGAACCACCGACCTTAAATTAGGAGTCGTCCTCCTTGCAACCAACACAATGTTCTCCTACCTCCGGGTGACAGCAGCCACCTTACTCTGAGCAACTCACCCACCCACACCATTGAGAGAGACAAGTAAGGGATAGGGCCAAGGGTTCCGGTCTGGTCATACCTGGGAAATTGATCCGAGGGAGAGTGTTCGGAGGTGGCTCCTCGGGGTCAGGGGGGGGGGTGTGAGATGCTCCTCACACAAAATTGAACTGACTAAGAACACACGACCCAGACACTTCTAACCTGTGCCTAGAAATAATTTATGGCATGTTATGGTCAAGTTGTGTCCTCGCCTCATGAATTATATGAAGAAAATAATACCTTTGAGAAAACCCGAACCCAAAGTCAGAATGCGCTGCATAACTGTGTTTGGATAATAGTGGAAGTTTTACGGTGGCTGGAGTGTGTGCAGCTTTGTGGTTTGTTTCTAGTAAACAATACTGGCGCCTCTGGCAGCGGCCGGACACCCATGTCCACTGTACAGACCTTACAGAGCAAGCTGGGCCTTCGCTGTACTAAACTTTCGCCGACGAGTTTCACTAACAGTAACACTAGTAACAGTGGTCTGTGCGATTTGAATTGGTGTGAACATTGTTTACACCAATGCTGTCCTCATGTGCAATGTGGCAGACAATGGAGCCCGTTGGTGAACTGGTATTTGCAAGCATTGTTTCAAAATGGAGACTCGAGACGAGTAAAATGGTTCTCTTGCTTTTGTCCATGGCTGGGCGTGGTGGCTGAATCGGTAAAGCGTGGCCCTCGCGTGCACGAGATCGTGACTCAAACCAATGACTTATAAAAATGTGTACTTGTCGCTTCCTAGCCTAGCACTAGACATTAATACTAATAGGATAGGGCCAGGACTGGTTAGCTCAGTGTCAGGATAATGTGATGGAGTGAGATATTGGGTCATGGTGCCAGCAGCCTGATTTCCAAGTGGGACAGCACTATAAAGTTGGCATGACCCAATCCTGATATGACCTTAGATGTTGCCAGGATGTAAGACTCCAACAACCAGCAACATTATTGATTAAATTATAGACCCCAGCTTCCCAATGGCGTCAATGCTCACATTTATTTGTCTAATTCTAGTATGAGTGGCGGGATTGCTACATGAAACTTGCAAAAAGTAGAGCTTGTTTTATTTAATGACGCTTCTTGAGTACATACATTTTTATCATCGGCTATTGGATGAAGCTTGCAATGAGAATTTGACTGTTATGCAATCGATATCCACGAAATATCCGGCCTATATATATAGAGCTCATTGCTGCATGTTATTGTTAAATTGTTCATTATTGTTCTATTGTTCATTCTGTGTCAAAAGGCTTTTCTCCTCACCAACCCCCAACCCTGCCCACCCCCCTCTTTCTAAGGGGTTGCAACAATAGAATACCATTGAAATAGAATGTATTCATGGAGTTGGCGGAATCTAGAGTTAGTAGTTGTGTTATTTCGCTAGCAGAAATTACTTGGCTGTCACCGAATCCATTGTAAGGGTGGTTTAAGGAAAGTCACGGAACAGTTTCGGGAGCTCATTGTTTCACGTCCGAGGGATATAACCGCATTAGTAATTGAAAATCTGACACAAACAAAAAGACGACCATGTGGACATGTAATTGAAACCTCATGAGTGAAACGCATGACATACAACTTCTAGTTCCTTACCAATATTTTTAAGGTGTAAATCACAAAGAACATGAAGTGACGTTAACAAGTGGCGGATAAGCACATCTCAAAGTAACGTTAGGTACTATTTTTATATCTTTACTGTTGATTTAAATTGTAAAGATATTAGGAATATAAACAAATTAAAAAGTAAAGTTTAGCAATATCTTTTTTGTTGTTATTCATTGTTTTTGTGGTTACGTTGCTAAAAGGACCATGGCTTTGTTTGGCAGAGGTGCTAAGTAGATAAGTGTGAGTAGGGAGATCTCTAGCCAGAAAATAGTGTCCCCAAAGAGGGGGAGGGGTCCGGGAGGTGTGGCCACCCCCACATTTTGATGATGATGAAGAAGAAGAATAAGAAAGTGATATAAAATGGTTCATTCTGGTGGTGCCTTATGGTGAAACACATGCATTAAATAAGAAGAGAAGCTAAAATGGTTCTTTGCCAGGAGATTCCCAATTAAAAGCGGGAGATTGGGTTTATTGTGCTATATTTTACGGATATCTTCTTCCAAATCAGGAGACTTAAGCCTGGTACACACTTCCCGTATACAATTCACGCACTAAAACTGACTGCCCGACATGACCCGTCACAACCCGACCCGTCTCGTTTCCCGACTAAAACTGCCCGATTCATTTTTCGAATCTTATAAGATTCCAGTCTTAAGCCCTAAAACTGAGTTTTAAGTCATGAATCAGAAGGCTCATGTGTGTTAGGGGGTCACACACCTAAAGACTGAAACCGACTAAAACTCAAACTTAATTGCGAAATGGGCAGTTTTAGGTTTTATACGGGAGGTGTGTACCGGGCATTAGCACCTCTGTATTAAACTTCCGTTTGGACTTCAGTAGAAAGAGCCCCCCCCCCCCAACCCCAACCCCCACCCCTGTATATACAACTATGTGCTTGGCCCAGTAGCTTATTCTCCGCGTTCCACGGCGCACACGTTTACCACGTATGACATTATTAGTCAATAAAGAAAATGGGGAGATCTGGCTCACTGCCAGTCACGATTATGTGTCTCAGAGGGATGTCGCTTTCTGGTACCATTAACATGGCCTTCTAGAAGAAAAGCATTAAAAAGCATATATAGTAAAACCTCTCTAAATCGACCGACCTTGGGACCGACTTTAAGTGGTCCATTTAGGGAGGTGGTCGGTTTAGGGAGTTAGAATATGGTTACAGTGGTATTGTTGGGACCCACATAAAGCGAGGTGGTCGATTAGAAAGGTTTTACTGTATATATATATATATATATATATATATATATATCCATTTTCCTGTATATATATATATATATTTTACCTCGGTAAACAGCCTCAGGCTAGCCTCAGGCTAGGGAGAGGTAAGCACGTCCGGGTACCAGCAATTAGCATATACAACTCACGACTGGATAACGTGTCGTTGGGTTGCTCCGGCAAAATTAGTCTACATACAAGCAAATACGCAGTAAGTATAATAAAAACTGTGGTTAGCTTAATTATGATGCATTAGAGCATCAATATGGAAAGTTTAGACTTTCGTTGGTCCAATTTGGACGAGTTATTTGGTTATAAACAACCAAGGATAGAACACTCGAGTGGGTTTCTCGAAGGAACCAAACCGGTCATTAGCGGTTATGTCAACACCCGGGTCACCGTGTGACTATGGGTAGAGATGTGGGTTTCGCCCTATCTCATGTGGAAATTCTCTCGTACTCTAATAGAGAGTAATGTTGGAGATGCTCCTGGGTTTCTTTTATAGACTCCCCTAGACAAAACTTTTTCAGGCGTTTCTCCGAGTTTCGTAGCATTTTCTCCAACTTGTTGACGTAGTAGTCACAGGTGGGAGAAGTGTGCGGAACAGAGGGATGGGCGGGCCGATACACTGGTCCCGACCCCGCGTAAGGTTTGGGCTTGACCCACAACCCACGCACAAATTTAGCTTATTACGCCTGTGTTATAACGGTATAAACACGTTCTTTAACACCAATAGATGTCCAAATGAGTTTGAAACAACCATATTGTGACATATATATATACCGGGACTGACCAAAAATGTTTGTTTCAGTTCCCGATGGCCACGAAGCGGAGTAAGCGCGGTGCAGCAGCAGCCGAGGGGCGTGTTCCGAGTGGAGTGGACGAGGAGTACGACTCCTCACCCGTGTTGTCGGCAGGGCCGTCGACACAGCCCCGGGCGCATATCCTCTCCGACCCGGACGAGGACGCAGTGCCTGATGTGCCTGCGCCTCCAGATTGGGAGGCTCGCTTTGCAAGATTGGAAAGCCACATCTTGACTGCCAAATCGCCTGTGTCTCGGAAGCGGCGTAGGCCGAGTGTCCAAGAGGATTCATTTGAGGATTTCTTGGACACAGACTCGGCGGTGGAGCTTAAGGCTCCTCCTCCTCCTTCTCCTAAACGGAGGAAGAAGAAGAAACAGGTGATTTCTTCGGGTGATGAATTCACCAAGGAGCGGGCAGAGTCTGGTTTGCGCAAAAAGCGGAAGACTAAGTCCAAAAAGAAGAAGAGGAAGAGGAAATATTCTTCTTCTGAGTCGTCCACTGAGTCTACTTCTACGGAATCAGACTCAGACACCGTATATGAAGGGGTCTATGCGGACATTGGCACTAAAGTGGCTAAGAAGGTGGAGAAGCCAAAGGCTAAGCGGGTTAAAACCACTACGCTTATGCGCGAGACCGTGAATGGTCATTTTCGCACGTTCAAACCGGCGGAGGTTATCTCCAAGTTAGGAGATGAGTTAACAGGCATAAAGGGTGTTCCCAACTCCATCATTAAAGAAATGGATCGGGATGTCAATATGACGGATGACCGTAAGAAGTTTGAGGATGTGTTGCACACAGTGCATAAGGCAGTGTTGGCTACCCTAACAGCTATTGTTCCTGTGGCTAATAGGATGCAGAGTGAAAATAAGTTCTCGTCTTTGGCTAAGACAATGGACAAAGGCATTGCAGTACTAGCGGCGGCAGGTAATTACCTGTCGTTTCGAAGATATGAAAATGTCTTCAAGTCAGTTTGCACAGATGCTGGCAAAGAAGTGGCTCGCTCTAAGAAGGTTACTGATAATGAGGGGAAGGAGTTTACGCTCTATCTTGCTCCAGAGCCGATTAAAGGGAAACCTTTAGATAATACCAAGATGTTTGGCGGTCAACTACAATACCTCTATAAAGAGGTAGAGACTGCAGCCAAGAGTGGCAAAAACATGGATGGCAAGAAGAAACAGGAAGTTCCTCGTTTCAAAAAGTCACGAGGGGATTTTCGTCCACGACGGTTCACCAGAGGAACCAGACCGAGTTCAAACTTCGGTCAAGGGTTTCGGGGCCGGGGCGCTCGCCCAGGCTGGACCGACAACACCGCACGGCCAATAGGTCGAGGGTTCAACTCGTCGAGACCTTTCCCCAGGGGCGGGTCCAAGTAGAGGTCCAAACACAAACTTTACAAGTCCCTGCAGCCTCTAAAAACACACAAACTGTAAGCAACTTTGTGGCTGGTAATATTAGTAATCATATTTCTGAGTGGCATAAAATTACTAGTGACCAAGAAATTATAGAAATAGTTAGGGGTGTTCAAATTCCCTTTACACAAATTCCTGTACAAAGTATAATACCTTTTCCATATAACATTCAACCAGTTGAACGAGACGCACTAACTAAACAGGTACATAAATTCTTTGAGAAAGGAATTATACAAAAAGTGACACACTGTTCAGGACAGTTTATTTCAAACATTTTCTCGAGACCGAAGCCTAATGGTGATGTTCGAATGATCCTGGATTTAACAATCCTTAATAAAAGGGTGGAATATCGACATTTTAAAATGTTCTCTCTAGATACGGCACGAGATCTGATTACACCAGATGCGTGGATGGCTAGTGTTGATTTACAGGATGCATATTATACGCTTCCCATAATGGAACAATACCGAAAATTTCTTCGATTTATTTGGGATAACCAACTCTATGAGTTTACCTGTATGCCGAATGGCTTAGCTTGTGCGCCACGTTTATTTACTAAATTGCTTAAACCTGTTTTCTCGGTAATGGCGAGGAAGGGTCATATAATGTTTCCATACATAGATGATTCTTTTATTATAGCATCAACACAAATTGGTTGTGTGAATGCAGTTTTGGATTTATGTGCATTACTCACTAAATTGGGGTTTTATGTACATCAACAAAAGTCAGTGTTTAAACCAACAAAACAACTCAAATGTTTAGGGTTTATTCTGGATACACAGTCCCTTACAGTGTCGATAACAGAACAAAAACTAATTAAGTTTATGACTACAGCGACTCAGCTTATTAAGTTATCAAAGCCAAAAATTAGACAGGTTGCTGTTCTTATTGGCATAATGACCTCATATGCACCTGCTGTGTTATATGGGAAGGCCCATATTAAGTCGCTAGAAATAGATAAAAATTTAGCGTTAACACGAACTAAAGGCAATTTTGAGCGAAAGATGTTTATTTCGCAAGAAGGGTTACAGGATATTGGATGGTGGATGCAACATATAGCAGGTTCACCAAATCCAATCCGCATGGCGGAACCTAATACAGTAATTACTACTGATGCTTCGTTAGAAGGTTGGGGAGCTCATCGAGATGGGGTCACAACAGGAGGTAGATGGCTTGATGATGAAAAATCAGACTATATTAATGCACTAGAATTGCGTGCTATTTATCTGGGCTTACGTAGTTTAGTAAAGATAAATAAATCACAGGTTAGAATACTAACTGATAATACTACTGCCATGGCATATATTCGTAACATGGGTGGAACCAAATCAAAGTCTTGCAATCAGTTATCTAAACTGATTTGGAACTGGGCACAGGCTCAACAAGTCTGGCTGACTGTAGCGCATATTCCAGGGTCACAAAATACACTTGCAGATTATAAAAGTAGAAATTTCCATGACCATTTAGAGTGGTCTCTCTCTACACATTTGTTTAACTTCGTTTGTGAAAAATGGGGTACACCTGAAGTTGACTTATTTGCATCACGAAATAATAACAAGTTACCCTGTTATGTTTCTTGGCATCCTGAACCAGATGCTTGGAAAGTAGATGCGTTTGCTATTACTTGGGAAAATAATTATTTTTATATTTTCCCACCATTTAGTATTATCAGCCGAGTAGTGAGAAAAATCGGCTTGGAAGGGACACATGCGATACTGGTGGTGCCCGATTGGGACACGCAACCTTGGCTGCCAGCAGTTTCACAACTGGCAAAAGATCGTATACGATTCCCAAGAAAACTCGGGAATCTGACGCACCACGGACCGCTAGTGGTTCACGGCGACGTGTCAACGACGCCCCTATTGGCATTCCTTTTCTAAGGAAGCAGCTACAGCAATTTGGATTGGACAGAATTACTGAGGATAGGATAGTATCGGATGCCTGGAGGCCAGGAACTGTCAAAATGTATACAACCTATTTAAAGAAATGGGGTGTACATTGTTTGTTAATGAAAGTTAAGCCAACAAATCCAAAGATTTCACAAGTAGCTCGGTTTCTTCGTTCTCTAGAGGATGAAGGACTTTCCTTTGGATCGATTAATGCGGCGAGGTGTGCGTTATCAATTATATTACCTAGAATTGATGGCGAAACAGTTGGAAAACATTATGTTATTTGTTATTTACTTCGTTCAATTTATCAAAGGAATCCTCCAAAACCAAAGTATAGTCGGTTTTGGGATGTTTCTATAGTATTTAAGTTGTTTCAGGCTTGGCCTCACAACTCGTGGTTAGATATAAAACAGTTAGGTTTTAAGGTCGCGGTCCTGTTATTGTTAGTAACCGGACACAGAGGACAGACGATTGTTGCTTTATCCTTAACTGGATTAGAAATAGACAAGCAACAAGCTACGTTTGATTTAGAAAAATTGCTTAAATCGAACACGTTAGGTGACCCTTTATCAACGGTTCACTTAGACTGTTTTCCGAATGATCGGAAATTATGTGTTGTGTCGGCCATACGGGCTTATATATACAAGACAAAGGATTTACGTGCATCACAACAACTATTAGTGAGCTTTATAAAGCCACATAAGGCGATTTCACGAGACACACTTGCCAGATGGACAATTACGGTGTTGAAATTGGCTGGAGTGGATACGAGTAAATACTCTTCCCACTCAACTAGAGGAGCCATGGTCTCCAAGGCACGGGTGCTTGGTATTTCTGTGAAAAGAATACTAGCGCATGCAGGCTGGAAGACGGCTAAGTCGTTTGCAAAACATTATAATAAACGACTAGAAAAGCCTACCGGCGTTGCAAAGCGTCTTCTCGCCAACTAACAAGAATAGGTGAGAACAAAAATTTAGAATGTTATAATAATAAGAAAGAATGATATTAAGGATAAAAATGAATTATGTAAAGGTCTCCCTAGCCTGAGGCCTGAGGCTAGCCTGAGGCTGTTTACCGAGGTAAAATAGTATAGTTATACGAGTCTTACCTTGGTACAGATGATGGATAACTGTTGTTTTACCGAGGTATAAGCCTCGGATAGATGTGGGCTAGGGCCCTCCCGCCACACCCTGCCACATCTATTCCGTTGGTGTACCTTTTCGGTAAAGTAATAGTATCCATTGTTTGAAAGTCATTTTTATCCTCAATAAGTAGGTTAAGATTGCTGGTACCGGACGTGCTTACCTCTCCCTAGCCCACATCTATCCGAGGCTTATACCTCGGTAAAACAACAGTTATCCATCATCTGTACCAAGGTAAGACTCGTATAACTATACTATATATATATATATATATATATATATATATACATATATGTACAGTGAAACCTCTCTAACCGACCACCTCTACCGATCGACCACTCCCCTATATCGAAGCGAGTGAATCAGCCACAGTTGGCATATAAGTACCTGGATTTGGTGGTGGCGGTGCCACCGTCGACAGCAGGCTCGAGCAAAAGCATAGACGATATTGCATTGGTACATAATGAAATAGATGCGTATAATAGTATTATACGCATCTATTTATTAATACATAATAATACATAATAATAACAAATACCTCCAGCCAAAGATTTATACACGTATATGGATATACTCACTATATATATATTGATATCTGATTTAACTATACCTAAGCGCGTAGCCGCTTGGAACTCGGGTGTTTAATGCAAGAAATTTGTGGAAGAACTCGCTAGTGGGGTTATTTCCAAGACTGACACTCACCACTTTGCACTCACAGTGCGTTTGTGGTGCCAAAGGATGATGGCGGGGGTCACACTGTCATTGTTTGCACTCGGCCACACAGGGGATCTGTTCATACCTGTACAAATAAGATTGCTACTAAATTTTGCTATAAAGGTGTTGATGATGTTACGGAAGTCATGGAACGGGCAGATTTCCTATGTCCGGTAGACATAAAAGATGCATACCGGTGTGGCGTTTTCAGCCATGTACCGTGTTCAGCCATGTGATTAGACTCAAACTCAAGGCATTGTAAATGGTCGTGAGCAATCTTCATACAGAAAATACAGAACAAGTGAAATATCTCTAAAACCACACCACCTATTAACAAATCGCTTGGTACACATATAGAAAACATCTTCACCAAAAAGATTATATTAAATTTATAAGGTATGGGTTCTTGATTTCTATTAATTTTGAGTAAAACTAATGCTTTGCACTGCGCGTACCATCAAACTCAAGGCATTGTCAATGGTGATGAGCAATATTCATACAGAAAATCCAGGAAAAGTGAAATATCTCTAAAACCACACCACCTAGAAACAAATCGCTTGGTACACATATAGAAAACATCTTTACCAAAAACATTATATTAAATTTATAAGGTTAGTGACTCACGACCATTGACACTGCCTTGAGTTTGAGTCTATGCACACGGCTGAACACGGTACACGGCTGAAAACGCCACACCGGGCAGTGTCGATTCACCCTGATGACAGGCCCAGGCAGGGCCTACTCGATAGGGTAGACATAGACGGGGACTATGCACACTATATCGACAATCGGCTATGCATGGACCTGTCGTCCAACCCATACATATTTTCTAGGATATCCGACTTTGTTGTAAGATGTGCTGTTAGGGAAGGGGTCCGTAGACTAGTAAACTATTTCGATGATTACTGTGTGGTTGGATCCAATAATATCGAAGCAATGAGAGATCAATGGACACTGATAAATGTTATACACCGATTAGGGTTCTATATCAGTTTTAAAAAGGTAAGCGCAGTGGATAATATGGTCAGATTTCTAGGTATAAATATTAATTCCCTGACCTTAGAATTGAGCTTCCCCCAAGACAAGTTAGATAAGACCTTGATTATCCGTCAGCAGTTACAAGGGTGTAAGAAGGCAACTAGGAGGGAGTTGGAGCGAGTGGGCAGACTTCTGGCGCATTGCGCTAAGGTTATCCGGTGTGGCGTGCTCAGCCGTGTCCCGTGCTCAGCCGTGTCCATCGCTTCTGCGCATGCGCGGATTTATTATTGTCTTTGTATCTCTATTTCCTACTGCAGGAATTCACCACACTTTTATTTATCTTTTCCTGGCTGGGGGGAGGGGTCTAGAATTAGCCTACTTAGGCCACGGTTGTAGTGAATATCCAAATAAGTGTTAGTGAAGTGTCTTAGCTGACAGCTTGAATGTGGATGGATTTTGACGCATGCGCAGACGATGCTGTTAGATTCTGACGCATGCGCAGAAGCGATGGACACGGCTGAGCACGGGACATGGCTGAGCACGCCACACCGGGGCGGCAGAACATTCACAAGACATATATATGACCTAATGCAAGCATTTCACTGAGCATGTTTAAATAGCGGGGTAAGGGAGGATTTAGCATGGTGGTTGTCATTTGCATGGAATATTAGGGAAGTTCGCCCCTCTGATTCGCACATACAGTGACATTTCGAAGTGGGGCTATGGGGCGTTGCACGAAGATGATTGGGTTGTGGGAGCGTTCAATAAGGAGGAGAACCTCAGATTAAAGGGGTATGTAGGCCATCATTACCATGAGGCAGATAGGAAAGTTTGGGATGCCCACATAAATATCCAAGAAATGTGGAGAGTCTATGCGGGGTGCTTGAGATGGTGCCAGGGCTGGTCTGATAGAACGGTCCTAATTATCACGGACATTGCGGTGGTGCAGGCTGCCTTAAACACAGTGATAGATCCCGTCCAAACGATAACACATAGGCACACCAAGAACGGCTGCTGCCATCATGCCATTAATACCAGAAACCTGTGTATTTGCAGCGGATTCCCTAGAACTATTAATGCTCAGGCCCAGCTGATGTGGCCAGCATGGAATGGCTGCTGTATCAGTTAATAGAAGATCTGAAAGTCGAACAACTTTCAAATGCACATATCTCACTCCACATGGTTCACTCCTGTTTACATTCAAAAACAAAAAGAGTTTTCCTTTTATATACAGTGTAACTGACAAATTTCAAACGGATGCGCGCAAAACATACATGCATACATACACACATACACCTTGTATATATGACATCCTATACATAAATAGCCTGAACTGAGACAAGTAACTATGTGTGGTCTCTGTGGCCTAGTCGTTAAGGTGGTGAATTTGATATCTGAAGTTGTTTGGTCTTGTGGGTTCAAACCCCATACAGTCCAAAACTTTTTTACATTCAACAACAAAGAAACGTTTTTCATCTATATGTGTTTCTCATAGAATTATGCAATGTAATTGTACTAACATATATTTTACATTAAAGCAAATATATTTCCTGTTTTAACTAGTCTAAAGAAAATTGAAAATATATTCGTTTTATTCTCCCTTCTCTCCACTCACGCAGATATTTTCACAACAACAGCTGTCACATGACCAATCTAGGTCACTCTACACAACCAGGTGGAAAAGTTCAGTTCTAAGCATGCACCCTGTGGCACAAATTAGAACTATTTTGAGTTTGTTTGTTTTTCCGGCAAGGTATACCAGCCGACTGTAAGAGCTCAGTCAAACTTTGTGAAAGGTGGGAGGAGGGTGGACGCCAGTGGACAACCTCAAAAGGCAACCTCTGTGTACCACGTGGCAGGGTGTCTGTGGCGGTGCGCATCGAGTTGAGTGCACAAATCCCAGCGACAATCTGAGGTCATTGAGGGCATCTGTGACGAGGTGAGTCCCGTGACCACAAACTCTGTGTGTGTGTATATATATGTATATAGATCCACACACACACACATATATATATATATTTTATTATATATATATAGAGAGAGAGAGAGAGAGCGAACGCACGATAGGGAGAGAGAGAGAGACAGGGAGTAAGCACGATACGGAGAGAGAGAGCGATAGGGAGAGAGCGCGAGAGAGAGTGAGGCCCAGTTATAACATCCCTGATTTAATGAGAAAGCGGATATAATGCGGTGATTCATTGGACCCAGAATTATTTTATTGAAAGCTAATTCACGGAGGCGGAGACAGAAGTAGTATATAATGGTTCTTTATTCAATCAGATTCATGTATGGTTCAATTCAGGAGAGGTCAAGTTTGGATGCTAGTCTAGATGTTTGTTCAGTCCCTCAGGATCTCAGTCCCGTTGATGTTAGCTGGGCCGGAACCGAACCCTCAACCAAGTAGGGTGGATAGGGTTTGGGGTCCGGCGGTGATTTGGGCCCTGGGGACATAGGTGTGTACAGAGGCTGAGGTCCACCACCCCAGCTCCATGATGTCCCCCAGGGAGGTGCCCGATGCAGCACAGGCCTCTGCTCCCCCTCTCCTGAGGTTGTGTAGGGTGAAATGGGCAGCCTGGGGATTCGCAGTGGAAGCAAGCACCATCCTGAGCGCTCCCATAAGAGCTGCTGGGAGAAGCGGGGCTACCCACACCACTATGAAGCCGAGGCCAAGGGGGCATGGCCATTGGTAGGCAATGTAGGCCACCAATGCCAAGGCTGGGCAGCACATGGACCCAGGGATGTTGGGGACTAGCACCCTATAGGTCTGACCCAGCCTCCACTTGGTCTTAGTGGAGCGGACCGTGATCATGAGTCCAGATGGGCCAGGGAGGATGTCTCTGGCCAGTAGGGCGTGGCCCGGGTCGTCCCAGGCTCCTGTGTGTAGTAGGTTCCCCTGGCGGAGGAGGGTGGGGTACCCTATCGGGGCCACTGAGAGTACACGTGCTGTGGGCCTGCTGTTGATCGGTACCCAATGGTTTGTCATAGGTCTTGCGGGTTGAAGGGTGTGGGGCCTGACATGGCGTGTGCGATGCGAGTCGTTGTAGACCTCGCTTCATCAGGCTGACCCGGTATGTCACCTCCAAACAACTGTACCCAGGTTTTGGCATTGAGGATAGCTCCTGGTGTTGTTAGCTTTTCTTTGAGGTGTAGTAGGTATGCTAGGAGGTCGTACTGTGTTGGTCCGAGGGGGTCGTTGCGTTGTCGTGCTGCAAACTCCAGGTCCCTACTGTTAGTCCTGTGAAGTAGACCCGCAGGATGCATTTGTGCTGTTCATCTGTGTAACCTCGGGAGAGAAATGCAAATATAGGTGAGCTTCCCAGGTTACCTATAGTCCTGTAGTGAAGACGTTATTAAATTCAACGGTAATTTCATTTAATGCGAGTTCGGTGCACAGGGTGGTGGCGATGGCCTGAGCTCTGTGCTCAGTAGTGCACCTGCTGAGTGTGCTGGCCAGTATGAGGTCTTTGCCTGGTTTATGGACTATGTCCACTTCACAGGAGTTGGTGGCAGTGACTAGCCAGATTTCCCTGGCACATGCCGTTAGGGTCTTGTCACGGCTGGTGCCAGTGTTGAGTACATGTTGACTCACAGCGTTATCGGTGTTAACTGTTATCGGGAATCTGTGTGGGTCCAGTGGGGCCATGGCTCTGAGGGCCACCACCAAGTTTATCGCCTCGAGATGGGCAATGTTGCCTGTGCTGGCCCTGAGGGCGTCTGGGTAGGGTTGGCCATAGTAGTCCATGGGTGAGTATGCCCCACCCTCAATGAGGGAGGAGTAGGGCTCAATGATCCATAACAGCTTGGGCTCACTTGGGACGAGCACCAGGCCGTTTGAGCGCTCAGTGTACTCCAAGAACCAGCAGATGTCATCTTGGAGCTCGCCTGGGACTTGTTGGTTGCCCATGAGGGGGGCCTGCCTGAGGGCATCATGTATCCTTGCCATGAAGCGTCTGGCAGGCGTGACACACTTTGCAACATGTTGTAGGTGGCCTACCAGCTTCTGGAGGTCCTTCCTGGTTGTATGTCTGGGTGCCGTCCAGTTCCGGCACTCGAGGAGGGTGTCCCATGAGCTTCTCCTCGGGAATTGTGACCCTGCATTTTTTCAATGTCTATCTGGAACGCTATCTGGATGACCTTTGTGGGTGGTGTGCAATTAGTTGGGAGAGAGTGCGAGGTACAGTTGGGATGTTATGTCGAGGCAGTCCTTGTAGGCGCTCGCAGCTTCGCTCCTGGTGGGTGCCACGGCCACGAAGTCATCGAGGTAGCAGTGGACGAATTGGCCCCTCCCCCTCAGCAAGTATACGACTGCATTAGTCATCCTGGTGCATGCCATTGATGAGGTATGACACCCAAATGGCGGTGCTATGTCAGTATAGTACTGACCGGCAATGGCAATGCCGAGGAGGGGGGTGGAGAGGGGGCAGGTGCTAAGCTGTCTGTATGCCCTCACGAGGTCTGCCCCCCAGATGTAGCTGTCTTTCCCAATTTCTGACACCTCATCCACTGCATCCATGATGTTTGGTAGGCTATAGGTGCATGGGTGGCCTTGGTAGTGCCCCCTTTTTATGCCACAGTTGACATTGGTCCCCCTGGGCCAGCTGAGGTCGACAATGATGCGCCTTTCAGGAGTGTTCTTTTTGGGGCGTGTCATGATTGGGATGACCTGGGTTGAGGGGAAGAAGGGGGGCTTGTCGAAGGGGCCGAGGAGGGCTCTGTGGCCTATATCAGTCTTGACATACTTCCGTATGGCATCAAGTTGGGCAGGGTCACTGGTGTGGTTTGTTGCACTAGTGGTGGGGGACATGTCGGCGGTATAGTCGGCAGGCTAACCATACTGAAGGTACTCAACTATCTCGCGGTCATGGTATTTGGGAAGCATGCGCCTCCATTAGGGTATGTTGAGTCCCAACACAACTGGTATCCTGGCCCCCAGGTAGTTGGGGACTACTGTATGGCAGCCATCAGTGTAGGTGTTGAGGTATTGTTTATGGTGTGTCCACTGGTCCTCGACAGGGTGGGGCCATATCGTGTTGAGTGTGTCATATCGTGTTGAGTGTGTTCAGGCGAGAGTAGTGGCAATGTAGTGTATGGTGCCACAGCACCATCTTCATCGTTGGGGGTGGCATCGCCGAGGTAATGGTCAGCACCAGTCACTCATAGTCGTTTTGCGTCGGGGTGTGCTGCTTCGATCCTGTGCACAATCACAATAAACAATGTTAGGTTCAGGGGGGCATTTCCTCCAGCTGGCACATGTCTTGCTGTTTACATTTGTCGTATCAGCGATGTTATTCACATTGTCACATACCATGCCTTGTTCGTTGTTGTGATTGTGGTGTCATCTGGCTTCTCGTCCGGCTGGTCAGCAAAAACCCTGGGAAGTTTGCTGGTTGGTGTTGTCGGTGGAGGCGGTGGCTTTTTTATCCATGAAGTGCTTCTTATTCAGACATGCTCGCTCCTGATGGCTGTTTGAACGGTGGTACTTGTGCACCAGGCACAGATATATACTCTGCGATCGGGGTGTTGACCGTGGGAAGCCGTGAAGCCACAGTCATTTCCTCCAGTTCCACAGGTGGCATGGTTTCCCATCGGTCTCCTTGTTAAACTCGGGCTTGGCGTGAGTGATGTTGCTGGCTGTGTAACTGTTTGTTTTTCCTCCAGTGCTAGCTGCATGCTGGTTTTGCTTGGTGGGGAGCCATGTACTCTTTATGGCATATTGGTCACCCCATGGGCATATTGGTCACCCCACCCGTATGGGAGCCGGCCATCGTCTATCATATCAAACACTTGCTCTGACCAGAGCCTACACATACTCCAGTCATTGTCATTGTTACCAGCTGGTGGTAGTGCTCTAACATGGGTCCCTTCCAGGCCTGGGGAATTGCTGCATCTTTCCCCATCCTGAATAATGCTCAGTACTCAGACCAGGTCGACTTATCCAGTCCCATCTTCTCGCACTTAGATCCGCGCATTACATAGAGATGTGGTAGGAATTTTGGTTTACCTCGTTTACGGCCATGTGCTGATCTGGCTGCTGCTAGCATGTTGTTTATGGCTTCGGCCCGGTCGGCGTTGGGGCCCTTGTAGTCAGGTGTCGCGTAGTGCCCATATTCAGGTTGTATGTTCCAATCTTCCTTGTATGCTTCATCAAAGTGTGTTGCATTGTAGGTGATGGTGTGTACCGGAGGTGGTGGTGGCCTTTGATGGAGGCCAGCGACCATCACCGGGGCCGCTCCAGTTGGCGGGAACGGCGGATGGGCGAGTGCCGAGCTGACCTGGTTGAGTGCTCCGACCGTGACAGCACTTTTTGCTCTCTCAAGTGTTGGTATCTCCTGGTGTGCTTGCGACCCCCGTCTCCTGGAATCCATGCTGGTGTCAAGTCTCGCCCCCATGGTCGCGAGTAGGTCCGTTTTTAGATCCGTTCGCAGATCTTTGATCTGGTTGGTCATGAGTGCCTGTATCGCCTCAAGTATCCCGTCACCTAGCCCGCTCCCACTTGGAGTCGGCTGTGACAGTGGTTGTGACAGCGACTGTTGGGTGTCCTTTTGGCCACCTGCCGTCATCCTTGGGTTCCATATTTTTGGTCCTGGGGTGCCCTCCTCCTTTTGGTGTGTTGTTGTTGTTCTTCTTTTTTGCTGCATTGCGAGCCGATTTGCGTGGTGTCGGCATGTTTCGTTGTGTGCCGTTGCATTTCCTGAGGAGAAGAAAGGTGGTGAAGTTGACCAGTCGGCAGCTGGAGGAGTTGCAAGCAATGTGAACCCCAATTTAATACGCCCCAATGTTTTTGCGATTGCATTATATGGACATGAACGATCATGTTATAATGAGGTCATATTGTGAGCATTCAATGGTGTTCATTATAATCTTCACGGTAGTTTGTGAGTAACTTTTAAAAACAAGATATTTGAAGTGAAAACATGCTAAATAATTTGTGTGTGCACAGGAGAATGTGGATTATATGTTTTGTTCTATTTTCAAGCATATGCGTTTTGGTTTCGAAGAAATGTTCCTTTCATCGAATTATGTAACTTTAGAGTTGAATAAACTCAGAATCATGCCAAAGAGGATGTAAACTACAGTAAAACCTCTCTAATTCGATCGAACGACAATGGGACCCACTTTAAATGGTCCATTTAGGGAGGTGGTTGCTTGAGTGTTTTTTTAATCATTACAATGGTATTGTATGGACAATCATTCGGGACCCAAATAAAGCGATTAATATAGGGGAGTGGTCGATCTTTGGAGGTCGGTTAGAGAGGTTTTACTGTATATGACATTCTTAGGTAGTTATGAGCAGTAAACAGATGGAATGTGTACGTAGTTGTAATGCCCTGTTAATCATGTGGCCTAAAGTAGGTCAATGCGTTTCAATATACACTGTCTTATGGGGCTGTCACACTACGACCTATGTCGTAAGCGTATGCCGGCGTATGCAGTTTTTGACCAATACTCCATCATATGCCGTCATAGGTTTGGCATAGGTTGGGCATACACATTATATGCTCGTCATACGCCGTCATATGCCGAGCCCCCGAGAAATGTGTGTGCATGTTAAAAATTGTCAGCGTATGCCAGCATATACCTCATACGCTGCTCATATGCTAGACATATGCTAGGCATACGCCGGCATAGGTTACGCATAGGTTAGGGGTAGGTCGTCATAGGTTGAGCATATGCTGAAACCACGCCTTTGACGTATCTCTAGCATATATAGCATATGCCTAGGTTACGTGTAAGGTGTTCGAGAATACTCCTAGCATATACAAAGCGTATGGAAAACGTATGCCCAACCTATGATCTCGGTATATATAGGCACCACAAGGCTTCTTCTGTCAGTCCTGCTCGGCTGCTCAGACAGGATGGATGTCCAAGCACTCCAACTACAGTTCCAGCATCAGTACACAATTGCCCTTTATCAGCATGAGCTCATGGTTCTTCTAGCAGCCCGTCTCCAGAGGAGAAGGAGGAGGCAGCAGCGCACAGTGTGGGTCAGACCCTGGATTGGGAGGCGGCCAGTTTGGCTTGTGCGACAAGCTAATGGTCGAGCTCCGCAGCGAGGACACTCCATCGTTTGTGAACTTCATGCGGATGCCTCCCCAGTTGTTCGATGAGATAGTGGCGCGAGTGGGACCGAGGATAAAATCTGGGCAGATCTTGGGCTCCGCGTCTGATGCCCAGATCTACAACGACTCCGAGCTGAAGGTGGGCACTGAAGGTGGCACCATCGGCTTTCTGCACTCTGAACCGATCGTGGACGGCCAGAAGGATGTGCCCTATTTTCTCATCGGTGACAATGCCTTTGCCCTGCGGCCGACCACGATGAAGCCGTACGGCAGGAGGGGCTTGACCAATGAGGAGCGACTGTTCAACTACCGGTTGTCCCGAGCTAGGAGAGTGGTGGAGAATGCCTTTGGCATTCTAGCCAACCGCTTCCAGGTGCTGCTGACCACTATGCAGCACCACCCCTCCACCATGAAGGTACATCGTCACCAGGTGCGTCTCAGAGACGACATGGAATTTGGATACGCGACCCAGTGCTGCAGAACTTGCAGCTGGATCGTCCCGAGACTGGCACCAACAACTTTGTCCCTGGAGCGTGGCGAGAGGGTCAAAACCTGCCAGACATTGACATTCTACCTGACCCCAACACCGCCTCCAAGCTAGAAAAGGAGCAGCGCAATCTAAGTAAAGACTGGGTCCTCTCACCCACCGGAGCAGTATCATGGCAAGATAGCATGATCTGATGTACCAAAACATTGTATCTGTCTGTATGCACTGTGTATGTGTAGTGTTATGATATATTTTTGAAAACTTATATGCTTTTCTTTACACTGTACAGTTATTGCTTATTTACATGTGTTGTGACATGTCTACTGTTATGAGATGGTAATATGTTTATAGAGAGGATAAGTAGTTATCGATATATAAAGGGCGGAGCGGCCTCTCCTCCGTTATTGTTTATATTATCTACTGCGCAGTAGCCAACCGCGTGTGTGCGGAATTTGAATTGGTTTGGCCTAAACCTTGTGCGCCAACGAAAAGTAAGTTGGCTTGGCCTAATTGGGTCTCATTACCACCTGCTACTGCAGCGCCACTTTGTGCTCGTGGCCTGCGCCCCTTTGTTTGGCCAGTGCGCACCTGCTTTTCAAACTGTCCACATCTCCTGCTCGCCTGGCTGTTGCCTACCGGTTTGACTCCGGTCGGCTACCGGCGGTTCATCTGTCAACGTTTTTCTGCTGTCAGAGAATTTTGTTTTCTGCTGTCGGTTTGTCTTGCCATGTTCGTTATGCTTGGAGACGACATGCTATTCTGTCGTGACTGTGGGGAGTCGCATAAAAAGGACGACAAGGCGGCGTGTATTGCGGAGCCGCAAAAAAGACCGACGACACGGCGTTCGGCTATGGCGGCGGAAAAAAAAGGAAGCGGACGACGGTGAACTTGAAATAGTGGACGCCTCATTGGCGTCATTGTCAGTGGACGACCGGGAGAGGAAGGTGGAGGACGAAATAGCCAGGTTGGAAGCAGAGATATGGCTGGGGGCACTTGAGGAGCGCATGAGGGAGCTCCAGACGGTACGGGACGGACAGCTTGGACGACGGCTGCAGCGGACGGAAGAGCGGACGGCAGACCGCGTGGACGATGGAGGGCTGCCGTCGTCTGCATGGAATGCGGCGGCGTCACCACAAGTGCCGGGAGACGCTCTGAATGCGTTTTCCAGCTATGGCCGCTCACGGGTGCGTACCCGTGAACAGGGAGGACGACGACGAACACGCAGCAGGAGTGACAGTAGCTCTAGCAGGAGACGGCGCAGTAAGTGGGCGCTGAAACGTTGTTACACTGTGGCGGGAAAGGAAGTGCGAAAGTTAAATGCGTATGAGGTGTTAGAGGCCACTGGTGCATTGGCGCTGGACATTGCTGAGTTGAATATAGCTGATTATAGAGCAATATTAGAGCACGTTGTGTTTATTGCGGTGCGTGCGAGGGACGACTATTTCAGGGATTCCGCGCATGTTGACTATGCGTTAGCTGTGCGGAAGTCGGCAGAGAGGATTGGCATGGCGGCTTTTGCAAAAATAAATTCTGGTGAAAGTGCTGTGCATTATGGTGCACAGAATGCAAAGGTGCGCAAAGCAGGTGCTGGAAGTGGTTTTGGTAGGAAAGCGGCAGGAGGTAGTCAGAGACCATCTCGCTGTTGTTATCAGTGGAACGGGGATGATGGTTGCTCTAGGACAGAGGAAGAGTGCATATATGAGCATAAGTGTTCCAAGTGTGGCTCAAAAAGCCATAAAAAGTATAAATGTAAAGAATGAAGGAGCAAGGTGCCGATTTCGTCTATAGCAAGCAACCGGCAGGTGCGTCGTTTGCCGTCAATTGTTTCTTGTGCCCTCCCTAAGAATGTGCATCATGTGACTTCGAGAGTTAATTGCCATAATGTGACTGGCAGTGTGCCGGTATTGGAAGGACTGGGGAGAGCTGGGGGGGGGTGTGCATGGGGGGAGTGCTACATATGACCTCTCGGTGTCTCAGAACATTCCAGACATTCCGGGGAACCGGGTGGTGATAGACTGTGTGGATGGGGGGGGGGGGGGGGGGTTCTACAGGACAAGGATGTGGTATGTGACCTACCGGTGTCTCAGAACATTCCGGACATTCCGGAAGGCGGGGTGCTGACTGACTGTGTGGGGGGGGGGGGCTATGAGCAACCCCGAATATGACATTCCTTTGACTTTTCAGCCAGCAATGTTTGATTGTTTGCTTTGGACTTTTCCTTGTGGTTTGGGAAGGGAGACTGATTTTGTTGTTGAAAATTGTGATGGTACCCTGCTTGTTACTATTGTGCATGAAGATTTAAGTTCTGTTTGTTTGCCTGTGACTATAGATTGTTATAGAGGTAGTTGCACTTGTACACATTTTATTGCAGGGGTGCCAGCACAGCTTCGTCCTTGCAGAGTTTTCATTGAATGTTTCTATCGTGGAGAGGTGGACCCGGATTGGCACTTTATGTTAACGGGTGTCACTTTTGGTTTCAAAGTTATTAATAGCAGCTGTGATTTGAAATATGACTTAGCTAGGAAGAGTAGGTGTTCAGTTGAACACAAGAAATTAATTACTAAAAAATGTCAGGAGGAGTTAGATGCAAATATGATCTCTGAAGTCTCTGATCTCCCATGTTGTACCCATGGGGTCTTTGTAGTGCCGAAGTCGGATGGTGGGGGAAGAGTTGTTGTTGATTGCAGCAGGCCAGATTATTCAGTAAGCAATGTCACGGATGCAGTTGCTAAGAAATTTTCTTATAATTCAGTCGATGATGTTGTCCGCGTCCTGCAGCGGGGAGATTATTTATGCACAATTGATATCAAGGACGCTTACCATGCTGTATCTATACATCTGTCGGATAGGATTAGGCAGGGCTTGTTGGGTCTGTCACTGGTCAGTCAGGAAGATGTTTATTATTGTGATAATCGTTTGTGCATGGGGCTTTCATCTAGTCCGTACATTTTTTCGCGTATTTCTGATTTTGTTGTTAGGTGTGCCGCTAGGGAGGGCGTGGGATCACTCATTAATTATTTGGATGATTTTTGCGTGATAGCTCGTTCAAAGCCCGAGGCTATGCGCAATCAGTGGACGGTGATTTCAATTTTGCGCAGAATAGGATTCTTTATTAACTATAAGAAGGTGACGGCAGCTGAAACTAAAGTTAGGTTTCTAGGGATATTTATTGATAGTGTTGAGTTGGAGCTGACTCTGCCACAGGATAAGTTGGACAAAATGATCGATATTTTGTTTAGATTGCAGGGCAGGAAAAAGGCTAGTAAGAAAGAGTTGCAGCGTGTAGGGGGTCTACTGGCTCATTGTTCGAAAGTGATCAAGGGCGGGAGGACTTTTTCACAGGGAATTTATGACTTGCTAGCTCGCCTCAAGAAGTCACACTATAAAATTTGCCTTAACAAAAGCGTTAGGGAGGACCTTCATTGGTGGCTCGACTATGCTAGGAGCTTCAATGGCAAGGCTAAGATATTACAGAATTTCGCTCCAATAGAGTCGGTTTACAGCGATGCCTCCAAGTGGGGATACGGAGCGTTGTATGGGGCTGATTGGTTGGTTGGTTCTTTCCATCAGGCGGATACCGCAAGGTTGCGGAATTATGCAGGACATCATATGGTAGCCACTGAGAAGGGGATTAGTGAGGACCACATTAATGTTCAAGAGCTGTACGCTATTTATGCCGCGATGATGCGTTGGCAAGTGGAATGGCGGGATAAGAATTTGTTATTTATAACTGACAATACTGTATTAAGTACAGCGCTTAATACCGGACGTTCGAGGAGCAGCCATATTATGGACTACATTAAGCGCTTATTTTGGTCGTCAGTGAAGAATAATTATTCTATTCAATCAATATATATTAAAAGTAATTTGAATAAATATTGTGATGCTTTGAGTAGATTGAAGGAACAGGGCAGCCATAGAAGGCTATCGAATTTGATCATGAATGACTCTTTTTTTTGTGCCAATATTTTTTCCGCTCCTTTTTTATTTTATTTTTTTCAGGATGGGCCAAGCTGGAGAATGAGCAGAAGGCGTTTCAATTACGGAACTATTCAGAGAACTCACTTGTGACCCGCTCTTCCCAGATAAAAAAATATTTAGAGTTTGTGGAAGGTTTCCATCCTTCACGTTCGCCCATTCCTTGCTCGAATGAGCAAGTGGCGATTTATGCAACCTGGCTAGCCAGGTCCATTAGGTACTCGTCGATTCGGAATTATTTAAGCGGATTGAATTATTTTCTTTGTTTGCACTCTGAACCAGTTATAGACTATACTAATTTTACATTAGCATCAACACTGAGGGGTATTCGGAGTGTAAAGGGGGATACTCCGGTGAGGGCTATTCCTATGCTTCCTCATATGTTACGTTCGATTTTCTCTTTTTTGACAGCTGGGCGAGGCCATGTAGCATGGCGAGCGGCAATATTGTGTTCATTTAGGGGTTTGCTGAGAAAATGTCAGGTAACGGAGTCAGATTCTGCTCTCCGAAGAGAGGATTTCCATTTCCATGAGTGGGGGATGGTCTTAACCTTGCGTCATTCCAAGACCATACAATTTAGTGAGCGTAGGTTGGAAATTCCTATTGCTAGATGCCCGGATATAGCTTCATGTGCGGTGCACTGGGCAGAGGTGCATTTTGAGCAAGTGCCGGCTCCCTTGTCCTCTGCAGCTTTTCAAATACCAGTAGGAAGAGACCGTTGGGCTCCTCTAGATTATGCAACTTGTCAGGCAATGTTGAAGCTTTTTGCTTGTAGAGCGGGGTTGGATACCACCCAGCTAAGCTCCCATTCGCTACGTAGGGGGGGCTGCACATTTTTGCACATGTCGGGTGCAACAATTGAAGAAATTTGTGCTAGGGGGGACTGGGTCTCCGAAACAGTCTATGACTACATTAAGACTCCCCTTTCCAGCCGAATTGTGGATGATATGCGTGTGGCCGCAATCCTATCGGTGACACATGACTAGTGAGTTGGGGGGAACCGTGGGCGTTTCCTTTGGGCAGTTGCCTAGCCATGAGACTATTAAACTGTTCAACCCATATCCATAGCCTACTTTATATGTCTATTAAAATAAACGATATCAGTTTTTAGATAATCAAAACACAAGTATGTCTGTTATATTCTTTCTATCCCTAATTAAAGTTATCTAGTTAATGTTAGTGTAATGAATCTGCTGTCTTTTAAAAAGAATTAAACTTTTGAAAGCATAACCACTGTTTTTACGTACATACTAAGAACACAGGGAAAAAGAGGGTGAGAGACAGGGCGGAAAGGGGGAGAGAAAGGAGGAGACAGAGGGGGGGGGAGCGGAGAGAGAGAGAGAGGGAGAGAGAGGGAGGGAGAGAGGGAGGGAGAGAGACAGGGAGGGAGAGAGAGAGGGAAAGAGAGGGAGGGAGAGAGAGAGGGAGGGAGAGAGAGAGGGAGGGAGAAAGACAGAGGGAGAGGGAGGGAGGGAGAGAGAGGGTAAGAGAGGGAGAGAGAGGGGGAAGAAAGGGGAAGAGAGGGTAGAGACTTGTGTCCTTAATATTAATAATAATTATTCTTTATTTTCAATTTTACTTTAATTGTACTTTAATTTATAACAATTACATTATGGCATGCCATTATTGAACGCGGACACAGAAATTCTAGTTTTAAATATCTTGTCACATATATATACACATATATACATATATACATATACATATATACATACAAACATACAAAGATAAACAATACAACATAAGATTTTACTAAAAATACAAACTATGACTACATATCTACATATCTACACATATATACACATATCTTCAAATATTTACAATCACTTGTCGTTCGTCCCGTTGGATCCCGCCCCAGCTGGTAACATCGAGGCTGAGGGCGGAAAGAGGTCCAAGTTGGAGACCCCCCAACACTCCCAAGATCCCCGACAGCCCCGACAAGTTCAATAGTCCGTCGGACGTCAGGCTGGCCGATTCTGACAAAGTTCCTGGGGCGGGGGCGACTCCTATCGGAGTTGAACTTGCCACAGCACCAGCACCAGAAGTCAACGGCCAGCCGACACCGACAGTGGCTGCACCACCTGGGCGTACAACGAGTCCTGGAGGGGCCCTGGTGTGGCCTGCCATGCCGAGTGTCCTGAGTGCAGCAGGCGGCTGCGCCATCCCCACAGACAGCCGTTGCATCAACTGAGGCTGAGGCGGGACCGGCTCATGATGCATGTGGAGAGGCTGTATGGGCAGAGGTTGAGGCATGTGGAGCAGCTGTACGGGCAGAGGTTGAGGCAGAGGTAGAGGCTGAGGCTGAAGATGCGGCTGCGCCATATACTGCTGCACATACTCCTGTGCCTGCAGGGTGATGCCGGTGGTGGCTGGTGAGTCCACTCGTGGGGTTGAGGCTGGTATAACTCATCTGTTGACACAGGAGCAGGTGCAGCCACATGAGCCGCCGCAGCCACAGGAGCTAGGCCTTGTTGCCATTGACAACCGCCTCCAAAACCTGCGACAAGATCCGGTTGATTGGCACACAGGTCTCCACAAACTGCTCCTCCGGCATCGTCAGGAGCATATCGCACACATAGTTTGCAAACGCGATACGCTGCATCATCTCTGGTGTAGGGGGCGGCTGCATCACTTTCAGCATGTCCCCAGACTCGTCGAACCTCTTCTGGATGGCAGCGAGGAGGATCGTGTCATCTGGGGTTGACAGCTTCCCCTTCCCCTTCCCCTTTCCCCGCTCCCGGACTGGAGCGGGAGGAGTGGCGGTAAGCTCCTCCTCCATCCCCACGTCCAGATCCGCGCCGAGATTCTCCTCGTGGCTGACATCGTGATGCGCAGCCTCTATGGCAGTGGCAACCTGCAAGACAAAATAATGAAATAACATAAGTAACATGAATGCAAATCAATCTTTCCACAAAAGTCAATAATAAAGCAAAAATATTTAATGATAAATGACAAAATTGATTTATCAAGATTCATTACATAAATAACATATATCTATTGTCGACTTCTCGATATAACAATAACAACACAACAAGTCAACAATAAAGAAAAATAACAAATATATAACATTAAACAATTAACTTGATTTATCAAGATTATTTACGTAAATAACATATATCGGTTTGTCGACTTATCCAGAATAATAGGGGTTTTACGGGAATCGCCCACACTAGTCAGAAGGATAAAAGATTATGTACTTACACTTCTGCAGGGCTCCGGCTGGTGACGGACGATGGACCGCAGGAAACCAAACTTCCGCATTATCCACTGCTCCCTCTCAGTCAGTTCAGGTGCTCCATCCCCGCTCTTCTTTTTGTGCAGCCACGTGTTGGTGTCCCAGAGTGACTTGAACCACTTCTGGAGATGGACTGCTGTCGTCCCCAAAAGCGTCGCCTGGTCCTCCCACATCTTCCCCTTCCTGTCCGAGTGGCGGTAGTCTGTCATATTGACATTCCAGATGACTGGATTCTCGTGCAGGAAGTCAAGCATCTGACCCTCCTTGAAGGCTGACAGAGAACAGTCGCTCTTCTTGGCCCTCCTTCTCTTGGTAGAGGACAGGCCACAGGTGCTGGTGGAGGCTGAGGCAGAGGCAGTGGAAGTGGTGGACGACACCCGTGAGCTGCCTCGAGAAGCAGGAGATGGAGAGCTGGAGCGGGGATCCCTCTGGCGCGTCGTCTGCTTCTCCACTTCCATCTCCAGCTCTTCCAATGGAGAGTGGTGGTGTTGTGGAGAGTGGTGTTGTGGAGAGTGGTGTTGTGGAGAGTGGTGTTCTGGAGAGTGGTGAGGTGAATGCCTCTTCCTGACTCTCCCATGGCCTAGTCCTCCTCCAGTGGTGAGAGCAGCCCTGGAGGCTGGTGTACCAGCAGCAGCAGTAGTGGTGCTCTTCTTAGCAGGCATGGTGGCAGAGTGAGGGGACAGCTGCTGCTCCAGGGTATTTATACCCAGGTGGCAACCCATCCCCTACCTCTCGGCGGTAACATGCGCTTTGCATATGCTATGCGTAGGTTACGTGTAGGTTGTTCATACGCTACTCATAAGTTGATACGCGAGGCATAGGTTGGTCATAGGTTATGTATACGCTGGACTTGTCAATCACAACCATCAACCCACATCGCAGTACGCCACGCATAGGTCGGGTTACGCTTTGAATACGCCGCCATAGGTTAGGGGTAGGTTACGAATAGGTTATGTATAGGTTACGCATATGCTTCAAAAGCTCCCGCAGTGCAAAAAGGTCGGCTTACAATGACCTATAACGTTTTTCTAATTTGTCCGGTAAGTTACGCATACGCTGCCACCATCGGTCGTAGTGTGACAGCCCCATTACATACTGACTCCACATAGCACAGTCTTGATATGACCTTAGATGTTGATAGGACTTAAAACAACAGCCAACCAACCACATAACACACAATATATGACATATGTGTATATATATATATATATATATATATATATGTGTGTATATATATATATACACACACCTATATATACATATGTATTTACATAAACGGATATATACGTCTCTATGTATATAAATTCACAGTAACACCTCTCTAACCGACCAGATCCACAGATCGACCACTCCCCTAAATCGATCGCTTTATTGAGTCTCAAATGATTGCCCATACAATGTCATTGTAATGTTTTTAAAAACCTCTCTAAGCCAACCACCTCCCTAATGGGGCTGTCACACTATGACGTAACGACGTCGGCGTAGGGAGAACGTGAAGAACGTTGAACTTCTCGGCGTGGTATGCAAATTTGGGCACAAGTCGAACATGGATGCAGCGTAGTGGACGAGAGAGTAACGGCGGTAAAGCGTAGTGATAGCGTCATTCAACAAGAGACGACAACGTAATGATGCTCACGGAACCTTATGAACGTTATTCCCTCACCAGAAGAACGTTACGTGACGTTATATATGTCATGAGACGTTGAACATACGTTGAATGCACATTCTCCTGACGTTCTCTAGACGTTCTCCTGACGTTCTCCTGACGTTCCCATTACGCCGCATGGACATTTCCACCGGCTTTAATGTGGGTCAACGAGTGGAACGTAGTGAGGAACGTTTTACTAACGTCCGTTTAACGTCATTGACGTTCACCGAACGTGTACAGAACGTACACCGAACGTAAACCCTTACGTTAGCATCACGTCGAAAGTTTTGAACAGGTTCAAAACTTTGACGCGCGCCAACGTAACACGACGTAACGTGACGTAGCTCGACGTCATTCTGACGTCATCATAACCTAATCCAACGTAGGTCAACGTAATGATGAAACGTGATCACGTCAGGCTTACGTTTGCTCGTTACATCGTAGTGTGACAGGGGTATAAATGGACCATTTAAAGTCGGTCGGTATATACACATTGCATACCCGTCCCCTACATACCACCGCCTCCCCCATCGCTGACACACAGCTCCGTCTCGTGACAAAGATCCATGTCGTGTGAGGTCATCTCGACATGCTGGGTGACCCGCACCGTACCATGTACCTACCTGCCTTACCTGCACACAATCCACGCCTACTACTCACAGCAATGGTCCATCTAAGAATGTATTCTTAACTCTGCATATTAGCCATGGGAAATTCAAAGAATAGCTCTGTCCCAAATATCCAGGGGTTTGCTGCTATCGTCAGTTTTCCGCTGTGTTCCTTTTGTAAATGCCGAAATTTTACTTTTCGTCACAGACTGCCATTGCCTCTTGATAACTTTTAGTTACACATCTGAATCGTCTTCGAATAATTAGGACCGTTCACTTAATTTGTTGACTTAAGTTACTAAATTTGTTCACTTAAAGACCAGATGGGGTGGCCGAATGAGTTAAGTGTCCGTCTCCTGTTTTAGGAGATCGGGAGATCCGAACCTATGGGTTTGTGGGTTCAAACCATGGATGGGTCAAACCAATGACTTAAAAATTGACACATATTTCTGGCACCCAGCCAGACGTGCAATGCGTGATGAAGTGTCATTTACACAAAATTAGTGTTCCGTTAACCGTGGCAAAAACGCTGTGGCTCCCGTAAGGGGTGAATTCGGGTCTCGGGTATGAGAGTAGTATGTTGGGAGTCTCACTACCAATTAGAGTCTTGGGTGTGAGAGTAGTATCTTGGGAGTCTTGCTGTCAATTAGGGTATAGGGTGTGAGAGTAGAATCTTGGGAGTCTCGCTGCCAATTAGAGTCTTGGGTGTGAGAGTAGTATGTTGGGAGTCTCGCTGCCAATTAGAGTCTTGGGTGTGAGAATAGTGTGTTGGGAGTCTCTCTGTCAATTAGGGTCAACGGTGTGAGAGTAGTATCTTGGGAGTCTTGCTGCCAATTAGAGTCTTGGGTGTGAGAGTAGTATGTTGGGAGTCTCGCTGCCAATTAGAGTCTTGGGTGTGAGAATAGTGTGTTGGGAGTCTCGCTGTCAATTAGGGTCTTGGGTGTGAGAGTAGTATCTTGAGGGTCTCACTGTCCATTACGGTCTTGGGTGTGAGAGTAGTATGTTGGGAGTCTTGCTGTGCAGGAGTTACAGTTTGTGAGTAGCTTTACAGGTCGTGCTTCCCATAAACATTACTACACACCTGACCCGAATAACGGGTTCTTAGAAGGTTGTATGCTTATTTAGATAAGCATATCAGTGCTGACATGTAGATATACCACGGGTATGGCGGTAGGTCCCATGTAAAATATTTAACAAGGTGAACCATCAGCCACTAATGCGCTCTCTCTTTTCTCTTATCTCTATATATATTGTATATATAGAGAGAGAATATATACATATATAGAGAGAGAACGAGAGAGAACGAGAGAGAGAACGAAAGAGAGAACGAGGGAGTGAAAGAGAGCACGAGAGAGTTAATTGGCTAAGAAATCCTTATTCCCCCTGGATATGCTGCTGTAATTATGTTCATCGTGTGATAACACCATTCCTGAAGAGTATTAGATCAATCTTGAAGAAGTTGCGTACAATTTGCTCCATTTGGTATATGGAAGTATTTGGCGATTTCTCCTTTCTCGGAACGTTTCAAAATTTCTTTTGCCAAACATAACTATAATGAATATCAATTAATACGCCAAAATATACCACTGATCGTATTTGTGTTGTATATTAGTTGTTTAAGGAGGGACATTTTCAATAAGGAACAATTGCTATTCCTCATTCCACGGCTCCTTGCCGAACACAAAAACCGGACTAGATACTGACAACTATCTCTTTTTAAGTTGTTGTTTCTTTATTGAGGCTGTATTTATACTGTCCATAGCATATAAGCCCGGGTACCCAGGCTTGTTTTCAATGCTGGCCAGTTGTAGTGTTGGTGTTATTGGTTTGACTGCACTGGTGTTCGAACCCCATCAGCTACCAAAATCGGAGGCGTGCGCTCTATTCATTCTTTGACGTCCAATAGCCGATGATAAAATTCAGTGTGCTCTAGAGGGGTCGTTAAATAAAACAAACTTTCGATTCACTCGGTCAGCCCGTCTAGATGTTTAGTGATTTAGCATTAATTCTGTGTAACCTATGTTCTATTTCTCACGTTTTGCTATATAATAGTGTATATAGCTGTATTCACACGGACAAAATGTGAGGCGTATCACACAAATCGAATCAGGTGAGGCGAATTAGGCGCCCGTTCACACGGACACTGCGTGAGGTGGAAGTGGATATCTGCGCATGAGCAAGTCCAGGCTAACCAGCGCCATTTTGGGTTCGACGACGCCGGCACCAGAGAGTGTGGGTTCGACCTAGATATGTATTTAATGATTCGTATTGGTTTGGAACGGTCAAAACTTCTGCTGGGCAGTGAAACCCTACAAATAAATGATGAAAAAAATATCTGTGCATAGATAGCGGTTTCATTAATTAAATTATATAATATGCGCTTTTGATCGACCGGAAAGTCAACAAACTGATGTGTCGACTGCGCATGCGTGTGACGTCCTAAATCGCTTCATATGCGTTCACACGGACAGGGTAGAACGCCTCAGAGTAAATCGCTTCGTGTAGACCACCTCGCGATGCGTTTTACAGTTGGCGATTTATATGAATCGATTCAGCCCTAAAACGCCTCACCGTCGCGTTCACACGGAAAATGTGAGTCGCAGTACGCGAGGCGTTTCGCGTGAGGCGTTTTACCTCGCCCGTGTGAATACAGCTTATGTTTATCACTTCACTAGAGTGGTTCAGGTTGTTTGTTGTGGTTTTACATCCTAGCAGAATCTAAGGTCATATCAGGATTGGCACCAACTTGTGACAGTGTGCACTCCTGGCAATTTGATAGTGCTTCCACAATGGTAAACCAGGCTGGTGACGTCATGACCCGACATGACATGACTCACTCACATTATCCTAATAGTAATACTGAGCTGACCAGCATTTGGCCAATGCTAGGAATGCGGAGTGCCAGGCTAGGTGTCGACACGTATCAATTTTGTACGTCATTGGATCGACCTTCCACACCCGAAACCTTCGCTCTTATTGATTCGACCACCGCCTCTGGGTTAGCTGGTTGTACGATCTTGGTGGACTTTGTTCTCTTTTTCTTGCAGGACAATCTATTCTACAAGGGTGGCGCAACTAATCGCTTGGTATTTATTGTCGACACACATGCGCTGTACATGCACCCTGCTAGTTCCTCAAATTAACCAGCAAAAGCTGTATCCAGAAGTAGTTAGTCTGGTTACCAACACTGCGCGTGAAACACGATTTGACTTTGGACCATGCTAACAAGTAACATATTTTGACCTCCTGAAGCTTTACTAAACCTGAATTAGTCGATTGTTTCTGCGAGAAAAGTCATGCTAGAAAAGAAGGGTCCGCGTACAGATTGGTGAATGGTTTATAACACTGATTTCTGTGTGCATGCCGCATATTGATATTTTTAGAAAGCGTGGTCGTGTAGCGATATAGAGTAGGTAATGGGGAGGGAGTTGTCCAAAGCAAGGGGCGAGGCCCAGTGAGAAGGGTGTCGGGCGAGAACTTCCTTAAAGATCCCGTTTTTAGCATACTTTCTCAACAAGAATTAATTCAATTCTATGGTTGCGTGATACCCCAGCATGAAATCCCGTATGAGAACCGCTTTAATATTCCTATCGGTTTGAAGGGTGAAGTTGCCCGATTCTAAGATATTGGCCATGGAAGGGGTATGGAACCCCCATATTGTCTTATTGGACATAGGAACATTATTTCAAATGCAGTTATTCAGTGGACAATTATGATTTTGTGTGTGTGTGAGGATTCATGATATCTTTTCTATTAATTTATAGTAGAGTGCTCGGTTATAGGAGTCTTCCTGGGTGTATCATTATCACTTGCTAACGTGCCTTTCTAATGTAATGCAGTAATGCTTGTTTATAATATTATTCAAATGATGAATGTGTAATCACTTGATAATAAGCCCTGTTTACACGGGCGATTTAAAACACTTCATATGAAACCACTTGCCTAGATCGACTCACATTTGGCATGTAAATGCGACTCTGAGGCGTTTTATGGGTGAATCGATTCATATGAAACGGTCCATCTATACCACCTCGCGAGGTAGTATAGATGAAGCGATTCAGCTGGTTCCCGGGTGGCAATAGTGTAAAATAGTGATGCTCACTGGCTACAGATGCAGCTGTAACTAATCGCTGGTGCCCGGTAGTGTTAGGGCCCGATTAGGCCGAAATCTAGTGAATGCGATCATATTTAACAGAATTACAGACTCAAATAATGAAATTTAATTAAATTAACCTTAAATTCCAAGCGATATTAACGTAGCAGCTACATCTGCGTCGAATCGACGTGTGTAAACTAAACAAATAGCAGTGCTTGCCGGCTACAGGCGCCTGCTGGTTCCCGGCGCCGACACACTTTCAAACTCGGCCGTGTAAACACGCATCTAAAACGCTTCATATAAATCGCTTTGTCTAGATCGTTTCACAATTCCCCGTGTAAACACGGCTATAGACTTAAGTATTCTAGTGATATACTTGTATACATTATTTTCCTATGTGTCATCATGTTCACTTGCTAGCAGTCTTTATTTCATTGTAAGAGAGTACTTGTTTTAATGTCCTTCCTGCCAGGCATCACATGCACTATAAATTGAGGTGTGGGTAAGTGAATTAGTGCATTGCTTGTAATATTGTCCCATTGCCATCCACTAAACAGGTCAAGATACCCGCATTGCCCTTCTCTATATGGAATCCACCTACGCAGATTTCTCCTAGCTACCTCATCTATTATTTATACACCATTGTAATACTAATAGAGCCATTAACTCACCTACTATTTGTGTGTGTATTATAACCCTAGTCATAACATCATATTAGGCTATTATTACGAGATATAATACATGAGTCACATCCTATCCCAGAAACTTATATAAAGGTTACATAATCGGGAAATAAAAATCCTCCCCATAGTAAATAACATTTTAAATATGGGTATGCACCTTTACATCACTGAAATAATTAAGCATGCATTACATAGTAACGTATTGTATATCTTAAGGCCCTGTCACATTATGACGTGTGGCGGCAGCATATGCGTAATGTGGCACAATAATTTTTAAATCGTTATAGGTCCAGATAAGTCAACCTTTTTGCACTGCAGGAGTTCCCAGCGACGTATGAAGTGTATGCGTAGCCTATGCCTAACCTATGCCTAACCTATGACTAACCTATGACAGCGTATGCAAAGCGTATGACGACCTATAGGCGGTGTACTGGGACGTTTGTTGACGGTTACAGGTGACAGGTCTAGCGTATGAGCAACCTACGCCGATGTATGGCCACAGTAAGCATATGAGAACCAAATATGAGCCACACACTGGCATAGGTTTAACATTTAGAACATGCACAAAATTATTTTTGGCAGCTCGACCTATGTTTGTTTGTTTGTTTGTTGTTGTTTTACGTCCTAGCAACATCTAAGGTCATATCAGGACGGGTACCGACTTGTGACAGTGCGCACTCATGGCGACTTTATAGTGCTGTCCCACTGGGAAACCAGGCCGCCGGCACCATGACCTGGTATCCCACTCAGTCACATTATCCTGACACTGAGCACACCAGTCCTTGCCCTATCCTAATAATGCCTAGCGCCTGGCTAGGAAGCGACAAGTATCAATCTTAAAGTCATTGGTTTGACTCGACCGGGACTCGAACCCACGACCCCACGACCTATGTCCAACCTATGTGTAACCTATGACGGCATATGCCGACGTGTTGGTCGAAAAGCACATACATCGGCATACACTAAGCTATATGTCATAGTGTGACAGCCCCTTTACCCGTATGCTAGGCGAACGCTACATACGCCAGAGATACGCGGAGGGCGCCAGCTCAACATACGGCTAACGTATGCTAACCTATGCTGACCTACCCCTAACCTATGTCTAACCTATGCCGGCATACGTCTAGCATATGTCTAGCGTATGAACAACCTATGAGCCATATGCCGGCATAGGTTGAAAATTTTGAACATGCACAAAAAAATGTTGGCGGCTCGACCTAGGCCGACCTATGAAGAGCGTATATGACCTATGCCCAACCTATGCATAACCTATGACAGCGTATGGTCGAAAACCGCATACGCCGGCATACGCTAACGTCATAGGTCGTAGTGTGATGGGCCCTTTAAGCATAGATAATGTCCGTGGTAGGGATCCTACACTGTTGGGGTCGATAGTTTCCGTATGGTTAATTTCTAGCTGATGCTGTCGTCACCAATATTATTGGTGTACAGTGGTTGTGGCTCGAGATTTTTTCTCTTGTGAGAGAGGGCGTGGGATGTAGCTCAATCAGTAGCACGTCTCCCTCTGAAGTGGCTGGTCATCGGATCGATCCTTCTCGGTAGACCAATTTGCAGTTTGGGCTATTTTTGTTCTAAATAATGGTCCACAACTGGTTCATCAAAGGCTGTGGTATGTGCTGTCCTGCCTGTGGGAATGTGCTTATAAAAAGACCCCTTCCCGCTGATCTGACCACCCACATCAAATCCAAATGGCAACACGAGTGGAATAAAAACTAACAAACTGCATGAAATTGAACCGTCTTTGGGAAATACACCCCAAGTGGTCCTTACCCAGATAGCACACAGCCGTCGGGCCGACGGCGGCCCGTCGGCGGTCGTGCCATCGGCCCAAGGGTGGAAACTGCCATCGGGCCGACGTTGTTTTGTCCAACCTATGGCAGCAGCCGCCGTCGAGCCGACGGCGGGAGGTTGGGCAAATCAACGTCGGCCCGACCGGGGCAAATGCCATAGGCCCGACACAATATATTTATTCAAAATTAATAGAAAACCTTATAAATTTGATATAATCTTTTTGGTAAATATGTTTTCTATATATGTACCAAGCGATGTGTTTCTACGGAGTGTGGTTTTAGAGATATTTCACTTTTTCTGTATGGGTTAACCGTTAGGGTTAGAGTTAGGGTTAGGGTTAGGATTAGGGTTAGTGAAAAGTGGTTAGGGAAAAGTGAAATATCTCTAAAACCACACAACCTATTAACAAATCACTTGGTACATATATGGAAAACAATTTTACCCAAAAGATTATATTAAATTTATACGGTTTTCTATTAATTTTGAATAAATATATTGTCTCGGGCCTACGGCGTTTACCGGAAAAAACCAAGATGGCGGTGCTTCGTCAACATTCCGTACCTGATAATTCAAATTGTATTAACACGAATAATTCCATTAATACTTCATAATAAATTACAAAACTTTTACAAAATAATCTAAACATATTAATAAACAAACCTGTTGAATAATTCCTTAAAATTCCTGCAATTTCTGGAGTTATTTGTAGAAAAAGAACACTGCTCAACGATCGCACGTGCTCCGCTGGCAACTCAAACTGAGTCGAGGTCGAACCATCAACAAACCGTACCTGATGATTCAAATCGTATTAACACGAATAATTCCATTAATACGTCGTAATAAATTACAAAACTTTTACAAAATAATCTACACATATTAATAAACAAACCTGTTAAATAATTCCTTAAAATTCCTGCGATTTCTGGAGTTATTTGTTGAAAAAGAATGCTGCTCAATGATCGCTGGCGACTCGAGCCGGAAACCAAATTTAACGAACTGCGCATGCGTGGACCACCACCGTCGGCCCGACGTTGGCTTGACGGTGCCCCAAATGTGGAAAATGAATGGAAACCAGCGGCAAACCACCACCGTCGGCCCGACGGTGGCCCAGATGTGCAAAAGATTGAAATCCAGTGGCGGGCCATCACCGTCGGCCTGACGGTGGCTTGACGGTGGCCCAAATGTGCAAAATGTTTGAAACCAGCGGTGGACCACCACTGTCAGCCCAACGTTGGCTCGATGGTGGCCCAAATGTGCAAAAGATTGAAACCCAGTGGCGGGACACCACCGCCGGCCCGACGTTGGCTTGACGATGGCCCAAATGTGCAAAACGATTGAAAACCAGCGGCTGGCCATCACCGTCGGCCCGACGGTGGCTCGACGGTGGCCTAAATGTGCAAAATGATTGAAACCCAGTGGCGGGCCACCACCGTTGGCCCGACGGTGACCCGACGGTGGCAAATATGTGGTGACGGTGCGACCAATAGCCAACGTTGGCCCGACGGCTGTGTGCTATCTGAGTAGTCACTGCCGTATTGGCCACTCGTGGCTTACACATGCTTTCCTGTTCAAGGGGAACTCTTCCCCTGAATTTATTGGATGTCAGTCCCCACTGAAAGTCGAACACATTTAATTAAGCTGTGTAGATTGTATGGCCCTGCGCCAACAATTTTACACTGCAAACATCATGCAACACCTTTTTACTAAAGTAAAACAAGAAGGCATTTTAGCCTTTTTGAGGAAAACTGGTCTGTACGACCTCATATAATATATTAAACCAATTTTATCAATTTAAGAAGAATAAAACCTTTAACTTGTATCTATAATTTCATTTTTCTTGGACATAAATTCATAAGTGTCTTTCGACACCTAATTGAGTGTGTGCTTTTACATGTTATGTAAAAGTTACGGTTGATTAAAAAACAAACAATTCTCGCCATGAATATGGCTTGCGCTGCCGACACAGCATAAAGCAACATTGGAAAGAGTAGCCTCTGTGGCGGCAGCAGATTTCCTCCAAAGAAATATGTTAGAATGACGTCCAACAGCCGATGATAAGATACAAAATCAATGGTCTCTAGAGGCCTCGTTAAATAAAAACAATCTTTTCTTTTTCTTTTTACTGTTTTCTTGGGTCTCCTCTGGTGGGTTGGAGGTGATGCATGGAATGGCATTACTCGTGGTGTTCTTGGATATGTGCTTTATCATTGTGAACTCATTATTATTCGTGTGGGCCTACTGTAGTTCTCATGGAAAAACCTTTTTTTGTCCATTTTCCAGATTCAAGCAGGTACCACGATGAGGTTCACTACTGGTAGAAGTCTGACGGTGTCGACGTCCATAGGCATCCTTGCCGTACTGATTATGTTACTGCCTGTTATCATATCCGCCAATATGCAGACAAATCCACCCGGTATCACCAATCTATACCGTGTCACAACATCACCAAAGGTGCATCGGACTACTGTGCCAACCCGGGCACCGACCGCACGATTCAGACTGTCGACGATTCCTAAGTTTACTGGCAATAAGCAAGTCACTTCAAAATATGGAAAAGGTGAGTCAATAGTTTTGTATATCTATTTCTACCTTACACTGACAGCGTTATTATTATTAGTATTAAAGGTTGCATAGTCCGATGAAAGCATCAAACTTTCGAAACCAAAATCCTTATGTAGATTTTATTCTATCTGTGCAATTTCAATAGTAGTGCACTTATTAAACAGTTGTTGCTGCATAGAAAGGAATAAGAGAAGAATATCCTCTAGAGCCTGTTACTGAGTGTTATCCCATAATCTTATAATGTCAAATTCTGGGCCGCGTTCAGGGTCCGTCTCGGAGGCGCCTCGGCGACGTCTCGGCGATGCTTTTTGGCCTATTTGCATTCAGGGTGCGTCTCGGCGACGTCTCGGTGATGCCTCCCTTTTCAGTTAGGAGACAAAAAGCGCCTCGAAAATGGCCGCCATGTCCAGTGGTTTCAGCCAATCACAGAACAGCTTTTCCATTGCAAATGGCCGCTGCCTATGGGGCAGCCATTTTTGAGACAATAAACTGCCTTTGCCGTTGAGACTAGCGTGACATCAGGCCCGTCGCCGAGGTGCCTCCGAGACGGAGCCTGAACGCGGCCCTGATGTGCACGCCAAAATTAATTTTGCTTTTTTTTCCACTTCAAATATCTCCATAAGTTATAGATTTGTAATCAAATTGACTGCAAACTGAAGTAAGGTAGGCCTATCTTATAGCGATCGATCACCCTAATATACATTTCTTTTATATAGAAAAATGGCAGCAACTCAAAATACTCGGACGGGTTGCTGAGCCCTCATTACGTTCATGACTTGAAATAACGTCAAATGTTCCATCTTTGTTTCATTTCCAGTTATTACAAAAGGTAAGGATTCATGTGAACCGTAATTGTAACCATGTGGGATTGTGTCATGGCGTCTTTGTGCTTTCCTGTGTGTCTAATAATAAATAGCGAACATGTGGCTTTCAAGGTTAAGTTGTGTTGCCTGAGTGATATTGCTTGATTACAACTCTATTCCTTCTTCGCTAAAGACATAATGGATGCTACTTTAGCCCGCGGTCTACCGGGACTTCAACCCTATCCCTAACCCTAAATACGGATCATCGAAGACCTCACTTGACCTGACTTGACCTGTGTATTTAACTAATTCTTTAGGGTTAAGGCTATGGCTAAAGTTCCGGGAGACCACACGCTAGTATAGCACCAACATATTCAATTCAATTCAATACTTTATTTCAGACTAAGCATTATGGTAGTTACATAAATTTGTCCATAGTAGGTACATATACAAATAAATGTGCATAACATACAAGTAATAGTATGAATACTACAATACTAACCATTATCCAAATGTTGGTCTACATAATTTAAGAAGCAATGCTATACAATGTGATGTGATTGTGAAATCTATTTATAGTAATGCAACGATAATATTATTGAATTGATCAAGTTGGTCAGTGCTTCCGTCACTTTCTTGCTTGGGAGTCATCCCTCCTTATCTATTGACTTGTATCGATACTTCTGTCTTACATGAATGCACGCCTTGCATTGAAGCATAAGCAAAGAATAAACATAAACAGGATAAGCCATTGAGCACCATTCAGTAGTTGCAATCCCTTACCAAAGCACCCAGAGAACCGAACTGGGTGAAGCAACGTAGTACTAGGTTATAGAAGCAGGACATCGAAAGGTGTTAAGAATAATGTAACTGTATCACAGATTGTCTTGTGGACCGGCTATTCTTTTCATCAATAGATACTTTCACACTGCTTAGACCCTAACATTAGAAATAGTTGTCTATACTTGCAACAATAAAAATAATAAAACCTACACCCCAAAACAAGGGGGAAGCTAATTATTTTACAGGATATGAATTCCTGAACTTATAGTCTGGGGCTGAATCCAGAAATATCGCTTGTAGGATTCTCGAGAGCTTATTTGAGACACCGACTGTTAGAGAAATAGATACCAGGCTGGGCAGTTGCATGACCCTTGAATTCTGATTGTGATGGAATAAAGTAGGGGACGGCCCAGAGATTGAAGCAACTTCAGCGTTACACTATTCTTCGGAAGGCAGAGTAGAGCGCAGTCCATCACAATAGTCCGCGTGCAATGCATAGTCCGATGAAAACATTAAATTTTCAGAATCAACGCAATTTACCTACATTTCATTGTACATATCAAACTTAGATACTGGTGCACTTATTAAACATGTGTGTCCACATAGAAGGGAATACTGAGGCAATTCAATAGAATCAGTTACTGCAGAAGCCTATGGGGTCAGAGTTTTGGCATGCTTGCCCAAATTATTTTTTCATGATTGCACTTCAAATATCTCAAAAGGTAACATTTTAAAACCAAAGTTACTTCAAACTAAAGTAAGGTAGATTATAATAACCAACATAATACATTTATCTCAGAAAATGACAGAAAACTAAAACCATCGATCTATGCAACTTTAAAGCATCCTATGAGGAGAATGCCTTCTGCATTGTTCCTGGTTATCTGGTCATTGTATTACAGAAATTGTAAGTAAGTGGTATATTCTCCAAGATTATATGATGATACATTAAGAGGGGAGGGTGATGTGATCTACTTAATGTAGCAATGGTGTATTGCACTTGACTGGTGTGCACACACAAATGCTTGTGTATGTTTGCACTTCAAATAACTCCAAATTTAGGTAATTATTTCAGCTTTACTACATAATAAAGTTGAAGCGGTAATAATTGGCAATTTAATCAAATTAACCCAAAGATTCACGACATAATAAAAACGGATTATGCAGCTTTTGTCCTATAAAATTATGGATACTGTAAGTTCAAACTAATAAAGCCTTCACTGCACACATATTTTTCTGTGGCTTAATAAGTGTGTGGCTAACCAACACATTGATAATGCCATCACCACTATGCTTTGCACCATCATAAAGTTTTAATTAAAAAGGTCTAATACAACGCAGTGTAAAATAATGTAAACGCAATGTAATATAATGTAAATCAATATAAGATAATGTAAATGCAATGTAATATAATGTAAACGCAATGTAATATAATGTAAATCAATATAATATAATGTAAATGCAATGTAATATAATGTAAATGCAATGGACATGTATTACCCTTCCATTAAATGGAGGTGTAATGTAAAATCATGATAATGTAATATAATGGAAATAGAAATTTACTGCGATGTGATAATAGTGTATTCACTGAGTTGTTAAATTCTTCAAGTTGCATCTTGCAACACTTCTCTTGACTTTTAGCATCAGTTGAATCAGTAGAATCCTATGAATCGTAAAATTAATGTATTGTAGTTATTCATGAGGGATATTCATATATGGAACGCCCTTTCAAAATGGCCTCTAGGTCCTATTGTCTGGTTTGTTGCAAATCACCAATACCTACCCGCCATGCTAAGGCCTTAGGAAATGAGCATGTTCTCTTGTTTTCTTAATTGTGTGACCTATAGATGAGAAAAAGAAGCCTTCTGCAAGAGGTATGTTATTTCTGATATTACTATGTATTGGACATGCTTGAAAAGCTTATGTTATACACGAATATGAAATCAGCATATTGCATTAATTGGCCCATAATTCCGAATTGTGGTTAATCTGGCGGAGGAAGCCTGAGAGCCTCACATCACCAAGCGGCATTTCTCCGCACTATATCTCCTCCCCCCACCCCCCTCCACCATACGCCCTCCTTGATGCGCGAATAGGAAGAGAGGAAGGCGGGGGTGGGAATAAAGGCGTTTATTTCCGCCTCAGACAGAGTAAAACAAAAAACAGAGTATACAGAGGCATGAGAGAGGCTCATGAGGAGGAGAGTAAATAAGCTCATAAGGAGCAACAGTGTAGGTAAAAGGCAATAAAAGAATAAGGATAGAGGCTCATGAGGAGCAATACAGCAGGAGGGTGCTCATGAGGAGCAGGAGGAGATGTACAGGGATAAACAGGGGCTCATCAGGAGCAATGTCAGAGTTCTGGTGAGGGGGGGCCGAGGAGCCCTCCGCCAAAGAGTAGGAGAGGGCTCGAGGCGCGCCCGAGGCGGGGCACGGGGCGCCCGAGGCGGGGCCCGAGAGGAAGGTCTGGGTGAGAGGAGGGTCCGGGGCCTACGTGGAGGGGGGGAGCGGGCGGCCAAAAAAGGGAGGCCCGCTCCTGAGGCCTCGGGGAGGAGGTCCGGCGAGGGTTGATCAGGGGGGCAGCGAACTCCTCAGGCCTGGGCGGGGTGGGAGTCGGGGTCGGGTCGGGCGGTTTCATGAAGGCGGTGTCGTGGAGGTCGGTGGCTGGGCTGTCTGGGGAGGGTCCCTCGTGGGGCTGGGCTGTGTCGTCCGAGGTGTGAGGTGCGAGGTGATGATCCCCGGCTTCGTCTGGGCGGCGTTTCGATCGGTGTTCGCTGGGGGGCTGTCGGTGGAGATCGCGGGGCTGTCGGCAGTGGTTGGGGTGAGGCGCCGGGAAAGGCCCCCCGGGCCGGCCGGGGGGAGGCCGGCGGATCAAAAATCCGCCGAGGCGGCCGGGGTCTGGCGCTCACGGGCTTGCTTGGTGCGGCAACCGGCCTCGCTGTGCATCGTTAATATGCGCCGTACATTGGCGCAATATGCACAGACGTGCTGGCGCCTGTCTCCCACCTCGCCGTGGGCCTCCCCGACGGGGGCCCGATCGCACGAGGCGGGGTCACGGTTCCAAGCGGAGCAGGGGGCCGCGTGAGCGTGCCTATCGTAGGCAGTGCGGGCGTCGACTTGGTGCCGGGGGAGGTGGGCGCCTCGGGCCCCATCTTGTGCCGGGCTGGGGGGCGTGTCGAGGGGGTCGACGGTCAGCATGCTGTCGACTCGGATGTTGTTGAGGGCCACGGGGTCGTGCCACCCCTGGGGGAGCCTCCCGTCCGCGATCCATGAGAAGATGGTCTCTGAGTACCGGCGGACGACCGGCCAGGGGTGGAGGAGGTTATCCCTCATGATGGTGAGGTGATGGTGGTGGAGGCCCCGGAGAGAGTGGGCCGGGAACGAGGGGTGGTTGACCAAGGTGAGGAGGGCGAGGTGATATTCGTCCTTGGTGGCTTCACCCAGTTTCACCGGCTTGCGTCCCGGCCCCCTCTCCACCAAGTCGCAGGGGAAGACATAATCCGAGGGGACACCTCGGCGCCGGACGGCGTGGTGCGCCTCGGCGGAGGCCAGTATATCGCGGACTGTGTCGGCCGCGGATGCTGGGCTGTGCTCCGCCGTCTCGTGGCGGTAGGTGGGCGACGGTCGCGGGGCGGCGGTGAGGCGGCTGTACCCCTCGTATTGCGGGTGCACCGCCCCGGGGAGAGTCGCTTGAGGCGGAGCAGGCGGTCGGCTCCCGATCGGGTCGAGGGCCCGAGGTGCTTGGACGGGCGGCAAGGCGAAGGCCGCCTCCCACGTTGATAGGGGCTGGGGGGTGTCCGGGGCTCCTCGGGGGACCCCGGCCTCGACGGCTTCCATGCGGGCGGTGAGGCGGTTGAGCGCCTCCAGGATGGCGGTGGTATCGCTTGAGGGGCGACCCGACGGCGCCGAGGGTGACGCCGAGGCGGAGTAGGCTGCGGAGCCTCCCGGGGAGCCCGAGGAGGGCCCTGGAGTGCTCATGACGGTAGTCCTGGCGTTCTTCCGGCCTTTCCCCCGTCCGCGCCCGGGCATGATGAATCGGTCCGAGGAGGAGTAGCCCAAAGGGTGAAAAAGGGTGAGGATCTGGGAAGGCGGCAGGAAGGCGAGTGCCTGAGGGAGGCGGGGGGAGGCCTTATAAGGGAACGGGGACGGGCGACAGCAGGTGAGGTGTGAATGCTGCCGGCCCGGGGGAGGGCGAGAGGTGGCGAGCAGCGGGCGTCGGGTGAGGTGTGAGTGCTGCGCGACACGGGGCCGGGGGGAGGAGGGGGCGCGCGGCGGCGTCGGGCGAGGTGGGAAAGCAGCGCGACAGCGCGGGGCGGGGGAGGGTCTCTTCCTCTCCTCGCATCAAGCGTAATGCTACGCATTACGACCAATGGGGGACCTCCGACTTTTTAGTTCAAGTTCCTGCCGTTCGCATCGCCACTGAAGTAGTGGGCCTCTCGGGCACACTATAACACTGCAAATTCAATGGCTATGAGCAATCTTCATACAAAAGAAGTGTAATATTTCTAAAACCACACCACCTAGAGACAAACCACTTGGTAGACATATAGAAAACATATTCAACAAATATATTATATTAAATTTATCAGGTTAGGTTTCTGCATTTCTATTAATTTTGAATAAAATAAACGTTCTGCACTGCGCGTACTGGCAAACTCAATGCATTGTCAATGGCCGTGAGCAATCTTCATACAGAAAAAGTCAAATATCTCTAAAACTACACCACCTAGAGACAAACCACTTGGTAGACATATAGAAAACATATTCAACAAATATATTATATTAAATTTATCAGGTTAGGGTTCTGCATTTCTATTAATTTTGAATAAAATAAACGTTCTGCACTGCGCGTACCGGCAAACTCAATGCATTGTCAATGGCCGTGAGCAATCTTCATACAGAAAAAGTCAAATATCTCTAAAACTACACCACCTAGAGACAAACCTCTTGGTAGACATATAGAAAACATATTCAACAAATATATTATATTAAATTTATCAGGTTAGGGTTCTGCATTTCTATTAATTTTGAATAAAATAAACGTTCTGCACTGCGCGTACCGGCAAACTCAATGCATTGTCAATGGCCGTTTATGCCCACTAGTACCGATGCGCCACCAAGTGTCGGAAAAACGAACTAGCCCACATGTCCCCCATTATGACTGGTCGCCGAGTGGTCACCAAGCACTCGCCGACCAATTCGGAAGATTTTGGTCTTAAGGAGGGTGTTGCTGCTGCACTTGCAACCTCCTTGCGACCTGTGTGTTCAGCAAGCGGTCACGAGAGGTTGGCGAGCACTCGCTGACTGCCACGCCAGGAGCGTGAGAATTTTGGTCGCCGACTCGGCAATCAACCCCCCCTAAACATCGGCGACCGCCGCGCCAGGAACATCCGAATTTTGGTGGGTGACTGGTGACCGGTCGCGAACTCTTGGTGACCACGTCTTGGATGTAGTGAGTCGGTCGCAGGTGAACGCTGGCCGTAGTGTGACTGGAGTATAAATCTTTTTAAAATAGTGTATATCTGCTGCAATACACACGCTATTTAATACATGCATTGTCTTTCTAGAATATAACCTAAGATAAGCTTTTGTAATGTCCTACCTCACTGTGTGATATGACATGCTACCAGTTGATTTAACTCCTTACCAAGACTTATTTCCTCATGCATTGGTTGAAATAAAGTACTTCGATGCAAGTGAAAAATTAAAACCAAACCGTTACTATGTTTCGTAAGTCTCCCGGTATTACTCCTAGCTGAAGTAGGTTGCTTTGGTGCCAAATCGTTAGCCTTGTGTGTGATTTTAGTGGGTTAAAGAAAATTCAAGTTAATTCTGTTATTTTTTTAACTGCATTGTAATTAATCAGGCATCCGCATCTGTTGGGACCGGGCGCGGTGGCCTAATCGGTATAGCGCAGGCCTCTCGTGCAGAAAGTCGGGAGTTCAGTTCCCAGTCGAATCAAACCACTTTAACCATGTCGCTTCCTAGTCTGATGCTCGGCATCACTAGGATAGGGCAAGGACTGGTTACCTCACTGTCAGAATAATGTGACTGAGTGGGATATCGGGTCATTGGATTAGCCTCTGGTCTTCAACTCTGTGATAATAACAGCTTTGGGTCAGTGTAAAACTGCCCGTTCATCCATGCCTCCTGTTGATATAGGTTGAGAACCCAGATCTACCTACTGTCATGAATCGTAGCCTATTCTACTCCCCGAAATTACTAGTGACATCAACAATAATAGGTTACTTAGTGGAGGACATCATTTGAATTACCTTCACCACAGGCTACCTGGACAACTGATTTTGGTTGTTTTTGTAATTTTTTATATGAAATTGGTATTTCATGTGAGTATTTAGAAGTCGGCCTATTTATATTGTATCGTAAATGGTGGTATGTGAAAATACCAGCTATGCATGGTTGGCTACTACTAAATTACGAAAGTCAGATCTGACACAGAATCTGCTTAGCTAAAAATAACACTGAATTGTTGTTACCTTCATCACCGGTTACCTATAAAACTGTTTTTTGGTTGTTTTTTAAATCGTTATATCGATCTTTCATGTGAGTATTTGGAAGTCGACCTATTTATATTGTATCGTAAATGGTGCTATGGAAAAATACAAGCTATGCATGGTTGTCTACTACTAAATTAAAAAAGTCAGATGTGACACAGAATCTGCTTAACTAACTATAACGCCAGTTTTTTGTTAATGGCCTTTACGGCTTTAGACAGACATGGTATGTTTCTCATAATTATTGCAGCTAATTAGTGTATTATATATTGTACATATACTATGCTGTAGCCTACACATTATTTTGTATATATAATATGTGTATGCACAAAATACTATTTTATATTCGTCTGTTCCAATTGGTTCCTATTCATGATTCAATATAAGGAAAATGATTCTTATAGTCATTCTAAATTTTCTACATTTTTCAGGGTTGTTCAAAGCACGTGACCGGGGTGAAGGGGGGGGGGTGTCAGTCAAGTACGACTGTTATCATTTAATGAGATTTTGATATTTTTCGGTAAATTTTATATTTGTTTGTACATTAGTTGATTAAGCAGGGGAATTTTCACTCGTGGACAATTGGTCTACCTCATTCCACTGCTCATGGGCCATATCCTAGTAATGCTGAACGCCAGGCTAGGTAGTGACAAGTATACATTTTTAATTGGTTTGACTCGACATGGGTTCGAATACTATGAAGTACCAAAATGAGAGGCAGGCTCTCATGCAGCCATCTTGTCTGGGTCTGTAGTAAAATGTTAATGTGTACTACTTTGGGAGGACGGGGAAGGGGTGGGTGTCTGGAAAAGAAGTAGGGCCTACTTTTTGTACTGCCTTGAAAATGTTGAAAACGTTGCATGACCACCTTAGCCACTGTATGTATGAATGTGTCTGAGATTCTCCTTCACCACTCATGGAGCACGTAATGCTAGTGGCGCCCCCGGCGCTTCATGTGGGAACTAACCTATCAGCATTGCTACGCCAAAGGTGTCTGTCATCAATCAAGCTCCCGTTCCCAAAGTTTGTAATACCCCAGTCACAGGAGTACTGCTTGCGACCACAAAGAAAGGGGTGATCACAGAGTGGTCCTCAGTGGTCGCCAAACTCCTTGTGACCATGTTGATCGCAAGGAGGTTGCATGTACTGTACTAAAAACCTGCTTGCAACCATCTTCCCTTGCAATCAAGATGGTAGCAAAGAGGTCGGCGACCATGGCTGAGGTCGCAAAAAGGTAGGTTCTTTGGTCCAAAATGGTCACAAGCCGTCGTGTGACTGAGCCTTTAAAGACCCGATATGTATGCGGTAATATAAGAATCCCACAGTTATTATGGTTGATACCTTGCATTTCAATAAACGAAATATATTCACATACATAATTTGACAACTATAGGAGCCTACAAGACACAACACAGATTCCAAGTTCACCCGAAATTAGTAATTTATTTTAAATAAAATAAAAAAAATGCAAATGAACATGCTGATTGCTATGTTGTTTGTTTTTTCTTTCAGACAATTCAGCAGCGTCAATACCGAAATGTTCGCTGTTGGTTTGGGCGGTGGTCTTGGCGACGTCACTACTGCAACCATATCACTTGCTGTTCCGATGAGTCCCCATCTATTTTAGCCCAAATAATCTACTGAGCTGACCTAATTTGTCGGCTAAGTGCACACATAAAATGCACGGTGTTACTGGATACTTTTTCTTTTTTTTCTTTAAAAAAAAATTAAAATTTTACCTCGGTACAACGCCTCGGCTACTCGAGGCCGAGGGAGAAGGAAGCAACATCCGGTACAGCAATTAGCATATTCCACTCGTACCGGGAGGACGTTACGAGGAGTTACAGCAGTTTTTGCAGGAAATATACGAGTTAACGAGTAAATACGCGTTAAATACTTGGTAGTTACGAGTATGGAGGTTTCACGCACATATTTGTCGCTTTGTTTAGCGTTTTTACGACTTTTTTGTCGTTTTATGGAATTGTGCGTGTATTTGCCGGTGCGTCGCCGTAGTATGACAACGCCACCATTTACGGGTTGACTCAATTATCGCCTTTTTGTTTACTTCTGGTCGGATTTCCGACTCGATATTCGCTATTGTTTCGTAGCGTTTTTATGACTTTAAACCCAAGAATAACATATTGCTTGGGTACATCAATATTCTCTATGAATTTTAGGATATTGGTGAATATATGAAAGAATATATTGGCGAAATACCGATTTGGGTGTCGGTACGGTAGAGTTGACATCGCCGTGTGGTTTACTTCTGGTCGGATTTCCGACTCGATATTCGCTATTGTTTCGTAGCGTTTTTATGACTTTAAACCCAAGAATAACATATTGCTTGGGTACATCAATATTTTCTATGAATATTAGGATATTGGTGAATATATTAAAGAATATATTGGCGAAAAACCGATTTGGGTGCCGGTACGGTAGTGTTGACATCGCCGGTGTGGTTTACTTCTGGTCGGATTTCCGACTCGATTTTCGCTATTGTTTCGTAGCGTTTTTATTACTCTAAACCCAAGAATAACATATTTCTTGGGTACAACAAGATTCTCTACGAATATTAGAATATTGGTGAATATTTTAAAGAATTTATTGGCGAAAAACCGATTCGAGTGTCGGTTCGGTAGAGTGGACATCGCAGTGTTGTTTACTTCTCATCGGTGGCCCGACCGGATTATCGCTATTCGCCTATTGTGTTAGCGGTTATTCTTATGAGTTTAAACCCAAGAATACAGGAGGATACGTATTTCTTGTGTAGATTTGTTTATTACATTATTTTTAATCGAAATAATTGAGCATCCAGTGGTGTTTTTCGATTTTTATGGAATTATTTTATAATTAAAATTGTGTATGTAGATGTTGGTGGTTGCCACATCACAGGTAAGATTTTTGGTTCAACAAGCCGCCCGTTGCCGAACGGAGAGCGATGTTGGCTGGAGCCTCATCTCGTTGGGATTTTTCCTCGGTTTCTTTTATGGATTCGCGTTGGAAATTAATCCTGGGTTTCTGTTGTGGATTCCCAATTTTAAGGCGTACCTCCGAGTTTCGTAGCATTTTCTCCAACTTGCTGGCGCAGTAGCCGCAGGAGGGAGAAGTGTACGGAACAGAGAGTGTGGGAGGGTACCGATATACTGGTCCCTACCCCTCGTTTGGTTTCGGCTTCCATACCGTTACCCTACGACATGACACATTAGCTTACACGCCTGTGTTGGAACGGTGTAAATACGTTCTCCAACACCAGTAGTTGCCGCCCGTGGCCGAACGCAGAGCGATGTTGGCGGAAGCCATATCACGTTTATGCTGCCGTTGTACAACGGAGAGCGATGATGGCATTACGGTTATGCCGCTGTTGGCTAATGGAGAGCCATGTTGGTGGAAGCCTCATCTATATTTACCCGCCCGTGGCCGAGTGGTGAGCGATGATGGCTGTAAGCCATATCTCGTTGTGTCACCCGTTCCAGAACGGAGAGCGATGTTGGCTGAAGCCATATTACTCTTATGCCTCCCGTTGCCTAGAGCGATGATGGTTGTGACCCCATCAGGTTATGTCACCGGTTACCAAACGGGAAGTGATGTTGGCTGAAGCCACATCCCATTTAGGCCGTCTGTGACCAAACGGAGAGTGATGTTGGCGGATGCCACATCCTGTTTGGCCGCCTGCTATCAAACTGAGAGCGATGTTGGCTGAAGCCATATCCTGTTTAGGCCGTCTCTTACTAAATGGAGGGCGAGGTTGGCTGTAGTCACATTTCCTTTTGGCCGCCTGCTACCAAAGATGTTGCCTGAAGCCACATCCTGTTTAGGCTGATGTCTTATCACGGTTGTCCGCCTAGGACCGAGCGGAGAGAGATGATGTTTGTGACTACATTATTTTTGTAGCCCATTAAAAACGGAGAGTGGTGTGGGTTGAAGTTACATCCTGTTTAGACTGTCCGTTACCAAATGGAAGGCGATGTTGGCTGAAGCCACATTCCGGTTAGGCTGCTTGTTACCAAACGGTGATTGATGTTGGCTGAAGCCACATCCCGTTTAGGCGGTCTGTTACCTAATGGAGGGTGAAGTTGCCTGAAGTTACATCACTTTTAAGCTGAGTGCAGAATGAGGTTGGCTGAAGTTGCATCGCGTTATGCCGCTCATTGACAAACGGAGAGTTTTGTTGGCTGATGCCATATTACGATTAACCCGCTCGTGACCGAGCGAAGACAGAGGTTGGTTGAAGCCACATTATGTACGTCCTGATATGAACTTAGAGGTTCTAGGGATGAAAATAAAAACAATTTGTTGGATGGCCACACTCAAATTTTCTGTTGATGGTTATAGGGTGTCTGGCCTGAGAGATATTTGGCTGGGTTAGCCATGGGTTGTACTGTTACTAACGGTACCAGTCTGGATATGATTATAGATTTTTCTAGGAGGAAACAATAAACAAATAGTTGGTTGAGCACTCTATATTTCAATGATCCTGAGATCTTTGAGTTAAGGGTTGTTTGCTTACGATGGGAAGTAACCCCAAGGCTCCCATTTCTGATAAGTACTCGTTACCGGTAGTGATGGTTTAAGCCCTCCCTGGTATAACCTGTGTTAGTGGGATAGAGAATCGGCTCATGAACCTAGAGTAATGCTCTCGCTCAATATCTCAAGAGAATAAGGAGAGGTTGTAAAGCAAACTCAGAGGGCCATGGAAATGGTTTTTTCCAGGAGGTAAAAATAATAGTAAGGTTTCCATAAATTGATGATTCATTCATTATGGTCCAGTCATAGTCGAGCTGCTCACAGGCAGTTCCGACCAAGTTATGAAACAGACCAAACTTTTGTAAGGTTTATTTCGAATGAACAAGTATTTGAATTTACTTGTTTACCAAGTGGTTTAGCTTGTGCTCTCCCTTCTTTACAAATTGTTAATTTGTTCGCTCATGAAAAGTGAAGGACAGGATGTTCCCGGACAGTGATGATTCATGTTTTGCTGGGCAATCAAAAGCACTGGTCAAATTGCAGTAAATGGTTTAGGTACCACATTTACGAAGTTAGGAGTTGCTGGAAAACATACGACAGAACTAAAATGGATTTTGGAAGGCCGTTGACTTGATGAAGAACTTAGATCATATTAATGTTCTAGAGTTGAGATGCAGTGTATTTAGGGTTAGGTGTTTAGCCGGCATGCCCTAATGCTATGTCAGGATGTTGACAGATAGTACTACAGTAATGGCTTTCATTCGCAACATGGGAAGGACAATGTCCAACTCATATAATAAGAGAGTGAAATTAAATTGGAATTGGGGAAGCCACATATATATTTTGTTGGCATCATGAAATAATAACATTTTATAAAGTTGTTCATGGCATCCAGGGCAAGATTTTGGCAAGTGGACTCTTTGATTTGGGAGGAAAATAAATTTTATTACATTTTCCTAAAAACATTCAGCCGAATCGGCAGAGTAGCAAGGAGGGCTTTGATGGTCCCTGTTTGGGACATGCAGCCATGGTTGGAAATATTAGCCTTAAGAGCTAAGGACTTTATAATTTTCCTACATATAAGAGAACATTTTTTAAGCATTAATGAGTCGTGGGGATGTGTTAACAACACCCCTTCTGGCATTCCTTTCGGAACACATATGTACAACACTTTGGAAAGTTACTCGGCATGATTATTTGGACTGGTCATTAAATGATGATATTGGTTCAATAATTTGATTGGTTTGAATCAAGAAAGAATAACAAGTTACATAAATAATTTGTATGCCATCCACAAAATTAATGGGGCATTTTTTTGTTTAAATATATAAAGTTAAGCCAATGGAACCATCCCTTGCCGAGGTAGTCCGCCTCTTACGAATGATGTAGGATGATGGATTAGGTTATGGAGCCATTTATGCAGCTCGATGAGCTTTTTTCGGTCATCTTACCAAGGAGTGACGGAGAATTAATTGGGAAACACGAAGTCCTTCAGTGTTTTGGGAGGTCATTATATGAAAGAAACCCTCCTAAACCATAGTATAATAGGTTTTGGGATGTCTCAGGGGTATTTAAGTTTTCTTGAAAATGGTCTAGTTAGGGACATCTATAGATAAACAGCTAGGCTATAAATTAGCTGTATTGTTACTTTGGGTAACCAGTCATAGGGCCCAAGTAATTGTTGACCTTTTTATTTACTGGCCTAGACATTGATGACAATGAGGCCATGTTTGATTTGGAAAATTTAAAAATCAAACAGTACAGGAGATCCCCTCTCCTTGATTCTTTTTAATGGGTTCCCACATGACAGGAAAAACTGTGTGTAGTGTCAGCCATTAGGGCTTATATATCCAAGATAAAAGGAATACATAATTCCGGATAGTTTTTGGTAAGCTTCATAAAGCCACATAAGGCTTTATCCAGAGATGCGATCGCCAGTTGGACGATTCACGTGCTCAAGTCAGCAGGATTTGACATAGGACGCTACGCTTCGCACTTTACAAGAGGTGCTATGGTCTCGAAGACAAGACAATTGGGAATCTCAGTGAAGAGAATCCTAGCATATGCCGGCTGCAAGACGGCAAGGTCGTTGGCTAAATATGGCAACATACGACTAGAAAAGACAGGCGGGGTTGTAACCCGCCTACTCACCAACTAAGAAGATGTGTGAGAATTTACAAAATTGGAATTTATAACTGAAAAATTTACTAGGTTTATCAGATAATAGAGGATAAAAATGAGGCTACGTAAAGTCTCCCTCGGCCTCGAGTAGCCGAGGCGTTGTACCGAGGTAAAATAGTATAGTTAGACGAATCTTACCTTGGTACAGATGATGGATAACTCTTGTTTTCCCGAGGTACAAGCCTCGGGTAGTCGTGGGCTAGGGCCCACCCACCACACCCTGCCACGACTATTACGTTTGCTTGTGCCAAAAAGAAAACATGAGGAATTCCAATCATTAAGCTCATTTTTATCCTGAATAATTACGTGAAGATTGCTGTACCGGATGTTGCTTCCTTCTCCCTAGCCCACGACTACCCGAGGCTTGTACCTCGGGAAAACAAGAGTTATCCATCATCTGTACCAAGGTAAGATTCGTCTAACTATACTATATATTATAATGAAGGGTTCAGACGCAAAAACCGACATCCAATGTAGCTATGGTCTGTCAAGTAGACTTTGTCACTGTGCTTTCCAGTTAATGTATATCGGTTTCATATTATGGAGTGCATTATATAGGGGATATATCAGCTTCTGCGAATAAACAGATTTGACTAGTGGGGACCAGACGGGATGGCCGAATGAATTAGAGCGTCCGACTCCCGTGTTGGTTGACCATGGGATCGTGGGTTCGAACCCTGGTCGAGTCAAACCAATGACTTTAAAATTGATACTCGTCGCTTCCTAGCCAGGCGCTCGGCATTATTAGTATAGGGCAAGGACTGGTTGGCTCAGTGTCAGGATAATTTGACTGGGATATCAGGTCATGGTGCTGGTGGCCTGGTCTCCCAGTGGGGCAGCACTATGAAGTCACTATGAGTGTGCACTGTCACAAGTCGGTACCCATCCTGATATGACCTTAGATGTTGCTAGGGCGTAAAACAACAAGAAACAAACAAAGACTAGTGGGATGATGGCAACTTCAGTTCATAGTAGTGATGGTTTCGTTTTGGCTCAGAAGGTATTTGTCGGTTTTTGCGCCTGAACACTTCATGCACACACACACACATAATACATATTCTACTTATCCGAAATCCTTGGATTGGGGGTCAGTTGTGTTTCGGAAACCAGAATGTTCCGGATTTCAAAATAAACGTAATAATCAGCCATTAATACTGCAGTAAGAATGCGTGAAGAGGACTACTCACTTTAATGGGATAATTATTGACCCTCATATTAGAATATATATAGAGCTTCAAAGCAACCTCCACAAAATGTATGAATATTCACACTAAATGGGATAAATAATAGTATTAGTTTATTTATATGCTGTCGGCCTATGGGGCGGGGGGGGGGGTAAATTTGTGAAAATAAGATAAGAGATTGTGGACCTGTATGCCAGAGCATAGATACATTGTCGCACTGCAAGCACATGCGAACAATTTCTCAGTCTCATATTTTGTTGATACTAAATCTTTTATATGCCCTTTATATATAAAAAAAATAACATGTACTTACAAGTTTGTTATTTCCTGTAAGCCCGTCAGGAAAATTCTGTGCTTCAATAAAACAATTTTTAGTATGGCTTCTCCCATATAGTATATATATATATATATAATTTTTTTTTTTTTTACTATATACACACACACTGGCAGTCATAGGAGCGATCAAAATTAGGAACATTTCTCGGTGGGGGCCCCCGATGTTCACAGCAAAGGTATGTTTTAGTGAAATGGTTTACAAGACTGGTGTGGTGCCCAATTAGCCGCGTGCGTGTGTATATATATACATGGCATTATATATATGGCATACAAAAATATATATATACATATATGTGTATATATAATACGCAGACAAAAGTTCCTGCCCGAGGGTCTCCAACCAGTAATCTAGGTCGATGACAGTAGAGCAAAATTGACAAAACGTTGTTTAATTAAAATATTTATAAAGGAATCACAGCGTACACATCAACATGTGTACGTGCGTATTTTACTAGTTTAATTATTTTAGAGCACACCATATTAGGTGTGTATTTACTGGTATTGCAGTAGTGTTTTGAACTGATTAATAAGTGTTTTATGCTTTAATTCATACACAAATAAACGGAATTTAGTTCACCGAAATCCCATGTCGCAAACAGGTGGCGATTGTTGGTTGGTTGCGTACCCGGCAACTCGATGACACCGCCACCTGGTGTCTTTTGCAAATCGTGTCCAAACTTGCGCCACAACTTTGTTCACAGAAATACCAAAGATATTACAACACTGTAATGTACTAATATTCTTTTCTTTTAAATACACACGCCCTTATCATCTGACTATGTATACATATGTAGGCTTAAATATATCCGTAGGAGTAGCCTATATATATAGAGCATATATATAGCTAATATATATATATATGTGTAATATATATATATACAGTAAAACCTCTCTACCCGACCACCTCCACAGATCGACCACTCCCCTATATCGATCGCTTTAGTTGGGTCCCAACAATACCATTGTAACCATATTCTAATTCCCTAAACAGATCACCTCCCTAAATGGACCACTTAAAGTCGGTCGATATAGAGAGGTTTTACATATATATATACGCGCCTACACACATACGCAGTGAAACCTCGGTTTTCGAACAGTTCGCTTTTCAAACACATCGGTTCTCAAACATATCTTTCTCACAAAAAGTGCATCGGTTTCCAAACGCATTCGTGGTCGAGGACTACAAAGAAACAGAACACAGAATTAAACCAAGATGTTATAGAGGAAACAAATCCAGAGTTTCAGTTACCAGTAGGCCTACCTGATGTTCTTATGGAAGTGCAGGTAAACTCCCCTTCCAAACAGTAACATCCCTCCCCTCTTCCTTCCGCTACCAAGTCTCTTCTGTACATGGAAGATGAAATTAAATTGTCTACTTTATTTATAATTATTGTTTACTTCTTTTCTGCTAGATGTTAAACATATATAGACCCTATTCAGGGCAAAGAAAAGCTTTCATTTGGGGGTCATGAACGGATTAATCCATTGTTCATGTAAGTGTAGTAGGCTGCACTGACCTCTCAGGCAAGTAACCACATAGACAGGTAGGCGTGGTTAGTGTGTTGATCTCACGGAGCCTAGGTGGTGTAATGGTTAGCACACTGGCCCGGAATGCAAAGAGATGTGGGTTCGAGTCCCACTCTAGGCACAATATTTCCCATTTTCATCACCCCCACGACACTGGTCCCATGACCAGGATCCTGTACAAGCTTTGCGCTGTATGGTTGTTGAACCTACCCTGTGTATGTATGTGTTAGTGCATTGCCTGTATGTATGTAATTGTAAGCATTACAAGACTTACAATTCCAGGGGGACGAGTGTAGTGGTCTGCACTGACCTCTCAGGCAGGTTACCACATAGACAGGTAGGCGTGGGGAGTGTGTTGATATCAGGGAGCCTAGGTGGTGTAATGGTTAGCACACTGGCCCGGAATGCAGAGATGTGGGTTCGAGTCCCGCTCTAGGCGCAGTATTTCCCATTTTCATCACCCCCACGACATAAGCATTGGATTTGGTTCGCGAACATTTAGGAACGAATTATGTTTAAAAACTTACGGTTTCACTGTATATAACCCCCCCCCCCTATATGGCTTTGGATGCTACTCAATTAAGTAAAAAACCAAATGTATGTAGATGCAAATAAATAATATTTCAGTACTCAATTTTATTCACATATATAACATTGTTGGGTCAACTAGAGTAGATCAGCTGACCATTTACATAGCCATCCTTCAGGTCAATGCGGCAGCTTTGACTGACAAAATGCTACTTATTTGGTTGTGTAGCTAGGTATTAACACCTGTCCAAAAAGAAAGAAATCCCTCGACTGTAACATATATCCCGATGTAGATTGCGGATATAAACATGGCCTATGTAACTGGTTATTAATATTTGCTTGTTTTACGTCCCAGCAACATCTAAGGTCCTATCAGGACGGGTATTAATACTTAGTGATGCATAACTATGTGATCAAGTAATCCTAATGGGGACAATCTCTGGGTCTTTTAGACTTTACAAGTAAATGCTAGGCCATTGAATGTAGCAATACATGATTGCAAATTCATCACATAATATCAGAGCACAGAGTTAGTTTTACTCATGTTTGGTATATTTATTCTCAAAATTTCAGCGATTTATATTTTAGAAAGAACTTGATTAGATCCAAGGAGTGTTCCTGCATGGGTTATGTATATTAAGAACTGGTGTTGTTTATCAGTATGCTGTTCTATTAAGTACTTTTAAGACATGACATATAGTTTGTGCTTATATGAAAATCAACTTGATGACCAGTAATTTTAATTTGACTCACAATGTTGAATTTTTTTTTAACTGAAAATTTTATATCATTGCTATTGGTAACCATCAATCTATAGTAAATAAGAAAACTAAAACTGCAATTTAATCATGACCTATGTACATTGTCAGCGTGCCGTTCAAAAACATGTATGTACATAATATATTTGAATAACTGCAGTGATAGTGTGCAATTTGTAAAAACTACACTGAAGAATTATGTTATTCATTTCGATGTATACATAGCATGGCAAACAAACCCATCGACACCTACATGGACTTGTGCCGTTCGTCGCACAGCCATGCAAGTACAGATATTGTTTCAAACATCTTTCATCTGAATAAACATTCTACTAACATCACCGATTTCTTTAACATTGTATTTTTGGACATTAAATTGTACTTATATTAATAGTTTTCGATTTTTATAAGTTATTAAAATCCAAAACTACTATCATACTACGTACATATATTATGAATATATTCTAAACTAACCAAATTTATTAATAAATATTTACATTATTCATGGAAATAACCAGCCAGCTAATAGTAATATCCATTGTTAATAACATTGTTTGAACAGAACGCCCATGCTAGTCCATATTTAATGCATTCAGCAAACTCGGTTTTGAAGAGATCCAATGACATTTCCTTTCTATAAGACTGAACCAATGGACATATGACCACTCTTCAAAGTCACTAAAATTCATTCACATAAGCAGTGTCGGCTCTAGGGCTCGGGCCCCCGGGCAAAACTGAACTTTGGCACCCTCACAAGTATAATTTTAATATGCGCCGTTAGTAGGTGGGTGAGGCGCCGCCTGGAGGAAAGGAGGGGAATTAGGGGAGCTGCTTGGGAGCAGACCTCCCGGTCTCCAGGCCGCATCCCAACATCCTGCACGGAGCATATCAAAAAGTTTACAAGAGCAATATCGGAATAAGAACAATAAAGGACAGGAGCATTACATACATAATAATATTTGCATAATTACTTTATACCTCACATAACTAGGATGGTAAAGAATTTTTTGAAATTACATTTGGTGTCCCCTAGCATGTGGCGGTCCGGGCGGCTGACAGATATTCCGGTACCTTTAGCTGGCCGTGTGCATAAAGTCTCCTGATGAAAGCAAGTTCCTCATACAACTACAGGTACAAGACCAAATATCCGGCAAGCTCGGTACAGGAAGTTGACCGGATTTCAGGATTTTGTGGAGACATTCAATTTTCAAAACCAAAATGTTCAATCTTATTCTACATATCTAACTTAGACAGTGGTACATTTATTAAACCTTTGTCGCCACACATAGGGCGGAATACTGAGGCAATTGAATAGAATCTCTTACTGCAGAAGCCTATGCTGTCACTTTTGGCATGCTTGCCAAAATTAAATTTGCATGGTTGCATGCCATCTATCTCAAAAGTTAGTCATTTAAAATCAAATTTACTTCTAGCTAAACTAAGTTAGACTATAACCATCAACCTAATCTCAGAAAATGATACACCTGAAACTCAAAATCATCGGACTATGCAACTTTAACCAGTTTTTAAAATAGCCCGTTTTCTGGTAATTGCAGATTTCTGGAAACCGGATGGGTTGTTCGGTACTTGTATGTGCATTAGATTTCTGTATCCATGCCGCTATGTGCCAGCAATGATGAAGTTCTCCAACTCATTAAGGTCGAGTGAGCGGTCCGAAGGGTGGCTGATGATGGGTACGAGCTGGTTGCGGGCGTCACTCACATCCTTCAGGATCTTCTCAGGGTTAATGGTGTTACTCCGAGGGTCAGCCTCTGAAATGAGATGTAGGACAGGTATTGTATGCAGGGCCGACCCTAGGGTTGCTTGTTCCCCAGGAAAGATGAACTTCGGCACCCTTACAAGTATAATTTAAAAAAGATTTTAACACTGACGTAGTACCACCATACACATGGCACCCCGGTCGACTGCCCGGCCAGTCCTGGTGGCTTTACAAAAATAAAGTACACACAATGTATATGTGTATATATGCTAGCAGGGCCGCCTCAGAGTCAGAGTGAACTCCACAACATCTTTTTTGTTGTTGCCAATTTGCGTTCAACGTGTGCCTTGGAGACAACTCCGAGACGTCACACTTTTCGAGTAGGAGACGAAAACAAACAACTCAGCCTCCAAAATGGCCACGGTTGCAGGGTTATATTTTTCCTACCTTTTCTTTAAAAAAAACTTATTTTTCCAACTTTTGTTGTTTTGATTTGCTGCAAATTACTGTAACGGTATGCCTGTCTTTGGTTTATAAAAAATAAATGGAAAGTTGTGTGCTCAAAACATCAGGTGCCGCATGCGCACCGAGCAACAGGAAGTGCACGTTATGGAGGATGCCATTTTCGATAAATCCGACAGCTAAAACGCCGTTTATAATGCAAGATTTGCAATTTCTGAGGTGTAGCCTAGCTGAACGCGGCTCATATCATATATGCTTTGTGCTTTATGTCTGTACTGGCATCTCGGGCTTAGTTCAGGCGACTAGCCACGTGTTGTCACCAGAGTCGGCATGTGACTCAGTCAACGTAAATTACAGACATCCGACAATCTTTGTACTGTAGAACCTTTGAGTAGACAAAGTTTGATAATCATTGTAGCTCATTACGGTTCATGGAGAAGAGAGTTTTCTCTTTAAGATTTATACTGCCTATTATGAATAAGTCTGAATAGTCTTGTTTTCACCATTAGACAGTTTGTCGATAGAGATCTTTTAACCTCCCACACCTTATAGAGCTGGTATGAGAGCAACTGGCCTTCGATGACGCTGTAAGTTATACACAGTAATGGAAATCCAAATTGGCAGAGGTGATGGCATGGAGACTAGTGACTGACCTGCCTTCTGAACAGTATCAGCAAGAGTGTAAATGAAGCGGCTCAAGTTGATGTACTCGTTACTGGACGCCAGTGGGGGCCGAGAATGGACATTAGCACAATTACCTCCTGTCACACCTTAAATAAAGAATAAAATACAGAACTGCATACATTTACACATATCACTTAATATGTGAGTGTTGTCAACAATTTAAACTAGTAGAATACAGTGATGTGTTCACATTGGTAAATACGCTGTTTCAAATATTGATCTGATGGTTAAACAGTGCTGTCGTTTTCTCACTCCTAAAAAGATTTAAATACAAAACTGCATACATTTACACGCAGTACCTCATATGTGAGTCTTAGCAACAATTTAAACGAGAATACAGTGATATTTGATCATATTAGTAAATATGCTATTTCAAATATTGAGCTGATGAAAGGAACTATTGTCATTTTCTCACTCCTCTCGCTCCTATTTAATATGAACTAATTATTGCAACAATTGGCAAAATATAAATCATATCTTGACAATAACATTTTCCGAATATTAAATTGTTATTTAAAAAATTTAATTATTATATATGATTTGGTGAGGTAAGGGGTTAGGGGTTCCTTTTCAGATTAGGCACCGTCCTGATATGACCTTAGATGCTGCCAGGACGTAAAACTCCAACAACCAACCAATCAATCAGATTAGGCTGAGTGATGGATACTAGATAGCAGTCAACCCCAGAATTGCTTCTTTAAATAACCATGTCAATATTGAGCCAAATTCACCTTGTGACATATGGGCGATGGACACTTCAATATTCATTCCATGTACAGGCCATCCATTCAGTTCCTCTATAGCCTTATCTGCATCCTTTCGCGAAGTGAACCGAACGAACCTTCAACAATACCGTTAATTAAAATAAAGCTGTCAACAATACCGTTAATTAAAATAAAGCTGTCAAAGAAATATTGTATATGGATTTAGCACGCTTAAATTAGCTATTCTCAATTTTACATATTATTTTGATCAGTTATTCCCATGGATACATGAGCCCCATGTCAAAACTCAAGTGTGACAGTTCTTTCTATATTTTCTTTTTTCATAGTGACATCATTTTACCCGTCTCCTTTTCTTCTTTGCATTTTAAGGACCCGAATGCTAAATGAATTCTTAAACATGTGCATGCATTTTCTGTACCCATCATTCGCTTATGCCATTTTTTAAACGATAACTCTATTACGTTTATTGTTACAATCTACCTTACTTTAGTTTGAAACAACTTTTATTATATATGGCTACCACTGGAGATATTTGAAGTTAAAATATTCTAAATTAATTTGAGTATTTTGGATACCATAGATTTCAGTAGTAAAGTTCTATTACATTGACTTTTATGATGTAACAAATGTTTATTAAGTGCAGCAGTATGTAAGTTAGATATGTTTAGAATATTTGATAATTTCATCGGACTACAAAATTTTAAGGGACAATAATGAAGCATAGATATCTCGGCAGAAATAGGTTTCACAAAGAACCTCGAGCATATAAGGTATGGTACTTACCCGTACGTTCTTAGGTGGTTACTCGGATAATTTCGATGCACAAATACACTACTTATTTCGCCACACTCTTTAAACAGGTCACGTACCGTCTCCTGAAAAGCACACGCCATAAGTAAATTAATAATGCTACCTGCTGTAAGGGCTAGGACAAGTACCTTTGCAAATCTACCAGATTGACCTGATCTACTTCGGTGAACATGTCTTAGTAAAACCACGTGCACCCGTATACACTATACTTAGCCTCGTATTCATTGTTCACTTTTAGTTTTAGACACAACTCCAGATAATTGAGATTTAATATCCCAACAATTAAAATCTTAGTGATAGCAAGGTTGTTAATTTTTTTAATTTGAAATTCAAATGTTTCAGAACTACTTAAATATGTATTCACCCTATTCACGCCGCGGCCATGTTGAAACCAGACCGAGGGCACTTACGCGTCGGCGAGGCGCCGCTGTATGTAAAGTGATGTGAATACTTTTTTGTCGACCAAAACCTCTCGAAATCACTCAGATTTGAGGGATTTCATTTTTGAAAGTAACATCTTCACCTTTGCATATCTGTTTTCTATCTATTGGCCAATTTTCAGGAAGATTGGGTGACTCTTGCATGGTGATTTTTCCTATTCTTTAACTACAATGTGACTGTCAACTTCAAGTCTGCATAGTTATGGTGGTATCATGTAATGCAGCACTGTCAGTGTAGCTATCTGTGCAACACAGTTAAACAACTAGTCTTAGTAATTACAAATTAATAAAAGCTTTAAAAGGGTTAAAATATATTTGTTAAATATATCTATATTAAGAAAGTTATGCAATTTTGAATTTAAGGAAAGTTTGGCAGCCAAGGTGAGTGACTTTGTTGACATTGCCTACTGAAATGCATCTGATCATCACTCAATCTTCATGAAAATTGACCAATAAATAGAAAAAAAGGTATGCAAAAATGAATATGAAAGTTTGAAAAGTGAATATCTTCAAATTTTACTCCTTTAATTTATGTAGTAGTTCATACACATCGGCACACAGTAGTGTCTTATGGCCATTTCCAATATCGACGCTTACTCAGCCTCGTTCTGATGACGAATTAGGTCGCGCGTGAATAGGGTGAATAGTCTGATGAAAACAACACTTTAAAAATAGAACATTTACCAAGATTTGATGCTACATGTCTAAATTGTGGATGTTATTCTTAACATCAGTAATTCGCGCCGGAGACGAGACAGCCCGAGCTACGACACTACACAAACTGAACCAATATCAGGACCGACGGCTCCGATCTCCCCTGCGGTTAACGCGGTACGGTGGCGCCACCTAGCATCAACGCCGACAAGTCCTGACCAACGATGTTAGTTCCAAACATTTCCACCGAATGCCGCCACCTGCGCACTGACGCTACCTGAGCGCGCCAAATTCAAACAATCGACCACAACCACCACAGCAGCCTTCATATCAACATCGCCCACCATTCCTTCACGACACGAAACAACACGCCATCGCCATGCCGCAATCACGAAAATCAGCAAGGAGCGCAGCAAATACCAGGCAGAACAATGCACCTAAACCTACAGGATGCCCCAAGAAAATTGACCCTGAGACCAGTGAGGCCAACGAGACACATGGCGCCAACAACCAACGGGCACCGAGACGCAGGACGCCGGCAGCCGAGCACCCCGCCTCACCTGCACCGACGCCCGCACCGGCACCCACGCCACAGGAGGCAAACAACCAGGAGCTGATACAGGCCATGAAAGCAGCCGTAGCCGACCAGCTCAGTGAGTTTAAATCTATCATGGCTAGTAGGTTGGAGGCACTGGAGGCAGGCAACAAGAGGAGGAACACCGGCGAAAGGGAAGACATGACACAAGAGAGTTGTGACAGTGACACCGGGGAGGCCCCGGCACCGGCAGCGATGACTAGGCATGTGGCCGACACCCTGCAGGCACACCGCCGGCGCACCACTGAGCCCAAATCTAGCGTAACAGTGAGGACGATACCTGCACCGAGGCAGGGACAAAGGAAGATGGCGGACACACTGAGACTCCAATCAATGGATGACGACCTGGATGCCGAGGACTACAGCGACAGGTGCGACTACGCCAGCACCCAACCCAGGACAGTCAGCCAGACTGAACGAACGAGACAAATGGATCGACGGAGCCAAAACTATCAACGACATACTTGCAGCAGCTGGCACAGCCATAAACAAGAAGAGAGGTAAAACCCCCCATCTACCTAATTTATTCGTTATGCGTGGTGTAAAACGTGAGAAGGTGGCAGTAGGGGAAGCCACGCTGGTAGAGTACATAGCCGCACTGTGTAGAATGATGAAAGTGGTAGAGGTCCCGGTGGCCTGGAAAGACCCGCGCATCGAACATATTCACCAGATCGCCATCATGGCGGTCGACTGGGAGTGGGAGACCTGCCGCACGTGGTCCGAAAACGTCTTCGCCATGATAGACGACGGCAGACTCCCACGGGGCTGGAGCGATAAATACGCCATAAAAGACATTCAGAGGGATTTGTTTGCAGTCGGGGTGAGGGCTGGCACCCACACCTACACAAAGGGCGCGAACGCTAACGCTAAAAACAACATCGGCAGCACGCACAACAATGGCACCGGACAAGCCACCAGCAGCTCAGGATATGAAGGGAGACAAGACTTCAACCGGGACACGGACGGGAAGCTGTGTCACACATGGAATTGGGGAAATGAGTGTACCTTCGCATCAACCCACGGTGAAAATCCAGATAAGAAAGCTCATGTGTGCGCGTGGTGCGCCAATAAGTACCGGCGCACCAACCTCCACAAAGAAAAAGACTGTCTTAATGAGAAGCGGTTCTTCGACAGAAAGACCGGTCACTCAGCCACATCCGGAACCCAGCAGTCAGGTCAGGGTTTTTAATGGACGGCTCCATGGATGATAACGATGTGACGGGCATGGAGCCAGACCACAAAAACCCTGACGATAAACATTACACGGACCAACACGACCGAGACACAACAGTGAGTAAAAAACAGCACGATAACCTCATTGTAAACTGTGAAACCCCCGCCCAAGTTACTGCATGTGCCCGTAAAATACACCACCAAACACGCATAAATAACACACAACTCTGCAAAAGGGCTGATGACTGGAGTCAGATAGGCGAGAGTGTAAACATTGGTGGTCAAACTGGCGGGGATTGGGGGGGGGGGGGTGGTAGCCGCCATGTTGAAAGCGGGTACAAGGTCTGCTATGTCAAGCCTGGAGTAACACGTGCAAAAAACGCGGGAACTACACCGGATAACGTCCAACCCGACCCCTCAACCAAGATGGCCGCATGCCATCAACGACCGCGGCCAGAGCATAGCCGCCCGGAATGATCATGACGTAAACACACCAGGTGGCGACACTAGCGAGCAACAACAAACATGGCCGACATGTGACACAGCCACAGGGGCCGCCCAAGCCGCAGGAGGGATCAAAGATGGCCGCCCACCCGGGGCACCCTGGGCAGATGGCATGTCAACAACAATGGAGCACCACGCCCACACGAGTCCACCCGGCCACACCCACACCACGACAGACGAGTCAATGGACTCCCGCATTGACATGCAACACGCCACCGACATCATCACTGCCAACGTGGCACACGAGCCACAAGTTAACGACAACCTTGATGGAAACCTTGATGGAAACTTTGATGAAGTGATAATGGTAGGGGGTGATGTGCATGAAGGGGAGGCATGCCCACCTCGCACACCGATAGCCTACAGGCCGATCCTGGATAGGATCTGGCCACACCCCAACCATAGTCTATGGGGCGCCCATCCGGACTACCTTGAGACTTACAAACAGGTCAGGCTCACGGCCCTGCCCAACTACATGAGGGTGAGAATACCAATCCCCTCTGGACTTAACATACAGGCGTGGCGAAAACTACTGGTCGGCTATCACGACAGGCATATCGTGGATTACCTCAAATTTGGCGGGCCAGTCGATTACACCGCCGACACGCCCCCCACCACCACAGCTGGCAACCACAGAGAGGACCCAGCCCACCTGACTTTCATTGAAGAATACATGAAGACTGAGATCCAACACGGTGCCCTGCTCGGCCCTTTCCGGGTGCCGCCCTTCGAGCCCTGGACACAGTCGAGCCCGATGATGACACGCCCCAAGAAAAACACCACGACCAGGCGTGTCATAGTCGATCTCAGCTGGCCCAGGGCAGCCAGCGTCAACACAGGCATACGCAAGGGCTTCTACCAAGGGAAACCCAGGCCCTACACACTCCCAAACGTGATGGACGCTGCCGACGAGGTCGCCAGGATTGGCGGAGGCTGCTATCTCTGGTGCGCCGACCTTGCGCGAGCCTACCGTCAGCTCCGCACCTGCCCTCTCTACACCCCGCTTCTGGGAATATCCCTTCATGACAAACACTACATTGACATCGCACCTCCGTTCGGCTGCAGGACATCCTCAATGGCCTGCGCACGAATCACCAATGCGGTCGTGTACTTGCTTCGAAAAAAGGGTCACTTCATACACTGCTACTTAGATGACTTTGTAGGCGTGGCACCCATGGAGCATCAGGCATGTGCAGCCTACCAAGACTTCATACGCCTGGCAGCTACCCTGGGACTCGACCTCTCACCTTCTAAGTGTGTACCACCTATGAAGACGCTGGAGTGGCTCGGGTTCCGAGTGTCGGCGGACGACATGACAGTCACCATCCCTCGGGATAAGCTCGATGACGTCATAGACGATTGCAAGACCTGGATGACTAAAAGATCAACATCCAGAAAAGACATACAAAAGCTTGTTGGCAGGCTGCACCACATAGCCCGATGCATAGAGCCTGCACGCCACTTCATGTCACGCATCTTTGATGCGCTGCGCCACGCCCCCTACAGCGGCAAGCAAGACATTCCCGAGGAGCTTCGTAGTGACATAAGGTGGTTCTTGCAGTATGCGGCAAGATCAAACAGAATTGTACTCCTGAAACAAGACGAGAAAGCCCCCTGGATGATAGAATGCGACTCCTGCCTCAAAGCAGGAGGGGCATTCTCCACGACCCATTACTACTCAAAGAGCTACCTGCCCGAGCTCACCGACAGATACACTAACATTGCCCACCTTGAGGCCATGAACCTGGTGGCTGCCCTGAAGGCCCTGGGCCCTGACAACCCAGCCGACTACAAAATAGTGATCAACACAGACAACGCAGCTAGCCAGCATGTACTCTCCTCCGGCGCCGGCAAGGACCCTGTTCTAACTGCCTGCGCCAGGGAGATCTGGCTATACGCTGCAAAACACTCGTGCCAGATAGAGGTCCTCTACAAGCCAGGAAAGGACCTGGTGCTGGCAGACGCCCTTAGCAGGCGATGTATCGACGCAGCTGCAAATGCCAAGGCAGTGTACATGACCCAACAAATGGGGCTTGATGAAATTGAAGTAACATTCGATGATATTTTCACTGCAGGCTTATAGGATAACCTGGGAATCTCATACTCAAATTGGCTCTCTATTCCCAGGTTACTCGGACGACTCATACACCAGGGTGATGGAGATCTACTTTGCCGGCCTGGCGGCCGGAACTTGGAGGAACAAGACTGTGTAAACCCGGAAGTATCTCCAATTCGCCGCACCACACCAGTTCGACCCGCTGGCCCTGGCGCAGTACGACCTCCTGGACTACACACGACACCTGAACGACTCCCTCGCCTCGCCAGGAGCAGTAATGAACTACCTGAGCGGTGCGAGAACTTGGGTTCTCCTGTTCGCAGGAGTCACAGCTGCATTCGACTCGTACCCTGTGACCCTCATGAAATGAGCGGTCCTCAGGCTCTCTCACCACATCCCACACCAAGCACCGCCCCTCACACCAGCGAGCATAAGGGTGGTGGTCCACCAAATGACCATGGCTGGCCCGCCTGCATACGTCCTGACAGCAGCACTACTGGTCAGATACCATACCCTCCTAAGGCAGAGTAATCTGCTCGCCACCAACTCACGCTACGACACCGGCCACTCACTTCAACGCGCCGACATCGCCCTGGCCAAGGAAGGACTCATGATAAGAGTCAACTCAACGAAGACAAGATGGAGGCCCGGACAGGCATTCACCATCGTGATCCGACCGGCCCCCCAAAACATCACATGCCCCATCGACGCCTGGTGCCGATAAGTACAATACCAATGCCCCCCAGCATCCGGCCCCGCCTTCATCATGGCGGGAGGCGCTCCCTTAATGGCGCCGACCCTGCTGGCCACCCTCCGCCTGGCACTCGCAGTGTCTGGAATCCCCAACCCAGATGCTTACACGCTCCACAGCCTCCGGAGGGGCGGGGCACAGGCTTGTGCCGCAGCTGGGCGCTCCCTGGAAGAGATCATGGAGATTGGCTCCTGGGCCTCGGCAGCCGTGTATTCGTATGTCCCCAAGCCCGCAGATGATCACGACCTCAAACCCTCCCAGTAATTGGCTGAGGGTTTGATTCCTGTGTATTAACCATTGTATCGTGGAGAAATGGCTGTCTTCGGTTGATTTGTTGTATTTGATGTCATGACTGTCTTGATGACTCCTTCCGACGAATAAACTACCCATATATACACCATTTTGTCTCCGTGTCGTGAATTGTGGATGCTATTCTTAACATCAGTAATTCGCGCCGGAGACGAGACAGCCCGAGCTATGAGACTACACAAACTGAACCAATATCAGGACCGACGGCTCCGATCTCCCCTGTGGTTAACACGGTACGGTGGTGCCACCTAGCGTCAACGCCGACAAGTCCTGACCAACGATGTTAGTTCCAAACATTTCCACCGAATGCCGCCACCTGCGCACTGATGCTACCTGAGCGTGCCAAATGCGAACAATCGACCACAACCGCCACAGCAGCCTTCATATCAACATCGCCCACCATTTCTTCACCCACCCACACCTATAACTAATGATCAAGCGGTAGGTCTGAGGGTTTGATTCCTGTGTATTAACCATTGTATCGTGGAGAAATGGCTGTCTTCGGTTGATTTGTTCTATTTGATGTCATGACTGTCTTGATGAGTCCTTCCGACGAATAAACTACCCATATATACACCATGTTGTCTCCGTGTTGTGAATTAGACACTGTTGCACTTATTAGGCATTTGTTGCTGCATATAAGAGGATACCAATAGAACCTGTTAATGCTAAAGCCTATTGTAGACAGCATTTTTTCATGTATTCTGCCTTGAATATCTCCAAAGGTAGCCATTTATAATCAACGTTACTCCAAACTAAAGCAATGTAAGATGATAGTGATTAACATAATATATTTATCTCAAAATATTGCACGAACCCCAATGCCTCGGACTATACACCTTTAACCTACATGCACGAGCTATTCAAATGGCCTATTTTAAGCACAGAACTGACTTGCTAGTCAGTTAAACAATAATAACAATGATGATGTTGACCATGATAAAATAGTGAGAAGAAATGGAACAGCATTCTTAGATGGATTATTGTTTGATGGTGGAAAATGTCAGACCCTACAGATAATGGGAAGCAATGATAATTGAAAAGTATGAACTTCTTTCCCCTATATCTTTACCAATATGTGAGGCGACATCTGTGTTCAATCATGAGGATAACCTGGAAGGACAAAGTGCCAAATAAGGAAATACTCGAACGGACGGGGCTGCCCTCTATGGAAGATCTTCTGATCAAAAAGAATCTCCGGTGGACTGGACACCTCATGAGGATGTCATCAGCAGGCTACCAAAGCAGATCCTCTATTCTCAACTGTCTTCTGGTTACAGAAAGAGAGGGTGCCCTCGACTCTGGTTCAAGGATACCATCAAGAGAAACCTGAAGCTGAGACACATTAAGACTGACTCATGGACGCAACTCTCACAGCAGAAAGCTAAATGGAGAGTGGCAGTCAAGTAATGAAAACAGTCTTTGTCGCATCGCAACCTACAGCATGATGATGATGATGTGACATTGCTCACGTTCTACCGGATTCTGGTTCTGCATTTAAACAAAAGAACTGCTAATGGTTCATGCTTACCTCCGAGGTACTTGTACTTAGGTTCCCTATGTGTACAGCAATAGGAGCAGATCGCCGTGCAGGTACTCTGTTCATTGTTTTAGGTTCTTACCCTATACAATTAAACAATGTAGCAGTTATGAATTGTTTCAAACCTACTAGTACATAGTGCATTCTTAATGCTAGATCCACCCTCTAGTGTAGCTGTAGATAAAAGATTCACCCCGTAATGGTCAAAAACAATTATGGAAAGCGTAGAGGAGGTATTTTGTTTATAGAACTGGTATTCTTACACTTTGGAGATATATATATACAAAAAAAGTATGGCCTAATGTGACGTAAAAAAAAGCCAACATTTTCATTCCAAAAACATTGTGTTTTAAAGGCATGAATTTGTGACGTGGAGAAATTGGACTTTTCTACAGGATACTAGACCTTTACTTTGCATAGAATATTACCTGTTAGTCAATGAAATAATAAAAGAAGACTCTTAGTTGAAATAAATATTCATTTTGCATGCATATATATATATATATATATATATTTTTTATTCCAGGTTGATTAAACTGGTTCTGGACATAACTGTTGTGTCCCCTGCTAGTTAAATTAGGAGATATTTTATCCTGGGAATACCAGAGCTTCAGTACAAAAACAGTTGCTATTGTTGCATGTGTGAGGCTAATTTCTAGTACCATGGCTACAAAGCTTTATGAAAAGAAATTGAAGTTGGAACTTCCATATTATTTTTGGTGTCTCCTTCTATTGTGTTACATCCACAACTCAAAATTGGGAAAAATATAATCATCCTATGTAGAGTTCTTTACAGTGCATTTCTATACTTAGGGGATCACAATGTAAAAGTTAATTGTTTCATGCAATAAATTTGATTAAATAATTGATTTGATTAATAAATCCACACTTGGTGATTAATAAGTCAGCACTTGGGGTTGGCTACTGAAATAGTTATTGTTTTTCTGACAAAATGGTAACATCAACTATCTTTTCCTTCACATTACCAGAAAATATAGAGACAAGAGTTGGCTACTCAGTGAAAAAATTACGAAAATATACAATATTCATGTTTGACCCTAGTGTCACACTTTGGCCCCATTTACCATGAAACGACCCATCTATAATCTTGGGTGTATTCGATTAACCAACTCGGGTCACCCGAGTCACTTTTTGGTGCATGAAACATCCTACAGACTTGGGTCCAATAAACGAACACGCTTCTCCACGCTTGGGGTGGACAAAAATGGGGTGGACAAAAACTTGTTTGTTTACTGACCGATATAACTACAGCAAAATAGGATTTAAAGTGTTTTATGATTGCATAGTTTAGTTATATTTCCATGTCATTAATCTTGGTTATTACCCAAAAAAACCCATGTAGGACTGGTACTGGTGGCTATTATCCTACAGGACGGTACCAGCCTAAAGGTGACATCATCATTCCTAGCCACCCCCAGCCAAGACGTGGGTTACCGTAGGCCATATGTATGAACAACTTTTTATCGGCTACGGTGATAGGGCCTAATCGATACCTAACACCGCCCGTAAACTTCCTACGGAGTTGTGTTAGTGTACCCGACCTTAAACTCATGGTGTTTCGGTAACACCGCTCCATACATACTGACTTTTCGCCGCTAAACTAGAAATCCCGTCCAAAACCAGTTTTGGCTCGCTAACACCGCCCCATGCATATGACCCCAGGGCCTGTATTCATGTAGTGGTGCCAGGCGTAGCCAGTGCTACACGGTAGCTCTGGGGTAGCTATCCACGGCTAGCACCAGGTTGGAGAAATAGGTCAAGTCGTATTCACCAATGTCCAAGCCGCCGGGGATAGCTAACCGTGAGTTTATTTATAGATTTGGGAATTCCCTCGATTTGACAATATGAATAACGCCGCCAATGTGGTGGGAGCGTTAATATCGGTTCGAAGTTAGGGTTAATTTGATTCAATTTCACTTATGGCGTATGTAATTCTGCTAAATATGACAGCATTTAATAGATTTGGGCCTAATATATTGCCGCCGATACGGCATCGGCCATGTTTAGTTGACGTTGGACAGTATGGATATCGACGTCGCTGCGGCGGCGGCGATTTGTTTACTTTACATTCATTGATTCGACAATATGTATAACGCCGCCAGTGCGGAAGCGGCGTTAATATCGGTTCGAATTTAGGGTTAAATTGATAAAATTTCACTTATTGCATATGTAATTCTGTTAAATATGATCGCATTGGCTGTAATATATCGGCGGCCACCACACAAACCGACGGGGCTAGCAGTTAAACGTGTTTTGAAAGTCGGGTAGCTTAACCTAGGCTACGGTTGGCGGTTAGCGCTGGCACCGGCACATGAATACGGTTTTTCCACCGTTAGCCGTGTGGGGCTATGGTAGCCGCGGTTAAGGCACTGCCACTGGCACCAGCACATGAATACGGGCCCTGGGGTGGGCCTTTTTGCACACAACGCTTGTTTTTGACGACTCCACTCGCGGTGTTCGATTTGAAATTCTAATAACTCGGGTGACCCGAGTCGCCCAGGTCGTGTTAATCGAATACGGCCCTAGGCCTAGTGTAGTTGAAACTGGAAGTGGTAGGCGATAATATAAGTTCATTACTGGTAACCGATTTGTTATTGACTGTCCATTAACGTTACAGATTATTGTACTTCCACATGCCAAACAGAAGCCATTATCATAAATAACAAACGCCACGGTTAACGAATGCACTGTAAATAACAAACGTCACTTTAAAATAAGTACTTACACAGTAGAAACTAGTAGCCTAGTTTCTTTGAGATATCCACCATAGAGATGCACTCAGACGGAACCTAGCGGATACGATAGGTACTGGGACCCGACTAACGAAGGGATTGCTTTATTGGCGCCGCCTTGCGGTACACAAAGTTATTCGTGTCAACACGCCGACAGTGCAGTCAACCAGAGTAACGGACAGTACTTGTTACTAGTCTTATCAGGTATCTGCATCGAAAAAATATAGTTAGTATGGGTAGAAATCCCGTTTTTATTTTTTATTTATACTGTGATCAATGTTTTGTAATATACCCAATGGTACTTGTTGGAAGTTAGTTTCAAAGGTCATTGCTTTGACGGTGTGGGCGTGGTTGTTGCTACATTATCGCCCGTCCCTGTCAACACCCTGGTGTTGGAACCCTTCCTTTCCACCCTTTTAAAAGATATTTTACTTCCATCGGAAAATGTTCTGACTGATCACCATTCTTCGCATTGTATGTATTAAAAACGTACATTTCTATTGCATATGTTTCCTTTACTTAACCAGCGGGTGGTCTTCAAAGGCACTATGACTGTTCCGCTCCGCCCAACTCAAGTGAACACTTTAAACTGTCTCGTTTTGACAGTGTGGTCTGTGGAACCCCTATAAGTATAATATAATGCTATATCCATCCCAATGCCACCTGTGTACCTTTGGCAACAACTACCATGTTTAAATGATAACAAGAAACATCGCCGAGCAACCTCTCAGTGGCATGCAGTTTGGTTAATGAGATGCACATTATAAACTTTCTGCATCCAGACAAATCAAAGTAGGAAATAACACTGTCAAGAAAGTGTCATACTCAGTCATGATACTGTCGTAGCCTCGTAGGATTATCTCGTATTTATGAAATTCAATTATGAAATTCAATGGTGATGACAATGTGTGACCGCGTCAATGTCAGTACCGAGGAGCTGATTTTGTTCAACATCCTGTATACTTCCATATTCCAAATCAAATACTCTCTCGTAGATTACCTTTTTACTAGATAAAAGATTCACCCGGTACTTGTAGTACACGGGTGAACGACAACGTAGTCTAAATACTGGCGAAAATAGCTTTAGTATAGAACATGAACTAGAAACTGTGGCTCCAGTATCAAATGGCTACTTATATCGGCACAGATTTGGTGAAATGGGAGAGAATGCAAAAAGACAAGATGGCGGCCGCAGAACGCCGTCGATTTCACTTTTAAATCTTATTAAACTATATATTATATTATATTTTTCAACTCAAAGGTAGTGGGCTATCATTAAGATATATGTAAAGAATAATTGTTGCTTCTTAGATTGTAAAATTAGGCTCTCAATTCTTTGACCCGCATTTTCGCCAGCTTTTACATAGGGTTGGTTTGCACCCCTACTGCAGCAGTACGGGGTGAATATTGTATCTACCTTTTTACATGCTCGCCTAGCCTATGCGAGCATTGTATGTTTGCCAATGCCATAGACTAGGCATACATACGATCATACATACAACCATACATATATACATACATACATAGGGCATACATGCGTGCATTATATGCTCCTCTCCACTACTAGTCTAGTACTAGTCATTAGTAGTAGTACTAAAACTACTAGGAAACAGTAACGGTTCAATACACTACATCACCATTCCAGTGGCGCGGTGCATTGTGGGATGCGTGGAAGAAAAACAAACCAGCGAGAAGCACATGGCACATGCTAATACACTGGGTGTAGCTATGAAATGTGCTGGTTTCAGCTAATCTCAGCTCTTGTTTGGTACATAGAATCAGGGATGAAAGATCTCCACGATTTCGCGGATTTCCGGAATTTTTCCTGTAGCGAAAAGTGTATACTAATAAGTTGTGCCCATCCTGATATGACCTTAGATGTTGCCAGGATGTAAAACTCCACCAACCAACCAATGCGTTGTTTCACACTGCAGCACCATCAGCGTATACTAATATGTGGTGCAAACGCCGCAGCACTAGCAGCGTATACTCCTAATGCCTTCATGGTGCAGCACTATCAGCGTATCCTACTAATACATGCTTCTAATGCCGCAGCACTATCAGCGTATACTGATAGGTGATGCAAACGGCGCAACACTAGCAGCATATACTACTAATGCGTGCTTCAAACGGCGCAGCACTATCAGCGTATACCAATATGTATGAAACCCGACTTCTGGGTATTTTCAGCGATTCCCTGACAATGCTAAGCCCATGGGTGAATATCACCATTTCCGCTTTTTTTCCCGGAGACCACTTTCATCCCTGTAGAATACCAACTAAAAAAATATATATAATAAATTAAGATATTAATCTTTTATCCAGCATTGCATTTACATCAATATAATCAGCACATCTTATGCCATGTCTATTTAGATTTAGAGAAATCTGGGCTCACAAACTAGTGTTAGAGCCATAGCCAGAGTCAATTTTTACTTATTTTATTCATGTTTTTATTTATATTAGGTACCGGCAGCGCCCATTAAAAGTCCAGGAATGGTGCTTTTTTCATCAATATTCACATGCTTATAACTATTTCTGTATGTATATGATTTAGATGAAATTACATAACCTAGAACATCAACATATGTTCTATCTGATGGTGTTGTTGGATAGAATATATAGTAAGTTTGTATTTAAGTAAACTAGTGAATATTCCTTCATTACTGATGAAAATTAAAACGACTGTGAAAACGGGTATCTTTAATGGGCTCGTGCTTCCTTGCTCTACCGCATAGAAAGTCATGGATAGTACCAGAAGAAGCGCAATGACCTCAGATTTATTTAAATCAATATTTTTGGTTTCAGACACTTTTAATTTGTATTTGCCAACAGAATGCAGCTTTTGATATTATTAGCTAAATTATTGTCACAGCTAATATCCATTAGTTCCATATGGTATGTCTGCAAAATTTGAAGAAGTTCCACTTATTGGATGAGCCACAGTGAGTGTTCAAAGCTTGATGAACAAGTCTTTATTTTTTATTTTGTTTACTTTTCTTTTGTAAGTACAATCAAAATGCACTTTTGGTATTTCTAGAGAGAATATTAATATGATACCTTGATAGAACATAAAGCCTAACCAAGAAAGATTTAGGTATGGACTATAACATAGTCACAACGAGGATAGTTGAAACCTGACTTCCGGCATTTTTCTGCGATTCCCTGACGGTGCTAAGTCTATGGGAGAAAATCTGCGTTTTCGCGGAAATTCGCCGTCGGTGTAATCGTCTCGGTTTGATTTCCGCTTCTTTCATCGCAGAAGAAAGTTTGTACTCTACCGCAACTATTATCCAACTATTCGGACAGAGGAAGCTCGAGACTGGAGTGGGAGAGAATGCGGTTTATTGAATAAATGTGAAGGTGTACATAAGGTTAAATGTGAGGGTTAGACTCATGTCATTCATAGAACTCAGTCCACTTGGTCTATGTCGGCCGATGGTGTAGGGAGGACCTGGGAGCCAGAGGAGGTAGGCCCGGGAGCCGACCGCCACGCAGTGGCAGTAACATAGAGGGTGGGTGGGTGTGGTAAAAACAGTATACGTTTGAACCTGTAGCCCGATTGCGGATCAAGCGGGGGTGTGGGGAGGAGGAGGAGGGCAGGGCATGCGCTGCTTAATGATGTGAGCGTCCCGGGCTTCCGCCGCCGGATCAACCACAATTCGAAAATTATGGGCCAATTACGTTTGCATAAACGAATCAAATTTTCAAAACCAAAACAATTACATAGATTAGATCCTACATATATATATCTAACTTAGATACTAATGCACATATTAAGCATTTATTGCCACATAGAAGGGAATGGTGAATCAATTTAATAGAATATGTTACTACTGAAGCCTATGATGTCAGAGTTTTGTCATGCTTGCCTAAATTAATTTGGAATATTTACATTTCAATTTTCTCCAAAGTTAGCCATTGAAAATGATACTTACTTCAAACTAAACAATGTAGACTACAACAATTAATGTAATATATTTATCTCAGAAAAGTGACAGAAACTCAAAACCATCGGACTATGCAACTTGAACCAATCAGATACAGTAAAACCTTTAAATCGACCAACCATGAGAACCAACTTTTTAAATGGTCCATTTATGGAGGTGGTCGGTTCATGGTAGTTTATTTATGGAGACCAGCTAGATAAGCATCGCTTTTCTGGGATCCTTTCTGTCTGTAAGGAATTTGTATGCATTTATTGTATCACCTGAGTTTATTTTAAACATACCTTGCAGAGAGTTAAAATAAAAGAATTGATTGATTGATTACCATGGTATTGTATGGATAATCGTTTGGGACCAAAATGATATAGGGGAGTGGTCGATCTGTGGGAGGTGGTCGGGTTGAGAGGTTTTACTGTACATGTCCAAACAATGGCCTTTGATTTTCTCACAGTATTTGCACTCGACTTTTGAGCCGGCGGAGACGATGAGTGCAGTACGGGCGCGAACCCTGCTGCAGGAGAACGGCAGCCTGCACGACCTGGAGCCGTGTGAAAAACAATACACGCAGATTCCATTCGCCCACCTCGGCATGGAGCGGCGGCGCGACCTGGCGGCCATCTCACGCGGCGGCCAAAAGTTCCCGCTCAACTTCTGCCTGGTGATAGTGTCTGTGTGCGTGTTCATCACCGTCTTCCTGATGCCCTTCCTGGCCCTGCGAACCGTGCCCACCGCCCGCAGCGACATTCCCTGGTGGAAAGAAGGGGTCGCCTACCACATCTACTTGCGATCCTTTTGCGACTCTGACGGAGACGGGGTCGGCGACTTGACAGGTAACGTACGCCCGGGAGGGAGGGTAGTTAGTCCCGCAGCGGGGGCTGCTATTACTAAGCAACCCTATAGAAAAAGTGTCAGGATGCTGGGTTATGGATATATAACCACATGAATTTGCAATCTAATATGCTCCCTGCAAGAATATTGTTCAAATACTTATATATCATAGCCCGTTACTTTTGGAGTGAAGCATATATGAAATCATGTTGATTAACACACTTTAACAGTTTTAGAGCATTGACAGTGGTCGCGGGGAGCGGGACGTGGCTCAGGCGGTGGAGTATCCACCTATAAAAGTGTGGTTTATCCTATCGATCCTGCTCAGTGGACACATATGCAGTTTGGGATATTTTCCGTTCCAAACAGTGGTCCACAACTGGTTCATCAAAGGCTGTGGTATGTGCTGTCCTGTCTGTGGGAAAGTGCATATAAAAGACCCTTGTTGCTCATCGGAAAAAGTAGCATGGGTGGTGGCAGCAGGTTTCCTCCAAAGAAATATGTCAGAACAACCATGTGTACGACGTCCAATAGCCGATGATAAAAATCAATGTGCTCTAGAGGCGTCGTTAAATAAAAGAAAGTTTCTTTTGTCAGTGGTCGCCATCTTGGATTTTTTGCACTCTCTCCCATTTCATCAACCTTACTTTAATATATAGATACTGAGTACTGGAACCAGGAACTGCACCTCTTGTTTAGTTGGTTTGTCCCAAAGCAGATTTTGCTCGGAAGTATGCAGGTATGTGATAAATGTAGGCGGGTGGCAGACACAGAGGACCAAACGCCCAGTAGTGACGGTGAGGGAACAGTTTCTGCCTATAGATCATAGATTCTTCTTCTTTGGTCTTTTGGCCAGAAACGTTGCCTTCTCTTGGAGACTAAGCTGCATTGAAATGGAAACCTAATGATCACAGTACTGAACACACTTGGTTGAATGAATCCTCTTTGGTTTTGCCTCACAGGAGTCGTGCAGAAACTGGACTACCTTCAGGGTCTAGGGGTGGTAACCGTACAGCTGAGCCCTTTCTACGAGTCGCCTATGGTCGATTTTGGCTACGATGTCTCCAACCACACGCAAGTCGATCCCCTGTTTGGCACTATGGCCGACTTCGATAACCTTATTAAGGAGGTCCACGCCAGAAGTGAGCATCTTAATAGTGTCTTTGTACTCTGAGTTAATACGCATCACCGAAAGTCTTAAATGTTCTTGAATTTCCATTTTTGGTTCGAGTAACCTCGGATATTCTTGAATTTTAACTGTATGATCTTGAATGTTCTTGAATCTGGTGGCCAACATTTTGTATGAACGCTGACTATAGCATGTGATATGATTTTTTTAAGATGAATTAGTTTTTGACAAATTCCTGTCAGTTACTTGTGTGGAATTGCTTTGAAACATTACTCTGACAAGCTAATGGTGTACAACTATGCTAACTAGTTATTAGCAATGTAATGAATCTGAGGATTCCATTCCAAGATTTTCTTTCCTGGAAGTAAGAAAGATAGATGGGCATTCTAAACGAAAGTTTTTTCAAATTATAGATGAGAAAAGCTTGAAGCTTTAAGCATGTTTTCGAGATTCACAAAGGAAAAGTTAGAAACATTAACCATGCCTTAGAAATGCACAAAGACAAAAATAATAGAGATCTTTGTTATTCATGTGTGTTGCAGAAATGCGATTAATGGTGGACTTCATCCCCAATCACACCTCCAACAAGCACCCGTGGTTCCAGCAAAGTTCGGTAGGGGACGCCACCTATGCAGATTTCTACGTATGGAACAAGGGCAAGCAGGAGGGTGACGAGCCCCAGCTCCCAAACAACTGGGTAACATTATTTATTGAGGGATTAAATAATGCTAAATAATGATTTATTAAGGGATTAAATATTGCTGATATGAATCTTTTCTTATATTGATATCCGTTGTCTTGTGATCAAAGTGATATTAGAAAGGGATGAAAGATCTTTGCGATTTCGCGGATTTCCAGGATTTTTCCTGTAGCTATAAGTGTATAGTAATACGTTGACTTAAACTGCAGCACCATCAGCATATATCTATACTAATATGTGGTGCAGACGCCGCAGCACTATCAGCGTATACTACTACTAAATGCTTCAAATGCTGCAGCACTATCAGCATATGCTACTAATACGTGCTTCAAACATCGCAGCATAGTCAGTGTATACTAATACATGCCTCAAACGCCGCAGCACTATCAACGTATACCAATGTGTATGACACCCGACTTCCGGGAATTTTCCGCGATTCTCTGACAATGCTAAACCTATGGGAGAATATAAGCATTTCCCCTTTTTTTCCCTGGAGACCACTTTCATCCCTGTATTAGAGCAGCTTCACCGGACGCAGTGGCCGAATTGCTAAGCGTGTAGGCTTCCCTTGCAGATGGTCGGGAGTTGGAATCTTGGCCGAACCGAACCATTGACTTATGAAATTGATACTTGTCACTGCCTAGCCTGCTGTTCAGTATTACTAGGATAGGATATGAACTGGTTAGCTCAATATTAAGTATAATGTGACTGATTGGGAAATCGGGTTATGGTACCAGCTACCTGGTTTCCCTGTGGGGCAGCAGTATAAAGTCACCATGAGTGCACTGTCACAAGTCGGTACCCATCCTGACCTTAGATGTTTCCAGGAGGTAAAACCCCAAAGAAAGAAAGAAACAGACCAGCTCCAACCTGATTTTACTTTTGTTTTATCATTTGCTCTGGTGAATTATTAAAATGTTAGCTTCTATTGTGAAAATTATAAATGCTGGAATGTTTAACGATATTTGTTAAATTTATTTGTTTTATTTTAGAAGGACAATTATCAAATAGGAAACAACCAGATATATTTATCAGGGATGAAAGGTCTCCCTGATTTCGCTGATTTCCGCGATTTTTACTGTACTGCAATCCCATAGCACTATTAGCGTATGCAAATACGTTGTTCAAATGCCGCAGCACTATCAGTGTATATCAATCAATATATATGAAGCCTGACTTCTTTTCCCTGACACTGTGATATGCTAAACCTATGTGTTTTCCTGGAAATTCGTCGTCAGTTTACAGATAACCTCACTGGAGGCATAGATTTCCGTCTGTTTTTCCCGGAAACCACTTTCATTCCATATCTATTGATTAGAGATCTGTATATCTATTTAGCGATTCATAAGCTTATCCTATCTCTATCGCTTACTTCTTGTCAAACTTCTTTGCCTTTTAGTTTTACTTAGGGCTAAATATTCACAATTTCTCCGGGAAAGATTTATAGGAAGAAGTTTTGTCATTTTGTTGCGCTAATATAGGTCTTGATCGCTGAGGACCCAAAAATGCATATGGACCTCAACAAACTTTAACTATATAAGATATGTAGGTTGGATGTAGGTACCATGTTTACTCTGATTATTTACATATTTAAATCAACCAATGTTTTATTAGTTTTTGCAAATTGTGTTATATAAGCAAATCATGTTTTTATTAAGAATTAAGCCTACCTTTGAGCGATTCCTACATTAACTTGCAGTTTATTTTTATGTTTTAATTATTTAAAAACAATTATTTTGTTTAGGTGAGCACGTTTGGTGGATCGGCGTGGGAGTGGGATGCTGGGCGAAAACAGTTCTACTACCATCGGTATGAGAAGAGGATGCCTGACCTTAACTTCCGCAACCCTAAGGTCATAGAGGCAATGAAGGTATTTAAGTTTACTTAATAGCGTGCTGCAACTCATGTGCCATAGGCAGGCTCCGCGATTCCGCAGATTTCCGCGATTTTGGGAAAATCTACGTGTTCTGTTGTTTCTAAAATATCTAATATGTAAAACCTAATTATATGTAAATGTAAGTATATGTATTTCTATTACAGCCATATCAACACAAAATTTAAGGAACATTTAAAGCATTGAGGGTACCTTTATCTAAATACAAGACAACTAAAGTGGAAAGTATGCATAGATAACTTAAACTAAATGTCATCTTTTACCTGTATTACAATGGGGCAGCACTATCCCATAAGTGTGCACTTATAGATTAACTTATAGATCCTCTTCTGGCTGGTCAAGGCCCTATTGGGCCTCTAATTCCAGCTCGTTGTCCCAAAAAAGAACTTATTTTGCACACACACATGGAAGTCGACGGTGTACTGAAGTCATATAATTGTGTGTGTCCTCTCCAATGTCTATCCAGCATTCTCTCAAATGCTTCTACCATTGGGGCTTCAACCACTTAGCCTGGGAGACTGTACCATGGATCTGTCACTCGAAAGAAAAATGAGTGAACTGCCACAAGTCGGTACCCGTCTTGATATGACCATGTATGTTACTAGGATATAAATTCCAACTAACAAGAAACCGTTTAAGCCTCTAGATGGAAAGACCATGTTAAGTGTATTTCTGTGTTGGCAAGTCTTGTCTAACATGTGCTTGGTGCATGGCAGGAGGTGCTGCGCTTCTGGCTGGAGAGGGGCGTAGACGGGTTCCGGATTGATGCCATGGAAGGCCTACTGGAGGATCATGAGAATCTGAATGAACCCCGTACCTTTGTCGATGGACAGAAACCCGTAAGTCATCATTTATTCTGAATTATGTTGAAGTGTTATTCATAATCGATGATTAAAAATCTTAACCCTTGAGACATGGTTTCTCCTAGAATTTCTTTCTACAATAAACCATCTCTAAATCGTTCGACCGCGGGACCGACTTTAAGTGGTCCATTTAAGGAGGAGATCGGTTTAGGGAGTTAGAATATGCTTATAATGGTATTGTTGGGACCTAAATAAAGTGAGCGTTATAGCGAATGGTAGACAGGAAGTGTGAACACTTATTTGTCTCTCTTTTTGTTTTTTTGGTACATTAGTTGTCCCATGCAGGGGAAATCCCAGTCACAGACGACGGGTCTTCCCCACTCCACTGCTGGTCGATAGAAAGCCCGAGCCTACACTTTTACCGACCCAAGGGATTTTTAACCTCCCACACCACATAGACATGGTATGAGAGCAACCGGCCTTTGATGACGCTGTAAGTTATACACAGCGGTGGAAATCCAAATTGGCAGAGCTGGGGGCACAGGGAATCGAACCACCGACCTTCAGATTAGGAGGCTGACCTGGTAAAAAGTCAGACACTCTAACCACTCCGCCACAGAGAACGCCATAGTGGAGTGGTCGATCTGTGGAGGTGGTCGGTTAGAAAGGTTTTACTGTACTTAGGTATTTTTTTATCAATTGTGAACAAAGGTTGTTTTTGTTGTTGTTATATTTCCAATCAAAATGTGGAATATGATGAATGTATAATGTGGGACACAATCAATCAAAAAGTACCAATATGCATTTTCTTTCGTCACTTATCACATTCTCATGTCCTTGTTTATTCATCATTGAAAATGACTTGTGTGAATGGGTAAGTGATACACCAGTGCCTTGGTGCTGACCAATGTATTGTCCTGAAGAATGAAATTATTTATCCCCCCCCACCTCCAAATGTATATACATTTATTCCTCCAATAATAGGAAACATTTATTTAATTCCTAGATTTGATTGATACCACATTATTTCCATTGCATTTTAATATCCAGCGATATTCCCTATCGCATAATTATATTTTATACTCCAAATAACCCTGATCTAACCATTGCCGAGTCTGAAATATTTAGGTTTTGAACGATGCTTGGTTATAATAACGTTGAAAAATCAGCTGAGAAAATTGGCTAAAATTGAGAAAACTCAAGTTAGATATTGCTGTGTATATGAAGTTTGAATGTCTCGCTTCTGGAGTGTTTCAACTTAGCTGGCGCGGTGGCCTAATCGGTAAAGCGCAGGCCTCCCGTGAGGGTGGCCTCAAATGTTATATGGGGAAGTAACTGCTGTTTGTTGCTACACTCTCACCTCTGTAGGGGTACTACCACTACCTGGAGCATGTCTATACGAATGGCCAACAGGACTCGCTCGCCCTAATGTCCGTCTTCCATCAGGTGATAGCTGCCTACGCATTGAAGGTGAAGAAGGAAATGTGAGTTTGCATTTAAATATATATATATGAGCCTGTCTCAAAAGGTGATACCTCTCTTCTTTTTTTTTCTCCACATAACGATTGACACAAAATAGCACAAACGGTTACACTGAAAACAAGGACATTTGCTTCAAAGCAATATGTATTCTATTGGGATTATGAAACACCATAAATCAGTTTATCCTGAGCAAATGCATAAGCAGATAGTATGTTGATCGTTTCAATGGACAAAGTTTTGTCCCAAATTACTTAGTACCTTCTGAGGCAGCCTCATATATCTTGTAATAGCTGCCCAGCGACAAACCTTTGCTACCGACTGGGGCTGTACAGAGTTAACTGATGAACAAAATGACAACTGAGAGTGTGAATGTGTGTGTATATGGAAATGTGTGCATAGGAATGTGTGTATGGGAATGTGTGTATGGGCATATGTGTATGTGAATGTGTATGTGAATATGTATATGTGGTTGTGTATGTGTATGCGTCAGAGTTCAATATACTGTACATTGTTGGAAGGGAAGGTGAATGGCAGCAGAGGGAGAGGGAGACCAAGAACATCATGGTTTACAAATATTTCACAGTGGACAGGCTTGAATTATTCACAGTCTATCAGAACAGCACACCATCGGGACAAGTGGAGAACCATTGCATCCAACCCTCGACTAGAGGACGGAACTATTGATTGATTGATGTGTATGCGAGTGCGAGAGACAGCGACAGAGAGACATTGTTTGGTTACCCTTCTCCCCCCATCAGTTATGACCTGGAAGGGTCAGAGGTCATAGGTCATAGGAGCTTCAATAAAGAACCAACATCGGTATTTACTATACAGCATTGTACTCAGAGAGAAAGTATTCCCACTTTGTTAGTATCTTTCAGTTAACCTACTGACAGCTATCCTCACATTTTCCCTCCTCCTCGATCAACTAGTTAATTTGTTGCATCTTTGCCAGATTTGTTACTGAATATTTGAAGAAATTATTTTAGGCACAGGGTATGTACATAGACAACTGGTTTCGGGCACATGGCATGTAGGTAAAGACTACTTGGTAACTCATTATCAGCTTCATAACAAATTGTAGAAAATCAGGAATATCTATGGTCAAAATGGATATTTGAAAACTATGGCATTGTGGGGGTATTTTAAATGAATGATCACTGAATGCACAAAGCTATAAAGATATTATTTATCAAGTACAATTCTTTCGGCTTATAATATCTAAATGTTTCAGTGTTGCTTTTACATCACCTATACAAGTCATCCAGTCGATGTATAGTTCCCTCCCTGAGTTAAGGAGCATTTGTACTGATGTCTTGCAATATGGGCATTCCAAGTTCCGCTTGTCCCTCAGGCAGGACTGATGCTGCAACTGAGCACACCGGGTCACAGCTTCAACTTAATTGGCGGAAGTTGGGTTTGGTGTTAATCCCATACAATTGTTTTTAGTGTAGACTGAGTGAAAATTATCCCAGTAAATATTTTAAATTCGATAATATACCGGTTTGTGTATGTGTATTTCCTACCTTCCCCCCCCCCCCCTCCCCACACCTTCTGACATGTTAGTTAAAGCTGTCACCCGACATGCTGGGTGGTAGGTTCAGTAGTTACTGAAGGACCGGCGGAATTAGGCTTAAATGTATTCACCCCTCCTCCCATTAAATAATGACATTTAAGTTAGCTACATTCTTCTGTTTACGAAATATGTGATCAATTAAATATATATATGAAAAGAATACCAAACGCTACGACCCTCCCTGGATATTTATAAAGAACAAAGATCAGCTGACTATTTCACACATTTCAATTATCTATTGTTGGTGTCTGGTTGTTTCCTTTTCGTGACCGGGTGCGGTGGCCGAATCGATAGAGCTCAGGCCTCGCATGCGGGAGAGTGGGATTTCGGTCGAGTCAAACCAATGACTTATCAAATTTATACTTGTCGCTTCCTAGCTGGGCGCTCAGCATTAATAGGATAGGGCCAGGGCTGGTTAGCTCAGTGTCAGGATAAGTTGACTGAATGGGATCTCGGGTCATGGTGCTGACAGCGTGATTTCGCAGTGGGGCAGCACTATAAAGTCGCCATGAGTGCACACTGTCACAAGTCAGTACCCGTCCTGATATGACCTTAGATTTTGCCAGGACGTAACACTCCAACAACCAACCAATCCTTTTTACGCAGAATCATTATACCGGAAGTGAACATTCAGCACAAAAATCCCGACTTCTGGATGTCCACGTACGAGCACGGGGGTCACATGCCAACAAACAAGGCGTTGTTTGACTGCCTGAAGCCGGGCGCCACGGGCCATCAGCTCGACACCCACATCAACTCTGTCCTCAACCTGGTTCCCTTCGACAAGGGGGACCACTGGATCGCATGGGCCGTGAGTATGAAGAAGCAATTAACAATAAAGGGATTTTTTATAGGTGTGTTTTTTATGTTGTTCAATATCAAAGAGAAGAACATTGAATATATCTTGAGTATCAGCCAAATTCCACCTGAGACTTAGTGCGATGGTTGCGTAGCCATAGAGTTCTATTGTAGTGTGGTAGTCTGTACATGAGCTCCACCACCACGTAGTGACGGCAGGGACTACGTCATCTACTGTCACTAGTCGCAGTTATTCTGCGCCAGGTGGTGTCACGCTGGCAGGTGGGCAGGGCCCTGGGTGGACTGCCTCTACTGCATCTGGCTAGTGGCTCCGTGAGAGGTTACCTACGACCTGGCTGGTCATGGGGCAGGTCACTTGGTCTTGTGACACCGCGGTGATTAAACGTTGGAAGAGTCCATTTGTGTCTTCGTGGTTATTCCACCTATGCGATACAACTAGAGAGACAAGGAAACACCGGTTGTACACGGCCTATTATCATATTTTTAGTCGCAGCTAAATTCCACCTGATACTTAGTGCGATGGTTGTGTAGCCATTGAGTCATATTGTATTCTGGCATTGGTAGGGATTTACAGTTAAAACATGAATGTTCACATTAACTGAGATAAATAAAGACTACAGATATACTATTACAGTTTATTTATGGAGTAATGGAGTGGGAAAGCAATATAAAGTCGCCATAGGTGCACACTTTCACATAGTCAGTCCCCGTCCTGATATGGCCTGATATGTTGCCAGGACGTAAAACTCCAAGAACCAACCAACCACATGATTAATGTTTGCGCTATGACGCGGTCCCTTTGCAGAGTGAGAACCATGACCACGGACGCATTGCGAGCCGGCTGGGTCCCGGCAACGTGGAGGCAGGTCTAGCGCTGAGCCTGCTCCTGCCCGGCACAGGCTTCACCTACTACGGCCAGGAGCTGGGCCTGGCCAACATAGACCTCACCTACGAACAGACTGTCGACCCCAAGGGGCGCAACGCAGGCAAGGTAAGCGGCAAGAGTCGTGAACCTTTATACTTTTTCATAACTGTCATGGGACCAGACGGGTTGGCCGAATGAGTTGAACGCCCGTCTCCCGTTTTGGTAGATCGTGGGATTCGAACCCACGGGTTCGATCCCTGATGGAGTCAAACCAATGACGTGGAAATTTATATCTGTCGCTTCCTAGTCAGGGGTTCGGCATTTTTAGGATAGGGCAAGGACTGGTTGGCTGAGTGTCAGGATAATATGACTGAGTGGGATATCAGGTCATGGTCTCCCAGTGGGGCAGCACTATAAAGTTGCCATGAGCCAGGACTGTCACAAATTGGTACCCGTCCTGATATTACCTTAGATGTTGCTAGGGCGTAAAACTCCAACAACCAACCAACTAAATGTTGTGTTCGAACATGACTCGTCGCAGTTTGTGCATTCTTAAAAGCGGCTCTTCTCCAGGGACCAGACACGTGGCTGAATCGGTAGAGCGCAGGCTTCCTATGCGGAACGTCGGGAGTTCGTTTCCCGGTCGAGTCAACCGAATGACTTACAAAATATATGCTTGTCGCTACCTAGCCTGGCTGGTGCTAGGCATCAATAGAATAGGACAAGAACTGGTTAGCACTGTATAAGGATAATGTGACTTTGTGGGATCTCAGATTATCATGTTGGTGGCCTGGCCTCCCAGTGGGGCAGCACTAGAGCCGTGTTTACATGGGCAATTGTGAAGCGAATTAGGCAAATCGATTTATATGAAGCGAATTAGAGGCACGTTTACACACGGAGCGGTTTAAGGCAGAAATCGATATCTGCGCATGAGCAAGTCCAGACTAACCAGCGCCAGTTTGGGTTCGTCGACGTCACCACGAGAGAGTGTGCGTTCGACCTAGATCTGTATGGACTGAATCGTATTGGTTTGGAACGGTCAAAACTTCTGCTGGGCAGTGAAACCCTAAAAATAAATGATGAAAAAAATATCTGTGCACAGCTAGCAGTTTCATAGACTAAATTCTATAATATGTGCTTTTGATCGACCGGAAAGTCAACAAACTAAGGTCTCGACTGCGCATGCGTGTGACGCGCTTAGGCTAGATCGCTTCTTCTATACTACCTCGCAAGGTGGTTTACATATACCGATTTATATGAATCGATTCAGCCCTAAAGCACCTCAGCGTTGCGTTTACACGGCAAATGTAAATCGATCTAGGCAAGTGGTTTTATATGAAGCATTTTAACTCGCCCGTGTAAACACGGCTCATGATGTAAAACAACAACAAAAGCAGCCTCTTCTCCACGAGTTAAATAACTCTTGGGGAAGAGGAACTATGGTTACTAAGAGAGTACTTGGAGAAGAGGAGCTCAGGAGACATGGCCTCTGTCGTCAAGCTGTGACTATTACTCATACACCTCATGCCCTTTCTCAGCTATCTGACTAATGTTGACCAGGGAGTACTTACAGTTTAGTAGGCTGCCTCTGAAATAGATCTGAAACGTGGTAGAATTAAAAGCTTTAGATTACTAATATGGGTATTCCGGGTTTATCATTTATTATTGTTGCTACACTACTATTACTACTACTATAGTATTACGAGTATTATTATTACTACTAATACTATTACTACTATTACTATGATTATTACTACTACTAATGGTATTACTAATACTATTTTGGTTGTCCATCGGTGGCAATGATGACTGCAACTCATCATTTATTGGTAGCTCGTCAATGACTGATGAGTCCAATTTGTGCTTGGAATGTGCGGTGGCACGTTGGACGTGTGTATAGCTGGAGTCTGAGAGTCTGGTGGGTGAAGGAAACAATCTTTCGCTGGCGCTTTTGTCTAGTGTGAGATATGTGATTACCACTACTACTAATACTACTACCACGACTACTACTACTAGTACTAGCACTGACACTAACTGGACCATTATGTGTTTTAAAAGGATAACTACATGAAGAAGTCACGTGATCCCGGTAGATCCCCGATGCAGTGGAACAACAAATATAATGCCGGTTTCACAACAGGGAATCCCTGGCTGCCCATTAACCCCAACTTTCGTAAAAACAATGCGGAGGTAAATATACATGTCCACTATTTATTTTTGCGCACTAAAATAAAAATGGGAAAAATGCCGTTCATTTAGTAAAACCAACTGATCGGGAATTCCACTTTCGGTTAGAGATGTTCTAGCCGGAGTGTTTTAACAAAGAAGGATGGAACCTTTGATATTGATACAGAGCTAAGAAGAGTTAATTATTCGTTATTTCTGTGTCATCGGCCAATGCCTGTCTTGAAGGTGTACACCTCCTATTGCACTAATGTCAATGCACTATTAAAGGATCCGGTATTAAGGAATCCAACCCAGACTGAGTCAAGCACACAATTTTTACTTGTTTTTACCCAGCCTGACACTTGGCATTAATTAGATAAAAATATTCACATCGTTTTTTCCCCAGAAATATGAACAATATTTTGTTAAACTATGTCGAATATATCATATAAGCAATACAAGACCAGACGGGATGGCCGAAGTAGTTGAGCGTCCGTCTCCCGTTTTGGTAGATCGTGTCAAGTCAATCCAATGACTTAAGAATTGATAGGCCCTACTTGTTGCTTCCTGGCCAGGCGCTCAGCATTATTTGAATAAGGCAAGAACTGGTTGGCTCAGTGTCAGGATAATGTGACAGAGTGGGATATCAGGTCATGGTGCTGGTGGCCTGGTCTCCCAGTGGGGCAACACTATAAAGTCACCATGAGTGTGCACCGTCACAAGTCAATACCCATCCTGATGTGACATTAGATGTTGCCAGGACGTTAAACTCCAACTGTAGTATATGTATACATTGATCCACTGGTAGCCGAAGCAGGCACCCTGGGGAACACAACCAGTGTAGGGGGTGGAGCCTCACAATAATTTGTTAGTGTGTTTTATTTAATGACGCCTCTAGAGCACATTGATTTTTAACATCGGCTATTGGACGTCAAAGAGCCTCATAATAAAGCACTTGCTTACCAGGCATCATACCGAACAGACCTTGTTTCTACACCAACAACCAACAACAACTACAACAAAAACCCCAACTAATTGGCCCCCCCTCCCTTCTATTCCCCTCCCTCCCACGCCCATTCCTCAGGCCCAGCTGGCTGACCCCAAATCGGTGCTGAACTCCTACAAGCGCCTGATCGCCTTGCGCAAGCACCTTTCCTTCCTGCTCGGCCAGCACAACCCGATGGTGATCACGGACGAGATCTACTCGTTCGCCCGGATCAACCGCGGCCGCCTCTACGCGCGCTTCATAGTGGCGATGAACATTGGCGCCAAGGCGAGCGTCGACAACTACCAGGCCACCAACGTGACGCTCAAGGTGCCCGAGGACAACATCAAGGTGCCCGTGACACTGCCTCAGGCAGGCACCGTCGTCTACCAGTCCAGCAACTGGGCCGACGACCTGGTCGGCTCCGTCATCCCGATCGACCGGCTGGAGCTGAAGCCGGGCCAGGTGATTGTGATACGGATCTAGTGATCTAAGCTGGTACCAGGTACAGGGCGCGTCGTCGTTTATTTATGTCTTAAGGGATTGGGTGTTGGTAGCGAATGGCATTTATATTGATTTGTTTTATTTCATTGTTTGTTCATGGTGGGTTATTCACTGAAGATAGTCAGCCATTAAACAAATATTAATTTTAATGAAAAAAAAAGTTAATTAGGAAACAACTTTATATTTGTTTTAATTCTTTTCACAAAAAAAACATTTATATATCTATCTAGATATATAAATATTATCTAGATATATGTGAATATATATATAGACAAAGATATATATATTTCTAGATTATATACATATGTATCTATATATGTATGTATGTATATATGGACGTATAAAGATATATATATATCTATATATATATATCTTGATATCTATATATTTGTTATTATTATTAATATTATTATCATCATACCAATTATAATTATTATACCAAAATCATACCAATCTTGGATTACTTATCCTAGTTATTTTGCATCAGTGAGTAAACTCGACTAATATCAGTACCCGTGAAGCAATGATAGCCACACAAACAACAATTACGATGTTGACATGCTGGACATGGTTATATTTGTTCTGGCCATGAAGTTTTAGTCATTACAAAACCATCCACAGTAATCCCACTACAGGTCGTCCCATTCTGGTATGTTGATTTATTGCGTTGCATTTGTGTTCACATTCCATGTTATAGCAAAGATATACTTTTACATCTATATAACATATTTTATATATGCAAAAAAAGAAGAGAAAACCTTAACTTTATATTCTAGATAATGTCAAGCTTAATGCGACTGAAAATAGTATATTACTTAATTATTTTGTTTATTAGTATTAATAGTATTATATTTGTTATTACTGGTATTGCATTTAGTTTCTTGGGCTGGCTCTCTGGAGCCATTTGTTGGTTTAAAAAAACACAAAAAAAGAGGCTAAGGAAAGGAATGGCATGAGACAACCACAATAATTGTTCAGACACTGCTTTGAAGATTGTCATGCACTGGCGAGACAGATAGTTCAAGTGTTACACCCCACCCATTATCAGTGGTCATGTTTACTAGCTAGTTGTTGGATTAATTGTGGCATTTTATTATTTACTTAAAAAGAAATTATAATTGTATTTCTTATATATTCGCCTATTCGATTAAAAAAAAATTATCAGTTATTCAGACTGCCCTATATTGTGGGTTCGTCGCAATTTGATCTAGATAAATGTGGGGACTTCTAGTGGATTCTGTGTGAGCTATTGCTAAGTAAACAAAGGAACAACCGACAATAACTTATCGAATACTCAAAAAGCAATTTAATGGTCCGACACTGCACTTGATAACGATAATTAACGCCAGTAAGACGGCGAATTGTTGTTTACACGTTGAACCATTTACAGAGACGTCCCGTCCTGCAGGTTTGGTCTGATCTGGAAGTTAGAGCATAAAGCTGTGTTAGCTTGGTTCCCCATCACAGTCGTGGAACCCTTAGGCTTGTCACACAGCATTACGTCATTGGACCATATATGGAAGCCATATAGGGATGGACCAGTGTAGGTGTTCCTCCACATGGCATGCGCTACTCTCCATTGGAGCCATCAAGGTGTTAGTTTGTTTAACGACCCCCCCCCCTCCCCTCCCCCAGCACAAAAGGTAGACCTCGGTTATTGGGGGGCCATTAAGGTATTAAGCCCATAAACCATCAAGGCATTACACAATAGATCTATTTCATATGACGTCAGCATAGGTATTTAGTTCAGTGGGCGCGCTGCTTGGTTGCAGGACAACACACTGTCACACTGCAAACTCAATGGCTATGATAAATCTTCATACAGAAAAGGTGAAATATCTCTAAAACCACACCACCTAGAAATAAACAGCTTGGAACACATACATAAAATATGTTTAACAACCAGATTATATTAAATTGATAAGGTTAGGGTTCTCCATTTCTATTAATTTTGAATAAAATTGACGTTTTGCACTGCACATACCGGCAAACTCAATGCATTGTCAATGGCTGTGTGCAATCTTCATACAGAAAAAGTGAAATATCTCAAAAGCCACACCACCTAGAAAGAAACTGCTAGGAACACATACAGAAAACATGTTTAACAACCAGATTATATTAAATTTATATGGTTAGGGTTCTCCATTTCTATTCATTTTTAATATAATAGACGTTTTGTCCTGCGCGTACTGCCAAACTAAATGCATTGTCAATGGCCGTGACCAATCTTCATACAGAAAAAGTTAAATATCTCTAAAACTACACCACCTAGAAAGAAACCGTTTGGAACACATACAGAAAACATGTTTACCAACCAGATTATATTAATTTTATACGGTTAGGGTTCTCCATTTCTATTCATTTTGAATATAATTGATGTTTTGCACTGCGCGTACCGCCAAACTAAATGCATTGTCAATGGCCGTGACCAATCTTCATACAGAAAAAGTTAAATATCTCTATAACTACACCACCTAGAAAGAAACCGTTTGGAACACATACAGAAAGCATGTTTAACAACCAGATTATATTAAATGTATACGGTTAGGGCTCTGTATTTCTATTAATTCTGAATAAAGCTGACGTTGTGGAATGCGCGTACTGGCAAACTCAATGGCACTGTGCCTTCGTCCTGCAGCCAAGCTGCGCGCGCGCACACAATGTTTATAAACATTGAAAGGGGTCTATATAACAAACATTGATGGCTTATGGGCTTAACGCCTTGATGGCATCGCCGCAGAGTAGCGCACGCTCGGAGGAACACCTACACTGGTCCTGATTATATAATGCTTTATGCCAAGCCTGAGGTCTCCTTGACTGGCGGCAGGGAATCAAACTAAGAGCTATGTAAACTGGGTATAAAGGCGTATCAGCGTGCACCCCTAATGGTCAGTACGGCACGGAGCGCCCCCTTGTGTGTTTAGTAGGAACTAAGGCTGCTACAATATCTATAAAGAAACCGGGGTGCGTCTAGTTTATCTTTATTTATACTACGACGCACCTTACGACAGATAACTTTTATCCACCTATGCTCAAATATATTTACAGCTGATAACTGCAATAAAGTTAAACTAGAGGTCTATTTAGATAGTTCTTTAAGGAGTTGACAAAAAAACACTAAATCCGCTCAAAAGGAGACCTCTGATTCTGATAGTGATTGCACTGGTGATTGTGCGTCAGGTTTCTGCCATATTCTATACTCATATGGCCCACCACGTATTATTCACAGTCCGTCTATTGTCATCTCGGAGTTTAATTCTAGACAATCCACATCAAATAGTCAGAATACATTTATGGTGGATTTGTGTTTTTTTCAGCAAAACACGGCACACAAGTTTCTATTACACTAATGTAAATTAGCATTTATCATACATACCGTAGTGTTGCGAAATATGAAATATCGTTGATTGTTGGTTTAAAGAAGACAAACAAAAGCACCACAGAAAAGACCTTCCTAAAAAGGTATAGCAAGTGGGAATATAAAGCCAGGGTCCTGGATGGCGTTGTATTTATATAATTGTGTATGTATCTGTTTGGAAAAAGTTCAATATATTTCGAACATAGGTCCCCTAACACGGTCTAGCCAGTGGACCGAATTTATTTTACGACACTACGGTATTTTTACTACGATAATTACACTACGATGAATATTGATCTATTTTCATTTGTGTGTGTGCAGTTTTTACCATAGTTGTAGTTGATAATCGTTTGATGTACGGTGGATAATCATTTTAAATCTACCCTCTTCTCACTATATCTACCTCCTAGGCGTGTAATTCTACGGAGTGTAAGAACATTATGAGCTACCATTTAAAGGAAGCTGGACTAGGGGGGGGGTAAAACATGGATGTGGTTTTATTAATATTTACAGCAGCTATGGACGGGTTTCCCCCCGTTTTTTTCTTAAAGAAATTATATTTGTGTGTACAGACGTGTGTACATTTGGTGAAGTGGAGCATGTGAAAAAATTACTGATATAAATTACTGATCTGGTAAGTTTACATTTACCACTAAACGACGGAGACCGTAGATACCTATGAGGCCCAACACAACTGTGGATCAAATACAGTTAGCGCGGAGCAGTACCTATAATAGAGGGTTTTATTTTTAAAAGGAGGGCGAAAAGAAGTTGCTGGCATTGTTAATTTTCTGTAGAAATATGTATTTATTATGATAGTGATCGACCACTGTCACCATCGGGGACATTGCGACTATTTGTCAGGGACAGCTGAAGGTACCGCCAACCCAGGCAGACGCCTGGGGTGCCATATACCAAGGAGCGCTATATACCAGGGCCCGTATGCATGGAGTGATGTTAGCGAGGCAAACCGCAGTTAGGGAGGGATTTCTGGTTTAGCGCCGAACAGTTGTTATGCATGGAGCAGTGTTAGGCCTAACACTGCACGTTTAAAGTTGAAGAATGTAAACCTACCCCCTAGCAGGTTTACAGCGGTGTTAGTGTTAGGTTAGTGTCAGGATGGAGACCAAACTATTCAATGCTATCATATTTGACAGAATTAAATATGCAATAAGTGAAATTTGATCAATTTAACCCTAAATTCGAAGCAATATTAACGCTGCCGCCGCATTGTCGGCGTTATGCATATTGTCGAATCGACGAATGCAAGCAACCCCCGCTTCGACGTCGATATCCATACTGTCGCATATCAACAAAACACACATTGCCGCCGAATCGGCGGCTATATTTTAGGCCCAAATCTATTCAATGCTGTCATATTTAACAGAATTACATACGCAATAAGTGAAATTTCTGCAAATTAACCATAAATTCGAAGCAATATTAACGCTGCCGCTGCAGAGGCGGCGATATTAATATTGTCGAATCAAGGGATTTCCCAAATCTATAAATACATTCTCGTTTAGCTAACACTCACCGTTTAAGCGCCCATGCATACAGCGTGACATAGTTCTCGACGCCGCCGATAACCGGTGGTAGCTACCCTGTGTTAGAGGGATAACACCACACGCTGCTAACAGTGCTCCATGCATACGGGCCCAGGGGGCGCCACGCCAGTGTTAAAATCGTTGAAATTATACTTGTAAGGGTGTCAAAGTTAAGAGCCCCACCCTACCCCCAATATCCGATGTCTACTTTTTGTGATGGGGGGTCGTCAAACAAACAAAAAACACAAACAAAAAGTAAAAGTTAAGATTCCCCAGCGCACCAGCAACACTAAGGCCGGCCCTGCTAGTTCTAATGTCACTCTGACTAGTATTGCTCCATTGAACAGTTAGTGTCTCTCGGGTGATTGGCTGTTTTACACCCAATCATCAATAGGAGCTCCACTTAATAGAATCCTTGGGAGAGTGGGTCTGCTAGTCGTCCTGGTCCCCAAGGTCTCCCTGGTCTCCGTGCTTTAGTGATACCACACTTAATGGATGCCGCAGGTGGAAATGATGGCAGCTTCCTTCCTGTCTGCTGCCGCTTTTTAACCGCGAGTACTAGTGTCAATATTTAGACCCTTTAAGGTTTACACAAATAGTCCCGATTGGTATAGTATTATCCGGCAGTTTAAGCATCCGGTTGAACAAACAGGGTCTCAAATCAGTGCTGTTCCACCCAAGCAAGTATTGTGCTGCAATCCAGCACTGCATGCATCCTCTCTACAGGTTCTGGCAGGCTTATTCTGTTACTAATAATAGCACATTTAATACCTTGTTTTAACCAACGGGACGACGGCCGACTAGTCTGTCGCCAACTCTGGCATGACAGTTTCCTTCTGGTCTGTGATAGTCAGTCGGCGCCTGTTTTTGTTGTTATTTTTGTTGTTATTTATTTTTTTTTCTTCGTGCAGTGCAGTTTACGCCAACAGGTCCTCCGCCGATTTAGGTCAGCTTCCGACTGTCGGTCGTCGTTTTGTCTACTTGTCGGCTTGGGTCTGAACCCGGCTTTAACGGTACATATCTGTACCATGGTTTGAACAAGCCGGCTTGGCTAAGTGCAGCCAGGCACACACAGTGCTGCCGATCTCAGCCGTTAACGCTTCCTATATGTTGCAGCGTTATTTATAATATTATCGGTGTTATATTTGCCTTATTACATTGCTCAGTGCATGGAAACACGAAGTGGTTTTATGTGAGTGGAAGCACTTAGTCTCGTTGCGTCGTATAATAGAACGTGTGGCACCTGGTTTACCACACCACACCACACCTAGCCTAGGACGGCCTACAGTAGCACACAGATAAAAATGAGAGCGTTTTTCTGTTTATTTTCTTGTCAAAAGACTAGTGCCTTGCAGTTTCCCTGGAGATGTCAACTCAACGTGATAGACATGGTTTACGCATGTCAGGGAAAATGCTCACTAGGCAGTGTCTGCTAAGAAATAGGACACACTTGAGCAGGTGTAAATCAACCTTAATTTGTTTCCTTAAAAAAAACCACAATTATTAAAACAGTCTGAAAAAGTACCGCACCTCCCCAGCGACGAATATTTGGCCCAGTGAGTCGTTTGCCTATTAAAAGCCTATGCATTGACAAGTCATTGCAAAAAAAAAAGAACAAACAAAAATAACAAGCCACAATAATTTATTCTAAACAAGGACAAAACAAAACCTACCAAGGGGAGGTAGGTTTGCAGCGAGTCTTTTTTGTGTTTGTTTGTCGATCAGTTCAATGTGATATCAGTTCACATACTGTCGTTCATAGCAATAGGCACGTCTTGTGCTATGTGCGCTGGGTTGCATATATAATATACACCATCCCACCTCAACCCGACCCCGTCTCAACCGTGGCACTATCGGCAAGCAGTGCTCACTCAGACAGTCCCCGCAGAAGTAAGGCCGCGTGGCGAGGTCCACAGCTGCCCGGCCGAAGTGTAACCCCCCCCCCCCCCCCCCCGCCCCCCCCGCACCAGTAGAACTCTGTTCAGATGGACCGATACGCTCTCTAACCCGTTACAACATGAACACCAGTGGTCCGCAGTACACTTTTACACGCACCTCGCGGGTCCCTTTGGCTCAGATAGTGGTCATTGACATTGGAATGGTGTCTTACTCTTAGCAATGGCAGATCGCTTCTGGTGGAATAGTGGTCAGTGACAGTGAAAATGGTATCTTAGCGATGGCGGATACCTTTTGCTGAAATAGTGGTCAGTGACTTTGACAATGGTGTCCTGGCAATTGGGGATCTCTTTTGCTGAAATAGTGATCAATGACAGTGAAAATGGTGTCTTGGCAACAGATCTCTGCTGAAATAGTGGTCAGTGACATTGAAAATGGTGTCTTGGCAACAGGTGATCTCTGCTACAATAGTGGTTAGTGACATTGAAAATGGTGTCTTGGCAGGCAACAGATCTCTGCTGAAATAGTGGTCAGTGACATTGAAAATGGTGTCTTGGCAGGCAACGGGAGATATCTTTTGCTGAAATAGTGATCACTGACTGTGAAAATGGTGTCTTGGCAATGGGAGATCTCTTTTGCTGAAATGGTGGTCAGTGACAGTGAAAATGAATTCTTGGCAACACATCTCTTTTGCTGAAATAGTGGTCAGTGACAGTGAAAATGGTGTCTTAGTCATGTGACATCCCCTTTGTTGGTTATGTAACATTGAAAATGGTGTCTCAGCTCTCCAAAGAGCGTATTTTGGGATTACAATTAAGGATGGTGCTTTACACTTAGTAAACGAGCAGGAAGTGTTCACAAAGTATGCAGAAATCTAAGAGGTCAGTGTCGTCTCTTTTGGCAGTATTTGAGCAAAAGTAAACCAACGAGCAGTATGTAGCTGAAGAGGAACCTCACACAGCTTCACACCATGTGGGGTGCCGGGACTAGCCGGCAGTGTACATAGTCAGGACCGCGTTCAACTGCACGCCTCGGAGGTCCCTCGGAGGCTTTCCAAATGCCTCGCTACTCTGAATGGCATTTTAGCATTTGGGTGCCTCGAAAATGGTGGCCCGATAGCATGCACTTCCTGCAGCCATTTGCAATTGAAAGAACAGCTCTGATTGGCTGAAACCCACAGCTATTTTGGAGGCGTTTTTGCCTCCTATTTGGCCTCGGAGTTCACTCCGAGGCGCACGTTGAACGCAAATGGTGGGGGGGGGGGGGGGAAGACACTGTGGAGTTGACTCTGAGGAATACCCTGAACGCGGCCATGGTGTAATTGTACAGCGGTGTACATATACATGGCCATGCATGTGTGCAAGAGCAGCAGTAAGGGAAACGCGTGTTCATGGTGGCGATAATGTGGGTACTATCAATACTGTCACCACTGCACGGTATCACATACACTGTTGAGCAGAAGAAACGTTTTGTACGCGTTTGTCCATTTTTACACTCTTGTATTTGATGACGTGTTGTAGTATATTGGTTCTAGCTTCCTGTGTAGATATACACACACACACATCACACACATACATACGCGCACATCACACACACCACAGACACGCCACAAACACACACCACACGCGCACACACCACAGCCCCACTCTCCTTACACCCCGATTGTAGAGCATTCACATCGTTAAAATTGAGCTATTTATATATGTCTACTGCTACACCCAAAGCCATTCCCACGGTTATTTGTGGGACCGCACAGCTTTTCTTATTGATCCCTTTACTTGTAGCTGATTAGAGTAGCGACAGTTTTAGGAAATTGTAGGAGTTGTTCCTAGAATACATTTAAAATGACAGTATGCTGGTGTCCTACTAACACTACTAACTAATACTGATTCTTCTTCCCCGAAACCTTTTCATCTTAGATCTTTTCAGAAGTAGTTTTACTGTGAGCCTTGACTGCATGGTAATTAGTATGTCTTCTACCATTCATCTCTCACCCCCCCCCCCCCCACTACCCTCCCCCAAATGCTCACTTTCCACCACCACCCTTAAACCACTCCCCACCCCTCCCCAGTAACCAATCAGTGTTTCACTACTAGCTTTGTACACATTTTCTCTTTAACAAAACAAACAAATCAATTTTTGCTGAGGGAAACCCAGATGTATTAAACAATGTCGAGAGAATAATTATTTTGTTTTTTGTCCCTCTTTTTCATAAGAATTATAATGTTAGACATTTTTCTTGTGCGTCTTGATAGGTGGGAAGTACTGTTTGCTGCGTCTTTACTGAAGGAGTGACTGATTGACAATTATAATCGGTATTGTTGGCCACCCGAAAATAGAGAGTTCGATGGTGGACCGATTTGTTCAGAGTACCAGGACAACCAGAGTACATCTGATGCCAAGTGATTGTATCACTCATGGTAGTTTTTTGCAGCACGGTTTTTGTGACCTGTATGGTGCATTTTTCTGTATCCTATGCAATGTATATTTTTGTCACTATTTCAAGTATTCGTTGCACCGGGTTGGCGTGGTTTATTGACTTCACCAAGTAACATTTTCGTCCACCCTCTGCTTTCTTCCATCTTATGTCGGTGCCAAATATTGATGGATTTGTAGAGATGTGGGCCTCCATTGTAGATGGGCCTTTTTCAACTAGAACAAATTTCGCATCCACTACTACCTAACCTACCTACCTACCTACATAACTACCGACCTATATATGTTTCTTTTGAACAACATTTACTCAAAAATTATAACCGGGACAAAACAAGGAAAATCGGACAAAAAAATCTTTACAGTTGATCCCATTTTAATTAATTAACCAACCTCAGACATGTCTGGGTAGTATATAATTCCATGTTAGTGTGCAGTGTTATATTCCAAAATCAGTTCAATGGATTGTACATTGTCACATTGAAGCCGCATCAAGGTATTTGGCAGTTTGACGTAGGCACACTGAGTCTGTGTATAACTGGTGTGTTTTGGTGCTTTTTCTGTTCACTGGTTGGATGATTTTAATGAGACAGCACGTTACAAGTACGAACCATCACTCGTCTGATTTGGTTGGTTTGGGATCACACAACTCAGGATTGCCCCTAGTGTTTTACTTTTCTTTATCTTATTTTTTTATTGAATAAACTTTGAAATACCTGAATGTCAGAAAACCCCTGGTGTGTGAGTTATTATTTATTACTTACTGAAGTTAAATCTAAAGAGTCCCTGCTATAGCAGTTTTATAAACAATTCTTATGAAACCTAACACATACTCGAGCTATAACAATTACAGTAAAACCTCCCTATACCGACCCCTCCATAGATCGACCACTTCCCTATATCGATCACTTTATTCGGATCTCATCTATACCATTGTAAGGATATTCTCACTCTCTAAACCGACCACCTCCCTAAATGGACCAATTAAAGTCGGTCCCATGGTCGGTCGATTTAGAGAGGTTTTACTGTAATTAGTGCAACGAGGTAGATTTGTGCACATATGCGTTCAAAGTTGGGGGAATTATTAAAATAAAATTCCAAGCAATTTGTTTCACTTTCAATGGAAGTGAAACAAACTGGGTCAAAATAACCAATGCCCTGTTTAAAGTTGCATAGTCCGATGGCATTTGAATTGTTGTCTTATTTTTTAGATAAATATATCAAATTGATCGTTACGAGCTACTAATCATTAGTCTGGAGTGATTTTGATTAAAGATGATTAGTTTTGAAGTAATTTGAGCTGAAAGAACCAAAAATAATTTCGACAACCTTGTCAAAAGTCCTGTGGCTATGACCCAGATGGTCATCTCGCGGTGACCACGTGATGTGATATGACCCTGCACAGTAGGCCTACTTGATTGGGGGGGGGGGGGGGAGGCTAATGAGGTCACGAGATTGGCCTAGTTGGTTAATGGCCTCCCTGCATAATGGGTGTTTCAAAGTGAGTGTCTAAAGTAAAGGGGTGAGCTTATAAATTCACTGGTTATTCTGGATATGTTGTCCCAAATCATTAGCTAATACACCAGTATCTAAGTTGGATATATAGGATCAAATGTAAGTAGTTGTTTTAATTTTGACAAACTTATATTTCATCGGACCATGCAACTTTAATTATGCTACGGAATTGATCGGTGCATTTATTTAAAGTTTTATGGCTCGATGAAACATATTTTTTTCAAAACCAAAACACTTATTTAAATTTGGTTCTATATATCGAACTTAGATACTAGGGCATTAGCTAAGGATTGGGGACAGCCTATAAAGAATAATCAGTGAATTTATTACCCCATTCCCTTGGACACCTACTTTGAGACACAAACACTCATTAAGCAATTAGGTCAATCTTGGGCCTTCCCTCATTCCAGATACCATATGTAACATGGTCATCGCGAGATGTCAATACACGTCATAGCTAGAGGACTTTTGGAAAGCTTGTCGAAAGTATTTTGCGTTCTTTCAGCTCAACTTGCTTCAAAACTAGCCATTTTTCATCAAAATTACTCCAGGCTAATGATTAGTACTGACCCATCCAGGGGAGAGGCTTAGGGCTAACACGTGTATATATACATAAACAATACTCATACTCATAGAGGTGGAAAATGAAATTACCTAAATCCAGCAAACGGAAATAGCCCTATATGGGCGCTGCCATTTGTATACTCATGTTGAATCTCATAATAACCAAAATCCAGCAAATGGAAATAGATCGTCAAACTTTGCTACGCAGCTAAGAGGTTTGACGACAGTGATTAGTTATTAATATAGTCGAAAGCAAAACAAATGCCTGCTGCCATTGAATTTACCGATATGCACAGTGTAAAACTTCGATTTTATTCAAAATTAATAGAAATAAATAACAATTTGGCATAAACATGGATGCACAAATGCAATATTAATAGTCTATTCCGTGGAAACGATGACCATATTTGATTATCATGACTGCGACTTGGGTCACTCGAGTTGCTAGAATTTCAAATCGAACACTGCATAGTTATTTCGGTTGTTTAATCGAATATGACCACCAAGGCGAGTTGTCCTAAGCATTGGTTATTCATATTAGGTTATAACGATCAATTTGGTATATTTATCTAAAAAATAAATAAAAATTCAAACGCCATCGGACCATGCAACTTTAAATAAACATTTCCCGCGGCGCATGTATCGTGAGTGAGCTGTTACCCACAACATTAGTTCTTGCCACTGCCACCAGAGGACGGGATGATGGTGAAAATACTCTTCGACAGTCGGGGTCTTTGCATCATGCGACAAATGGGTAGAATATAGTAGGCCTATATACTATGAACTCACTCACTTCTCATATGGTAGGTAAGCTCGAGATAAAATATTCAGAGGAGAGGTGAATGATGCATAAGCATATTCAGCGCTAAACGGAGCGACCCAACTAGCCACGGTTGAACTCGTTTCAGCTCGTTTAAACTTGTTTCTGGTACAAAGGCTAGGGGACCAGGTTGGAAACTGAGCGATAATAGATGAAAACTCCTGTGCCTCTGCCTGAGCAAATGAATGCCAGGGGACCAGGTTAGACCTCCACAGAGCTAGCAGTGTAGTAAAATATTATTTGTCATGTTTATTGTTCAGACATTATCACATATTTATTTATCTTTTGCACAGATTAAATTGTTTGAAATATATTTGAAATTGATCTACATTGATTTCTGTTTAAATCACACAATATCACTACTTAATGAATGGGAAACTCATCCTGCAAGGGTATGCTCGATATTACCCAGTGGGAACTCGTTTTTCATCCTTTCGTCGCTGTGGACCCTTCTCGAATGATGACCCTGCCAAGCAAAAACTGATTCGGTAGGCCCCTATATTGTTCCAGCTTTCAGTTGGTGAACTAGTAGAGAATGAAAAAAACCACCACACAAAACAAACCCTGTGTGACGCTCCAATTTTTAGCCCCGTTCACACGGCACAACTTTATGCCGATTTAGATGAAGCGAAATAGATTAAGCGAATTAGTGTCGTGTCCACACATGCAGTACTTTTAGCCGGAAATCGATATCTGCGCATGAGCAAGTCCAGACTAACCAGCGCCAGTTTGGGTTCATCGACGTCGCCACGAGAGAGTGTGGGTTCGACTTTAAATTTGCTGGAAAGTCAACAAACGCAGGTCTCGACTGTGACGTCCTTAATCCGCTTCATCTAAACCGCTACCGTCCACACATGCCACTTACGCCGATTTAAGCTAAATCGCTTCATCTATACTACCTCGCTAGGTGGTTTACTTGAAGCAAACTAGATGAATCGATTCAGCCCTAAATCGCTTTAGCGTATCGTTCACACGGCGAATGTGAAGCAAACTAGACAAGTCGATTCATATGAATCGAATTAACTGCCCAGTATGAACGGGGCTTTTGTTGTTTTGTTGTTGTTGTGATGGGTGTATTTATGATGCCCATAACGGTTAAGTCTAATGACTTGTTTTTGCCGCTAGACAGTAATAGTATCACTTTCAGTTGCTGTGTAGCTAACTACTGCATGCATTCTTTCTCTGTTTGTAAGCATTCTCCCACATCCCCCAAACCTCTGTGAGTTTGTTCGTTCTACAATCGGATAATTGTTTGGTTACCAATAGTTAATTTCTCTGAATGTCTTCACCTTGCTGTGTTAGTGGATATTAGGTTTTCATTTGAAGTTTAAAGTTTACCCTTTGTATATAAAACTTTGCTTGAATTATCAGTGTATTTTCTATTTATTTATCTATCTTTCTTTTTCTTTTTTAATTCATTTTATTTGTTGTTGTCATTAGTCTAGCAGTGCATTTAGCTCCCTTTTGATTAATGTTTTATATGTTTCTATTTTCCCTGTACTTCTTTCTTCTCCTCCCAGTGTATTCCATTCCCTTGCCTTCGTGTACTTGGTACTCCTCTCATATGCTCTGTTTTTGGCTGTGTTTCTTATCAGTCTGGGGCCATCACTACCTCTTGTTGCCTTTTTTGTTACCTGCACCCTCCCAGGCTTCCTTGTCTCCCTGAATGCTGCTATTTTGAGATGTGCTTTTCTCCTGTCATTCAGTGTGTTGACTCTTGCCTTCCTATGGAGATCTTCAGTTGGGTGTCTATGTTCCACCTTCAGACATATCTTAAGTGCTCTATTTTGTAGTCTTTGTAGTTTGACACTGGATGCTCTCGATCCAACTTTTAAAGTTCATTAATCATATGCCTTCTTAAATTATTCATTCCAAAAGTACCAGCCTGTGATATATAAGTACGGTATTTGAAAATATATTTAGCATATATTGTAAATTAATGTGGACATGTCATAATTTATGTCCATAACCTAGTCCTAGCCTTTCGACACTTTTTGTTTGTTTGTGAAAACGTTTTGTCGCCCCGTTAGGAAGCAATTAGGTATCGGGTAGGCTATAAGTATATCCCTGTATCAGGATGTATGAGGCACCTCGTAGGTGCCAGGACGTAAGACTCCAATAACCAGCCAACCAAAAGCTATGAGGTGTGTTGAGGCAAAGACCATATAACACTAAGACGGCTCACTCCCTATCTCTCCCATGGTAATGTAAATTTTGCAGTGCCATCTTGTCATGGGTTTGATCAGCCGGGCTGCTGGCTGGTGTTTCACATGTAAACACATACAAGGTGAGAGGGTGAGTTTAAAATTTAATAAAAGAGAGATTGCCTGTCATTTGAATTTGGCCGATGTTGCGCTGACGGCCTGGTCCCCACCTCCCTCTGCTCCGCCCTCCCTGATTCCCTCGTCCTCTCCCGCTCTCTCCCCCTCCTGTCTTCCGCTCCCTCTGCTCCCTCTGACCCTCCCTCCCTCACCACCCTTCCCACTCCATCCCTGGCCCTCTCCTTCCCTCACTCCCCTTCCATCCCCCTCCCCTCCCACCCTCCGCCACACTCCGCCGGCCTCACCACTCTTCCCCCTCCTATCCCCACCCTTCCCTCTCCCTATCTCCCTCCTAATCCACTTTACCCAGTGCTCTCGCACCACACCACCTTCCTCCCCCTTCCCCTCCGCCTCCCCCCACACTCCTTCTCCCCCCCCCTCCCTCTCCTCACCCGGCGCTCTCACACCACGCCTTCCTCCCCCTCCCCCTCCCCTTCCCCTCTGCCTCCTCCTCCCCTCCCCCTTTCCCCCCACTGCCTGTTCCTCCCCCTTTCTCCCTCTCTGCCTCCTCCTTTCCCTCCCACTCCCCCCTTCCTCCCCCACACTCCCTGTTCCTCCCCCACACTCCCTCTCCCACTCCCTCTCCTCATCCACCTCAACCGATGCTCTCACACCACACCTCACGACCCCCCTCCCTGATGTAACCCAGGGGGGGGGAGGTTCCCACAGGTTGAATGTTGCTACGCCTATAGAACTCCCACCACCACCGCTACCCCCACCCTGCCCTCCAGCTCTCCACCCCACCCACCACCGCCACCATACACAGATTCCACCAGCATCCTTCTTCCAGCACACTGACTCATGCACATGCACATGCACACACACATGCTGAAGCACATAAACCATTCGCACAACCCATCCTAACATTATCAAAATGATCAAACCCACCACCTGGTGTGCTGGCTGTTTTCTTGATTACACAGTACAGGCTGAGTGAGGCATCAAAAGCCGTGTTCACACGGGGAATGTAAATCGATTCGTAGAAATCGACTTGCCTAGTTCGGGTTAATTTTCGCATGTGAACGGGCGCCTGAGGCGAATTAGGGCTGAATCGATTCCTGTGATGCTGATAATGTAAACCACTTGTGGAGGTCGATTATGTGAGTCGATTTCTGTGAACCGATTTATTTTGTCTGTGTGGACGCACTGAGGCGGATTAAGGACGTCATACGCATGCACAGTCGAGACCTTAATTTGTTGACTTTCCGGTCGATCAAAAGCGCATGTTATATAATTTGGTCTATGAACCTGCTAGAGGTGCACAGATATTTTTTTCATGATTTATTTTAGGGTTTTCACTGCCCAGCAGAAGTTTTGACCGTTCCAAACCAATACGATTCAGTCCATACATATCTAGGTCGAACCCACTCTCTCTCATAGCGACGTCGACGAACCCAAACTGGCACTGGTTGGTATGGACTTGCTCATGCGCAGATTTCGATTTCCGGCCCAAGTACTGCCCGTGTGAACGGGCCGCTAATTTGACTCCTAGTATTCGCCTTGGCTGAATCGCTTTACTTTTTCCCCGTGTGAACATGGCTTTAGTGTTATAAGGTCTTTGGTTGAGGGTAGTCCTTTATTATTAGGCGGTTCCAATCTACCTGTGTGATCTTGTCTGGCGTCGTAAATATATATACCCCACCAGGTGACATGGCATGTGTGGGTCAGGCTTCATATAGTCTACTGCTGTCTCATCACTATCGACTAAACCACTGACAAAGAAGAATGAATTTAGGGTTAAATCCACTTCCAAAAGCAAACCAAAAGATAGTGCCTACTCCTTCGGCCCATAATCAATCTACCTAATAAGTTGCCAGTCTAGATCTACTATTTGAGACCATGTTGGATCGCACGAGAGAAGATCCTGCTTCGGCTTTTAGAATACAGTGTTTAAAGTTGCATAGTCCGATTGTTTTGAGCTTCTGGCAATTTTCTGAGTTAAATTGATCGTTATAAGCTACCTTATTTTAGTTTTAAGTAACTTATATTTTATATAGATAACTTTTGAGATATTTGAAGTGCAAACATGACAAATTAATTTTGCCAAGCATGCCAAAACTCTGACGCCATATGTCTATGGAGCAAGAGGTTTTGTTATAAATTGATTCAGTATGCCCTTCTGTGTGGCAACAAATGCTTAATAAGTGCATCAATATCTAACTTAGATATTTAGAATCAAATCTAGATAAATGTTCTGGTTTTGAAAAATGTGACGCTTTATCGGACAATGCAGCTTTAATATCGGTCTGGGATAAACACATTATCGTTTATCTGGACACTTTCTAGGCTGTTCGCTGAGACTAGTGACAGGATTAGAATGTTGTAAAAGCCTCCTTCACATTGTAGATGTTGAAGTAAAATGTTCCTTGTCAGCAGAGTGAAGTAGTGAATACGTATAATGACCACGGTGATATGTTTTGTTTTATAGGCCTACTCTACTTCCTCTCAGTTAGTATCGTACAGACAATTTGATTTGGTATTTCTGTGGATAGTTTGCTTGTGTTGTTCAAATAGATATAAACAAGTGAAACATCCCAGATAGCACACAGCCGTCAGGCCGACGTCGGCCCGACGGCGGCTGCGCCGTCGGGCCAACAGTGGCAAACCGCCGTCGGACTGACATTGTCGGACAGACTAATGACGGCGTTGGACAATTTGATTTGGTATTTCTGTGGATAGTTTGCTTGTGTTGTTCAAATAGATATAAACAAGTGAAACATCCCAGATAGCACACAGCCATCAGGCCGACATCGGCCCGACGGCGGCTGCGTCGTCGGGCCAACGGTGGCAAACCGCCGTCGGACTGACATTGTCGGACAGACTAATGACGGCGTTGGACCGATGTTGTTTTGTCCACTGGCCCGCCATCGGGCCAACGGCGGCAAACCGCCGTCAGGCCATACCGGATAATTCAAATCGTATTAACACAAATAATTCCATTAATACGTCGTAATAAATTACAAAACTTTTACAAAATAATCTAAACATATTACAAACAATCCTGTAAAATAATTCCATAAACTTACTGCGAATTATGGTGTATTTGTAGCAAACCCTGACGTAATGACAGCATCTTCTCAGAAAAAAACCAAGATGGCGGTGCTTCGTCAACATTCTGTATGGCCTACCGGCATTCAAATCGTATTAACACGAATAATTCCATTGATACGTCGTAATAAATTACAAAACTTTTACAAAATAATCTATACATATTAACAAACAATCCTGTAAAATAATTCCATAAAATTCCTCCGATTTATGGTGTATTTTGTAGAAAAACTGCTAAACCAACTTGCGCACGTCCACCGCTTGCGAGAACTGGAAATGTTTCAAATCCAACGGCAAAGATCAAGCGCCGGACCACCACCGTCGGCCCGACGGTGGCAAATATGTGGGGAAAAAAAGCAAAGAGCGGCGGTCCACCACCGTCGGCCCGATGGTGGTAAATGTGTGGGCGAACAATGGCAAAAAGCAGCGGACCACCACCATCAGCCCGACGATGGCCCGACGGTGGCAAGCATGTGGCGACGGTGCGACCAATAGCCAACGTCGGCCCAATGGCGGTATGCTGTCTGGGATTAGTTTGCAGTCTGGGTCCTACTCGTGTGTGGAAATACATTGATGATTCAGAATTTGAAAGTCCTAAAATCATATCGGATTTCCAAACCACACTAGGCACTATCTTGGACATTTAAAAAAAGGAAATAACAAATTAATGAGAAACACACCTACTCATAGATCAATGATAAGTATTAATGAAATCAATAAATTAATAAATTGTCTTTCAGTTTTGTTGGTATAGTAATGCGATACATTTATTTAATTAAAAACACACACCAATATACAAGATTGAAGGCAAAGAAAAAAGTTGGGAAACATTTTCTGGCTATTTTATCCACTCTTCGGGCAAGCATCCTGCTTCCTGGATCGAAGATATGGGGGTTGCCGTATTGATATTCTTCCATCATCCTTTTTACCTGCAAATGCCACAAGAAAAGGAAATAAACATATGTGCCACTTCCCTCATCCTATTACAATTGTAGATGCTAAGCGAAATTTGCACTATATCGATGCAATACGGGTATTCTGAGTTCTGTTGGTTCCGGTGTCGCAGTTTCTGCTGTCCGCCAGTTTCCACGGTACGCATCTCTTCTGAGCCTGCGTCAAAATCGAACAGCATCATCACTAACCTTATAAATTTAATATAATGTTTTTGGTAAAGATGTTTTCTATGTGTGTACCAAGCGATTCTTTTCTAGGTGGTGGGGTTTTAGAGATATTTCACTTTATCTGTATTTTCTGTATGAAGATTGCTCATGGCCATTGACAATGCCATGAGTTTGATGCTACGCACAGTGCAAAACATTAGTTTTATTCAAAATTAATAGAAATCAAGAACCCTAACCTTATGAATTTAATATAATCTTTTTGGTAAAGATGTTTTCTATATGTGTACCAAGCGATTTGTTTCTAGGTGGTGTGGTTTTAGAGATATTTCAATTTTTCTGTACAGCAATTCACAGCTTTAACTTGTATGCCAGTATGGTGGAAGGTAGAAGGTGGTGGGGGGGGGGTGGGGATAGAAGTGGTGAATGCGCATAAACAACGTGGTATTTTATCTAATGTACAATATTTGCTAGAATAATTTCACTACAATCTATATTAGAAACAGATATATATCATGGTGTGTCTTCAGGAGGCATGTGGTTATAGGTCCAGGGTAGGCTAATTCACCCTATTCACGCCGTGGCCATGTTGAAACCAGACCGAGGGCACTTATGCGTCTGCAAGGCACCGCTGTATGTCAAGTAATGTGAAGACTTATTTGTCTACCAAAACCTCTCAAAATCACTCAAATTTGAGGGTATTCATTTTTGAAAGTAACATATTTATCTTTGCATACCTTTTTTCTATCTATTGGCCAATTTTCACGAAGATTGGGTGACCCTTGCATGGTGATTTTGCCCATTCTTTAACTACAATGTGCCTGTCAACTTCAAGTCTGCATAGTTATGGTGGTATCATCTAATGCAGCACTGTCAGCATAGCTATCTGTGCAACACAGTTAAACAACTAGTGTTAGTAATTACAAATTAATGAAAGCTTTAAAAGGGTTAAAATATATTTTTAAAATATATCTATATTCAGAAACTTATGCAATTTTGAATTCAAGAAAAGATTGGCAGCCAAGGTGAGTGACCTTGTTGACATTGCCTACTGAAATGCATCTGATCATCACTAAATCTTCATGAAAATTGACCAATAAATAGAAAAAAGGTAAGCAAAAATGATTATGATAGTTTCAAAAGTTAATATCTTCAAATTTTACTCCTTTAATTCATGTAGTAGTTCATACACATCGGCACACAGTAGTGTCTTATGGCCATTTCCAATACCGACACTTACTCAGCCTCGTTCTGATGCCTAATTAGGTCGTGTGTGAATAGGGTGAATTGACTTCAAGCATAACATTGGGGCTATATGGCTCGAAGGGGTCCGAACCAATAACTTCCATGTGTAAGCATTATGGATATTAATCAGGGCACATTTCATGCTGACAGACCTAGATAAAAGATTCACCCCTACCCAGAGTAGGAATGACAACGATGGGTAAATCAGAGCAAAGCATGCTTCAAATAGGAATTAACTGTGGAGGGAGGGGGTTCCAATGTGCCGCATTGATCTATGTGCAGAGGAAGTAAACATACAAGATGGCGGCCCCAGAATGCTCTCGATTCGAGTTTTAAAGTTTATTTATCTAGATTATTTTATACAGTATTTATTCAAAAGTAGCAGGTAAATATAAATATGTATTAAATTAAAGTTGCATAGCCCGATGGTTTTGAGTTTCAGAAATTTTCTGAGATAAATACATTAGGTTGATCGTTATAATGTAGGCCTCATTATAATGTAGTAGTACCTCACTTTAGCTTGAAGTAACTTTTATTTTAAGTGGCTAACCTTTGAGATATTTGAAGTGCAACCATACAAAATTAATTTTGGCAAGCTTGCCAAAACTCTGACACCATAGCATTCTGCAGTAACATGATCTATTCAAATGCCTCACTATTCCCTTCTGTGTGGCGACAAATGTTTAATAGGTGCATCAGTATCTAAGTTAGATATATAGAATCAAATTTAGGTCATTGTTTTGGTTTTGAAAATTTGTTGATTACATCGGATTTATGCAGCTTTAAGAATGTATGTGCTCATTTAATTTATCCAGCCTTTCGCCACTTTTTGTAATGTGTTGTTCTTAACATAGTTCTAGACATAGGCCTCGACTAGTTGTCATTCACCCCTACTCTGGTAAAAGGTGAATGTTTTATCTATGACAAACCTAGCTCGACCAGACGGGATGGCCGAATGAGTTGAGCATCCGTCTCTCATTTTGGTAGATCGTGGAATTCGAACCATGGTGGAGTCAAATCAATGACTTAATAATTGATAGGCCCCCCTACTTGTCACTTCCCAGCCAGGGTTTCAGCATTATTAAGATAGGGCAAGGACTGGTTGGTTCAGTGTCAGGATAATGTGACTGACTGGGATATCAGGTCATGTTGCTGGTGGCTTGGTTTCCCATGCAATGGGGGAAGCACTATAAAGTCACCATGAGTGTTAACTTCCACAAGTCGGTACCCGTCCTGATATGACCTTAGATATTGCCAGGATGTAAAACTCAAACAACTGCCCAAACCTAGCCCCCCCCCCCCCTCCCCCCTTTCCTAACCGACGATGGCCCACCCATTGCAAGTCTATGGCGGAGTGCCTGTGTAGTGAGTGTGACGTACCACGTCGGCGGGGATAGATCCATTCTCAGCCTGCGCCGAGTTGCGAGCCTTGAGGCTCATCTGACGGATCTCCTTCCTGGCCAGCGTGTTGACGATGGCGAACTCCAACATGGCGGCAAACACCAGCACGACGCACATGGACATCCAGATGTCGATGGCCTGCCAAAGAACAAGCCGATGAAAGAGGTTCACTCTCCGCACCACTCAACCAGTTCCCATGGGGGCTACCCCTCCCGTAGATCTATAAAAGATTCACCTTGCATTATACTTATAGTAAGCCTGAGTCGGGGTGAAGAACAATAGCCTGAGATGGGGTGAAGAATAACCTTATATAAAAAGTGCAGAAAATGTGGGTAAATGAAATGAGAACATACATTCTTAATCTAAAAAGTAAAATATATTCTTCACATACTTTCATAGCCTGTAGGCCTATATGTGATTTAAGCACTCTGGATAGTATATGTTGAGGGAAAACATATACAATCGGATTGTATCTATTGGATTTTAATCAACATAAAGGTAGGAATGCCAAACTAAGACCATCAACAGTGAGACACATTTCTCCAACTATTACACAAGGTTGAAAATTTATGTCTGAACAGAGTCAGAGGTGAATCTTTTATCTAGCCTTCCCGCCGCCACCGGGGGAGACCGAGGATGACTCAGAGGCTATACGGGGGCTCCCTGATGGGTAGAATGAAGATTCACCCCTACTCAAATCAGGACTTTGAGTATTGTATGTTGCAGGTACCTGTGGAATACATGTGTCACGTACAGTACAGTGGAACCTGGTTATAACGCATCCCGATTTAACGCAAATTCTGATATAACGCGATGATTCACTGGACCCATATTTCGTTAATTCAAAGACAATTCAGAAAACAGAATCCCAATTTAGCGTGACCCCATTGTTTTCACGACGACATTTTATGGACCCCAACGATCAGGTTATAGCGGGGTTTCACTGTTTGAGGGATTGCGGTTGTCAATGAGGTAGACACCCAGAACAAACAGACAATTAATAGTGGCTAAAACAAATATACAGAGAATTGGTAAACAATAGTGATTTATAGCACCAACACCCAACTGCAAACTAAAGTAAGGTAGATTATAACAGTCAATTTAATATATTGAGGGCCGGAGTCGAACTTTCCAACTGTCATCATATTGCTCTTCCTCACTGTACTTACTGTTTTACATGTCTTGTTCATTAAAAATTCCATATCATGGGCTCCTTGTTCGCGTTGTAAATTTAATATATTTTTCACAAAAAATGACAGAAACTCAAAATCATCGGATTGTGTAGCTTTAAAGCTGTGTACAGAGCTAACCAACCTTGATATAGGAGACGCGGGGCAGCGACATCCAGACGCCAACGCTCTGTGTCGTAAGTGTGAGCACCGTGAGGACCCCAAGCGAGATGCGTGCCGGCACAGCGTCGATATTGATCCAGAAGGAGACCCAGGACAAAGAGACGATGAGCATGCTGGGAACGTAAGTCTGGATCATGTAGTAGCCATACTGCCGTTCTAGGAACGTAGTCACCTTCAGACAAGCGTACAGTCCTGGCCGAGGCGATGGCATGTAAATATATACATATATATATATGTATATATATGTGATGCATAAAAGAATATAAAGAATGAACATCCACATTTTCAACTACAAATAATGTGCATGTTTTTTTCTATATCGTCCACATCTGCACTTCAAACAAAACACCAAAGCGATGGAATATCGATGTACAGTAAAACCTCCCTAACCGACCACCTCCACAAATCAACCACTCCCCTATATCGATCGCTTTATTTGGGTCCCAACAATACCATTGTAACCGTATTCTAATTCGCTAAACCGACCACCTCCCTAAATGGACCACTTAAAGTCGGTCCCAAGGTCGGTCGATTTAGAGAGCATTTACAGCAGTGTAATTGTTGTTCTTGAAGATAAACACGTCTATATGGTTTAATGCATAACAAAAATGGGTTGACATTGAAGTAATTGCAATTTGAAAGCTTATTTAAATAATTCCATCCACCCAATATGCCAATTATGTCACCTACAGTTGTGTAAAGTGATGTCTTTTATCTTTCATTACTGTCATGCCTGGGTGTCTACATCAGACGGGATGGCCAAATGAGTTGAGCGTCCGTGTCCTGATTTTGTAGATCATGTGATTCGGAACCACAGGTTCAAACTCTGGTCGAGTCAAACCAATGACTTAAAAATTGATACTTGTCGCTTCCTAGCCAGGCACTCAGCATTATTCAGATCGGTCAAGTACTGGTAGGTTCGGTATCAGGATAATGTGACTGAGTGGGACCTCAGGTCATGCTGGTGGCAGCTTGGTCTCACAGTGGGGCAGTACTATAAAGTCTCCATGATTGTGCACTGTCACAAGTCGGTACCCATATTGATATGACCTTAGATGTTCCAGGACGTAAAACTCCGACAACCAACCTACATGTTCTCCGCCAACAATGGCTTCACACTCACAGACCATGTTATATTATGGGGCTGTCACATTATGACGGATCTCACCGACGCGCCGGCAGCGTGCAAAATATCTTCAACGCGTCGAGACACCTTAAACTTTTCGGCGTTTTGGGGAGAAAACTCAATGCAGCGCAGCGTGTTAGTAGGGTGTTATTAGCGCGCGGCCAACGTGTAAGCATTTGCAAACAATTTTGCGCCCACAGATTTTTATTTTCTGGCTACGCCCCTGCCATATATCATGACATTACATATCATGACACTACCTGCAATGTTCTAGGCAAATTGTCCATGTTGCTGTACTATGTCATAAACCATGCACAGTGCCTGCATTGCTACCATTTAAGCCTAGGTCAGACCTACCCGGACCAGGGGACGGACGAGCCCCGGACCGTGATCCGGCGTGGTCCGTGGTGATTCGTTGTGATCCGTGGCTCATCTATGGCTGGTCCTTGGTGATCCTTGGTGATCCGTGGCTGGTCCTTGGTGATCCGGCCGACCCCGGATGTTTTTAAATGTTTAAAACATCCGGGCCAATCCAGGGAATATTGCAATCCGGGGTCGATCCGGCATCATCTGGGTGTAATCTGGGTGTTGTCCGGGTAGTCTGGGTGTTGTCCGGGGGTAGACTGTGTCCCGTCCGGGGCAGTACGGGTCATTTTTAACCGGAAGAGCCACGTTTTAGCCATGGTTTAGCCCGGACTGGCCCCGGTTTAGCCCGGACTAGCCCCGACAGAGCCACGGACCACTACTGCCCGGATAAGACCCGGACAGGCCGGATGACCATGGATTAACCACGGATCGCCACGGATGACCATGTATTACTCACGGACTACCCCAGGATGAGTCCTGAATTTCAGGCTATCATCCGCGGCTCGTTCGGCGGTTATCCGGGGCTCATCCAGGTAGTCCATGGGTTGGTCGGGGCTCATTCAGGGTGTTCTGGGCTTGTAGTCCGTGGCTCGTCCGGGTAGGTGTGAGAGCGAGGCAAAAATAGCGAATTTATCTGGTGCTGTCCGGGACAGTCCGGAGGAATGGTCCGGGGGTGGTCCGGCTAAAAATCCGGGGCTAGTCCGGGTAGGTGTGACTTGGGCTTTAGGAAAACCAGACGCATAGGCCTACACATTGTGCACATGGCCACTTATTACGGCTGTCATTTCATGTGGACGGTCAATGACCTGTACAATGATGTTTGTTTGTTTCTTTCTTGTTGTTTTACGTCCTAGCAACATCTAAGGTCATATCAGGACGGGTACCGACTTGTGACAGTGTGCACTCATGGTGACTTTATAGTGCTGCCACACTGGAAGACCAGGCTGCCAGCACCATGACCTGATATCCCACTCAGTAACATTATCCTGACACTGAGCCAACCAGTCCTTGCCCTATCCTAAAAATGCCGAGCGCTAGGCTAGGAAGCAACAAGTATCAATTTTTAAGTCATTGGTTTGACTCGACCAGGATGGCTGTCTGGGTTAGCTCACGTTGAAAATTGAATTGTATGCATCCACGAAGCGAATGATATCAAATTGACCCGGCCACCGCCAATGCGGGTGATAATGGAGCAGTTTACATCCAAACCAAAGCCAGCACGCTATGCAAACGCACAACACAAATCCACAAATCTATTATTTAATAGACATGTCCTATATGTCCTTTATTTTGTTCAGCGCGGAGAGTTTGGCATTCCAGTTTTGACCGAAAATACAGTTATACATCATAATAAAGTAGAACAGAACGTGTACATTAATTGAAATTATATATGGTTTCCGCCGAGCATGCGCACTCCACATCATTCTTATTTAATAGACGTGTCTTATCTGTTCTTTTGTTTGTGTCCAGCGCCGAAACCTCGGCCTTCCAGATCTAACCACAAATAAAGTTAGGCATCATAATAAAGTAGAACAGACTGTGCAATTGAATTGAGATAATATACGATTTCATCCGCCGAGCATGCTCATTTTGCAAACCAGTCCCTTCCGGAGTGTAAGTCACGTGACAGTGACATAGCTGGTCAACTGTCTATAAAATTATTGTTTAATGCAATGAGTATTGAGACCCCCCCCCCCCTCGCCGCATGCATAACTCATAATCTATTTTCCTGTATTTATGTCCTGTCTTCTGTTGCTTTGTATGCTACCCAATGCATTACTTCCGAAGTCTTGCCCAATGCTCAAATTCTGTATACCTTTGCGTCAGAGGGCGGGTTGGTGGTGGAACTCGTCTATTTCATACTACATAAAGCTCTTGATTCGATTCTTAAAGTCTAGTATGAATAAGCAATGCTTAGGACTGACCCTCCACATTGACTATTAATATATAAATGTATTTTTTTTCCTACAGAATTGATATAAACTGGTTCCAGTGCCTTCTCCCATGTTTAAGTCCAGAACCAGTTTCAGCAGTAGGCCTACTTATACCCATATATTCATATTCGGCCAAAACATACAGTCACGCACCAACTGTTTGGACTTTGTCACACCTAGGTGAGTCTCATGTAACGCCTCTATCATTTCACCATGAAGACCTGGAGGAACCACCACCCGATTGCTGTTCATTACAAGATTGTTTTCTATCGCTAAGTCATGTTTGTATGGCATGTACTGTCTCAGACACGGTGGAGTCTGTATTCGTGTAGTGTCCCACCCATCTTCAATGTGTGATATCAACATGGACATGGATACATCCTTCTTATACTCATTGACAATCTTACTCAACAAACTCGATGACTGCAGGTCCACTGCGGCAATGCAGAACGTGTCATCGAACAGGCTATCATGACCTACTTTGACGCTATGCGCCCTGGATAACGTGTCTGCAAAAAACATCAAAGAACCCTTCACATGACATAACTGGATATTGTAATTTTGCAATCGCATCCACATTCTCTGCATTTTAGCCGAAAGTTTATGAATTGGCTTCTGCATTATCGCCACCAACGGCTTGTGGTCCGTTTGAATTTGAACTTCTTTGCCAAAGATATACTCATGAAACCTCTGGCATCCGAAACATATGGCGAGCATCTCTTTTTCTATAGTGGCATAACCACACTGCGCTGAGTTAAGCGCACGAGAAGCGAGTGCGATCGGCTTGTCATCCTGCATCAACACAGCACCTAAACCTGAATAACAATGGGTTTCTGAACATTGTAATACGCTAACACAGGAGCAGTTCTTAACTTCTCCTTCAACTTATCAAACGCGCCCTGCTGTTCGGTCTGCCAGTGCCACGCGACGTCCTTAGCGAGGAGCGTGCGTAGTGGTTTAGCTATCTCGGACATGTTGGGTATGAACTTGTGTACATATCCAACCATGCCCAGGAACCTTTGGACGCCTTGTTTGTCACGTGGCTCTGGGATGTCAACTATTGCTTGTATTCTGTCTGGATCAGGCTTCACACCCTGCTGGGTAAGTTGATGACCTACATATTTCACTGTCGTTTTACATAGCAAAGACTTAGCCTCGTTTAATTTCAGATTAACCGACCTAGCTCATTCCAACACAGCTCGGAGCCGCTCGTTGTGCTCCTCAACCGTTGACCCATATACCAAAATATCGTCCGTGACTATCCCGATACCGGGTATATCGCCTATGACACGGTGCATTTCCTGAATAAAAATGTCACCGGCTGTTTTGATGCCAAAAGGCAAGTGGGTATACCTGTACCGGCCCCACAGAGTATTGAATGTGCACAAACGTGAACTTTCGTCATCTAACTCTATCTGCCAATACCCTGTCTTTGCATCTAAAACTGAAAAATACTTTGCATCTGCCGTTTTGGCAATAATTTTGTCAATCGTTTTGGTAGGAAAAGGCCCTCTCTTTATAGCCTTGTTCAACTTAGTCGGATCCAGACAAATCCTGATCTTGTTTGGTTTCTTTACGATAGTTATAGAATTAACCCACTCGGTAGGTTCATCCTGTTCAACTATGACACCTAACTCAACCATACGATCAAGTTCACTTCGTACCTTACTCTGAATGGCAAACGGAATCCGTCTAGGCAGATCAATGACATGTTGAATAGATTTATCGACATGAATGACAGCATTTGCCTTGATCAAACCCAAACCCTGAAACACATCTTTGTATTCGCTTACCAGCTTCTCCGCCCGAGCGCTAGGACTGTTCCTCGGCTTGGAAATGTTCGTCGGCACAGCACAGTGCACCTCATCCACACGCACCAGCAGGTTCAAAGCCACACAAGCCTGCTTGCCCAAAATAGGCTGACAATCCGGTACCACTTAGAATTTGAGCACTCTGTCATTGACGTCCAGCAGCGCCTCCCCATCAGGAGTGATCCGATGACCGGAGAACGTCACCAACGAACACCTGGTGTTCCTCAGCCGCCCCGGAGCAACTCTGTCGAAGACGTACCTCAGCAGTACGTTCGCCTCCGAACCGGTGTCAAGCTTGAACTTGACAGGACAACCGTTCACCCGAACGATCGCATGCCACAGCTCGGCATCCTGACCGGCACCATGGTCGACGGCACCGAGGAAGAGATCCGTTGCTAGCACATTGACCTCCGCCGGATCCGGGTCTTGCTCAGCATTGTGAGGGTCGGGCTGTTCCATGGTCAGCTCGTGGACCCTGCCCAGCCTGCTCCTGCAGACCTTACCGAAGTGCCCGATCTTCTTACAGGCTATGCAAGCCTTCCCTTTCGCTGGGCAGACTTCCCGGCGGTGTTCATATACACAGTTCTGGCAGCGGATCTTGAACTCTTCAGCACCGGCACCACCAGCATTCCAAGATGGCAATTTCCAAGATGGCGTCACCGATGACTAAACCGCCGGTGCACCGGTACGCGCATTAGCATAGTTCCGAATGAAATCAATCTCCCTACTTTCCACGTCTGATTTGGTGTCCTCCAACAGATCTGAACTAAATTCACTCATTTCACACATACTAACACACTTTCCCAACGTTAACTCCGTAGTTTGAAGCAATTTGTTCCGTAAGTTCACACTTTTTACGCCAGCCACAATCTGATCGCGCAACAGCGACTCCTCCACCGTACCAAATTCACAATCCTTCACCTTGTCTCTCAACACCGTGATATATGTAGCCATATTTTCCATAGCCTCATTATGTGAATTAAACTTATATCGTGTGATAATGAGACTGCATTTACCGACACAGTAAATCCGAAACGCTTCCGTAAGCGGCACGATTTTATCTTGATCAGCGAGAGCGATATCCATATTGGCGAAAACCTATTGAGCCTCCTCGCCAGCAACGTGAAGAAAGATGCAGCATTGCACTCGTTCTGTCTTCAATACGACACCTGCCGCAGTAGCGTAAATATCATATGCTCTGATCCATGTTTTCCAGTTCGATCTCGCATTGTGGCTGAGGACAAGCTGACCAGGCGGCCGCAAACCCGGCAACGTATTAGCGGGCGGCATTCTTCCTCATCTGACACCATGTGAAAGTACGACGTCTGAACACTTTGACTTCTGGATACTGAATGGTTTATTCATGGCCTAGGGCTCGCTTGACCAGCCGGCTAAACTTTCCATGACGTCATCTCATTAGCATATTCGTTTGTCTCAAACTCTGCATCTCGTTAACATATATTAGCCACACACCTATATGTCTATTACGCATATATCACACCTGACACTGTCTTCAGGGTGAATCGCTTGAGTCATGAAAGGAGGCACGTTGCACGCCGCTGTCCCGTTACCACCTACCTGTTATATAGGAGAAGTTACACTGCTCGGTGGTGAGGTTCCTGAGGTCAAACTGGGGAAGCTCCAGATCTTCACTCCGTTGTATCGGGTTTGATAGGTCGCCATCCCTCCACCGTAACAGCATTTCATCTACAGTGTAGCTGTCTGGGTAGTTTAGGGAAACACCATGACAGTTTTAAAGAGTTGGTAAGCTGATGTTAGCAAGTGTTCACTCCTTAAGGCGTCATCCAAAGTTTTCAACAATTTCACTGTCATACAAAACATATATCAGAAGCCGATCGTTAGGGAGGTATGGAGAGGTGCTCTTTCTCTCTATATATAATACAGATGGTCGGGTGGTACACATATCGACTAGAATGCTATGGGAATATGGGGGGGGGGGGTCGTTAAACAAACAAAGGGGTATGGTGGCCTGAGAAGGGGGGGGGGAAGTTAGAGCCGCATGAGATGCTGAGGAGATCTTCCCCAACATAAACACACAAAAAACAACAACAATAAAAACAAACACCGTCAACATGGGGATGAAGGGGAGGACTATCAGTTCAGGAATGATTTACTAACGGGGTTATCACTATCCATCCCAAAAATCTGTTTACAAATTACTTTAAAAATATAGAAACTATGAATATTTAACATCAATGAGGATACTTGTGAGAATAGAGAGTGGTATAATTTCTGTTAGCTCAATGTTGGCATACACTTAATTAAGAATAAGAGGCAAATTCTACAATTGTTCGCCCCCCTCCCCATTTTAATAACTGATAAGACGAGTCTTGGCTAGTCGCACCACCTGTGCTCATTCAATGTCGGCCGAGCTAGCTGATAACCAATTGCAGTGTCCCCTCACGTGACGGGTGATGTCGATTTATTACCTCCCGGAACCAGATTGATTCCGAAGCAGGATTCAGGGTCAACACTGCAGAACATCATTATTTATTCTATAGTCCACATAGTGCTGTAGTGACTGAATGAGGATAAGTTAAAGCACCAGTTCACATCGTTACTACCGGATGACCTACATATGCCTTTTTAGGGTTCATAATATTCTGTGTGCTAAGCAAAACAAGAAGCTAATTTTCCACGTGTTCCCACGAGACATAATTGAAGCGTTCATGCGCAAAACCCTGTAAACTCCAATACAAAAATTTAATTAAAATAAGTTTGTTTTCACCTGAATATAATTTCAATTTTGACTAATTCCACTTTTATTGTGATAACATGATTATGGAGTAATGAACACAAAAATAGGAATCTAAATTAATAAATATTTTGAAGGTTTGATTCCAATGTTAATCTAAATATTTTGATTGTCGTTTATGGGGTTTTGCGCATGAACTCTTATTACAGTCACTCCCAATGCAGGGTCCTCACGCACTTGGATCCATCTTGTGAGCAACATGTGCGGCCCATAACATTACTTCTTGCCACCGCCATTATGGAGCAGGTTGGTGGTGGAAACTCTCTATAAGCAATTTTCCGCAGAACATGCTTGCACAGTATTTCTTCCATTGCCATCAGAGGCGAAGTTGGAAGTTGAAATCCTCGATATCACATTTTCAACAGAGAATGCTACACAATGAGCTGCCATGTACAGGAATTCTTCCAAGGGCATCAGAGGGCAGTTGGTGGTGGAAAGCCTGTATAAGCAATTGTCCACAGATCAACTACCAACTTGGCCTCTGATGTCATTTAAAGAACTACACTGCAGCTCTTCAAATGACATCAGAGGCCAAGTTGGTAGTGGAAATCCTCAACAAGCCATCTTATACCCCAGTCACACGAGAGGCAGCGTTCACCGCCATCCTCCTTACATTCAAAAGGACGCCAACCTCCCAGCGTCCCATTCGATACATTGATTCAAATACGTGGGTGGCGCCAGGTTGGCGCTGGGCTGTTGCCGCATCAGCACCGGGACGGCGCCGGGAAGGCACTGGGGTGGCGCCAGGGTGGCACCGTAGTGCCGGCCACCTGGTGAGCATGGCATTGCATATTTTGGTGCCGCTAGGTCGGCGCCAGATCGGCGCCAGGTCGGCGCCAACTCGCCAACCAAGGGCTTGGCAACCTGGTGGCAGCAGGGCAGCGGCAGGGCGGCGCCAGTTCGCCAACCACTTTTTAATGGCGCCACTGGAACAGGACGCAAGCTGCAACCTCCTTGTGTCCAAAATTTCCGAAATGGATGCCGAGAGGTTGGCGTCCTCGTGGCGCCAGCACTTAAGGAGGGTGCAATGAGGACCTTTTGACTTCGCAAATCGATCATAAGCGAACGCAGGCCTCGCGTGACTTGGGTATTACACAGAACATATTGCACAGCAAGATGCTAAGCCTACAACAATAGTTTCTACCACCGCCATCAGAGGGCTGGTTGTGGTGGAAATTCTCTAAAAGTAATTTTCTACAGATGATGTTGCACAGTAGTTCTTGCACTGCCATCAGAGGTCAGGTTGCTAGTGGAAATCCTCTATGCAACATTTTCCACAGAGCATGTTGCATGGTGAGCTGCTCCCTACAACAACATTTCTTCCATTGCCATCAGAGGGCGGGTTGATTGTGGAAATCGCGCGCACACACAAACCTTCTCCAGGGATGAAAGATCTCCGCGGTTTCGCGGATTTCCGGGATTGTTTTGACACCAGTTGGGTGGTTCGAATCCCTTTCTTGTATGAACTTAGATGTTGCTAGAACATCGAATCTAAACAAGAAAGTGTTTGGTATGGGCGATAATGTAATCACAACAAGGTTAGTTGAAACCTGACTTCCGGTATTTTTCTGCGATTCCCTGACAATGCTAAACCTATGGGAGAATATCGGCATTTCCGCTTTTTTCTCCGGAGACTACTTTCATCCTTGCTTCTCCTATCACATTACGGACAAGAAGCGGATACAATGGCCGCATTCTGTGTACACGTGTGCTCGAGTGGACTGGGCGAAAAAAGAGGGATTGGGCGCACACACAAGCAGACAGGGTTAGAGTGTCATGTTTGCCATGCTATTAAACACTCAAATCCCAATGACTCACACTGCCAACATAAGCCAAAGCAACCGTAGACCGGTTCGAGTCCAGGCGGGTAATAATAGTGTTGAACGTAGACTACAACATTGAAAGTAGGGTGGTTACTTTAATGAGAAAAAGTGGGGTGGCCCTTGTATCAACAGGGTTACTTATATTGGGAACGCAGGTCAATAAGGGTCAAATGCTCCTGAGCTATTCCCTGAGTTCTGGATATAAGCATTATATATTTTATTAATGCAATTATTAATGTGATATAGTTCTTTTTCTATAACTTGTTATTTCTAAAGCAGTTATATGCATATACACGCTTTTTAAAGTAATACATAGTTTGGTGCCTTAAAAACGTTGTTAATCTACCATGACAAATTCATGATATATATGACATGCAATATATTATCTGCATGTAAATAAGGTACTCCCATATTTTATTATATATTTGACACCCCATTTATTTCTGCTGTATCCTCTACGGTACTCTGCATAAATGTATCTTACAGTTGCCATGAAAGATTATTAATACACATTTTATTTTATGTTTTACTGCAATATTAAAGGTGTCACGATAGGTTATTCATAGATATATATTTTCTTTCAAGGTGTTGCATTTATTAGATATATGAACGAGGTATAAAGAAATAAATACTTACAACTTTCTATCTTCATGTAGCATTGCTGTCTATCCATTGGAAAGTAACGCAGATTCATATAGCACACTAGGCTAAGTGTATACCTACAAAAGACAAATTAATGAATATAAAATATAATGATTCACTATGACAGAAATGTGAGACTAATGCCCGGTACACACCTAGCGTATACGATCGTTTTCCCGCACCCACCTAGCGTATACGACCTAAAACTGCCCCAAAATCGTGAGGTGTGCACTCCCCTAGCACACCTACCGATTGCGATTCCCGATTTTTAGGGCTAAAACGGTAGGTGTGCGCTAGGATTACGATTGCGATTCCCGATTCGAAAAATGAATCAGCCCGATTTCAGTTTTAAGCGGATCGGGAGTTTTAGTGCGCGAATCCTATACGCTATGTGTGTACCTGGCATAAGATACAAGTTGACTGCAAGCTTGAGATGGTTATATCCATAGGCCTACCGTTCACATAGCTATGAATACACGGATACTAAATGAAATATTGATCAATTGCATTAAGTGTAAATATTTCTGGCATTGATAATTGAAGATAGCAATATTTATAGCTTCGATACAGTGCAACCACATATTGCACAGCACATACCATAAATAGGGATTTTAGGGATTGTATATACTACTGTCATGGGGGTGATGAAAATGGGAAATATTGCGCCTAGAGTGGGACTCGAACCCACATCTCTTTGCATTCCAGGCCAGTGTGCTAACCATTACACCACCTAGGCTCCCTGATATCAACACACTACCCATGCCTACCTGTCTATGTGGTTACTTGCCGGAGAGGTCGGTGCAGACTACTACACTTGTACCCCTGGAATTGTAAGTCTTTTAATACTTACAATTACATACATACATGCAATGCACTAACACATACATACACAGGGTAGGTTCAACAACCATACAGTGCATAGCTTGTACAGGATCCTGGTCATGGCAACCAGTGTCATGGGGGTGATGAAAATGGGAAATACCATGCCTAGAGTGGGACTCGAACCCACATCTCTTTGCATTCCAGGCCAGTGTGCCAACCATTACACCACCTAGGTTCCCTGATATCAACACACTACCCATGCCTACCTGTCTATGTGGTTACTTGCCTAAGAGGTCAGTGCAGACTACTACACTACCATAACATTGGTAGTAGGCAAATCATGATCAGGATTATAATGCATACAGGTAGATATACCCAAATCAATGTTACCTAGTTTAGCATTGATCGCGATAATGCTCTTTTACAATCACACAGGGAACTATCTGACAAAACATAGTCGACCATTGAGTCCAATTTACCGACTCATTCTTTTTTATTCGAAATTTCTTTACAGCATTACAATATTATTTAATATATTAATTCGGTGTTTTCCTGATAATATCAGCTTATTACCTTGTATTTATCTGAATAGCTTACAAAGGTGCATGTCTATTCATGATACGTTTTTCTGAACCTGTATCCGTCCTGATATGACCTTAGATATTGCCAGGATGTAAAACTCCAACAAACTAACAAATAAACTGACCCTGCATAAATCTGATTCCTTTTGTGCTACATTTTTAGGAACGCATTTAGGAGTGCTAACCGAGGTTTTACTGTATTCATATCAGGGTGGTATGCCGACCAAAATCTGGGGTTGTACTAATGTTATAAAAGGATTTCTGACTAATAAGAAAGTCATGAAGATTATGATATATCATAGCATTAGTGTGTTTCATGTGAAATACATGCAACATGTTACACAAACTAAAAACTAAAATTGTAATTCTGTTTTTCTAATAATAATAATAATAATAATACTTTCCTTTTTAAATTCTCAGAGGGGGAACTTCCCTCTCTCCCCCTCCTAGTGCATACGACCCTGTATATCATATATGTATCATCACGGGTACGCCCTTTACTCCCATCACCATCACTTACACACTGAGGACCTAAATCAATAATCGTTTAACCCGCACAAATGCTGCTACCGGAACTCCCCTCTCCCTGCACGGTGAGGAATTAAAGCCCCGAGAAATTTCCCCTTTTCTCCCCCTAAATCCTTCTTCTTTTTTTTGGTCCATTAGTTGTTTAAGCAGGGGAAATTTCAGTCATAGACGACTGGTCTTCCTCATTCCACTGCTGGTCGAGAGAAAGCCCGAGCCTACACTTTTACCGACCCAAGGGATTTTTAACCTCCCACACCACATAGACATGGTATGAGAGCAACCGGCCTTTGATGACGCTGTAAGTTATACACAGCGGTGGAAATCCAAATTGGCAGAGCTGGAGGCATGGGGAATCGAACCGCCAACCCTCAGATTAGGAGTCTGACCTAGAAAAAAGTCAGACACTCTAACCACTCCGCCACAGAGAACGCCACAAAGCATAGAATCCTTAAGCATAGAAGCCACACCTTCACATTATACTTACATGAAGATACACACACACATCTACACGCATACACAACTATATATGGGTCATTCTCTAAAACTGGGCACAAAAGTGTGACATGAAAACCAAAAATGAAAACCTTCCAAATAATAGCAAAAATCCTTCCATATAATAGCCTAATCCAATGTCCTATGAAGGTTTGCATGTTGTGCATATGTGAGAGTTGAAAAAAAATGAATTTCACTTTTTGAATTAGGTCTTATACAAATTGAGCAATACATTAATATCACTCATGTAACATGAAAATCAAAGACATATCCAAAACCTCATTTTAACATATATACAACATAGTCAGACAATATTTTTATTGATTACTGTTAAGCAGACAACATTATGACTTACAAGAAAAAAGTTGAAAAATAAGTTGAAAACAAGTTTGGCTACATGTATGGTGACAATGTGTAAATTTTCACATTTTCACTCTAGGGCAGAATCATATAATTATAATTTTGATATCTTATGTGGGATAAATTCAATACATGTAGAACTGCTAACATACCTAATAGACAGAGACTACAATAATTATTTGACTTGCTATCAATAAAACAAAGACTTAATTATCAGCATCGTAAAGTGGAGACCAAATATGTGGTGCCCAGTTTTGGAGGATAACCCATATGCACATAATTACACTTTTATATGCACTTATATATATATATAACCCTAACCGAGATAGTTAATATAAATATTCAGGTCAGGTAGGTCAGATGGAGGTCTTCTATGATCCATATTTAACTAGCCTTTCATGGTTAGGAGTAGGGTTGAAGTTCCGCTAGATCGCATGCCAAAGTAACACCTATATATAATGGACAAGTCTATTTGCAGAGCTGCTTTGCTCTGAGAATTAGCAGAAGAATGATTATTATTCACACAGCTGCTAGATTTGTCTTAAATATATTCAGTATATTATTATATTGCATGCCTGCATCCATGTTTATGCCAAATTGTTCTGTATTTCTATAGACTAGTTCGTAATTCCGACTGCGCGCTGAAAACGGCGTTGACAGCAAAACAAAAACGTACGAGCAGTGCACAACTTTGATTTTATTCAAAATTAATAGGAATACAGAACATTTTGACACAAACATGGATGCATGCATGCAATATAATAATATAATGAATATGTTTAAGACACAACTCTCCATAATTAAGCATTTTGAGCTAAGAAATATACAATTTTAGTCACTTTACAGGCTGATGTTTACATCAACATTTGTAATTCTTGTTATAAATATTAAAATATCAAATGTTTCAACAGAAACCCTACCAATTCCCTAGCTCTACAGAAGTTATTAAACATAGGATATGAATAAAAACATGAATAAAATAAGTAAAACTAACTCTGGCTATAGTTCTAACATTAGTCTGAGTGACTAGATTTGTCTAGTCTCAGATTACCTTAAAACCACATGAAAGTTTGGTTTAACTATACCGAAAGTAGCCTCGGGCCGACAATCTTGTTTGGATTAACCGATACTCTGGATTAACCGACTTTGGTTTAACCAACTTTTTTATATGACAAATGGTAGTACTTTGCCGGGCCGCCGAAAAAAGTTTGGATTAACCGATCGTTTGGTTTAACCGAGCTTGGTTTAACGGGGTTGTACTGTGTATATATATTCTTCCAGCTAAGCAAGGCTATACCATCACATCAATGCAATATGGTGCATACTACAGATAATATCAAACATTCTATCACCATCAATATCCCCACTGAACTTGTCTGCGGTGCGCTTCCTTCTGCTCTCAACAATAAGAGTCCCAAATAACCAAACACCCTGGTGCCATTAACGAAAGCCTCGTGGAAATAAGCTGTGTTGGCTAGTGCTAACCACGCTCGAGGAGTCAGGAGCCTGGTACCCTGTATTTATACACAGTCAATATTTCTCGCCCACTGTGCGTTATTAAATACAAGGTGACATGTGGTGCCCTGGAGAGGCAGTCCAAATGGTGCGCAGCAGGCACGGCTAAACGGCATTATTCATTACATAGGGGCAATATTATCCCTGTAATGGATGACCTAGGTCTAGCCATTAAAGGTGCGGGTAGCTCCACCCTGAGGGGAGCAACCATTTATCACAAGAGCCTGGAGGGCGGGACCTTCAGAGCAAGCCCTGAATCCGCGGTCTTTATGGGGATGACAACAGGACAATCTGGTTAAAGCCCCAGTCACACTCCGGCTTGCGACTGCTTGGCTACTGCTTTGCAACCACTTTGCAACCACTTTGGAGCAAAGAACCCACAGTCACCGATGACTTCCTTGTGACCAAAGCAATGGTCGCTGACCTTAGTTGCAACCATTTTGGTCGCAAGGATGCTTTTAGTACACTAGCTGCAACCTCCTTGCGACCAAAATGGTCACAAATAGGTCGGTGACCACTGAGGACCATTTTGTGACCACTTTGGCGACAATTTGTGACCATTTTGTGCCCAGTTGTGACCACTTTGCAAGCAACTGGTTTTTGTTGTCGCAAATTGCAACCAACCTGTTTTTGTGTTCGCAATGTGATCACAAGCAGTCGCAAGCAGTAGTGTGACCGGAGTATTATGTGCATTAACAATGTGTAACTAGAATCTCTCCCGGGATGCACCTGCACCAATGGATAAATGGGTACAACTATGACATGAAGCGCTCGCATTGTGTACTGGGTGTAGTTGGCTATCGGACATGAGGTGAGCCCACGCCCCCTAACGGATATGATACACACTAATCACTTAACAGCCGGGGAGAAAATTGAGTGTGCTTTTGTTCAGGCCATTACTGCATTATGTATTCACGAGGTCAACTGAGAGTATTGGTATTGATCACCTCGCCTGGATGTGTAGATGTGATAGCGGAGAGACCCACTGGGACACCCACCCCCACCCCCCACCCGCACCCGCGTAGGGGGTCAGTAGGCCTCCTGCACTAGGATTGTAGGATTGGTTGGTTGGTTGTAGGAGTTTTACATCCTGGCAACATCTAAGGTCATATCAGGACGAATACCGACTTGTGATAGTGCGCACCCATGACGACTTTATAGTGCTGCCCCACTGTTAAATCAGGCCGCCCGCACAATGATTCGATATCCCACTCAGTCACATTATGCTGACACTGAGTTAACTTTTAGGTTTGTTGTTTGTTTGTTGTTGTTTTACGTCCTAGTGACATCTAAGGTCATATCAGGACTATTAGGAAGTCCACTAGTTATTGCTGACGGGCACCAGCGATATCCATTTAGAAATGGGGCGCATTTGTTCAGCCACCTGCTAACATTCCATTCTACACACTGGCCTGATATGACCTTAGATGTTGCTAGGACGTAAAACAACAAAAAAGCACAACCATTCTACTGCATTTGCCAATAGCTAGCCTTATATAATACCTATATAACTATATATCTAAATAAGGATAACGCAAAATGTCAATGTCGGTGCGAGGATTAGGCCAACTAGGCAACCGCCTTGGGCGCAGACCTCAGGGAGCGGGACGTAGCTCAGGCCACCTATGAAGGTGTGGGTCATTCGATCGATCCTGCTTAGTGGACCCATTTGGAGTTTAGGGCTGTTTTTCATTCCAACCAACTGGTTCATCAAAGGCTGTGGTATGTGCTGTCCTGTCTGTAGGAAAGTGCATATAAAAGACCCCTTGCTGCTTATCAGAAAGAGTAGAAATATATCAGAATGACCATATGTTTGACGTCCATCCAATAGCCGATGATACAAATCAATGCGCTCTAGAGGCGTCATTAAATAAAACAAACTTTGGGTGCAGACCACAGAAGCGGCAACACTACAACCTTTGTGGGGGTCATAGTTTTATGCGATCTTCTGAGCTAGTGTCTACTGGTTCCTGGCCAAAGACTGAAGGTGGTACCTGGGGCGCACATACAACCGAAAGTTGGATGCTTGTCCCCCCTGTCCGTATTCTTTAATGCGCGAGAAGGAAGAAAGCAAGGCGGGGGTGGGAAAAGAGAGGTTTATTCACGCCTCTCAGACAACAGAGCAACAAAGTATCAAATGAGGTAGATAATAAGATGATAAAAAGGTACAATGTGTGTAAGATAATAAAAGGTAGAATGTATCAAAGGTCATCAGAGTTCAGGTGGTATCAATGTCAATGGCCTGAGGGGGGTGCCGAGGAGCCCTCCACCAGTAGGTAGGAGAGAAAAAGGAGAGTTGGGTGGGTGGGTGGAGAAAAAGACACGGGCAGGAGGACGGCAGGAAGGTGAGTGCCTGAGGAGGGCCGCCGGCGGCCTTATAAGGGAGGGAAGGGGACGGCGGCGGCAGGAGGTGCGAATGCTGGCAGGCCGGGGGGAGGGTGAGAGGTGGCGAGCAGCGGGGGTCGCGCGAGGCGTGAGCAGCGCGGACAAAGGCGAGTGGCGGGGGAGGGGGGGGGAGTGAGCGCCGGCGGCCTGAGGTGAGACGCAGCGCGACACGCGGGGCGGGGGAGGGTCTCTTCCTTCCCTCGCATCAAACGTAATGCTTCGCATTACGACCAATACAGGTCCAAAATTTCAAGCTGGCTGTGAGCCAACCCATAAACAAACGGTCCCTGGTGATTTAAATTGGGAGGGTTCTGGCGCTACATTTTTTTACAGCATGGATGTTCTAATAAATATTCTCAATTCGATCAAATACCACCTCGCGTTTGTGTGTGTTGCAGTGTGTGGTGTTGCAGTGTTTCACCCCCACCTCCAGCCTGGTCAGGGACCTCACTACGGTATGTTGGAATTATAGTAATCTACACTGATCTCAAACATAGGTAGGGGCGGATAGGGTGATTGCCTAGATAGTCTAGTGATTATGACAAAGCTCAGGGATGCCAGGAAGTATCTGTACGAATCTTGTCATTGGCACAATATTTCCAATTTTCATCACCCCCATGAGAGTATTTTGATCTCTATTCCATATAAGGACTGACAGAAGAATATTCCATATCGCAAACTGGCAGCTTCCTGCCCCTCACATATTGACACGAGCGATGACTGGATGTCAACACCCAATGATTAACGCGCCCCCTAGTGCCGATACCGTCAATAAATCCAATTTCCGGTTCGCGGTTCTCGGAGCCAATTACCCGGCATGCTCCTCAACGGTGTCAGTGTTCACCGAAGGTCATAAGGTTAGTTATAGGTCATTCGAACTCGGATGACTACGTCATCCGCGTTTTTGCCCAGGGAAGGTGTGCTTCATAAGTGTGTTTCGGTGATTGGGGTTTTAGAGACTACCACAATCTCAGGTCATGTATCGAGTCACCAACTTGAAACTGTCTGCCATCCTGGTGGTTGCAACACTGGAATATGATAGTACTCGCTCTAAAAGTTGTTACTACCTTCAAAATATCATGACATTGGTTATCATAGTAATAGAGTGAGCTTAATGGGCAAATGAACATTTACAAATACAAGTCGTGACCTTACTATAAATAGGTTCTATCTGACAAAGTGACCGAATTGGTGTTATGGATTTAAAAATGTTCTATATATAAAAGGCTATCATGCAGTTACACAACTGTTTCTCAACTGGTATTTTTCACTGAGAGATATTAAAAATAATATTGTATTATCTGCTTTGCTATCATGCAGTTACACTTCTCCACCACACGCCTCACCACCAACACCTCCCTACAACTCCCCTCTCTACAACACGCCTCCCGGCTGATCTCCAACAGCACGAACGAACACCACAACCGTCACCATGCCGCCACGCAAGACAACCCGACGAACATCAGCCAACCCGGCCGCCGCCATGTCTGACGACGCCACACGCACACCATGCCAGCGGGGCAGACCACGCTCCGTGATAGTTAAACCCACAATCACGGCGGACGAAACAACCGACGACGACATGTCTGCGGCCGAGCAGCTCAACATGCTCAGACAGTCTGTGACCGACTCAATACGCCAGCAAGCCGATTTGGCCAAAACGATGTCGGACAGGATCAAGGCACTGGAGACGCGCAAAACAGACAAGCGATCGCAGAGTAACTCGTCGGACGACAGACCCGTCCCCAAACGCAGGAAACGCGGCACCCCAGACCCGGACCAATCTTCAACACCACATGCTACGACCTCCCACGCACGCTCACCGAGATCACCCAGATCGCCGAGACCAACGCCTCGCAGCCAACGCACCCATAAGGATCGACGGAACATGTCAGAATCTCAAGAGCGACCAAGACACAGGAGGTCGCGCCACGCACGGTGCGCCACCGCCACATCCTCGAGCGAAGACGACTGCCACCAAAGGGATGTGATTGACGCCATCATCGGAACGAACCCAGACGGACGGAACGACAAAAGAGGTAGGACCCAACTCCTCCCCCATACGTACGTCATTAGGCACGAGCGCAAGGGCAAGGTGGGCCCGGGGGAGAGCACTTGGCACGAGTACCTGGCGGCACTGTCACGCATGCGCAAAGACCCCAAAGTGACACAGTCATGGATAAAACCCATACTCAGCCACCAGGACGAGATGTTCGACATGGCCGCAGAATGGAAGTGGGACACGTGCCTTGCCTGGTCGGAGAAGGTTTTCTCCATGATAGAAGACGGCCGCCTCCCTAAGGCCTGGCGTGACGAACAGGCCATAAAAGACCTACAGCGCGCAGCCTGCCTTGCAGGCATACGGAAGGAAGAGGAGAGGCGAGCCGCTAAGGCCGATCACACGACCAGACCCCACTACTCACGCACTGACGAACAGACCACAGCCACAAACAATACACCTTACAGACGACCAGAGTTTAACACTGAGACGGACGGGCGCCCATGCCACAAATGGAACTGGGGCACGGATTGTGGCTACACTGCATCCCACGGCACCGGGAGCGATCGACGCGCACATCTGTGCGCCTGGTGCGCTAATAAATATAAAAAATCCAACCCGCACAGAGAGCAAGAGTGCAACAACAAAAAGCGACAGACTGAGCGGAAGGCCGCGGCACTCGACACGGAAGAATCAACCAAAGCGGACTTTTAGATGGCGGCCCTGGCGAGGCCGTAGAAAACGCCACCCCAGACGACGCACGCGATACGCCGCAGCCGACCCCACCCGGCCTACGCCTCGTCTCCTCTACACGCAGGTTCGTCCCGGCACTCCCACCCTGGGACCCAAACCCACACGTATACGGCACTGAGACCGAACCCACATACACTGACGCGCCCACTCACTCCGCTCCCGCCAAAACCGCACCACGTGGCGTAACGGCCAAAACGGCCCAGACCGACGCTGAGATTCCCGCCAAAACAAGCCGGAGCAGCTCAATACGCGCGTCACTGGACACCCCTAACCGTCACCTCACGCCGGACGCAGACCGCCACTTCCCTCCCTCAGATGTCGCCGCCTCCGACCCATCAGTCGCCACCCCCGACTCCGATGCCGCCACTAACGACACCGCTAATAGCCATTACGGTGCTTGCCTACCCGACACTGCCGCGGCACCCTGGATGGCCCCGGCCCACGACGCCGCCCGCCTACCCGACACCTCACCCATGACCCGTCCTCAGACACATGCCGCCCGGAACCCAGACCCCGGAAGCCCCCAACCGGAACCGGAAATCGAACTCTCCCCCCTTCCGGCCAGAACACACATTCCCACCCCGACCCCCCACACCCTTCACCCCCCTCCCCCCCACCCCCCCAACCCCAATGCCTTCCCACCGACCCTCCCCCACACACCCCACTGCTACCACCACCATTGTTCAGCCACGCATACGGTCGAACACCCGACAATGCCCACACACCTCCATTACCACAGATGTTGTCGTAAGATATGAACCGGCTGACGCCACCATAGTATGCGTCCAGCCCGCCACCGCCACCCAACCCACAGCCCCCCCAGACGACGACGAACTCGACCCGGCTGCGGCACCTGACGCCCTCCTCACCTACCACGACCGGGCACACGCCAGTGAAGACATCGACGACATAACCACCGACCAAGTCGACGCCCCCTCCCCCCCCTACAACCCTCCCCACACCCCCCTCTCCTACAAGCCCACCCTACACAACATATGGCCCACCACCGTCGCCGCGGCCTGGGGGCATGAAGTATACAGACATATATTCGACCAAGTGCGGGCGACTGCCCTCCCTAACCACGTAGCAGCACGCATACCGGTGCCATCCGATCTCAACATCGACCGCTGGAGGGCCCTCCTCGCCGGTTACCACGACGCTGAGTTACTCGACTTCCTCGAGTTCGGGTGGCCGGTCGACTACACCGCCGACGCCCCTCCCGTCCCGTCGACCGCCAACCACCGCGAGGATCCTGACCACCTGCAATGGATCCGCAAGTACGTCAAGGACGAGGCGTCCAAAGGCGCACTCCTCGGACCCTTCCGCCAACCTCCCTTTGCCCCATGGGCCCAGACAAACCCGATGATGACCCGGCCGAAGAAGAATACCGTCGAGCGCCGGGTCATCGTCGACCTCAGCTACCCAAGGGGCGCCAGCGTTAATGCAGGCATACGCAAAGGACACTATCAGGGGAGGCCCGCCACCTACACCCTCCCCAACATAAACAACCTCACCGACGAAGTCACCCGCCTCGGGCAAGGCGCATACATATGGACGATCGACCTCGCCCGCGCATACAGACAGCTGAGGACATGCCCCCTCTCTGTCCCCCTCCTAGGAATAACAATCGACGGCGACACCTACTACGCCCCCCCCCTTCGGGTGCCGCACCTCCTCCATGGCCTGTGCCCGCACCACCAACGCGGTCACATACCTCCTCCGCCGGAAGGGCCACTTCGTCCTCTGTTACCTGGACGACTTTGTCGGGTCCGCCGCCACTGAATACGATGCCACCCTCGCCTACCTCGACGCGGTCCACCTCGCCGCAGACCTGGGCCTGGCACTCTCCCCACACAAGTGTGTCCCGCCCACCCAGCGCGTCGAGTGGCTCGGGTTTGAGGTGGACACGGTCGACATGATCGTCCGGATCCCCCCGGCCAAGCTCGACGAAGTCGTTGCCGAATGCGCCGCCTGGGCCCCCACAACAAAGGCTTCCAGGAAGGACCTCCAACGCCTCGTTGGAAGGCTCCAACATGTCGCAAAATGCGTCAGACCCGCCAGGCGCTTCATGAACAGGATCCTCAACGCCCTCAGAAGTGCACCTTACACCGGAAAGCATGCCATTACCGTCGAAATGACCAAGGACATACTATGGTTCAGGCAGTATGCCCATGCCTCCAACGGCGTTGTCCTCCTCCGCCCACCACCCAAGCACGAGTGGGTCATCGAATGCGACTCTTCTCTCCTCGCCGGCGGAGTGCACTCCCCCGCATGCTACATGACTGAAGAATACCAGCCAGGCTTCCTGGCCGACGGACACAACATTGCCCAGCTCGAGGCTATAAGCCTGGTGGTCGCCCTCCATGCACTCACCCCCCCAAACCCCCAAGACTATGCTGTTGTGATCAACACCGACAACCAGGCCTCCCAGATTGTGCTCGACTCTGGTGCCGGGAGGGATCCAACCCTCTGTGCCTGCGCACGGGCGATCTGGCGATTCGCTGCACTTAACTCTTGCGAGATCCAGGTTATCCACAAGCCAGGCGCCGAGATAGCCTTTGCAGACGCTCTCAGCAGGGCCCCCTTCGACCATGCTGCAAGACTCAGAGCCAACCGCTTTGTCGACGATATGGGCCTTACCCGCATACGGGCTCACCATGACTCCTCCCTTGTCACCGATAATGACTAGCCTGGAAGAGACACTAATTTGCCCCTCTCTTCCAGGCACACACCAGGACCACCAGGACGTCATCCACCTCTTCCGCGCCGGGCTTGCCCACGGGACATGGCGGAATAAGCATCGACAGGTCACCACCTACATGGAGCACGCCCGGAGCCGTGACTACAACCCACTCCGTCCGACCCAGGTAGATCTGGCCTCCTACCTCGCTCACCTCTCCACATCACTCAGGTCACCTGGGGCAATCATGAACCACCTCAGTGCAGCCAAGACCTGGGTGAGGCTTAAGGACGGAAGGACTCGCAGCTTCGAGACCTATCTTGTATCCATCGTCAAGCATGGCATCATACGGACCTCATCCCACCGCCCACGGCAGGCTCCACCCCTCACCGTCCATCACCTCCACGGGGTCGTCCGTTACTTCCTACGGGCTGGCCCACGCGCCCGAGTCCTCACATCCGCCATACTCGTCGGATTCTTCTCCCTCCTCAGGCAGGGAAACCTCCTCGTCAACGGTCGGCCCCACGACCCAGGGCACACCATTCGACATAAGGACATCGTCGACCTAGGCACCCACCTGACCATCAACGTTCGGTCGACCAAGACCTCGACCACCTGGTCAGACGGCTTCTCCATCACGATACCAGCCATATCCGCCTCCTTCTGCTGCCCTGTGAAGGCCTGGCGCCGCTACGACACCACCATCCGGGTGCCGCCCTCTTCACCAGCCTTCCTCACCCCTCAGCGGTCTCCCCTCACCACCTCGACTCTGACCACCACGCTTCGCGCTGCGCTCCGCGACATTGGATGCCCTGACCATCGGGCTTACACCCTCCACAGCCTCCGTCGAGGGGCTGCCCAGGCCTGCGCGGCCGCCGGTGCACCTATCCAGGATGTCCAGGACCTTGGACACTGGCGATCCTCAGCCGTACACCAATACGTACCGGCCCGCTCCTTCACCCCGGCGACCCGGGCTCTCTCCACTTTATTTGGTTGAGGCCCGGGTCACCCAGAGACTTCATTCTTGCCTACCTTGATTATTGACCCATTAACGTACTCATCACTCTCGACTTATCTACCTGAACACTTGACCCAACATTATCACTTATTGACACTTGATCTACCATTGAACCTGATTGATTTCTACTGATTATTGACTTTACTGATTGCTTATTACATTGATTACTACATTACCTTACATTAACTCATCCCTACTCTGAATAAATTTCCACATTATGTACTTCCGCCTCGTGTTTTGAATTGTTCATATTGCTACGGCAATATGGGTAATTCGAAACAGAGGCGGGAAAACCTCCCCCCCCCCATCCATCCTCCTTCGCCTCCCCCCTCCCCTCTCTCTCCCGCTCCCCTCCTCCCCTACTCCCCCCCCCCCCCGGTCTCTGCGTCCCTCTCCCACCCCTTCTATCCAGGCGGCGCCACCGCCGCCACTCCCTCCTCTCACCCTCCTCCCTCCAGGTGGCGGCACCGGCACCCACCGCTGGTGCCGCCGCTGGTCCCCTGCCCCCCCCCCCTTCCTTCCTTCCGCTCTCCTCTCACTCTGCCACTTCTCCACCACACGCCTCACCACCAACACCTCTTTTCACCAGCCCACCCGACCCCACATATCCTAGAGGTTGAGGCCCGGGTCACCCAGAGACTTCATTCTTGCCTACCTTGATTATTGACCCATTAACGTACTCATCACTCTCGACTTATCTACCTGAACACTTGACCCAACATTATCACTTATTGACACTTGATCTACCATTGAACCTGATTGATTTCTACTGATTATTGACTTTACTGATTGCTTATTACATTGATTACTACATTACCTTACATTAACTCATTCCTACTCTGAATAAATTTCCACATTATGTACTTCCGCCTCGTGTTTTGAATTATCTCAAAAGCACCATTTTGTCATATAATACTGCAGCGATTTGGTCAGATCTTTACAGTAACAACTTTAAAAAGTCCATATTTTCTTTAATATTAGGGCGATTTTCACAAATGAAGTGTCATTTTATTTAAAATTCAATATACTAACAGGTGAAATCCATTAAATCAAGCTCAAAACTATTTTTGAAAATCACTGAATGTCGTATATGCAGTGTAGAAGTGCAACTGCAATTCATGACGCGGAGACAGACTACTCACTGGGCCTTTATTGTAACATAATACAAAGTGATCAAGTTCAGGCTAATGGCTAATTAGAGCTAAGTATAAGTTCAAATGTAATGAGGTCTAGTCAAATGAGGTCAATGATCTAAGTATCAAGTTCAGATAATAACCATTAGAGAGTCAATGAGGTCAAGATCTAAGTATCAAGTACAAATCATAAAGTTAGAGTAAGTAGGTAAATAGGTAGACAGTTCAAATCGATAATCGGAAATGTACCATTCACTCAACCCTATCAGCTGGTGTCCTAAATGCGGATGGGCGGCAAAAGTGGAGGTCAGCTCATGTTGGTGGAGTGGCATCTTTTCTGTAAGTGCCGTTGGCAGTGGATGCGGCCGCCGCTGCAAGTGTCTTAGTTTGTTAGTCCGCCGTGAGGGGGTTTAGTTCTTAGTTAAAACGTTAGGTGGCACCAGGTGTAGTCCTCCCTCCATGCCAGAATTACCCATGTTGCGGGTGCAACATGGGTAATAGACTGACTACTATAAACTGAGCCTTTATTGTAACATAATACAAAGTGATAACGTTCAGGCTAATGGCTAATTAGAGCTAAGTATAAGTTCAAATAAAATGAGGATCAATGATCTAAGTATCAAGTTCAGATCATAACCGTTAGAGTCAATGAGGTCAATATCTAAGTATCAAGCTTGAATCGTAAAGTTAGAGTAAGTAGGTAAATAGGTAGACAGTTCGAATCAATAATCGATAATGGACCAGGCACTGAACCAAGAAGTGAGGAGATTGCCTGGGGACCCGTGGTGAAGGCCTTCCTCAGCTCGTAGGCATGGACCGCGCCGGACCTCCAGTTCCCAAGGTCACAGACATCAGTGAGACCCACCCCCCGTGGCAGCACAGGCCTGGGCCGCACCTCTCCAGAGGCTGTGGAGGGTGAAGCTCTCGGGACGGTGTTGTCTGGCATCAGTGAGGGCCATCCTCAGTGCTCTGGCATGGAGCGGCTCCCCCTCGATGGTTAGGAAGGCGGGGCCATCATTGGGGCCTTGGGTCATTTCTTTGTATCACCTCCAGGCGGTGGTGGGCAGTACTTGGAGTTTGGTATTGTCGGGAGGGTGATGGCATAACTGATCAGGAGGGCGGCCATCAGCACTCAGCCTGGCTTGTGCGTAATCTCGATGGAGCAGGAGCACGTGGCGGCGAATCTCCATATCTCCCTTGCGCACACGCATAGCATGGGGTCCCGTCTGGCTCCAGTGTTTAGGACTGACTGTGATGCCTGGTTGTCGGTGTTTATCCTTATGCCATAGTTTTGAGGATCGTCTAGTGCGAGCTCATGGAGGACGACCACGAGGTTCACGGCCTTGAGGGAGTTGATGTGTACATCTTCTGCCAGGTATCTTTGTGAGTATGTCTTGCTGATGTAGGCAGCCTTGGAGAGTGCTCCTCCTCCCAGGATGAAGGAGTCGCATTTGATGATCCACTCGGTCTTGCCAGGGGGGGGGGGCAGCAAGACAATGCCATTGGTGGATTTTGTTTATCGGACGAACCAGGTGACATCTCCTACCATGTCCTCTGTTATCTGGAGCTTGCCAGTGTAGGGGCAGCCTGCAGGTCCCTCCAGGATCCGGCTCTTGAATCGTCTAGCTGGCTTCACACACCTGGCGACGTACTGTAGCCGCACCACCAGCCTTTGCTGGTCTTTCCTGGTCGCCTTGATGCCCTCCTTCCAGCTGGCGCACTCCTGTATCATCTCCGTCAGTTGTCGGTTTGTATTTTCACTAGTCATTTTATCTGCAATGATGCTGTACTCTAGCCAGTCAAGGCCTTGGGTAGGGGCCGTAAACTTCGGGGGGGACAGGGCTAGGCCCAGCTGTTCGGCTGTGACCAGCATATCCAGGTATGCCCTTTCCGCTTCCTGCCTGGAGGCTGCCATGCCTGTCTCTGCTCTATTTTACATGTTTGATCAAATATGTTTTTACAAAACCACCAACAACAAATAAAAACTTGTAATTTGTTAATCGGATATGTTTAAACCACTGTAAAACCCCCAATAGCTGATGTCTACTTTTTGTGCTGGGGCATCGTTAACCAACCCCCCCCCCCCCAACAAAAAGCATAGTCTGATGAAAGCATAACATTTTTGAAACGAAAACTATTTCCTAGATTTGATTCTACCTATATAACTTTGATACTGGTGTCATTATTAAGCATTTGTTGCTGCATAAAAGGGAATACGGATTCATTTAATCGAACCTATCACTGTCACAGTCTTGAGGTGCTTTCCAAAATTAATTTTGTGTGGTTATGCCTCAAATATCTCAAAATTAGCCATTTGAAATAAAAGGTACGTCACACTGCTAAAGTAAAGTAGATTATAACAAGCAACCTAATAATATATTTATAGAAAAAAAATGACAGAAACTCAAAACCAATGGATTATGAAACTTTAACCCATTTATAATGACTTAATTTGATTAATTCTCATAATGATTTATTTTTAATGACTTAGATCATTATTCAAGAGGGGAGAAATATAAAAGAACTCGCACTGCAAGCCTTGTCGGTGAAGGGCAATACACAGGGAGATTTGATTTATCTAACTGATTTCTGGTCTTTAGAACAAAATTGGTGGTGCCAAGCTAACTGTTTATAAAATGTCAAATTAACAGAGGTCGAGATGGGTAAGAAAATTACCAGTTCTTATCTGACCACCAAAATTAGACAAGGTTAATCCCTATCAGTATTAATCAAATAATAATAATAATATATTCATTTTCTAGATGATCATTGTACATACAAGTTGATATTAATATCAGTAATGCTTCACATGAAAAAGGAGAAAGCAGAAGTACAATTATACCCTGGAGGCGATTTCCCCAGTTAAAAATAACTGAATGCTTGGCCATATGTGAATACAATATACCCTACATAGCCTGTTGCAGGCGTATTCCATAGGAAAGCAGTAGTGGCTAAGTAAAACACATCCACCTATTGAGAAAAGGCTCACACAAATTGCGAGGCTTCATTCAGTGAGGGAACTAGCCAGCAATTCAGCTTCGACTTGAAGGAAGCCGAGTGACAGGTTGAAATTCTAGAAGTAGGAACCATAAGACTGATGTCTAATTGGATGTGTGGCTGTAGAGAGCACTTCCCGGTATAATGGTATAAAATTGTTCCCTCTAATTTCTGCCACTGCTAATAATATAGGCCAATGAACCTGCTGAGGAGAAATAATATACAGTAAAACCTCACTAAATTGACCGACCATGGGACCGACCTTAAATTGTCCATTTAGGGAGGTGATCGGTTTAGGGAGTTTTGTTGATCATTACAATGGTATTGTATGGGCGATCGTTTGGGACACAAATAAAGCAATCAATATAGGGGAGTGGTCGATCTGTGGAGGTGGTCGGTTAAAGATTTTTTTTTTTACAGTACTGGAATAAAACTGTGACTGCAGACAATATGCTGGTATATTGCGTCTTGCGTATTAATACAGCCCCCTTCCCATATGTACAGATTGAAGCCAAATTCTGAGGCTAATTTCAAATTACTGCCCACCAAAAATACATAGAAGTATGCACATTCTTAGAAATAGAACATTGCTAGAAATAAGTACAATAACGACAGATTCCTACACTACTATCATGGTCCTACCGTACTAGGTTAGCTTAGACTGGACAGGATAGCTGAGTAGGTACTGAGTTCGCCTCCAATGCAAAAGGTCGTCGGATTCAGCTGTAGTTCAGGGCAACCAATAACTTACAATTTTCATGTTTGTTGCGACTCAACTTTGCATTTCAAATTATTATAATAGAGCAAGGATGCTCTATTTCAATACACTATCCTTAATTCGAGGGATACTAGGTCATACTGCCAGCAGAAAAGGTCCAGTAAGGAAGCATTATAAAATTTCTATGAGTACACACGCTCACTAGGAGGTAATCGTCCTTATATGATCTTATCTATTGGTAATATGTAAAACCAAATAAAGAAAAAGAACCTTTATTTAACAAAGGCTTTATAGGGGAAATGGCATTAAAGTTGCATAGTCCGATGGTTTTGAGTTTTAGTAATTTTTTTTAGATAAAAATAATTATTAAACTGATCATTATATTATACTTTGCTTTAATTTGAAATAACCTTTATTTTAAATGTCTAACTTTAGAGATATTTGATGTGCAAGGATCAATCATTAATTTTGGTAAGCATTCCAAAACTCCGACACCATAGGCTTTTGCAATAACAGATTCTATTAAATTGCCTCAGTATTCCCTTCTGTGCAACGGCGAATGTTTAATACATGCACCAGTATTAGAATTAAATCTAGATAATTGCCTTGATTTTGAAATGTTGACATTTTCATCGGCCTATGCAGCTTTACATACGAGTATAAGATAAGATCATAAGATAATATTGGTGGATGGCAAAACAATAGGCCTACTAGGGGTAATACAACACCATTACACCGGGGTCGGGTGTCGTCAGCTGCCTGTAGTAAGTCCGGTAAAGTGCAGGATTATGTTTAGTGAGAATCGATGAGTCTTTTACAAGCTGCTGCTCACCAAGGCAGGCCGGGGCCTAGTGGGAATCCAAGTGATGGCTTAACTCACCAATACTTAGATCGATATTCAGGAGGAGCCAACTCTGAGAGAACTTGCACTGCAACCATTTTCCGAGAATGGCAATGTACGGTGAGATCTTATCTATCTCACGGATTTCTGGATATTCAAGACAAAATTTGGGGTGGCCTGTTTACTGTTTATTAAATTTAAAATTACTGGAGGTTGCAGTGGGGCATAAGTCTGGGAAGGGAGAAATATAGAAAAAAAAAGTTACTACGGGGATAGCATCGCCACTTTTATTTTGGTAAATGAATGTTATTCATATACTTCTGACCGTATGTGTTACATGTATTTACACCATTTTCTTACTTGGCATAGAGAGAGGACAGATGTACTGGCAGGGGAGTAACTAGGGCTGGGGTAACTCCAACAACGGTGTCTAATACACCTAAACACGGTTTGGCGGCCATCTTGACCTAATTCCTGTTTGCAGGTACACAAACGCACATGGCAGTATCATCAGTGTGGCAGTGAGCAATCTTCATACAGAAAAAGTTAAATATATCTAAAACTACAACACCTAGAAACAAACTGATTGGAATATACATAGAAAACATGTTTACCAAAAATATTATATTAAATTGATATGGTTAGGGTTCTGGATTTCTATTCATTTTGAATAAAACTGACGTTTTGCACTGCTGGTACCGGCATACTCAATGCATTGTCAATGGCAGTGAGCAATCTTCAGAGAGAAAAAGTTAAATATCTCTAAAACCACACCAGATAGAAACAAGCTGATTGGAATACACATAGAAAACATGTTTAAGAAAAGGATTATATTCAATTGATAAGGTTAGGGTTCTGGATTTCTATTAATCTTTAATAAAACTAACGTTTTGCACTGCGCGTGCCGGCAAACGCAATGCATTGTCAATGGCAGTCAGCATTCTTCATACAGAAAAAGTTAAATATCTCTAAAACTACAACACCTAGAAACAAACTGATTGGAATACACATAGAAAACATGTTTACCAAAAACATTATATTAAATTGATATAGTTAGGGTTCTGGATTTCTATTAGTTTTGAATCAAACTGACGTTTTGCACTGCGCGTACCGGCATACTCAATGCTATCAGGCTTTGTTTACCTATATCCGGAAGTGGCCTCGTTCTCGCGAAATTAGGACATGCCCATATAAGGCCAAACCGTGTTATCGTGTATTGACCAATTTCATATGATGTCAGCACATGTATTTAGGTCAGTGCGCGCACTGCTTGGCTGCAGGACAACATCCGGTCACACTGCAAACTCAATGGCTATGAGCAATCTTCATACAGAAAAAGTTAACTATCTCTAAAACCACACCACCTAGAAACAAACTGATTGGAATACACATAGAAAACATGTTTACCAAAATGATTATATTAAATTAATGAGGGTAGGGTTCTGGATTTCTATCAATTTTGAATAAAACTGACGTTTTGCACTGCGCATACCGGCAAACTCAATGCTTTGTCAATGGCAGTGAGCAATCTTCGGCGGCGATATCCATATTGTCGAATATAAACAAAACAAATTGCCACCACCGCCATCACCGAATCAGCGGAGATATATTAGAGCCAAATCTATTCAATGCTATCATATTTAACAGAATTACATACTCAATAAGTGAAATTTCATCAAATGAACCATAAAATCGAAGCGATATTGACGCCGCAGCTACATCGGCGGCGATATCCATACTGTCGAATATAAACAAAACAAATCACCGCCGCCGCCGCCGCCGAAACGGCGGCGATATTGTCAAATAGCGGTGATCGGGATCAGTGGAGGCATTCGACTGGGGCCTTTCTATCTGCAAGATTTACGGATTGATCGGATGGAGCCACAACACACATCCAAATCATACATGTATTAAGTCTATAAGGTTAGGCTTCTGTATTTCTATTAATTTTGAATAAAACTGACGTTTTGCACTGCGCGTATCGGCAAACTCAATGGCTGTGTGCCTTCGTTCCGCTGCCAAGCTGTGCGCGCATATGCGATGTTAGTAAACATTGAAATAGGTCTATACTACAGGGGCCGTATTCATGAGCTCGGGGTAGCGCTACCCTGAGGCTGTAACCGGGGGGTACGCTACCCCCCCGGCTAACGGTGGAAAATCCGTATTCATGAGCTCGGGGTAGCAGTACCCTGGGGCTCTATCCGGAGGGTATGCTACCCCAATTTCGACCCAGGGGTAAGCCACTATCCCGAGGGGATAGTGAGTGTGTGTGGCTCTGAATCTATTCAATGCGATCATATTTGATAGATTTAAATATGCAATAAGTGGAATTTATTCAAATTAACCCTAAATCCGAAGCGAAATTAACACTGACGCCGTAACAGCGGCGATATTAATATTTTCGAATCGACGAATGTAAAGTACACAAATCGGCGCAAAAATGGCCGCCGCCGCCGCCGCCGAATCGGCGTGAATTCCTTACGCCCAAATCTATTCAATGCTGTCATATTTAACAGAATTACATACGCAATAAGTGAAATTTTATCAATTTAACCCTAAATCCGAAGTGAAATTCACGCTGCTGGCGCAAAGGCGGCGATATTAATATTTTCGAATCGACGAATGTAAAGTAAACAAGTCGCCGCCGCCGCAGCGACTGTAGGGAATTCCCAAATCTATAAATAATCGAACGGGTAGCTATCCGCGGCGGCTTGGGCATTGGTGAATACGACTTGACCCATTTCTCCAACCTGTGGATAGCTACCCAACGACTAAGCCTACCCTCCGGCTAAGCCTACCCCGAGCTCATGAGTATGGGCCCTGACGTTTTGAACTGCCTTGTGACATCTGCCACTCTCGTTTAGTCCTCTTAAAGTTGCTTAATCCGTGGTTTTCAGTTCGTGCTATCTCTACTATTAGGTTGATCGATATAATTCACTTGACTTTAATTTGAAGTAACTTTTATTTTAAGATGCTAATCTTGGAGATATTTGAGGTGAAAAAAATGTTCAATTAATTTTGATGTGCACTTCGAAATGCTGGACGCCATATGCTTCAGCAGTAACACATTTTATTAGTTGATTTAGTCTTACTATTCTGCAGAAATATATGTTTAGATTCATTGTGGTACCTGTGGCAGCCATTCAATATTGTCATGTATTGTGTTAATTAACACCGCTACCTGCGGAGGTAGGCCTTTTTACATGGCGCATTTGTATGGCTACAATTCTCTGATAACGGGACATCCCGGGACAACACCCTGATATTGAATTCACTTCTTTTATTTTAACTCTCTGTAACTCTCATTTCAAAGTTAAGGCAACACAGTTTCTCAAACAGGATTATAAATATATGGAACAGTCTCCCACAAAATGTTATTGATGGCGAGTCAATAAATTCATTCAAGAATAGATTAGAAAAAGCATGGGCTGATGATCCAGGGAAATTTGACCCCTTATTCACCACATGCTACTAAGTATTCCTTGTGTTGCTTATATACTTGCACTCAAGCAAAAGTGAGAGACAAATAAGTGTTCATACTTCCTGTCTACCATTCGCTATTTCGCTATAAGGTATGTTTACAATAAACTGAGGTGATACAATAAATGCATACAAATTCCTTACAGACAGAAAGGATCCCAGAAAAGCAATGCTTACCTAGCTGGTCTCCATGATGTGAATGAAAAAGTGATGACAATAACAGATGACTAAACTTAAGCTACATTTTTAACTAATGATTATGATGAGATACTGATGCGTCTCTGGAGCAGGAGATGACTCTGAGAGACTCCCACAGTCCATTCACTGCGCCTTAATACGATTGAGAGATGGGAGTGAGTGATGGATGGGGTGGTGACTTCAAAAGCTGGGGTCATAGTCATGTGATGTCCTTTATGTATGTATGTATGTATGTATGTATGTATGTATGTATGTATGTATGCATGTATGTGTATATGTATATGTGTGTGTCCTCTATAATCCAGTATGGACACATAAAAAAGGATACTACTACCATCAGTTCCTTGTCTCTTTGTACACCTATTATGCAACACGTCAGGGTCTAGTTCCTTCTCCAGCCACAGTGGCGCCACCTGCGAGTGCTCACTATCATCCTTCGGCCAGTTACAGTGCGAAGGGGTGGTGGCACCACCATCGGAGCTGAGGTTGGGGAGGCTGGAGCAGTAGATGTCTATGAGAGACTCCCACAGTCCATGGATCTGAGTGAGTGATGAGGGAGAGGAGGATATTCCGGGTTATTATACTCCGGTACCCAAGACTCATATAATTTGTATACAACCTATATGTATTATATATATATGTGCTATATAATCTATTATGGGACTAACTCTCTTCAGTTTGCTCTATTAGTATATACCATTTATCTAGGCTCTACTGCATGCTGCATGTAGTTCCAGATTCGGCCACACTGGAGCCACTAGTCATAGGCTTTGACACTTGTATGCCAGCTGTGCCTGGTCATTATCGCCTCCAGACCCACTCGGACGGTCAATTTTAACTATATAGATATATGTATATTGACCAGATGGAATGACCGAATCAGTTGAGCGTTCACCTCTTGGTTTGGTATGTTGTCGAACTCAAACTCTGTTCGATTCAAACAAATGACTTAGTAATTGATACTGGATAATTGTCACTAACTAGCCAGGTCGTTGGTTCAGCTTACTTGGCTTAAGTTGGCGGTGGTGCCCCTGCTACCCATATCCTTCATTTTAGGCCTTATTCTTTAAACTCACATTCCCCTTATAAACACATGCCTCCTGATATTGATAACCAACAAAGTAGGATTCTTGCCATACATTTGTTTCTAAAGTAGATTCCAGTTACAGTATCGAAACAGCTACTTAACTTATATAAAATAGTACTTCATGTGTGTATTCACTACCTTCCCCACCTTCCGCTGGATAAGCTGTAGCTGTGACCTGGCATGCTGGGTCGCAGCCTCCTCTGTCTTTCTTGAGGTACCAGTGGAACTCGGAATACCCATATTAATTATCTCTAGGCTCGACTGAGCTTATGATCAATGGGAAAGAAAGGAGGATCTTTAAAGGCTCAGTCACACCTTACCGGACTGGGGAAACGGATAGAAAATGGACACTGTCCGGTGAAATATGTCCATGTCCGTTTTATATACGGTAACCATCCGGCGTGTCCATTATCTGTCCGGTGCTGTCCGGTGTGTAAGGTGGCACGTTTTGAACATGCACAAAACTTGTACCGGACACCGCCAGACTGACGTGTATGGTTTGTGTCCATTTGAAGTCTGTTTAGTCCGTTTTGTCTGGTTCATGTCCATTACCCATCCGTTATGTCTCCAGTTTGCTTCCTGCAGAGTCCGTTGATGGTGTTGCAAGAATTTGGTCAGTATATGTTTCTGGTGCGCCCGTGACAGTCCGTTACATGTCTGTTTGGTATTCGGTCCGTCCGTTTGACATTCGGTTGTCGTCTGGTTATCGTCCGGTTATCGTCTAGTGGATAGTTGTTAATGTACGTTCCTTGTCCGTTTAGCATCTGTTTCGTCCAGCGGCCATTGCAACATTTCGACACATTTCGGTACATTTTGATACCGAACACCACCGGACTAGAAAATTCTTTGTCCGGTTATGTCCGTTGCTCGATCCGGTAAGGTGTGACAAGCACTTTACGGACAGTAAAGAGGTCCGGGGTTACCATGGTGTTGCTCGGGTGTTATCAAGGTTATGCCCAGGTGCCTGCCTCCTTCCATTCCCCTCCCACGGCCACGCTCAATAACCCCAGATTGGTATCTATAAATAGCCTATCCATCCTATCCAATCGCGGATATTTATCGCAGAAGTCGGTTGATGTATGCCCAGCCGTGTGGCTATTGGGCTCCCTCTACCAGACAACGCCAATATCAGTAACACAGTGAGTACACAACAATAGTTACACTCGCCGTTAATTCGCTTATACCAGCTGCATCAAATTACCATTCATCAAGGCTACTTCTACCGTCTAACCATTTCACTCATGTCGATAATTAGGTCATAGGCCATCGACACAAGCCATGCCTTTCACAGAGGCGTCTATAGAATCTATAGCGATCACACATGCTAACCCATAGAGTGACTCAGCATATTTTTTCTATTGGTGATACCGGAAGTGGGAATATTTAATACGGCCCCCACAAGTCAATCCTGACACCCATAGAAAACTGTAATTTCCGGGCTCCATAAGTCAATGCGCCTGCTTCTGACACCCGTGACGCCGTCAGGAGCACCACTGTGGAATCATCCGGTACCCAAGCCTCATCATATTCGCCGTTCATCATTTATAGATATATGCCTCCCATCTGGCTGTTTTGCGATTATTGCACTTGTTATCTACCTCGCTACTTTTAATACCACTGCATTATAGTATCATTCCTAGCTGTCCCCAGCTCCCACTAAGCAGAAACACTATGACATATGCAATCAAAATAGTGTGGTAAAATAAATAATATATATAACTCAGCTGGTATATTGTATTGGTGTCAAGGACTATGGTTTTTTATTAAATATACTCTGCCTCATGCTGGGTTCTGGTCGGATGGGAAGGTGAATAAGGGAGGGGTACTGTCTATCCAATTCTAGAATTGCACTTTATTGCTCATGAACTCTTGTCAACCAGTGGACCGATGTGAAGGGTGAACGCCTGCATCCCGTCTCCAGGACCCTGGAGTAGTAGGCTACACATGCCAACAGGGAGTAGATACACATAAGGCTCTACTGCGCAAACCCATATTATTGTACGCTCCATTCACTATAACAAGGCAAGACATTTGACATAATATAGTTGGATGAGTAATTCCTCTGGCTGGTACCTCTAAAGGCCCCTCCGTTTATTCATGAAGCAAATTTCCTGCCGACTGGAGGCAGATACTGGTGCGGGCATCCGCATATACTGGTGTGGGCATCCGCATTTGAAACCAAGTTGAAGCCTGGCCCGCTGCTGCCGCCGGACGCGGTCTGCCAGCTAGGCAGGCCCGACTTCAAAGCAGCACAGTGCTGCACAAACACATAGAATACACTGTCCCACTGGACCGTGCTACCAACAACTAACTGACACTTTGCTGAATAATATATGCGTAACTAGTTACACGCCACAATATGGGTTTGCGCAGTAGAGACCCCCCCCCCCCCCCCATTACCCACTAGATTTATTTAATGAGTGCAGGTTTGTTCTTCCTTGGTTTGGACGGTTCAACACCTAACTCTTGTCCATGGGTACTCCATTAAAAGTCATCGGCGAAGCAAAGCGATTTGCGAATAGTTTTTCAGTGTGCAAACGAATTTTTCTCAAGTAAAGTAGCATAGTCCGATGGTTTTGAGTTCATGCAATATTCAGAACTAAATTGGCTTAGTATACTTTTGCATGCAGCAACACTTGCTTAATTAGTCTACCAGTAGGCCTACGTATGTGTTTTGGGTTTGAAAATGGTATACTTTCATCGGACTATGGAACTTGAATAGCCTCTCCCATGACATACACCTCCTATATTAGGACCAAACTGGTTTGGATGCATAGTTGTCCTTTGAAGACAGATACTACTACTGCTGTACATGTCTCTGACTATTTCTAATACCTATAGGCCTACTTGGTTAATATTTATGACCAAACTGTACAGGTGAACGGCTATAAAGATTAGGCCTATGGGGGGCTGATTTGTTGCGACATGACGTGTCTGCTAACTTGGTCCTCGCCCCGCAGCATGGCTTACAGATGGGTCCCGGCTGGCCTTTTACAACAGCGTGTGTGCGCAGGCAACTAATTTGTGAGAGTTACGCCGCTGAAGCAGACAACAATTGGCTTGATTTGGTAATGGACGCCGACCGGCTGGTGCCGATGGACAAAAAGGAGGAAGAGATGTCTCTTAGCTTGCAAGGCACAGGAAACAAATCACTCTCACTGAGTTGCTTTATTTATTATTTGTGACATTGCAGCTTACTTGTGTACCTTATCGTCTTGTATTTACACTAATGCATCATGAGAATAACACAAAACCGGAAGTGCTTTATTAAGGTCTCACTACACTCACTACACGGCATTAGCCACAAAGGACTTCTACTTCTACTTCAAACATCTGTCCTGCACGGTGGTGGAACTGTCCGAAAAACATGATTACCGGTCATTCATTGTAATGATCAGCAGTGTAATTGGAAATAGACTATGAACTCCATATAGCTATTACAAAATAGTCAGCAGCATGTCGGGCCTACAGCTTTAATACCTGTATTCATAGGACAACTCTGCATCGAGACTAGCTTGGTCCTAAGAGAACAGGTGTCTTGTCATGGGAGAGACTGCTAAAGTTGCATAGTCCGATTTCTTTTTCTCAAACAGAGATTAAGCGAAATAAAAAAAAGGAATGGTGATCGTCCCTTTGATCACACAAATTAGGGTAGGGCAAGCGTTTCTAAATTTTAATTGTTCTAGCATATCTGACGTAGGCATAATACGTAACCAGATACGATGGCTGAATGAGTTGAGCATCCACCTCCCGTTCTAGTAAGTCATGGGATTCGAACTCCTATGTTTGAACCCTGGCCAAGTCAAATCATTGACTTGAAAATTGATACAAAAGTTGAATTGCTGCTAGCCCGACACTTTTTTAACAGTTCAAACAAAACACAGATCAAGGGTGGGCGATTTTTCAGGCACGGGAGGGATGATCACCAATTAAAAAGAAATTTGGCTTTATTTCCTCTAACATGTCAAGCAAGTGGAATCCAGTTAAAACAGAGAGATAGAGAACTCCCTCACCGGGCGCTGTAGAAAATGGTGCCGTTTGGGTAGATGCGGATCATCATGTTGGGCACGGTGACGCAGTGGATGCTGGACCTCTTCTCGTTGCTGAAGAACAGGTCCGGCACCCAGATCTGGTCGAAGAGCTTGTAGTCGAGCGTGATGCGGCTCAGGTTGACCTCGTTCTCGTTGTACATCAGTCGCCTGTCGACCCACGTCTGGCGCATGTAGATGTTGAGTGAGTAATCCTGAAAGTAGATCCGTCAGCAATGGGGTCAGTCACATTCAATATGTGTAGGGTATGAAGCGCCAACTTCGGGATTCCTAATTTTTTTACAGTAATGAATACATTTATTTATTTACTACAGAACAAATCAATTGTCAAGACATCTTGACTTATTAACACAAAAGTACCCCAAATAACACCCAAATCCTACTGCCTACAACATAATACCAAAAAGAAATGTAGGCCTATATGATCATATTGAACTAAGACTAAGTAATTAAAGGTATTAGTAGGCCCTATTGATTAAATTGGAAATCTTAAATCAACAACTAATATGTTGCATGTAAATGCAACCTTATTTAATGTACCTCATACTCATTACTAATTGTATTGTGTACGCTTTAATTTAAGAATTTACCTCACACTTCAATTTGCTGTATAAATCATTTAATAAAATGTGTTTAAATACCTATATACCTGTAACACATAGGGTCAACATTAGAATTAAAATAAACGGAGACACGCTAAAACCCCCATCACACCAAAGTAGTTATCAAAACCTCCAACTTAGAACGGGCTGTGGTCGGGGTAGAATGTGGCTGCAAGAAAACTTTGGGGATGCTCAAATTTCTGGAGCACCATTGTGTTCTATCCCGTCCATTCGTTTCATTAAAAAAACGTAAAAAGTTGCCACTACAGCCATTCCGTTAGCACACATTTTGAGCCCAGTCAGCAACATTTGCAAGAACATAGTCAGAACTGGTTTGGTGTGATGGGGGTATTAAAGAGGGACCAGTGAAAGTTTCCTCATCCAACTAATTTTGTGTCACAACCTGTCGAAGTAGAATACTATAAATAATCTAACCCATTTCCGATACACTGTGATTAGTATGTACTGTTTATTGTTTCGGGTGGGCTACATTTATATTTCTTAATTCACACAATTCTGTTTTGTTACCAATGCCAATTATCTTTCTTGTTTGGATTATCATTGAAACCACATTATCCTGAATGCTGATCTCCCCACTGAGATGGACATAAAGGCCTATTATCCTGGCTTTTGCATTCTGGTTCTCCATGCCCTCCCACCAATATTAGCCTACCTTCATAATGCGGCCTATTAATCAGACTGTGGCCACCTAACACAAGTATCCACTTGATCATATTATGTACATGCTGCCACAATCACCCTTCGCTTCCAGCCAACTGCATAATGCAGCCTTCTCTGGCGATTAATTGATGTGATTATCACCCCAAACTTTGTAGTTCTGTGCTCAAATGCTGTCTAACGTAACGTCAAGGCAATGCTATCCAGCGTTGCCATGACGCATGCTTCAGGCAGTGCAATTTCTTACTGGAGCAGTATGTCATTACATTCTTTGCGTTAATCAGGGAGTCTGCGGGATCGGAGCATGGTGACATTTCTAGTAATGGACAGTGGCTGTAAACATGGGAGATGCTTGTATTGGGCCACATCCGCACGCCATCACTACATGACTATGAATTATTCACAGAACTCAATAAATAGTGATCATTTGTCGCTGTTTCGGTAAGCGCCATGTCCCGATTCCATCCAAGTTCCCATCTCCCAGCAGTAGGGCATACATCCGGGTATTCATTCACACCACACTTGACATGCTATAGCTAACAAACACTTAAGCCCTGTTCACGCACGGGCATTAAGTCGCCTCAACTAGTTCGCCTCATCTAAGTTGCCTCACATTCGCCGTGTGGACGCTACGCTGAGGCAACTTAAGGCTAAGTCGCCTCATCTAGTTTGCCTCAAGTAAACTGCCTCGCGAGGTAGTCCAGATGAACCGAACTAGCTTAAGTCGGCCCGTATTGCCTATGTGGACAGTAGCAGTTTAGATGAGGCGGATTAAGGATGTCACAGTCGAGACCTGAGTGTGTTGACTTTCCGGTAAATTTGCTCTATGAAACTGCTAGCTGTGTACAGATATTTTTTTCATCATTTATTTTTAGGGTTTCACTGCCCAGCAGAAGTTTTGACCGTTCCAAAACAATACGATTCAGTCAAAACAGATCTAGGTCGAACCCACACTCTCCCGTGCTGACGTCGACTAACCGAAACTGGCGCTGGTTAGTATCGACTTGCTCATGCACAGATATCGATTTCCGCCTTAAACCGCCCCGAGAATACTGCATGTGTGGACACAACACTAGTTCGCCTCATCTAGTTCGCCTTATCTAGTTTGGCCTAAAGTTGTGTGTGTGAACACGGCTATAGAAATTATGTAATTAACAAAATTGTAGGTATTCCCACCTTTCCCATAGTGATATCCTAACAAATTATGTTTCTATACTTGCATTTGTAAAGAAACCCTCCATCTTTCAATATTCAGAATGAAGTGATCCATGAAAAGACACCAAGTAAAACCATTTACATGAGTGCTATTCATGTTGCAATAAAATGCAGTTTGCAGTTAACTGTGGCTTTGCACATGAGTGATATTCAAGTTGTATCAAAATGATGTGGTACATTGTGCAGTCAGTTGTGACTTTGTAGATGAGTGATATTCAAGTTGAAAGATAACACATTGGTACAGTTTGCATTGACCTGTGGTTTTGTACATGAGTGACATTCAAATTGTAACAAATATTACTGTTATGACTAGGACTTGCCAAATACCCACCCACCAGTTTCTTCAATTGTCTTTTCCCCGGGACGAAAATCAATGGACTAAGCATTTCAGAGGAATGAGTAGAAAACTAGAACCTGGTTGTCCTCAGTGAATATTCACCACGCAGTTTGTCAATTTGGTGTTGGTAGCCAAGACGCTACCAGCCTCTGCCTGCTCAGCGAACTTGAGTCAATATTGACTGTCTCTTTTTCACAGCTGTGTAGGGCTGCTTAATGAGTGCCTCGGGTTCCCGCCACCGACCGTCTCTCTCCCATGTCCAGCCTTACACACATCCCCGTGTGATGCCTTTCACCCCGGGAAAGTGATGTCCCTCTCCCCGGGATACTTATGGCCCTCTCCCCAGGATTTTGATGCCTATCTCCCCGAGGTACTAATGCTCATCTACCCGGGATGGCGATGCCCCTCTCCCCGGGATTGTGATGCCTAAGTACCGGGGATGGTGTTATCCCTCCCCCCGGGATACTGATGCTCATCTACCCGGGATGGTGTTGCCCGTCTCCCCGGGATGGTGATGCCCCTCTCCTCGGGATGGTGATGCCCATCTCCCCGGGATGGTGATGCCCATCTCCCGGGAAAGTGATGACCTCCCCGGAGGGATGTATCCCACTCCTCCAGGGATGGTGTTGCCCTTCTCCCCGGGATACTGATGACCCTCACCCCGGGATGATGATATCCATCTCCCAGGGTTCCTGATGCCACTTTCCCCGGGATGGTGATGCCCCTCTCCCCGGGATGGTGATGCCCATCTCCCGGGAAAGTGATGACCTTCTCCCCGGAGGGCTGTACCCACTCCTCCGGGGCCATCTGAAGAATATTTGAACCCCCTGGGAACAAGATATATTGGGGGGCCTATTACCCCTCCTCGCCTCCAACACAAATGCATTTTATGGACCGGAACATGCATCCATTTTGCATACAAGGAGGCCCCGATTTCACATTAATGCCATGGCAATTTAATAATATCAACCTTAATTTGTATTTCCCACATTAGCACACACTAGGTCAATTTGATTACCAATCCTGGATGCATATATTAACATCCAGATTGTCATAAAAACGCACATTTATAGCGTTTTATTCACCAAACTTTGTTCAAATTCTCATCATCATCATCATCATCATCATCATCATCATGCTGTCGGTCGCGATGCGACAAAGACTGCTTTCATTACTTGACTGTCGCTCTCCGTTTTGTGCGGTTGTACATTTCATGAAAGTTGCCTGCAAAAGTGTTGAAGTGCTGCTGGCTTTTGCAAGTTACCAGTGGCACTCTCTCAGGGAGCAAATAGAGGTTTCACACTGGCAAGAACATGTCCAGACAGGCGCAAATCTATTTGTCTCTGCAGTGGCTGGTCGGGAGATGTTGGGAGTTCCATACATCAACTGCCCTTAATGCTACCACAGTGACATGATTTTCTGTTTAGGTTTTTCTCCCTTAGCCTTCGGTTCTGTCAAGAACCTGTACCACAAGGCAATGGTTTACAACTCTGCAGAGCAGGGGCGTCAAACTCCCTGAGGTATTGCAATACCTGCAGTACCCATATGATGTTCAAATTGGGATGTTCAAATTCTAGTATCTGTATATTTCGCTTAATATTAAAACAAATATTTATTAGCCGAAATTGATTCGACGCGGTGGGCACATTGGTAGAGCCCATGCTTCCCGTAGGGAAGGTCGGGAGTTCGATTTCTGGTTGAGTCAAACCAATGAGTTACAAAATTGCCACTTGCCACTTCCTAGCCTGGTCATTATTAGGATAGGGCAGGGACTGGTTGGCTTTGTGTCAGGATAATGTGACTGAGTGGGATATTAGATCATGATGCTGGTGGCCTGGTCTCCCAGTGGGCAGCACTACAAAGTCACCATGAGTATGCACTGCCACAAGTAGGTCCTGATATGACCTTATCTGTTGCCAGGATATACAACTCTAACCACCAAACAAATATCTTATCAGAAGCTTCTGTAATTTTGATAAAGATACTTAGCTTTGGGAACTATATATTCTACACCCCCACCCCCGATCCCCACCCCCGACACCATACACTCACCCACCCTTCGCGTGTGGATGGCTGTGTGGTAGGCCCCAGTCGGCTCGTTATTGTGAGTATGATCGGACGGGTCCCCTAGCCTCCGACTCCCTGGGTAGCTGTCTGGCCAGGTCACCAGTACCTCATCCATTCATGTACGCCTGGCTGTCCTCCTGCCCTCTGCCGGCTGTTTCGGTGTGACCTACCCCCACGCCCCAACGCCACCTGCAGTCCCCACATCACCACGTTTCACCCTCCCCCATCATTCCCCAGCCGGTAGCTCTCTGTTTCGCTATATACACATCACTGCTGTCCACAAATTGTATTAATAAATATACACACTACAGATTAAACTTAGCACTATGAACTATGGATTTGTATTTTTATGGGCTAGAATTTGGAAAGCATATCTGTGCACATTTCCGCCCCAGACCCTTTCGAGGGAAATTGTGACTAGAGAGGAAAATCACCACAGGTGGCGCCACCAATAATGTTGCGCTGTAGGAGGTGGTATACAGCGTTGAGTAATATTTTATGGGGTGTGTCATGGTTATAAATCAGGTAGTGAATAGAGCTTCACCCAAACCCCAACCATCACAGCTGATGCATTGTGTTGGCACACATGCAAACAATGCCTTATATACATGCAGTCGAGAGGTGTATCTATAGGAATGTATATATATTTATATTTTAAGCATAATGTCCTGTTAGCAGATATATATATATATATATATATATATATATATATATATATACACACACAGAAAAACCTCTCTAAGCGACCACCTCCACAGATCGACCACTCCCATATATCGATCCCTTTATTTCGGTTCTAAACGATTTAAGTCGGTCCCATGGTCAGTCGATTTACAGAGGTTTTACTGTATATATAGATATACATATATCTATATATATTCTCATATATATTTACGCTCCGATCCAGTGCAGACAGAAACACTCCGCAACCCATCTTCCTAGAAACCGTGCCAAGTATATGCAATAGCTTTAAATATTAAAAAAACTTTTTTATTGAAGATTTATACTGCCTATCATGGATAAGCCTGAATAGACTTGTTTTCACCATTAGACAGTTTGTCGATAGAAAGCCCAAGTCTATACTTTTACTGACCCAATAGATTTTTAACCTCCCACACCACACAGACATGGTACGAGAGCAACTGGCCTTTGATAATGCTGTAAGTTATACACAGCGGTGGAAATCCAAATTGGAAGAGATGGGGGGCACGGGGAATCGAACCACTGACCTTCAGATTAGGAGTCCGACCTAGAAAAAAGTCAGACACTCTAACCAGTCCGCCACAGAGAACACCACGATTGTAAATTCATCATGAATGCAAAAACGCCAAGTATTTGTAATCGACCAATGAGATGTTGCATACTCAAAGATCTCATCGCATGATTTTAAATGTATTTCTTACATGAATATTCCATATACGTTGTAGTTGCACAGTCCAAAGGTTTTGAGTTTCTACGATTTTCTTCTGAGATAATTATAGTAAATTGATCGTTATAGTCTATATTACTTTAGTTTGAAGTAATTTTGATTTTAAATGGCAACGTTTTGAGATATTTGGAGTGCAAATGTGTGAAATTAGTTTTGGCTAGTGCACCAAAACTTTGAGCCCATTGTCTATTTCAATTATAGTAATCTGCATATATATGACCGAAGACATCAAAGTTTCTTTTTGTTGGTACATTAGTTGTTTAAGCAGGGGAAATTTCAGTCGCAGGCAATTGGTCTTCCTCATTCCACTGCTCCTTGCCCTATCCTAATAATGCCGAGTGCCTGGCTAGGAAGCGACAAGTATCAATTTTTAAGTCATTAAATTGAGAATTTAGTAGCATTTTGAACCAAGTGAGTTGTGTACATGTATGCATATGTTATCTATGCGTTTATCTCTGTATCATTTATAGTGACTGATATGTCATAATTTCATACCTATATGCTCTGTTTTATTTATAATGTATAAACTCTGACAAATATATATATATATATATATATATATATATATATATATATATATATACTCTGACACCAGTATTCCCTGATTTATTTATAATAAACAGTCACTCGATTGTGAGTGTTTATTTAATACTATGCATTATTGTTTATAGTCATACACAATATAATGTGATGGGTCAGTTGTATTGATTTAAGGACGGACATGTTATTATATGAATACATGTGAATGCCCGTGGGTAGCCCGTGGGTAGGGCATTTTTTGTTGTTGGTCCATTAGTTGTTTAAGCAAGGGAACTTTCAATCGTGGACGATTGGTTTTCCTCATGTCACTGCTCCTTGCCCTATCCTAATAATACCGAGTGCCTGCCTAGGAAGCGACAGGTATACATTTTTAAGTCATTGGTTTGACTTGACCAGGGTTCGAACGCACGACCCCACGATCTACCAAACACAGGAGACGGACGCTCTAACTCATTCGACCCATCATAGAAGTGCCACAATTGTGGGTTTGAACCCGGCTTTAGGCATAATGTCCTGTTAGCAGGCTCCCCCTGCGCACACAACTGACTCTAAATATTGACTAGGATCTGATATCATATTCCATCAGTAAGCACACATTTAAGCTAATCTTAAATTTTAAAAAAGTTCCTCAGGATAGCCATCTAATACAAGTCGCACATGCAATAACAGGAAGAATTTCTAGAATAGGACTACAGCATATAGTCCTATTTCACTTTGGTCTGTTCCACGCCATATGACTTAGTAATACATGTTTTGACTTGATCATCGATGCATGTGGTGGGGGCTTCTAATTTTTCAGCGACATCATTAATTTTCTTTCCGTTGGCTTCATTTTGTGGTAGCTATTTAATGATGATTTCTAGTGCTTGCTCTGGGATGTTCTCAACAGGTGCTCAGATAACACAACACACAACACATAATGCCTGTTGACCGTCATGTCTCCTTATTCGATTAACAAGCCAAGACTCACTTGTCAGTAATTACCAAAGACCCTATAATACTAAGACGGCTCACTCAGCCTGTACTGTGTAATCAAAATGATCAAACCCACCACTTGGTGCGGTGGCTGTTCTCTTGGTAAAACAGTTGCTATATTATATGTATGAATGTATATATGAATGTCTGCTACTGAAATGCAGGCAATCGGATGACTTATCAGCAGCTACTGTCTGGTAAGACAACACCAACACTACAGATGGCCAGCATTGCAAACAAGCCTGGGTACCCAGGCTTACATGCCATGGACAGTATAAATACAGGCTCAATAAAAAATAAATTAAAAAAATGAATGTGAAAGATGTGTGATGATGGCGATGATGATGATGATGCTGATGATGATGTGTATTTTTTCATAGCAATTTCATATTGATGTATTCATACTTACCTATCTCATGTATAATATAATTGTATGTGTTTACATGTGAAACACCAACCAGCAGCCAGGCTGATCAAACCCACCACAAGGTGGCACTCTGAAATTTACATTACCATGGGAGAGATAGGGAGTGAGACGTCTTAGTATTATAGGGTCTTTGTGCTTACTCCACCTGGTGGGTACATTGTTCAGTCGATTCACACATCTCTTCCTTATCTCTTGTGTTATGCAGTTTCTTTGCTGCACCATACAGTATTTCTGAACCTGGGTATATATCACTTCCGGGACACCAGCATTGCTGCACACCAAACTCCAGTTATTGGAGCACACTGCAGCACTTCACACTTTTCTTTGGTAAAACAATTTATTCATCAGAACATACGTCTTTTCCCATCTCCGAGGCACTGGTCTTCCAGCCATACACATTACATTGGATATAGGCATCTCCGCAGGTAGGGTATATTAGTTAACTAAGATGGAGGGTTAGTGTGGTACTAGGTTATCTCTCAGGGGTAAGTTCTGTATTATGGGATAAGGTGGTGGGTTATTGTGTAAGGTGTAATGTTATCTAGTCCATAGGATATGCTAAGAAATCTCGAATATTTGCTAACACAATTTCATTGTGATCCACTTGAAAAACATATGTATAGTGCAATTTTCTTTCTAATCAAGAAGCAGTTGGTCATGGGTTCAAAGTAGCTTTGCAGGTTTGACCATATATTGAAGGTACGTATTCAATGCTGTTGTAAATTATGTGAATATTCAACAAGTTCTACCTGAAACATCAGGAGTTTACTTACAAATCTATGCATACGCACTTGTTTGGTCTTGACAAATTACAGCTTACCTAGAATTTATGGAGGCTAAGTGGTAGGCCATTCATTTTGTGAAGTGTAACAGTGTGGCAGGGCGATAAGTGCTAGTTCTTAATAGCTTTGAGAGCCGTGGCAATGTGCTAGTATTAGAAGTGTTCAATTTGAATGGCCTAGTACAGAGTAGTCTAGAAGTGTAACAGCATATGATGAGTGTGCTTTTATGTTTATTGCTTTTCAGAAGGACGTCAAGAACTATATATTTCATCGTATCCAATCACTAGATGATATGAAGTCAGTATCTACTTCTCACGTGGCAGCTCATGGAGCTCCACCCCACGGGGTTCAAACCCTGGCCGAGGCAAACCGATGACTTAAGCATTGATACTTGTTGCTATCTAGCCTGGCGCTGGACATTAGTAGGATAAGGTGAGGAGCAGTGGAATGAGGAAGACCAATTGTCCTTTATTGAAGTTTCTCTTCTTAATCAACAAATGTAATGAAACAGATATGTGTAGAAAAGAACTGAGAAAGCTCCTCTAAGCGGGGGCTATAATATAAGATGTGGTCAGTAGTAGTGCTCAGACTCACTTGTGATGGTGGGTTGCGGGTGTAAGATACAAACTCATTGTTCTGGTGCAGTAAGCGCGCCATTCTCTGCTCACCGCCATGCACCTGGGACAAAGATTAATTAGATGGAATAAGACCACACCAAGCATCCCAACTACTGCGCATCTATGGCTTCCGGTCGGGTACACAGTGCAAAGGAATGGAATTATTGGATATACATGTAGGCAAGCAATGATCCGGCAATTGGTGCTGTATGCGGGGAGGCGGGCGCTGCTACTGAAGTGGTGGATGGATGGCATCCCTGGTGCTGGCCAATATGAGATAGGGCAGTAGGAGCGCCATTTCCAGCCAGTGAGAACTCAAAGAACTAGACCAGGAAGCACCACTCCATTGACATATCAAATATACAATCCAATTGTCCGATTGGGTGGGAAGAGTGATTTCAACAGGGTCGTAACCAAAGGCTTTGGCGCTGATGAATATATTATCACAAAGAATGATAGATTGTTTGCTTAAGTTTTATGTTGTGGCAACATCTAAGGTCACCGTCTATCTGGACTTCTCCAAAGCCTTTGATAGTGTGCCCCACAAAAGACTATTAAACAAAGTCAAAGCTCTGGGAATATCCGGATCAATTTCTGAATGGATACAGGACTTCCTGTCTGAGAGAAAGCAAAGGGTAGTTGTAGGTAATACAAAATCTTCCTTTAAGAATGTCACCTCAGGAATACCTCAGGGAAGGGTGCTGGGACCAATATTATTTATAATATTTATAAATGACCTGCCCGGCAGTGTCTAATCAAACCTAAAAATATTTGCGGATGACACAAAGGTCTTTCGAGCAATAAAAGACGTAAGAGATACAAATCTCTTGCAAGAGGATATTCTGAAACTCTCACAATGGTCCGAGAAATGGCAATTGCCCTTCAATGAAAAGAAGTGCAAAATTATTCATTACGGGAAAAATAATCCTCATTATGCCTATATTATGCAGAACACTGTCCTGCAACAAGATAGCTATGAAAAGGACTTGGGTGTAACCTTCGACTCCCAACTCTCCTTTCAGAAACATATGAGGACTATCATCTCAAATGCTAACCAGAGAGTAGGAATAATTAAAAGAACCTTCCATCGCCTCAACAAGAACAGTTTTCTCATTCTATTTAAGTCTCTTGTTAGGCCAATTTTGGAATACTGTCCACAAATTTGGAGTCCAATTTTTCGGAAAGATATTCTGGAGATCGAAAAGGTTCAGAGACGTGCAACAAAACTAGTTGCAGTTATAAAGGACTTACCCTATGAACAAAGGCTCAGGAAATTGAAACTTCCTACCCTTTCCTACAGAAGGAAAAGAAGTGACATAATTGAAGTATTTAAAATTATGAAAGGTTTTGATAAAATAGACATGAACCAATTTTTCACCTTGAATAAAAGAGAAGGCAGCCGGGGCCATACTCTCAAACTAGTAAAACCCAGAGCCGTTTCAAAATTAAGGCAACACAGTTTCTCAAACAGGATCATAAATATATGGAATAGTCTCCCACAAAATGTTATAGATGCCGGCTCAATAAATTCTTTCAAGAACAGATTAGAAAAAGCAAGGGCTGATGATCCAGGGAAATTTGATCACTTATTCACCACATGCTACTAATTGATTCCTTGTGTTGCTAATTACTTGCACTCAAGCAAAAATGAGAGACAAATAAGTGTTCACACTTCCTGTCTACCAATCGCTATATCGCTATATGTCAGGGAGGATACCAACTTATTGGAGACCGGGCTGCCAGCACCTTGTGGTGATTTCCCAATCAGTCACATGATCTTGGTACTGAGCTAACCAGTCCTTTCCGTGTCCTAGTAATACTGAGTGCTAGGTTAGATAGTGACAAGTTACTGGGTTGATTCGGCCCGGGATTGGAACTCCCGACCTTCACCAAAGGGAAGCCTCTGCTCTTACCAATTCGGCTATCGCGTCAATTAAAATAATAATATATTTGAAACAAAATAGCCCCATGTCATGCACATGACAATTTACTCTTCACTCAGAATATGTCTTTCTGGGCATGCTTTTCATCTGACCATACCCTGCTCTTTATCTAACTCCGGTGCCCCTAGCCCTGCTCCCCCAACCTTGGGACCCTCTCTCCTCCTCTCTCCCAATGCGTGCATCCAACTACCTACAACCTACATTTTGGCTAACAGTAACATTGAAATGTAATACCCTCTGAACCAAATATAATTAGAAGGACTGGAATCACACAACGAATGCTCTGGGTGTCAGTGCCCACTAATATTCAGACACATTCGGTTCAAATGTCTAGATATCATAGCCTTGCATCAACACAGTTTAAAGGTAAATGAAATGTGATACCTTGTTACCTATGGAAAACACACACACATCTTAGCATTCCTCAAAATCCCTGGGCTGTATCGTCCCCTGTATTTTTGGCCATTTTGTGTGTGTTAGATTTTGCTGTCAGTTGACGCAAGTCTAACCACCTCAACATTGATTTTAGAGATGGGTTTTCCTCATCTAACATGGATCTGATAATTTTAGAATTTCGTGTAAATTTCAGGGTAGGAATTTGACTGTGATCCGGACAAAGGAAGCCCGAGACGGAGGTGGGAGAAAAAGGTTTATTAGACTAAGCGATAATGGAACAAGGTACAACAATGCAATGGAGTCAGGGGTCAGTCCACCTGATCCAAGTCTGCCGAGGGAGCACTCTGGGAGGAGGTAGGCCCGGGAGCCGACCCCTTGAATGTTAAAAAAGAGGGTTGGCGGGCATGGTAAATCCATATAGGAGAGAGTCAGTAGCCCGAATGCAGGTCAGAGGTGGGGGAGGAGGAGGAGGGAGCATGCAGTGCTTGAGGACGTGACCGTCTCAGGCTTCCCGCCGGATCAACCACAATTCGGAAATTATGGGCCAATCCAGACAAAGGAAGCCCGAGACGGATTTGGGAGAAAAAGGTTTATTAGACTAAGCGATAATGGAACAAGGTACAACAATGCAATGGGGTCAGGGGTCAGTCCACCTGATCCAAGTCTGCCGAGGGAGCCCTCTGGGATGAGGTAGGCCCAGGAGCCGACCCAAAGCAGAGGGCCAAGGCTCTCGGGGCGTCGGAGGCCACAACCTTGGGCACGTACGTGTGTACCGCGTCGGACTCCCATATTCCTTGGGCCATTATCGCTGAAAGGTCGACCCCCCTCGAGGCGCAGGCCTGCGCCGCGCCCCTGCGTAGGCCATGGAGGGTGTAGGCGTCTGCTCCGGGGACGCCGGCTCCACACAGGCAGCGCAGAGGAGGGGGGTCATGTCACGGGGGGGGAGCGGGACACCCGCATGCGGCAGGAAGGCCAGGGCATCCCCGGGCGCGGGCGTCAGGTCGAGGGCGCGCCTCCAGGCGCAGACGGCGCAGATGGGCGATCCGGCGATGGCGGGGACGAAGATGGAGACGGCCTGCACAAGCGAGCGGATGGTCTTCGACGAGGCGATACAGAGGCGCAGCCCACCGGGTACGGGCCGGACGTCCTCCCTGTGCAGCGTATGCGGCCCCCCCCAGGTGGCCAGGGGGCATGCGACGAGGACAGCAGGTTCGACAGCTGAAGTACCCCATCAGGGTCGCCGCCCAGGGGGCAACGCCAAGGTGGCCCAGGGTGTGCATGTAGGCGTGCAGGATGGGGAGCATGATGGGGGTGATGCCAGGGGCGTGTCACACGGGCGTCGTGAGGAGTCTCTCGCCTCCACGCCTGATGCGCTCCGCGAAGGGGGCATCAAAGGGAGCGACGTCGCCCCCCGCCTCCCGGACCCAGGCGCGCGTGCCGGAGAAGGTGTTGGTGACCGAGGCCGGGGACGGGAGGAGACGGAGGTGTGCGACAAACTGGCCGACGTCATAGGTGCCGGGGGCCAGGTGGTCGACCCCGCTTTCCAGCGCGAACTCGAGGTAGCGCCTGGCGTGACTATCGCGGTTGCGCCAGGTACCGGGGGCCAGTGCGGCACGGTACATCTCCATCAGGTGCTGGTGCGCCACGGGCCCGTACTCTGGGAGGAATCAAAGGTCATGTGTGATTATGCCCTGGCAGTGGTGCACCCTAACTCGAGAAAGGCATCTAATGTCACATTGGAGGCGGACGAGGTCGAGGGCGGCAGGGGAGAGGTGGGCGTGGCTGAGGGCGTCCACGAACACCAGCTCGGCGCCCGGCTTGTGCCAGACGACGACGTCGAAGGACCCACGGGCGGTGAGCAGCCAGAGCTCTCTGGCACAGGCGCCCAGGGTGGAGTCGATTGCGTGTCCGGACTGGATGGCCTGGGCGGACACCGCGTTGTCGGTGTTGACGACGATCTGGTAGCCACCGGGGGCGGTGGGGCTGAGGACCTGGACCGCCAGCACGAGGTTCAGGGCCTCGAGCTCGTGGATGGTAGGGTACGCCGCCCGGAAATCGTCGTCGTAGCTCTCGGCGAAGCAGGTGGTGTCTGAGAACGCGCCCCCACCCGTGAGGCAGGAATCGGACTCGATGACCCAGCGGGGGCGCCGGCGCAGGGGGAGTAGGCAGACGCCGTTGCCACCGACCGCGTAGTCTTAGAACCAACGGACGTCCTTCCTCAGCTCGGGGTCGACGCAGGCGGCGCCCGAGGTCCTGCAGCCGAAAGGGAGGGCGTATACCCGCCCATCGACGATGATGCCGAAGAGCGGGGCGGGGAGGGGGTCGGCCCGGAGCTGACTGTAGGCCCGAGAGACGTCAGCTGACCAGCAGAAGGATCCCCTGCCCTCCCGGACGACGCGACGTCCGAGGTCGGTGGCGGAGGGGAGCTTGTATAGGTGGGGCCGACCGAGGTACTTCTGCGAATGCCCGTGTTCACGCTGTGGCCGGGCGGGAAGGACAAGTCCACGATGACGCGGCGCTTGCCCGGGGTGGACTTTGGCCGCGTCATGATGGGGCTGCACTGCGCCCAGGGGGTGAAGGGTGGGACCGCGAAGGGCCCGAGGAGGGCACCATGGCGCCGCTCCTCTTCTGCATAGTTGGTGATGTGGTGGCCGAAGTCGGGGTCCTCTCGGTGGTTTTTATAGGTGGGCATCGGGGGGCCAGCTGCGGTGTAATTAGCCGGGAACCCGAACTCCAGGTGGTCGAGGAGGAGGGGATCGTCATAATCCCAAAGCACCCAGCGCCATTCGCTGATGACCAAGTCGGAAGGGACCGGGACTTCGGGCGGCCAGATAATTGGGAAGGGCCGAGGACGGGGCGGCCGCGTAAGCCCGAGCGTAGTCGGGGTATGCGGCCCAACCCTCGCCCGAGAGGACCGGCCAGAATCTGTCGAGGGTGTCTTTGTACTCGGCCGAGGTGGGGCCGCAGGCGGCCGCCGCGGGAAGGGTGTGCTCGAGGAGAGGGTCGATGACCTGCTCGACCGGCTCGTCGGCGCCGGCTCCTTACGCGTGGGCCAAGGTGGTCACATCACAAAGCACACAGGCGGGCATGGGGTCCGGGGCCGACGGTGTCGATGTATTGCACGGGGCGCCTACCCGGCGCACGAAGCTGTCGTAGGACGGCATGCCTCCGCAGTGTGCAATAGTTATGTCGGTAACTCGGGCGGGATCCTCCAGGCGGGGCCAGCGGGGTCTGAGTGGCATGACGTCAGCGGGGGGGTTCCCCATCCGGGCCGGGGTGGGTGGGTGTAGCGCTTGTGTTAACGGCATCGGTGGTGCCGGTGTTTGCCTTCAGGTGGCGCCGCTGCCGTGTGTGCGGCGTGACGTCATCAGGGGCTTCCCCGCATGGGCCGGGCGCACAGTGTGTAAGAGCAGTGCTAGTCCTACCGGAGGTACCGGGGCTCCCCTCCAGGTGGTGGCTCCTCCCACCGGCGCGCTAAAAATCCCGTTGTGAGTTCCTCCCGGGACGGTCGCGCGACTTTTTAGAGAAGCAGCTCACCTCCGTGTGGTTAGTCACGATCTTGTGCACATTTGCGCAATAAGCGCACACATGCACCATCTATTGTGTGCCGGATCCGTGCGAGCCACCTTTTGATGCCTTATCGCACGAGGCGGGGTCTTTGTTCCAGACGGGGCAAGGCGTGCCGATTGCTGCCCTGTCATACTGGGTGCGGGGGTGGGATCCTGTCTTCTGCTGCCGCCCGGACTGCTGCTGATCGGCTGAGGTGGCGGCGGTCGTGGGGGCGTGTCCCGCCATCGCGATCACTTCAATCCTTACGGCGTTAATCGCCGCCTCGGCTTTCCAACCTCTCGGGAGCCTACCGTTGGCTATTCAGGTAAATATCTCCTCCGAATACCACCGGATGACTTGCCATGCCAGTGTGCAGTTGTCCTAGGTGACCATCTCCTGATGGTTCGACAGGGCGGCCAATCCGCTAGCCGGGAAGCCATGCTGGTGCTCCAGCCGCTTCAGACCAAGCGCGTACTCCTCGCTCGTTGCTTCCCCCTTTTTAACTGCCTTCCCCTCATCCCCCCGCTCCACCAGGTCGTAAGGGAAAAGATACTTATTAGAAATACCTTTCTTGCGGGTGTGTCCTTTTCCGTCTGCCGCTGCGACGTTGAGGCGCACCACCTCCTCGGCCATAGAGCGGGCGCCCCTCTCGTAGTCGCCGTCGTGTTGTCGGCGGTGGGAGGCGTGCCGGCTGGGGGCATGCATGGCGTCGTAGTCGCCGTTGTGTTGTCGGTGGTGGGAGGCGTGCCAGCCGGGGGCGTGCTCAGCATCGATCGGGGCGCCGGGGTCTGTGCCGGGGCGGGCTCGGTAAGGGGGACGACCAGGCGCTGAAGGTTGCTCACATTGGGGGTACCTCCTGGGTGTGATCCATTCCGGCTCCTCGCCGGTGCTGGCAATGGGGAGACCGGGGAGAGTGATCTGGCCCGGCTGTGACGCTGGTGATCTCGGGCCGGTGCCCGGGGCCGGCTCGGTGGTTTGTGTGGCATTGCCGGGGCTGTCGCTGGCGGGTGCGGGCGGCGCATGCTGGCAACGACCGCCACCATCGCCACAGTGACTTCCGCGAGCACCTTGCTCTGCGCCGCCATCTCGGCTCATTGCTCGGCCGCCTCGCACCTCTGGTCGGCCGCCTGCCATTCTAGGGCGCTCCAGCGCTTCTTGATCGCGTCGAAAGATGCTTGCATTCGGAGTAAACCTTCATCCTGCTTAACTTTTGCCGTTGGCTTCCGCGCTCGGGTCAACTGCCGAGCGGGCGGCGAGAGCCGGAGCGGTAGTGTGGGCTGCTACGGGGACGCGCTGCCATCTTGCGAGTCGGTGATGCTGCTCGCGTCGGTAATCATGGATACTGTCGCCTTCCATGTGGCGCGCTTGGCGGGGTGGCCTCTAGGTGCTGCGGCCCTGCGTGTTCGCGGCATTTTACTGTGCCTTTTTATGCCGTTTGATGCTTTTTAACGTGGGTGAGTCATAGGTGGAGACGGGAGTTGAAGCCGATAAATCCATATAGGAGAGTCAGTAGCCCGAATGCAGGTCAGAGGGGCGGGGAGGAGGAGGAGGGAGCATGCAGTGCTTGAGGACGTGACCGTCTTGGGCTTCCCGCCGGATCAACCACAATTCGGAAATTATGGGCCAATTGGCATGGCTGACAGAATAGATACTACTAGCTTTTAACAACGAATACAGCCTTTGTTGCTGATATAGTGTTAATCAATCAATGGCCGGGATGGCCGAATGAGTTAGAGCGTCCATATCCCGTGTTGGTAGCTCGTAGGATCGTGGGTTCGAATCCTGGTCGAGTCAAACCAATGACTTAAAAATTGATACTTGTCGCTTCCTAGCCAGATGCTCGGCATTACTAGGATAGGGCAAGGAGCAGTGGAATGAGGAAGACCAGTTGTCTGCGACTGAAATTTCACATGCTTAAACAACTAATGTACCAAAAAAAAGAAGTAAAATGCACTAACAATAGTTACTAAACGTATATCCATGTTTCCACATATACCCCACATATCAGCCCATCTGAATCTACGAAATGAAACTAACCAGTCAGTGTGTGCCTAAATTAGATAACCTGTCATATGGTTTATACCCACAACACCAATATGAATAGAAAACTATCAATATTCACCATTATGTCATCACGTTCTCATCCTCTAATTTATTCATCATTAAACTGATTTATGCAAGTAACATCTAATCTCTCTGCTCAGTAGACCAGTGCCTGGGTACTGACAAATGTGTTATTCTAAAGAATAAAACTATTCCCCTCCCAACTAAAAAAACACACCAGAAGACTGATACCCTTGTTAACAACTGGTAATGTAAAGTTCTCCAAATTCAATTTCATCCAATGGTGATCTCACCATAATGGGGCGTGCACCCAACCGGGACGATCTAATCAAATTGGTCGCATTTTACCCAGGCAGATTTGGTCAGATCGATGGGTAATTGCTGAATTATGGTCAACACGGGTCACCCACTTAGGACGCCACTAGATCATTCTCCCAACGGCTCTTAACGCAATCACACATTGGACCAGATCCACTTTTATATCCGCATCCCAACGCCAATTTGCATCCAAAATTGAGGACTGACTGAGATCCCATCACCAATGGTACTACGGTAGAGGTAGACAGTCCAGGCCATAATTATAAGGCAATTTTAGCTTAATAGCTAGCGATGCTTACTGGCCGTCTATATGGGAGCAATCTATATTTCAGTGCATATATAAAGATGATTATATATCCACTCGATAAGTTGCTCAGTAATTTGACTGGCAGAATAGAGCTTGTAATGAAGGCAATTACATCGACTAATTTCTCAGAGTGATCTATGCACCTATCACGGTGATAGGTATTCGGAAATATTGTTTGTTCCCTGCTTGGTAGATGTAGTCGTCGTAATTCAACTAGTCTGAATTTCAATAGTTTATTTTGAAATAGATACGAGGGAAGGGCGAAATGAACTAAATCTGTTATTCAACCACAATGTATTTGGGTCTTAAATGTGTACATTACATAGATTGGTTCGATAGGTTGGTGCATATATCATACCAACATCTAAGGTCATATCATGACGGATACCGACTTGTGATAGTGCACACTCATGGCAACATTATCCTGCTCTTCAACTTGAAGACAGGGCCTGTATGCATGGAGCAGTGTTAGCGGCGTGTGGTGTTATCCCTCTAACACAGGATAGCTACCACTGGTTATCGGCGGCGTCGAGAACTATGTCACGCCATATGCATGGGCGCTTAAACGGTGAGTGTTAGCTAAACGTGAATGTATGTATAGATTTGGGAAATCCCTAGATTCGACAATATTAATATCGCCGCCTCTGCAGTGGCAGCGTTAATATTGCTTCGAATTTATGGTTAATTTGCTGAAATTTCACTTATTGCATATGTAATTCTGTTAAATATGAAAGCATTGAATAGATTGAGACCCCCACACACACACTAACCAGCGCGGCGACAGTATGTATATCAATGTCTATGCGGTGGTGGCGATTTGTTTACTTTACATTCGTCGATTCGACAATATTAATATCACTGCCGATGCCGCGGCACCGTTAATATCGCTTCATTTTTAGGGTTAATTTGATTCAATTTCACTTATTGTGTAATTAATTCTGTTAAATATGATAGCATTGAATAGATTTGGGCTCCATCCTGACACTAACCTAACACTAACACCGCTGTAAACCTGCTATGGGCTGGGGTTAGAATCTGCGACTTTAAACTCATGGTGTTAGGCCTAACACTGCTCCATGCATAGCGACTTTTCGGCGCTAAACCAGAAATCCCGCCCTAACCACGGTTTGCCTCGCTAACACTGATCCATGCATATGGGCCCTGGCCCCACGCACCACAAACCCCCACAGTCACATTATTCTAATTCTGTGCTAATCAGTCTTCACCCTATCATATTAATGCTGAGCACCAGACTGGGGAGTGACAAGTATCAATTTTATAAGTCATTATTTGACTCGGCTGGGATTCGAACTCTCGACCTTCCACACAGGAAGCCTGTGTTCTACCGATTCGGCCACAGCGTTCGGTCACATTACCTAGATCTATGTCTATAGTTGACATACAACATTTGCAAATATAACATTTTGCATTTCCTGGGGCAGTTTTCCAGGGAACGATTAGCTACATTTGCTATAACCTCAGACCCATGTTTGAGGTTAGCTACTAGGTTATCATTATATCTTACCATCGTATCCACGCTGATGGAATCCACGCTGTTTATAAAAATGTCCACTGTCACTTCCGTAGGCTCCCCTGCGGGTAATAAGCAAGCCAATTAATATTGCAATAAAGCTCTCATTTAAACTGAGAAGCTAACCAGACCGCTATTAGTATTAAGGGCAAAGACAAAGTAAATTGTGGTTCAAATCCCACCGTGTTAATTTATATTAATTCTAATGTGTTTGCTTATTTTGAAGTTGAACAATGTCAGCACTGAGACGGTTAACCATCCAGTGAAGTCTTAATTCGGTTTGCTTGTTTATTAGGGTTTTATATCCTGGCAACATATAGGGTAATATCAGGATGGGTACAGAATTGTGACAGTGTGCACTAATCACACATGTATAATGCTTACCCGACTGGGAGACCAGACCGATAGCACCAGGACCTAATATCCCACTCAGTCACATTATCGTGACACTGATCTAACCAGTCCTTGCCCTATCCTAGTAATGCCAAGCGCCAGGCTAGGTAGCGACAAGTATCAATTTTGTAAGCCATTGATTGGACTCGGCCGAGATTCGACCTGCCGAAGCCATGCCCTTTACCAATCGGGCCACCTTATTCGCTTTTTACTTCAACAGTTTTCCATGTAATAAAATAATACGATCCCCATGATTGTACAATATGCACATACCTTGCTCGGCTCCAGGCCGCACCAGACTGTCATAGCCATCAAATAACCGCTGCAACACCGCGTTCCGTCTACAATAAAAGAACAGAGGGATTATCAATATCTGACCCTGTCGGGCAGTGACATGAAGCATGGGATATTGGTCTGCTTTGGTTCATTGCCCGGTTACTTTACATGACAACATCATTTAGGGCCCCGTCCTGATATCACCTTAGATGTTGCCAGGACGTGGAACTCCAATAACCAACCCAACCAAACATGTAGGGTCGTACCAGAACCGGTATTGATTTGCGACAGGGCGCACTCATGGCGACTTTATATTGCTGCCCCACTGGGGCACCGTGCTATCAGCTCCTTCATCCGATTTCCCGTTTGTTTGAACTATCCTAGAAGGATAGCGCATATATCTCCCACAACACTCAGTCACATTAATTCGACACTAAGCCAAGTAGTCACTGTACTGCTGTAGAAATTCCGAGCACAACTAAATGTAACGATAAGCATCAATTTTCAAATTGGGCTGGAAAGTGATCAAGGCGGGAATGCGAGTGCTCTTTCCATACCCAATCAGCCATCTCTGGTCGTGGGATCTTGAACACGATGGATGGTCAGTACTACGATGACAATGATTAAAATCAGGAGGACGAGGACAATGAGGACAACGATGACAGGGAGGACAGTGGAGACAATGAAGATAATGAGGGCAATAATGACAATGAGGAAACTAGCACAATGAGGACGACGCCGACAATGAGGATATCAAAGACAATGAGGACCACGAAGACAACCAGGACAGCGAGGACAATGAGGGCAATGGGGATAATGCAGACAAGGAGGTCAATGATGACAACCAATACAACGATGGCAATGAGGTCAATTAGGCCAATGAGGACAATGACAACGATGAGGACAGTGAATACAATGAGTATGTTGAGGACAATGAAGACAATGCAGACGGTGAGGACGGTGAGGACAATGAAGACAATGCGGATGAGGACGATGATTGGGACAAAGTTGAGAGTGAGGACAATGATTGCACACCGATCATTGCTTCATATATACTATGTACATCTCACATAGTAGGGCCTACTGTAATATTCAGCACTGACCTTTCAGGCAAGGAGCTGAATAGACAGGTAGGCGTGGGTAGTGTGGTGATACCAGAGAACCTAAGTGGTGTAATGGTTACCACACTGGCCCGGAATGGAAAGAGATGTGGGTTCGAGTCCCGCTCTAGGCGCAATGTTTCCCATTTTCTTCACCCCCCACCCTCATCAAAATACTATTACTAGGGCCTTCCTGCCGTCTATGGGGAATCAGCCTGAATGGCTTCCCTGCCAAGGAAGGGGGTGAGAAACACAGACAATTCGACGATTCCATGGCTTCCAGAAAACTGGTGAGAAGTGCAGGGAGCTAGACTAGCGCATATTGTGTCTTCAGGCGTGCTTAGAGTTAGACAGCCTGGTCTACCATTAAGGTCCTGATGGACGAGCCACACTTAATGACACACTTCAGCAATGTCTTCACATATCAATCAACAAATCTACTATTCTCACTCATTTCCGGTCTTCCAGACATAAATAAAAACAAAATTAACTGATCAAACGTTGAATGCAAAGCTGATTAAAGTGTCCTTCGTGTAAAGAAGAGTTGAATACAAAAAAAATGACACAACGCTGACAGTTGTTCTGCTGTAGACGATACGGTGAATTGTCTGTAAAGGTTAGTGAACACACCTACCCAGACATTTGGTTCACAATTAATTCACAACTTTCCAATATTATTTAGTTCCGTCTTATCCTGACAATGTTGACTTATTATCCTATAATTATCAGAATATTTTACAATGGGTGAGGTCATTATACTGACCCTGTATAATGCTGGTTTGTTCGGTGCTGTATTTTTGTGAACATATATAACACACTGACCAAGGTATTACTGTCGGTATATATATAATATATCTGATGTATAACGAATTATGCGAGTATAAAGATGGATAAGGGAATTATTATCATTATTGTTATACTCCGTAAGACCCACCCCTATACCGGTGGCGCCACTTGTGGTCTCCTCATCTCCACCAGATGTAGACCAGTGCCAGTTGCACCGGAGGACTTTTTCTAATATATATATATATTATATATATAATATATACTATTCAAGGTATTACTGTACATGTATATATATACAGGAAAATCTCTCTAATCCACCGCCTCCACAGATCGACCACTCCTCTATATCGATCCCTTTATTTGGGTCCCAAACGATCGCCCATACAATATCATTGTAACGATATAAAAAAAAAACCGACCACCTTCCCTAAATCGACCACCTCCCTAAATCGACCATTTACAGTCGGTCTCATGGTCGGTCGATCTAGAGAGGTTTCACTGTATATATATATATAAACTACATACAGTATAACCCCGCTAAACCAAGCTCGGTTAAACCAAATGATCGGTTAACCCAAACATCTTTCGGTGGCCCAGCAAAATACTACCATTTATCATATAAAAAAGTTGGTTAAACCAAAGTCGGTTAATCCAAGTTATCAGTTAATCCAAACAAAGTTGTCGGACCCCAGGCCACTTTGGTATGGTTAAACCAAACTTTCATGTGGTTATAAGGTCATCTGAGACCCCACCAACTATTGCTTGGTTTAACAGTGTTATACTGTACATACATAACAAACAATAATCAAAGTGTCCACGTACATTGTATACTACATTCATAATGCACCCGTGTTTTTGCCAAAGCCAATTCAAAGTCGAAGCCAAAGCTTGGTTAAACCAATGATCAGTTAGTCCAAACAAATTTCTAGGGTCCCTTCAAGTTTGGTTTAACGGCGATATACTGTACAAGGTAATGTGTATGTATATATATATAGTAGTGTGACATAAAGTTGGGTAAGCACAATCTGCATGTTGCTTATTCCTATAGAAGGCAATTCCAGAGGGAAGAGGATCTGGAAAACCCGCTATGTGCAACACTCCTTCATCATCTGTCTATCTAGGGTATCACTCAGTGCACCCTGCCCTCGTCATCATAACCACATGTTATCTCTGCACCTATCACTCCTTCCCCATTCCTACATCACCCCGCCACAATCTTTACCTACTCACTGAAGGAAAGAAGCTGGTAGCAGCATTGGAATGTGAGTTTCTTTGTATGCATAAATCCTATAAAATAAATTAAATAAACACATAGATATATTATGGAGATTATATATATATATATATATATAATATATATATATATATATATTTGTATTTTATATCTGTGCACTTAAATATGATTGTACTTACACATACAATTAAGTCATCTGTAATAATATGTAATATATGGTTTCATGCTTGCAAAACTGGACGCGGTTGCCAAGTTGGTAAAGCAGAAGCTTCCCGTGCAGAAGGTTGGGAATTTGAATCCTGGCCGATTCAAACAAATGACTTACAAAATTGATACTTTTCACTACTTAGCCTAATGCTCAGCATTATTAGGATAAGGAAAGAACTGGTTAGCCTAGTATCAGGATAATGTGACTGATTGGTAGACGGGCCATGGTGTCGGTGGCCTGGTCTTCCAGTGGCGCAGCACTACATCCACATGAGTGTGCACTGTCACAAGTCGGTACCCATCCTGATATGACCGTAGATGCTGCCAGCATGCAAACTCCCCAAATCCCCAAATAAGCTTCTGACAAATGGCAAATTCAGCAATCAAACTAGCATCCTGCATAATTGATTTAATGCAATGCATTAATTAGTTGAATGTTCATTGAAGATCTCATGCATGTTAGAGTTGCAGAGTCCGATGGTTTTGAGTTTCTATAATCTTTCTGAGATAAATATATTAGGTTGATTATTATAATCTGCCTTAACTTCGATTTAAAATGGCTAGCTTTTGAGATATTTCAAGTGCAACTATTCAAAATTAATGTTGGCAAGCATGCCAAAACTCTGACCCCATCGGCTTCTGCAGTAACATGTTCTATTAAATTGCCTCAGTGTTCCCTTCTAAGTGGCAACAAATGTTCAATAAGTGCACTGGTATCTAATACCCCAGTCACACTACAGCTTGCGAGCACTTTGCCATCACCTTAGACCAAAGAACCGACAGTCACCCGTGACATCCTTGCTACCAAATCAATGGTTGCCAATGTTTGGGCATCACTGGTAAGTGTGGGTTCTTTGGTCTAAGGTGGTCGCAAAGTAGTCGCAAGCTGTAGAGTGACTGGGGTATAAATTAGATATGTAGAATCAAATCTAGATTATTCTATTGGCTTTGAAAATTTGATGGTTTCATCAGACTATGCAGCTTTACGTTGATGAGCACTCATGTGAAAGGTCAAAGGATCTGTAATTGAGTTCAACCCTCCCTGTGAGTTTGCTGGTATAGGGAGGCGGGGGGCACTGCAGTCTCCTGCTGCTTAGTGTTAGCTAAAACTACCTAGTTCCAATTCTATACTGACATATATTTCTACTGCAACCTCCAGCATATACACGTACACTATGTGTACACTTCACTAATCTTTTACCTTAATTTACACATTTCAGCCATTTTCTTCTGGGTTTTCCTCATGCTCATACTCCTCAATGTATTAATGTAAGATAAACTTCCTAATTTCCACTTTTCCCTAAAGAAAACCAACGCAATAAAACGAACAGAAAAAAAAAGTCAAGGATCCAGCACTTTGGAATATTAAAAGTTTGCCACGCCGTCCTGATATGACCTTAGATGTTGGTAGGACGTAAAACAACAAAAAGCTACTTTTTGGCGCAACGGGGCACGCGGCATGTGCTTAACGTTCATATAACGTTATTCCAGCGTGTCCAACGGATCTTGACATGCGCTTAACGTCCCCATAACGTTAGCACCCACATGTTGGCACTCATCGAAAGTTTTGTGCAAGCACAAAACTTTAGATGCGCCATGCTTCCCGACATCTCCTGACATTTCGCCAAAAAGTGACACACGTCGACGCACATTGGAGAGAAGCGTCGTAATGTGACAGCCCCATTAGCGCTTGGCATTACTATGATGCAATGCAGTGGGACGAGGAAGGTCAATTATTCACAATTCGAAGTGTACGAAGCCTACTCGGCCACTCCTCTGCTGGAACTTTAGACTCCTCCAACCACCCGATTGTCCCACACCTTTTCCACCTTCAGGGGTGGTCGCCTGATCCAGTATCACTATCTCGCTAGCTGGTGACATTCCTGAACGTTCCGCTCAACCAGCTAACTTCCCACTCATGATACTTCAACCTAGGACTTGACACTGGCACTCCTGTTGTATGATGTACTCGACATTAATTATATGTTTCTGCACTTCAGCTTCCTTATTCATTTACCTGAGATTGAAATTAATTTGATAACATCTGACCAGGTGGAGTGACCGAATGAGTTCAGCGCCTGCCTCCGGTTTTGGTTGGTCATGGGATTCGAAACTTCTGGTTTATGCTTGTCGCTTTACCTTCAGCATTATTAGGATATGGCAAGGAACAGGGGAATGAGGAAGACCAATTGTCTGCGATTGAAAATCCCCACATTAATCTACTAACGCTCTGCTGGAATAATGTACCTTATCCCCATATCTCTCTATTTTGGCTTCCTCAAATTCTTTTCAACATTCTCTGCTCAATTCGTTGTCACCATCCTCATTTGGTGCTATGGCTGCATTTGTTTGTAAAGCCGGAAGACCCAATGCCTCGCAGCTGAACACATGTGATGCAGAGTAATAAAACATTGACAGAATTTAAAAAAATGTAGGCAGTCGCACAGCAGCTGACAAACAACCTGGCTGTGGAGACTTGGGAGGTGGAATTAATGGCGCGCACGTGGTAGACAGCGATGGATAGAACAAATGTAAAATAAAATGTACGGACAGGATTGTTGTTTATTGTGTCTTGGCGCTTTAGTGCAGTAGGGTTATTGTTGTTGCTTTACGTAATTGTAACATGTAAGGTCATATCAGGACGGGTACCGACTTGTGACTGCACACTCATAGTGCCTTTATAGTGCTGCCCCACTGGGAAACCAGGCCACCAGCACCATGACCCGATATCCCACTCAGTCACACTCTCCTGACACTGAGCCAACCAGTCCTTGCCCTATCCTATTAATGCAGAATGCCAGGGTAGGAAGCAATAAGTATAATTTTAAAAGTCATTGCATGGGAACCGAACTCCCGACCTTCCGCATGCGAGGCCCATGCTCTACCGATTAGGCCACTGTGCCTAGTGGGGCATTAGGCAGTAAGGTGGGGAAGAATGCAGTAAGGTGGGACAGTGTGCAGTAGGGTGGGGCAGTGTGCAGCGTATAAGCCTTATAGTACTACTAATAGTAATACATTCTTCAATGCCACTGCACCATCAGGATATACTAATAAGTGGTGCACACACCGCAGCGCTCTCAGCGTATACTACTAATGCATGCTTCAAACGCCGCATCAGTGTCAGCATCTCATGATATTATTTTGAACTTAGCTTCAATCAAAGACCCTATAATACTAAGACGGCTCACTCAGCCTGTACTGTGTAATCAAAATGATCAAACCCACCGCTTGGTGCGATGGCTGTTCTCTTGGTTAAACAGGTGCTATATTATATGTATAAATGTATATATGAATGTGAAAGATGTGTGATGATGGCGATGCTGACGATGTTGCTGATGATGATGTGTATTTGTTCATAGCAATTTCATATTGATGTGTATTCATACTTACCTATCTCATGCATAATATAATTGTATGTGTTTACATGTGAAACACCAACCAGCAGCTGGGCTGATCAAACCCACCACAAGGTGGCACTGCACAATTTACATTACAATGGGAGAGATAGGGAGTGAGCTGTCTTAGTATTATAGGGTCTTTGGTTCAATACACTACTGTAATGTTTTGAACCGGGTAGTGTTTTGAACGTCCTACACCGGCACCAAGACCTGCTGCTTTCCCACTGAGTTACATTATCCTAAGGAAGACTACTCACTAGCCGCGACATCAACCAAATCTACCCTAGCATATTTCATGGTTAAAGCTGCATAATCCAAAGAAAGGATCGAATTTTCGAAGCCAAGGCACCTATGTAGAAACCGGGTGAGGTGGCCGAATCGGTAGAGCGCGGGCCTCCCGTGCGGGATATTGGGAGTTCGGTTCCTGGTCAATTCAATCCAAGGACTTATAAAATTGCTACTTGTCAGTTCCTAGCCTGGCAATCAGCATTAATAGGATAGGGCAAGGATTGGTTAGTGTAGTGTCAGGATAATGTGACTAATTGGGATATTGGGTCATGGTGCGAGTGGCCTGATTTTTCAGTGAGGCAGCACAAGAAAGTTGCCCTGAGTGCACACTGTCACAAGTCGGTACCGGTCCTGATATGATCTTAGATGTTGCCAGGGCACAAACCTTCAACAAGCACCCAACTTATGTTGATTTTATTGTACACACCTAACTTAGATTCTGGTGCATTTACTAAGCATTTCATTCCGCATAAAATGACATTCTAAATCAATGTAATATAATCTATGGTGAAGGCTATGCATCCTATGCGAATTTTGTTGCGCATGTCAACATGAATTTTGCAGGTTTGCAATTCAGATATCTCCAAAGTTTGCCCTTTAAGATAAAGGATAATTCAAACCAAAGTAAGGTAAGTTATGACTTTCAAGGTAACATCTTTTTTCAACTCAAAAGCATAAAATTATTCAACTTTAAAAAAAGACCAGAAACAAACGCCAACCATTTAACACTTATTTTCTGAAGCTGCATTAACTTTCTAACACCCTAACTGGATTGACCACCAAGTGGATCTGAGATGTGATCGTTCTGGCAACAATTAGAAGCATGAAGTGATCACCACCCGTCACAACGTGGTACATACATGTTCCATTCAGAGGAGTACTCTTGCATTTTCATAAGATCCAATTGACCAGTTAACTCTTGCACTACGAATACGATATAAAGGTATGCGATATTTTAAGCAGAGACTTAATCAGGCATATTATGGTAAGCTAGTTTTCTGGCAAAATACCTTCCAGGCAGTTATCTATGCATGCTTCCAGGCAGTTATATATATGCATGCAAAATGCCTCCAGTGTATGCGGCGCGAGGGGGAGGGGCACCCGTATACAATTACCCCGCGAGCTGGGGTGGGGGGGGGGCACCCCACCACGGCGCCTATGGAGGAATAATAGTGATAGATATATGTTCCACTAGCATTTATACTTCTATAGTGCGTGATACATCACACACATACATATGTACATATATCACCCTGTCAGCGTAGTGAGATAAGAAAGTAAATGTGTAAATATATATATATACGCACATTTACTTCATTAGCTCACTACGCTGACACACGCACATGTATGTATATATATACACACATTTACTTCATTAGCTCACTACGCTGACACACACACATGTATGTATATGGGTCAGCCTCACGAAAACGGGCCAATCGGTGGTCAAGTGAAGATGTCGGCCTCGCAATTCTTAAAAGTGTAGTGCATTTCTTTGTTTCATATTAAATTATCCTAGAAACAAATAAGGTTGTTGTATTTTCTCGCCCTATACACTCAGTATAAATTTAAGGGCTTTCCAGCATCTCTGTCAATGCTAAATTATAATTATACCGATCGATGCCGACATCCAATGATCGACGCCGACAACTTTAATAGATATTGGCGTCGCAATTCTTAAAGTCTTGTTCATTTCTTTGTTTTATATTAAATTATCCTAGAAACAAATAAGGTTATTGTATTTTCTCGACCTATACATTCAGTATAAATTTAAGGACTTTCCAACATCTCTGTCAATGCTAAACTATAATTATACCGATCGACGCCGACATCCATGCTCGACGCCGACAACTTCCACCAATTGGCCCGTTTTCGTGAGGCTGACCCATATATATATATATATATATATATATATATACATGTGTGTGTCAGCGTAGTGAGCTAATGAAATAAATGTATATATATATATATACATACATGTGTCTGTGTCAGCGTAGTGAGCTAATGAAGTAAATGTGCGTATATATATATATATATATATATCTATATATATATATATATATATATGTGCATTATAATTAATTATAATAATATAAATAACGGAGCTCACATACAGGTTTCTATTATATTTATTATTACGTGTGCATATTATTCTTGTATTAGGAGTCGCGCGCCCACCACTGCCAGCGCGCGCGAATGGGGCGCGACCTTTGAGTCACTTCTCACTGAATTTCAATTTTTGTAGGTGGGCATATTTATCAGTCCTGCCAGAGACTAATAAAACTAGTACTCAGCCCAACTCGTTTATGTTCACCTTTCTGTCGCAGTGACCTTTATATATATATATATATATATATATATATATATATATATATATATATATATATGTAAAGTACATCGAAGAGTAGATTATCAATTTTACGACTAAATTCTCAATTCTCAAATCGCCCCCGATTAGAATAATAAGGAAGAAACCAAATACCCTTCTCTTCTGAATTTCATAAACACAACACATTATTTATAATAATTCCCACCGTGAACATAACTTTAGCTACTGACAAGGCATTAAACGACCACCCGTCAATCAAAACAACCCCACTATATTTATTCGCAGACACATATTTGTTTTACTTTTAGTAACACGTACCACTATATTTATTCGCAGACACAAATTTGGTTTTAGTAACACGTACCCGAAGTGTTGCTTACTGTGGTTAGTGAAAGCGGAAGTGATTCCGCTCTCCGCGCAGCGCATTCCCGCGCCGCATCGGGAGCACGTGCTTCCGGCAGTGCTGCCCAGCACGGCGCCGACCAGAAGAACTGGCACCATCCACCTGGCACCCCATCCACCCGCGCTGTCTCTGTCCCTGTCTGTGAGGTGAAGCTCCATGGTCCATGTGTGCAACACCAGGCTTCCCTGTGACAGACATACACCTGTACTGGACAGATACTAGTGCTGCGGCCAATATCAGATTACAAACACCGGCTTTGCTCTGATCACCAAATGTTCAGCCGCATGGATGACCATCAGTACTATGTGAATGGGTAATGACCTGGGAATAAGACGAGGTGCAGGAGACAACCTTAATGAGGCTTACTAGACGCAGTGGCTGACGTTGGTAGAATTCAATCTTCTCATGCGGAATGTTAGGAGTTTGAAACCTTGTTGAATCAAAGCAATGACTGGCAAAATTGATACTACTCGATTCCTAGACTGGTGCTTGGCATTAGGATAGGGCAAATACTGATTAACTCAGTATCAGGATAAATTAACTGAGTGGGGAATTGGGTCATGGAGCTGATGGCCTCGTCTCCCTATAAATTCGCCATGAGTGCGAACTGAATGTCTCAAGTCGGTGCTCATCCTGATATGACTTTAGATGTTGCCAGTATGTAAAACCCCCAAACAAACAAGTCAGCCTTATGTCGGCATATACAGCTTAGCAAGTGCGTAGTGCATAGTACTTAAATCATTTTCTGCTTGGCATTTCCGTGTATCCAGAGCAGTAGTAGTTCCTGTCCAATCACAATACTAACTTAATGACAAATGCCACTTGCGTCTAGTATTACTTTCATATTCACCAACCAGGCTCGATCATCTATCCGCTTCAGTGTATCTCCTATTTTCCGATACCTGATATGACCTTAAATGCTGCCAGGACGTAAAACTCCCAAGAACCAATCGACGTATTTTCCAATCCTCTAATCCCTGTCGCCTCCACCGACGGTACAAATGTGTGTTCGGCAGACTCATGTGACATCTGTGTTTGCCCACGTGATGAGCGAGCAGCTGAAAAGAGACTTCTTCTCCAGGGGCTACACATAGCGCAAACGTGAATCGCTCGTTACTCCCTCCTCACTGACTGGCTGAACCGCGCAGTATTCATTGTGAGAGCATTAGGCCCTGTGTGAGTGTTTCGGATACCCGGGAGCTGGTGTGGTGTGTGCCGAGCTGGGCCAGGCTGAGCCGGGCTGGGTGTGTGAGCTGCTCCTCCAACACCGCTCTGAGCAGCAGCTCGCTGTGGCCATTTGCTTCCAGCGCGTTACTACCGAGGTTCTGCGGATGGGGTGGGGGGGGGGGTAGTTGTGGTGGTGATAGGAGTGGTTTTGGTGGGAATGGTTGGGGTGTGGGTGTGGTGGGAGTGGTTGGGGTGTGGGTGTGGTGGTGGGAGTGTGGTGGTGGGGATGCATCCTGTCACATGTTTACACGGTGTGCGTCGACTCCAGTTCTGCTAATGCGGGTTTAATCTGCACTCTCTTTACCCAATACATTCACAGAAGGGTTTAATTTAACACCAACTGGGGTTCGGCAGACACAGTACACACGGACATCGTTCAGTGTGTGGTTGGCTCACTGCCTCGTAGACCAGACAGGATGGGTGAATGAGTTGATCGTAAGTCTCCCGTTTTGGTCGATCGTGGGATTCGAACTTACGGATTCGAACCCTGGTTGAGTCAAAGCAATGACTTAAACAAATTGATTCTTGTCACTTCCTAGCCAAGCGCTCGGCATTATTAGGATATGGCAAGGACAGGTTGGCTCAGTGTTAGGATAATGTGACTGAGTGGGATATCAGGTCAGGGTGCTGGTAGCCTGGTCTTCCAGTGGGGCAGCATTATAAAGTAAGTTGCCATGAGTCCATACTCTCACAAGTCGGTGCCCATCCTGATGTGGCAGTATATGTTGCCAGGACATAAAACTCCAACAACCAACAAGCCACTGCCTTCTCTTTGTGTAATCAACTTCCGGGAAACCAGAAATGCTCACCACTAAGGTTTAAACACAGGACAGAACCTTCTCTCAGTTTACATGCTGCCAAGCGAAGTAGGACATTTTTACATCTTTGTTGTGATTTCTCTTCGGTGTGTTGATGCTTCCGAGAACAAGGAGGAAAGACCTTGCTGTTCGGAGACATAGTATATCTTTGCGAAGGCTTCCCCCGGGCTTGCTACCTTTCCTAGGATGCTTAATTTTGATACCCTATTGCACACACTTGAAACTTCAACAACTCTATGATATAATACATTTGGAAATGAGGTTCGTGTTAATTGTTTGACCGAAAACATTGTGATGTGCATATGAATCACATGTAATCCTAATACCAGTCTAGGGACTAGGTTGGTCCAATATTTAAAACAAAATCTGAAAAAAAATCAGATTTCTTTGATAAAAAGGATGATCACCAAGGTTTTTGTATTTGGCCTATATAATACAACTTTCTGCCTGTGTACTATGGAGCTAACTGACAATAATCTACACTAAATCGAGCCACCTTAAAATCACACTTTACAGCAGTTCTTAGTAGAAAGAGCAAGTTTTCGCTTAATTTTCTTGGAAATAATATTTCTCTATCCTTTAGCTTATCCAACCGAATTTAAATGTAAATATATCACATTATGGTTTAACTGTTCACCATCTTGGAATGAGTGTCGCTAGTGAGAGCATTGCATTAAATTTACATGATTATTTTTTCTAGACGGGCATGTTCTGCACCTTATCATTTGTTTGGTATGCAATGAATGCTTTCTTGGTATTTTCATGCAAGAGGACGCAGTGTAAAGTGTAAAATAGACTTTCCTTGTATCCATACGCAACTGTCTGTACTTCTGATTTGTTATCATGTATAATATGGACATTAGGCGCCTAAGAGTCGCACCAAACAAACCTGTTAATTCTTTCCATTCCTTGGCATGTAAATGACTGCAAAGATGACAGTATGTGTTCTATTACACGTTCGGACCTGTCTCCTATCGCAGGTATTCGGACCTGTCTTCTATTCATATAAATGTATATATATACGAAGAGTTCATGCGCAAAACCACGTTAACGCCAATCCAAAAATGTATTCTAAGTAAAACATCTTTCCCTGAAAATAATTTTAATTCTCACTAATTCCACATTTCATATGATCATATGGTTATGGAGTAATGAACAAAAAAGTAAGAATATTACTTTTTGTAGGTTTGAATCCAATGATTATCTCCATTTTGGGATTGGCGTTTACATGGTTTTGCGCCTGAAATCTTCATATATATAAATATATATATACCGAAACAACCAGCTCCAAGGAGAATCTGAGAAAAAACTACTTTTCTGGTTTCCAGATCCAATACCAACGAGCACTGTGAATAATGGCGCCCTCCTGTGGAGAAAGCACACACTTTCCTGGTAGTACCTGACATAGCTGACATCTATTGGCGGGGACCGGAACTATCTACCGCTGCCAAAGCTGGTTGAGATTAAGGAGGCAAACTGTGAGCTAAAAAGAAACAGGAAACATAATAGTGGTACCGTACACAGTCGATACATGTTGGAAATAGTTTTGAGTTCCACATGACTACTCTAGTTATCAGATTAAAAAAAGAAATCCCCTGGTTTACAAGCAACATTGTGTAAAGTCTAATGCTCCAATCTGTGGCTGTGTAGGCAGGGCATGATGAAAACAATACAGGCAAAGAGAAAGGAAGAGTATAACATGTAAAGAAGAAAAGGGAGTCCAGCCCTCTGGTTTATTGCTTATATAGTTACATGGGTTCTGTGTAGAGTATCACTCACCCCTTTCCCCCAATGGGAATCAAGCAGTCTTGGCCCTACCAATACGGATCCAACATTCTTGGTCCCCATGGATACCAGTGGTCTGCCCATCACCACAAGCTCTATGGCCCCATGCTGATCCCTATCCCAGCAGAGGGGGTAGGCCCTGAGTGCAATCACACCCAGACCTGCCAGCACCACTATGTCTATTTACATCCCACTCAGGCACCACCAACCAATATATATATATATATATATATATATATATATATATACATATATACATACCTGAGCCAGGGCCCGTATGTAGGAGTCGGTGATAGCGGCGTTTGGTGTTACAGCCTGATACCGTTTAGCTATCTCCGAGCCAGGGAATGCGGTCAACCCGTATGCAGGAGCGTGTAACACTTTCATTATAGCTAAACGTGAAGTTATTTATAGATTTGGGAAATCCCTCGATTCGACAATATGAATAACGCTGCAAATGCGGCGGTGGCACTAATATCACTTCGAATTTAGGGTTAAATTGATAAAATTTCACTTATTGCGTATGTAATTCTGTTAAATATGATAGCATTGAATAGATTTGGGCCTACTATATTGCTGCCGATGCGGCGGCGGCGACGGACCACATTATGGATATCGAAGTCCATGCAGCGGTGGCGGCGATTTGTTTACGTTACATTCGTCGATTCAAAAATATTAATATCGCCGCCGTTGCGGCGGCAGCGTTAATCTCACTTCGATTTTAGGGTTAATTTAATACAATTTCACTATTTCACTATGTAACTCTGTTAAATATGATAGCATTGAATAGATTTGGGCCTAATATATTGCGGCGGCGGCGGCAGTGAACGACAGTATGGATATCGACGTCCATGCGGCGGCAGCGGCGATTTGTTTACTTTACATTCATCGATTCGAAAATATTAATATCACCGTGGTTGCGGCGGCAGCAGCATTAATCTCGCTTTGATTTTAGGGTTAATTTAATAAAATTTCACTATTTGACTATGTAACTCTGTTAAATATGATAGCATTGAATAGATTTTGGCCTAATATATTACCGCCGATGCGGCGGCGGCGATGGACAGTATGGATATCGAAGTCCATGCGGCGGCGGCGATTTGTTTACTTTACATTCGTCGATTCGAATATATTAATATCGCCGCTGATCCGGCGGCAGCGTTAATATCGCTTCGAATTTAGGGTTAATTTAATCAAATTTCACTTATTGCGTATTTAATTCTGTCAAATATCATAGCATTAAATAGATTTGGGCCTAACCTAACACTAACACCACTGTAAACTAGCTATGTTTCTGGTTTACCTTAACCTAGTTTAAGCTTCTGGTGTTAGGCCTATCACTGACTCCTGCAGGCCACTTTTCGCCGCTAAACGGGGATTCCCGCCAAACACCGTTTTGGCTCGCTATCACCGACTCCTGCATACGGGCCCTGGTCACATACACTGATCAGTAATAGAACATTTGCCTTCCCCCCTATGGCGAATATCAGAATATTTTACAACTGGTTGAAAGATGACCTGATATGTGGGGACGAGGGAAGCTGAGACTGAAGGTGACGTCCTGTAATATGACTGTGTGAGGAGCATCAATGCACATAACAGTTCTTTAATCAATTAAGGTAGGAGAGAATGGGGATGGTTCGGAGAGCTTTGATGAAAGTCATCCTAGAGTCCAACACATTGAATGATGGGAATGTAAAATGTAATCAATATAAAGACTACCATCTTGGCTATATACAAGTGAAGTGCTCCTTTCCAAAACGCGATAAGTGCCAATCCAAAAAATGAGTTTGCAATGCCAATGTAAAGGTTTCTACATGGTGTTTTCGAAAAGAGCTCTCAACATATATAACTACAAGAGGAGCTCTTTATATATATATATATATATATATATATATATATATATATATATATATATATATATATAGATATATATATATATATATGAAGAACCCCTTTCCAAAGCACCATCTATGAACTTGGTATTGGTATTGCAAACCCTTCTTTTTTTATATCGGGCCCTTTTCGCGTTTTGGAAAAGAGCTCTTCAAGCATAGTGTCAAATGTCTAGATTAAATAGTGATCAATAAAATGTAGGGTTTTACAAAACTGCCCGAACCATCCCTTCTCTCAGGTAGGAATGCTTCGGACAACGGTGCAACGCAGGCCTACATAACCACTTTAACTGTTCCTACTACACACAACACAAGCCTTTACTGGACAGGGTGGCCGAATCGATCGTTAAGAACGCTGGCTGGCTTCCTGATAATATGACTGACTGGGATATCAGATTACGGTGCCGGCAAGCTGGTCCCAGAATAAATTATAATCAATTATCTGATTGCCTAAATACCAAGGGTTTGTTCTCAATGATATACTTGATCATAGCTAATTGGTTGCACGACAACCTTGTATTCTAATATTTATAATATACTCCACTTGATTATTTGAGAGTAAAGGCCCTGTCACATTACGACGTTTCTCACCAATGCGTGCCGACGTGTTGCCTTTTTGGGCGAAACGTCGGCATGCATCGGGAAGCGTTACGCGTGCGTTACCGGCGCGTTAACGGCGCGTCGGTACACGTCGGTACATGTTGAGTGATAGCAACGTGTGAATGGACACGTCGCCGCACGTCGGTGCGCGTCACCGCGCATTGGGTCATGCCGATCGTATTGTGCTTGCACAAAACTTTTGGTGTGCCCCGATGCGCCCCGACGCACGCCGACGCGCACCGACGCATTGGAGGGGGCATTACGGACACGCTACTAGCACGCTGCAACTCGTCGAATTTTCTTCCACAACGCCGAAAAGTTGGACGTGTCTCGAGCCCTAGCAAATATCTTGCGCGCTGGCGGCACGCCGGGAGAAACGGTGTAGTGTGACAGGGCCTTTAGAATATGGAGAGGGGCCACCCTTCATATGATCTTCGTGAATCAGGCAGCACACTCAGGATTTAATTTCTCTAAAGGTGCATAGTCCAATTACATTTTCAAAACCAAAACACTTACCTAAATGTGATCCTATATATCCAACGTAGATGCTGGTGGACTTATTAAGCATTGTTTCCTGCATAGAAGGGGCTATTAAGATAATTTGATAGAACCTGTTCCTGCTGAAGCCTATAGTATCCAAATCTTAACGTGCTTGCCAATATTAATTTGATCTATTTTCACTTCAAATATCTCCAAAGCTAGCCATTTAAAATAAAAGTTACTTCGAACTAAAGTCGCATAGACCGTAATGATTAAATAGTGGGCCTACAGCAGGTTTCGATAGCACACTCCTTGCCGTTCCCAAGCTAGTGTGCCAACCATTACACTAATGCGGCCACACTATGTGTTCACGCCTATCTGTCTTTGTGGCTCCATACCTGATACCTCATCGCAGACTACTACACTTAAATTTATATAAATTAATTAAAGCGATAACTTCCTTTTCACACTTTTTGCTAATATATGTGCAATGGCCTCATATCATACGCCGGCCTGCCTGCTTATAGAGGATTAGGTCAATAATTTCATTTTTAAGGAATGTTTCATTTTCATTTAATTAGTTCATTTTAACGGTTAGGCCTACATGTGGCTTAAAACCGCCAATATTCTTTCAGAAGATCTTCTCCTATCGCAACCTTACTATAAAAAGGTGATATCTGACAAAATGGTGCTTTCGAGATAATGAGGACTGAAGCTGTGTAACTGCACATAGCAAAGCAGATAGAATAATATTATTTTTAATATATCTCAGTGAAAAATACCAGTTGAGAAACAGTTGTGTAACTGCATGATATCCTTTTGTAGATAGAACATTTTTAAATCCATAACACTAATTCAGTCACTTTGTCAGATAGAACTTTTTTGATAGTAAGATCACGCTACGATGCAAACTTGCTATGTCAGTATCATAAATATAAATACAAATGAAAACACACGTGACAGCATATATGTAGTTTAACAACATTTATTATCAAAGTTCACTATGAACAACATCAGAAAATGTTTACTGATCTCTATGGCTGTATGTATATATATATATTAACGGTACGGGACCGCGGCACGAGGCACATCGATTCTACTCGTGAGGGGGCGCTACGATAGGTGCAGAGAGGACCATAATCAAGTTGGCACATGGATGACGTCATCACCTCGATTACATAACAGGGTGTGACCTATATAGCCCTACCTGGCTGACCCGGATTGGGGTAACAACAGCGACGCTCTGAGAGGAGTCAGAGAGGATTGGAAACTCAAATACAAAACGATGGTTAAGTTTATATAGGTCAGATTCATTCAGCATCCTTCCCTGTGTGTAATATTAGTACTACAACCCTCCGCGAGATGTCTCCACAATCGTCTCTGTCGTCTGATCACATTGTTTTATTTTAGTTTATCAAACATTTATTTACGATACAAAACAGTTTGCTTAATAACCCGATATTACAGTTCGCATATACATATATGTATATATTATATTTAGATATATGCTTAGGTACGGACACAGGCATTCATTCTCTGCATCATTTGACACTATAACTTTACTAGACTTTGTCCTCACACTCATTTCCTCATTTCACAGCCCAGGCTGAATGCCCATTGAACTGAGCACTATTTTTTCTCGTGGACTACCTATCACGTGCCTTTTTTTTTGTTTTCTGTTGCACTCACCGCACAACTTGCAGAACCCTGCCGCTTCAGTTCATTAGTAGCACTTGTAAATATAGTTTCAACACGGAATGCTTATGCTACATAAGTGCCCTAGCCGGGAGAGATTGGCACCTCTTTGGACAATCATAGTGACAACAGAACGTGCCTGTATATATATATATATATATATATATATATATATATATATATATATATATATATATACATATCTATACATATATGTATATACATATATATACATATATATATATATATATATATATATATATATAAATAGTAAGCAAGGTAAGAGGGGTGGGTGCACGAGACATGTTGTCAGATTACTACTTCAAATTTCGAGGGAAGGTTTAAATAAGAAAACGTTGATATGGTTATATGTGACGTCTTCATTGTGACATCATCAGAGAAGGCATCAGTGCGCATGCGCACGAACCTCTTTGTGATGTCACATCCATCGTCAAGGATACATCAGCATTATCAGTGAAGTTTATCTGTCTTGATCGAAAAGATCACCTCGATCAAGATTCTTTTGGAAGACCCAATAACTACACTGTCTACGTAGCTATATGGGGTTTTCCTGGTTATAAATAGACATGCGGGGCTTCTGTTCTATTTACATCATACAAAATAGAAATATCAGAAATATTAGATGATATATTGATGTTCGATTCTCATATATATATACCTATCCATGCGTGTATGCATACACATACTTCTAGGAGGCTATATAAAGCAGAGACTTCAGTCTAAGGAGAAATGTGCCGATCTTGAGGAGATTCCGAACTACATATTTGGTCAGATGTTCCTTTTACAAACGTTATAACTGCTTAAGTATTGGATATCCATGGGAACATTGTCCCTATTACTATGTATACATATCTAGTTAACTATACTTGAGTAACATTGGTATTAGTATAGTTAGATTGAGCTCTACAATTATACATGGAACGTGATCCTTTCTCTGAGGGGATATTAGATCAATATATAACCAATGGACAACAATACTGCTGGTTGGCACAATGATATGACTGCTGGTTTAAAAAAAGAAAGAAACATAGCTCCATCCATTAGAGTTTCTAATGTTCCTTCGTAAACCGCCAAAATAAGTGTGCCTTTAAAAAATAATCAAGGGAAGCATTATTTCTATATTGTCATCATATCGTGTGATGAGTAATCATGCATTAAGCCTTCGTTTGAATTGTAGATATCTTTATACAGAAAATGGTAGGCCTACTTTGGTCAACCAGCAGTTAGACATATAAACTAGAAATATGAAACCTTTAACGGCAGCCTGGAATCGAAATCAGACTCTAGATACACCAGATGATAGATACATCAGACTGTAGATACATCAGACTCTAGATACATCATACGCAGGATACATAAGACTGAGGATACATCAAACAATAGCGGGTGTTACTTGTAAGCGGGACACCTGCAGTAACTTAAATTCCCGCAATATTTCAACAATTTCCCCCCAAAAGATGTTGTCTAGACTTGAGGAAACTCAGCTTCAGTCACAGGATTGTGGGTAGATGGAATTCCCTCCCTGAATCTGTTGTCTCTGCACAAACCATGAATTGCTCTCCCAAGTCAACAAGTTTTGGATACAAGAGTAACACATATTACCATAATCGTCCTTTGTCAAAGTTATCTATTGTAGGACCGGAATAACAACAGGCCATCAGCCTTCCAAATTCCGTGTATTTGATATCAAGGTATCAAGGTATATTCATAATATCGCTCACCCATACAGAATACATGCAGTGGGTATTCGCGAGGATCTGCATTTCGCTTGCCCACCGATAAAATCTGGCTGTACCACCAATCGTCTGTCCCAGTCTTTAATACAATTAAAATAAACCCCCCAAACCCAAAAGGAGTGTGCATTGTTCAGTCCTTCCTGGAGTCACATCAATGCGCAATTGTCGTGAATGTACACACAAGTCCTACCGGATGTAATGGATGGACCTCAATAGAAAAGAAAACCCCCAAACCTATAAGCGTAATCAAGGATGGTCTAACTGGAATTCACTTCCGGGTTCTGGATGTCATTCAATTGTTCGTAGCACCCTGCATACCCGATGATTCACATGGAATGGGAGAGAAATCCGGGTGTTTAGATAAGACACCATCGCCATTGTAGCTCAGTGTGCTGAACATACCAGTAGCTAACCCCAGAGGAGGATTGTATCTGAACGCCATCTATGACGGATAAGAAACAATCCCTTATGGTAATGCGTCACATTACCAAAAAAGCTGTATACATAGAACTATACGCTAATAACAATGATTTCTAGGAATGAATACATACCTAAGTCCATTTTTACTTAGTTGGATACAGTACCACGTTTCGCAGTGGTTATATAGGTGGCAACAGTGTACTCCTTCTCTGGAGTATAAATACGGTGGACTAACTGATGGTGCCTTTGTTTTCCTATCTTTAAAGCTGCAAAGTCTGATGAAAGCTTCACATTTTATAATCCGAAACACTGACCCTTATTTGATCCCACATACCTAACGTAGATACTGGTCTACTTAGTACATGTTTGTAGATGTATATAGGGGATACTAATTCAATTTACTAGAACCCATTACTGCTAAAACCTGTAGTATCAGAATATTGATGCGCTTGTTAAACGTAATTTGGAATATTTTCATTTCAAATATCTTCAAAGGTAGTCACTTAAATCTGCATAGTCCGATGAAATATCAAATTTTCAAAACCAAACCAATTATCTAGATCTGATTTGACATATTTCACTTAGATACTAATGCACTTATTAAGCATTTGTTTCTGCGTAGAAGGCAATACTGAGTCAATTTAACAGAAGCTGTTACTGCAGAAGTCTATGGTGTCGAGAGTTTTGGCAAGCGTGCCAAAACTAATTTTCCTTGTTTGCACACAAAATATCTCAAATGTTTACCATTTAAAATATAAGTAACTTTAAACTAATGTAAAGTAAATACTAGTGATCGATCTAATATATTGATCTCAGAAAAGATACAGAAATTCAAAACCATCGGACTATGCAACTTTAAAATAAAACGTAATTTGAAACTAAAGTAAGGTAGATTATAACAATTAACAGCAATTATCTCAGTAAATGTCAGAAATGCAAAACCACCGGACCCTGCAACTGCACCCTTGTCAACGAACATCCTAATTCAATTCAATGCACATACTCATGAGGTTATATGCACATATGCAATTGAAAAACAAACCAGATTTTCTTTCTAAAATGAACTAAACATCATAATCAATTGTGGTACCTTAAGACATGAACTGCTTTTATGAGGACTAGACTGGGTACTTGGCAGCGCAGCAAGAATCTTTGAGTGCAGCATGTGCTATGCACAGTCCTTACCATTATTTCCTTATTTATCTTTCATAGATCGGCATTAGTCACAGTCTTAGCCGCATACCTCAGGCATGTCACAAACTGGACTGTTCCAATTATGTAGCAATATACCATATGTTGTATTTGCTTCATTTGTATTCGCTAAATACGCTTGCTACCATAGTTTCATCTACATAATGCTAACTACGTTAAGAATAACGACCAACATAACCTAGGCGGACGGCCAAAAGGCCCATATATTACATGCCAGTAGGTCAGCTTCCTCACACCAGGAGGACGTCGACTAGAATAACAACCGTTACAGCAGAGGCATTTGCACCTACTGTATAATACACATATTACACACGTATACATAGATTATATATATAGAGAGAGAAACCAGAGTGAAATGGAATTCATGATTCTTTCTACCTCGTCATGGAAGCTCAATAATCGATTATGTTTCTCAGGATCAATAGTCCTCGATCTCCAATTACTGCTCAGTTTACAAAATAAAGAATACCGCCAAAACAAGAACATAGGTTATACGTCATCGAAACCCAAGTTTCTCGTTGTCATGGCGATGGAACTGCACCATCTTTGTAGGGTTGCAATGATGCCTTCACTTGTCATTGGGAACTTGCTTAGCAGTGCATTATGGGATGTGGGAGGTAACAGAAGGTTAGTATATAGAATTAGAAGCTGAGGAAAGACTTCTACTAGAGTTATAGAGGGAGGAGTGAGAGTTACGTATGCGGGTTTTCTGTGCTTGATGTATACACGTGTATATATCTACTTGACCATACATCTACGTGCCGTACAACATCGTAGTCATTCATATATGTAGCCTTTGTCATTTACCGACACCAATATACGTCACGTAACGTCACGTGCGGGACGTCACAGTAAGGAGTACCAACTCACGGTGTGACGTCACGACTTGTCTACGCAGCAGATACGAGTATAAGGGTTAGGCGGGACGACGCAGAAGCATCAGCAGTTCGAGACTTAAATAGTTAATGTGTCAAGAAAGACTGACAGGGGAGGTTACATACTCCAGTCTGTGAGTGGGTGAGCAGAGGGGGGTTAAGGACGGGTGGGTGAATGTTAGGGTGTGGTGGTGGTGGTGGTTGTGGTGGTGGATGTCTGTATGTATGTGTGGAGGTGGGACAGGGCGGAGGTGGGTTTGGGTTTCGGTGGGTTTGTTTTTTATGTACTTGCCAAGCGTCCACTGTTTTAATGTGAATGACGTCTGGAAAGTTCAAGGTCACATCACAGGTTCATGAGTTCATATGTAGGTCAGTAACGCATTGAGTTTGCAGCGAGCACACCGGGGAATAGAGCATGTGTGAGTACATGCGGTGGTTCAACAAGTTGACCCATTAACGGGCTGACCCACTGACGAGGTGCCACAATATAGGGGGGGGGGGGGGGTGGTCGCCGTCTGTGTATCTAGAGTTGAACGGCTCGTGTCGGCGCTCAGTGTAAGCCATCGGACCTGGTGAATCTGGCGACTACTGTGCATCTAGTGATAACATGTGTATAGCTACTTACTGTACAATATACTATCGGTTACACAATGGCTATACAACAAACCAATGCCAGACTATGTACCTACCAAAGGTCACTGTAAAACACATATGTGAAACACCCATTCATGAGAATTTCGGTACTGAGTTATAGATATCCTGCAATGTGCGCTCTCTCACCAAGTTAACAATAAAAACAGCCGTCACTTTACACTATACAATGAGATCACCTTGGAGTGAGTGCGTGCTGCAGGTAGCTGTCAATACCTCTCTCCAATATACACAAACCTGTGCAATATGCGGCGGGCAACTTTCCGCAGTATTATTGCCTCCGCACAGTTCCTTTTGACACCCAATAGCAATTACAATCTTTCACAAAAGCTTAACCTTTTTTTTTATAACATGACGCATATGTGTTCACCTAGTTTGTCCGATCATTGAGTATCAATTGAGTTTCATTGGGGAGTTCTCCACGTATGTTGCAGTCATTATAAAATAACAGTAACAATGCAATAAATAAAACATTTCATATGCGGTTTCGTTGTCGATGTTTCGCTAGCCTCCAGCAGAGAGATTTTCTTACAGAGACACTGAAGATAGTGACTCGCTGAAGGCTGCTTTCTTCCTTTGGCAGATAATTAATTACCTCTTCAAGCTCGAGGAGGCGTCGGGTGTGATAGTCATGAACACATGTCCTGCCAGTTCGATCCGGGTCCGTAACTGGCAGGCACCTTCACAGTTCAATCGATTTACTTCGCCTTCAACTTCGCCACCGGTAACAAGCGTGCATCTGTTTTTCCCCCGCAAACAAGCACGGAAACAGACGCAATTCTTTAGTTATGGACAGTTCTGTCTTGATTTGCGTCGGTTCACTATTGTTCTCACTATGGAAACTTCGCCTTTCAGTTATATCCATTATGGACAAAGACATGGTTAAATCTACAGTTAGTACGCCATTAGCTCAGACTATGGCAGCAGGTTGGAAGGCTTGGAAGGTTCTTCTGTCATCGATTGTGATGTTGCTTTAATCCATCTAGAACCTCTTCGGTCCTCCAGCCTGCCGCACTGCCCTCTGGCGGAAACTAGAATCAGCAGTTCAGGTTCCTCACGCCACCTGGTGGAATCGGCGCGAAACTCCCAACCGCAGCGTAACGCCACCAGTCCTGTCGTCGCATCGATATGTTTTGTTGTCATTTTGGGCATTAGTTTCTAGGACGCGCACACCCTTAATAATTAATTAGCTAATTCTAGGAGTAAGATTGGGGACTGGACGGGGTGGGGATGGGCAAGGGGGGCAAATGAGGGAGGGCCGGGAGGCTAGTTGTGAGGGGCTCTTGGCATGGGGGCGGGGCTAGGAGGAAAGAGACGCTGGTTGATGGGGTCTGGGGAGAAGGAGGGCAGGACTAGAGTCTATGACAGGATGCATTATCGCAGTTGCACCTAGATAAAAGATTCACCCCGTGCTTATAGTACAGGGGTGAACGACAACATAGCCTAAATACGGGCGAAAATAGCTTCAGTATGGAACAGGAAGTAGAATGCCTGGCACCAGTATCAAATGGTTACTTATATCGGCACAGAGTTGGTGAAATGGGAGAGAATGCAAAAAGACAAGATGGCGGCCGTAGAACGCCATCGATTTCACTTTTAAATCTTATTAAACTAAATGCTTTATTATATTATTCAACTCAAAGGTAGCGGGGAAATATGAAGACAAATACAAAGAATAAATGTTGCTTCTTAGATTGTGAAATTAGGCTCTGATTTCATTTACCCGCTTTTTCGACCGTTTTTATATAGGGCAGGTATTCACCCCTCTACTACAAGTACGGGGTGGATCTTTTATCTAGGTTGCACCGTGACGTGATGGTAATTAAAATGGTTGTTAGTTTCCGTAGCAAACTGCGTTTCCATACTAATACTGTGGCGAAAGTCTCGCGATAAAGACCTGACCGATTTAAGAGGTCAGGTAGTAGGTCCAGTAGGCGAAGTTGAAAATGACGAAACCCATCGGGAAGGCAACGCGGGACACGGTGTCGACGCACAGGGCCCGGCCCTGCGAACAGCACCCAGTCGTCTCCTCGTCGTCATCATCAATGTCACCGGAAGGAGTCTGCGGGCGCGACGCGTAGACGCGGTACGACGGTACCCGCTCCAACGTGGGCGACGCGGGGCCCTCCTTCGGGTTATTGCAGTTGTGGTTGTTATTTACCTGCGACACCAGAAACGCACACATACCGTTATAAGGTTTAAAGTAGTTGAAACAAAACGAGGGGGTTCCTCAGTCGTGAGCACTGTGACCCATGAGAGCCCGGTTAAATAAGAGCCATGCACACTGACTGACTGAGTGACCTGCTGGCTGGGTGAGTGATTGACTCAGCGGCTAGTTTAACCAAATGGGGGCTAAAGGGAAACATTGATGAAAATTGGTATATTTATATATATCTATATCTATACATAGGTATATATAATTTGGGTAGCGTTAGGAAAACAAATATGTACTTTAGCGAAGTGTAATACTCACATTAACAGCTGTAGGTTTGATATACCAAGTACACTTAATGAAAGGCAGCCATTTTGCACGGAATGAAACTATGCACGAGCGGTACGAGTGCTGTATACAGCAAACCTAATCCGTAAGGAATTGGGAGTTAACTCAATGCAACTATAGTGAGATCGACCTCAGGGATCCACCCCTTTAGTTATGGCACAGGCTATATTTAGTCCGCCCTGTTTACTAAAAGCGGTATAACAAAAGCTTCGAGGTGCTTAACATGAATTAATTATTAGGTCACTTATTGCTAAAAGCATAACAAAACGCGGTATGAATTGACGATGAAATTAACAAACGGGAAAGTTGCAACCAAGGCAAACAGCTTTGGGTAAATGCAACATATTAAAAGCCTGTTGCGGAATGCTCTTCGTGAAAAGGAAATGTAAAGTATACCTACTACTTGGTGATGCAAGCATAATATATGCTATACAAGATGAGGTTGTGCCACTGCCAATGTCAATGTGATTCACGCTGATCTAAGCCTAGTTACTGATACACAGAGAAATAACATACATATATGCATATATGTATATTTACATGCCTGTGCTTCGGCATACAATAGAACAGTGTGCTTAGAATAACAACACAACACGAGTCATTGCCACCAATGTACATAAAACAAGCAGAGCTCTGTTAGTTGACATTAGCCCATCATCCGCCTTGCAGTAAATTAGTAGTTATCGTCACCATGCCACATCCTTAATGCTAGTATGGCTGTGTGCTTATAGTCATCTGCACACAACTGATACAGTCGTTACACAGTCTGGGTTCCCTGAGAAGCCATGGGGGAAGCCATACATAATGGGTGCGAAAAGAAAACCAAATTGTTTAAGACTGTATATATATATAATAAACTTCCGAGCGAGTGGCAGGGGGCCGGCGAGGAGGGCCAGACCCCCTCCCACCCCATGAATGAGGGGGGTGGGAGAGGGGGGGAGGGACTCCAGAGCTTATTACATGCAATACTGGGATTATCACTATCCATATATATATATATATATATATATTTTTAGTTGGCATTCTATGTTTCAAACAAGAGCTGAGATGAGCTGAAACTAGCACATTTCATAGCTGCACCCAGTGTATTAGCATGGGCCATGTGCTTCTCGCGGATTTGTTTTGCTCTGACGCATCCCACAATGCACCGCCTTGCTGGAACCATGATGTAGTCTATAGAAGCCGACATGACTTGTTTGTCAGGCTTCCATACCCAGGCACCTATATTGCATCATTACTAGTGTTTGCGGATGCATTCAAAAGGCATTGATTCATCGGTCGAATCCATGGTTATGCCAACATGCAGTAGACACTACAATTCTACAAATTATAGAATTTCTCCGCGAAGTAGGAGATACAAAGGATGATTTCCTTCGAGTGTTATTAGATTAAATCTAAGCATGTAGAGTATAATGATATCTTATTTTAGTAGCATCTGATTAGAAGATCCCCTGTTGGCATCTGTACTGCTTGCTTTATATAGGGTTAGTAGGACGCAATGCCGGTTGATAGAGTTGACTGACAATAATCTAAGCCTATTCCCGAATAACTAGACATTACATAGTTTCGAGATATTTGTAAAGTATTTGCATTAAATGCCAAAATAGTATTGAAGATATATTCTGCGTGGTGTTACCCAATGCAAAGCCAGCAAAACTATATCGGGGAGGACAGTTTAATATCATGCTTTGGTGTTCTGTTTAATTATATATATATATATAATTAAATTCCACTTTCCATTGCACACAATGAATTAACTTCAACAGCAGAGAATTCTCTTACCACCATAATGTGGTGTTTGAATCCATTAGAACTAGAGAATGCGCATGGACCTAAGTATACCCAAAATCCCTCAGGCCTCGAAATCCATATCAAACAATAATTGCATCACACTTTTCCTTAATATTGCTCCTCAATTTTTAAATACACGTCACTTGTTACCAGCAAAACCAAGCAATGAGTGTGGTGTTAGTGTAACTCGATATATCTACACTATACTCACATGCCTATTTGTTGCCTATTTGTTGCCTATTTGTTGCCTATTTGTTGCCTATTTGTTGCATATTTGTTGCCTATTTGTTGCCTATTTGTTGCCTATTTGTTGCCTATTTGTTGCCTATTTGTTGCCTATTTGTTGCCTATTTGTTGCCTATGTGTTGCCTATTTGTTACCTATTTGTCGCCTATGTGTGGCCTATTTGCTGCCTATTTGTGGCCTATTTGTTGCCTATTTGTTGCCTATTTGTTGCTGATTTGTTGCATATATGCTACCTATTTGTAGCCTGTTTATTGTCTATTTGTTGCCTATTTATTGCCTATTTGTTGCCAATTTGTTGCCTATTTGCTACATATTTGGTGTATATTTGTTGTCTATTTGTTGCCTATTTGTTCCGTGTTTGCTGACTGTTTTTAAAATCTGTTTGTTGCCTGTTTGTTGCCTGTTTGTTGCCTGTTTGTTGCCCGTTTATTGCCCGTTTGTTGCCTATGGGTTGCCTATTTTTTGCCTATTTGTTGCCTATTTGTTGCCTAATTGTTGCCTATTTGCTGCCTATTTGTTGCCCATTTGTTGCCTATCAGTTGCCTAGGTGTTGCCTATATGTAGGCTATGTGTTACCTATGTGTTGCCTACATGTTGCCTATGTGTTGTATCTTGCCTATTTGTTACCTATTGGTTTCCTATTTTCTGCCTATTAGTTGCCTATTAGTTGCATACATGTTGCTTATTTGTTGACTATTTGTTGTCTCTTTGTTCCCTATTTGTTGCCTCTTTGTTGCACATCTGTTGCCTCTCTGTTGCCCATTTGTTACCTATGTGTTGCCTATGTGTGTCTATTTGTTGTCTATTTGTTGTCTATTTGTTGTTTATTTGTTGTCTATTTATTGTTTATTTGTTATATATTTGTTGGCTATTTGTTGTACATTTTTTATCTCTTTGTTGTCTATTTGTTGCTTATTTGTTGTCTATTTGCTGTCTATTTTTCACCCATTTGTTGCCCATTTCATGCTTATTTCTGGTCTATTTGGTGCCTATTTGTTGCCTATTTGCTTCCTCTTCTTTCCTATCTGTTTCCTATTTGTTGCCTCTTTATTGCCTCTGTGTTGCTTATTTGTTTCCTCCTTGTTTCCTCTTTGTTGCCTCTTTGTTGCTTCTTTGTAGCCTCTGTGTTGCCTCTTTGTTGCTTATTTGTTTCCTATTTGTTTCCTATTTGTTGCCTCTTTGTTGCCTCTTTGTTGCCTCTTTGTTGCTTCTTTATTGACTATTTGTTGAGTATTTGGTAACTATTTGTTGACTATTAGTTGTTGTCTATTTGTAGCATATTTGTTGCCTATTTGTTTCCCATTTTTGCCTATTTGTTGTCTATCTGTTGCCTATTTGTTTCCTATTTGTTGACTATTTTCTGCCTATTTGTGATTATTTGTGACTATTTCTTTACTATTTGTTCACTATTTTAGATATAGTAATTCAGCTAAATGGCACATGCCCTAATTATATTGCCATTCTAAGATATCTATATTGGAGCAAGAGAAAATTAATCACTCAGACCAGATTAATAAAATGGAAACATTTCAGGAAGACTTTAACGCATCATGCAATGCATATGCGCTTGACTATGTTATAACCAGGCATCACATTACATGTGCTGATAATCCAGTTCATACTTTATACCCAGCATGGCAAAAAGTGTTGGGGTATCAACAGCAGGAGAGGGAGGGGATGATAAGCTATGCATATATAGCCAAGTCCAGGCGGCAACATACCACCCTGACGCGGGCCGGTGAGAGTACACGCCGCTGCCAGATCACATCACCCTGCAAAAGTACCGTCCAGTATACATATGGGGCACCACAAGCGATTTCAAACTGGCGCCACAAAGGTGAGGGTTGGGGCGGGTTTCTGTCCGTGGATGGTTAGCGAGTTGTGCCGTAGCCTGTTAAGTCTTATCTGAATATTTTTAAGCTGATATCTTTTTGGAAATATATAATTAAGATATGCATAAGTATACCTAAATAAAACAAACCCAGATATATATATATATACATATATATGTATGTATATAAATATAAATAAGTATATATAAATATTTATTTAACTATATAAATATACATACATGTATATATAAGTGTATATAAATGCAGATACATGTAAATATATGTATATAAATGTCCAAAGCTATACATAAATATATATATATATATATATATAAACATATATGTAAATATATGTAAATATATGTACATATATACAAATATATATAGATATATATAAATATATATAAATATAACATACATATGCATAAAATATATATACATATATACATATCTACAAAATATACTTACATATATATATAACTATATGTAAACATAAATTTATAAATAAACATATATATATATACATATTTTATTCATATTCAGGCCCGGATTCATTGGACTGAGTTGGGCTGTATCTAATGGAGTTTGACTGCAATGACGCATGTTTTATTATCAGCTGGAAAGGTGAGCAAACACATTGGTAAATCATCTGACTGACTCGTGCAATGCTAGGGATGTTACTTATGGGTGGACGGAGAGCATGGAGATGAGGAGTTACCCATATGGCGGAACCAAAAGTGGCGCGGACTATAAAACCAAAGAACAACTCAACATGCACATTACTAGAGCACACCCTACTATAGCATTCACATTAGTATTACGCACAACTACTGGTGTTCTCTTTGCCTAAAACTATTGTGCAGACAAGAGCTGGAAGAAATTAGGTGCGTGTTTCCTACACCAAGGGGTACATATATGCATTTCACAGTCAAACATCTAGATCGATGTCAGAGGCTTGACCCTGCCGATTCGGAAGTGTCTATCAGATGTTTAACAAACACATTATATATGCGAGTCCCTCACCTGTAATACTACTCAGATCAATTAGTGATAACATTGTGGGCAGCAATTAGGTGACAGTGTACCGTGGCCCAGTTCGGGGACAACTGGGGGGAGGGGTGGAGGGAAAAAAAAGGCGAGTGACCGTTGGACATACATTTTCAAAGCTTGATTGGTTGGTGGCTTAACAGACAGAACGGGAACCTGATAACGTTCATACAGCCAGGGGAATAGCAAATAATACCAGGAAAAACCAAGTATCACTTACTGGTATTGATCGTCAAAGATGACATTCAAGGTAGGAAGCACGACATACTCCAGCCAACGACAGGGGTTTTGTGAGGGGGCTTACAGGGCTATTCCATGGAAATGAAAGAGTCCAGATGTAAATGCAAGTGGTAGGTACTAGGTGGCGGCACTTACGCCAGGTGCTAGTGATGCGTCTGCCCACTAGATGGGGCGAATCTGTTTCTAGGGGACCATGACCAGTGGCGGGAGTATCAGGTCACTGTTCAGCTGTTGCTGGTACGAGTCACTAGCGATTCTGAACTGTACCTTCATAGCGACATGATATGACATTTGCACAGGCAAACAATTGACAGGCAGGGAAGGTGACTGACTGAACACCTGGGGTTCAAGTAGAGAGAGAAAGGGAAGTTGATGGGCAGGAACTGTCTAGAACTAGGCACCAAGCCTGGGTCAGTGACTGGGATAGTGCCAAGAATGGGTAAAGTCGGGAAGGGGATACAGGAAAGACAGTGTCTAAAGCCGTGATCACACGGGGAAAAAGTAAAGTGATTCAGCCAAGGCGAATACAAGGAGTCGAATTAGCAGCCCATTCACACGGGCAGTACTTGGGCCAGAAATCAATATCTGCACATGAGCAAGTCCAGTCTGACCAGCACCAGTTTTCGGTTAGGCGACATCACCACGAGAGAGTGGGTTCGACCTAGATATGTATGTACTGAATCGTATTGGTTTGGAACGGTCAAAACCTCTGCTGGGCAGTGAAACCCTAAAAATAAATGATGACAAAAATATCTGTGCCCAGCTAGCGGTTTCATAGACTAAATTATATAATATGCGACTGGAAAGTGTGACCTCCTTAATCCGCCTCAGTGCATCCACACGGGCAAAATAAATCAATTCACAGAAATCGATTTACATAATCGACCTCTACAAGTGGTTTAGATTATGCGGATCACAGGAATCGATTCAGCCCTAATTCGACTCAGACGCCCGTTCACACGCGAAATGTAACCCAAACTAGGCAAGTCGATTTCTACGAATAGATTTACATTCCCCGTGTGAACACGGCTTAAGAAGGGCCATCGAAAGGACAACGTCTGGGAGGCATCAAGGAAAGGATTGTGTTAGGGAAGGGTGAAGGAAGAGGTAGACTCTGTGAAGGGTTAAAGAAGGGCAAATGTCAAGGAAGGGGAAATATCATTTCAGAATTTGGGAAGTGGAAATACAGGGATTATTTCTGGGAAGGGTCAAGAAAGGGACATCGCTTGACCAGGGCTAAGGAAGGGACAGTGTCTGGGAAAGGTCAATGAAGGATTCGTCTCTAGGAACGTTCAATTATGGGACATAATCTAGAAAGAGTGGGGGAGGAACAGTCAATTGGTTGTTCATAGTCTATGTTTTCCAGCCATCTCATCTTACAAAGTATTTTCGAATCAGCCGCAGCATCTCTCTTTCATTCCCACTTTAAACAGGCCGGACACGAGCATAATTGACGCTCACTAGCACATTCTGAGACAACCTCACGTGACTGAAAACACGTCGGACACCTCCTGTGTTGTCTATCTAGGTCAACACATTGCTGCGTTCCCCTTGGCATCTCTTCAGTTTATTGCATTGCTGGTTACCTCGGTTATTGCCTAGAATGAGTCACTTCTGAGTTTCCCAGTGTACACTGGTTCCCGAGTCAAGACACCTGATTGTTGTTAGAGGGCATCGCCACAGGAAGGTAGCTTAGTCATGAACATGGAATATATTAGTGGATCAACCGGTCTAGATTAATAAAGGTAGATTCATAATATATATAGAATTATATAATAACCCACATTTATTCTTAATAAAACACACAACAATAAAATAATAGTTTTGTTTATTTAAAAGACCTAATGAAGCAACAACAAAAGCGTTGGTAGGTCTGATGAACATACCTCCTAATATATGCTTATTTTAATATTATTGAAAAGAAAACCCATATGAGTTGTGCACACACCACTATTCTCCTAACCATCATTTCGGTAGGAGGGCACATGCTACTTTAGCTTTATGTTAATAGACACTACTATCTCTACTTAATATCCTCTATACAGATTTGTAAACTATGCCCCAAATGGTGTTGGAATGGATTTTATTGTCATTCTGGGTGATTGCAATATGAAACTACATATACATTGTAAATAACTGTGTAGTCACATGGCTCCTAGGCCAGTGTAACAACACTTGCAAGCAAATTCAATTCGTGAACTATTTTTGTAATCACACCAAAAGTTGATTGGGTGACATGAGGAGGCACTTGGAACTGACATAATGCTTTTTTTAAATTGGTACATTAGTTGTTTAAGAAGGGGAAATTTCAATCGCGGGCGATTGGTCTTCCTCATTCCACTGCTCCTTGCCCTATCCTAACCTGGGTTTTGTTCAGATGTGTTCACCATTTACACTGCCATCGTGACACAGCCAGCATCTGGTCCAACAACACCATGTAGGCATATGTCTCTTACCACCTGCTTCTACACCCCACACTTTGTATACAAAAAGGGCTTCCTTCATCTATTCTAACGAAACAGGATTCCTAGATATCAACCGTTTGATCAATGTATTACACGTTTACATACACCATGCCATTTCAAAGTTCCCTTGCGGTATCTATAGAATAATTACACAACAGCAGAGAATGGATTCCAACAGTTTTAGTACCCTCCAATATTCCTTAAAGACAAGTTAGATTAGTACAAAGTTACCCTAACAATGACACTGATACAATAAAATCTACACCCTGTTATCTAATTCTATTCGGGACCAACACTAACCTTTTTTCTACTTTTTCTGCCTTTGTATCAAACTATTGTTGATTTTATACTCTATTATCAAAGTGAATGAATGTACCATGAGATGGCTGGAAGACCAGTGCCTCGGTGCTGAACAAATACTTTGAGTTGCTGAATAAACTGATCTTTTACCAAAAAACCAAAAGGTATTCGGGAAACTGGTAGTTCATTAACATTGAAAAAGATATTTCTAGCAGGTCGCCCTATTGACGCCCAGTGCGCCAAGTGAATATACATGGAGCAACAAAATGTGGATAGTCAACACACAGGGATATACCACAGGGGTACTTCCCTATATTAATCCTAGCCCGAGGCAATGTGCCAACATGAAAGGTAGCAGAAGTCCCAAAGGAGTTCATAGCGGCAAGAGGATAGCATCTTTCTTTCTACCGGATCAAATTTAAGCTGCTCAGCATGTCGCGACTGCAAATGGAATTTGCATAGATGCATAAAGCATTGAGGCCAATGACTTAACAACAGAGCCTAGCCTACTGCTTGGCAATATTACGATAAGAAGCACTATAATGAGGAAGACTGATTGTGCGTGACTGAAATTTCCGCTGCTTATGGGGCTGTCACACTACGACGTAACGATGTCGGCGTAGGGAGAACGTGAAGAACGTTGAACTTCTCGGCGTGGTATGCAAATTTGGGCAGAAGTTGAACGTGGATGCAGCGTAGTGGACGAGAGAGTAATGGTGGTAAAGCGTACTGATAGAGTCATTCAACGAGAGAGGACAACGTAATGACGCTCAGGGAACGTTATGTACGTTATTCCAATGCCAGAACTACGTTGCTTTATGTTGCCTTACGTTACGAACGTCATGCAACGGTGGCAAAACGCTAAACGTACGTTGGACATACGTTAGACGTACGTTATCCCGACGGTTTCACTACGTGGACTGCACTTTTCCACCGGCTTTAATGTGGGTCAACGTAGTGCAACGTAGTGCAACGTAGTGCAACGTAGTGCAACGTAGTGCAATGTAGTGCAACATAGTGCAACGTAGTGCAATGTAGTGCAACGTAGTGACCAGCGTTTGACTAACGTCTGTTTAACGTCATTGACGTTCGCCGAACGTGTACAGAACGTACGGCGAACGTAAACCCTTACGTTCTAGTTACGTCGAAAGTTTTGAACAGGTTCAAAACTTTGACGCGCGCCGACGTAACACGACGTAAAGTGACGTGGTTCAACGTCAGTCTAACGTCATTCTGACGTCATCATAACGTAATCCAACGTAGGTCAACGTAATGACGAAACGTGATCACGTCAGGCTTACGTTTGCTCGTTACGTCGTAGTGTGACAGGGGTATTACTCAAGGAGTGGTGGGTGTCCTCTGTGGCGGAGTGGTTAGAGTGTCTGACTTCTTTCTAAATTGTACTCCTAATCTGAATGTCGATGGTTTGATTCCCCATGCTATGACATCTGCAAATTTGGATTTCCACCACCGTGTATAACATACTGTAAAAAATTCCAATAAAACACATTGGTGGGGAATGTGAACTGGTCTATAAGGGATTACAAATTGTCTATAAAGGTAAATGATGTATGGGGCAAGGGGCATTAAGGTATTATGTGGTTCTGGTGATCCTTTATTTATATTAAATAGTCATTGTGTATTCTATAGATACTGTGAGGAAGGAGCTCAAGAGCTGTACTCACAACCCCCCACCCCAACTGTTAGTCACAGATCACCAAACACACAGACACAACAGTGCAGCTGAGGCCAAAGCAGCCACGAGGCATGGTGGTGGTGGGTAGATCACAGTTGCCATAGTAACCCAAGAATGCTTACTGTTGATTGGTGGACTTAGACATGCTTACTATTCATTGGAGGGCATGGTCAGGTGATGTGCCATGTCAGGTCCAGAAACCACTATACAATAATAAACCTGAGGGTGCAAGCTCTCACTTACTTTACTTTCACTCTATACTCTGCCTTTCTTATCCTTGCCTGTATTGATTTCCTATTGGCCTGCCTACACAACTATAGCGGCCAGCCGACGACTTTACAATACAGCATCATCAAAGGACAGTTGCTCTCATACTATGTCTATGGGGTGTGGGACGTTAAAAATCCCTTGGTTCGGTAAAAGTGTAGGCTCAGGTTTTTTTATCCACCAACTGTCTAATGGTGAAAACAAGACTATTCAGATTTATCCATGACAGGCAGCATAAATCTGCAAGTAAAAAAAAGAATCAACGAATGTAACACATAGTATTAATTAAAGCAATCTTTAGCAGAGATGCGCCTAAGGCCAGGAGGTATTTCAGGACGCATTTTATCCATAAAGTCCTCTCTAATGCCTGAATGAGTTGAACACCAGCCTGCCGTTTAGGTGGGTCGCAGGATTCGAACCCATATGTTCGAATACTGGCTGAGTCAAACCAACCACTGACTTAAAAGTTTATACTTGTCCAATTTCCTAGTATGGCGATTGGCATTACTAGGATAGGGCAAGGAGCAATGGAATGTGGAAGACAAATTGTCCACCACGATTGAAATTCCTCGTGCTTAATCAAATCATGTACCAATATAAAACAAACCAAGAGCGATAGTGCACACACCCTTTGGTGTCTTGCCTGGTGGTATTTAACTGGACTCAAAACATTTCCATGGATTTCACACCTTAGTTATGCCAGGTGATTGGGAACTAGGGAAGGTGAGGAGAGGTGGTGAAGAGAGGTGTGAGGAAGGGATGTGAGGTGAGGAAGTAAGTGACTTGAATCTCAGTTATTGGGAGGCCACTTAGAGAGTGAGGAAGGGAGACTGATTGGATGTGAAATACTCTGGTGATGGAACCATATGGAAACCTGATGACATCTCAAGGTCCAGATGGCAGACTGAGGAGAACTCTCAATCTCTAAGCAGCACGGTGTACATTGCATCTCTGAGAAAATCAAACCAAACACTTGCAGAATTGATACTTAATTCGCTTCACTCGGCACAGAGAAATGAGCGATATGAATAGTAAGAAAAGCAACAGAGTCAAGAACCTTTGTAGAGTTTAATGAAACACATAGCAGGGCCTGGCATGCAGGCTAGCAAGCGGGTGACTCGGACCCTAACACAGCAGTATCAGCACAGGTTCATACATGAACGTATTCGCTTGAACAGGAGCATCGTCATTATTATCGAAAGCAGGCAGAAGATGTCAGCGCTCACCCCCAGAAACAGAGGGTGGGAGGGTGGGGAAGCGAAGTGAAACGGTTGGAGGCGGAAAAGAAGTGAGGTAGAAAAACAGAAACCGGAAACGAGGAAAGGAGGTCAGACAGTTGCCTCGTTAGCAAATTAGACATGTTAGCCTCCGCCAACATGCGCGATGCTATTTTGCCTAGCCTTATTTGAATAGCGCCAGGGAGCGGTGGAATGACGGAGACAAAATGGTTCGAATTGGAATTCTCCTTGCTTAAAGTTGCATAGTCCTTTATAGTTGCATAGTCCGATGATTTTGACTTTCTGTTATTTTTCTTAGATAAATATATTAATTTGATTGCTATTATCCACCTCATTTCAGTTTAAAGTAACTTTTATTTTAAATGCTAACCTTGGAGATATTTGAAGTGCAAGCATGTACAATTAGTTTTGGCAAGCATGCCAAAACTCTAGCACTATGGAGTTATGCAGTAACAGGTTCCATTACATTGACTCAATATTCCCTTCTATGTGCAACAGATGCTTAATAAGTGCATCAGCCTCTAAGTTAGATATGCAGAGCTAGATAAGTGTCCTGGTTTTGAGAATTTTGATGCTTCATCGGACTATGCCAAAGAATATAGATGTTTTCTCAACAAATCTTTTCTTTTGGCTACTCTATTTCCCAATGGGTCTAAATGTTACACTTTCTATATATACATACATATGTACTATATATGTGATGTATAAGGTATTATGCGAGTATAAAGATACGTAAGGGAATATTACTTATTATTATAATTTTTATCCTCCGTAAGATATGACACTGTACAGGTGGCGCCATCTCGCCCACCTCACCTCCCCCATATCTTAACCAGTGTCAGTCGCACCGGAGGATTATTTCTAGGATTTATACATATATATATATATTTCTGTATATATATATATATGTTGAGAATATACATTAGAGGAACAAGGTGAGTACAGAATGTGCCTTCAAAGTTATCTACATATGCTTTATTTTCATCCTGTCGAACCAGAGCGTGAAGCATTTGCTTATCAGAAAGAGGAACCACCTTCGTAAGAGGAAAGCAATGTTGCTCGATCAATAGGTCATGATTATTCAGCTCTGGACATCAGGATTCATAGGAATATGGATTTAAGTAGGGAATGTATTGGTCGTATTAGCCATGGGAGGGAACATAACCATTTCAGGACCTATTCCTTTAAATGGGTTCTATACAGATCAAAGGTTAAGTGGCTGAGTCCTCAGGACTTTATTTTAGAATTGTATGTCTCTTTATATCTTGCTATAACATTCATTGATTGATGGACAGTTTCTTTACGCCGAGACGGCAGTATAGACCGCCATATTCACGGCGAAATCTATCTTGCTATAATATAAACATTGCTTATTGATAAAACAAGATTTGACCATTTAAAAATAGTGATTGAATTTTAAACCACTTTGTTGAATCCGCTCCGTAAGAAACAACTCTTGTAGGCGAACCTATCTTCTTTTAATGTACCTCCCCGTCCTGATATGACCTTAGATGTTGCTAGGACGTAAAATAACAACAAACAAACAAACTTTAATGTACTTCTAGTAGAATCCTTTAATCTGCCATTTGTCCCGTGTATTGAGACGGCTGCTAATGGACCGTGAAAGCTGCGTTCTTAGTGGGAGGAGCAGAGTCGATAAGGCGTTTTCAGTGAATGGCGCCGAGTGGTGACATGTGGAGTTAGAGAGGCCTGGCTGGGTGGGTGGGCAGAATTTCACGACGGGAAGGGTGCAACATATGAAGAGTTCAGGCGCAAAACCACATAAACGCCAATCCAAAAATGGAGATCAACATTGGAATCAAACTTTCCAAAATATTTTTTTTTTATATTCTTATTTGTTTGTTTATTACTCCATAACCATATGATCACATGAAAAGTAGAATTAGTGAGAATTAAAATTATTTTCAGGTAAAAATCCTTTATTTAAAATACATTTTTGGATTGCCCTCTGCGTGGTTTTGCACCTGAACTCTTCATATGAAGCAATGGATGGATGGACGCACAGGAATCTATATTGACTAGATATATATATGAGAAGGCGTGGCGCGGTGTAGGAGTGGTATGACATAACTGACTGTGGTATAACGGTGAGGGATCAGAGCATATATAGGAAAGTGGCTTTATGCAGAGTGTATCTATAGTGCATTGGTATATATATATATATACATGAATATATATATTTATATATGTATATATGTACATATATATATATATATATATATATATATATATATATCGGTCACTCTCCTGAACCCTGGTCATCCTAGGACAATTTCTATTGCTCCTTGTTCGCGTGGTAAATTATAGTGAATTCTGAGTGAATAAAGCATAGCTGGGAACTATTTTAAAATTCATATAAACACTACATATTTCTGTATATTATGACATGAGTAATGTGGTCCTGAATGGATTTATGGAATTCTACACACAGTTTTAGTAAACTGACTGTGTGGTGTCCAAGTTACACACGAGACGGAGAGATGTCATGACTCATATGTTACTTGCCAGGTGACATAACTTAATCACCAATTACACCATTATTTATTATCTCATCAATTTTTATTTTACCTATATATGTAAAGAGGAGACATCAAGCTTTCATTTGCACCACAAAAAGGCTACGAATTCAAATATTAGATTTTCACCCTTCATGTTAAACTTCTGACCAGGTTTGAGGAGAGAGACCCATATCTAGATCTATATATAAATAGATATTGCGGGCTGCACCACTGACTATAAATATATATAAATATATATATATATATATTCAGTGTTGCAGCCCACATAATCGACTAGATACACTTTGACAGAAGGAGACCTAGAAAAGGCAGGATACGTGGTTGTGTTATCTCGTATTTGGAAACTGAAAGGTGTTATTTAAAAAGGAGACCACTGTTGCATTCAACATACACAACTGGACATGACCCCCTCCTGGACACGGAGGGAACAAGAGAACAAGGGAACAAGGGAACACACAACTAGCCAACAACCACGGTGGTCAGAACACACGCTGCACGGAAACCCTTCTCACCGTTGGAACTCTCCGCTGCCATATTGAGAAGTCCTGAAAGCAACATACAGCGGCGGCTAGTACGCCATTACACCGACTGTGTCTTGTGGGTCGGCGGTTACTCGGTGCAACAGGCACCGTCGGGTGGCCAATGGGCATGGCTTGTTCATGGTACTGAATAAAAGTCACATCTTCTAGTGTACCTAATGCACATCCTAACACTGAGACTGGTAGAGGTGGTTTGGATTGCCCAGGAACTAACTGTTTTGGGGAATAATGGTTTGGGTCTAGTTGATTCCTTCAACGGCTGGTAGGCCTACTGATATGTTCTTTTTTGGTAACTATTATTACGAATGAGTTCTCTCCTACCAGACCAAGATGGAACTCCTGCTTCAGGTTAATATATCATGGACTATATGACTGTGCAAAGATATGCGCACTTAATTAATACCTTCACCGTTAGAAACATGGTCTCTTGGAACAAATCTTATCTACTTACATTGTAGATCCTTCTAGATGTGTATTTACCTATAGTAGATGTGTCTATCCCTATAGTAGATGGTGAAATAATGCTATATTTTACATTTCAATTCATGATATTTTTCAATATTTACACAAAATTGGGGGACAAAGTTCTTACAAACACACGTACAACCTTAATCTAACATGTAGAAACAATATCAAATATTGTTATCATTATTAGTATTATAAACTTACTTTGTATGGTTGCATATGACAAATAGCTGGACTAGACTATAACTGAATAGGTAGGTCATGCATTACATCTATTGCATTCTTCCCTAGCGCCTGAGATTTAGAACCTAATGGGGAATGATCTAAACAATGTGCCCTTTGTTATCTAGGGGAGACCTCTCTCATCATAAAAGCTAATGCATCTGGCACTGTGTTCACACCACATTGGCATACATGTCAAAGGAGGCTAGTGTGGACACAACCGCATTACTGCCAAGTAAAGTGATCGGTGAACAATGAAGCATCAAAGTCAAATTAGGCGTGACCGCACCATTGCTACTGCCCCTCTCACCCCACCCCCATCACTTACATAAATAAAACCAAGCAAGTAAAAGCAACCAAATCATCTGAAACAACTAAATCACATGGAATTAAAAGAGAGAAAGAGGGACAATCGCGGAATTGTCGTCCATGTCTGTAACGCTGATAACCTATTAGATAAATAAGACGGTGTGACATTTAATTAATTCCACCTGGAATGGAGATGATTAGTGATATCATAACGTACACACAGCGGGAGACGCACAGATTGATTCATATATAAGGCATATTATCGCATTCATCCAATACTGCTAGACTTTATCTCCTGGAATATTAAAAATACTGATTTGATGGTAATTTGTTGAAGGTGTGGAAGAGTGGGAGAGAAGGAGTAAATTAAAGTTAATAATGATACCCCACCAAAGCACAACTCTCTAAGCAAAGCTGGGTTGTCAAGGACCATCTCAGGAATAATAATATAAGTAAGTACACAATAGAGAACAAACATATCATGTATTAACCATTAAACATTGAGTAATCATTAAACAACATAGCATTAGTCAGCAATAACAGGACTATGGTATTTTGCTACCAACAACATTATTATTTTAAAAAAAATCATCAACAACAACAAGATATCAAAATGCAGCAGCGACGATGAAATATAAATATTAAAAAAACACTCTGCCGTTGCTGCCACCAGGGCGGCGCCACTATGGGCGAGGGGACGACGAGACACATGGCGCGAGACCGGCGCTTGCCCGGGCTGCAGCCGGTGTGGAGAACCCGGGGAAGTGCTCCTGCTCGCAGCATATGCCTCGCGTGGCGCCACCCTGCGGGAGGGGCCCCGGGCGCCGGCCGGCTCACCTGTGATTGCGGGAGTCCGCTAGTTGGGCTGGACACCTTGCTCGAGTGGCGAGAGTGCAGCCCCGTCTCGTGGTGTTGGTGCTCCGGGAAGTCATGCTCCATCAGTAGCTTGTCCTTAACCCCTCCGCCAGATGGCGACCTCGGCGGCACTCTGTTAGCTGCCGCGGCTAATCGCAATTTCTTGCCCTTGGCCAATGCCTCCTTGTCCTTACGAAAGAGAACATTCACAGTGGAGTACTCAATCAACGCTCCGAATACCATGACCAGGCACATCGCCATCCACACGTCGATGGCCTTCACATAGGAGACACGTGGCAGCCTTTCGCTTATAGACGACGCCTGTGTCGTCATGGTAAGGATTGTCAACAAGCCCAGGGTGATGCGGGCTGGCACAGCTTCGATGTCGATCCAGAAAGACACCCAAGAGAGCATGACAACGAGGGCGCTCGGCAGAAAGGTTTGTAGGAAGTAGTACTCGAATTGTCGCTTCAGATGGAACTCTGCCCTGAGACACGCAAATGCCCCTGTTTAAATGGAGAGAGAAACAGAAGGGACAGTGGGGGGGGGGGGAGGGGGAGAGGCGCCATTAGTTTATTTCATAACATCATCATCATCATCATCAACATGCTGACATGGCTCGAGCTGAGATTGAATGAGGTATTTTGATATACAGTAAACGTCTCTAAATCGACCGACTATTCGATCGATTTAAATGGTTTATTTAAGGAGGTGGTGGGCTAAGGGAGTTTGCCCAACCCCCTCACTACGAATAGCTCAGTTTATTTGTTTTACTACCGGTAGTGGGAACAGGTCAGTTCTCAAGGGAGAATGTCCCACCTACTACAAGTACTATGTGCTTTGAATTATATATATATATATATATATATATATATATATATGATGGGTGTCCACCCCCCACCCGAATAAGGGGGGGTGCAGGACACTAAGGAATTAATACAGACGATAAAGGGGTTATCACTATCCATATGGCATGACTACATGTATCATTACAATGGTATTGATTGGGCGATCGTTGGGGATCCAAATAAAGCGATCGGTATAGGGGAGTGGTCGATCTGTGGAGCTGGTCGGTTAGAGAGGTTTTACTGTACATGTAAATGCAGTGCAGTTTCATGACAGTACTACGGCGTACTAATGCAATGTCAGCACAGGTGTGTGTTCCAGTGATGACGTGTCGGTAAGCATTCAATATACACAGTCCACAGACTCAAAGAGCAATGCCTCAATCTGAAATTGGGAGGCGTCTAAGAACAGAAACCGGAAATAATTGACAGTTGGACCAAAAACACAAAACAAACAAAAAACAAAGGATAAGTTGGAATAAACCATGGACCACATGCACAACCTTAATCTAATATGTGTGTATGAAGAAATGGATATTATTATGATTATAAGATTTAATTGGTAAGAATAATCTTTAATCAAAAATGTCAAAAACTGAGTATGCTTATGAATCGTCATTTGGATATAAGTAAAAATACAAGAAGCTGTAATTCCCGAAACACTTCAATAGCTATTATCATAGCGGCTTTGGCACCATTCATAATAATGTTAAAGACAATAAAATCACAAAATGACCAACAATGAATCTTTGATGGCCTTGCGGAGATTTGAGATGCGATAATTGAAATAAAAGATGATACCGTGTAACTGGGCGGAGATTACATCATTTAATTGAAGAGAGGATAGTGAAAGGACAGCGTGTTGATCAGAGCTCAATGCCACATGCAAATCACACAGAAGCAAGCAACCATCCTATTGTAAGGCACTCACCTGGTCTGTTAGCCATACATGGCTTGCTAAAGTTTAAATTGTATATTAGATAGCAACCCTCCAAAGGATTCCACAATTGCATACACTAATGTATGTTTAAATAGACCATCGGGCACAGTGGAATGACCAAAACCGAAAATTACAATGCAGGTCCCACTATCCGTGATTGCATCCCACAATTCTAACCAATCACATGTTGGTTAGTTCAAACTGCTGCTGCATATCCCTGTATCACCGGATATATCTGATTAAAGTAGAGCATTACCACTTTTAGATAATCGTATGACATGTTCATTACACCATACACACAGGCGAGCGTAATTAAAGCTCTTTAGTCTTAAAAATCATCAACTGTTCAAAACCAAAACAACTATCTGGATTTGATTCTACATATCTAATTTAGGTACTGATGCAAGTATTAAGCATTTGTTGCAACATAGAAGGGCATACAATCAATTTAATAGAATCTCTTACGACTGAAGCCAATGGTGTCAAGATTTTTGGCGTGGTTGGAAAAATTAATTTAGCATATTTGCACTTCAAATATCTCCAAAGTTACCCATTTAAAATAAAAAGTTGCTTTAAACTAATGTAAGGTAGATTATAACCACTAATCAAATATATTGATGTCAGAAAATGACAGAAACTTAAAACCATCGGACTATGCAATTTTAATGACCCATTCAGGAACACAAGTTACATTTACTATCAGGCAATGTAGGCCCTATGGCTGCTTTGACCATAACATCTCTGCATCATTTGAATACATTGATTGATTGATTGGTGGTTGCTTTATGCTGTGTTGGCAGCATAGGCCATATTCACGAAAAGAAATGTTAGTTTTTTGTTCAAACCATTGCTTTTACATCTAAAAGCAGACAATCAATTATGTGCCAATAGACACTCATTAAATTAGAAAGCTCACAATCATATATTTGTGGTCAAGAGAAACAAATTCCCATAGAAAAAGAAAAGTTTGATTAATAATTGATAGAATCTATTTAGTAAACCATACGAGGTGGTACACTCCAGCTGCCCTCAAAAAGGCTAACATGTTTTCCGGTTTTACCTTAGTAAAAAGGTCATGCATACTGTCTGCAGTGTAGAACTGTTGGCACAGGGCCAACAAATCAATGCAACTTAGTAAAATGTGTTTGAGTGTCAGTGGGGACTGACACCCAATACATTCAGGGGGAGGTTCCCCCTTGAGCAGAAAAGCATGTGTAAGCCACGAGTGGCCAATACGGCAGCGGCTAAGGACCACTTGAATACATCAACATCATCCTCTATCATCAACATAATCGAACATAATCACAGACCACAGTCCCACAGCCGCCCCTAACTCAGCCAATCGGCATTATTCCACTACTAACATAACATTTAATAAAGGCTTCCCGCCTTCCTGTGCACCCACTAACTGCGCACCTTTAAAATGATGGCAAGCAGTCGAGGAAATGCTCACAAATTCACTCAGCTTCCATCAGCTTTAGTGCTTAATAGTCTTTCTCCAATGACATAAAATGAGCATTTGCATGCCGGGTGATCACATCAAATGGAATAGCTTCAAGAAGGAGAAGAATAGATGAATTAATTAGTCATTGCCAATCACACCAGTATGAAGAATCAAAGAGCAGTAAAGGTGAAAGGGGACATCCACAGAGCTTTACAGAAACTATTTTGTGGATAAAAGAAATGGATATTTCCCAAGGACCAATATGTGGGCATCAAACTGGAAGCTAATATCTTACTTGTAACCCTTTTCGAGCAAATTAAGAGGATGAATCTTTTGTTATGTAATTCCGAAACTTAGGAGACTGACACATTTGTAATATATAATAAATAAATATCGTAATTCCTTAGGTGCACCACCAAGAATATTATGTAATTGTTATGTAACACACCCCAAGTACTAATCGTAGTGTACTCAACCAACTAACAATGTCACGAACAAGGCTAGCCATGCAGGGTAGGACAGTACATTTTTTCCCACTTGCCCAATAGGGCAAGTGACTGAATTTTCTACTTGCCCAAGTGTCAAAAATACTTTCCCAAGCCCAAATCAGCCAATTGAAACTGAAATCTGCTATTGCAGATCCGAACAAATAATTACTTGTCTATTCGTGTAGGTCACCGATAACTTTACCTGCCGCACCGAGGAAACTAGTTGCCCCTGGCAACCGGGCAGTCCTCACTGTCATACCCCGCCATGGGAAATGAATGGTATGGTAATCATTTGAAGATCACTTTTCTGGCAAGTGATGGTCTATCGCTATTTTAGCAGGAGTGAGCAGAACTGACACAGGTGTTGGTTCTGGCCAGTGTGGATTTACAAAACCAACCTGAGAAACACACTTCAATCGCAATAATATAGCCATATTAAAATATGTGGTTACATTATAGTACCGTATCGACTTTTCTCCTTCAGGAAATATTTTTATTTTAAAATTATCTCATTTGTTTAAAATTTGCTGATTTCATCAATACACTGTTTGCCGAGAGAGGAGGGGGGGGGGGCAATATATTTCTGTGCTCTATTTGCCCTGCTTGAAATATCATTTTGTACTCAGACATGTTTAACCACTGTGTGACTCCCACTAGCCAATATTTACTTTATGGCTGGGGGTCATTGAACAAACAAACAACCAAACAAACACAAATATGACCCTCAATAGCTGATGTTTACCTTTTGTGTTGGTGATTCGTTAATCAAGCAAACAAATAAACACACTGAGAGTGGTGGGTGTGTTGTTGCATATTTCAGACGTCTTCTTTTCTCGATGGTAGGGTACCCCCATCAGATCTACCTTTTCCCCTGGCGGGTCACATTTATAACAGCATCATTAGATTACGAAAATCACTGCGCGACACTCACGACTGTTTTGTATTCTTAGAATAGTTTTGTTTATTTTGTTTGTTGTTGTTTTACGTCCTAGCAACACCTAAGGTCATATCAGGATGGGTACTGACTTGTGACAGTACACACTCATGGCGATTTTATAGTGCTGCCCCACTGGGAAATCAGGCTGCCAGCACCATGACCCGATATCCCACATAGGCTACTCTTTCCGATAACCAGCAAGGCATCTTTTATATGCACTTTCCCACAGACAGGAAAGCTCATACCACATCCATTAGTGACCCAGTTGTGCACCACTGGTTGGAATGGAAAAAAAACAAATTGCAAATGGGTCCGCTGAGCAGGATCGATAGGATTTGCTTGTTTGTTTGTTGTTGTTTTACATCCTAGCAACATCTCTAACATCCTATCAGGACAGGTACCGACTTGTGACAGTGCGCACTCATGGCAACTTTATAGTGCTGCCCCACTGGGAGACCAGGCCACTAACACCATGACCTGCTATCCCCCTCAGTCATATTATCCGGACACTGAGCTAACCAGTTCTTGCCCTATCTTAATAATGCCGAGCGCCTGACTAGGAGGTGACAAGTATCAATTTTTAAGTCATTCATTTGACTTGACCAGGGTTCAAACCCACAATCTCATGGCCTACCAACAAGGGAGACGGACGCTATAACTCATTCGGCTATCCCGTCTGGTTGGATCGATAGGATGACCGACACCTTCACAGGTGGACACTCGAACGCCTGAGCTATGTCCTGCTCCCCCTCGAGGACGAAACCAACGTTTGTAAACCAACATAGGCTGAGAATTATTAAAGTTTAATAAGGAGATGAAAGAACAAGCTTTCCCATAAACGATCCCAAGACATTGAATCAATAACCGTTATCGGAGGCAGACAAGGCATCATGCAAAAAAACTGTATTACATTCAGTTATTCCCCTCAGTAAAAGGGTTACATTTAAAGATAACAACCGATCAAATCCATTGCGTCTACCAACACATGAAAAGTCCATAATCGATTTATCGGTCAGCTGTCAAAATGACCTACATGAACTGACTGCCTGGCTGCCTGCTTAATCAACCTAACATAATTTCAATATAAAATAAGCAATTATTTAATAATATATAAGCCACCATAACACCTTCCCCTCAGTACCCACCTAATTCCAATTCCTGTGACCTGTTTTATTTTACCATAAACTACAAAATAATTACAGTCTTGATACGGCACTGCCCCTTTTACTGAGGCTAATGCAGATACATTGAACATATTGTCAAGCTACATGAGTAATCAAAGCATTAATAATCAGAATTAAACAGATAGTACAGAAACACCCATAACTGAAAAACAAGTTATACGTAAACCATCCAAACTTACGAAGTCCCACTATAATCGACTCCAAATAATAATAATAACATTTTGCTCAATTTCAATATACACTAACCTCATTAATGCTCCTTATATTTTCAAAAAACTAAAACACTTAAAGGGACCAGATATAGGTCGCTTAGACACTACCCATACTCCGACAAATGCTCTCTAAGCATACGTTTGCCAGTTTTCAGTTTATGCAACTACATATGTGGGGGCTAACATTGGTTGCTTCTGTTGTGTTTTATTTAGTCCAGCAGCACTGACACTTTTACACAACCATATAGAGAAAATATTTTTAGAAATTGCAATCTAAATTGATAAATATAAAGTTCAAATTTTTATGTATCATAACCAGCTACATTTTGTGAATAATTTATGAAATAATGTAGATTAATAGACTTTAAAAGTTGAATTGAGAGCTTTCTGTGGCTGCCATCTTGGTGGTTGCCATGGCTTCCCCTGTGTGTGGGGAACCCCTCTAGGTCATGTGATGAGGTAATCCCACCTATGATGTCATTCATACATCACAGACCTCAACTCTCCTCCCACATGTTCAGTGGCATGAACTAAACAAATTAAGCAAAGGTATGTTTGGAGAGCTTTTGATGCTGGATTCGTTTGTATCTGGGTGAGCTATAGCCGGCGACTTTAAGTTGATTTGATCCTACATATCCGATTTACATACTGCTGCGGTTAATATGCTTTACTTGCTGCCTAAAAGGGCATTAATAAGTTAATTTAGCGAACATGCTACTGCTGTAGCCTAATGCCTGGTACACACCTACCGTATATGATTCACGCACTAAAACTCGCGACTCGACCCGACCCGCTTAAAACTGAAAACGGGCTGATTCATTTTTCGAATCGCGAATCGCAATCGTAATCGGCCCGTTTTAGCCCTAAAACTGAGTTTTTAGTCGCGAATCGTAATTGCTAGGTGTGCGCGGGACAGGCGAAACGGGCAGTTTTAGATCATATACGGTAGGTGGGTGCGCACAAACGGTAGGTGTGTACTAGGCATTATAATATCAGAATTTTCACAGGCAGGCCACAATTAACTTTTCATGATTAACTTCAAATATCATACCAAAATTAGCTCTTCATAATCAAAGTTACTTCAAACTAAATAGGTCCATTATAAGGATCAACCTATTATATTTCTCTTGAAATTCGCAGAAACTCAAAACGATCTGGCTATTCAATTTTAATACCAAAACACTAGCGATGCTTTTGAATGGGTAGCAGTAACTACCACACTTATGTCTCAAAGTCAGAAACTTGGCTGTCTACTCTCCTCCTCTCGACCCGAAGGGCCGTTCAGAGCCCTCAAAATGACCATATACTTATGAGATGCCGCAGCTAAATCTTGATTATTGAGCCCCTCAACTCTCATAGAACTCACCAACCTAAATCACATACCTTCACATTTCCCACTACAGTATAACCCTGTTAAACCAAGCTCGGTTAAACCAAATGATCGGTTAATCCAAACTTTTTTCGGCGGCACGGCAAAACACTACCATTTATCATATAAAAAAGTTGATTAAACCAAAGTCGGTTAATCTAAATTATCGGTTAATCCAAACAAAATTGTCGGTCCAAGGCCACTCCCGGTACGGTTAAACCAAACTTTCATGTGGTTATAACTATAAGGTCATCTGAGACCTCACAGTGTCTTACACCATGCTTGTTTGGATAAGTGTTAGCAATAGTGTGTGTGTGGGGGGGGGGGGGCGGAAGGGTAGCGAGCCGGAGGAGGGAAGTGAGTGTTTGTGGGGAGTAGTGTGTGTGCGTGTGGGGGGGGGGGGATGCGGGAGGGAGGGGGAGTAGGGTGGCGAGCTGGACAGGGAAAGTGAGTGGTGTGTGGGCAGTAGTGTGTGTGTGTGGGGAGGGCGGTAGGGGAGTCAAACTCAAAGTCGAAGCCAAAGCTCGGTTAAACCAATGATCGGTTAATCCAAACAAATTCATAGGGTCCCTTCAAGTTTGGTTTAACGGGGTTATACTGTATTTCAGTTTCCGCTTAAATAAATCAACCATTGCTATATAATACTAACACTGAGTCTAATATACACATTTAAAGTGTCTTGTTTACATCACATATGTACCGCATATGTGCATCGTCTGGTTTTTCAGAAGTAACCAGGAAAATAATATTAGTAGCTGGGTTATAGCTGTGGTTCGTTAGTTCTTATTTACTTATTTATTTATTCACAATACCTTTGAAGCATAGAGGGGGTGTCATGACGTCATGAGACAACTTCCGATGGCCATATTCGATTACATACAAAAGGCTTGCAACTGTCTACATTGTGCTTATTTACCGATTTGTTGGTTTATTTGTCACTGATTTGAGCAGTTTGGCCTCAGAAGTTGTTGGTAAAGTCGCTATATTGAGCACTAGCAGTATGGTTTCAAAGGGTGTTGCTAAAGTGCCGTATGTTGACACATTGGATGCGCTGTCAAAGAATTAGAAGTACCCGCTAGGTGGCCCCACCGTACTTCGGCGGCCACCGACGGGATAGGGCCCAGTGGTGGCCATAGTGTTCTTGGTATAGGACAGGGGGCGCCATAGATGGTGTCAAGTGTAATCCAAGATGGCTGACCGCTGAGTGTTGACGTCATGTGCACTCCCTCTATTGATCATGCACATCCAGTGATAAAATATGGTGAGCTTCAGGGAATTTAACAATCTGATTTTTTTTCTTCCTGATCTGTCTATATTCTGAATATGACCCTAATGAAATCAGCTCCAGAAATATAGATACAGACAGTCCCGATTGGCTTCTGTTTCGCAATATTCACCTATACTAGATGTACATTAAATCAACTCATTAAGATAAGTGTGCAATTTACAGTGTTATACTTATGAGGGTCAAATGCCCTCTTGATTGCTTACAATCGGCGTGCCAAATACTCTTTGAATCAATTTACAGTGTTATACTTATGAGGGTCAAACACCCTCTTGATTGTTTACAATCGGCGCGCCGAATACTCTTTGAGTCAATTTACAGTGTTATACTTATGAGGGCCAAACCCCCTCTTGATTGTTTACAATCGGCGCGCCGAATACTCTTTTTGAGTCAATTTACAGAGTTATACTTATGATGGTCAAACGCCCTCTTGATTGTTTACAATCGGCGCGCCGAATACTCTTTGAGTCAATTTACAGTGTTATACTTATGAGGGTCAAACGCCCTCTTGATTGTTTATAATGGGCGCGCCGAATACTCTCTGAGTCAGTCATACATGTGGCTCCCCCTATTTATCGCCCTCAACCTGTGTATATTCTTACACGTGTTGCTTGTCGTAAGCACGGTATTCATCCTGTTTACATACATGTTTACATACATGGCCAATAGTGATTAGACACGACCAGTAAATATACCGTGCACATGTGTACATCCCGCAGATGGAGCATCTGAACATGTGCTGCATGCACTCAGATGCACTGGGTCATTATCGTGTTATATATACACGTGGAACAGGCTAAGGACACCCCTATCTATATATTTACAAACAAGACATGGACATTCTGACTGGGATGCTTTGCTCCCGCTTTACTTCCTGTTGGAGTGAATTACCGAGACTGGCTGACTGCACTTTTAAAGTTATCTTGTTTCCTCAGAGAAGAGACAACTTCGAAATGGAAACAACAATAATTCATTTCGTCTACCATTCCAGATTTGTTTGAACTTTGAATGTTGCATAGTGTATTATTTGGTTACAGAGGATGGCTTTCTTTTAAAGTCATCTTTTTGTCTACAGACGGGAGAAAACTTAGAGATGAAAACAGAATCACTCAATTTCTCTACCATCCAAGGTCTGTTTGAAGCTTGAATATTGTAGAAAGTATTAGTTGGTAACACAGGACGGCTTTACTTTAAGGTTATCTTGTTTCCAGAGAGAGGGGAAAGCTCAGGAAATGGGAACACAATAATTCATTATGTCTATCAAGGTCTGTTTGAATTTTGTATATTGTATTTGATAACGCAATATCATATTGGAAACACCGATGTTTACCGAATCACTGAAGGGATGCATTGATGAGTACTGACATGGGAATCCAAGGCGCCGTTGATATCCTAATATCCCAGAATTCCAATACACCAAAGAAATAATGAATAGATAAATGTTCTGATCGCTACCTATTTCTATAAATATAACAAGTTATCACCCTCATCTTTAAGCTAGTCACACTTTCACAACCTCCTACTTGAGCTAAGGCAGAACAGTGTCTGCGTAAGCTTGAGCACTTTACAAAAGGGTAGATGGAAGGGGGCTGCGGGGTTAAAAGAGTTGAACTCCTGTCTTTCAAGTAGTTAAAGTGGACAAGGCGCAGTTTCTAGAACAGGAAGTACCGATAGAACCACATCTCAGTGCTATGCATAATGCATGTGTTTGTGGGCTTGGAATGGCGAGGACCAGCAATGGGGTCTGGTGGTGGATACACTGGGTGGTAATAGTCTATGGATGGATGGAGAGTGGTGACAAGGAAAGGGGAGGGTGACGCAAGGCGGGGGGAGAGTGTTGGAATGCGGAGGGGATTGTTGTAAGGCGGGGGTTGGGTGGGGTATGGCGGGAGGAGAGGCAGTGGGGCGTTGTAAGGCGGGGGAGAGAGGGGTAAGGCGGGGGGAGAGTACTGTAAGGCGGGGGGAGAGTGGTCAATGTAAGGCGGGGCCAGAGTGGTCAATGTAAGGCGGGGCCAGAGTGGTCACTGTAAGGCGGGGGTATAGTGGTCAATGTAAGGCGAGAGGAAAGGCAGTGGGGGCGTTGTAAGGCGGGTGGAGAGTATTGGAAGGCGGGGTGAAGGGTTAGCAGGCGGGGGGAGAGTGCTCAATGTAAGGCGAGAGGAAACGCTGTGAGGGGATTGTAAGTCGCGGGGAGAGTGATGTAAGGCGGGGGAAAGGGGTAGCAGCCGGGGGTAGAGGGTTGTAAGGCGGGGGAAGAGTGTTGTAAGGCGGGGAAGAGTGGTGTAAGGCGGGGGGAGAGTGATGTTAGGCGGGGGGAGAGTGGTCAATGTCAGGTGAGAGGAGAGGCATTGGGGATGTTGTAAGGCGGGGTCGGTGGACACCGTAGGGTGGGAGGAGAGGTGGAGGAGGATGTTGAAAGGCGGGGTGGGGGGAGGGTATACTGAAAGGTGGGAGGAGAAGTGGGTGGAGAGGGCTGTAATGTAAGGGGGGAGAGTGAACACTGTGCGGGAGGAGGAGAAGCGGGAAAGTGTAATGTAAAGCGTAGTGATTGGTCTCTGTAAGGCAGGAATATAGGTGGCTGACGGTTCTGTAAAGCGTGGGAGGATCTGTACACTGTAATGGTGTAAGGAAAGGGAGAATGACCATTGAAAGGAGGGAAGGGAGATGTGCGAATGGGACAATAAAGGCGCAGGGTTTTGTCACTGTAAGGTGGACAAGACGTGGGGGAGGGCTTTGCAAGGCGGGGGGAGGGTCGACATTGTAGGGCGGCAGGGTAGGTGGGACAGGGTGCTCTGACCCGGCTAGAGGTGGTCGCTGTAAGTCGGGTGGAGAGATAATCTGTGGGGGCAAGGACTATTGGCCGCCGATATCATTATCTAACTATTACCTGGTTAGCCTCACCACAGTTACACGTATGGCAGTAACTGTAACTGACCTGGTACATTCCTTACTTTGAACATGTCTTGCAATAATGAAGATTGACTCCGTACTGTACAACTTCTATATTTACATATGTTAATTACAGACTAATTAAAACTAGACTTGCAGCTTTCAACTCTCAATATTCTCAGTATGACAAGTTACACAGCACACATTATTTACTGCTTACCATTCGTCCAAAGTGACAGCTGATTGCATTATAATGCACCCTTCAATGGACAGAGACCGATCCAACAAGTTACATTGACAGGCAATTTGATACAGCTCTTTACTAGATACCCGCATATCCCTGCTATTTATAACCGCTGATTTGACTAATTATTCTGTAAGTATGTAATGGATATTTATTTATACAATATAAATATCTTCTTATTCTGGAACCACATAATGCCATGCATTGCATATTCCCCTTGGTTATAAATAGTAATGTCTATTATCCAACAGCCATACCATGCAGTTTACAATTACAACTGATGATTTCATTTATCTATCAAATACTTTAACTGTATATTTGAGAGACCAGGACAGTTGCAAAGTCACTGTTTAAACATACACACAGGAAGTTGGGGGGTTGGTGCCATTCCCAGCTATATTCTTCATTATAAGCTCAACACTTGAAACTTACTCTGCAGTTATAATTTCTGATAACCAAACTTGGTAGGATTATTGCCGTACATATATTGCCGTTCTAAACCACTGCCTTGTGGTACAGGTCCTTGACAGAACCGAAGGCTAAGGGAGCAAACCCTAAACAGAAAACCATGTCACTGTGGCAGCATTAAGGGCGGTTGATGTATGGAACTCCCAACATCTCCCGACCAGCCACTGCAGGGACAAATAGTTTTGCGCCTGTCTTGACATGTTCTTGCCGGTTTGAAACCTCTATTTGCTCCCCGAGAGACTGCCGCTGGTAACTTGCAAAAGCCAGCAGCACTTCAACACTTTTGCAGGCAGCTTTCATGAAATGTAATGAAAGCAGTCTTTGTCGCATCGCGACCGACAGCATGATGATGATGATGATGATATTGCCGTACATATATCCCTTTAAATGTAGATTGTCGTGAAATTGTCCTAGCAATTATCTTACATTAGCTAACATACCAGATTGTACATCCATGATGATGTATATTGTACTCACCACTCCAACCCAACACTTTGCTGTAGGTAAGCTGTAGCTATGTCTCCAACATGATAGATCTCAGCTTCAGTCCTTCCTCAGGGAACAACGGAACTCCGAACACATGTATGAGTGTCCTAGACCATTCACATTAGCAAATAGGTCATCTACAAAACAAGTTGTGGTGTCTTCTGTGGCGGAGTGGTTACAGTGCCTGACTTTTTTCTAGGTCGGACTCCTAATCTGAAGGTTGGTGGTTTGATTCCCTATGCCCCCACCTCTGCCAATTTGGATTTCCACCGCTGTGTATAACTTACAGCGTCATCAAAGGCCAGTTGCTCTCATACCATGTCTATGTGGTGTGGGAGGTTAAAAATCCCTTGGGTCAGTACAAGTGTAGACTCGGGCTTTCTATCGACAAACTGTCCAATGGTGAAAACAAGTCTCTTCACACTTATCCATGATAGGCAGTATAAATCTTCAAGAAATAAATAAGTTGTCCGATGAGCAAAATGACTCGTAAGATTACCGATTAAAGTACACCTCATACTACCCGATAATTCGACTTGTCTCATTGCGAGGGAGAATAGCCGCAGGTCCTGTCCATATTCAAGCCTAATAGCAAGCACATATCTATCACAGGACCCGTCAGATATAGTTTATATGAACTGCTGCTTTGAATTGAACCTGGCAAAATGGCACGCATGAAATTATCGGGTAGTATGCGGCGGACTTCAGTCGGGAAGGCACAGTTGGTGCAGGTGTCGGGCATAGCGTGCCTTCGCCGTGCTTTATCACTTACCCGTAGAGAACTTCTTTTTGCCGCAGGATTCTGCTGAAGCCCCTGTAATAAGGAACTCAGCAAGGGAGATATCCCCCTTCATGTTTAATGGCGTCTGCTTCATTGGATTCCACTCGAAATCCACTTCATCCGTCGTGTAGCCGTCTGTTGGGGGCGAAATGACATGGGGTAATTATTATTGTGAGCAGCACCAGATTACAAGACGGCGATACAGTAAATAAATAAATAAATACATTAATCAAATACATATTTGTTTCTCAGGCATCGCTGGATTCAATTTTGAGTCGCGCCCAAGGCTTTTTATAATAACATTTTAGGAGAAAGAGTCAAATAAACAATAATTCCACCATTTTGAATCTCGTAGAACTAGCGATCAGATATCTGAATGAGTTGAGCGCCCGTCTCCTGCTTTGGTCGATCGTGGGATTGGAACCCCCAAGTTCGAACCCTGGTCGAGTCAAACCAATGACTTAAGAAATTATACTTGTCGTTGTCAAGCCTGGCACTCTGCATTGTTAGGATGGGGCAAGGAATGGTTGGCTCAGTGTCAGGATAATGTGACTGACTTGGATATCAGGTCATAATGCCCGGTGGCCTGGTCTCCCAGCACTATAAAGTTGCCATGAGTGTGTGCTGTCACAAGTCAATACCCGTCCAAATATTTAGAAGTTGCCAGGACGTAAAACTTCAATAATCAACCACCAACAACGAACAGAGAACTAGCGGAGGCCGACAGGTCGTCGGGAGGGCTAAATATTACAGTCGTCCGAATGCTTTGGCCGTGGAAACCCATTCCTAGCTCCCCCTAGCGAGTCCTAACTGCCCTAACTGGCCACATTCATCATGGATCCGGACCGAATTGGTCATGCGACTGACAATGCCCTCTGGCGGGCCGGCGCGTCGTAGCCCTCTGGTGACCAAGCGGGGAACTAAAATAGATTTCCTGTGAGTATTCATATATTTTTGCTTGCGGATTGAAGCAAGCGGAGTTGCCTTAGTTACTTGCTCCGCTCCGCTCTGCCCCCCCCCCCTCCCCTCCGCCCATGCACGGTAAAGGTTCTCATATGCAGTCGATATTAATAGTATTGAGAAGATGGAATAAGTTGTCGTGTAGCAACCGACCCAATCTTTATTGTGGTATCAAAGTCTGACTGGGTTTGTTCGATTAAGAATGCCACCTGCATTAATAGATTCCTTTGCATCAGGACATCGCCTACATTTATTGATTTATTACCACAGCAGGACACTGTCTGCATATATTTATTCCTGCACCAGGATGCCACCTGTATTTATTTGTTCATGTATGAAGCTGCTCCCTGCATTTATTACCACACCAACATACTGTCTACATTTAGTTATTCCTACAATAAAATGCCACCTCCATTTATTTATTCCTTCACAAGGACCCCACCTGCATTATTTATTCCTGCACCAGGATGCAACCTGCGTTTATATATTCCTGCACCAGGACCCCCACCTGCATTTATTCCCACACTGGGGCACTGCCTGCATTTATTTATTTGCACAGCAGGATGCCGCCTGCATTTCTGTATCTGTATAGCAGTTCAGTAGACCACCTGCACTTATGCATGTGACATGCCTATTCTAGCCTGTATCATTCTGATGGTATTATTAATTATGATGTTGTGATACTCATAGATTATATATAACAGCTTAAGTTCCCCTACCGTGACAAGATTGCTGAATAACTTAATCATTTGCTTGGCAGGCAGCAGATGGTGGGCTCGAACCCATGGTGAATCAGACCAATAACTTACACATTGATTCTACTTGCGACCTAACCTGGTTTTCAGGACATACGAACAAGATTAATGGAGTGAGAAAGATAACTTTTTCCGCAATGGAAATTTCCCAGGCTTAAAGTTGCATAGTCCGATGATTTTGAGTTTCTTACATGTCTTCAGGTTGATTTTTTCTAATCGGCTTTACTTAATTTGAAGTCATCATCATCATCATGCTGTCGGTCGCAATGCGACAAAGACTGCTTTTATTTCTTAACAGCCGCTGTTCCGTGCGGTTGTGCATTTCATAAAAGCTGCTTGCAAAGTGTTGAAGTGCTGCTGGCTTTTGCAAGTTACTAGCAGCACTCTCTCGGGGAGCAAATAGAGGTTTCACACCGGCAAGAACACGTCAAGACAGGCGCAAACTATTTGTCCCTGCAGTAGCTGGCCGGGAGATGTTGGGAGTTCCCTTCATCACCGCCCTTAATGCTGCCATGGAAGCATGGTTTTCTGTTAGGGTTTGCTCCCTTAGCCGTTGATTCTATCAAGAACCTACACCACAAGGCAGTGGTTTATAACTTTGCAAGGCAGGGGCGTCAAACACCCTGAGGTATTTTAGCAGATAGGTACTGCATTACCCGCATACCATAATTTGAAGTACCTTTCATTATATATGGTTTACGTTGGAGATATTTGAACTGGAAAGACACAGGATTTAATTTGGCGTGCACATATAGAGTATGCTAGAATAGGCTCCAGTAGTTACATATTCTAAATTAACTTAGCATTCCCTTCCGGGTTTTTCTTTTGTACATTAGTTGATTAAGCAGGGGAAATTTCAATCGCGGACGATTTGTCTTCCTGATTCCACTGCCCATTGCCCTATCCTAAGAATGCAGAGCGCCTGGCTAGGAAGCGAAAAGTATACATTTTAAAGTCATTGGTTTGACTAGACCAGGGTTCAAACCCACAATCCCACGATCTACCAACACGAAAGACGGACATCCCATCTGGATGCAGCAGATGATGCTTCCTAATACCCCTGTCACACTACGACGTAATGAGCGAACGTGAGCCTAACGTGGTGATTTTTCGTCATTACGTTGATGTATGTTGGATTACGTTATGATGACGTCATAATGACGTTAGACTGACGTCGAGCTACGTCACATTACGTCGTGTTACGTCGAGTTACGTCGAAGTTTTGGACATGTTCAAAACTTTCAACGTAGCTTGAACTTAAGGGTTTACGTTCGCCGTACGTTCTGTACACGTTCGGCGAACGTCAATGACGTTAAACAAACGTTATTAAAACGTCGGTCACTACGTTCAACTACGTTGCATTACGTTGCACTACGTTGACCCACATTAATCCGAGGGGGAACGTGCAGTCCACGTAGTGAAAATGCCGGGTTAACGGATGCCTAACGGACATCCAACGTAGGTTTACCGTTTTGCCACCGTTTCCTGACGTAAATAACGTAAGGTAACATAAAGCAACGTAGTTCTGGCGATGGAATAACGTTCATAACGTTCCGTGAGCGTAGTGACGTTGTCCTCTCTCGGTGATTGACGGTATCACTACGCTTTACCAACGTTACGTTCTCGTCCACTACGCTGCATCCACGTTCAACTTGTGCCCAAATTTGCATACTACGCCGAGAAGTTCAACGTTCTTCACGTTCTCCCTACGTTGACGTCATTACGTCGTAGTGTGACAGCCCCATAAGTGAACCTGATGTATATAACTGAAGCTAAATACGTATTTTCATTTAGAAAAGTGTATGCTTTCCTTGGAATAGATTATGCAGCTTTAAATCACCGACAACGAACACAAAACAAAAAAAAGCCACCGTAAGTGAATAGCTCTCTCCTTGTGACGAATCATAATTCATTCGGCTGGTTCAATATGGAATTTTGATGCAATTTAGACCATATACATTGCCATCTGAAATTAAATACTTTATATATTTCTTCACACATAGTTTGATTTGCGACATAATTCTCGTTATGCACGACTCGCAATTCGGTGTGTGCCTATCTCCATTTGAGGTGATGAATAACTGTCATCCCAACAGTCTACAGTCTTCATCACAATCATTCCCAATACACCAGGGCCTGATATCCAGGTATGTAGAGCGTGCGCTTCCTGTGAGAGAGGTCATAGATTCGGTGGCATTTTAGACTTAATGATTCCTCTAATTTATATTTGTTTGGAGCTCGGTAATACTGTGGTTTTTACACTGGTTGATGGTTTCAACAAATAATGCATATTTAAGTACAACCAAATACACAATATATGTCAGGCATTTACCGACGCGTGATATATATTTGTTTGTTGTTGTTTTACGTCCTAGCAACATCTAATGTCATATAAGGATGGTTATCGACTTGTGACAATGAACACTCATGAGGACTTTATAGGGCTACCCCACTGGGATACCAGGCCACACACACCGTGTCTGAATATCCCACACAGTCACGTCATCCTGATACTGTGTTAACCAGCCCTTTTCCTATGCTATTAATGCGGAGCACCAGACTAGGACACAATATGTATAAATTTGAGAAGTCATTGCTTTGAATAATTCAAACTCTCGATCTTCCGCCCGCATCTTCCGGTACACACATTGAGCACATTGAGATGAGCCATCATGCCCTACATACTGCCTCCTCCACCCTGGGATTCAAGGGAGGGATTGATTGGTGGCTGATGCTTCGACACCATATTGGCAGAAAGGGTCAACTTCATAGCAAAACGTGAGTGGCATCTTGCTAAGCACATTCCCATGCTTGCATTGGAATTTACATGAAATTCCCAAATTACTAAATCCATTTAAAATGACAGCACAAAGGATGTCTGGGCTCATTTTTGAAGTGGTTAAATGAGAAACAATATTTAGCTCAGAAAAAAAAAGTTTATTTGTTGGCGTTGTACATCCTAGAAACATCTATCGTCATATCATAGGCAACTGCTTGGATATTTAAAATATTGATGCTTTCATCGGAATATGCAACTTAAAGGTAAAAATAACCAAGAGCCAGTAACACAGTACTGATTATTTCTCTTGTCCGAATATATCCCTAAGTAGAGTGATTACTAGTGTAATCTAAGTAGAGTGATTACTAGTGTAATGAATACCTGATTAAAGTAATGTGACGAGATGTCTATGCTCAGTCCTTGCTATCCACTGAATGGACTCACGGCACCTGGTAGGATGATCCAACCTCCCCTCATGCCCCCAACCCCCCACCCCGCACCCTCCCGCCATCTCTCACCATCCACCCGCCAACACCCGACACACCTCTCCCTCTCGACGGGTGCATCCAGTTCGGATAGATTTAACAAGTGGTGAACTAGTCTCCTCCCAGCTCTCACCGACACGCGAATTACGTGATGAATGGCCGGCCGACAAAGCTGTGTTTCATGTTTTGAGTGTAAACCCCCCCCCCCCTCTCTCCACCCCTCCCGCCCTCCTCCTCCCTCCACACACATCCTCCAACACTGTGCCCTAACCTACATCGACCAGTCTCCACCCACCCGCCTAACGATCTCATACACCCCCCTCCCCCATGACACACACATTCCTCAACAATTCGCATGTCCTCTACGCTACATCCACCACCGGACGCGCTCTCCCGCCCTCCCTCGCTCCCGCCCTCCCTCCCTCCCTACCTCCCTCCCACACACACACATCCTCCAACACTTTGCTCTAACCTACATCCACCAGCCTCCACACACCCGCCTACCAATCTCGAACATCCCCTGACACACACGTACCTCAACAATTCGCATGTCCTCTACGATAGATTCATCTCCGGACGCGGTGGCCGAATCGGCTTCCCGTGCGGAAGGGTGAGCGTTCGAATTCACCCCCCTTTCCTATTGCACCAACCCTGCCCCCCGCCCACCCCAACTTACCCACCCACCCACCATACCGCCAGTACATACCAGCCCTGCGTCAGTGCAACTATGACGCACAGTGACCATGCTGGTAACCTGCGACCAAACCGCTGGTACCCAGCGTGATGCCGCCTGGTGGTGCTTACAGATGGTGAGTACACTCTACCCACTGTCGCAGTTTCCACCATGCGCCAGTTTCCGAGGTGCGCATCGCTTCTGCACATGCGTCAAAATCAAACAGCATCGTCACTAACCTTATAAATTTAATATAATGTTTTTGGTAAAGATGTTTTCTATATGTGTACCAAGCGATTTGTTTCTAGCTGGTGTGGTTTTAGAGATATTTCACTTTTTCTGTATTTTCTATATGAAGAGTGCTCTCGATCATTGACAATGCCTTGATCTTGATGGAGTTTGACACCGGAACAGTCCGTGTCCGAGAGGACCAGCAGCATTACCAGCACCCAGTCCGGTCAGCTCCGAAATGCATGTAAAGTCTAGTCACACACATCCACATACATGGTAGTCATGTTAATTTCAAGAGATATATGGCACATCTGCCAGCCTTTCAAACATCAACACCGATGGTCCCCCACAGAGGTTAGTTGAAGGTCCGGTCACGTGATTATGTACTCCTTACATAACAATGTATCTTAATAAATGGACACACTGAGAATAGGCTTTTTGAATTCGAACCCAGCAGGTGCGCATTGGTCTCCCCAACATCATTAGACTGTGAGTGTTTATTGCTAATCAGTCTATGAGGTCCCACAGAGAAGGGAAGGGTGGATATATACATTGGGGATATCAGCCGAATTGTACATGTTAGCATAACATGAATAATTCGCGATGAAGACGCCCTCTGTACAGAACCGATAACACTAAAACCAACCCGCTGGCCATTGCCCCTACCGTGGCGCCACCTTGAGGAATGCCCCGTGGCGAATACAGAAACTGACTTCAACTCCCCACAACCGTTTAACTCGCCATCAGCACCATATCACCGCCTTTCTTCTCCCACCCACCCACACCTCAAAAAAGACCATACACGAGTGGGGTTGAGGGTTCGAGTCCCACCCGGTCACACCAAAAGGAAGACTGAGGGCTCGGGGGAGATTATTGAACGTATAGCCAACCATAATGTACTTGATGGTTCATTCCGTGTCAGCAATAAAAAACCACTATAAACCACTGATGTCTCCGTCTTAGTGAATTAAAGGTTCTCGAAAATCTGCGTGGCTGTCTAAGACGAGATAATAAACCTAACAAAATCTGGAATGTTTCAAACATTATCTAAGTGACACAGACATGGTTATTCGTGTACACTCTTTCAACCTGCATCAATTTAATACCTTGAGGCAGCTCAATCAAATCATGCGAATATATTATATGCTTGCACAGATATGGCTCTTTTAACTGTAAAATTGGTGTTATGTAGTCTGGTTTAGCACTAATGCTTTACAACGAGGTTAAGCCATACTTTCCTTTACCGGAAATGAAATCTGAAAAACATGATATATGTCAGTATATACCACATTCCTAAATAAGGGACAGTTCTGGCATTGTGCACATCGATTCCTCTTCCGCAGAATATTAGTTGCTATGTGCCGCCCATAATCCTAGGGGGTAAACACTTTCAGCGTACGAGTGCACATCTTACAATATCATACCCTGAATGGTAGAGTGTCATGCACACCTAAACTACTGCACAGAGCACAGTGTTGATTATACAAGACTTTAATACGCACAGTTCACACAGATGTGGACCAATGCACAAATATTTTCTTCTTTATTCAGTGAAAGAAGACTGAGTTTAAAGGGGTAAGACTGGAACAGTGTATGATGAATATAAATTATGTTACACATGATATAGAGTCAGATGATCAGTTCAAAGGTATGAACGGACACCATATCCATCAGTTGGATCATCCTACCAGGTGTTGTTAATCCATTCAGGGGATAGCCAGCACTGAGCTTAGACATCGGGTAACATGACTTTAGTCAGGTATTCAATAAACTAGTATTTATTCTATTTTAATGATATATTTACACCCTGAGAAAGAACCACTACTATATTAGCGTTTCTTGGTTCTTTTGACCTTTAATTTGCATAATTAGATGATATATATGTGCTCACCTGATTTGCTTAAAGATCTAGTCACCTGATTGCAACATGCATTCATTCCTTGCATGGATATTCTATGTATCCTAACAATATTGCAGAAAGGTCGATCGTATTTGCACTTATAGTAGGCTATTTGAGCTCGAACCCAGTAGGTATCTATCCAGCACCATCAGATTGAAAATGAGTACCAGTAGTACTTCTGACGTCACACAGGGAAGGGTGGACTTGCAGATATTAGTAGATGTACTGAAAAGGCTTCAAATACATTTGAAATAATAATAGAGTTTGTACTACTTTCAAAGTCTGTAAATAACCCATAATCTAGTTTGTTATCATTGCATGACAATAATAACCATAATAAACCATACATCCTTATTAAACCGAACACATTTCCAGAGGGTAGATTGTTTCAAGCTATATTTGATGATACATTCTCACATTTGGTCACACTGATTGTGGATGAGTAAAGTTGTTTAGGTCATGTTACTGCCCCTGTAAGAGGTGAATTACTAAGTGGAGCAGTAAGTCTCCTGTGTGGTGTTTGGGGTTGTCTGTCTATTGGTCAGCGAAGGGTGGAAGATTAGCCGGTGTTGGTAAGATATGACAGTGTCTTATTGGTGGATGGTATCACATAGCTCTAGACCAGAATACCAAACTATATATTAACATAGCTTTTATTACTGTCTGTAAACCTTTAGACATGCTGGAGACGTGACCCTAGACCAAAACACCAAGATATATATTAACAGAGTTCATGTTCTGTCTCTGTCAATTAGACATGTTGTTGTCAACATGACCATTCCATCAGAAACGGGGTAAGATATTTCCACTTGCCTCAGGATCTCATATTTCTGAGCTTAAACACTTATTTGTTTGGGGGGGGGGGAGGCGTAACTATTTCATTCATCTGACTACATATTTTGTCAGCACTGATGCACTGTTCTTCCAGCCATTGGAGCGATCACATTTGGTTTGTACATGGTGATGGGGAAGTGGAATGTGCTGCATAGTGTGCCCATTCTGAACATTGAAAGTGTGGGAGCAGCCTATGCTGTATAGTGTACTCCAACATAGTGCAATGTATTTGCATCAAGATAGAGTGTGCAATAAAGTACACTACTGCTTAAATCATACGCTGTGATTATATATCAGTTAGATTTGGTGTTAATATTGGTTAGTCTTTTAATAGTGCAGTGTTGTGTAGATATATGGTGGGCTATAGTGTGTGCATTGCTGGTTGATAATGTGGTTAACCAGTGGTGTTAAAATGCATCCCTGGCTCAGATCAAATAGAGCTGATACATGTTCTGGCTTGTAACGCAGACTTAACCCTATTCCCTCTCTTAGGATTCCCGGGTTCAATAGGATTTGTACTCACAGCTGCCAATGTTGATATCGCATGTCTGGTTATCCATTGGGAACTTTTCCAAATGCATGTCACAGCCAAGAACCAGAGAAAGTCTGCAAAACACAAATAAACACAGCTCAATTATCAACACAATTCAGGACAATTCGCGACTGATTTTACTATTTATTTACACATACACACATGCTATTTGTTGTACTTTGTTGGGTTTTTATGTCAGTGCAACATCCAAGGTCATATCGAGACGGGTACTGGCTTGTGACAGTGCACAATTGTGGCAACTTCATAGTGCTACCCTTCAGTGAAACAAGGCCGTCGACACTATGACCTGATATCCCATTCAGTCACATTATCCTGATAGTGAACACTTCGGTCCTTGTCCTAAGTTAGTTACTCTGAATGCCATGCTACCTAGTGACGAATATTCAATTTGTAAGTCATTAGTTTGAATTGGTTGCGTTTTGAAAACCTGACCTTCCGCATACGAAGCCAGCATCACTCTTAGTTATTTGGCCATCGCTTCCAGTATATAGATAGGCATATATATGTATGGTATATGAGCCTGTCTCAAAAGGTGCTAACTCTTTTGTTTTTGTCCACCTAACGATTGACACAAAATAGCACAGAAACGGTTACACTGAAAACACAAGGACATTTGCTTCAAATCACTATGTATTCTATTGGGATTATGAAACACCATGTAAAAAACAAATCAGTTTATCCTAAGCAAATGCATAAGCAGATAGTATGTTGATCATTACAATGGACACAGTTTTGTCCCAAATTACTTAGCACCTTTTGAGACAGCCTCATATACACACAGTAGTCACAGTAAACACAATCCATATATTAGTGCGTCGTGTGTGCCAGCGATTCTGTCAACCTTCACTGCCTTACTCATGAATATGACGTGCCTGAGGAGGGACTCGGCAGGGTGAGAGTGCCGCAGTGTGCAAACAGGATTATGCCAGGCAAGCGGTGATGAGGTAGGTTGGTTGTTGGAATTTTACATCCTGGCAACATCTCAGGTCATATCAGGATGGGTACCGACTTGTGACAGTGCATATTCATGGTGAATTTATAGTGCTGCTCCACTAGGAAATCAGGCCCCTGGTACCATGACCAGATATCCCACTTAGTCACATTATCCTGACACTAGCTAACCAGTCCTTGCACTATCCTATTAATACCGAGTGCCAAGCTAGGAAGCGACAATCATCCATTTTCAATGTCATCAGTTTGACTCCACCTGGAAGCAGATGCAAACTCTCGCTCTGCCACACGCTAGGCCAATGTAGCAGTGAGGAGGTGATGGTGTGGTGAGCTGAGCTGCTGGGTTCGCTCAGGACTTGCTTCGTGTGTTGGGTGGGTATGCATGGCAGAGAATTTGGTGTGAGAGGGGAGCGAGGGGTCAGGGGGAGGGAGGGAGGTAGGAAAGGGGAAAGCCTGACCGGTGTCAAAGGCAGGCCCTAAGCTGAACATGGATGCCGGGGGCACATGGGGCACAGTCAGGCCAGAGACGGGCACAAGAGGGGCAGGGTGTCCCGGCCTCGAGCTGCCAGGCACATCAACCCTCAAGAAGAACCCACCGCCACTCCCAGCACTGTGGTTCCTCACCTACCTCTACAACCCCACTTGCAGCCACCCAGCCGGCGAATGCTGGTTCCACTAACTCTTCCCTTCCAGCAACCAGCGTATGTCACTCTAAGGAACACTGGTAAACTGCATCATATCTAGTCTGACTTCCATCCAGCCCAGTAAGGAAGCAGGTGCCATAAGCAGACGGATGCCTGGGTGGAGGTGTGGGGTGGGAGAGGTTGGGGAAATGTGGGGGGTGTATTGTATTGTTGGGAAGTAGGTGGTTGGGGGTTATTGTAATTCTGTGCGTGGTAATATAAAATATAACTCAAATTATACTGCTAGACTACTGGTATATTATAAATAATGCATAATTACTCCGCTGGGTGAACTCCAAGTGGTAGGTTCGTTGTTTGTTGGAGTTTTACGTCCTGGCAACATCTACGGTCTCAAACCCACATCTCTTTGCATTCGGGGCCAGTGTGCTAACCATTACACCACCTAGGCTCCCTGATATCACCATACTACTCACGCATACCTGTCTATGCGGCTCCTTGCCTCAGAGGTCAGTGCAGACCACTACACTAGCGATAAGATGACAATAAGCATAGCATCACTTAACTTCTCTCTGTCTCATGCAGAGTTTAATATATTATTACTGATAAAATGGCAAGACATGTTACTTAACTCATGTATCTCATATGTGGACTTTGATATATTAGTGATACATTGAAAATATGAGGAGCGATTTCACTAATGTATATATATTTGACTTTGATTGCAATGATGCTCGCATGCTTTAGTTGCCTAGTTGGTTGGTTGGCTGTTGCGGTTTTACGTCCTGGCAACATCTAAGGTCATATCAGGATGGCTAACGGCTTGTGAAAGTGCACAATCATGGCGACTTTATTGTACTTTATAGGCAGCCCCACACCCATGACCTGAAGTCCTTGCCCTATCATAATAAAGGGACAATGCGGAGCACCTGTCTAGGAAGCGACAGGTATCAATTTTTAAATCATAGGTTTGACTCAACCAGGGTTCGAACCCATAGGCTCAAATCCCAGGGTCTACCAACATGGGAGCCGGTCGCTCAACTCATTCGGCCATCCCGTCTAGTGGATTATACTGCTGTGTACTCTGCCGTGCGTATTCACGGTCGCTCAACTCATTCGGCCATTCCGTCGAGTTGCCTAGTTGTGTTGTTGTCATATCGCCTCGCTATCCCGCATCCCGCTACTATATATTAAGCATAACCTCTACAATAGGACTGTGGGGGCCCTGTGGCGGGCCTGTGGCGGGCCTGTGGCGGGCCTGTGGCGGGCCTGTGGCGGGCCTGTGGCGGGCCTGTGGCGGGCCTGTGGCGGGCCTGTGGCGGGCCTGTGGCGGGCCTGTGGCGGGCCTGTGGCGGGCCTGTGGCGGGCCTGTGGCGGGCCTGTGGCGGGCCTGTGGCGGGCCTGTGGCGGGCCTGTGGCGGGCCTGTGGCGGGCCTGTGGCGGGCCTGTGGCGGGCCTGTGGCGGGCCTGTGGCGGGCCTGTGGCGGGCCTGTGGCGGGCCTGTGGCGGCCTGTGGCGGGCCTGTGGCGGGCCTGTGGCGGGCCTGTGCGGGCCTGTGGCGGCCTGTGGCGGGCCTGTGGCGGGCCTGTGGCGGGCCTGTGGCGGGCCTGTGGCGGGCCTGTGGCGGGCCTGTGGCGGGCCTGTGGCGGGCCTGTGGCGGGCCTGTGGCGGGCCTGTGGCGGGCCTGTGGCGGGCCTGTGGCGAGCCTGTGGCGGGCCTGTGGCGGGCTTATGGCGGGCCATTGGCGGGCCTGTGGCGGGCCTGTTGCGGGCCTGTGGCGGGCCTGTGGCGGGCCTGTGGCGGGCCTGTGGCGGACCTGTGGCGGGCCTGTGGCGGGCCTTTTTCCCTAGTCAATGCCGTCAGATAGCCACACTATTTCAACTGTGAGTGAAGGCTTCTGCAGACAAAGGCAGGTTCATTAAATGGGTCTGCGTCTTAGGTCTCCCGACGTCTCACAAAGAAATAGAGACAGCAGCCGATAAATCGACACCAAACCAGACACACCTGAACAAAGCCCTCCAGCAGCGGATGTGCCTAAAGACGTGAATACACACAGCAAGTTGAGATCTGTTAGAATACTTGTTGCAGAACTGCCATTCAGATGTAGTACCCACAACTGACATGCCTAGAATTGAACTGTCCTATTTCTGTCGTAAATTCTGTTTGATTTAACAACGCCTCTAGGACACATTGATATTCATCATCGGCTATTGGACATAAAATATATGGTCATTCTGACATATTTCTTTGGAGGAGACCAGCTGTTGCCACATAGGCTACTCTTTCCGATAAGCAGCAAGCGCTCTTTTAATATGCACATTGCCACTATTGCTGTCCATGTAAAGATGCATGTTTAAGAATGTTGCAGGAGTCATGTGGTGTATGCCTGTCATTGTAATATCCATAGACGGTTTCTAGTGGCCAGAGAGACAATTGTGCTTCCTCAAGGTGTAGGCAATCAGCAGCGGTCATATCAGTCGGAGAACTCGCAGCTGCTGTCAGTGGTTGTGTGCATACCATCTGTCTTAGAGACACGGCGACAACTGTCAGTGAATACACGGTGGGAAAAGTCGGTGTGTGCATAGCCTGCTATTGTTATTGACCGAGTAAATTCAAGGTGGGAATTAAAGTTGCATAGTCCGATGGTTTTGAATTTCTGTATTTTTTCTGCGAGAAATATATTAGATCGATCACTAGTATCTACTTTACATTAGTTCAAAGTTACTTTAATTTTAATTGGTACACTTTTGAGATATTTTGAGTGCAAATATGGAAAATTAGTTTTGGCAAGTTTGCCAAAACTCTGACACCATGGGCTTCTGCAGTAACAGGTTCCGTTAAATTGACGCAGTATTGCCTTCTATGGAGAAAGAAATGCTTAATAAGTGCATCAGTATCTAAGTTAGATATGTAAAATCAAATCTAGATCATTGGTTTGGTTTTGAAAATTTGATATTTCATCGGACTATGCAGCTTTAAGACTAGAGGGCATTAGGAATCTCAGGAAATCCCAGAGGGAGAATTTCTTCCACGATATATTTATGTTTGTATTAAATTATGCAATGCATCAAAGTATACCCACGCAGTAAGTAGCCTGCACTGAACTATCAGGTGAGGATCCACATAGATATGGAGGTGTGGCAAGGGTGAGTGCATCAGGGAGCGTATGTTGTTTAATGGTTCGCACGCTAGCCCTATAATGGCAGACAGTTTGAGTTCCAATCCTGCTCTAGGCGCAATATCTTCCATTTTCATCAACACGACCCCACAACACGGCTATATCTATATATACCTAGAGAGGTCTATTTAAATCAAATATGAAGGAATGACAGTGGTGGTGAGGTGAACTAAATGTGGTTAGTTCTTTAGCAATATGAATTGTAAAGTAAGGAACATATCCTACTTTCCGCCTACAACTCCATCAACGGTTCTATTGATTAGCCGCATATAACAATAGTTTATGTTGCTATATATGTATATGTATATATGTATATATATATATATATATATATAAATATATATATATAGATAAATATATATATATATAACGGGCGTGATAAAATAGGAAATATTGCGCCTAGAGCGGGACTCGAACCCACATCTCTTTGCATTCCGAGCCAGTGTGCTAACCATTACACCACCTAGGCTCCCTGATATCAACACACTACCCATGCCTACCTGTCTATGTGGTTACTTGCCTGAGAGGTCAGTGCAGGCTACTACACTCGTCCCCCTGGAATTGTAAGTCTTTTAAATGGGCATTTAATGCTTACAATTATATACATATAGACAATGCACTTACGCATACATACACAGGGTCGGTTCAACTACCATACAGGGCGTAGCTTGTACAGCACCAGTGTCACGGGGGTGATGAAAATGGGAAATATTGTGCCTCTTTGCATTCCGAGCCAGTCTGCTAACCATTACACCACCTAGGCTCCATGATATCAACACACTACCCATGCCTACCTGTCTATGTGGTTACTTGCTTGAGAGGTCAGTGCAGCCTACTACATATATATATATATATATATATATATACATATATATATATATGTCGAACCCGCCCTCTGGCGGCAGTGGCATAAACTTGAGTTCTGGGTAGGACTTCAGAAGTAAAGCATCGTGTAGTACCCAATGTCACAGAATCCAGACCAAATTATCACGATAATTGATTAGAAATGCCCAATTTATTTGGTCATTTTAGAAAGGAATCATCTTCCAAGTAGTTCCCATGCAATAAATATATTACTGTTGTAAATTTCTCCGATTCTAAGGCAACGTCTAGATTTCGCTATTCTTCCCTTTTCTCTGGGACTTGCCCAATTCTAGATATGCTTCTTGGGGTGGTTTTCAAAATAGAATAATAGAACTATACAGGTTCGCACATGTTAATTCTAAGTGTACGGACACACCTTGATATATACCGACATACACACATTTTCCTTATGTTCCTATTGTAAGACAACACCGGAAATAAAATTAATAGAAATGCAGTGGATCCAGAACTTTTACTCTGAGATTATTAAACTCGGGAAGCAGGATATTATGATCGTTACTTTATTTCAACATTAATCCTGTCTCACATCAGCCATCATTACCCCCTCCCCACTTGTAAATAGGTCATGTGGACAAGTTCAATCTGTGCGGACTTAATAAAACATGTCGCGAAATACAATTAGGATGGGGGCCGTCACCGCGGCCCTTTAAAAATTGATATGAAAGCACAAATACTAAGTAGTATATGGATATGGGGATTTTAACGTGGTACTAAGATTGGGGTAGGAATGGCTAAGCATTAAGCAAGGCGTGGTAGGAGACCCAGCAATGCATCTGGGCCAGGGGACAGTTGGTAGATCGCATATCATCGGTGGACTAATTGTACGCGCCCCCGCCTCAGCAGGGAACACACTCGGGTTTGATTCCAACACAACAAAATAGTTCTCCCTATCCACGCCTTATAGAAGTTGAACGCCCGTTTTCTGCTGTGGCAATTTGTGGAATTAAAAACTCTGGATCAAACCTTGGCCGAGTCAAACCAATGTGTTAACATAGTGAACAGGGCATTATCTTCCTGATACGTCGCATTACTAGCATATGAACAGGGGTGGTGAGTTGAGCATGACCAATAGTTTGCAATTGCAATAGCCATTGCTTATTTAAAGAATGTAACACAAAATATGCATTACATTGGTGCTACGACCAGCATGTCAATGGACCTTCAGTCAGCGGCAGATGTCACTTGAATGTCCCAGAATTCAGATGGTAATCTACACTGACCTCTCAGGCAAGGAGTCACAGGGACACGTGTCTCTGTGACATCAGGTGATGGTATCAGGAGTACAGATATTAAAGTGCTTAGGATACTGGCCTCGGAATGGCAGGAATTGTCGTTTTGAATCCCGCTTTAGGCGCAATATTTTCCATAATACTGGTTTCCATGATTATGATTAAACACAAGGTGAGAACTGTATTGTGGTTGGACCGGGCAAATGCATTGACTCTATGTATGTAAATGTAAGATGTAAATGACTTACGGATGTAAAGCATGTACATAGTAGGCTAAGGTGTCATACTCAGGCTATACAAAAAACTGGAAAATTACAAAAAAACTAAGATAGGCTATTACTACTGTAGTGGTCTGCACTGACCTCTCGGGCAAGTAACCACATAGACAGGTAGGCGTGGGGAGTGTATTGATATCAGGGAGCCTAGGTGGTGTAATGGTTAGCACACTGGCCCGGAATGCAAAGAGGTGTGGGTTCGAGTCCCACTCTAGGCACGGTATTTCCCATTTTCATCACCCCCACGACACTGGTTGCCGTGATCAGGATCCTGTACAAGCTACGCGCTGTATGGTTGTTGAACCTACCCTGTGTATGTATGTGTTAGTGCATTGCCTGTATGTATGTAATTGTAAGCATTACAAGACTTACAATTCCAGGGGGACGAGTGTAGTGGTCTGCACTGACCTCTCAGGCAAGTAACCACATAGACAGGTAGGCGTGGGGAGTGTATTGATATCAGGGAGCCTAGGTGGTGTAATGGTTAGCACACTGGCCCGGAATGCAAAGAGATGCGGGTTCGAGTCCCGCTCTAGGCGCAATATTTCCCATTTTCATCACCCCCACGACACTACCAACCAACATTGCAGAAAGGGTGACCTGAGCAGACACAGGTAAACACTCCTGCACAGAGGAACATATCAAGACAGCACCACAGCTGTCCAGCATTGAAAACAAGCACCCTCAAGGGAGCTTATACATTCTGGGCAGAGTAAATACCTCGTCAATAAAAAAAAGAAAAGAAAAAGTACAAACATGCAGATAAACATCGATAACGTGATTTGATCAGGGAGACTAGATAGCCTAATGGTTATGATGCTTGCCTTAGAATAGCAAGAAGTTTGGGTCATCAGGCGCAATATTTCCCATTTACATCACCTTTACGACACTAGGAAGGATCGCTGGGACTAATACTGACGACTTTGTAACCAGCTCACTGAATATAGCACTGTCCTTCGTACACAACCTTCTAGGATTCAGTAAGCCCCAGCCCCATTACGCATGTTGATTTTCAACATGGATAATTTACTGGCGGGAACACTGGCACTCTTTTCTCTCGCACTACTTTCTTGCTCTACTTCTCTGTTACTGACTGCCATCTTGCACTTCACTTTCACGCCGGTCTTTCTCCTTGCAAGTCGCTTCACCCACCCACCCACCCGATAATCATGCATGAAAGGGGGCGGGGTTGAGGGCTGCTGGTTGTCTGTGCTAGTTATTCTCTCTCTCATCTCTTTCTTGATCCTAACATTTCCTCTAAACTTATCAACATGTAACTAGTCTCATTCCTAATTGATTAATCATTGTTCGATATGCTTAATACTTATCTTGACATCATTTAACCTGATTGGTACTCTATATGATACCACACTAATATCACGGTCATTTAACTATGACACGAGACACGATACATGATACCGATATGCTCTCCAGCCAAGACCGACCTGCCTGCAGGTTATGTTCTCCAATAAATTTTGTTATTTCCATTTCTGCCTTGTCCTCTTCTGTTCCCGTATCTAAATTAACTCTCTGATCCTTTGTTCACCCTATTACCTTCCATATATACCACCCCACTGCGAATATCTGTATGGGTCTTTCATTAACTTAAAAGATCATTTTTTATATCTCAATAATCATATTACACATAGCTAGCTATTCGCCATTCTGCTAGACTCTCAGGGTACTAATAGTGTAAATATAACTATACTTGTTCCATGACAAGGATTGTTTTATAGCTCAGTGCAACGAACTAGTGATTGCTCTAGGTCAAATCCTCTATAGATTACATTCCGTGATTAATGCCACTGGTTAAGCCTAAAGACATTCAGGATAATCAAAGTATTTGTCCAACTATCCATATGGAATAGTGTTGTAGAAGATCCATTCATGTTAGAGCCTGTTGTTAAGGCAATACGTTTTTAAAGATTAGTACAATTAGCAACAAACTAAAACACGTCTCATGAAAGCAACACCAGCATTAGAGCCCTCTGAATCATGAACATAAGTGTAGTTTATGTTGATGCGGGTTTACAACAACCGGTTGGAATATTTGGAGAAGAGGCACCATTACAGATTTTCAACCTCGCCTTTTGCCGTCATCAATTTCCACTCGTTATATACTACTCGCGCAGAATGCTGCACTCTATTTGATTGGACACCTCCCTGATCTTGTTTGCTTGTTTCGTTTGTTTTGTTGAGATTGACATGCTACCAACATCCATGGCCATATCAGGACGGGTACCGACTTGTGACAGCGCACACTCATTGTGACCTTTTTAGAGTGCTGCCCCACTGGGAGACTGTTCCGCTGGCACCATGACCATATATGTCCATCCTGGTGACATTACCCTGATACCCAGAGATCCAGTACTTGCTCTATCATAGTAATGTTGAGCACCAGGCTAGGTAGTGACAATTATCAATTTGATAAGTCATTGGTTTGACTTGACCAGCCCAGCCAGTCCTGATATGACCTTACATGTTGATAGGATGTAAAACAACAATAAACAAACAGACTTGGCCAGGGTTGAACCTACGACCTACCGCACAGGAAGCCCAGCCAGGGGCTCTTACCAATTCAAAGTCAAACAAACAAACAATTCAGCCCTCCTATTCGGCGTGGAATTACTTTGATTTGCACCTTACACCCCAATATTTGATCTCTCTATCACCAATGACTACCTGCCTAATGACATCCACTAACTACGCATTGGGTGTGGATACATTATAAGTCCTTACCTCAGAACCAAACCAGCGCACCCAGTCCTGATATGACCTTACATGTTGATAAGACGTAAAACAACAATAAACAAACAGACTTCACCAGGGTTTGAACCTACGACCTACCGCACAGGAAGCCCAGCCAGGGGCTCTTACCAATTCAAAGTCAAACAAACAAACAATTCAGCCATCCTATTCGGCGCGGAATTACTTTGATTTGCACCTTACACCCCAACATTTGATCTCTCTATCACCAATGACTAACTGCCTAATGACATCCACTAACTACGCATTGGCTGTGCATACATTATATGTCCTTACCTGAGAAACAAACCCGCCATGTCTATTTTTAATTTTCTGAACCAGTTTCATCCGGTGGAGTTCGGGATTATTTGACCATTGGGGGAAAAGTAATAACTTTAGCCACACTCTTTGACTGGACTCAGATCTCTCAACACTTAAAGTTGCATAGTCCAATGGTTTTGAATTTCTGTATTTCTTCTGAGATAAATATATTATATCGATCACTACTATCTACTTTACATGAGTTCAAAGTTACTTTTGTTTTAAATCGTAAACTTGTGAGATATTTTTAGTGCAAACATGTCAAATTAGTTTTGGCATGCTTGCCAAAACTCTGACACCATAGACTTCTGTAGTAACAGGTTCTGTTAAAATGACTCAGTTTTGAAAATTTGATAATTCATCGGACCAGCTTTAACTACTACATACACAGGTCATTGACTTGCAGATCGTCGGATTAACAATGTCCAATACATTTGAAATTGTGACAGTTTTCACTGTGAAAAATACCCCCCCACAAATGGTTAGTTACTCTTATGTTTTCTATACTTCAATTACAGTGAGGATATTGACACAGTGCCTTGAAAATAGGAACAAATGAACGTGCTATATTTGGGCTTAGGTGCTAGTAGGCAAGATTGGCATTTCCGATAGTGAGTCCCGAGCGAGCAAATAATTGTTAAGTCTATTTTAAATTCCAATATTAAATAGAACCAGAAGAAATTAGCAGAATTGATATATATATGGCTATATACATATATATATATATATATATATATATATATATGTACACATACATGCATATATGTGTATATATATGTACATGCATATAGATATACAAACACTTGCACCTCGATATGATCTCACAAATATTCTGGTAACAACTATAAATTTGTTGACAGTGGTTAGCGAGCTGGTGGTAACAGTGTGACTGCTGTTTAATTATATCCGCGCCCTGGGACAAATCAATGGTAGGCAAAGAAGGTTGGCAGACGTTGGAATGAGGGAGATGAGGGAAGGGCTAAGAGTCTGGTGTTTGAGGGTCTGTGTGGGGGTTGTAAGAGTAACCCCCACATGTGTGAGGGGAGGGAAGGGGCTGGCCTAGATCACGGACATAGTGTAGGCCTTCAATTCTCCGGTTCTAATGCAAGGTGCAAGGAACGGTTATAGGACCACAGGAACACAGCAGTCAGAGGTTTATGGAAACCACAGAGACACATCAAGCCGAGGATTAACACATACCGATAAGGCTATCCCCAGAAAGCGCAAATGTCATGGTACACAGGTGTGGTCGGGGCTGGTAGCTGTCTCTGCGACATAATGTTTGTGCTATCTCTCCCACCCCTGTGTTTGGGATATCAATCAACCATGTGTGAAACTCTGCAATCATTAGGAGGACAGCCAACCAGGGAATGCTCAACTGTACTCTCCAAGCAGATATTGTTGTCCTAGTATATATTGCCAAACTAGTGATTATTAAAGGATTCTCTACCATAATGCTGTGTTGTCAGGTATGTGTGTTGTGTTCTGCTGGACTGTCACTATCATTCATACATCATCATCATCATGCTGTCGGTCGCGATGCGACAAAGACTGCTTTCATTACTTGACTGCCGCTCTCCATTTAGCTCTCTGCTGTGAGAGTTGTGTCCATGAGTCGGTCTTAATGTCTCTCAGCTTCAGGTTTCTCTTGATGGTATCTTTGAACCGGAGACGGGGGCGCCCTCTCTTTCTGTAGCCAAAAGACAGTTGAGAATAGAGGATCTGCTTTGGTAGCCTGTCTGATGACATCCTCATGAGGTGTCCAGTCCACCGGAGATTCTTTTTGATCAGAAGATCTTCCATAGAGGGCAGCCCCATCCGTTCGAGTATTTCCTTATTCGTCACTTTGTCCTTCCAGGTTAGCCTCATGATTGAACGCAGATGTCGCATCATGAAGGCATGCAGCTTTTTCACCTGCTGTCTGTACACTGTCCAGGCCTCGGCTCCGTATAGTAGGGTGGATAGCACGATTGCGCGGTAGATCTTACCTTTGACCCGAATGGACACATGGTGGTTGTTCCAGAGTCTCTGGCGTAGTCGGCCGAAAGATGCGCTAGCCTTGGCCATCCTCCTCTGTATCTCAGCATCAATGCGTCCATCACTTGATATTGTGCATCCGAGATAGGTGAATTCCGGAACAGAGTTCAGCTTGTTTCCGTCAACCATGATCTCCTCCTCTCGGGTTCTTGTAGAGTTGGGTTGGTACAGCACCTCCGTCTTCTTGATGTTAATTTTCAGGCCAAACTTCTTTGATGCATCGGAGAAAGCGTCCACTATTTTCTGGGTCTCTTCAGCAGAGTGGGCAACCAGTGCACTGTCATCTGCGAATAGTAGCTCTCTCACCAGTATCTGAGTAGTCTTGGTCTTCGCTGTATCTGAGTAGGCTTGATCATTCATACAGGGGGGTATAACCATACCTATTCTACAATAACCAGAATAACTATAAATAATTTGTAACTGGGACCAAGCTCAGATAGGGTTTATTAAAAACAGATAAAAGGTGGTAAAGTGATATTACCAAGCTTCACAATAGGGCTAACACCTAGACATGGCAGACAAATGCCCCCCCCCCCCCCCCCCCCCCCCCCCGTTCCACCCACAGGATAGCAGCGGTTGCAAACATGCGATAATTATAGCCACACACTGCCACCAGTCAATTCCAGATCGAGGCTTCAACAGCCGAGTTAAATGTCCACATTGCCTCTCATGTGAACTTCTATCAGTCAGCTCTGTGGCTGCTGTCGGCAAAGAGCAGGGTAGGGGTGGGAGGGGGGGACCTTTCGGGGGGGGTGGGGATATGGTGTCAGCATGGCATTTATATGGGTGGACACCTCACGTGATTCTGATAAAAAATGTCCCAAGGCACGACCCGATCGACTAGCTATTGTACCAACCATACCCGAGCATTGGGCGTCAAACTTAATTGGAGTGAATTTTGAATTAGGGCTTCCCACTCCCACCTCTCTCTGTAGGCCTGTGGCAAGTGAAGCCGATCTGGGTTCAATTAATTAGGCCTCAATGCACAAACTGAACAACCCTATGCACCACACACATGTATACTGTCAGTCCCCTAATAGGTGTGTAAGGATAGTTTAGGATGCGAGTGCCCGTGTGTTCTGTTATTATTATTAGTATTATTATTATTATTATTATTATCCCCTTACTGCAAGCAATTATCACTTCACTTCTTGCTCACACCGCATTACAGGCTTCAGACATAAAAAGAAAACACAAGAAAAGAAAAGAGAAACAAACAGACACAAAAAGGAGGTCACGTTGTAAAATATTCCGATTTACGGCATAGGGTGGAAGGCAAATGTTCTATTACTGATCATTGTACATGACCAGGTGCATGTATGTATATATATCTATGTATGGGCTGGTGGTGCCTTAGTGTGATGTAAATAGAAATAGTGGTGCTGGCAGGTTTAGGTGTGAGTGCACTCAGGGCCTACCCCCTCTGCTGTGATAGTGATCACCAGACTTAAAGGTCAAGGTTGGTGGTGGCCATGGGGCCATACAGCTTGGTGGTGGTGGGCAGACCACTGGAAGCCAAGGGGACTATGAATGCTGGATCCCTATTGGTAGGGCCAAGAATGCTTGTGTTCCATTGGGGGAAAGCGGTGGGGTGATACTCTACAATGAACCCATGTAACCATATACATAATACACCAGAGGACTTGACTCTCTCTTCTTCTTTACACTTTATACTCTTCCTTTCTCTTTGTCTGTATTGATTTCACCATTGCCTGCCTACACAGCCAGAGATTCAAGACTCAGCCTTTTTACAACGTGACACCCTGTGTGTACGTGGTCGGCTAACAAAGGTTACAACTCGACGTGTGCCGTTTTCACACTACGGGACATCTATTTCTGAAGATGGCCACTACCTCAGCCGGCTGGCATTGTTCAAATTCAAACCTAGATCTTGCAGCGAAAGTTGACTAAGAGAAACAGGCTTTTCGACCTGTTCTCTTAGGAATTACATCTATTTCCATGTTACACAATTCTAGCGAAGCCACTCTCCACATGTATATCTTCCGAATTCCTATTTTGTCATGGATATAAATATTTATATTATCTATGTATATGACGTGTCCTCAGAAACATTGCGGCAGATATTTGGTTTCCACGTTACATTGTTACTTAATAAGCTATCCCTTTTATATTTATTGGGGAGGGGGGGGGGTGGTGGCACGTCAAATAGTTATTGTTGTCTCTTGTATTAAGTATGCTACCCACACTCTATGCATTTAATATATCCCACAAAATGTATCCACAAATATGCTTATTTATATAAATAACTCATATTTTTGTGAAACCAAAGTGACTGAATAAATATAGGTAGCTTTTCACAATGAATATGACCTTTGTGCCGACACAGTGTTAAACCATCATACATCTGTCCTACATTTCTCTCTTCTCTAGTATCGCATTTTGGCTTTATCTATTTCTTGATTGCATCTTGACAGGAACTCCGGCTAGGACCCAAGTATCTCCTCTATTACACATTCAGAAAGCCGTTCTTCGGCATCATCACCCTCATCTGAATGAGGAATTGCATCCATGTGCATACAAACAGGCCTGCTTCCTACGATTGACATATCTTTTCTTTCGGGAACGGGCTATTCCCCAATCACTTCTGTATTCGTCTAGCCAATCATTCCTCATACATTTCAAGCTGGCAGACCATCTGTCAATCGGGCGTCAGTTCTACACAACACTTCCCTTAGTGCTTGTATACATCGATATAAAACCCACCAACATCGTACAACAGCGTCTAGAGGAACACTCCGTTTTTCCCGATTAGCATCGTGTGAGGAAAGCTTCTGAACAATATTGTCGTGGAGGTGATGACAATAGAGCATAGAGCGGAAATCGAACCCACATCTCTTTCATTCTGGGCCAGCATGCTAACCATTACCCCACCTTGGCTCTTTGATTTCACCACCCTACCCACACCTATCTCTCTAGGCGGCTCCTTGCCTCAGAAGTCAGTGCAGACTACTACACTCTTGCCCATGGAATTGTAAGTCTTTTAATGCTCATAATTACATACATACAGGCAATGGCCTTATATACACATACACAGGGTAGGTTCAACAACGATACAGCATGTAGCTTGGACAGGATCATGGTCACGGCAACCAGTGTCAGAGGGGGAGGGTGATGAAAATGGGAAATATTGTGTCTAGAGTGGCAATCGAATACAAATGTCTTGCATTCTGGGCCAGTGTGCTAACCATTACATCACCTAGGCTCCCTGATGTCACCACACTATCCACACCTACCGGTCTACATGGCTCCTTTACTGAGAGGTCAGTGCAGACTACTACAATATTATCACGCTAAAGCTCAAATGATATACGGAACACCTTGTACCCTTATTACCTACCCGGTGCACATAGAAATTCTTGGCGTTAAGTGAGTAGGCGAGCGGTGGCGCCACCATCGGAGTTGAAGCCTGAGCAGTAGATGAGTAGTCCGAGGCTCAACCACTCGATGACTGCTGGGTGGGTGTTAGGATAGTATAGCATTCCGGCTTATTCTCATACTCATCCGCTTCTGATTTTGTTAGGCTTATAGCCTGTATCAGGTCGATGCATGTCAAAATTTGATTTACTAGGATTAAATGCATCGAGTACCGGATGTGTGCAATATTGCAGCCCCCTCCAATGCTTATCCAGTCTGCCTTTGAAGGCGTTGACGGAAGGCGCTTCTATGACATGTTCAGGCAATGCGTTCCAGGCATTTACTATCCTGTTACTGAAGAATAGCTGTCTGACAGGTTTTATTGCTCTTTCCTTCTTCAGCTTGTATCGATGACCTCTAGATTTACAGTTGGCCAGCTTCAGGTATCTAGCATCAACCGCATATCTTCCAGTGACGTGTTTGAATGCTTCTATTATGTCTCCCCTGGCCCTTCGGTAGTATAAGCTGGGTAGGTTGAGAATCCTGAGACATTCTTCGTATGGTAGTTCTCTTATGGTTGGTGATAACTTTGTAGCACGTCTCTGTACACTCTCGATCATTGACATAATACTCGTATAATTCTTATACAGCATATCAATTATATATACATATGTATTGCGTAATGTATTATGCGAGTGTAGTAGTCTGAACATGAGCTCTACTATCACGCGGTAGCAGCGGAGACTACGACGCCACTGGCGCAGTTCCACTACACTGCGCTAGGTGGCGGCACGGGTCACCACCGGTCAGACCCTAGCCGGGCTGACCTCTACTGCGTGTGGTTGACCCACCCCCCCACACACACCTATAGAGTCGATGTGGGATCTGGCGAGTCAGGGGGCGGGTCAGACAACTACTGACACCGCGGAGAGCAGAGGTTTCAATAAACCAGGTGAAGCGTACACTGAATTGAATCTTGGTGTTCTTTCGTGAGAGAAAGGGTGAGTCGGAGGGCCGTGGGCCATTACATTGGTGCCGTGAGCCAGCTTGCCTTCTGCGTAAGGGGGTAAGTATTGGACCTGGGCCATGGACTCCGCAGGTAGGTTCTCTTCGTAATTCATAGTTATGGAGGGAGCGACGGCAGGTCAACTGCGTAGTGGGCGCCAGTACCAAGACAGTGGTGCGGGGAGCCCCGGCGCAGTTGGGTTACCGGTGGGCGTGGACGCTTCTGCGGTGAGTGCACCGCACCACGCTCACAGTTCACCTGATAGGAATGTTGATGTATGTACGTTCATTCCAAATGCAGGTGCCGGCGTTGTAGGGGACCGCCGCCGTGTGTCAGTGAGTGGGGGGGGCGTAGCCACTCCGCCACTTGTGCCGGTGGTGTCGTCTAGACATGCCGAAAGTGCTGACAGCTATTGGACGCAGTTAGCCCGACTGAGTGGCAGTCCGCCACCCCGGTATTGCGCCGTTGTTTACGACGGGGGTGATACAGGGTGGTGGGCGTGACACGCGGTTGGGCACTCATTCTGATAGTGGTGGCGCGTCGTCGAAAGATGTCGCGCCATCGGTAACAGTGCGAGATGTTCTCTCAGTTCGTAAAAATACTGGGGAGGGCATTACGGGGAGTACGATGAAGGGGGGCTTCGCTCTCGATGATATGCAGTCTCTGTCGATCAGTAGTGATTCGGGGGCAGGTGTACACGAGGGTAGCAGTTCAATCGCGTGTCGTGAGGATTTAGGTCTGGCTGGGCGCGGGGGTTCTGTGGGAGGTAGGCCGCTGGAGTATTCGCCGTGGGGGAGTTCAGCTGTCCGTTCTGTGGGGACGGGAGCTGGACGTGCAGGTCCCCGTGATCCCTGTTATAGGGAGAGTTCCCCGACTTTGGAGACAGGGTTCGTAGCCGATGACTCGTTGACGTTCGCGTTGGAGCATGATTTGGTTATGGGTCGTACGGTTCCTGGGTCGCAGTCGGAGGTGGAGCGTCAAGAGGGGATGCGCATCCGCCGACTGCGAGCTTGGAAGCGGGTGCAGTTTGATCGGATGGCAGAGGAGAGGCGGTCGTTGGATGAGTTGAGAGTCTCCAATGCTGCCGCTTTCGCGCGCGAATTAGCGGAGCTAAGCGCGGCGCGGCGTGTTTTCCGCTGAAGAGGTGAGATCCAATCGGGTGTTGGTAGATGAGCAGCAAGCTGCGTTTACTAAACAGACGGAGGACTTATCTATGCGGGAGGCGCTGAGTGGGCATTTACAAGGGAGAATCAGAGATGTGAACGGTTGCTTGCTGCCGAGAGGTGTAGCATTAATTCTGCTCTGGGGGTTCTTGTAAGTGAGCGCGCAGCTTTTCAGGCTGAGAAACTGGCGTTTCAACGCAGTTTGGAGCTTGGAGAGAGTAATGTGGGGGTAACTGAGTCTACACGGTTAGATAACTGCGAGACGCAGTTGCCAGTGCATACTGCGCGCCCGGTTTCCGCGGGTGGCTCACCACGTTCACACCGGCGCCCTCTAAGGGGGCGGCGGGGGAGGTGGGGGTCCTAGGGAGCCGGAGCCCTACAGTGAAGATGGTACCTCTAAGGGGGGGGCGTCTGGGCAACATCTGAGAGGTGTTGTGCAGGACTCCGTCTACGTGGGTAATACTCATGAAGAGGTACAGAGTGAGAGGATTCCTGACCCGGTGGGTATGGGGGGTGACGCAGTTCCGATTGCGTCATTGCCTGGACTGCCAGTAGGTCGCCAGTACTCAGTGGAAGAGATGTGGTTGTTCCGTCATCATCCTGCAATAATGTGCAGGATGATGTGCGACAAGTAATTTAACGTCATTCTATATTATTGGTGTACCAAACCTTTCTGGTGTCGCAATGATCCGCCCACTTCTCCTCCCACTGCACCAGACATGTGGCCAGTGGCGTATATGTAGTATAAAAGAATTATTCGAGATTAAATTCGCGGAAGCATCAACATATTATTTGAAAAACGGCCCGGCCCATTCCCGGTGTCGTCCCTGCAAGTGGACCATAAACCACTTATCCGGTACGCAGATTTGTATTAATAAATATACATATGAACTCCAAAAACAATTCAATCTCCGTATTTCATGAATTGTATGTAAACCTACATATGATGCACCTTATTTTATCAGTATTAATAAGTATATATATATATATCTCAAGAGGTGCTAAGCAATATGGGACACAACTTTGTCCATAGTAACGATCAACAGACTATCTACTTAAATGCATTTGCTCAGGATAAACTGATTTGTTTTTTAGATGGTGTTTCATAATCCCAATGGAATACATATTGATTTGAAGCAAATGTCCTTGTGTTTTCAGTGTAACCGTTTCTGTCCTGTTTTGTGTCAATCGTTACTATGGACAAACATTCGAAGAGCTAGCACCTTTTGAGACAGGCTCATATATGAAATTCAAACCCAACTCAGTGGCAGAATCAGTAGATCGGAGGCTTCCCATGTAGTAAGTCGGGAGTCCAATGACTTATACAATCAATACTTATCGCTATCTAGCCTAGTGCTCAGCAGTACTAGGATAGGGCAAGGACTGGTTGACTCAGTGTCAGGATAATGTGACTGACTGGGATATTGGGCCATAGTGTCGGCGGACTGGTCTCCCAGTGGGGCAGCCCTATAAAGGGTGCGTTGAGTGCACACTGTCAGAAGTCAGTACCCATCCGGATATGACTTTAGATGTTGCCGGGACGTAAAACTCCAACAAACAAACATATGAACTTCAAAGGTCATGGAATCTCCGTATTTGGTGGATGGTAACCCTACCTACTGATGAGCACATATCCTCTCTGTTAATAAACATATATGTCAACTTCAAAAGCAATCGAATGTCGCTATTCTATTAATCCCAGTGAAGGGACTTAGACTATTTGTTTAACTCTTTAATCAGAGTAAGAGTCCTGGAGCAAGACGAGGAGCAAGAGTAGTTCCTGAAGCAGAAGACAGACTAATGAGCAGTCTGTGCAGTATAGCAGCACTAACACGGTGTACCGACCTCATCAGGTTGTGCAGACATCCACCATCCACTGGCTACCAGTCGGTTCTGCTAAAAGCTTGCTCCGAATAGAGCAACGTTTACTATAACATAACCCGTCAAATCCATTGGAAATGACATCCAGAATTAGCAAAGACCAAATATCCCAGAATCTACAAAAACAAGACCATATTGACAGGAGTAATGTGATATGTTGTCACTAAACTCAACCGACATTCACTATGATTGTGAATTATGCCTTGATGCGAACATATTATAGAAAGAAAACCATTTAGTTGATGGAGGATAATCCCTAATGCAGGGCCGGCATATTTCTGGCATTTGTCAATGATTTGTTTGTGAAACTGTGGGAACCAGCTGGGTGGACTGCTCGGAGGTGGGTGGGAGAGGGTGATGAGTAGGGGAGGTGGGGGCAGGTGTAGGCTGTCCGGAGTGCTCAAATAGTGTCCCTCCTCTCCTTCCGCCAGTACCAGATGGGAGCGCCGAATGAGTTGAGCGTCCTTCTCCCGTTTTGGTAGATCGTGGGATTCTAACCCACGGGTTTGAACTCTGGTCGAGTCAAACCAATGAATTAAAAATTGATACTTTTTGTTTGCTAGCCAGGCGCTTGACATTATTAAGATAAGACAAGGGCCGGTTCGCTCAATGTCAGGATAATGTGACTGAGTGGGATATTAGATTGTGGTGCTGACATCCTGATCTCCCAGTGGTACAACACTATAACGTAGCCATGCGTGTGCATTGTCACAAGTCAGTACTCGTCCTGACATCACCTCAGATGTTCCCAGGACGTAAAACTCCAGCAACCAACCAAAGACCCAACCTTCCGCCAGCACTTTGCCACTACAGGCTGGGAGCTAAAGTGGTGCTGAGCGATTGATGACGTATTAACCGTGTTTCCTGGCAACAGATGAGCGGATACGTGAAACCACGGCCGGTGCGGTTATGTAGTAAACCCCCACTCCTCCCGAGCACAGTCTCCTCCTTTCCGCCCTTCCGGATAAATATTATGTTTCCTGATAATCTCTGCCCTCATCTGTGTGTGAGACACTATATGCTTTCCGTGCATCTGGGACATTTATGTGAGAGGCTGCATTTGTAATTCAAGCACTCAACTAGGATAGGGTTAATCAAGGCTTTTATTCGGGCGCTGCCCACCCAACGGCATGTACATTGACCGTGTATCATCGGGCAGGAAGCGAACGATATATTGGAGAAATGAGATGTGATGAGGGCATATGAGTCATGTGAACGATTTAACAAACGAGTAATCAATTACCTTAAAGTAGAATAGCAATAGTTAATGATAAACATATGAGATAACAGTACAGGGTAAATTATCAGAAATGTGACATTTAAGTAGGTGTGATCTGTCAACGGCATGGGTGTCAGTTGCTCATTAGAGGGTATTCTTTATTTTTTACTTTAAATGCTTGATTGGTTTTCGGTTTTGTTGATTGTTGTGGGCACAATCAACTGCAGGTGTGGGTGGGTGGGTAAAATTGGAGGTGGGAAGTGGTCAGTGCAGGCGTTTGGAGCAGACTGACCAGCTTCGGTGGGTCCGGAAGATACCAGGATAGTCCCTTGCCCTGATGGTTGGCAGGAGTTGTTATATAGGCTGGAGGGGGGGGGAGATGGCTTCCCCCCCCCCCCCCCCCCCCCCCCCCCCACCGGTGGGGAGGGGGGGGTGAGCGAGTGTGGCACGCATCACTCTCCCCCCCCCCCCCCCCCCCCCCCCCCCACCACCACCACCACCACCACAGAAGTGGAAGGGGGGAGAGGGCTTCGACCCTGAGTCCGCCGTGTCCAGCAATGACACCGAATGAGCGACCTCGCTCATTCAAGACCATTATTATCCTTATTATCCTTATTATCATCATTACTATCATTATTATCATCATTATCATTAGTATCATTAGTATCACTAGTGTCATTATTATCATTATTATCATCATTATCACCATCATAACCATACTCACCATAATCGTCAGCCTCATCATTATTAGCAGTATTATCATTATCCTCATTATCCTCATTATTGTCATTTTCATCATTATTATCATTGCTATCATTAATATCAGTACTATCATTCCCTTCATTACAATCAATACTATCATTGTTATCAATACTATCATTACCATCATTACTAGCATTACTATCATTATTATCATTATTATCATTGTTATCATTATTATCATTATTAACCTTATTAACATTATTGTCATTATCCATGTTATCATTGTTATCATTGTTATCATTGTTATCATTATTATCATTATTATCATTATTATCATTATTACCAGTATTACCATTATTACCATTATTACCAGTATTACCCTTATCATCATTATTATCATTATTATCATTATTAGAGGGTCATCATCATAACAGGGTCGTTCGGGCACAACATGTCACTATGCAACCAGTTGTTCACATTTGTCCCTGTTCTGCACTGCCACCTGGGACTTTCCACCCTCTGGTATTGCACATTCCTTGATGTTATTACAATATTAGTACAGGCATCACGAAAACTGAGCAGGATATGTATGTGATGTATAACGTATATTGTGAATATAAAGGCGGAGGGGAAGGGAATTATTCTGTTATATATGTATTTATTATTCTGTACTACACCATAGCGCATCCCGGTCCTCTCTAAGAGGGCTGGGGAAGGTTAGATGGTTGATGTAGTTTAACGCCCCAGCAAGACCCTAGGCCATACCAAGACTGGTACCGACTTGTGACGGTGTACACTCATGGTGGGTTGATAGTGCTTCCTCACTGGTAGATCAGGCTACTGGCACCATGACCTGATGTCCCACATATATTATCCTGACACTATGCAACCAGTTCTTGTCCCAATCGAGTAACACCAAGTACCAGGCAGTGACAAGTGCCTATTTTCTAAGTCATTGGTTTGACTCAGCCAGGATCCGAACTTCGGACCTTCCATAAGGGAAGCCTGCACTTCAGTGATTTGCACAGCGGGTCCGGTCAAGGCCAGGGTAAGAAGTGAAGTGAAGCAGTTCCATCTGCCTGCTGCTCCTTGGTCCCCCCCCCCTCCCCACTCTCCGCTGTAGCTCCTAGGAGAGGGGAATGCCCCGTGGAGGGATGTGACACATGACAGTTGACGACTGTGTGAACACTGACCCTGTAATCATGTCCGTCAACTCCACTTAGCCCCTCCCTCCACCACACACAGACCACCGCGTCTCACCCAGGGGACGGAGACGCCACCCACCAGCAAGCCCACGTGACCATCACACACCCTTCCAGATTGCAGCGAGAAGGGGTCAGAGGTCAGAGTGGTCGCCTAGAACCACTCAGCTGGTTCAAGAGGATCGTGCGATTTCAGCATCGGAGAGGATTTCTTTTTTATAGGTCCAACATGTATTGATAATTCTAATATATATTACAACATAGCGAAATGTAACTAACTGGATTCTATATACAGTCAAACCTCTCTAACCAACCACCTACACAGATCGATCACTCGCCTATGTCGATCGTTTTATTTGGGTCCTAACAATACCGTTGCAACCATATACTAACTCCCCAAACCGACCTCCTTCCTAAATAGACCACTTAAAATCGGTCCCAAGAGAGCTTTTACTGTATATGTATATATATACATATGTATATGTAAGTATATATATACACATTTGGATACACACACACATATATATATATATATATATATATATATATATATATGCGATGCATAACACATTATGCGAGTATATAAGCGCGGAAGAGAATTAATTGTTATATATATTGTACTGATTATTCTATGTTCTTCCTCCTCAGCCTCATGCTCATGACCGGTGGCGCTGCCACCAGTTCTCTTCCTCCCTAAAGCCCCAGTCACACCTCAGCGGACTGAGTACCGGACACCACCGGACAAAGAATTGTCTGGTCCGGTGGTGTTCGGCATCGAAATGTGTTAAACTGTTGCAACAGCCGCCGGACGAAACGGACGCTAAACAGACAAGAAATATACTTTAACAAATAGCCAACAGACGAGAATGTCAAACAGACAGACACCAACCGGACACCAACCGGACACCTACCGGACACCTAGCGGACTGATCACGGACGTGCCGAAAACAGATAAAAAAACCGATGGAACAAATTCGCGCATCACCATCAACGGACTATGCAGGAAGCAAACTGGAGACGTAACTGATGGGTACCGGACAGGAACCCAACAAAATGGACTAAACGGTCTTAACACGGCCACCAACCGTACAGCTCAGTCCGACGGGTTCCAGTACAAGTTTTGTGCATGTTCAAAACTTGCTATCGTACACACCGAACACCACCGGTCACAGAACAGACACACCAGATGCCAACCATATATAAACCATACATTGCCGTATTTCACAGGACAGTGTCCGGTTTCTATCCAGTACCCCAATCCGGTGAGGTGTGACTGGAGCTTAACGGATGCGGGATGCCTCACTCACACAGGAGGATGTTCAAGTTAGTTACATTTCGCTGTCAGTTGACACAAGTCAAACCACTCTGAAATTGCATCAAAGATGGTTTATTCTATCATTTGACATGGAGCTAACCATTTCGGAATTCTGTGAACATTTCAACGTAGACATGGTAATGTAAGTGTAGAGGGTGACAGAATCGAAGCCACTACCCTTTCGCCATTGTGCTGACACAGCATTAGATCATCCACAATCAATCAATCAATCAGTTACATTCACTAACTTACCTACCTATATAATATATATATATATATATATATATATACGGCCAATGGAAGGTAACCATGCCAAAAGTTGGCAGATAGCACACCACACAGCTACCTACAAGCCTATGCTATGTACATAGGAGTAGGCTAGTCTAGTAGTAAGAGTAGAGAAAATAAAACAGATATATGCCAAGAAAATCCAAACAAATTAACATAGACTACTAACCAGACCAACCAACTACCTATCTGCTGCTGAAATGCAGGCATTCAAATACCTTATCGGCAGCTACTGTGTGATAAGACAACACCAACACTACAGCTCTAGTGGACATTGAAAACAAGCCTGAATACCCAGACTTATATGCTATGGACAGTGTAAGTACAGCCTCAATACAAAAAAAGATATATATATATATTTTCAAGTTACTGAATCTAACTAATAACGTCATGTTATCCGATTCATCAAACACATGTGCTCAGCCTAGTTTACTGAAACACTCACGCCGTTACAAATTAAAAAGACACAAAATATCTGTCGAGTTCTTAGTTCACATTATTACGAACAACTGCATAATTGCTCTGATTTGTTGCCACATCACGAACCATGTCATTTGTCTCGTGGCGAGCATGGAAACAATGGTTTTGAGTAGCATTATTTCCAGTCTGGTTTCTGCAGTTGCTCGAGGGTAGCAGATAATCTCTGCAGCTAAGCACATTATATTGTCCCATACATGAGCCGAGAACATGACAAATCCCCTTAATCGGGGATTGGGAATTCCGCTTCCAGGCCACACTAAGATAATCGGTCACGCAGCTCATATCACACCACATTATGAATATCACCTGCATTGTGAATATCAACTGCATTGTGAATACCGACCCGGCAGTCAAGACCGACGCTAGTGTTAATAGCAAACACAATTGCGCCTTGCCAAACTCTATTGGTTATTTAAGGTGTTAGTTTTTTCCCCCAGACTTACAGTGAGTGTATTTATGGAGATTTTGATCATTGTAATTTTCCGTTGTACTGCCTGGACACATTTATTTGGGAAAACCTGTGGCTTCAGCAGAAATTTACCACTTCTCTACTCAGCGGGTAATTTTGACTCTTATATATTTATTCAGATCATTTGAATTAGTTCCGAATTATTTTGCTCCATACAATTATTTGTCTTGTTCAGAATGTTGTCTAATTCGCGTTTGTTTAAAGCTTCATAGTCCGATCAAAACCTCAACTTTTCGGAAACAAAAACACTTATCTCGATGTTATCCTACATACACAACTTAGATACTGATACCCTCCTTATGGATCTGTTGATGCAATACCTCAGGGAGTTTGACGCCCCTGCCCTGCAGAGTTGTAAACCACTGCCTTGTGGTACAGGTTCTTGACAGAACCGAAGGCTAAGGGAGCAAACCCTTAACAGAAAACCATGTCACTGTGGCAGCATCAAGGGCAGTTGATGTATGGAACTCCCAACATCTCCCGACCAGCCACTGTAGGGACAAATAGTTTTGCACCTGTCTGAAATTGTTCTTGACAGTGTGAGACCTCTATTTGCTCCCCGAGAGAGTGTCACTGGTAACTTCTAAAAGCCAACAGCACTTCAACACTTTTGCAGGCAGCTTTCATGAAATGTAGTCAAGTAATGAAAGCAGTCTTTGTCGCCTCCCGACCGACAGCATGATGATGATGCATGATGCACACATGTGTATATGTGAAATAAGAAGTCAATTTAATAGAACCTGTTAATGCTGAATGATATGCTGTCATAGCTCTGATCTGCTTGCCACTTCCCTGTAACTCAAAAACCTATTTCACCACCTTTTGTTGAAAAGAAAAAATCAACACAAGATAAACTTCAAATTCTATACACAGTCCAACTTGGACTTCACCTTGCATCTACTAACGCCAAGCAGCTGCAATAAATGGGCCGGCTGCCGGGTGTAGTATAAACAGCTCAGCTTAGCAATAAACGCGCCATTGTACATAGTCAATACATAGTCAATACACAGTCACCCTGACAAAAGGTCACGCGAGGTCAGCGTTCTCATTGTGGCCCGGATTAGGAGGGTGACCTAGTTTACGGACGTGTTGCGATCCCTCATGACATTCTTATTGATTAGGTCTCATCGTGTAGCAATGCTTCCGGTAGGCAGATTGATTGATACCAATCTCATGGCGGATGTCACTGTCAGAGTTCAACCAGTGAAACTGTCACAACTCACACATTATCGCTGCAAGGCGGCGCTGTTTATCTGTACATTGACAGTGCCGTATTGGTTAATACTACAATTTGCGCCATTATCTGCCATGCGGCGACATATGGACATTTTGTTTGGCTAGTCAGTGCATGCCATATATTTTGCTTCTATTGGATATTTCGCTTCTAGCTCGTACTTAAATAAATAAATCTTAATCTGTATTCATCTGACTAGATCTAGACATGGACTTTATATTATCTTTACAATATATTAATTTAGGTTACACTTAAAAGACATACTCTATGTACTCTATAAGAAAGTTATGACAATATAAACACCACTGTGCGCCCGCCTCACTAACCCAGTAACTGCTCCTCCCTGTTTGTGTATTTCTTAGCGGACACAAATATTGCCACATAGCCCGAAGACTAGTGCCCCGGAACTGACGAAGAAATTTCTTGAATGAATGAACTATACCTACAACAACGAAAATAAATGACTTATTTCCACGGCAAAGAACCATATACAGTAGTTGATTAATATCCTAACTCACTATAGACCATTACTGCTCCTTTATGCCGTAATGGCTACCTTAATGCCAGAATAGGCCTGCTTCATCATGATAGGCCGAACCGAACTCTAAATGTTGCATAGTCCGACATATATATCTGATGTATAAGCATTATGCGAGTATAAAGGCACGGAAGGGAGATTATTATCATTAGTATTGTTAGTATATTGCTATTCTAATTCCCTTTTGGAGGTCGCATCCCCCGACATCTCACTTGAGTTATTAAGTGAGCGTATTCAGGCTCACTTGAGCCACCACCGCCAGCACTCGTAACTACGGACGCTCTACTCTGACATCGGCGCCCGTGAATTGCATACATATATATGGATAGTGATAAGCCTGTTATCGCATGTAATACGACTTGGAGTGGGTTGCACTCCCCCCCCTTCCAGGGGTGGGGGTGGGTACCAGCATGCACCTCTCCGCCTCCTGCATGGGGCCTCTCCTCCATTAGCTCGACGGAATGTATATATATATATATATATATATATATACATTGACAGTGACAGTACAACCCAGTTAAACCAATCTTGGTTAAACGAAACGATCGGTTAATCTAAACTTTTTCGGCGGCCCGGCAAAATACTATCATTTATAATATAAAAAAGTTGGTTAAACCAAAGTCGGTTAATCCAAAGTATTGGTTAATCAAAACATAATTGTCGGCCCCAGGCCACTTCCAGTACAGTTAAACCAAACTTTCATGTGGTTTTAAGATCATCTGAGACTTTGTTATATGATAAATGGTAGTATTTTGCCAGGTCGCCGAAAAAAAGTTTGGATTAACCGATCGTTTGATTTAACCGAGGTTGGTTTAATGGGGTTAAACTGTATATACGTAAAAAACAATAATCATAGTGTCCACATACATTGTACATTCATAATGTACCCCCGTTTTTGCCAAAGCCAAGTCAAAGTCAAAGCTCAGTTAAACCAATGATTGGTTAATCCAAACAAATTTCTAGGGTCCCTTCAAGTTTGGTTTAACGGGGTTATACTGTATATATATATATATATATATATATATATATATGTTCTGAGCATGACCTGTTGTGACCCCTACTTCCGGTATATGCCTCTTGCAGCCAAACAACTGATGGGCAACAATTGACCCGTGGTGGCGCCAATTCCGGCGCCCGCAGGGTTGCTATGGTAACTAGCACCTAATCAAATCGCGCTGATTAGGTGAGGCGGCCGGCGACCTCCTAAACCCGTGAGCTGCAATCTGATCAACCCGTGTTCCAATTAGCACATATGTGGGCATGCGGACCAGCAGGCTACCGGCCATCACCGTGCTTAAATAGCTTACAGTGCAGGTGTGCAGCTACACGGGTGTTGGGAGCCAGTAAGGGCCTGTATGACTAACAAGTCATCGAGTGGAGAATATATTAACTTAACTGACAATTCCAAATGTTAAGCTATTTTTTAGTTCGACTTGACATCGATGGTAGTACATCGGCCGAATCAATTGAACTATCCCTAACCCTACTTGAACATTTTCTTATCTTGTAATCCCATCCTAATATGACCTTAGTTGTTGCCAGGACGTGAAACTCCAACAACCAACCAACTACCTTGTAATGACGTGCAATGTTAAAGCTGCGTAGTCCAATGAAAGCATCACATTTTCTAAACCAAAATACTGGACCAAGTTTGATTCTACATATAAAACTTAGATACTAGTGCCCTTATAAAGCATTTGTAGCCACAGAGAAAGGAACACAGAGTCAATGTAATATGACCTGTTACCGCAGACGCCTATGGTGTAAGAGCTTTGGCATGCTTGCCAACATTAATTTGGTATGTTTGCACTTCAAATATCTCAGAAGGTTGCCATTTAAAATAAAAGTTATTTCATTCTAAAGTAGGAACTATTATAATGACCAACCTAATATATTTATTTCAGAAAATGACACAAACTCAAAATCGAAGAAGAGTTGGTGACCGGTGAACACACTATGGGAGCAGCTGTCTAGGGTGATGGAAGGCCTATTTGGTATTAATAATTAACGCTATCACAGGGATGTTGGCAACTACCTCTTATGGAAAGGACACTACTACACTTAACCCAGTTCAGCCTGGCCATACCTTATAATAAACGCATGGTGTTTATGTATTGGGTGGCAGAGTTAGGATACCGCTAGAATCCTCCTACCCCCGACACAAATTGTTTCATTCCTCTTAAATTGCTCAATGGGTTCGTCTGTCAACTCATAACGACGAATACTGTTCGTCATCCAGTGAAAGGTATGAGAAGAAAATGCAGAGAAAAGCATGAATAAAATAAAGTGACAGTGAAAACACAACAGGGCAGGGGAAAACTAATGAAACAGGAGCATGGCTTTGGGGGCATGTCTTTCTAGACGTGCTATGATGTTAACACTTTGGTAGTGTTAAGGTGTGAGGTGGGCCTTTGGAGTTGAAGTTATCTCGATTGTATTTTTAGTTGATCTAAAGTGATTGAATTTGATTAATTGAATATTTCAGTAGGATCAAATCAGACCCAAGCTCATTTCCAAAGTAACGGTGGGGCTGGCCTATTATCTGGCAGACAAGGGTGTAGATATCCATTGTAATTCAACCCATAGTATTAGATATCATTGCACTTTAACCTAATATATGTTGATTGTAAATCATGTTTATAATCTATGCATTCTATGCAACGAATGCTATGCCGTTTTGCACTATTCAAACCGGTCTCTTCGTGAAAGGACTTTCATGAAGCACTCTGAAATGCTGTTAAATTGATGCCAGGACGCAAGTCTATCATTCCAGTCTTATCCATCTAATGCCAACAATGCCTTATTTTGCACTGGCCAACAATGCCAATAACATCTTTTTTTGTTCTTGAAGATTTATACTGCCTATTATGGATAAGCCTGAATAGACTTGTTTTCACCATTAGACAGTTTGTCAATAGAAAGCCCAAGCCTAGGCTTTTACCGACCCAATGGATTTTTAACCTCCGACACCACATAGACATGGTATGAGAGCAACTGGCCTTTGATGACGCTGTAAGTTATCTATAGCGGTGGAAATCCAAATTGGCTGACTTGTGACAGTGCGTACTCATGGCACCTTTATAGTACTGCCGCACTGGGAGACCAGGCTGCCATCAACCATGACCTAATATCACACTCAGTCTTGTTATCCTGATACTGAACCAACCAGTCTTTGTCCAATCCTATTAATGCCTGGCTAGGAAGCGACAAGTATCAATGTCGCTTCCCGGTCGAGTCAGTTTGACTCGACCGGGAACCAAACTCCCGATCTCCTGAACCAGACGGGATGGCCGAATGAGTTAGAGCGTCCGTCTCCCGTGTTGGTAGACCATGGGCTCGTGGATTCAAACCCTGGTCGAGTCAAATCAATGACTTAAAAATTGATACGTATCGCTTCCTAGCCAGGCGCTCGGCATTATTAGGATAGGGCAAGGACTAGTTGGATCAGTGTCAGTATAATGTGACTGTGTCGGATATCAGGTCATGGTGATGGCAGCCGGGTCTCCCAGTGGGGCAGCACTATAAAGTCGCCATGAGGTGCACTGTCACAAGTCGGTACCCGTCCTAATATGACCTCAGATGTTGCTAGGACTTAAAACAACAACAAACAAACCCATCTCCTGCACAGAGACCCGCGCTCTGCCGATTCGACTACCGCACCCGGTGCTAATCTAATTGTAAGTAGGTAGAGATGTCTTATTCCATAGTATGAGAAGGTATGTAGAGGCTTCAGATCATATTCCCTGCTATCAGAATGTAGGTAGTAAGTTCATATTCCGTGGTATCAGGTTCGCTCGCACCCACTACGTGATCTGTTGTCATCATTTGCAAGGGACCCTTTAAAGTAACTCTGGCAAAGTAAACATCATGGCATCCCTTCACAGCCTGCTGGGTTTGATTGACACTAATACTACCGTCGCCATCACACCAACCCCCAAACTACTCCCCCTCTCCACGCTCCACCCTCCACCCACCCTCATCCACTGCCAACAGCGTGCAACCAACCATCTACTCACAGTCGGTTTTTAGTACAGATCCAACGAAGATAATGGAAAGGAAACATTTACCAGCTTCAGATAGGCAAGAATCAACAGTTTACTTTATGGACTCCAGCGAGTACTGATAACGCTCATTTTGAGTTTGAGCCAACCATAAGTTAACGCCAATCCCCAACACTCCTTCCCCCCCCCCCCCCCCCCCCCCCCCCCCCCCCCCCCCCCCCACGTCGCAACCCCATGCCCGCTCCGCCTCCTCCTCTCCCACGTCCAAATAGGTGTTTGGTTGGTTATTGTAGTTTTACGTCCTGGCAACATCTAAGGTTATATCATAACGGGTACTGACTTGTGACAGTGCTCACTTATGGCAAGACTGCATAGTGCTGCACCACTGGCAAATCAGGCTGCTGGAACCATTACCCGATATCCCACTCAGTCACATTATGCTGCCACTGAGCTAACCCAGTCCTTGCCCTATCCTATTAAGTCCGAGCGCCAGGCTAGGATAGGAAGCGACAAGTATCAATTTGATAAGTCATTGGTTTGACTCGACCGGGAATCAAACTCCCGATCTGCCGCACGCTGAGCCCGCGCTCTACCGATTCGGCCACCATCGCCCCCAACCCCCAACCCCCCAACCCCCAACCCCCCCAACCCCCATGCCTAATCCTCCCCATCCTCCTCCTCCTCCTCCAGCGCCGTCCAAATAGGTGTTACTCGTTCATGTGATCTGTTAAGGGGAAATGGAGGCTCTAGATCCGGTATCCACTTTCAGGTAACCGACGGTTCAGTATATAGTGTAGGACAAGGTAATAATCCCCTAAAATGAAATTGCTGATCATTTGGAAAGGATTGGTAGTACATATTTAAGTTACACATGGTCAGAAGAGCATTGCCACAGCACTAACAATAATTGTATATTCTACTGAATAAAGGTTACCAACAATTAGTTGAAAAAGGAATTGTTAACTTCAGTCTATCAACAATTGGTATGTCTAACAAAGGGAATATATAACTCGCTTCTGAATCTGTATATATATATGTATATATGTGTGTTGTATGATACATTATAGGTGTAAGAGCGCCAACACATTTCTCATCCAAGTACCCTATTCTACAGGCTCAAATCAGATGCGACAAAATGGAAATTTGTAAACAGAATAAAACGTCTGTTTAATAATGAGACACAATTAAATGATCACCCCATGTTTATTGTTATTGCCAATATAGACGTCGATTTATTTGGGCACTGCCAAGCAAATCAAACCTAACCCCCCATTCGTCACGTGTCGACTTGATGTACCAAACCAAAATCACCCCAATCGCCATTTGCTGAGACATAACTGGACTTTTACGACGCTGGTGGATTAAGTGGACAGCATTTTATTTATTTATTATTATTATTTCTTTTTATGTGGCCGGAACTCTAGCAACCAGCAAGCACCAGCTCTATCCACATACCCCCAAGCCGGGTATATAAGGCCGACGCCGGACCTTCGCGGAAATGCGCCGTGGACACTAATCACGTAGACCAGGTTCCCCCTGACCAGCTGACCATACCCAAAATAAAAAATGAAATACAATAAAATCCGAAATAAATGTAAGAAAATAACACCAAAAAACCCCTGATAATTGAACCTAACTCTTAGAAGGTATATATGCTAGGCATGATACAACCAGGAGATAGTAAACTTTAAACTTAACACAGACAAGTAATGAATACTAATCTGACAAAACAACGTGATGGCAGTCAGGGAACATAACTATAGCTAACCGAATCGGTGAAGCGCAGGCTTCCAGTGCGGAAGGTCCAGAGTTGGAATCCCCAACAAAGCTAAACCAATGACTTATATAATTGATGCTTATCGCTACCTAACATGACACTTGACATTAATACCATAGGACAAGGACTGGTTTGCACAGTATCATGATAATGTGACTGTGTGGGGTATCAGCTCATGGTGGGGGTCTGGTTTCCCAATGGGGAAGCACAATGAAGTCACTTTGATTGCGCACTGTCACAAGTTGGTACCTGTTATCTTATGACCATCGTGGTTGCTAGGATGGAAAACAAGAACAAACAAACAGACAACATAACTGGCAATACTTACCTCTGACTGTAGAGTATGGTGCCGTTGGGCCATATTCTTAACAGTCTGTTAGGCACTGTTAGCGTGTGGAACATCCCTCTCTTTGCATTTCTGAAGAACAGGTCGGGCACCCAGATCATTGAGAAGTGGTCGTAGTTCAGGGTGATGCTCTTGTTGTGGTACTGCTCGTAGGACAGCCTCGAGTCCCTCCAGGTCTGCCGCAGGTACATGTCTACCGAGAAGTCCTGTTGGCAACAAGATGAATGACGAGGATTGAAACTAGTTTCACCTGGACAAGAAGGCAATACACAATAGAAGTAGGTTTGGAGTGGAGTTTGTGTGTTTGTTGCTGTTTTACGTCCTAGCAACATCTAAGGTTTGGAGTGGAGAATCTCTCTGACTGGAAATAAACCCCTACCCTATTTATTAACGGAGTGACTAATTGTCACGGTACCTTGTCCCTAGCGTGAGATTCTATAGTGACAGTACTGTGATGGCAGTAGATTATTCTACAAGCACATTTCCGCTCAGGATTTGGGTTCGGGTTCGGGTTCGGCTTCACCTTATGGTTCGGGTTCGTGTTTGGGTCAGGGTGAGGGTTAGTGTTAGGGTTAGAGTTAAATATTTTGGGTAGCCATTGACTGTAGTCTTCGGAGCTAAAATAACGGAACTGTGACACTAAATGGCCAATCTATATCAACTGTACCTTGACACTAGACTGCCGCACTGCTGTCACAGTACCATGATTTTAGAATATCCTTCTGGCACCATGGTACTATGATAATAGAGGGGTCCTATTGGACTGGCTCTTGTCACAGTACCATCATATTTATATATAAATTATACTGTGATGCGAGACTGCCATACTGCTGTCAGGGTACGTTACCATGATTTTAGAATATGCTTCTGGCGGCACGGTACTGTGACAATAGACGCGTCGATTTATTAAAGCAAAATCCTGTTATCAACTGACCTGCAAATAACTCGTACATGGATAAAATTGTCGTGGGCGTGATGAAAATGGGAAATATTGCACCGAGAGTGGGACTCGAACCCACATCTCTTTGCATTTCGGGCCAGTGTGCTAACCATTACACCACCTAGGCTCCCTGATATCACCATGCTACCCACGCATACCTGTCTATGTGGTTACTTGCCTGAGAGGTCAGTGCAGGCTACTTTAATATCCAGCCGCTGTCACTTACCACACCCCAATAAAGCACCTACTAAGGTTCCTGTGCTGCAGAGCAGGAGGGTTCGAAACTGTTCGATCCATCCCAACACCCATTGTATCCTCGTTGTAGCTACTACGATGGGATGGCCGTATCAGTTGTCAATGACGCTCTCATCTTAGTATGTCGTGGAATTCGAACAGCCTGGTTTGAACCCAGGTCGCGTCAAACCACTGACTTAACAAATTGATTCTTGTCGGTACCTAGGCTGGATTTCAGCATCACTAGGATATGGCAAGGAGCAGTGGAAGGAGGAATACTAATTGTCTGGAATTGAAATCTCCCTTTCCTACTCAACCAATGTACACCAAGACATGCCGGAACTTGTCTTCTTTGAACTGCCCAAGTTTTCATTGACAGACGGGGGATAACATTTAATATTAATCAACAATCAAATTCGCCCCTGAGAAAATATACCATACCTCCACTAATATATATATAAATCTTCCACCATTCTGTGGGAAAGCTACTTCTGTGAGGTGGGGGGGGAGGGTGCTTGACTATTATTTACAGAAATAAGTGACCCCACTCCAGCGACGTTATCCAGACATTTACAATTGCAATTATTTCTTAAGTGGAAACAGGTAACTTAGTTTCTTACGTCAATTCATGCTCATTCTGTAGCAATAATACAATGGGTGTATTTAAGCTTTGTGATAAAAGCTCAGTGGATTGTCACGAGGATAACAGCCTACCGCTTCTTATTGCATTGTTGACAACTACTGTCAATCATCGGAGATAGAAAACGGTAGGGTGATCTTATTTACCCCCCACCCCCACCCCCACCCATGGCGCGCCAGTTCAGCTGATCAATTTAACTAATTACCAAACAGACAGATTATCTTGATGATGGTTAGTGCAGCCAGGGCTGCTAAGTTTACTTCAGAAGGGAGTAATTAATCACAACCACCCAACTATACCTTTTTGTCAGCATATTTCAATCTGAAAGAATGAGTTGAAGGATGCCCTGTGTATCGCCTCGATTAGGCAACGCTGCAATATGACAGCTATAACATCATTAGATATAGTTTCGCTTTGATATACCTTTCAAGGATCTACCTTCTTATACTGACTGATCTCTCAGGCAAGGAGCTACATAGGCAACTGGGTAGAGTGATAGAGTGATTGCATCAAAGTGCTTGGATGGTCTAATGGTTATGATGCTAGCCACTAGATAACATGATGCATGAGTTCGATCCGATAAGGTGATTGCATCAGTGATTGCATCAGCAAACTGAGATATTCTAATGGTTAGGATGGTAACCACTGGATGGTGAGATGCGTGGGTTCGATACAATAAGGTGATTGCATCAGCAAACTTACATATTCTAATGGTTAGGATGGTAACCACTGGATGGTAAGATGTGTGGGTTTGATACGATAAGGTGATTGCATCAGGGAACTTAGCTAGTCTAATGGTTAGGATGCTAGCCACTGGCTAGCACAATGCATGGGTTCAATCCAATAAGGTGATTGCATCAGTGATTGCATCAGCAAACTTAGATATTCTATTGGTTAGCATGGTAACCACTGGAAGGTGAGATGCGTGGGTTCGATACAATACGCTGATTGCATCAGGGACCTTATCTAGCCTAATGGTTAGGATGCTAGCCACTGGCTAGCACGATGCATGGGTTCGATCGAATAAGGTGATTGCATCAGCAAACTTAGATATTCTAACGGTTAGAATGGTAACAACTGGATGGTAAGATACGTGGGTTCGATACGATAAGGTGATTGCATCAGGGAACATAGCTAGCCTAATGGTTAGGATGCTAGCCGGTGGATAGTAGGATGCACAGGTTCGACCGATGTGTGGGATCGAATCCTGCTCTGGATGCAATGTTTCCCATTTACACCAGGCCCTGTGATATCAGTGGCCATGACCAGGACCCTGTACAAGTTACACGATGTACTGTGGGTGAATCTCCCCTGGGTGTGTATCTGTAATAGACCCCACCAGTTAAGCTAGTGACATCTATCGGCAGAATCTGGAATCACTTCCCTAGTGCCTTTGATTTAACATGCTATATATATCTCCATAAGGAATGTATAGACAAATGATAAAATGCCTGATTATATTCAGATATTCATATTGCAACAGGATTCAAGCTCTTATCCTTGTAATATATATAAAAAATGACAACTATATTGGATTTTTCTTGTAGAATTGCAGTGCGGCTAGCTTCATATATTACACCCCTCCAATTAAGTTAGCGACATCTATGAGCATAATCTGGAACCACTCTATTTGGGTACTTTCCAGCTTAACTGGCCTATTGTAATACATTTTGCAAACGTAGCTAACAAATGATTCTTGAGCTTAAAATTAGGATTCACTTCGTCCGAGTTTGATATCCATTTTTATTTTGGTCTTCGGGTGTGGCCAGAATTCGATAAGTTATATTGAAATGTCATACAATTATTTACTTCTAATGCTCAAAATGCTTATATTATGAAGGCTATGTTTTGATTTCGTAAAATACCTATATATGAATATAAATATATATATACTTATATATAAATATATATAAATAGGCTTTTATATATTAACCAGATGGGATGGCCGAATGAGTGTGAGCATCCATCTCCCATGTTGGTGGATCATGGGATCAGGGGTTCGAATTCTGGTTGACTCAAACCAATGACTTACAAATTGATACTTGTCACTTCCAACCAGGCACTCGGCATTGTTAGGATAGGGCAAGGAGCAGTGGAATGATGAAGACCAATCGTCCACAATTGAAATTTCCCCTGTTTAAACAACTAATGTACCCCAATCAAAATAATTTCCAATTGATATCTATTTCATGGGATATGCAGTCGTCTCTAGCCGGTGAGAATATCCCTTCTTCGAACACTAGATACTCTATACTGGGTTTTCTTTAAATTCATTGATTAACCAGGGCAAATGCCATTCGCAAAGAATCGCTCTTCCTTATTCCAGTGTTTTTCTACAAATACCAAACACCAGGATAGGCAGCGATAACTATGGATTTCAAAAGCATCCATTTTCTTTTGTCAGATGGGCTTCCTTCCTACCCGGAATTCCAATCCCCCGGAAGTGGGCAAATTGATTTGGCCAGCGCGTCTTGTCTGGCGTTTCCGGTTGTGCTCCCAAATGTATGTGACTGGTTCTAATGCTGGACATTGACAATCACAACAGGCGTGCTTGATATACATTACTTATGGGCGTTGAGATTAGTGGACCATGGTGTTAAAATGCCGATACACCACAACGGTCATGCAAGTCTATCACACCCAGAGCAGGGGGTGAAGGAGTACCGTATACAAATCAGAGCCATAACTGTTTGTTCCACAAAGGATCCAGAGATCCTGATTACTGTATTCAGTTTAATCTTTAATGGCGCAGAGTTAGTGATATGGGAGAGAATACAAATAAAACAAGACGAGAGCCCCAGAAAGCTATTGATTCAACTTCGAAAGTTGATTTGTCTCCATGATTTAATCTATTGTAAAATTATTCAAATATAGCGGGTATATACAACGAGGTAGGTGAAGTATATATTTTGATTCTTAGATTAAGAATTGATGTGGTCATTGCCATTACCCTGAGCATAAATATACACATATATACACTTTATAAAGACCTACATAATTATATATACATGTTTTTTTGGGGGTACATTAGTTGTTTAAGCAGGGGAAATTTCAATCATGGACAATTGGTTTTCCTCTTTCCAGTGCTCCTTGCCCTATCCTAATATTCTGAGTGCCTGGCTAGGAAGCGACAAGTATACATTTTTAAGTAGTTGGTTTGACTCGACCAGCGTTCAAACCCATGATCCCATGATCTACTAACACAGGAGACGGATGCTCTAACTCATTTGTCCATCCCGTCTGGTGGGTATACATATACATATGCATACATATTTATATATATATATATACATATGTATATATCTGCAAGACGTTTAGCTGAATGGCCTCTACTGCAGCAATGATGTAATGCATATTCTGACAAATAATTGCTTACCCCAAAAAGATAAATAGGTTACATTGATGCCAATATAAATGCTGTGACTACTTCATGATAAGGCTTCTTGTGTTTGGAGGTCACATGCTGGTATGCACAGACAAACAGATGCAAACTCTATATTCAGCACTACTCCTATAATTGCGACAATCATGTCACCAATGACGTCACACACTGACATGAATATTCTACCAGTCTCTCAGACATCAATTTATATTGCGCACTTTGGGGCAAGTCAAAGGAACCCTATTATGACGTTTCGATAATAATAATTGCAGGCAAACCGCAACTATATCCCCTAATGTATGGCATAAATATTATTTATACGAATATTATTGAGAAACTCGTTGGTGGCTGGTTGGTTTGTAATCTGATGTTGAACTTGTTCTACGCTTCTATGGAATTGTTGGAGTAGCCTGGGGAGCCAGTTGCTGAGAAGTAGGATAAGTATGCCCGGACCGAAGGCAACCGTCCAAACATAGTAAGGCATTGGTCAGTTGGCATTAGTAACATCGGATTATAATATTGTTCTGCATATGTTACTAAATATTATATTCCACCAATTTCATTATTTCACTGTAAGGATCTATGCACTAATTAAATATTAGGAGGAGAAATATAGGTTTGCGGATCCTTGTGACCTGGTTCAGATGCAAACTCTTAAATGTGTGACCTTTTGACCCCATGTAAAAAGGGACAGCTGGCAGTCAATCAGGGAATTGACACCGTTTACTCTGACTGACTGTGATCTACGCCTCCCATTGATGCTGACCATCAGCTGGTCAACCCTAACCTTTCACCCCTTATCGACCTCGCCTCCAGATTCACACCTTTAACCCATCCCCTGCATTTCCTACGATGAATAAAGCTAATATTCCTTACACACGGTATGTGGTATGCGGTATGCGAATGCGAATGCGGCAAAAAATCAAAACGCTTGAAGTCAATGGGCTACATCCCTTACACGCGGTATGCGAATGCGAATGTGAATGCGAATGCGAATGCAGCAACTCGATCGGTCCCTGTAGCGATCGGTGCGGCATGCGGCATGTGGTATGCGAATAGAAACATCAGTCGCACTTGTCCATTAGTTTTAGACTAGGAGAGGCGACTGATCATTATGGAACGGTCACACACAGGGGTGCTGAGGGGAAACATCTGGTAGTGGTGGTGGTGGGAGACGCTTGCCGCTTACCGCATAGAAGGAATCCTCCCATTCGCATACCGCATACTGCATGCCACATGCCACATACCGCATACCACATAGAAGGAATCTTAGCTTTAACCTCCACACCCTGTTTGCCAAGACACAGGATGTGACGTAATGAATAGTCAATACAATTATATATGAAAATAAAGAAGGTAGTGGAATTGTAAAGACAAATAAAAGGAGAGATAGGAAAAACGAATAAGAGCAAAATTAAATTTAAGGCGTGCTTTAGTTCCTAATCCCATTATGGGACGGCTCGTTGGATTCTGGAGTGGGGTGGGTGTGAGGTGGGGTGGAGTGGGGTATGGGGCGGTGAGGTGTGTGAGTCGGGTTGGTTTGTTTGTTTGTTGTTGGTTTACGTCCTAGCAACATTGTAAGGTCATATCAGGACGGTTACTGACTTGTGACAGTGTGCACTCATGGTGACTTTATAGTGCTGTCTCACTGGGAAACCAGGCCGCCGGCACCATGACCTGGTATCCCACTCAGTCACATTATCCTGACACTGAGCACACCAGTCATTGCCCTCTCCTAATAATGCCGAGCGCCTGGCTAGGAAGCAACATGTATCAATTTTTAAGCCATTGGTTTGACTCGACCGGGGTTCGAATCCACGAACCCACGATCTACCAGCACGGGAGACGGACTCTCTAACTCATTCGGCCATGCCGTCTGGAGTTGGCTTGGGGTATGTGGTGGGGTGTATGGTGGCTTGTTAGTGGGGCACTTGGGTGGGGGTGGGGGAATGTAGTGGGAGTGGATGGTCGCATGATGTAGGTGTGGATGCTACTCTAGTGGTTGTGTGGTGGGTGATCTCGGGGTGTAGTGAGAGTGTGGTGGACATGGAAATGTTGAGGGAGTTTAGAGGTGGATGTGTGTGTGGCTTGGTGTGTGTGTGTTAGTGTGGTAGCTGGGTGGTGGGTGTGATGGAGTGTGGGTGAGGTGACGCGTGTGGTGGGTATGGGGTTGTTAATAGAGCGTGGGTGTGGGGGGGGTTGTGGGTGGGAGGTGTGGCATCATGGCGGTGGATAGAACGTGTGGTGGGAGTGTGGTGTTCTGGGCGGGTGGTGTAACTTGGTGGTGAGAGAATGTCGGGAAGTGTGATAGGGTAGGTGTGGGAGTGCTGTAGGGGTATGGTGGGTGGGGATAGGAGTATGGTGGGGGTGTTATGGGAATATGAAATAGTGTGTGTGGTGGGGTGGGTGCAGAAGTGTGGTATGGTGGTGGGAGGAAAGGGGTGCGTGACGATGTGGGTGTGGGTGTCGTATGGTTGTGGTTGGGGGTGGGGATGCGAGTGTGGTGGGGTGGGGTGGGAATATGATATGATATGCATTAGTGTGGTATACTGGGGATGATTGATTGGTGTTAAATTGATTGGTGGTTGCTTTACGACGTGTCGGCAGCACAGGCCATATTCATGGCGAGAACTGTTTGTTTTTTATTCAAACCATCGATTTTACATGTAAAAGCATGGAATCATTCATGTGTCAATAGACCCTGGTGGGGATGAGCGGGGGCGATTGTGATTGTGGGTGTGGGTGAGGCTGTGGGTGATCTATGTGTGTGTGGATATGGGTGTGTATGGGCGTGGGTATGCGTGTTTGTGGGGTATGGGTTTGGGTGTGAATGTGGGTGTGGGTGGGGGTGATTGTGGTTGTGGGTGTGGGTGAGGCTGTGGGTGATGTATGTGTGTGTGGGTATGGGTGTGTATGGGTATGGGTATGGGTATGCGTGTTTGTGGGGTATGTGTCTGGGTGTGAATGTGGGTGTGGGTATGGGTTTGGGTGTGGGTTTGGGTGTGGTTGTGGGAATGGGTGTGGGTATGGGTGAGGGTGGGTTATGGGTGGGTAGGTGAATGGCTGTGGTGAGGGTGGGAGTGTGGTGGGGCTGTGGTGGGAATGTGCTATGATGTGTGTAATGGGGTCGATACAGTAGTGTGGTGGATGTAGCAGTGTAGGTGGGGGTGCGGGGGTATGGGGTGTGGAGATTAGGGGGTGTAGCCTGAATGGGGAGCCCCTCGGTTTGAAAAATTAAATATGGCGGAATCAGATTCCCCACCGGATATTTTCGGGTGTCTTTAAAGAAGAACCTGAACCAGTAAAATTCAAAGCAGCTTGTCACGAGTGGATCTGACAACTCAGTGTAGGTGAGTGTATGGGTGTGCATCGGCGTCAGATGTGGATCAGCTTCGAGGGTCACCAGATGGTCAGCACATGAAAGATCGCAAATCTAAATCCATAAAAAGGGCTACTTTAACAAACTGTCACTTAGTCATTCATGTCCATGTTCAACTCTGACGTGATGGTGGGAGCAGGGTGGGTGATTTAGGTAATTTGACAAAGACACAGCAAGTAGTATAAAGGTGGGTTTAATTTCTTAAGCGCGAGTACAAGTTTTGATCATAGAAAGTTCAATTCAAATAACAACATGTTCAATCAAAGTAAGGCCAGGAAGCTTTTAGCCCTAGCCCTCAATGTCACGTAGGGATGGGTGGGCGGCAATTTTAGGGTTCAGTCCATGTCCTCCTCGTGCCCGTGTCGATGTGAGCTCTCAGTGGCAAACCTGGCCTTATATGGGCAGCGACAGCAATTTAGTTCAGAAATTTGTAGATAGACGGCAGTTCGATATGATTAGTTACGTAACCGAGTTTCGTATTAAGAAAGTGAATATAGATGGCGCTAGTGTCCAATGCTTAAGGCAGTGTGGCCGGTTCACGATAGGTGGCAGCATAAGGCCTCCTCAGGCTAGAGGCTATGGCTGTATCGAAAGTCAAATTACCAGTGTTGCGAACATCACGGACAATGCAGCCGATATGATGAGTGACCCCAGCGGATGTAAGTGTCAGTAGATGGAAGTCAGTCCGGGTGTAGGCTAAAATTTAGGCCTTGTATTTATGCGATGCTAAACACGGTATATTTTGCTAATCTAGAGTCAGTTCCAGCTCTCGCCATTGAGCATGTACCAATACTATCCAGCGAGAAGTGAGGCCATAGTTGAACAGCTGGCCAGTGACCAGTTTTGAGGAGAGTTGGTAATCGCAGATAGCCTGAATAAATGTAGTTAATTCTATCAGATCAACTCGCTCTCTTCACCCAATGTCAAAATATTTACCTGTCCACAGCTTTCCATCTTTAACCAAGTACATTGCAACTGTTCCTAATACAGTTCTTATCTCATCCTTATTAAAAAATAACAATGCGACCATGTTTGGCTCTTTGGTGTCTGATTAGGACGACGGTTTATAATCATACCGTTATTGTTATTATTACTGAAGGCAACTGTAATTCCATGAGAGTGGTCCCATAAGTCTGGTATCATGAGGGTAGTAAGATAAGAGTGGTACCATGAGGGTGAACACATCAGTGTCGGACAATGAGTGTGGTACCATAGGTGTGGGCCCATGATTATGGCACGATGAATGTGGGCCCATGAATGTGGTACGATGAATGTGGACCCATGAGTGTGGTGTCATAAGTGTAGTCCCATGAGTGATATACCATAATTGTGGACCCATGAGTGTGGCCCATTAGTGTAGCACATTGAGTTTTGTTTGTTTGTTGTTCTTTTACCTCCTAGCAACATATAAGGTAATATCAGGACTGGTACCGACTTGTGACGGTACACACTCATGGCGAATTTATAGTGCTGCCCCACTGGGAAATCAGGCCGCCAGCACCATGACCCGATATCCCACTCAGTCATATTATCCCGACACTGAGCTAACCAGTCCTTGCCCTATCCTAATAATGCCGAGCACCAGGCTAGGAAGCGACAAGTATCAATTTGTAAGTCATTGGTTTGACTCGACCGGGAACCAAACTCGCGAACTCCCGATCTTCCGCACGCGAGGCCTGTGCTCTGTCGATTCGGCCACCGCACATTGAGTGTGGTCCCATGAGTGTGGTCCTATTAGTGTGGTACCATACTTTTGGTACCATACATGTGATCCCATTAGTGTGGTACCATAATTGTGGTACCATGCAAGTAGTACCATAAGTGTGGACCCATGGGTGTAGTACCATCAGTATCATACGATAAGTGTGGTCGCATCAGTGAGGTACCATGAGTGTGGGCCCATGAGTGTGGTACAATAAGTGTGGTACCATAAGTGTGGAAGCGTAAGTTTGGTCACATCAGTGTGGTACTATGAGTGTGGGTACATGCATGTGGTACCACGAATGTAGTACCATCAGTGTGGTAGTGTACGTTTGGTCACATCAGTGTGGTACCATGAATGTGGGCCCATGCATGTAGTAACATAAGTGTGGTACCATGATTATGGGCGCATCATTTTGGTAGCATATGTGTAGTACCATGAGTTTGGTACCGTCAGAGTGGTCCATCTGTATGGTCATTCTGTGTGGTCCATCAATATGATCCAGATGTGTGGTCCATCAGTGCGGTCTACCAGTGTGATCCATTGCGAAAGTATCACTGAAAGGGGTTCAATCAGGTCACCGACCTGACAGAAACTGATCAGCAGCTGATTAGGAGCTATACAGATCACCGTTTGTTTATGAGCAGATCGTGCACTAGACTCCTCGAACTGATCAGTAAGTATGTTGCTCATAAATGCTGATGAATTGCTCGTACATTGTTCATGAACTATTGTTGCCATACTCCGGAACTGGTCACGAAGATCTACGTCTATCGAAGAACTCCTAATAACTTGGTTAAATAGTATTTATATTGCATTTTCTTTTGCTATGGCCTGCACCTTCTCAATACTGTGCCATTAAAATATGAAAACTTCAGGCGCAGCAACCCACAAACGCCTACTGGAGTGAAAGGAAGCCATGGCTACCATGTTTGAGCTGAAGCTGCCATTATTCTCATCATCAAATCTAATTTTTGCAGAAGCTACCACATTTTTTTTCTTTTTTTTTTCTTGAAGATTTACACTGCCAATCATGGATAAGCCTTAATAGGCTTGTTTTCACCATTAGACAGTTTGTCGATAGAAAGCCCGAGCCTACGCCTTTACCGACCCAAGGGATTTTTAACCTCCCACATGGTATGAGAGCAACTGGCCTTTGATGACGTTGTAAGTTATACACGGCGGTGGAAATCCAAATTGGCAGAGGTGAGGGCACAGGGAATCGAACCACTGAACTTCAGATTAGGAGTCCAATTTAGAAAAAAAGTCAGACACTCTAACCACTCCGCCACAGAGAACACCACATACTCTATATAATGCGCTACTCAATTTGACATGTGAATACTTCAACTGGAATGCACAACAATAAATAGAATTTTTACAAAAGAACAACACATTTGGATTTGTCAAGTTTAGCCCCTGAATCCTTCATATATTCCTCAAGCTGCAAGTACGCTGTTGGAGTATTGTCTTTATGGGATGCCAATGAACTGTTTGATGCACCTCAATATACTACCTAAGACATGGCTCTAAACTCTGCGTGACCTCTTCGTGAACTTATCCTGCCCTGCCCTCTCGCAGTGACCTAGAACCCGCCCCACTCTCACCTGGTCACGTGACTAGTCTTAATCCGAATTGTAATTAAGCAGTGTGCGGAGAGTTAGCAGCTAGCCGAGGAAGAGTTCAGAGGCCGGAACCCTAAACCCTCAGGGGCTTTTGGTCAGATGTCCCATTAGTTAGGTAGTTAGTTAGTTAGTAAGTTCGGCCAGTTCCTGGAGAAGCCATTTTGAGCCAATTTAGAATTAGGCATGCTCTTCATGCTTGGATTTGGAATACTAACAAAGTACCCCCCATACCCGAATTTCTGGTATTTGTAAAGAGTCAACCAGATGGCTAAATAAAAGGGGGGGGGATATACCGGATGCCCACATTTCTTTTAAGCATTTCTTTCTTCTAAGACATAATCCTGTTTGCTTAACTGTAATTAATAAAACATTTTTTGAATTTCTTTAGGATGTTAAAATGGTGTTCTGAATCTGTGCTTAGTTTCCCTTGCTTGTTTAAAGCTGGCTAGTCCGACGAAATATCACATTTTCAATATTCAGCATAGGGGGGAATGCAAATGTTCTATGACTGATCAGTGTACGTGAGCAGGCGCCTGTATGTGTATATATATGTATGGGTTGGTGGTGCCTGAGGGGGTTGTAAATAGACATAGTGGTGCTGGCAGGTCTGGGTGTAAGTGCACTCAGGGCCTACCCCTTCTGCAGGGATAGGGATCACCACACTCAAAGGTCAAGGTTGGTGGTGGCCAAGGGGCCATACAGCTTGTGGTGGTGGGCAGACCACTGGTATCCATGTGTAGTAACAGGGATGTTGCTCGGCCGTGTTGAGTACCCCATGCTACTACAATACTCTTCCCCTTCATATCACCTGCGATGCAGTCATACTAAACCAATAGTATCAACTTATCAACCAACACTAACCAATACTAAGGAAAAAAGGAAGACAAGTCACACAGATAGACAGTGAGGGTGTTGTGCTTTAATGACACCAACACCTGCTCACCTACCAGTGACCCATCAATCTAACCCCTCACCTTCTACTGTCCACACTATGTCTCATTATCAAATTTGCCTGTATACTGAAAGAAGTGCCTACAACCCATGGGACAGGAGTCCTATGGCTGTGTATACACTCAATTTGAATAGGTGAATTTGGCTAGCATCAGACAGAGTGTCTGGGGCTCCTGCTCAAGAGTAGGTCTGTCTCACTCAAGAGCCAAGAGTAGAGTGATCCCTCTCCAGAGTGTCTGGAGAAGCTTCTTGAATAATTAATTAGAATGAGACTTGTGTGGCCATGATAGGCCAATGGGGGTCAGGTGACCGGATCTCCCACAGACAGCCAATCAGACACTCCCCTACAGACTGGCAAGTGCAATGCCCTACTATGGGGGAGTTGCCACCCAAACCAGCCTGCAGGGTGTGGCTCTAAGGAATGTGGTATGGCTGGTGTACTGGGCCCTGGGTCTGGTAGGGGCAAGTAGTTGTATGCAGTTATAATTAGATATATATATGTATATACCAAAAATGTCCTTTTTCTCCAATTGCATTCTTTCTGAATACATAGAGGAACATTTCATCAACCTTGAACTGCTTCATATATAAGAACATCTCTTCATTAAGTTTAGGCATCATGCATGAACATATATCTCACATAGTTTATATCATGTCATCATAGGAGTGGGGGCACCATTGGTTTTAGATTACATAACCTTCTCCCCACTCCAAGCCCAAGAATAATAATGCTGTCTGTCCATATATAATATATAATTCTTTACCGAAAATCCGTATATTTTTACACATGGGGACCAGGAAGACTGGATCCTTATTGGTAGGGCCAAGAATGCTTGTTTCCCATTGGGGGAAAGGGGTGGGGTGATACTCTACAATGAACCCATGTAACCATATAAATAATAACCCAGAGGGCTGGACTCTCTCTCCTTCTTTACACTTTATACTCTTCCTTTCTCTTTGTCTGTATTGATTTAACAATAGCCTGCCTACACAACCACCTATTCGAGCATTGGACTTTACAAAACGTTCTTACTACCCTCAGGAGGTGCCACCCAGGTCCTTTTTTTAGGTTTGTCACGTGATTGCTGGTACTGCTACCCCCCATAGCTTCCGGCCCCCACCCAACTGCAGTGTGGATCTAATAAGCTTCGTCCGAGCATGAATTGCCTCAGTCACCAAGAGAGGAAGTTTCCTTTCACTCGTCCTCAATAGTCCTTGAAATAGAAAGCTTCCATGGCCGGATATATTTATAGATTTATTGCTTTTTCTATAGCGAATTCTGTTCTAGATATCCTCCCCCATAATGGATTCTGTAAATGTTCAATCTTTATAGATTTATTCTAATTTTGTCTGAGCAAATTCTATTCTAGATATCCTCCCCCATAATGGTTTCTGTAAATGTAGCATTTTTATAGATTTATTCTAATTTTTTCTCAGCAAATTCTGTTCTAGATATTCTCCCCCATAATGGATTCTGTAAATGTTGCTTCCCTCGTATTTATATATAGCAGTTATTTTGAAATCCGAAGGCAGAGTGACTGCCCGGTGCAGAGATCGCCCGGTGGTGGCGCTCGACCCCGGCTAGCCGGGGCAAATCCCGGGCAGGTCACCGATTGGACAATAATATAACTAAAAAAGTATACGAAATAATAAATAATAATGAAACTCCGCCTGTTTTTATATCTGCATAATTCATTATACATCCTGTATATATATATATATATATATATATATATATATATATATATATCCCCCATCTGGATTCCGCCGTAGTTTGGGTTTCTGTGTGAAGGTGGCGCCACCTTTCCTATGCAACTCCATGTGTTAGCCACCGTTCCTCTTCCATACACCCAGTGTGCCTCCACTCATTCTTCTTCTATATACCGCATTCTTTTGTCCGAAAGGTCACTGGACCTGCCGTACACCCTCCCTCCCAATACTCTGCTAGACTACTCCTAAACTGCACCTATTCTTTGAAAGATATTTTAGATTTAATCAAGGATGAGAGAAGATAACTATTACAGTCAATCAACCCTAAGTACCATCTTTAGGTATCGAAAAGTAAAGTTTGTTTTATTTAATGATGCCTCTAGAGCACCTTGAATTTTCGTAATATTGGCTATTTGACTTGAAACATATGGCCATTCTAACATATTTCTTTGGAGGAAACCTGCTGCCGCCACATAGGTTACTCTTTCTGATAAGCAGCAAGGGGTCTTTTATATGCACTGTCCCACAAACAGGGCAGCATATACCACATCCTTTGATGATCCAGTTGTGGACCACTCGTTCGAACGGAAAATAACCCAAACTGCAAATGGCTCCACTGAGAAGGATCGATCAGATGACCGCCAGCTCCACAGGTGGACACTCTACCGGTTGAGCTATGTCCCGCTCCCTGTCTTTAGCTATCAGAGTCAACATAGAGCAACACAGATAGATATTCTAGAAGGATATAAAGAAATAATCCACTAGAAAATACATTCCCAAGGAAACAATCATAAACTTCATGCTACTTTTCAGCGTTTTTGATGATCCATTATACCTTATGGAATTGTACGGCGAGAAACCGTAACCAATCAATCAAAATCTGTCCCATTCTTGTCGGACTCTAACCCAGTATGTACGAAATGATCTATGCTGGAGCATTAGACTGAGGTTCGCGTTGCCATTAACAGTTGTTCAAAGTGCAATGTGGATAATATTTTGAAGAGTTCAGGCGCAAAACCCTGTAACCGCCAATCCAGAAATGGAGATAAACATTGGAATCAAGCAAGCCAGGCTACACAAACTTTTTTTACATCCCTATTTTATTTTCAATGCTGCATATTCATTCCACCACAATAGGTGGAATTAGTGAGGATTAAAATTACCTTCAGCTAAAAATCGTTTATTTTCATCATTTGTTTGATTGGCATTTAGTGGATTTTCCGCCTGAACTCTTCATTTTTAGAAAGTGAATATTTTGTTAAGAGATAGCGAATTTCTATCCTAAAGCAAGGTGAGGAGATTTTTGAAATTAAAGAAGGTCCTTCCTTGAAATGCAAAGCTTCTACCATATTTTCGATTGGCAGACGCACAATCGGACCTACAGAGTAGAAACAACTACTAGTACCATATATTTCTCAACTATATATTTCAACTCACTAAACCTTACTGTATCTTTTTCCACTGCGACCAATGCCCAAACGCCCAGAAGCTTTTATAGACTGCATCGATTGCTTCTAGACCGACCAAATTGTGTGTGTCTATTCCTATGGCAGAGATGATGGTATATATTGATGCTCGTCATAGGATGTGACAACATCATATCATATGTACCCAGGATGCATCAATGAGGCAGATTTCTAAGCCCCCTCAAGCTGCTATATGAGGGTTGGTAACCATGAAGGCTAATGTACCGTGAAGGGCGCAACCACAGAGCAGGCCAATTTAGCTAGATAGAAGAACATACAAGCAGGGGCAGCCAGTGCTTCCATAAGCCATAATAAAGTAGCTATGACGCAAGCTAGAAAGTGTACCTGGGGAGGGATAACATAGGATGAGGTACATTCAGTATACTAGACGTGAGTACAATGTCCATAGCTTTGGAAAGCATTGGAAAGGACTAAAGCATTGGTTCTGAATTGGCTACACTTGCCTTTACTGTCAAACTCACTGGGTGCAGTGGCCGAATCCGTAGAGCGTGGGCACCGCATGAGGGAAATCGGGAGTTTGGTTCCTGGTCGAGTCAACCCAATGCCTTATAAGATTGATACTTGTCGCTTTTTAGCCTGGTGCTTGGCATTAATAGGATAGGGCAAGGACTGGTTAGCTCAGTGTCAGGATAATGTGACAGAGTGCGATATCAGGTCATGGTGCCAGCGGCCTGATTTTCCAGGAGGGCAGCATTATATAGTCACCATGAGTGGGCACTGTCACAAGTCGGTGCCCATTCTGATATGACCTTAAATGTTGTAGGACGTAAAACAACAAGAGACTCACTGTCAAAATCAAGACATTTGCTAACCTCTACCATAATTGCATATGTAATATGTACAAACTGTATTTGCTTGTTATTCTGGAAAAAGTGTGGTATTGGATATAAGGTATTCGTTCAGCTTTCGCTTTAAGGACGACGATTCCATGATGGATTCAATTGATGGGAATTGACGCCGAGAGTAAGACCAGTTCCTTCTTACAGTGACCAATTTATCGCAGACAATTTGTCACTTTGCTAACCTCTATCATATTTGCATACTTAATATGTACAAACTGTATGTGTTTCTTATTCTGCAGCAAATTTGGTAGTGAATATTATATGGCATATGTTCAGCTCGCTCTTTAAAGTCGACCATTCCACAGTCGCTTCAACTTATGCGAATTGATGCCGAGACCAAAAGCAGGTCTTCTTACAATGGCCAATTTATCGTAGGAAACGTGTCGCTTGACCAAGTAGGAGGGAAGAAAATGGCCGTGAACTATCAACCAGATATCACTGGCAGGATAAGGTGTTGTTCCCCCACACAGTCCCTGTCTACCTACTGGAGTTATGAAGGTCTGATTTAAGGCAGTGACCGTTGGCACCTGGTCGTTCCAAGTCAGAGATGTTGTTACTAGGATACCAATTCTGCATATATCCCGTCATTTCTGGTCTCCTACAAAATACTTGGGTATTAACTAGCATTCTGGACAAAATGAGATGGAATCATATTCATAGTGATTCCGGTATACACTCAATTGTGATACTAGTCTCATCTCGGAATCTTTTCTTGTCAATGATGCATATTTTACTATAATCTGAAAGTCACGTGAAAATGCCATGCGTCTATCCCATGCAAATAGTAGGCGTGTGCCTTTCTACCGGAGATAATATTCTGGTTTGTATCTGCCCTTGAAATCTTATTGGATTGCTCATTAGCTGATATCCAAATATACATTGAGGATGCATATATAAATGACAGTGTAGACTGTGCATGCACGACTAGGCCTATATGATTACTGCAGGTAGCCAGAGTTGCAGCCTATGACGGTTTTGAGTTTCTGTTATTGCTTAGATAAATATATTAGGCTGGTCATTGTGCATGTTATCGTAACATGATTAATTTGCGTGGTAGAGGCAGGGGGGGCTCACCGACACAACGACCGGATGCCGCCTAGCGTAAATACCCAAACTAACCACCAGCCGGCTGCCTCCGTGGCGCCACATAGCAGCAAAGTCGGAACTACGCACCCCGGCTACAGGAGGAGCCATACCTGAACTTTCCCGCCAAAAACATCACGTGACCAAATTAAAACCAACTGCCTCCACGGCCGCACAACTCCTCCAGGCGGTGACCAGACAACTTCTCCACCGTTCTTCACCCACCCACCCACACCTCGAAGTAATAAGAGTACGGGAAGGGTTGAGGGATCAGTGCTAGTCCATATTTACATCAACGGGGATTCAGGTGCCCACGGACCATTATATTGTCCTCAGCGTAGCACCAAAAAGACATTGACCCTGTCCTGAACTATACATGAAACTGATGAATAAAGAACCATTGTATGCTACTTCCTGTCTCCGCCGTGTTGTGAATTATAGTCTATTTTATTTTACTTTGAAGTAACATTGTTCATCCATATATAACTGTGTAGAGATTTGAAGTGGAAACATACAAAATTAATGTTAGCATACACACCAACTTACTAGACATATATTTGGTTCAGCAGTAACTGGTACTATTTAGTTGTCATTGTATTCCATTTTATGCCACAACAAATGTTCAATAAATGCATCTGGGAGTTTGATGCCCCTGGCTTGCAAAGTTATAAACCACTGCCTTGTGGTGTACAGGTACTTGATAGAACCAACGGCTAAGGGAGCAAAACCTAACAGAAAACCATTCTTCCATGGCAGCGTTAAGGGCGGTGATGAATGGAACTCCCAACATCTCCCGACCAGCCACTGCAGGGAAAAATAGTTTGCGCCTGTCTTGACATGTTCTTGCCAGTGTGAGACCTCTATTTGCTCCCTGAGAGAGTGCTGCTAGTAACTTGCAAAAGCCAGCAGCACTTCAAGACTTTGGAAGCAGCTTTTATGAAATGCACAACCGCACAAAATAGTGGTGCTTAAGAAATAAAAGCAGTCTTTGTCGCATTGCGACTGACAGCATGATGATGATGATGATGACTGGATAGAGTATTAGTTTCAACAGAGACAATTATTGAAAGAGCATTAGTTACAATCCTAGAAAATAGAAAAACAATCTGGAATGTAATGACATTAAGATAACTACATAATCCTGTAATTAGCAATATACAACTTATTCACATCACCTCTTTGATAGAGTATGCGATGGGTATTCAGCACATTCCAGTTCCCCATCTCCATGTACAAACCAAATGTGATCACTTCAATGGCTGGAAGACTAGTGCCTCGGCGCTGACACAATATGTGTTCAGGTGAATAAAATATTTACACCCCACAAATAAAAAAAGGTATTCAGAAAACCAAGATCTGCATTATCTCTAAATAGATCTCGCCAATCCTAGCCTAGATAGACCATCTACGATTCGACATGAGGTTAGCCTCGAACTACTTTCAGATGTGAATGTCGAAATGAGTAACAATGAAACATACCCCCACTCTACAACCAAAATTCCTTTAGGGGAATTTCATTGATCTAAAATCTAAACTGTCTTTTGAAATAAGGCATTGACCGTTGCCTTTCAGGATACATTCGAAGCTGGTTATCTGAACCTAGCCTCAAAAGCCAGATTCCTGCTCTCAGATGCGACATTTATCGGAGAATATGAGATGGGCTTAGTTAAAGGGGCAACTCCATTTACGCAATGCTGTGATCTGCTGTCAAACACAGTTAAATAAATCAGCAACACTTGAGTGGCAATACTCCCACACAGTGGTGTGCCTAGGGTGTGCCAGGTATGGCACATGCCCTGGGCGCCACTTGTATCGTGGGTGGGGTGGGGGGGGGGCACTGAGCAGGTTCTACTAACATTATCTGAAATCAGAAGTTTGGACAGGGGCATAATTTTAGTTTTGGAATATAGTATATGTCCCAATAGATGCACACTGCGCGGGTGCAGATACATGGATGTGTGTCTATTCAAAGTTACTGAATTTTATGGATTTGTTTTTGTTGTACCTCTGAAATAAAATTGGATTGTCTTATTTTATGTGCATTCAATCTGAATATGATAGTACATTTTTATTTGTTTTTGTCATGCCTCTGAAAGAAAGTTGGATTGTCTTATCTTATGTACATTCAGTCTTATTATAAACGTAATTTTGCATGTGCTTTCAATCTTGAAATGGGGTGTGTGCTTCTATTGGGTAGCATGCTTCTATTGGGACATATACGGTAGGCGCTATTATCCATAGACACACCACTGCTTCTTAAGACCAAAGAAATTGCGAGAGATTTAGATTGAGATTCATTCTAGCATTGCGTGTAAGGCGTTGCCACAATAGCTGCACCAGTGTTGGAAAAACGGGTGTGTACTCACCATATCCTTATCATTGAAGGAACTGAGGCTGATGATGTAGATGTCGACAAATACTATTGTGCTGTAGTCTGTGGTGGAGAGAACAGAGACATGTACATTATTATTCAAGTCAAGTTGGAGGACAGAGAGTTACAACACCAAACAGAGGGATATGCAAAGCGTGGACAGTCTACATTTGACGCAAAGAGCAAGACAGTTGACAATATCGGACGTGACAGGATACAACACCAAACAAATTACAGAACTGTAATGTGATACCTGGATATGAACATGAAGGCCAACAAAAGGAATTGGTGATCGTCCCCGCATGTGCTTTAAAAATCGCTCGCCCCTGCATTTAGCTTGGATAGAATTTACATATTATTAAAAAACTTAGTGGGATATGAATCAATCTGTATTTTTGGTGGGCTAAATGAAATCAATGCGGAAAAAGAGGTTTGCTACTGAGTAAAATATTTGACTTCCAGAATTGAAACTCCCAGAACCGCATGGTATACAGGCCAAATAAATATATAAATATAACACCGCCCGCCCGACCCGGATTTGTCTGACCAAAAGGACGATCACCACCTTTATTTTTAATTTGGCATAATCCGGAATCTACACCTAATATCTGCACGAATTTTGAATGCCTACAATTCCTTCACTATTTCTCTAGATTGACAATTTGATGTATGTGACATTATTTGTATTTTGTGTGTGCACATCTGACACCATGTAATGAACGTGTTGACACTTCGAGTCGTGTGATGGAACTGTTTATTTACCACATATTACCCAGCATCCTCTAGTCATGACGTCACGGTTACATATGACCTGGATACATCACAGTACCCTCCCATGCACGACCATGAACGGTTACTATTGCATCCATTAAAGTAATTATTAATTAAAAGAACAACGCAAACACGTTGATTAGTTATGATTGTCAGCCAACGCTGTGTCTGGTGTAATTAGCGAATGCCTAATGATTTCTCCACCTCAACAGTTTGACATGTGTTCGGGTAGTGTGGTGGTTTAATTATCCGATGGATCGTGCCAAATACACCTATGGAGAATATCGTGCTGTTGCAGCGTCTTGTAGTTCTTAACTGCACGAGACAACCAATCAATGCTCATCCTACGAGGGCGACTAGGCGCGGTGGAGTGGGAGGATCGGAATTAATGGCGAACAGGACCTATGCATACTAACATCATTTGCTCTTGAGCTTTCGTTTCTCTTGAGAGGATCAAAATGAGAATAATAAGAAGTAGAACAAAACCATTTCGATAAACAAATATTAAAAGTAATAATTTTAATAAACCACTTTGCGACAGACATATATGATTGTGGATGAACTAACTGTTAGGTGCATACGAGGACGGGGCGGGACGGTGTGGGGGTGTGTGATTATGACCTATGGTTTGTGATGGCGCTTCTGGCTCCATCGGTTATACCAATGGGACTATCTGTTTTGTATTCTAGGGCTGAAACATACAAGGACTGGAGGGAGGATGGGGCTAGTCAACCTCATTTATATAGGTCATCTGCTTGCTTACCTAGTTACCAGATATGTATGTACAATGGAACCTCCTATACCTGCAGAAACACCAACATATAGATGAGGTCTCTTGGTAAAAGTAATATCTATATATATATATATATATTATATATATACATATATATATATATTGCTAGAGCTGTGGTATGAGTGGAATTCTCAGATACCTTTAGTGCTGATTCTTCACTGCCTTCATACATTTGTTTCCCATCGAGCATCTTCCCCCTTTACATTTCTCCATTATTGTGTTCTGTTAAAATGCGTTAGGGATGCATAAACAGGCTGATGGCCAAACTGTTCTTGTCTTCAACGACGCAAACATTCTGCCACCATCATAGGACAATAAATGACATTGCCTTTTCGCACTATTTAAATCGATACCTATCTTTGATCACTGTGTAAAATATTCCGATAATCAGCAAGAAGGGAATGCAAATGTTCTATTAGTGATCAGTGTATGTGGCCAGGTGCATATATATATATATATGGGTTGGTGGTGCCTGAGTGGGATGTAAATATACATAGTGGTGCTGGCAGGTCTGGGTGTGATTGCACTCAGGGCCTAGCCCTTCTGCTGGGGTAGGGGTCACCACACTCAAAAGGTCAAGGTTGGTGGTGGCCATGGGGCCATACAGCTACTAGTGGTATCAATGGAGACCAGGAATGCTGGATCCCTATTGGTAAGGCCAGGAATGCTCGATTTCCATTGGGGGAAGGAGGTGGTATGATATTCTACAATGAACCCATATAACTATATAAGCAATAAACCAGAGGGCTGGATTCTCTTCTCTTCTATTATACTTTACTCTCTTCCTTTCTCTGTGTATGTATTGTTTTACTCATAGCCTACGTACACAACCACATATCAGAGCATTTGATTCTACAACTGGTTTCCATCTTATATACTGGTGCACCAATTATTTATCTATATGGGCCTTTACCCATTAGCAACATAACAACCGGCTATCTTTGACAGGAGCTGTTGTGACCTAATTAACTTAGCAAGGGTGTGTTATACCTGATTTCAGCTGATGTAGCTTGGACGCTTTCATTTTAACACATTCTGTAAATAACTAATTAGCATAAAATTACACCACTCCGAAGGAGACTAACCGCATCATTTACTCCATAGCCATTCTTATGCTATTCACCGGAAACAGCGGCGGAATCGCTAAGAGCACTGGTTTCCCGGGTTGAAGGTCAAGGTTTCGAATCCCGCCATAGTCAAGCTAATAACGTGCGAAATTAGTAGAGAACTGGAGGACATAAGATAGTTATAAGAAAACAATACAGTTAAGATATCAATATCAATGGATTCTGTAACTTTATTACATGACTGTTATAGATCAGACGAGATGGCCGGATGAGTTGAGCATCCTGTTTTCGGAGATCAGGGGATCTAACCCATGGGTTCTTGGGGTTGAACCCTGGTGGAATCAAACCAGTGACTTAAAAAAAGTGATACTTGTCGCTTCCTAGCCATGCCTTCAGCATTATTGGGATAGGGCAAGGACTGGTTGGTACAGTGTCAAGATAATGTGATGAGTGCGATATCAGGTTGGTGGCCTGGTCTCCCAGTGGGGCAGGACTATAAAGTTGCCCTGACTGCGCACTGTCACAAGTCGGTACCCGTCCTGGTATGTCCTAAAACGTAAAAACAACAAACAATCAAAACATTCCCGATAAGATCGTAGATGTTGCCAGGACGTAAAACTCCAAAAATACAACCAACCAAGGTGCCGATGAATACGCAGTCAATGTTACTGAATCTCTCCACAAAACTCCCACCGCGATGGCTGCTCGCTGTATGCTGGTATTTTGTCAGCGTGCTGCAATTTACCCATTACACACAGGTGTCTCCGACAATATGATTGTTGAATTGGACAGTGGCTTAGGGAGTGGCTTCCATAATGGCTTCCAGATGGCTTCGGCTAAAACATCATCCTTTGTGAATGACATCACCTCACTGGGTCTGAGAGCTCTGTTCAGCTTCAGACAAAGTCTGGATTAGCCTCAGTACTGACACCATTAAGATGCCTGGAAGTGAGACAGGTGTTTAGTCCTCCCCCACAACCTTCACCCCCCAGCGCTACCCCCCACTGCTACCCCCACTGCTACCCCCACTGCTACCCCCCCCCCCCCCCCCCCCCCCCCCCCGCCCCGCCACCACATCCGCCAGCTCCATTGCCGTGAGAGCTGTCAGGAATGTGATCTGTCTTCCTTTAAACCATAAGATAGCAACCTTGTCAAGGCGACCCTACGTATTTACAGCCACTTATAAATCTGAGGGAATACTTCCAGAGCAGGATATAATTCAAATCTACAAATTGATTGTGTTCTATTTCCAGGATGGAAAGGGTTCAGGAATGAAAGTTAAAAATAGGTTAAATCAATAGGTACGCTTCTCGCCCATCCGACCCACAGTTGGTCCGCGTGGTGGCGCCACTGCTCTTAAGACCCACACATGAAGGTGTGTGGACAGATGATGGCGTGGCCAGTGAACTGCCACCATGTAGATAGGCGCCTTCTGATAGTGCCAGTGTTACGTCCTAGCAACATCTAGGGTCATATCAGGACGGGCACCGACATTTGATTTTGCACACTCATTACGACTTCATAGTGCTGCTCCACTGAGAGACCAGCCCACTGGCAAAAAGACCTGATATTCCACTCAGTAAAATTATCCTAACACTGAGCCAATCCGTCCTTGACCGCCGTCACAATGAGCTGAATTCCCACTCAGTCAAATTATCCTGATACTGCGCTAACCAGTCATTGCCCTCTCCTATTAATGTCGAGCGGCATGCTAGGAAGTGACAAGTATCAATTGTTTAAGTCAGTGGTTTGACTCGACTGGGATTCCAACTCCTGACCCTCCGCCCGGAAGCCTGCGCTCTACCGATTCGGTCATGGCGTCCGGTGATAATGCCAGTAGCAATGATGTCCTACACGGCAGGTAGGGCAACGTTACACCGCCAGTATTTCTGGAATGGAACGTTCAATTGGGTGGTTGGGTGGTTGTTGGAGGTTTACGTCCTGGCAACATTTAAGGTCATATCAGGATGGGTGCCGACTTGCGACAGTTCATACTCATGGCGACTTTAGAGTGCTGCCTCAGTGAGAAATCAGGCTGCCAGCACCATGACCGGATATCCCACATTACACAGTTACATTACTGACACTGAGCGAACCAGTCCTTGACCTATCATATTAATGCCGGGCACCAAGCTAGGAAGCGACAAGAATCTATGTTATAAGTCATTGGTTTTATGCAATCGGGAACCGAGCTCACGATCTTCACACGCGAGGGCCGCGCTCTACTGATTCGGCCACAGTAACCCGGTAGAGCTGGGAGGAGATGCGACGATGCGTTACCATAGTTAGGGGGTCCCTTTTCTGATCAGGGCGTGGGTCAAATGATATGTATTAGTAGGCGGCGCAAGGGATTGATGATGGGCAGGCTGCTGTGAATGAGGTAATGAACGTGCTGATAATGGAATAGTGGCTGCTGACTGGGGTGGGGTTTAGTGCAGAAAGATGTGTGTGTGGGGGGGGGGGGGTGGATTGGCGGTTGTCGGGGTTTAAAGAGCAGGTAGGGCCGCGAGGTGGGTGGGTTTGGGGGCGGGGATGGGCGGGTGGGGCTAGATGGGGCGGGGTGGGACGGGGCGGTGTGGGGACAGGGCGGCAGGGCGAGGCGGGGAGTTGTGGGGCGGGGGACGGAGCGGGGCAGGATGGGGCGGGGCGGGGCGGGACGAGGGGCGGGGAGAGTATGGGTGTTGGAGGCGGCTCACGTTGCCGATGTAATCAGATTAGGACTCGATCAACCCCCTCTAATTCGCGGCAAACTGATAATGCTATCAGGCAGTGTCTTGTAGGCAACGTCCCTCGCCACGCCGCCAGGGGACCACGTCACGTGACGCGGCTGGATAAGGACTGGTAGGTGGCGGGTATAGGGGAAGAGGGCAATATGGGAGTCTGTACTCTGTCAAGCATAGGCCAGTCAGTAGTCTTCCCGATCAGGAAGAGCTACGCTAGATACAATGTTTTAAACCCCATTCACATGCCGTTGGAAATGCCATCCCCTGGTTTGTTCCTACAAAATGTTGGTTGGTTGTTGGAGTTTTACGTCCTAGCAACATCCTGAAAGTCATATCAGGACAGGTACCAACTTGTGACAGTGTGCACTCATGATGACTTTATAGTGCTGCCTGACTGGGAAATGAGGCCACATGCACCATGACCCAATATCCCACTCAGTCATGTTATCCTGACACTGAGCAAAACCAGTCCTTGTCATATCCTGTTAATGCCGGATGCCAGGCTAGGACGCAATGAGTATCAAATGTTATAAGTCATTGGTTCGACTTGACAGGGAACCGAACTCCCGATCTCTCGCATGGGAGGTCCACATTCTACCCAATGTCTTGATACCATCAGGTGTAGGTCTTCTATTAAGTTGCGAATAAGTGTATATGTTTGTTTGTTCGATGGTGCTTTATGTCCTAGCACAATGTACGGTCATATCAGGATGGGTTCCGACTTATGACAGTGTGGACGCATGGCAACTTCATAGTGCTGCCCGAATCAGAGACGAGTCCACCATGACCCGATATCCTACTCAGTCACAGTATCCTCATACTGAGCTAACCAGTCCTTGCCCAGTCCTATTATTAATGCTGACTACCAGGCTAGGTCTCGACCATCATCATTTTTGTAAGTCATTGATTTGACTTAGATGGGATTCAAACCCCCGACCTTCTGCTAGAAAGCCAGCCTTCTTACCGATTCGGCCACCATATCCGGTGGGAGGTTGGTCAGCTTGGTGAATGTTCCTCCATCATGACATATCTGACAAAGGAGGATAGTGAGTTGTGTGCACATTTAACTTGCCATTGTCACCAACTATCGTTGTTCAAATCGGAGTAAAATAACATGCCAATCATACAAACTTGAACTCATACCTGCTTAGTTATACGTTCAACTCCTTGCGAACCTTATAGCACATACCATATCGCGTTATTTCGTTCAAGTCAGAGCAAAATATAATGTAAATCATGCGCATTTAAATTTATACCTGCTTAGTTATACAGTAACACCTTTCTAAATCGACCGTCCTTGGGACCGACGTTAAGTGGTCCATTTAAGGAGGTAGTCGGTTTAAGGAGTGAGAATATGATTACAATCGCATTGCTGGGAGCCAAATAAAGCGATCGGTATAGGGCTGATTGATTAATTGATTGGTTGTTGCTTTACGCCGTGTCGGCAGCATTGGCCAGATTCACGGCGAGGTCGATATAGGGCAGTGGTCGATGTCTGGAGGTTGCCGGTTAGGGAGGTTTTACTGTACTTTCAACTCCTAATTCCTAGCTTCTACATGGCTTTCTATCATTGCGATTGTTATACAAATTACAATACTACCATATCGTGTTATTTCACCTTTTAGTTCTGGCTGCAGCAGACAACTATAATAGACCACAGCTGCACGACAGAACTCGATTTGCGAAATCAGAACTCTAGCATTGTTTCAGGAAACCAGGTGAGGACAAAACAAGATGGTGATCAGCAGGAGTTGAGGAAGGGTTGCATGCCTGCATTCAGACGCGCGACACACCGGCTTCATAGTATGGAACAAATGACTGGGCGATTTTAGCACGCTGGTTTATTTTTGTCTCGAGGCATATTCATTTGCTGTCTATGCAGTAGGTGCACTGTTTGGTTTCCTGCCCGTATTGAAATTAGTAGATGTGATGGCCATTTTTCTTTAGAGCGCTGCATGGCTTTCGGTGCAGCAGGTCATGGGTTCAAATCCTGGCTGATTCAACGAAATCACTTATTAGATTAATATGTGTCGCTACCTAGTCTGGCGTTTGCTATATAAATAGGAGGGGGCAAGCACTGCTTTCCTTAGTATGAGGATAATTGGAAATTGAGTTATGGTGCCAGCAGTCTGGTTTCTCAGCTGGGCTAGCACTGTGCAATTCATCATGAGTGCTGAATGTCACATGTCGGTGGCAGCGGGACTGTACCACCTCATATAGTTTACTTAATAAATTCTATCAATTACTAATAACACTTTTCTTTTTCTATGGGAATCTGTTTCCCTTGGCCACAAATACATAATTGTGAGCTTTTTAATTTAGTGAGTGTCTATTGGCACATAATTGATTGTCTGCGTTTACATGTAAAAGCGATGGTTTGAACAAAAAACAAACATTTCTCGCCATGAATATGGCCTATGCTGCCGACATGGCGTAAAGCAACCACCAATCAATCAATCAATCACATGTTGGCACCAGTCGTGATCACAAACTGAATAGACCGGCATTGACTAATAGAGCAGGTAGTGCCTACCAAAGGTATGATGCAGAAGAGGAGTAAAGTCCTGGTGCTCAATACATGATATTCCAAAACAGCCCCTTGTCAACTAACTCCCTACAAGTCCAGTCCCTTCTATTCTAAGCAGATCCAAGAAATCACCATTTTGATATCGGCTTTGTGCATGATCGACTGTTTCTGTGGAAACGGGCCCCGCAAACTGTGCATAACCCAGGCTTGATCTGGCTTTGCATATTACACAACCACTTCCTTTGGTGATAGTGGAATTGCGGCGTTCCAACAAATATTAATAGATTTTTTTTTCAACTGGCATTATGTTGGAACCCTACACCCTCTGATTTATCATAGATCTGCATTTATATAATGTCCTGTTCATAACACTGATATTTTCATCGATATCCGATAAAATCGATAAATAAACTCCCAAGATATCTACTCGAGATGGGTACGTATTAGGAATACGTGGATGCGCATGTGCATGATCATATCACTTTTACATAGCGAGGGTATTTGAAATAAGATTGCTCTTAATAGACTTCATTCAAAGCCCACTCCTAAGGATTCTAGCGAGACCACAACGGCCAGGAAGTTGCTATGTAGGGCTGAATCCAGTGCGAATGTTGCATGCAACCCACCCAACTCAACGGCATCAACAGATACTAACCTAACTTAATGTACGCGGACCCATTGTCCTACTCTACCAGACTCCTCACGAATCAACCAATCAGAAGCTCCGTAAGTACGATATAGTAAGCAGCTATTTCAGTGCAGTTACTTCAAGTTGCGTAGTCTGATTAAAGCATAACATGTTCAAAATCAAAGCACTTATATAGATTTTGATTCCACGTACCCACCTTAGATCTTGGTTATTTTTTAAGCATCGAGACATATATTAAGTTTATTTAATCAAACTTCTTAGTACTGAAACCTAATGCGTCAGAATGTTGAGATGGTTACCACCATTTTTTTTTTTTTTTTACTAAATGTATTTTATTCAGCGAATAATGTATTTTGTCAGCGCAGCGCACTGGTCTTCCGGCCGTTATCCTACTCAGGCCGGAAGGAGGAACATTCACCAATTAAAGTGGCATGTTTTCACTTCAATTATCCCCGTCCTGATATGACCATAGATGTTGCCAGGACGTAAAGCTCCATACACCAACCAATCAACCAACTTCAATTATTTCCAAAGTTCGTCATTTAAATAATAAAATATGCTCGATTATATCGATCAACCTAATCTATTTATCTCACACAGTGGCACAACTCAAAGCCATCGGACTATGCAGCTTTAATGTAATTGCAAAACTAGTGAGTAGTTAAGGAAGTGTGCTGTCGGAATTATACAGGGTGACCGTACTACGACTGGCATGTAAACCCTTTGTAAAGTCGCCGGCTGGTGGTGTGAGTGGTGTGGACAGGCTAATGAGAAATCAATACAGGTAATGAAGGAAAGTAGAGAAAGAGTGAAGGGTAGGAGAGCTAGACTCGTGGGGCCATATGCAGGAGTCAGTGTTATCGAGGAAAAACGGTGTTTGGCGGGAATTCCGGTTTAGCGGCGAAAAATGGTATGCACGAGTTAGTGTTAGGCCTAACACCAAAGGCTGAACCGGTGTTACCCTACCCCTAAGAAATATTAGGTTTAGCGAGTTTATTAGGCCCAAATCTATTCAATGCTGTCATATTTAACAGAATTAGATACGCAATAAGTGAAATTTATTCAAATTAACCCTAAATTTGAACCCTCCTTAAGGCTACCGCCGCATTGGTGGCGATATTAATAGTTATATTTTCGAATCGACGAACGTAAAGTAAACAAATCGCCGCCGCCGCCGCATCGACGTTGCTTTCCATACTGGCGGCGGCCGCGGTTTGTTTACTTTACGTTCGTCGATTCGAAAATATAACTAGTAATATTGCCGCCAATGCGGCAGTGGCCTTAATAACGCTTTGAATTGAGGGTTAAATTGATAAAAGTTCACTTATTGCGTATGTAATTCTGTTAAATATGATCGCATTCAATAGATTTGAGCCTAGTATATGGCTACAAATGCAGAGGGATTTCCCAAATCTATAAATAAATTCACGTTTACCTATAATGAAAGTGTTACGTGCTCCTGCATACGACTTGACACAGTTCCCGACTTTGGTGATAGCTAAACGGTAACAGGCTCTAACACCAAAACCCGCTAACAATGACTCCTGCATACGGGCCCTGGTTTATTATCTTATATAGGTTTCTAGAATCCAAGATGGTGGTGGTTACATGGGTTGATCTCCCAATCCATAACAGGTATTTATCTACCCACCAATCAGACTTCAATCTCTTGTATCCAAGGCCTTGTCATGCTGGCTACAGTGCCTTGTGGTGTGTAGTGATCCAGAAATAACACCTGGGGGGAGGGGGTAATTGAGGCAACTCCTCCAAAGTCTGTATCTAAGAAGTGACACTCCTCCTCTATACTATTTTACTATACAATTTCTATGAGTAATATTTTACCAACTCCACATATCCCTCATATGCCTTCGGGTTTTATATATTACCATTCGCCATTATATAGATAAGTTGCAATTTATTATAGTAGAGTTCATATATCCTCATGTCATTATATCGGAAAGGTTTACACCTTGTCACTACCAGACACCGGTCGTGGCTTATGGCATTAATACAACATGACAATTCTCCAATTGAAACACTAGTAATAATGAGTTCAACTATGTGTGGGGCGTCACAGTCTTCCAGCTGAGAAAACGCAGCATCAGTGTCCACACCAGTTCGCCCAGTCCACGTTAACAGGGTACATGGGGACTTGATTGGTTGGTTGGTTGTTGGAGTGTTATGTCCTGCCAACATGTGAGGTCATATCAGGATGGGTCACGACTTGTGACTGTGCACGGTCATTGCGAGTTTATAGTGCTACCCTACTGAGAGACCAGATTGACCTGATATCCGAATCAGTCACATTATCCTGACACTGAGCCAACCAGTCATTGCCCTACCTTTATTTGTATTCTTTTTTCTCTTGAACATTTATACTGCATATCATGGATAAGTCTGAATAGACTTATTTTCAACATTACACAGTTTGTCGATAGAAAGCCTGAGCCTACACTCTTACCGACCCAAGGGATTTTTAACCTCCCACACCACATAGACGTGGTATGAGAGCAACCGGCCTTTGATGACACTGTCAGTTATATACAGCAGTGGACATCCAAATTGGCAGAGGTGGGGGGCATGGGGAATCGAACCACCAACCTTCAGATTGGTCGTAATGCGAAGCATTACGTTTGATGCGAGGAGAGGAAGAGACCCTCCCCCCGCCCCGCGCTGTCGCGCTGCTTTCTCACCTCGGCAGACGGCGCGGCATGCCGCCCCCTCCCCCGCCCTCCGCGTCGCGCGGCGCTCACAGCCTCACCCGACGCCGCTGCTCGCCACCTGTCGCCCTCCCCCGGGCCGGCAGCTTTCACACTCACCTGCTGTCGCCCCTCCCTCTCCCCTTATAAGGCCGCCCCCTGGCCTCCCTCAGGCACTCGCCCTCCTGCCGCCTCCCAGATCTCTCCTTTCTTCAACTTGGCTACTCCACCTCGGACCTCTGCCCCAGCTCAGCCTCAGGATGCCTCGAGGAAAAGGACGACGGAAGGGATCCCGGGCCGCCCCCGGCACCCCGGGGCCCTCTCCAGCAGCCGGCCGGGGCGACTCCCCGGCCTACGCTCCGGCGTCCCCCGCGGCGCCCTCGGGCCGCACCTCGGGCCCCGAGATCTCGACACTGCTGGAGGCGCTTCACCGTATCCAGCTCGACCAACAGCACTCCGCCGCCGAGGCGCGCCAGGCGACGGCCGACCTCCACGCCCGGATCGACTCCCTGGAGACCGGGGGGACCCGCCCGGGGACCCCCTCATCTCCCCCGAGGCGCCAGGCCGCCCCGACGCCTCGGGCACCTACCGCCACCGCAGCCCGGCCCCCCGCCGCCGCCTCAGGCGACCCTCCCCGGAGCCCGCCGCACCCGGACTACCAGAGGTACCGTCACCTCTCCAGTCAACCACCACCCGCCACCTCGCCGGCCTACCCCGAGGAGGCCATCCGCCACAGCCCCGCCTCCGCGGCCGACGCCGTCCGGGAGATACTGGCATCCGCCGAGGCGCGCCACTCCGTGAGGCGCCAGGGGATCCCGGCCAACTACATCTTCCCCTCGGACCTGGTAAAACGAGGGGCCGAGAGAAAGCCGGTGAAGAGGGGAGAGGCGACAAAGGACGAATACACCCTCGCCCTCCTCACCCTCATCGACCATCCCGACTTCCCCGCCCACTCCGCCCAGGGACTCCACCACCACCACCTAGCAGTCTGCCGGGACAACCTCGTCTACCCCTGGGCAACCGTCCGCCGGTACTCAGAGACCCTGTTTACCGCCATCGCGGACGGAACCCTCCCCCAGGGCTGGCATGACCCGGTAGCCCTCAACCTCATGAGGCTAGACTGCCTGGCCATGCCCGAGGAGCAAGCCACCGCCGCCCCTGCCCGCCTACCCGACCCTCTCCACCGAGGCGCCCACCTCCCCCGACCCCAAGCTGACGCCCGCGCCACCTACGACAGGGAGACCCACGGCGCCCCCTGCCCGGCCTGGAACCGCGCCCCCGCCTCGTGCGATCGGGCCCGCCTCGGGGAGGCCCACGGTGAGGCGGGGGACATGCGCCGTCACGTCTGCGCATACTGCGCCAATGTGAGGCGCCTCCTCACCATGCACAGCGAGGCCGACTGCATCACGAAACAAACCCGTGAGCGCCAGACCCCCCCCCACCACCTCGGCGGATTTTTGATCCGCCGGCCTCCCCCCGGCCGGCCCGGGGGGACCCCTCCGGCGCCTCACCCTCACCACTGCCGACAGCCCCGCAAGCCCCGCCGACAACCTCCCAGCGACCATCGATCGCAGCGCCGCCAAGTCCCAGCCGAGGATCATCACCTCGGGCATCACACCTCGGACCGCATCCCAGCCCAGCCTCAGGAGGAACCCTCTGCCACCGATCCTCACGACACCGCCTTCAACACCGCCGCCCAGACCCCGACCACCACCCCATCCAGCCCCGAGGACTTCGCTGCCCCCCTGATCGACCCTCGTCGGACCTCCTCACCGGATCCCGCCAAGGAGCGGGCCTCCCCCTTTTTGGCCGCCCGCTCCCTGTCGACGCAGGCCCCGGACACTCCCCGCCCCGAGAGGGAGCCTGACCCCCGACACGGCCCACCTCTCGGCCGGCCCGCCCCACCTGCTCCGCCTCGGGCGCGCCGCCAGCCCTCTCCGCCCAGACCTCCACCTCCGGACCCCCGCCTCGGGCGCCCCGGCCCCCCGCCTCGGGCGCGCCTCGAGCCCTCCCCTACTTTTGGTGGAGGGCTCCTCGGCACCCCCTCACTCCACTGACATTTGAACTCTGTTCCTATATTTACTCCGCTCTTCCTTTATTTTATCCATTGTTCATTATTTACTTCTATTCCTCGTTTACCCTGTTTACCCTGTATGCCCTGTTGCTTTCTGAGGCGAAAATAAAAACCTTTTATTTCCACCCCCGCCTCCTCTCTTCCTTTTCGCGCATCGGTCGTAATGCGAAGCATTACGTTTGATGCGAGGAGAGGAAGAGACCCTCCCCCCGCCCCGCGCTGGTCGCGCTGCTTTCTCACCTCGGCAGACGGCGCGGCGCGCCGCCCCCTCCCCCGCCCTCCGTGTCGCGCGGCGCTCACGCCTCACCCGATGCCGCTGCTCGCCACCTGTCGCCCTCCCCCGGGCCGGCAGCTTTCACACTCACCTGCTGTCGCGCATCAGGAGTTGGACCTAGACAAAAGTCAGACACTCTAACCACTCTGCCACAGAGAATACCACTAGCTAGATATAATGTCGAGGGCCTCGCTAGGAAATGACAAGTTTACACTTTTAAGTCATCGGTTTGACTCTACTAGGATTCAAACCAATGGGTTCGAATTCCACGATCTACCAAATACGAGAGATGGACGCTCAACTAATTCGGCCATCCCGTCTGGTAAGGGACGTGATTAAGTTCATCACAAATCTCCCGGCTCTGGGCCAGTGAGCCGTCAGTCACAATGGTGGAAAGACTGGAGAATAGATAGATGAACCTGCCAGACCCGTACGCTACATACCAGCGCCAACACACCGAAAGCAGCGCCTTTCTTGTTCTTCGCTAAATGAGCATTTATTTTTGGAATTTTACATAAGAATCATCATTACGGCTGATTCAGAGCAGGGGATTTTGTAACTAATCTAATTTGGTTTCCGTTGTTATGGAGCTCTCACGAACATGTGCGTGACTTTACAATATTATATGAGTACAATTCCAGCCGCTGTGCCGGTGTAGTAAGTTGAAAACACTACCCCACAAAAACACTACGGTAGTGTTTTGAACCTAGGTTCAAAACACTACGGTAGTGTTTTGAACCTAGTTGAAGGTAGGTTCAAAACACTACTGTGGCCACGCTCAAACACACTATCATTAAGTTCAAAACACTACCCCTAAGTTCAAAACACTACTCTAAAAGAAATGTTATAAATGCTGCATATTCAGTTTCATTTCTAGTAGCGTGATGCAGTATGCAGTAAGGTGGGGCAGTAGGGGTTGTTGTTGTTGTTGATTGTTGTTTTATGTCCTAGCAACATCTAAGGTCATATTACTATTTATTAGGGCGGGCACCGACTTGTGACAGTGCACACTAATGGATACATTAGGCTACGTTATGGTGCAGTCCCACTCGGACGTGTGCGCTGTTACAAGTCGGTGCACATCCTGGTATGGCCTAGGGTCTTACTGGGGTGTAAAACTACACCAACCACCCAGCCTCCCCCGGCCCTCTCAGAGGACTGTGGTTGGACTCTTAGGCTGCCTTTTTCCTTTCTCCCCCCCCCCCCCCTCCCCTCTACCCCTCAATTCCTCTGATCACTACACACCGGAAGCCAACTCCCGACCACATGGGACTGCTTTAGGCCCATTCAGTGGTGCAGCTTTGCAGCCTTCAGCGCACCAATGCGACTGAAAACTCCCCAAAACAACAAACAACAAACACTCGGAGCAGTTTACTTTTTAGCGAGACGTCGGGAAGCGTTACGCGCGTGTTCCAATATTATGGCGACAGTCAGAAGCACGTCGACATCGCTGGAATAACGTTATGCGAACACTAGGCAAACGGTTGCTTTGTTGTTTTACACCCTAGCTACATCTAAGGTCATATGATGACGCCACGCCAAACTTTTACCACGACATCATGCTACTGCCATGTCATGTGTTTTGAACTTGGGTAGTGTTTTCAATGTACGTAGGGGTAGTGTTTTGAACTTAACGGTAGTGTTTTGAACCTAAGCTCAAAACACTACGGTAGTGTTTTGAACCTAGGTTCAAAACACTACCGTAGTGTTCTGAACGGGGTAGTGTTTTGAACGTCCTACACCGGTTAACGGTTGTTATTTCCACACGCCGGTGGCGCCGTCATCGGGGAAAGAGGGAACTAGTACTATGGATGCAGGATCTGGTATCTAGTTAGTTAGGTATTTAGCGTAGTCTATTAAACAGACAGAGCAAGTAGAATATAATTATATAATGTCTAAATATATGACAGCTGACAAAGAGAAATGGGATTAATGATATATATATTTAAATCTTTCGTTAGACAATATCATCTTTCCTTAAAACTATTAAAAAGGTGTTATTGCTGCAAATTAAGCATATGGACATAATCTAGTTATATCAGATATTAATCGAAGTAACCTCCAGAATTAATGCACTTAGCTGCATATCATATTGGCTTGGAATCACTGGAAGATATATTTCCCTGAAATGAAATGCGTTTTCCAAAACAACACAATAGAGATTGTGGTTGTCGGGTCAGATTCAGTAGACATTTGGGATGGTTGGTTGGTTCATGGAGTTTTACGTTCTGACAACATCTAAGGTCATATCAGGACAGGTATGAATTGTGTCAGTGCGCACTCATGGCAATGTTATAGTGCTGCCCCATTGGGAGATGAGGCCACCAGAACCATGATCTGATATCCCACTCAGTCACATTCTCCTGACACTGAGCCAACCAGTCCTTGCCCTATCCTCATAATGCCGGACCCCTGGCTAGGAAGCAACATATATAGATTTTTAAGTCATTGGTTTGACTCGCCCAGGGTTCGTAGCCATGTTTTAGAATCCCACGATCTACCCAAATGCGAGCCGGACGCTTAACTCATTGGGCCAATCCGTCTGGTCTATGCACATTTGGGATGTGGCTGGAACATTAGGACCTCACACTGCATTACTCATCTGACAAGGCTGACCCTTAGCATCTTGCCTCTTGCCAAGATCTCATGTTCACACTTGTCATCATGCCCAAACCACGGTACTTTCTCAGTGAGTACTGGTAGCTGTGATATATGCGTAATAGACGTCTGTAATATATGCAAATGATATGATGTTATGGACAAGTTTGGACGGCTATGGTTTGAACCCTGGAGGGGAATAAATTCCTTCAGTATCCAGAAGTCAAAGTGGTTAGACGTTGTACTTTCACAGTAGCCAGTGCCTACATAACCATACCTCTCTAATAGATCCAATCACCGACTCCCCAAACCAGAAAAGCCCAGACACAGTGTTCGTTTTTTGTTCTATTCACATCCGAACTAAAAGGTCAATGGTTCGTGCCGTAGTCGTCACGTGACACGACAAGAGTAGTGCGTAGTCAGACTCATTATAACTAGAGTTCAAATGTCACAAAAGTCTGTTTCAGCCGGGAACTTCCTTCTCACACCCCCACCTCACCCCCAGCTCACCGCAGAGACATAGACCACGTGGTGTTTGATGCCTGGAGCTCAAGATAGGGGGATACTATCTTTAAGATGGGTTATCTTTATAAACATACCATATCGGTCATGGTCACTTCAGAGACTACTGCATAGTGCCCGCCCTCATCCTCCCTCTCTCCTTGTCCCTCACGCCTTCCACTTTCCTCCTTCTCCTTACCTCATTCTTCCCTTCTCCCCTCCGTCCTCAACCTTCGCCCCTGCATTCCTCCTTCCCACTGGCATCGTCCCAATTATCCTTTCCACACAGTTCACCCTTTCCCTCTGTTCACCTCCAGCTGCACTTTCCCTCCTCCTTATTTTCCTTCCGCTCCTTCCCCTTACCTCCTTAGATGTTGCTAGGACGTAAAACAACAACAAACAAACAACAACAAACAACCTCCTTCCCCTTTCTCCCTACCCGCATTCCCTCCTTCCCCCTTCATCCGCCGTTCCCCCTTACCCTTCCCTCATTCTCAGTCCATTATCTCCTCCTTCGCCGCCCCCCATCCTTCGCTCCCTGCTTCCACCCACCCCCTTTCCCATCCCCCTCTACTTTCCACCTTCACCCCACCGTCTCTCCTCCCTTCCTCCCCCCTTCCTTCCCCTTTTCTCCTCCCGTCCTTCCCCTCCTGCCCAACCTCTTATCCTTCCCTCCTCCCTACTCCATTATCCGCTTCTTCCTCCCCCTTCTTTCCCTCCCTGCTTCCTTCCCCTTTCCCTCCCCCTTTCCCTTCCGCAACTCCTTCCTTCCATGTTCTTCCTTCCTGTCTCCCCTCCACGCTTCCTTCCCCCCTCATTCCCCTCCTGCCCCACTTCTCCACCACTCCGCTACTCTGTTGTGTCCCCTACCACAACGTTTCCCTATTTCTCCAACAGAAGGCGCCACCCATATATATATACTGCATGTGAGCTCCATAAAGCACAGGTGGATCAGTAGCTGGCCAATTTGATTATTTGTTCCTGCCATGCCAGGACCTTGCGATAATGTCGCCTTTGGCATCCGAGGCCTGTTTGATGTGGGGCTGGACTTGGGGGTCGGAGTGGTGTTTAGGAGTGGGGTTGGGTTCAGCAGTGCAGGTGGGAGATCACCATAGCATCATCATACACCTACCTCATTTAATTCAGTTAACGCATACCCTCAACAAGGCCAACAGTTGTTGACATTCTGCCCTACCAACGACGTTGAGTGTCAGCGTTTGTGTGCTTAGGTAATGGGTCCGTGTAGATGGACAAACGAAGGATAACATTTAGGTAACCAGATGAAACAAGTCACATCATGTTTCTGACAGAAAGCTAATCATTTAGGGTTGCATCATTCCCATTACTGTGACAACAGCGATGTCTGAAACGGAGAGGTGCTCAAGTACTACGCCAATATGACTGTGGAACAAAACAGCTGATTGATCCTCATGCGATCAGCAAAGTTAGGCAGCACTGGACTTACTGTGTACTGCAATAATACAAAGCGCCACATGTATGATGCAGACTTGTAGCTTGCCTAAGGTAATCAACAGTAGATTACTAATGCACTCTGCTGACATAGAATAAATGTCCATCGAATGGATGGTTGGTTGATTGTTGGTGTCTTACATGCTGGCAATATTTAAGGTCATATCAGGATGGGTACTTATTTGTGACAGTGCACACTTATAGCAACTTTATAGTGGTGACCCAGTGGGAGCTCAGGCCACCAGCACCATGACCTGATCTACTAAAACGGGAGACTCATTCCGCATTGTCCCGTCGGATAGATCATTGTGAATAAGGTCATTATTTATATAGTGGAATGCTGGGAACACTACATTTCTGCAACCAGTATACCAAACACTATTCAAACGGTCAAATGTGCATGGACCGATTTCCATTTCCATTCACTCATCGAGAACTTTCACTTTAAATAAAATATAGCAGCCGTTAATGACATAGGAGTCAGGTTCGCTAATTAAATCGCCTTCTAGCTCGATTTCTTGAAGCAGGAGAATATAGCTCGTACATGAAATATGCTTTACAGTTTGGGACAATATGTGATATCTAGGTGTGTATGTACACATATCAAACATGCAATTCTAAGGGCATACACTATTTAATGTATTGCATTATCCTTTGTGAACGCAATGATTGACTAATAATATGACAGAATAATCATTGCGAGAACGTGAAGACTTCTCACTATGATTAGGTCCTATTACAGTATTGCCGACAGGACGTTGTGCAACCACCTATCTATCAATCAATCAATCAGTACATCAATCAAACTGCATGGAGCGTTCGATAACTGAACATGGATATGCGTGCATGATGCTGGCAGAATTGTCTAAATACTGATACGTAGCTTGCAACCGTACCTATCCTGCTTCCATGAATACCCGTTTGAGAAAAAAACTACATCGGGCCATATTCTTTAAAAAAGCTGGATATATAAAATAGCTATCCACATACATGTAATCTGAACATTTCAGCTCCCTTCTGTAGAACAACAACTGGAACCGGTGCATGATCAGTCAGCGAGTTGAGTTAACTGGCAATATAAGATCAGTGCTCTTCCTGAGGTGAAACTATGTTTGTGCTATTGCTCAAGTTCACGGTATCTAGGGTGGATTTGGGATTGACAGATGGGGGGAGCAAAGAGAACAATAAATTGAGGCCGCCTATTGGCGGTTTTGAGTTATGTTTGTTTAAATATTCTGTTCTCTATTTTTACATCTAGCTATGTATGACCTGAATACGGTCCACATTTGTTCTTTACATTTTCTTTGAGGACATAATCATCCATCAATTTATATGCACTGACAACGGCTACTTAGGGAAATACATAGACCTTCTGCCTGCTAGAGGGAAACATTTACTTGCTGTCAGACTGCATTAATAGATCCAACATTTTCAATCCGCTAATTATTTAGAGTTAGTCTTAGAAATAAGAAAAATAATTTGGTTTGCCTAATCCGGCGTTGTATTTACTTTCTACCATATTTAAAAGAAGATACCTTAAGTTGATTTATATATTCTACTTGACTGAAGGTTGAGGTTACCTTCCCTGAAGACTGGCTAACTTTGGATAGATTTGAAATGAAAGCATGCACAATAATGTTGTCGCACAAATCGAAATCCCGGCCATCATATGTTTAAAAGAATTGTCGCAATACGTTCACAATTGTGTCTCTTTATTTATTGAAGTTAACTATCTTAATACTGTTAAAGGATTGTATATATATCTGTAAATATCTTTACTATCAATATATATTTAGAATATATTTAGAATATATTTAGAATATATTTAGAATATATTTAGAATATATTTAGAATATATTTAGAATATATTTAGAATATATTTAGAATATATTTAGAATATATTTAGAATATATTTAGAATATATTTAGAATATATTTAGAATATATTTAGAATATATTTAGAATATATTTAGAATATATTTAGAATATATTTAGAATATATTTAGAATATATTTAGAATATATTTAGAATATATTTAGAATATATTTAGAATATATTTAGAATATATTTAGAATATACTTAGAATATATTTAGAATCTATATAGAATATATTTAGAATATATTTACCCTATACTTACAATGTATATACAACATATTTACACAAAAATGTCAATATATAAGTAAAAGTTACCTGACAATTCACCTTGGATTAAAGATCACCAATATTTAAATACAATACATAGGCTCAAACGTGCGAAAGTGCATTGGATTAAAAAATGTTATGGCTTCATCGGATTATATAATTTCAACGTAATATGTATTCAAATATATTTCACAACTTCTACTACTGTGTATTCCTTTTTATATTCAACATCGTTAGCGCATTCTCTGTGGCGGAGTGGTTAGAGTGTCTGACTTTTTTCTAGGTCAGACTCCTAATCTGAGGGTTGGCGGTTCGATTCCCCATGCCCCCAGCTCTGCCAATTTGGATTTCCACCGCTGTGTAGACTTACAGCGTCATCAAAGGCCGGTTGCTCTCATACCATGTCTATGTGGTGTGGGAGGTTAAAAATCCCTTGGGTCGGTAAAAGTGTAGGCTTGGGCTTTCTATCGACCAGCAGTGGAATGAGGAAGACCAGTCGTCTATGACAGAAATTTCCCCTGCTTAAACAACTAATGGACCAAAAAACAAACAAAAAAATCACAGATGGGGATGCACGATTGTAAATAGCAGAAATATACTACTCCTGTCTTTCCACAGTGCACAACATGCATATCATTCTGGATAATACAGCCTGATCTCCCAGTAGAGCAGCACTATAAAGTCGCCATGAGTGCGCACTGTCACAAGTCAGCACTCGTCCTGATATGACTGACCTTAGATGTTCCCAGGGCGTAAAACTTCAGCAACCAACCAATCCTGCACAAACCCATAACCTGCAGCGACCACTCTTTCCGCAACCTTACTTTTCTCTGAGTTTGTGCAACTTTCGGTTTCCCCAATGACTTCGCTTCAGAGCGTGCACCGATTGACACGATGCGAGGGATTGGGGAACACGCATGCGCAGAACCTCTGATTGCGATGTCATTTCCGCTGCCGTAGACCACGTCACGAAGCTGGGAGATGTGATTGGAGGCGGGTGATAATTGGGGATTGCCCCACGTCATTGCCCCTAGTGTTTGACCATGTTTGGCAATGGGCAAACATTGGCGTCGTGACGCCGTGGCAGTAATGTGTATGTTGCCCATACCACGCACTGGCACAACAAAACACTTTCATTTATTTGGGTTTTCTTGGAAATATAGGGATATTTTACTGTAAGTAGTCAAGCAGCTGAACCCTGTATTAATATATCCTTCTGCTACCCGGGGGAACTATGCATATCGATGTACATATTTTAGGTTATATATAGTAGTAGTATATGGTTACATAAGTGTATATATATATGTATATATGGAGAGCTATTTTCCAAAACACTATAAGCGCCAATCCAAAAATGAGTTTGCAATGCCAATGCCAGGTTTATAGATCGTGCTTTGAAAAAGATCTCTTCCTATATATAAAGAACTCTTCATATATATATATGTATACATACATATATATATATATATATATATATATATGAAGAGCTATTTTCTAAAACATTATCTAAAACATGATCTACCAACTTTACTTGTCATTGGCATATATCTTTATATACATTATATATATATATATGTGAATATACATATATATATATATATATATATACATACAACTGTCAAAGTGAATTGTTTTGCACTGCATACATCAACCCCCAGCCTCACCGTCCTCCCTCCCTCCCTCCCCCCCCCCCCCCCCCACACACACCCACACATACACACTCACCACCCACGCCTTCTGTGCCCGTTCGTTAGTGCAACATCCAGGGGTGATTGGCTGAAGTCAGACACCTGGCGCTGGTGGTGGCCGGCTGAGACATGCCATGTTCAGTCCGACCCGATAACTCAGTATCCCTGAGCCGTCAGAACAGAGGATCACGGACGAAAAGGATAACAAGCAAAAACAAGACTAATTAAAATGCTGCACCAAGCTGACAGTGACGTCACTGGTCGACGGTCTAATCCCCATATATAAACAAGAGAACGAAAAAAAGAAATGAGAGGATGGGCAATATGGCATGGGAGCCATGGCAACCACATCAACTTGCATAATTGGAAGCCTTGGTTGTAATTGCCAACAAGGATAGTCTAATGCAGACATAGTAATAATGAGACCAGCGTGGCCATCATAGAAGACACTACCACATCATATGGTTATTATACTACGCGGAAGATTAGGTTGCATGTTGCCAGCACGTAAAACTCCAACAACCAACCAAACTAATCTTCAGTAAGGTGCATGGCACTCGTTTGAATACAAGTTCATAAAGCAAGCAATTTGGCCAGAACTAGCACAACTAATTACAGAACCTATCTAATATATGAGAACAGACAGGCAAAACCTGTATTCAGCAGCATCACTTATCATTCTACGTCCTAGCTCAAACCGACCCTGCTAAAGGCCCTGTCACACTACGACGTGACTACGTCAGCGTAACCACAACGTGAAAATAATGATATCACGTCGAAGTTATCGGTGTAATATGCAGATTGTGGACGTGAATGCCACGTAGTTGACGTGAGCGTAACGTGAAAGTAACGTCGGTGTATGTCGAGACGTTAGCTGTAACGTGACAACGTTAGAGGGGAGGGGTAATTGGCGATGTGACCGGGCGTTAGTGTAACGTGAGCGTAACGTCGCCGTAACGGGTGCGACGTGGACGTAACGTGACCGTAACGCGACCGTAACGTGACCGTAACGTGACCGTAACGTGACTGTAACGTGACCGTAACGTGACCGTAACGTGACCGTAATGTGACCGTAACGTGACCGTAACGTGACCGTAACGTGACCGTAACGTGACCGTAACGTGACCGTAACATGCAAAACGCTGCCCACACGTTGCTCCCACCCAGGCCGTCGGTCTGATGTGACATAACGTGACTCTAACGTCATTTACGCTGCTATAACGATCGCGGAACGTCTACCTAACGTCATTGTCACGTCATCCCGACGTAACGGCTTCACGTTGAGATACGTCGAAAGTTTTGAACAGGTTCAAAACCTCGACGCGTGCCGACGTAACACGACGTAACATGACATAGCTCGACGTCACTCTAACGTCATTATGACGTCATCATAACGTAACCCAACGTACGGCAACGTAATGACGAAAAATCATCACGTTAGGCTCACGTTGGCTCGTTACGTCGTAGTGTGACAGGGGTATTAGGACCAGTAAGCATTGCCATTATTGAGTTGTAGCTGCTATGGATTAAGTAGGCCTACATCACGGTGAATACAGTGCAGTTATAACTCTAGCTACTGTAGTTGCCAGTGGAGCTGTTGCTATCGGTCTGCATAACTTACATCTTAATCCTCATTCCCAATACAGTATTCACACTATTCCAGACACCGATCGAAAGGGAGCCTTTGAGGTGTAATGCCTAACGCCAAAGCCCCAAGGACAATAAATCCTTTACCAAGGAAATATTCAAATTGAAACCAAGCATTGCCAAGAATGTTAGGAATTAGAATCTAATATTTTCACTGCATCCAGTGTTTCCTCTAATCAGACTAATGCTCGTTCAGTGCTGTCTCTACATGAAACCCGGTCTATTTTGTTGCAAATTCCAGCAATTTAACTGCTGAGCTTTTATTCCTCTTCCGGTTTGAGTTCCAAAGGGGGTCGGCGAGCACTCAAGCCTGCATATGGGAGAATTAGGCTACAGTTACAGCCTCGTATCGGACGACACGGATATTACAGTGTGCAGGAGGCAAGCCTATGCCAGGCCACTTAATTGATCAGAATCTGATCAATGCGCAGGGAGTGCTCCAACTACATTGTTAACAAGTGTCATTGATCGATTACTGAGGGCAGATTCCTTCTAAATATAGCTGTCTCTAAATACTCTCGGAGCATGTCGGCACATGGGTGGGTGGGTTGGTGGGTTTAAACATTGCTTGCTATGGTGAATCCATAAGCGAGTATTGGGACCCCCGTACCCATTACAATATGTCGGGTTTAAGCTATCAATCATTGAAAGTGCCCTGTCACACATACATGAAGCCCTGCTGGTTTAGGGTATGCAGCAATAGGAACTCCCTGGAGGGATCTATATTTGGAAGGCTAAACAGTTCAATCCTTTTGAGCGAGAATCCACAGCCTGGGCTAAACCTGATTAATCCCCGAGCTAAATAGTTGAGACAGACCTGACTGCATTTGACGAGGATGGCTACTGAGTAGGTTTGTTTGTTGTTTTACGCGTCCTAGCAACATCTAAGGTAGTATGTATGGGTTTTGGGGTTTGGGGATGGGGGATCATTCGCGGAGAAGGATCCAATATGGACGCCTTCAACGGGTGAAAGATGGGCGGCGATCGGTGAGATGTAAGGAGCAGGTAAATAGTTAACGAAGGAATCGGGGAAGCACATCACTTAAGTTAGTTTATTGAGGTTTCACTTCTTTCAAAATCATATCAGTCAATCAAGCTGACGAAATTACCATTCAAGGTGATGCGCTAGATCTTTACGTTGGCTCAATTGCTGCTCAGTTATATCAGCACTTTCACCCATGGTTAACGCCATATACTACTTTTACCGATTTGTGAGAGTGCATGCGCAGAGTGACAATACAGTGCTGCCATGCTGGGATACCAGCATCACCAGTCCCATGACATGATACACTAATTTACGTGATATTATTATAAGCTTATACCAACCAGTCCATGCTTTTTCCTATTGATGCCAAACACCTGTCAATATAATAACAACTTTTTTGTTTGTTTGTTTGTTTGGTCCATTAGTTGTTTAAGCAGGGGAAATTTCAGTCATAGACGACTGGTCTTCCTCATTCCACTGCTGGTCGATAGAAAGCCCGAGCCTACACTTTTACCGACCCAAGGGATTTTTAACCTCCCACACCACATAGACATGGTATGAGAGCAACCGGCCTTTGATGACGCTGTAAGTTATACACAGTGGTGGAAATCCAAATTGGCAGAGGTGGGGGCATGGGGAATCGAACCGCCGACCCTCAGATTAACTTTGATGATATTAATCTTTACTTCAACTCGGCTGGGGCTTGATCCTAGGCGCTCCCACAAGGGAAGCGAGTACTCTAGCGAGTAGGGTCGTCTGTCAGGTTGCAACTGTGTGGTGTCGACTCTGAGCTAGTGGCTGAATCAAAAAGGGAGTTGTGCATAGGTTGTCTACCGCATTTGAAGGACCAGGTTTAACCCGATTTACAACTTACAGGGAATAAATAATCCGGGTTTAGTTCTGATAGTGGCCTTTCTTAAATAATACCGGTAGGTGTGTGGGGATGATGAAGACTCTAATGAACATCATTATCCGGGATAGTGAGAAGAGTCCGCCACACATGTCCGATTAATTCATAAAATAAAGATTAGTATAACAGCATAAGCAACAAATACACAAATATTCTGTGATGAATAATCTAATGTCCCCATATTCATTAGGCTATAGTGGTCAAATATTGTCACTACCTATTTGCTATATGCTGTAATCTGCTCTCAAACCTCTGTATATGTGCTGGTTGAGGCACCACTGAGCAACATCCACACATTCAGGAGGCCAACCCTCCTCCAGGACAATGTCCATCTGCATATATGAGACTGTCTCGAAAGGTGCTAAGCAATATGGGACACAACTTTGTCCATTGTAACGATCAACATACTATGGTTATGCATTTGCTCAGGATAAACAGATTTGGTTTTTACATGGTGTTTCATAATCGCAATAGAATACATATTGATTTGAAGCAAAGTCCTTGTGTTTTCAGTGTAACCATTTCTGTGCTGTTTTGTGTCCATCATTACAATGGACAAAATAAAAAAGAGTTATCACCTTTTGAGACAGACTCATATGCATACCACTGTAACCACCTCGACTCATTGAAATTCTAACTTATCAGGATGCCTTTTTCTGCATCTGACTATGAGAGCTGGCTGCAAAGTGAGATATCTATGCTCTGCATGTTGGAGAGTTGATTAAATAATTGGACACAGTTTCCACCAGAATCCGGCCACTAAATTCAATGGTGTGCCTCAAAGGTCACGCTGCCAGATGTTCTGTGAAAATACTTGTATATGGGCTTTCCATCCGCAACCAGTCCTCTGGCGACAATAACAAGAACTATTGCATTGTGGGTAGCAGTCCACTGCGCATGCTCCTCGAAAAGGTATAGGGCCTGCCAGATAAATATGCACCCTTTAGCAGCGAACTCTCTAACCAGCAGTGTTGAAATGAGAATACATGGGGAGGTACCTGGACAAAAGTGCCCTGAGTGGAGTGAGAATGGGGCGGGGTTCTTGGGGGAAGATGATGTGGGATGGGGCAAAGCACTGAGGTGAATAAGGTACAGGGGGCGATGGGTCAGGGCGTCTGGCGGCTACATGGGATGTTTAAGGCAGGTTGGTTGGTTGTTGGAGTTTTATGTCCTGCCAACATCTAAGGTTATATAAGGAAGCGTACCAACTTGTGACAGTGCACACTGGGCGCCTGGCGGCTACATGGGCTGTTTGAGGGAGGTTGGTTGATTGGAGGTTTAGGTCTAAGGTCATAGAAGGAAGTGTACCAACTTGTGACAGTGCACACTCAAGGTGATTTTATAGTGTTGCCTCACTGGCAAACCCCAGACAGGATGACCCCCATATCTCACTCGGTCATATTCTCCTGACACTGAGCTAACCAGTCCTTGTCCTATCCTAATAATGCTGAGCACCATGCTAAGAAGCGACAAGTGTCAATGTTATAAGCTATAAATTTGACTCGACTGAGAATTGAACTCCCGATTTTCTGCTTGGGAAGCCTGCGCCCTACCGATTCGGTCACCGCATCCAGTATTTGAGGCGGGTGGTGATGCAAAGGCAAAATGGAATGGAATGACGTCGGGTCGGGGGTTAAGACCTACAACCCTCCACGCCTGCCCCGAGGCACTTCCCAAGGTTTAGACATCAATATGAGGCAATCCATTTAGCTCCATCCTTCCTTTCAAACCTCCCCACCTCAAGCACCCTCCCATCCTCCCACCCCGTCACCCCCCTCCCCGCCCTTACCGTTTGGTCCTCCCCAGTCCCATATCGACCCTCACCCTCTGCCATGCTGCACTCATCTGTCTAGTTATTTGTCCACCTGACGGGTTGCTCTGTCGTGCGTGAATGGGATCAGGTGCGGGGGTGGGACAAGTGGGTTGGGGGTGGGACAAGTGGGTGGGGGTAAATTGAAGATTGGCGGTGGGGGCGTCGATTGGCTTAACCTGGTGCATTGGCCACTGGACGAGTGTGTGCATGGGGAAGCACTTTGGATCAGATCGATCGATGATGTCCGTCATCCTCACAAAGTCACGGCATTATCTGAATATCCCTACTAACACTAGCGCATGGGGTAGGTGTATAATTTATACAAAAATGTCGCAAATGTGGCCCAAAAATACCTGACATATTTACTAACAGCTAAGATGACAAGGCACCTATCTATTTTATACTGTAGTAGTCCAGACATGAGCTCTACTACCGTATGGTGGCAGCAAGGACTGTGCCAGTCACCATCGCAGTTTACAGCGATAGGTGGTGGTACGGTACCTGACGGGAGCGCCATGACAGGGCTGCCACCTACTGCTTGCAGCTAATGTAACCAGGCCCCCGAGGAAGTTGATGTGGGACCAGGCAGGGCAGAGGTGGGTCACTTGATCATGGACGGCGCAGTGAGCAGAGATTAAAGACATGAGAAGCAAACATACTCGTTCTCCTGCTTGCTTGGGGGGTCTACAGCATGAGGGTCAAGTCCCGGGCGGCCAACAAAGGGGCCCCCCATCACAATACTATTACTGTTCAGCGATGGAAACAATGGGACTTACTTACTCATTATAGACAGGCTAAATAAACCATCACCAACAAAATATCCTATGAGCATTGATTAGTTGTGTGCGAAAAGCGGCGAGTGGTCGGTGTCCAAGGCCTACTGGATAAGGCCCTCGTCCGTGTGCAAACTGAACATAGAACGGAAGTACGAGTATAAATAATGTCAACGTACACAACAAAACAAACACATGATGAAGGGCGACACGATGAAGTTGAGGCGGGTGGGGGGAAAGATGTGTGTGAAAGCAGAAGATTGGCGTGCTCAGCTAGTGTGTGTATATATATGTAATATATACATATGCTTGCATACCGAGTATGGACGATAGGTGAAAACGAAATGGGTGGACCAGACACTCACTCATCCATACACACACACACACTCATCCACACACTCACTCATGAGCCATGTAGCGGAAAGAAAAGGCATAAACAGGTCGGTCCTCCGTGTCGGTCGGTCTCTGTACCATGAAGGGCGGTGAGGTGAGCTAGGTACATCCTAATACCTACCACTACGGACAAACACAGCCCACGTGACAGCCCACGTGACGGGGCACACCGGCGTAACTAAACGCCCGGCGATGAAGCAGCAGCGGAGAGTAGTGGAGGAAATAATGACTAATGGTTGTCCACTTACGTTCCCTACCTTGATCAATACCAGGCCTCATGTGCTTGTCGTAGTCCTTCCTGTTTAGAAGACCCTCGATCACTTTGGTAATCGTGCTTTTATTACTGAAATAAAGAGGTTGATATTGTTAGATATAGAAGTTCAAGTCGTGTGTTAATACATGTGTAATATTATAGCACATTATGTGTACTACGTCATAACTGTATGCACTATACAGCAAAGCCTCTCCAACCGACCACCTCCACATATGGACTATTCCGCTATATCGATCGCTTTATTTAAGTCTCAAACGATCACCCATACAATACCATTGTAATCTGGTAATGACACAAAACAAGCTTCCTAAGCCGGTCCAATTAGCGGTCGATTTAGAGAGCTATTACTGTACATGTACATAAGAAGGATTACGCAGCAAGGCATTCCCTATAGCATACTCTTGTGTTATATCATAAGAAGGATTGTGCAGCAAGGCATTCCCTATATCATACTCATGTGTTATATCATAAGAAGGATTACGCAGCAAGGCATTCGCTATAGCATAATCATGTGTTATATCATAAGAAGGATTACACAGCAAGGCATTCCCTATATCATACTCATGTGTTATATCATAATACAGATTACGCAGCAAGGCATTCCCTATAGCATACTCATGTGTTATATCATAAGAAGGATTACACAGAAAGGCATTCCCTATAGCATACTCATGTGTTATACCATAAGAAGGATTACACAGAAAGGCATTCTCTATAGCATACTCATGTGTTATATCATAAGAAGGATTACACAGCAAGGCATTCCCTATATCATACTCATGTGGTATATCATCAGAATGATTATGCAGCAAGGCATTCCCTATAGCATACTCATGTGTTATATCATAAGAAGGATTACGCAGCAAGACATTCCCTATAGCATACTCATGTGTTATATCATAAGAAGGATTACACAGCAAGGCATTCCCTATAGCATACTCATGTGTTATATCATAAGAAGGATAATGCAGCAAGGCATTCCCTATAACATACTCATATGTTATATAATATCACTATACATATGTAGTATGACATAACTGTATGCTCTCTATATATATACATGATGAAGCGATTGCCACTTCAGATGGTGCAGTTATAACTCTAGCTACAGTAGTTGCCATTGGAGTTGTTGCACTTATACCCCTGTCACACTACGACGTAACGAGCCAACGTGAGCCTAACGTGGCCATTTTTCGTCGATTTACTTCGAGGTTTTGGACATGTTCAAAAATTTCGACGTAGCTCGAACGTAAGGGTTTACGTTCACCGTACGTTCTGTTCACGTTCAGTGAACGTCAATGACGTTAAACGGACGTTTTTCCAACACTGCTCACTACGTTCAACTACGTTCCACTACGTTGACCCACATTAAACCGAGTGCAAATGCCCACGTGCCGTAATGGGAACGTCAGGAGAACGTCAGGAGAACGTCAGGATAACGTCAGGAGAACGTAAGAAGAACGTGCATTCAACGTACGTTCAACATCTCATGACGTAGGTAACGTCACGTAACGTTCTTCTGGCGATGGAATAACGTTCGTAACGTTCAGTGAACGTAAAGACGTTGTCCTCTCTCGTTGAATGACACAATCACTACGCTTTACTGCCGTTACTCTCTCGTCCACTACGCTGTATCCACGTTCAACTTGTGCCCAAATTTGCATACTACGCCGAGAAGTTCAACGTTCTTCACGTTCTCCCTACGCCGACGTCGTTATGTCGTAGTGTGACAGGGCCATTAACCAGGTTTCTTGACAGCCACAATGGCGTAGTTGAGTCAAACTAATTCGGTTGTTGATAGACCCATTCAGGACCATAACGAGGTGCTCTTTTGTTGATGCCGCAGTTCTCGGGGTCAGCTCCAATTGGTTGCACTCCTTTGTTCTGATCTGCTTACCGTCCCTATATAATCCTGTAGTTTACACACACAGGTCACGTGCATCACTGCACCGAATCGGCTTATGGAGTGCCGCATCCTCAGAGCTCCCTCCTCAAGTTGCACACACTCCAGTAGCTTAGCCATCGCCTTGGTTAAAGAGGCTATAATCGCATTATGTAATGTCACTGCTGTTCCTGTGCAATCTTCGCGTCATCTCCGGTCCTCTCTTCTCCTTCTATCCTAGATAAAGGATTCACCCCGTACTTGCAGTACAAGGGTGAACGACAACGTAGTATAAATACGGGCGAAAATAGCTTTAGTATGGAACAGGAAATAGAATACATGTCTCCAGTATCAAATGGGTACTTATATCGACACATAGTTGGTGAAATGGGCGAGAATGCAAAAAGACAAGATGGCAGCCATAGAATGCCATCCATTTCACCTTTAAATTCTATTAAGCTATAAGTTTTATTATATTTTTCAACTCAAACGTAGCAGGGAAATATGAAAACATATAAAAAGAATAATTGTTGCTTTTTAGATTGTGAAATTAGGCCCTCATTTCATTTCCTCAGGTTTTCGACAGCTTTTATATAGGGTTGGTATTCACCCGTGTACTGCAAGTGCAAGTCACCAATCATTTATCTACTGCTATCCTAGTTAAGTGCAAGCCGCTAGTACATATTAATGTATTCCTTAACGCCATAACTGGGATCGTAAATCTTCCACTTACTACTGTACCATAGAAATTGACGCACAATATTCAGTGCTACCATTCAATGGCTATTTGGTGGACAGTTTTCTATTTCTTATGGCTTAGATATGAACTTTTCTTCTTTAAAAAAATATTCCTCGCTGTGAATCTGTCCTATGCTGCCAACACGTGTCAAGAAATAACCAATCAATTAATCAATCAAAATACATTTCCACTGGCTTATTCTACGCAGATCAAAGAGTAGAAGGACTGCATGCAATAAGTGGTTAGTAGTTATGTGCGGTGCCTATCTTACATCTAGAGCAATACTGCGTAAGAAACTATGTGTGTGTGCAGAGTAAAGCATCTGAACCAACTAGCCTCGGTTGTAAGTTAGATAGTATATAGTCCCAGATAATCAAAAGTGTTTGAAAGACAGTGTACACTCCAAGACCACATCCATGTTCTGAAGGCTTCCCAAAACAATAAATACAATCCCAGACCACATCCATGTTCTGAAGGTTTCCAACAACATGAACCACAATCCCAGACCACCTCTATGTTTTAAGGACTTCCCAAAACACTAACCATAATCCCAGAACACCTCCATGTCTTAAGGGCATCCCAAAGCACTCACATATATATATATACATAAGAACAACTTTAGAAGCCTTGCCATGTATGCAACAATGTAATGTGTCATAAGGGCGGAAAAACTAATGCTGGTTCCCGGGACTTCCAAAGCTGCTCCGTCAGTTGGGGAGGGGGGGCAGTACTCTGCTGGGAATGTTGTCGTTTCGGGTAGACTAAAGCTGTGATTGCAACAGGCAGGACAACATTGAGTTCCCCGACCAGGAATGCACTCCACACCCGCCCCCTATTCAGTCTCTAGTCAGGCCTTATTCAGCCATATTCAGCCGGAGTTTGCCTTGATATAAGACCTCTAATCCACCCTGACAGGCTCACCCCAACCACATCCCGCTGCTCCCTCCCAGACCCCCCCCCCCCCCACACTCATACACTCACACAATCATGGGTCGCCCGGACGCCAGACTATGCTCATACCAAATCTGAACCTCCCCTACCCACTCCCCTCCCTTCTCACGTGAGCTGCTCCACAAAGCGCTGGCCCATTGCCGGGCCGGTTCATGGCCAATATGAGCTGATAATCGTAGCCGGCAAGGCCAGGCAAGCCCTCGCCGCCATTAAGTTAGACCCACAATGCTGCAGTCGGCACCAATTAACTGTGACCGCTGCACTCCGCTACCTTTGATAAGGAACCGGTGACAGCAGGGGAAATCTCAAGAAAATGAGGATTGAACGACTCCCCCCTCCCCCCATAACCCCATCCCCCGCCCACTGCGCCCTATCCGGCATCCCGCCCCCCCTCCCCCGGCCCGCCCCGGCCCGCCCCGGCCCGTCTCCCCAGCCCGCCCCGCACTGGCCCGCCCTGCACTGCCCAGTGACGTCCCACCGCGCCCCACTCTGCCCTGCCCCCCCCCCCCCCCCCCCCCCGCCCCGCCCCGCCCCAATCCGGCCTCGCCACCCCATTGACAATGCGCCCTACTTAAGACTACTCCGAGCTGCTTAATCTCAACACGGAACAAATAAAACCTCAGATGAAGCCGGATGCCAAATCATGTATCAAAGATAATCCTGCCGATCGTTCCCATCACATACGCATTCAGTGCCCATGGATACCATGAATACACGAACCTCATTTAACTTACACATACACTCACACCGGACGTGGTGGCCGAATCGGTAGAGCGCAAGCCTGGTCTGCAGGAGATAGGGAGGTCGGTTCCTGGTCGAGTCAAACCAATGACTTATAAAACTTATACTTGTCGATTCCTAGCCTGGTGCTCAGCATTAATAGGATAGGGCAAGGGCTGGTTAGCTCAGTGTCAAGATAATGTGACTGAGTGGGATATGGGGTCATGCTGCCGGCGACCTGATTTCCAAGTGGGGCAGCAATATAATGTCGCCAGGAGTACACACTCTCACAAATCGGTACCAATCCTGATATGACCTTATTTGTTGCCACGATGTAAATCTCCAAAAAACAACCAACCGTACACCCTTTCACAAACACTCACGTACACACCTAGATTCTGATTTTCCACCCCAATATACCATATATATGTGTAAAGGTATAACCTGTTCAGTTCCTTTTCAACGCATGGAGATGTTCTTGTAACAGATCGCAGACAACCCAAGCACTGAGCGGGTAATTACACACTACTACATATGCACACCTGGTGACACATAATTTACATTCATTCTTCACCAACAGAGAAACATCACATCTACTGATGTAATCGAGTGTAGAGATCATTGGCGGATATCATCGATGACTAGTTAGTGGGACAGCGCCTCCTTGTGAGCTAGCCCGCTCCTCCCCAGCCAAATGAAACCCCCTAATATGTCATCATTCCTGTCTCCTGAAGCCGGCTGCGACGCAAACCGGCTCCTCAGATTCGCATGTCTTAACATATTAGTCTTCACTACCTAGAGGTTACCATCTGGATTAATCTACGCATGACAAATTGGGCCTAAGTAATGAACGCCGGTGGTGAGTTCATTAGGCAAATAGATGAGCCTTATTTACATAAATATGTCCTGGTAGTAGTGTGGCGTAGTGCACTATAATTGAGAGTTCCATATTATTAGAGAAGGTTGTCCTCTTCATATATGACTGGTGAAATAGCTGGCCTAAGTCATCCAATGTTATGGGACTCTAATACCAATCCGAAAATAGTGGTCTCCTTTCGTTCAGAAGGCATTATCCCGATGTTGAAATTCATGAATAATCTTTACTTCAATAGGAAGTCTCATCATCATTATTATTATCGCTTCTCCAAGATGTAAGGTATTCCCTTAATTTTCAGTTGTTATACCGATAATATCCCAGAGTACAAACATTCGGCTAAATCCGTCATCATGTATAATGCCGCATTGAATTATTCAACATTTTCGGATCACAGTACTGGTTTAACTCGTAGATGTTCTATCCTGTAATGAATCATGAGTTAGAGCATCCGTCTCCCGTTTTGGTAGATTGTGGGGTTGTGTGTTTGAACCATGGTCGAGTCAAAGAAATGACTTAACAAATTATACTTGTCGCTTGGCATTATTACGATAGGGCAAGGAGCAGTGGAATGAGGAAGAGGAATCGTCCACGATTGACATTTTCCCTGCTTAAGCTATTAATGTACCCCCGAGAAAAAACCTACATATATATGACATCTACAGGATATATGTGATCTGTAATCTATTATAGTAATATAAACAAGGACCCTATCTATCTTCAGTTCCCTATGTAATAGTATATTCACTATATCATATCTAGGTAACTGACCCTGTTTGGTACAGTATTTGGCACACTAGCACCACCTCTGAGAGGCTCTAAGCACTGTAGGTTAGCTGTGTCTAGTCATTATCGCCTGTTTATATATATATATATATATATATATACGTATGTAAATTCAAGTTATGTTCTGGTTATTGGGGATAAGTGATTGATTGCTTCAATACACTATATATTATATTTTCTCTCCTGTCTATTCAATCAATGCCATTTTATTTCCTCATCACTCTATTGACAGAAAGTAAGAGCTAATTGAGGTTTGACGTTGCTGTCAAATTTGAACACTGGTCTATAATCTGATCCCTCCGCTTGTATCTATATATACATCTTTAACACATATATTGATCTTAATTTAGCCAGACAGTTAGATATGGATCGTTTGAGAGAATTATACCGATGCTACCTTAACCAGCCAGCTACATATATATGCATATATACATATACATATATATGTGAAGTGGGCGAGACTACTCGACTGGGCTGATTAGCTGTAAATGCGGGCTGGGCTGATTAGCTAGCATTCTGAAATGCGGGCTACTCACCAGGCTCGCATTTGCCACCATTTGCGGGACCGGGTTCCCTGTTGTAAAGCGTTGCTAGGATACATCAATTGTGACTTTCCTAGCAATGGTGGGAGGTCGAGCGCTCGGGCTCCGACCCATCAGACATCTTTCTGCACTCTCTGATGTTTTAGACAAGATTTAGGCTTTTATTGTCGAAATTCCAAACTGATTTAACTTAACAAATATGGGAGGAGATATACTTATTTTACTTAGACGTTATTCACTGAAATTGTCTTTGGAAGAACTCTTACATTGTTAGTTAGGGTAAGAATAAAGCTGTGAGCTCTTAAGAAGTAATTGGAATGTTCCTTGCATTCTTTACTATTCTCCAGTCTTATATTATTAAGCGCTATGGTCAACCTGTTATTGGTATTCGATTGTTCTATAAACGTATTTAATTAAGGGCCTCCCGCCCCATGGACTGTATGGAGTCAAACTTCCCACCTCCGGGGATATAGTAGCCACCTTTCTAGCCTGGGTCAACTTAGCGTGAAGGTGGTCAACCGGTGGTGGGATGAGAGGCGACAGCGGCCCGGTGGCAGGCCCGGAAATTCACATGGAAACAATTATATATTAACACGTAGGCTCACCTTAAGCGGGGGTGGAATAGCCGAACAGTTAAATATGTATATATATAGACTAGTTTAGAAGGGATGGCCGAGTGAGTTGAGCGTCCATCTCCCATTTTGGTAGATTGTGGGATTCAAACCCTGGTGTTCGAACCATGGTCGAGTCAAACCAATAACTAAAAAATTAGTAGTTGTCACTTCCAAACTAGGTTATCGGCATTATTAGGATATAGAAAAACTGGTTGGCTCAGTGTCAGTGTCAGGTTAGTGCTGGCGGCTTGGTTTCCCAGTGGGGCAGCCCTATAACATCGCCATGAGTGCACACTGTCACAAGTCGGAACACGTCCTAATATGAATTTAGATATTGTCAGGATGCAACACTGCAACAACGAACCAACCAATCGGCTAGTATAATTAATTACCAGAGAAGGACAAACTTGGGATAGATTTCTTTTTAGCCGAACTGAGAGTGTCTGGAGGCAGTTTGTTGACAGGGAACCATCTAGACGGAGGAAGTGGTACAGACAGCCGGAACGGACCAAATGCACCGAAATAGAATATGATAGAAATACAGACGCATATTGGGAATAATAAGGCAATAAAAGATAGAAATACCTTTGTTCTTTATATTTACATAATACATTGTATAAGCCATATTTAATTGCTTGTTGGGGTTTTATATCCTAGCACATTCTAACGTCACACCAGGAAGGGTAGTTTAGACAGTGGACACTCCCCATATATTTATAGTGGTGTCCCACTGGAAACCAATCACATTATCCTGATACTGAACAAACTAGCACTTGCCCTATCCTAATAATGACAAGTGCCAAGCTAGGTATTGGCATGTATATATTGTCTAAGTCATTTGTTTGACTCACCCACTTTTTAACCCAAGACCTCCCAATGAGAAGCCAGCCAGTACTCTTAACACTTCCATCTCGTCTGGTCCCCTCTTTTGCAGACATATCAATCCTGGCTTAGCCAGAGAGGAGGAACACATCATCGGCTGAGGATTAACCAAGCCTATGTACACTTACAGAACAAATATATGTGTACATAAAACCCATCACAGAGTTGAGAAGTTTTATATCCCCAACCCACAGCTCAATATATAAAGTGAGTGAGTCCCTTGGGGTCTATGTTTTGAGTTGGGGGTTGGGCATATCAACGCTATCTACTCTGAGATGGGTTTTATGTATACATATCATCTTTTTCTGAATGGGAAATATTGCCCCTAGAGCGGGAGTCGAACCCACATCTCTTTGCATTCAGGGCCAGTGTGCTAACCATTACACCACCTAGGCGCCCCAATATCACCACACTACCCCTGCCTACCTGTCTATGTGGTTACTTGCCTGAGAGGTCAGTGCAGACTACTACACTCGTCCCCCTGGAATTGTAAGTCTTTTAATGCTTACAATTACATACATACAGGCAATCCACTAACACATACATACACAGAGTAGGGTCAACAACCATACAGTGTGTAGCTTGTACAGGATCATGGTCACGGCAACCAGTGTTATGGGGTGATGAAAATGGGAAATATTGTGCCTAGAGCAGGACTCAAACCCACATCTCTTTGCTTTCCGGGCCAGTGTGCTAACCATTACACCACCGAGGCTCCCTGATATCACCACACTACCCACGCCTACCTGTCTATGTGGTTACTTGCCTGACAGGTCAGTGCAGACTACTACACTCGTCGCCCTGGAATTGTAAGTCTTTCAATGCTTAGAATTAAATATATACAGGCAATCCACTAACACATACATACACAGAGTAGGTTAAACAACCATACAGTGCGTAGCTTGTACAGGATCATGGTCACGGCAACCAGTGTCATGTGGGGTGATGAAAATGGGAGATCTTGCGCCTAGAGCAGGACTCGAACCCACATCTCTTTGCATTCTGGGCCAGTGTGCTAACCATTACACCACCTAGGCTCCCTGATATCACCACACTACCCTCGCCTACCTGTCTATGTGGTTAGTTGCCTGAGAGGTCAGTGCAGACTACTACAATATGTAAAAATATCTTTGCAGTATATATCTAGATACAATCATCCTGCATATATACGTTAATTAATGGTGCACTTACCACACAGTAGGGAATACTGAGGCAATGTAGTAGAACCTGTTAATGCAGAAGCCTATACTGTTAGAGTTTTGGCATGCTTGAAAAAATGAATAGTTTGCATGGCTGGACTTAGCTTATTTCTAGAGCTAGCCAATTGAAATAAAAATTACTTCAAGTTAAAGTAAGGTCGATGATAACGAACAACCTAATATATAAAGAGTTCAGGCTCAAAACCTTGTAAACTCCAATCAAGAAAATAGAGCTAAACATTGGAATCAAAGCATAAAACAAACATGTTGTGTACATTCCTATTTTGTTTCATTGCTCCATAATCATTTCATCAGAAGAAAAGTGGAATTAGTGGTGATTGAAATTACCCGAGGAAAAGATCTTTTATTTTACTGAAAGTTTTGGATTGGCGTTTGCGTGGTTTTGAGACTGAACTCTTCATATTTATCTCAGAAAATGACAGAAACTCAATTCCATCGGACTAGGCAACTTTAATGTAATAGCATAACCTGTTGGAGTGCCTGATTGAAAGAGCATTAGTGCAACGTCCTGGCAGGAGGGTACCTGCAGTGATGCATTACCACTATAGGTGATTTGAGTTTGTACTGTGGTAATTCTATAGGATGACTGCATTTCCCAATCAGTAAGAGCGCTGGGTAGCTTCTCATGACAGCTGTCAGGAGCTCAAACACCAGTGGAGTTAAAGCAATGATTGTTAAATATTGATATCTGTCACTACCTAGATTCATCCTCTGCATTGATAGGATAGGGCAGCAATTCGTTTGTTCAGTATCAGGACAATGGTGACTGAGTGGGATATTTTGTCATAGTGACAGCCGCCCAAAACTCCCAGTGGGACAGACAACACAAAGTCATCATGAGTTCGCACTATCAGCAGTTGGTACCCATCTGTATATTACCTAAACGATTCTGCTAATATGTAAAACCATGGCAAAGAGGCATATCACAGGTTGTTTCCTTCCGAAAATTGCCAGATATACACAACAATCAGCAACATATTTCCGACAGCTGTTCGTGCATTTATTCACTCATTTGCAGGTTCTTTTGAGAATGGTGACCTCATAACGTCCCTCATATGCCACAACCAGATACAGCTCTACCTAATTCTGACTTTTGGAAGTTCTCATGTAATGTCGCCGTGAATATGGCCTATGCTACCAACACGGCGCAAAGCAACCACCAATCAATCAATCAATCAATCTCATGTAATGAAGGCCCGAACTGTCTCGCTCATGCACCATCCATTGCCGCTCTATGAATGGCTAAAGACTGCCGTGTGGCATGTTCGCTTGTTGGGTGTTCGCTTGTGACCTTGTGACGCACCACACAAACAATTAACCTGTGGTTTGCTTAGTGGCTGTTCACATAGGGTTGGACCCAATGACCGCATGATCTTCTGCACAGCACATGTGACATACTTACCAGGACATTAGGAACAAGCATGGTCAGTGTATGTATAATGCATCACAAGGTCACAAGTGACCACAGAACAAGGGAACCCACCACAAGGGAACAGTCTATGGATAGAAGCCCTTTGAAGGTATAGGCATGGCCGGATGTAACAGGTTACATCCGCCAACGATACCTCTATGGGATTCCCGATGTGTCCTGTAAGTACCGAGACCAACCTTCCCCCATCAGCACCTGTTTATGGTAATGGCAGGGTTCAATCAATCAATAGTTCCATCCTCTAGTCGAGGGTTGGATGCAATGGTTCTCCACTTGTCCCAATGTTGTGCTGTTCTGATAGACTGTGAATAATTCAAGCCTGTCCACTGCAAAATATTTGTAAACCATGATGTTCTTGGTCTCCCTCTCCCTCTGCTGCCATTCACCTTCCCTTCCAACAATGTACGGTATATTGAACTCTGACGAATGATGTGGCCAAAATAAATAAGTTTCTTTGTCTGTATAGTGGCAAACAAGCTTTTCTTATTTTTAATTTTTCTGAGAACTTCTTTGTTGGTGAACTTCTTTGTCCATGATATTTTCATCATCCTTCGATAAGCAGGGTTAATGCTGTATTGATGTAGCATCCTTGCTGGAGCCCGTTCCCAATTGCTAATGGGTTCAGAGAATACTGCACGAATGCAACAGAACGACATATTAAACCTGTCATCACGAGATGGGCCCATATTGATAGTAAGTTACTTATTTCCCGCATTAAACATGAACTCAACCGGTGTCTAAATACGTAATGGAGTACTGGGTTGTTTATGAGTTAGTTAGCTAGATCGATCGAGGTTTAATGACTATGTGGCAACGTGCATTTGGATGGTGCTGAGGAGGGAATTGGGGATGAATGGGTTATCAGGCGCTGAAGTGAATCTATGCAGATATATAATGACAGGTGCATATATATCCCAGGATCCAGCTTGGACCATTGTGGATCTAATCGCGACCTGAGACTGCATGGTTAGCCACTCTATGTGTTCACGGTGATAGACCATTATCAAAGCCTTGCTTTGCCATATATATATGACATAAGAGTTCGATATCACAACGTCATGGCCGCGCCACCTGGCACACTCAAGTGATTGGTTCACATAATCTGTAGTATTGGACGGGGTAGCCTGATCGGTAGAGCGCAGCGGGAGATCGAGAGTACAAATCCTGGTCGAGTAAAACTAATGACTTACAAATTAGATACTCGTCGATTCCTAGCTAGGCGCTTGGCATTAATCGGATAGGGAAATGAATGGTTACTTCAGTGTCAGGATAATGTCAGGATGACTGGCTAGGATATCAGGTCATGGTGCTAGTGGCCTGATTTCCCAGTGGGGCAGCACTACACTTGGTTTTAAGGTATATCTTAGTGAAATTGTCCTGGCAAATACTTGATATGATATAAAATACCACTTTCTGTACACTGCTGTACATGTAGTCACAACTCCAGCCCCTCCTCCTATTTTCGACGGTGTAAGCTTTAGCTTCACCCCTGCATGCTGGGTCTCACTCTTACTTGTTGTTTTGGGGGAGTTTTCAGTCGCATTGGTGCGCTGAAGGCTGCAAATCTGCAGCACTGAATGGGCACCACTGAAAGCGGTCCCATGTGGTCGGGAGTTGGCTTCCGATGGGTAGTGGTCAGAGAAATTGGGAGGGGGGAGGGCGGCGGAGGACGGAAAAAGGCAGCCTAAGAGCCCAACCACAGTCCTTGGAGAGGGCTGGGGGAGGCTGGGTGCTTGGTTTAGTTTTACGCCCCAGTAAGACCCTAGGCCATGCCTCGACTGATTCCGAAACTATATTGTTTTTTTCCGCATCTAATTTCCGATGTTTTGATGGTCGGTAGTAAACGATGTCCGTTCTCACTAGTAGTAGCAATTGAACGGGTAGGAAATTGCATTTCGTCCAGACTGGAATGTCTGATATCCTAGCCGTATTTTTATTTTTCCTGCGATCTAGGCGTCACCTACCGTCAGAGTTGTAAACTCGGAATGCACGAGCTCTGATGATAGCAAATTCAATGCCCGAGTTTTGCTCTACATTACATTGATATTTCGGCTCATTTCATTTCAATTGAAACAAATACAAATCATTCTAAAGTAGATTTGGCCTTCGCCACAGAATGATTCATGAATATTTTCACCACGTCGAACTGCTACGCGAATTCCCTCTTAAGCCTAATGTAAATGGCAGGATTGTAAAGAGGCTATCTTTCCAATTTGGTTCTGCACACGCGCCAAGTTTTGAACAAGGGCTGAAGGTTTGAGCAAGCAAGTCGGGCGGCCCGGTGAGCATTACAGTGTACGCATTGAAGGGGGCGGGTGATCTGGTAAGACGCGGCTATCTGAGACAAGGTTTGTCCGGGGTTGAGTAGACACTGAACTCCTTAAAACGCCGAAACTGAGAACCTCAGGCTATTTGTTCAGGGTGTTTACAGTGAACCTTCCACTCCCGGAAACCCTGCGCAAAATAACCTAAATAGGACTCCGCCAGGAGTGCCTATCCCAATGTTGCAGCTCTTTGCAACCAGCCGAGACCCAACAAGGGACCGCAAACAAACCATGACTTGAACACAGTGAATGCTTCATCAGCCTAACTAGCTCCAGCCTCAACAGCACTGGGAACCCTCACGGTCATCTCAGTTGACTTCCGGTCCCAGAAGACTGTGCGACATGGATAGTTAAGACTATATACAGGCGCAATAAGAATTCCTATACCCAGCTCGTCTGCAACCGGAAATTCGTCACGTCGAAGTGGGTGCAATGTACACACACCCAGACGGACACCCGCCGAGTGCGCATGTGCGCATCGCCTGCGACTTGGGTGGTAGATCATTTCCCGCCAAATGCGCTTCTCGACGCGGTAAAGGCGCAGACGACATTCTGTTGCCGCTCGTGCTAATGCCACAATGCGGTTTTCTATTTCCGTTTTAGCTACTAAATCTGGCGGTGGATTCTTGGTGTGGTAGTGCTTATGGAATTGGATTCTTTTTTCATCCGAAATGGGATGCAACATTGCGAATCGATTGTCCGCGACGCAGGACGGCCAACCAACGGCAAATCATTTCTTAGAAAAATACAGTTTCCACTATCAGAAAATATGTACTAAATTAAACCTGTTTTCTACACAACACATGTGATTAAACATAACTATGCTTTACTAGCAATTAATGAAGTGTACGTAGACATATACATTACCCTATGCTATAAATAGTGTAGTCTATGTGTGGTATCCATGTTATTCAAGTCAGTCATATTAGGGCTTGTTAATTAGCAGTTGTTGTCTATTTTAATTAGATTGCGACGCGTCAGGAATTCCCTGCATTCTTTGAGGGGAAAGTACCTTCCAGGATGATACACGCCAACATTCTGGAAACTCCCTACGTATCTCAATGAACATGATGGTCTCATAATAATAGGGTATTATTCTACTCCCTGTAAGAAACAGCGAAGCACAAGTATTTGGTTGAGATCAATACTTCTGGCTGGCTAACAATTTAGACTACCGTTTTTATGTTGTTGTCAAACTTTCCAATGAGAATGAGGCTGATAGTAGTGCTCGCACCAGCTCGGGTGGCGACTCACAGTCGGCTTGCATACCTGAGTGCAAACCCAAGTTGCCCAGGCCCCTGAAGTTCCGAGTGGGTGGGACGACGGCTACTGGCTATATACTATTTATGTAATATCATTTATAAAGCACGCACTGGCAGTCATTCCTCGTGATACGACCTGGCGTACTTACACTATAAACAAGGATAGCATCAGTCACTGCATACTCGCATCAACTGACCTAGTTTCAGGACACCCAACGCCCGCCTAGACACAACTGCGGCTCAGCTTATTTCTGACTTAATATATTATCCTTATAGGCAACATGTGTGGCTTATGGTAGCTTATGGTATGAATAGTGGGGTGGGGTGCGGGGGGGGGGGAGTGTACGGAGTGGGAAGGGGTTGTGGGAGATGTATGTACTGAGAACGTGGGTGGGTGGTTTTGTGGGTGGGGGCGGGGGGGTCCGAGGGAGGGACACGGGTCGATGAGTGCCCGTCTCTTGTTCCCCGACGCGGGGAGACTTCCGGTCGAGCTGCGACGACCGCGACATCAAAGGCCGATTCATCATCAGCGTGGGACCTTGTCGCACGCCTGCGCAGTCGATACTCCACCTTCGGCGCCACGCGTACGAACGAACCCGAAACGACGTCATGCAAACACCGGCCAATCAATGTACAAGAGCGTGCACTAATATAAGGGTTCGATGCGGGAAGTAAAGGGGAGGAGGTTTCCATGCCCTATTTCACGGTATAGGTCAGGGTTTGGAGATGTATGATTATGTTTGGATCATATCAGGTTTAACGTTGTGAATCCATTACAAGGTTTCTACCTTCTGATCGAGGTGCGGTCCAATTGCGTATGAGTATTTGTTTGTCCATTGCAGTTTAACGTCCTAGCAATTGTATCATTCAAATTGGAACAAAAAGCGACTTTGAGGATGCGCGCTCACCTCGATTTTTTCCTGGAGCCACACTGGTAGACCATTGTGCCGACACCATGATGCGATATTCCACTCAGTCCCCATATCCTACCACTGAGCAAGTTACTTCATGATCTATCCAGTGAGGTCAAAGAAAGGTGAGCTAGTGACTGGTGTGGAATTTTAAGTCAATGAGGTGAATTGGCTGGGATTTCAATCCAGGATATATTGTGTAGGAAACCGATTCTACTCTCCTCCCATATCCATTGCTGATGAAGAATAGGATGCAAATAGGGAACAATTAGGAAGCCCAATTATTCCCAATTAAATCTCCCCTGCTGAATCAAGATATGAATGTAATAAAAATGAAGATTCATCTCACGACTCCCGTGATACAATGTTAATATTCAAATTTGCATTAAGTATATATACGGCATAATTTAAGCCTATTATAGTACATAAGCTTAGCTATATATGTCATTTCAGAACATGAATGAGCATGGATTTTCGGATGTCAATCGCTGAAAGGATTGCATAAGCAGAATGTCAAAATTGGCTATTCGACACTCGGGAGTATTACTACAAATGACTGGTTGAATAATCCAAGTCGATCTCCGAATAGAAGCAGCAATCTTCGAAGTCTTAGACAAGGAGTCTTAATAAGAAGATAATCAATAGCTACTTATCTGTTGTTGCCATTTCGTCTAGAACACTATTAGTCAGATGCAGGCACACTTCTACGTCTCGCCGTGCTAATTAATCACTCACCAGCCAGAGTGAAATATTGTTCTTTTATCGTTTCGTGACGCACACAATTCACAATTTCTATAAAATTATTATGTTATTGGACAACCTGAGATTCTCTAGACACTGTGAGCATCTTGTTACAACTGCCACTACTATCAGAATCATATCAGAACAAATCCGTGTTCACTTAAACTAATATCGCAGTCTTTGCGATGGACATGGTCATCTGGTGGTTAGGACTTCTCGTTCTGGCTGAGAAAAGGCAACTTTGGATGCTGGTCACGGGCCCGGTGTCATGGGGGTGATGAAAATGAGAAATATTGCGCCTGGACCCTGATTACAACTGACACCTAGGGCATAATCGATTACTCAACTCGGGTCACCTGAGCCACTTTTTGGCGCATGCGCACATCCTACAGACTCGGGTCGAATAATCGAATACGCTTCTCTGCGCTTGGGTGGACATTTTTAAAATCTTTTTTTACTAACCGATAAAACTACAGAAAAATAGGATTTAAAGTATTTTATGATGGCCTAGTTTAGCTATATTTCCATTTCAGTTATTCTTTAAAAAAAACATGTATGACTGGTTCTGGTAGCTGTTATCCTGCAGGACGGTATCAGTGCAAATGTGACGTCATTGCTCGTAGCCAACCCCAGCTAGGATGTGGGTTACTTCAGTCGGATTGATTTGCACACAGCACGTGTATGTGTCTACTCTACTCGCAGTATTCGATTTGAAATTCTGACGACTCAGGTGACCTGAGTCGCTCGGGTCCTGTTAATCAATTACGGCCCTAGTGAATGTTTGGGTAGTGTGCTTCCCGAGCTAGACTCCCTGAACTTATCCCCCTATTCACGTCTACCTGCCTATATGGGTCCTTGCCTGAGAGGTTAGTTGCCCTTGCTTTAGGAGCAAAGTTGCAGTTTCACTGGATTCAGGAATGAAACAGCAGATGTTGTTTTAGTTTATAATGTTTAATATAATATATACGATTTAGTAGCAACAACATTTTTAGTCATGGTTCAGTGGAAATGTACCCGATTCTATGTACATTGCAAAGGACACATCATAGATGTATTAAGCAAATTCCAACGTTCGTTATGCGAGGTATAGCGTATTATGCGAGTATAAAGGCACTGAACGGAATGCCTGCCCTCCTCTCTAGCTGTATATATGTGTATATATATGAACCTCTCTCAAAAGGTGATAACTCTTTTTTGTTTTGTCCACGTAACGATTGACACAAAATAGCACAGAAATGGTTACACTGAAAACAGAAGGACATTTTCTTCAAATCAATATGTATTTTATCCTGAGAAAATGCATACACGGATAGTATGTTGATTGTTACAATGGACAAAGTTTTGTCCCAAATTACTTAGCACCTTTGGAGACAGCCTCATATATATATATATATATATATACCCTCGCCGTTCGGTTATAAGATGAACACATATATATGTGTATATATCAGCTCCATATCTATATACTTTTTTATATCAAATCTCTCTCTAATATATATATATATATTGTATATATATGAATCTTAAAAGCGAAAGATGAGCATCTGGAAGTGGACAATTGACAGAAAATACTCCAGGTGGCGCCACATGTAGAAACATACGGAACAGAACAGTGCGCGAAATAGAAGCTTACAATTAAGATAACATCCTCCATCAAATTAGTACAATTATAAAATGCGAGGTCCCACTTGTTATTTATTATATTCATACGACATTGTGCGTACAACTTATGTTCTTGCAAAAATAACTGTGTTGTTTCTGCTGCTATTATGGCTTGGTAATTTAAAGAATTGCCCAGCAAACTTGTGTGATATTAAGTAGTGACACATTTCGTAGTAACTCCAGGATTTGACAGGCTAAGACTGATTTATTGTAGACCTGGGAGATTGTCTTGTGCATTTAAACCATGGCTCTTCGGATAACGGGGGCCTTGTCTCACTAAGGCTAATGTACCTGCTTCAAGTATAGACATGCTATCGATAGACTGATATCTCAATATCGTGTAGTCAATAAAGAATCTTAGAGTTCAATTTTCTTTCTACCGCGTTTGATAACACTATTAACGAGCTGGTGAATTTCCAGTATGTAAGGTTTCATTGCAGATCGAGTTTCGTCTGCAACCTTCACTGACAATTGATTACACATTTGTTTGTGGTTGATGAATGATTTCTCATTATTCTGGGATTGTACGGAACTATTCTAACGATGTAATATCTATCCTGTGTGTGTATATATATGCATATACAATAAAATCTCCCTAAATCGACCGATCTTCGGACCAATTTTAAGTGGTCCATTTAGGGAGGTGGTCGGTTTAGGGAGTTATAATATGGTTACAATGGTATTGTTGGGACCCACATAAAGCGACCGATGTAGTAGGTGGTCGGTTAGAGAGGTTTTACTCTATATGTATATATGCATACATATTTCATGTGTCTATACATTATTTCATATATATATACACGTATGTATACATATATATGCATATATATGTGCATATGTATACATATATGTACATATAATACCCATATACCCATATAGGTGCATATATCTATATATATATATATATGTATATATTAGGGGTTGGGGGGTTGGCAGGCTCTGTTGTACGGACATATCCTTGTATATATATATATATGTATATATATATGTATATATATATATATATATAAAATATATGGTCGTGTTAGTAGTGCCCCTTTAACTAAAATGCCCAGATGATTGGTTGTTGGAATTGTGCGCCCTGGTAACATCTCAGGTCATATCAGTAGAACCTGGATGTTTACGGATCAGCTGAAGAGGTTGGTCTGGGATACAGAGGGCGTAATCGGTATGCAAATAGGAAGGTTCGTTTGCTTTGTTTAGTTTCACGCCCTAGCTTCATCAAAGGCCATACCAGAACTGGAACCGACTTGTGACAGTGCAAACTCATGACGACTTTAAAGGGCTGTCATCATTGGCATACCAGACCACCAGCAACATGTCCCAATATCCAACTCAGTCACATCATCATGACCGCTGCTCACTCAGTCCTTGTCCTATCCTAGTAATGCTTAGTGCTAAGTAGTGACACATATCAATTTTGTAAGTCATTGATTCAACTCGGCTGAGATTCGAATTTCAACCCTCGACATTACGCATGAGAAACCTGCGCTCTCACACATTCGCGCACCGCATCCAGTGTCATAAAGGCCAGATTTTGTGCTATTTGTCAGAAAGGATTCAACAGAAAATCCAAGAATACCGACATGAGTGGATCAAGTAGATAAGCTCCTGCGGTGTAGTTACATCCGGTGTGACCATCTAAGTATGGCCACTATGGAACTTGTAGAGAGGAGGAGTGTGTGGTGTTCTCCTAATTCCACCAAGGACGTAGCCTGGAGCCAAAGCGAAGACCTTCTATTAAAGCCTGACAGTCCTAAAGTGCCAGCACGACAGCTCAAAATAGCGGGCCACATATATTTGCCATCATAACTTTCAGTTTTTTGACAATTCACTTTCTGCTCTGTCACTGGCTATGACAGACTGCTTATCACCCAAGTGACGACGCTAGTGATGTAAGAATATCAGCCGGACGCGCCTTTGCCTTCTCAGCTTCAGATACTGAGATGGCCCAGGGCAGTCAGTACTGCCAAGGCAGGCAGTACAATATTGTAATTTTCTTGCAGTTCTTCTTTGTGGTCTTCTTCATGTTCTTCCTTCTGCTATGATAGCTTCCCTGATGATGCCTGTCGTTTCTATTCCATGTTTTCTTTGTTGAACGATTTAATTCTTTTGTTCCTTTTTCTAGTCACGAAGCCTTTCATCTTCTCCCTTGTTCTTAGCCACTATGGTATTATTTGATGCCGCTCACCAATTCCGGCCTTAGGACAAAAGAGACCTTTGGCAGTCAAGGTAAATTTCTCGGACTGCATCTAGCGTTCCCAATTTAACCCTTTTGGATTGTCCGTCTTGAGATGACCTTAGGCAGAGATGTTGCTAGGACCTATAACTCCAACAACCAAACCTTTACGCTTGTATCACCGACAGCTTTGTCGCTTGTTGTATAGGCCTACATATCCTTGCAAGATTCTCCGTTTAGGCTCTGACCACTATCATGGGACTCTTCTACCTGGCCATGACTGAGTTCATTTTGGCAATCTGCGCGTTTAAACACCCTCCACATATCGTGTTGACAACCCAGCACTTGTATATATCACTAATATCCAGACACTACCTGGCTGTAAACGAGTAAAGCCTGGGTCACACCTCCTGTATACGATTCACGTGCTAAAACTGACTGCCTGATGATACCCATTACAACCCAACCCGTCCCGTTTCCTGACTAAAACTGCCCGATTCATTTTTCGAATCTCATAAAACCTGGTACACACCTCCCATTTCGCGACAAAGTTTGAGTTTTAGTCGGTTTCAGTCTTTAGGTGTGTGACCCCCTCTCACACCAGAGCCTTCCGATTCGCGACTTAAAACTCAGTTTTAGGTTTTATATGGGAGGTGTGTACCGGCCTTAAGTTAAACACTAGCGTATCACTGGTTACCGGAAGTTTCATTCAGGGAACCAGTTGAACAAGCCAGTAACTATTCCCACACTAGCAAATCACTTGTGCTTGGAAACCAATTAAGGAATCCACTAGCTGGGCCCACACAAGCATATCACTAGTTACATGGAAGCTATATGCAGGGGACCACTTGAATCAGCCATTAGCTAAGTCCCACACTAGTGTCTAGTCATCCCTTCTATCCAAACATGCAAACAAGTTAGCCGGTTAGTCTGCATTTTCATAGATGCCAATGTACCGAGGAGTGCCTGCAGAACATGGTAAAGGCTATTGTCCATCCATCCGTCCTTGACGCCGTAAATGGGTGAAGGGGTGAGCTGATAATGTAAGGGTGATATAACATTACTCTTCTTATACGCCTATCCCCAACCCAGGATATAGGCTAGAATTGTCAAAGCATGTGATAAGGTAAGGAATTCTTTGTTTGTTTGTTTATACCCCCAATCACACCAAACTAGTTCTCACTTTGTTGTCTAAAATATTGCTGAACGGACTCAAACTGTGTGCGAACAGAATGGACATAGTAGCAATGTTTTATGGACTGTTTATGAAGGGAATGGATGGGCTAGAACAGCATGGTGCTCCAGAACTTTGAGCATGCCCAAAATTGTCTTGCAGCCACGTTCTACCCCAACTACAGCCTGCTTTAGAATGTGGTCGGATGGTTTGAGAACTAGTTTGGTGTGATGGAGGTATTAGCGAACCAAACATAATAGGTCAACTTTACTATAGGGGGATGGGAATTTAACAAATATATTATGCTGTGTACAGGGTATGGGTCATTCCCATCCCAACTAGTTGTTGATCAGTGGGATTCAATGGTAAATATAGCAGACCACAACTCAGTCTATTAAAACTGCGACTATTTAGCGCATATCTCCTGCATCCAAGCAGCAGTTCTTTACACAATGACAGTTTTTGTCTTTCACCCATAAGGGTGATGACAGTGTTTAATCTTCTTCCACAACAGCATGCTACATATCTCTAAGCTATTTACTTCACTTAGCCCCGTTACTTTCGGCCCTGATACGGTAGACATCATCTACTGCCAGTTTTTCTTTGCGACTCTTTTTTTTGTGGTTGGTGATCTCTTAGATAATATACTAAGCCATATGGAGGCATTAACGCGGTGCGTTGTCTAATCTATTTAATACTTGAAGCTCGAGTCATGATATAATCCTAACTGTGATGCTAGAAGTAATATTGATGTAACGCTATAATCCATAATAAGGGCCATTGCATAGTTACAGCATGAGGGATTTAAAGCGTGATTAACAAATATGCATTACTTAAATTCACTACTAACAATACCCTTGTAGCTGTAATTGAGTCTGAATAGACTTGCTTTCACCATTAGGCAGTTTGTTGATAGAAAGCCTGAGCCTACACTTTTACCGACCCAAGGGATTTTTAACCTCTCACACCACATATACATGGTATGATAGGAACTGGCCATTGATGATGCCGTAGGTTATACACAGTGGTGGAAATTCAAATTGGCAGAGGTGGGGGGCATGGGGAATCGAACCACTGACCTTCAGACCTAGAAAAAGTCAGACACTCAAACCACTCCGCCAGAGAGAACACCATATCGTTATAGGGTCCGGACAATTGTAGCAGGGCTACAACTTGACTGGCTGGTCGAGGGTTCTAATTCCGCCGGAGTTAAACCGTGGAATCAAGAATTGATACTAATCATTATTTATGCTAGCATTTGGCATTGCTAAGGTAGGGCAAGAAGCGGTGGCATGAGGAAGACCTGCTATTGAATTTAGTCCAACTTAACCAAAAGATGTAATGTAATATAGATATATATATATAATGTAAACATATATGTATATATATGCATATGTATATATTACACCAGAGCATAAATGGAGCCTTAATTTCATCTTCCAGAAGGAATCATTGTCGGTCTTTGCAATTAAACTGGACATGTTAGCTCCTCATCACCCGGATAATGCATTAACGCTTAACTGTCACCGTCTCCCCCCTCACACACCACAAAACACCCACCCACCCACATAGGCACCGCCACATACAGGCGGACACGCACGCACTTCAGGCATCACTTCTCCGCCAAGTACTGCCTGCCGTCAGTGCGGCAGGTCACGTGACTAGGCCACGTGACTAGGTCACGTGTGTGCCTTACGGGTTATCAGCGGCAACATACGGGAACTGTGTAACCCCAATTGACTGCTTGTCCACATGGCAACCAATACTACCCAACCATTTCTACAGCCATCGTCATATGTCCCAGTGACTCTTCTACCTCCAGCACCACCCCCATCCCACCTCAGTTATAACAAAAAAACAGTGCCTCTAGCAGTATCACCGAATGGAAACATCAGAGATCAGCTATATGGAGAGTGTTATATCAGTGTGGCTATTCTAATACCAACATATTTAATGTGTGTGTGGGGAGGTGGGGGAGGGTATCGCAATCAAATGGGCATGTCGTGTTTACGATAGGATTCTACCCTATATTTGACCTATTCTATAAAGGGGGGGGGGGGGGTTCTAACCATTATGTTATCGCGGCTGCGAAATGCGATCAAACTATTCACACCTACCTTTGTATTTGATTCCGTGCTGCGCTCTATATTCACCCCCTTTGTGTCCTCAACTTTTCAACTAGTTTTCTTCATTTAATAAGTACGATAGCTACCATACACACACATATATGTGTGTAGTATATATATATATATATATATATATATATATATATACATGTGTATGTGGTAAATCCATGATTGACAAAGGATTCGGGTCACGGAGGCTGCGGTGATGAGTAAGGGTACTCGTATGTACATACATGTGTGCCATTCCAGAATAGGCTTCCAAACTACTTTAACAAAAAAAATGTATACTGCCTATCATGGATAAGTCTGCATAGTCCTGTTTTCACCATTAGACAGTTGTTCGATAGAAAGCCTGAGGCTACACTTTTGCCAAGGGATTTTACCCTCCCACACCACATATACATGGTATGAGAGAAACTGGCATTTGATGATGCTGTAAGTTATACATAGCGGTGGAAATCCAATTTGGAAGAGGTGATGGCATGTGGATTGGAACCACCGACCTTCAGATTAGGAGTCTGACCTGGAAAAAAGTCAGACACTCTAACCAGTCGGCCACAGAGGACATCCACAGGCTGTCTGATGCAGTGAATGTGTCAATTCTTCATGTACAGGAGCCTCTTTGACACTGAGGGCAGTGTAACCTAATAGTAAGACAGTAGCTATAACTTCAATATCTTCCAATATTGCTTCTCTGTGTGTTGTTAGTTGCCTTGAATCAGAGGAGAGTGAACCCAAGCACGCCCGACGTCAGTTAGGCTTCTCATGAATAAACTCCGATCTATTGGTCCAAGTTCTTCATATTCATAACCTGGAAGCCCTTGCCTGAAACGACTATTCGAAGCATCCTCTTCAATTTGAACCAGTGTGTGACAAGCTGGCCCTAAAACTATCCACATTCACAATGCATATATTCCACTCAATATTCATATGAGGAGTGTCTTCATGTATAGCTGAATACTGCCTCCCGGAAGTGACTGTAGATAAGGCTGCTTGTTGCGGAAGTCTACCAGCGCTTCGCTCTGTAATCCACCTACGCCTCATGCCGCAGATCCTGGCAGCGTATTTCAGAATCATGTGTCTCACTTACAGGTGCCATGATGGTACTATCGACAAGTACTCTTAAAGGGATTGAGGTGCGGTATGTCAGCGTGGAAGGAATACGATTAACTTTGATCGCAATATGCGGTGCATGGACGTCGGAGCGCCTAGCCATGTGGGTTGTTTGAATCCCTCATTATAATATATATACAGTAAAACCTCTCTAAATCGACCGATCATGGGACCGACATTAAGTGGTCCATTTAGGGAGGTGGTCGGTTTACAGTGTTAGAATATCCTTACAATGGTTATTGTTGGGACCCAAATAAACCGATCATATAGGGGAGTGGTCGATCTATGGAGGTGGTCGGTAGGAGAGGTGTTACTGTATGTATGTACATGTATATGTATATATGTATATATATATATATATATATATATATATATACACGAATACATGCATATATGCATTCATGCATACATGCATATACACATACGTGAATATGTGCATACATTCATACAAATATACATGCACACATACATACAGGCATACATGCATACAAGCATACATGCATACACTTATACGCACATACAAGCACACACCATACGTGCCTACACGCCTATATAGACCATGCGGGATGGCCGAATGAGTTATTGAGATTGTGAAGTGCGGAAGTAAGTGGTGGATTTAGCAGGTAATACAAAAGTTGTATCGTGGTAATATTAATAAATAATAATAAGAGGCTAAGTGTGGCGGAGTGTATACTGGATTTCTGAGCCACCTCGAACCCACAGGTTCGATCCCTGGTCGAGTCAAACTGATGACTTAAAAATTGAGACTTGTCGCTTCCTAGCCAGGTGCTCGGCATTAGTAGGATAGGGCAAGGACTGGTTGGATCAGTATCAGCATAATATGACTGAGTTGGATATCGGGTCATGGTGTCACCGGCCTGGTCTCGTAATGGAGCAGCACTATGAATTTGCCACCAGTGCACACTGTCACAAGTCGACATCCGTCTTGATATGACATTCGATGTTGCAAGGAGGAAAAACCCCACAACAAATCTATGCCGTCCACGGGATGGACACGCGCGAGCCGGCGCATTCCACTCAGGGGAGCTGGGGATATGTGGGGGCGAGGGGGTGAGGTGGGAGAAGGGGTGGGGGAATGGGAGTGGGGTTGTGGAACGAGAGAGGGAGTGTGGGTTGTGGGAGGGGCGAAAGCGGAGGGGAGTGGGGGGGCGGGGGGGGGAGGGGGAGAGGCGCGAGACGAGGGGGAGGGGGACGGGGTGATGGCGGAGGGGAGCGGGAGACTGTGAGGAAGGAAGGGAAGGGGGACGAGGAACCGGGCGGGATAGGGGGAGGGGAGCAGGGAAAGAGGAGGTAGAGGGGGCCGAGCGGGGAGGGGGTTGAGGGGGGGAGGAGTGGGGACGCAGAGGCGGTGCGGGAGGATGGAGGGGAAGCATCCCCACCACACACTACACATACAGTCCTGATCAAACGGAACAAATTTCATCGATGGCGAGTTGAGAGTGGGTAAATAAGGTGCTGCTCACTGAGGGGCGGCTGAGCGGCTAGCGGGGCGGCCGGACCTCCCTTGATCAGGCGCCGGTAGCGACAACTTGAGGGGCCGGGAGCCGGCGATTTCATTTGAGCAAAGGACGGGTTTTTCTTCGTCTCCCTTTCTCTTTTTTCTTCTGTGAGCTGAAGGCGTTTAGTGCATTTTGAGATTTCACGCCTTTCCCTGAAGAGGAAGATCGACACAAATAAGATGTGTCCTTCCACTCCTGCTCAGCCGAGCATTTGCAGTCGCATCCGGGAGATTATATTTATTTTATTGCTGTCGATTTCATCCCTTGCGCAATTAAGGAACAGCAATCTCGCCTCTGAATCTTTACCTGTTTCTCTAGAGGTTAGCACACACTCGCTTGATGTTTAACTCCTGTTCATCAAGTAGGGACCATAATTCCTCATTCCGTTTGGATATACTTCCAGCAGTATATAATATCCTTTGCTCAAATACCCTATTCCAGATATTGACCACACCGTTTTGCCCGGTTGTTGATTAAGCAGTTGGAATTAAAACTTCTCGACAATTGGTTCTTCTGCATTCCACTGATGGTTGTACCAAGCATCTGGCAAGATAGCGACAAGTCAAAACTCTTGAAAAGGTTTAGTTTGTTTTGACATGAATCCTCCACTGACATCAAACAAGAGAATGGACACTCTAATTATTTAACTGCCCGTTAAAGTTAGCATTTACGCCTGAGTTAGCTTAAACAACATTTCACTACTAGACCAGATGAGTTGAGCATCCGCCTCCCAATTTGCTAGATCGCACGATTCAAAGCCATGGGTTTGAACCCCGGTCGACTCAAACTGATAGTCATTGCTTTCTAGCCAGGCACTTGGCTTGATTAGGATATGGCAAGGACTGGTTGGCTCAGTGTCAGGATAATATCACTGAGCGGGATATCATGTCATGGTGCTGGTGGCCTGGTCTCCCAGAGGGGCAGCATTATAAAGTCACCATGAGTGCTCACTGTCACAAGTCTGTACAAGTCCTTATATGAGATTAGATGTTGCCAGGACGTAAAACTCCAACAGCCAATCAAGCACCATTACACTACTCGCAAAGCATGAGTAATAGCTTTCAAGCACATTTCTTTTGCATGCTTCAAATTATTAATATCCAGCGAAATAACATACATATCGACTACATGTAAGTCAAAGATCTCTTGTTGCTCAGTTTGTTCCAGCTCTCCCCCTAATGCCCCTCGCTCCTCCGCTCCTGCCACCCCACAATCACCTTCATAGAATTCCATAGAACAATTAACAGCAATTGAACAAGGAAGAGATCTCCTGACAATCGTAAAGAGGCAGAGACTACAGTAATATGGCCATATTTCACATTCTGCAGGTCTGGCCAAAGCCATATTTGGAGGCTCAATGATAGGGGATAGAAGACAATGCAGACAACAGAAGAAGTGGGAAGACAACTTCAGCGACTGGACAGGTCTGAAGTTTTAAATGTCCCAGAGGGTAGTGGAAAAAAGGGCCAAGTGAATTTAAAAAACGTAATCTGTGGTTGAAACGTCATCTGTGGTATCGAATGACCCTCATAATTAAAGGATTAATGATGATCATGAACCACATCACCCAACACCACCCGGATATATATTTCCCCAATCCGCCCCAATTTCTCCCAACACTGCCAAATTGTCACGTGGCCCGATGGGTCCCGACCGTACATCGACCGTGACCGGGTGATTCCTGCCGCCTTCAACATTAATTGCGTAGGGGCGAGTCGATGGGCTGCCAGTGTGTAACGTTGGCGAGCTGCTCGTTGAAATGTTGTCACTTCATCCATCTCCAACCGTGGGTAGGTCTCCAGACGGTAACTGAGGGCTTCATCCCACCCACCCACCCACCCACCCACCCATCCACCCTCCCACTCTCCCACCCACCCACCACGCCATCACACCCACACCCTCCCACCTACTCGCAACCTCTCCCCCACCCACAACCTCACACCCACAACCTCCCTCCCACCCACCCGCCCTCCCACCCCATCCACACACTCCCACCCCCACACGCCCACCCACCGACGCCCTAGCACCCACCCACAATCTCCCACCCACCGACAATCTCCCTCCCACCCACAACCTCACATCCAACCACCCACCCTCCCACATACCCACAACCTCCCACCCACCCCATCCACACCCTCCCAACCCGCCCACCCAACCCACTTCAACCACCGTCCATGTGACCAGTCTCGTGAACTTAACGAATGGCTAGGAGTCGATTGGTCTTAACAGATCGACCAGTAAAATAAACAAAAAATAACAAAAAAACAAAAAACGTCGATCCATCCAGAAGTAGAAGTTAAACTCGTTGGCCAGTCAATATTGACACGCGGGGCGAGGACCAGTACCGTTCCCAATCTCTCTGCAAGTGCGCTGATTGGACGACGCGATTCTGACAATGACGTCACATGACGGCCCCCCGTGGGTGCCTCCTGAGGCAATTCATTGGTCATGCCCTGTCGGCGGTTTGGTGTGGGCCGGGGCGTGATTGAGGACGCTGGTGCGTACACTGGTGGGCTGTGGGGTTGGGGGTGGGGTGTGGGGTTAGGGGCCGGAAGGGTGTCAAGGATATGGGCTGGTACGGTAAGGCGGGAAGAGGAGGGTGAGAACGGGTTGGTGTGAAGGGGGATGGGAAGGGTATTGGGAGGGTAAGGGGTGGTAAGGAGCTGGGAGGCCATGGGGCGGGAAGGGGAGGTGGGAGGGGGGTGGAGGGTAAGAAGAGGGAAGGGAGTGAGCGAGTAAGGGTTGGGAATGGGAGGCTGGAAGGTTAAGGAGTCGGATGGGGGTGGGGGGGTAAGGTTTGTGAAGCGGGCTGAGGAGTGAGAAGGGGTGGGAGGGTAAGGGGTGGCGAGGGGTGGAGAGTAAGGAGTGTGAAGGGGCTGGGAGGGTAAGGGGTGGGCGAGAGGGTAAACGATGGGTGAGAGGGTAAGAGGTGGGTGGGAGGGTAAGGGGTGGGTGGGAGGGGAAGGGTGTGGTTGGGAGGGAAAGGGGTGGGAGGGTAACAGGTGGGTGGGAGGGGAAGGGGTGGGTGAGAAGTTATGGGGGGATAGGAGGGTAAGCGGTGGATGGGACGGTAAGGGGTTTGGGAGGGGGGGGGAGGGGAAGGAGTGGGTGGGAGTGTAAAGGGTGGGAAGGACAGGAAGGATGTAGGTGGGAAGTAAAAGGTGGGAGGGAGGGTAAGGGGTGGGTGGGAGGGAAAGGTAGGTGTGGGAGGGCTATAGGTGGGTGGTAGGGTAAAGGGCGGGTGGGAGGGTAAGGGATGTGTGGGAGGGCTAGAGATGGGTGGGATGGTAAGGGGTGATTGGGATGGTAAGGGGTGGCTGGGAGGGTAAGGGGTGGGAAGGATGGGAAGGGGGTGAGAGGCCAGGGTATGGGAATGGGTGAGTGGGAGGGTAAGGGGTGGGAAGAGGGTGTGAGGGGATGGCGGATGTGGAGGGCTGGGTGGTAGGTTGAATCGACAGGGAAGAACCAAAGGACACCGGTGGGAGTTCAGGCAAGAGCCGTAACCAGAGACTTCCGAGAAGCAGTCGCCGGATATTACCTGCCATGCGCATGTTCAGCAGTTCAACCAGGCACCGAGCCGGGTGTGCTGACGATTGCAGTATGCTCAACACACCACAGTGATATCCCAACCTCCCTAAAACACCCATAAAAACATAGTCTCTGAGACCGCGAGAAACATGTTTGTCTGCTGTAGCAGTTTACAAATAAAACCAAACCAAACAGAACAAGTAGTGAGTTACTTCCAGTTGGCAATCTCTCTCTTTTTGTTAAGTGTCTTCATAATTGGTCCATTTTCGCATCAGGGATACCGGCTCAGGATGTGGTTGACTGACATTTCTTTCATAGATTTTACTGATCTTTGTGCAATTTAATTAGATAATTAAGGAAGGTCGATGAAAATTCCTTCATATATTTGGAAGAAATGGTACTTGGTATTTTTGTCCGGTCCTCTGAGGACTGGAAATACACACATACACGTATATATATATATATATATATATATACTTATAGACATGGTTAGTAAGTAAATAATCACAATGTATTGAACATACATTATTTCTATTGTAGCATTATCCTTACACTGAGCAGGCCAGTCCATTCCCTATCCTAATAATGCCGAGTGCCTGGCTCGGACGTGACAAGAATACATTTTTACGTCATTGGCTTGCCTCGACAAGGGTTCGAACCCGTGGGTTCGAAACCCACGATCAACTTGCTATATTTATCTCATAGGAATGACCGAAAACAAAAACCCTTGAAATATGCAACTTTATGAAGTAAATGATAGATAATAGCCGATAAATAATACTTCAGACCTGGCACATATAAGGACTTACTGAAAGAGGATATATACACTGACAAAGTCAATAACTTGGTAATTTAGTTCTCAGGGCGGAGTTTCCTTGTTTTGTAGTATATTACGGTTATCCCACTTAGGTCACTCAGTCTCTGTGATGATTACAGATTTGGCAATTTTCCTGATTAGAATAATTCGACTAAGGACCAGGTTGGCACCAGTGTGAAGAATAACACCCCGGTTTGATGCCGAGACACGTTTAAGTTAAAGTTGCAAAGTCCGATAGTTTTGAGTTTCTGTCATTGTTTTGAGATAAATATATTAAATTGTCACTACATTACTTTAGATTGGAGTAATTTTAATTTAAATGGCCACCTTTTGATATATTTGAAGTGCAAACATATACAAATTAGGTTTGGCAGAGATGCCAAAACTCTTACACCATAGGCTTCAACAGTAAAAGGCTCTATTAAAATGCCTGGATATTCCCTTCGATATGGCTACAAATACTTACTAAGTGCATCAGTATCTAAGCTAAATATGTAGAATCAATTCCAACTAATTGCTTTGGTTTTCAAAATCAAATGCTTCCTTGGACTATGTAGCTTTAAACCAGGTTATTGCAAGGACAATGGCAGTGGCAACACGCGCATGTGTAACTGTGGACAGGGAAACTTAGAAACTGGCCACCTGCTTGGTTGGCCTCTAGCCCTGGTCACATACACGATAGTGAAGGTAGTAGAACGTAGTTGAACGTAGGATAAATTAACATGGGTGAAACATGGTGTAAGTATGTTAAACTATGGTGCAAAATTAAGGTACCGCAGGTTTGGTATGGATAAATACCTCATGGCGTGGATGCTGGTACGTTCGACTGCATTCAACTACGTCCAACTACGTCCAACTAAGTTCAACTACATTCAACTACGTTCAACTACATTCAACTACGTTCAACTAGGTTCAACTAGGTTCAACTCTTTTCAACTACGTTCACCTACGTTCAACTACGTTCAACTACGTTCAACTACGTTCAACTACGTTCAACTACTTTCAACTATGTTCAACTACAGTCAACTACAGTCAACTACCATCAACTACGGTCAATTATGGTCAACATATGTTAGCTTCCACTACCGTCAATTATGTTCAACTCTGTCCAAGTACGCTAAAGTATGCAAGGGTATGGTAGAGTATGCTAGAATACATTAACAGTACGCAGACTTTGCCACAGTATGGAGTGCTCATTTGAATATGTCCAAAGATTAAATCAGAACTCATGGCCCAACCACATTATTACCAGGTTAGTATGATGGAGAAGTAGGGATGCTGGTACGTTCAACTTGTTTCAGCTATGTTCAACTATGTTAGTCTCCACTCCGGTCAACTACGTCCACTAATATGTATATGACCGGCCTTCTCTGTCTTCTAAACCAGTCACGTCATCAGGCGCAAATAACTGGAAGCGTTGTACTCCAAGTGCTCTACATTCAGCAACATGATTTACAGAGACAAGCCGCTGGTGGAGGGTCGGGAGGGGGTGGGTGGGGCATGCAGCTTTGTCTCAGACTTGTGTCGGTTGGGAGTTGGTGGGATGGTCGATGGTGGGTGGCTTGGTGTGTGGGAATGTGGGAAGTTGGTGGGAGGGATTGGGGTCACATTCACCTTTGTATTGTATGGATGGTGGGATGGGAGTGTTTGGGAGTGGGGATGTGGGAAATGCAGGAGTGTCGGAGGGCGGGAGCTGTAAGCGGGGGAATGTTGGAGAGGGGAAGTGTAGGAGAGAAGGGGGTGGCTGGGTGAAGTGGGAGGGTGGTAGGGGGTGGGGTAAGTGGGAGGGTGGGAGTCGGAAAGGGGATGGAGTCGTGGTACAGTTAGTTTGGTGTTAGACTTGTGTGGGTTTGGGGGATGGGAGTGTGACAGTTTGAGAGGGTGGGAGGGTGAGGAGGTGGGGATCGGGGAGTGTGACAGGGAGGTACGGGGATGGGGAGGCTACAACGGTGGGATAAGGAGGATTGTACTAGGGGAGCGGTGGTACAGTCAGTTTTATATTAGATTTGTATGGGTTGGTGGATGGATGTCAGAGGGTGTCGGAGTGTGGGCTTTGGGAAGGACGGGGGGGGGGTGGGAGCGGGGGATGTGGGAGGGTGGGAGGCTGCTGAAGTAAAGCGTATAATGCGACATTACCGAATCCTTTTGATGATGTGCTGTCTGATTGCTTCGTCAAAGACAGTGCGGGCCTGCCTGCCCGAGGGCCTTACTTAACCAGCACGCCACTCCCCCCTCCCATAAGGCTATTCCCTACCCGACCCATCTCTCCTCTCTGTCCCTATCTCCCCACCTGTTTGTATTCCTCCCATTAATTTCATATGCCTTTTCTCCCTTCCACTTTTCCATTCCTCTTCCAACCCTCTCCATTCCTTCATCCAGGTCTTATCCCTTCTTCACTCTCCTCAATCCCTCGCCTTTCCTTTTCCCTTTCTCCTCCTCCCCCCCCCCCCCCCGCTCTCGCCTTCTGTCCTTAGTCCATTCTCCAAGCCACCATATCCCCTCTCTCCGATCTGTCCCAACTTCCTGTCACTCCTTCGCAGTTCCCGTCCCTTCCCCTCCTCATTTCCTTTCCCTTCCTCTTCACTCCACTTCCTCCTCCCATCCTCCCATTGCCCCTCTCAATTCCTGCCCCATCCCATCCCTTCCCTCCCTCCCCTATCCCTCTTCTTCCACTTCTCTCCCATCCTCACTCTCCCCCTTCTCCCCCCCCCCTTCCGATAGCCCCCTACGCTCCCTCCCTCCTTTCCCTATCCCTCTCTCCCCCCCTTCTCTCCCTACTTATTCGCTTCCCTTCGCCCCACCCTCCATATCCTCCCCCCTTCCTCCTCCCCCATTGCATCCTCACTCCCTCGTCCCACTCCTCCGCCCCATCTCTACTTCCTTCCTCCTCCACCCCCCCTCCAACCCTACACTCCACTACTTCCTAATCCACCCCTCCCCTCTCCCTCCCGCCCCCCCCCCCCCCCCTCATCCAAACACCAACCCCCACACCCTTACTTATTTCCACACTTTCCACACACACAAGGCGCACTCGAAGTGCACAACTTGGACGCGGGAATCGTGGGGCCTTGATGGCCTGGAGGGAGGAGGGACTGGGTGCTAAATAGGGAACTGTCTGCGGGCACTGCCACCAGGGGGAGAGCAGCATATGGCGACAGTCGCCTTTAAATGTCCGCTTGGCGCAGACGCGGCGTTTGATGAAAACTGGATGCCGGACTTCCGGTTGAGTGGTGGCGCCGCCTGGAGAGGGACTTTGGCCGGCTGCGAATGAGTGCGTGCCGTGGAACAAGCCTTTGTAGTCCCGCCTCCCACCCCCTGGAGGAGTCCCCGGTAAAGGAGAAGTGAAAGGCGGAAACCTACTCAAGAGGAGTCCCGCCGCCAAGGTGTTAATATGCTGTGTTAATTTTAATTTCTTTTATGATGATTTCTTGTTGTTTTAAAGAGGCACCTGGTATCTTTCTTTTAATTTTAATATCCCACTGATCGTGCAAGTAAATGCATGCACGTGGCAGTCAGAGGTAGCTGTGATGTGGCTAAATGCTATGTCAGCAGGATTCTTTCTTTGGTTTGTTTCCGTTTTGTAGTGGATGACATTTGAACAAGTGATTATTGGGAAAGGAAATAGTCAATCACCCACATATATCTGAATATATGCATCTATCTAATTATAATACATGTATGGATAGTGATAAGACAGTTATTGCGTGTAATTATATATTATAACTATATATAACTATGTAAGGAAATACGAGCGCCTACCAGCTGCTCCTACCGGCGGCGATGCAGGGAACCACCCAGCGAGTTCCGCCGACAGCCGACAGCCGCCAGGAGCAGCACGGTGCCCTTTTCCATTAGATTCGCATATACGGCGCGATATATACATGGGTATATATATATATCTATATGAGGCTGTCTCAAAAGGGGATAACTCTTTTTTTGTTTGTCCATTGTAACGATTGACACAAAACAGCACAGACACAGTTACACTGAAAACACAAGGATATTTGCTTCAAATTAATATGTATTCTATTGGGATTATGAAACACCATTTAAAAAACAAATCATCACCACTAGCCACAACACACACACTCTCTCTCACACATGGTATCCAGGCCGCACTTCGTCCACACCTCTCTCTATCTCCTCGCTGCTGGCCTTGCTCCTCCTTGATATGTTTGAAAAGAGTTCCAGGAGGGGGAGCCCACCAGAATTTCATTTGCTACTCTTACTCTGTCTGTGTCTTTGGCTCGCTGGATTGTTGCCATAGAGAAAATAGACACGGTACTTTGGCTCAACTCTACTCATTTCTCTTTCCTAGACTCTACCCTTTTTTTTCTCCCAGGCATACGTCTCCCCCTGAACAAGGGAGTTGTGGGCTTGGGTAGGGCCCTTTACCTTTAGGTTTCTCTCACTTTGTTCTCGTTGCTGGAACCGCTGGACCCATCTTTACCCGCCCTTCCTCGGAAACCATTGCTGCTGTCTGCTGGATACAAGTGATGTGCTACCGCTGGACTGGAGATTCTAGACCACCCCAACAACTTGTCGTTTAATAATTGTAAAGTCATCCCCCAGCTTCTACAACCATCCCACAAGAAACGTATTCTTCAACCAAAGATTGGGCTGATTTATCAGAGCCTCTCTATAATGTTGCAGTTCTGCAACCAGTAACCATCATAAGGTTCCAAACAACCCAGTATCTATCTCTCCCTCTCCACTATCTCAACGCTGCAAAAACATCACACTGGGGGTCGGGAGGGGTGCGTACATCATACATCGTGTCTACCCGGTGCGCTGGTGCCCTGTGGTGGAGAAGCCAGGGACATATTTACAAACAGGGGCAAGCCCCCTCTAGACCCGACCCGCCCTTAAGTTGACAGGTGGCGCTCAAAGCAAACACCCGCCTGTTGCGTCCAGGCGCAATCTGCCACCAGTGAACCCTGGCGTGTCAGCCCCCAAGTAGATCGCACTGGGCGCCGGTGCAACGTGGCTGGCGCGCGAGTACCACGTGACCTCATGCACGCGGGCGGAAACGGGCGCCATCTATCGGGCTGGAATGAAGAGCGGTAACTAAGCCCCGGTTTTACCTCCCCTCCGCCTCAACCGCGTCCGCTTCCCTTAGCTCCTCCCCCACTCGTCCGTAAGCCTTTATGACTCTCCATCGTGCAGTATTCTAACAGTACATTTACTTCGGTGTTATTTGTCATTATTGTGTAAGTTTCGCAAGCGATTTCACCAGCCTCTTTAGCTTCCCGACATCGGTTGATGGTTGATGGGATGTTTATGCTGTCCATACCATATAAGCTCGCATGATTGAGCTTGTTTTCAATGCTGCGCAGTTATTGGTCTGTGTTTCTTAAGATTATGGTTTGTGGTTAGTGATCTATGTTAGTTTTTTTGGATTTTCTTGGTAATGCCAAGTAAACACCTACCGTTTACGATTCGCGCACTAAAACTCGCGACTCGACCCGACCCGCTTAAAACTGAAAACGAACCGATTCATTTTTCGAATCGCGAATCGCAATCGTAATCGGCCCGTTTTAGCCCTAAAAATTAGTTTTTAGTCGTGAATCGCAATCGGTAGGTGTGCTAGGGGAGTGCACACCTACCGACTTTTGGGCAGTTTTAGTTTGTAAATGGTAGGTGGGTGCGGATGAACGGTAGGTGTGTACCTGGCATTAGAACGTTCTTCTTTTTATTTGTTCGTACATTTAATTCTATACTAGCCTACTCTATTTACATATTATAGACATAAACCTGTCTACTGGCATTGCTCCTCCTTGATATGTCTGAAAAGAGTTCTGCTACTCTTACTATGTCCGTGTCTTTGGCTCGCTGGGTGGTCGCCATAAAGCAAATATACACAGTCCTTTGACTCAACTCTACTCATTTCTCTTTCTATTCAGACCGATCCATGATAGCCAGTATAAAGCTTCAAGGGAAAACCTTATAAATTTAATATAATCTATTCGTTGAATATGTTTTCTATATATGTTCCAACCAGTCTGTTTCTAGGTGGTGTGGTTTTAGAGATATTTCACTTGTTCTCTATGAAGATTGCTCATATCCATTGAGTTTGCAGTGTGACAGTGTGCCGTTTAGGCCTACTAGTTCAGTGGCGACGCCAATGTCAGGAATTTGAACTACAAAATCGGATGTCTCCCATTGTGCATAATCCAATGGTTTAGATCTTCGGTCAGTGTTGTACACAGTTGACTCGTGTGATCAACCTTAATGTGCTTTGAGTAGCTTTGATGTAGAAGCAACTCTAGATAAATGGTCTGGTTTAAAAGCAAAGAGTTGATGTTTTCCTTGGAATGTGCAGCTTTTAGAGTCAATTGAGGTAATTGATTGTACTTACCCCTGCCGTCTGTTATAATACTTACACACAGTCTGATGATACAGCTTCGTTCAACTCAACAGCCAGACAGTCTCACATATAGGTATCTATGTCTGCTACAGTTGTTTGGTTCACTTATGTGTGTGTGCACCTGGTCCCTACAAAGGCTCTTATGTTAAACAATAACCCTTCTGTTCCCATCGGTTCAAACCTTATAGGGTAGAAGGTACCTCTAATGGCCGACTATTGTTGTATATGGATATATGGATCACATCCTTTGTGTAAGCTGCAATATATTTAATAGAAAATGTACTTTCTATTTCATGGCATATCCTTGGTGACCTATCAGGTCAGAGGTGACGGGTATTATTCAGCTCTATGGCAACTCACCCGATAAGGCAATACTAGAAGTGCACCTGAACTCACAGTCACAGTGCAGTTTCAACCTAGTTAATGCTACCGAAATGCGGAGTGAGTATTAAAGAGCTATATAATAATAACATATTTATTTCCACATGATCAATGTACACACCAGTTGATATTTATATCAGTAATTTTTTCACATGAAAAAGGAGAAAGCAGAAGTACAATACTTGTGAGGTGCTTTCCCCATTTAAAAATAACACAGATACATTGCTTATACCATATACATAATAAATAGAAAAATAAAAGTTAAAAGCATATCAACATTGGCCTCAATATTGTAAATTACATCTCAATATGTGTATCCCTCTGATAAAGCTTAAATATTTTCTTTCAAACATTTGTTGAAACATATAGATGTTTTTTGAACATTTGATATTATCATCAAATGAATTCCATATTTCTATACCACATATAGATATACAGGGAGACTTCAAAGTTGTTCTTCCAAATACTTGTCTTAGGTTGTTACTCTGCCTTGTATTTTGGCTACTATCTGAACTTATTTTGAATAAAGACTGTCAATTCTTTGGCAGTAGCCCTTTGTTTGCATTGTAAATTATCATACTAGATTTACTCTTAACCAAGTCTATTGATGTTAATAGATGAAGATCAAATAACAGCTTATTAGTGTGCTCTCAATATCCAACATTGCAAACAATTCTGACTGCTTTATTCTGTAGCCAATAAATACACTCCATATTTGTTCTATATGCATTTCCCCATACTTCACAACAATACAATACATAAGGCAGAAATAATGAATAATACAATATTAAGCAGCTTAATAGTACTGAATAGGTGTGATGAATAGGAACCCCCCTAGCGTATTATACTTTAGCAATATATCTCGAGACAGAATCATTGTTATATATTTTTAAGGGACTCCCACACTACATGTTAATACATATTTACAAACATCTAGAAATACTTCAGTTCCGTGTGTTTTGTAGCGTGCGATTGCTACTTGAAGATAAACCAAATAGAATATTCTGACAGGAAAAACATGATTCTACTGATGCTATGAAAGCACATTAGTACTAGTAGCAATTAGATTATTTTGTCATGTTCTCTACTTTTTTTTTGTTGGTAAAGTATTTATTCATCTGCATATGACAGTTGTCAGTGCCGGAGCACTGGTCTTCCGGCCATCTTACTATTGGAATTGACAGTCTAAATAATCTAAGTTATATCAGTGCTGTATTAGTCACAGCACCAATCCTGTAGATTTAAGGGATTGGCTCCTTCTTTATAATGTACAGCACCAGTCACAGTTGTTCATGCAAAAATGGGGAGCAGCACCAAGTAGGAAGTGTATACTCGGGGCAACTCAAACAATCATTGAGGGTTACAGTTTTTCTCTTATAAAACAAGGTCAGTTTATAGTTGTCTTATATAATGTTCGATATGTTTAAACAGGTTGATAGTTGTGTAGGATGCTCTGTGTGTTGATGGTTTGTTCATGATGGTTAAGGGTTGTGGCAGGGGAGGGGGGCCCACATGGGGGAAAACCCCACAGGAGAGCAAGCGAGGATGCGGGGGGGGGGGGCATAAGCTCAGGGCTTTGCTAGTAATTACTGCAGTAGTCATTCAAGGGCCTGAATAACCAGGTGAGCTATATATGCATTTTTGAAGTCAATTATTGTTTGTGTTTCTCTGACTCTGGTAGGGAGGTCATTCCACATGACACTACCTTTGTAGATTGGTGCCCCAATATATTTATTTGTTGAAGGGTGTGGTACATTGAGGAGAGTGGGGGCACCTCTTCTTGTTATTCTATTTGTGCAGTCAATGAATCTTTTGTCTTTTGTGCATTTGTGCATTAGTGCCATCAGGTGTAGGTCCCTTCTTTCTGAGAGAGTATCCAATTTTGCTTTCTTGTGCAGTTCAACCACACTGAGTGTCTTCCCTTGGTAGACTGTTCTCATTGCTCAATTCTGAATTTGTTGCAGTTTGCTTTTTCGTTGTTTTGTTAAGAGCTCAGATATGATGTCACTGTAATCCATAACAAGCAATATTGTAGTCTAGTACAGGAGCAGTGCAGTGTTTTCACTTATGAATTTCCTTAATTTTCTAAAAGTTGTCAGTTTTAGTGGCAGTGTTTGATTCAGTCTTGCCAATTGTCGGTTCCCATTTAGTGTGGATTCAAGAGTTGTGCCCAGGTATTTGTAGGAGTCCACTTCACGAAGTAAGGTTCCACCCATTTGTAGTTGGATTTGAGGGGCTCTTGTTTTTCTCATTTTCATCCCATAGATCACATACTCTTTCTTGGCACTATTTACTGTTAATTTATTTTCATGGCACCATGTATTCACTTTATCTAGCACCAAGTCTGTCTGGGCTGCAGCTGCCACAAATCTCTATCATGTACCGTGAGTGCTGCATCATCAGCAAATTATGTAAATGTTGCTCTTTCAGATACTACTGGTAGGTCATTAATAAAGATTAGGAATAGCAGGGATCCTAGGGTGGAGCCCTATGGCACACCGGTCTTGACCTTATTGGTGGTGGACTCATTGTTGTTTAGTTTTGTGCAATGCATCCTGTTCATGAGATAATTTGTGAGGAAATTATATGCTTTGCTACCTAATACAGCTCTTGGTACTTTCTGCATCATGATCTTGTGGTCAATTGTATCAAATGCCTTCTTGAAATCAAGAAAGACAGTGATTGTTACTTCACCTTTATCCCTGTTGCCCAAAAGTTCATCCAGTAGAGATGCCAGAGCCCATGTTGTGGATTTGTTTTTCCTAAATTCATGTTGCTGGACGGTCAGATAATTGGATGATTCAAGGAATGCTTTTACTTAGTCATGTATAATCTGTTCAATAATCTTTCCTGGAAGTGGGAACATTGAAATTGGTCGTAGTTCACTGCAGTATCTTGGGTTATTCAATATTTCCTCTCTGAGAAGATCGAGGGCAACTTACTTTTCTTAGCCTAACCTCTTTTCAATAATTATTTTTTAAACATTATTTATAATGTCAGGTTTTCTATTTTACATGTTAGAACCGCATGTAAGCTATCATACCTCTCCTACACCCCCTCTATTCACCACCACCACCACTCATAGACGTCTCTATCACCACTGTGGCCCAGAACCATAGCCATACTGCACCAAAGACCCTATATCACTAAGACGGCTCACTCAGCCTGTACTGTGTTATCACGAGAACAGCTAGCCCCCCAGGTGGTAGGTTTGTTCATTTCAATAGCATTGGAGTGTCAGAAGAAACCCTGCTGTCACTTGGTAGGTGTGTGGTGGGGGTTTAGGGATGTGGTGGGGGTTTAGGGATGCGGTGGGGGTGTAGGTCTATCTGTTTACATGTGAAACACCACCCAGCAGCCAGGCTGATTAAACCCACCACAAGATGGCACTGACAAATTTAGAGTACCATGTGAGAGATAGGGAGTGAGCCATCTTAGTGTTATAGGGTCTTTGACTGCACTCACCACCACCCACATAATCCATCTTTCATACTCAGTCAATTAAATATACAGCTGAACTCAGTCGTTGCCGGGCGTTTCACACAGCGGGACACCTGTGTTGCAGCTGCAGCTTGTGGGATACTTCCCAGCCCATCCCTAAGTGAAGCAGCCCAGACTGTGTGTCAGTGTCACTGACCTGAAATGTGCATACCAACCATTGTTGAATAAGCCAATCCAGACTCAGGTAAACGCACTCGGCTAGCATACTGACGTCAGGGGCATAGCTAGACCTTTAACGATGTATACTCCTAATTTTGACAGGGGGTTTAGGGGGCCGCTTAAGCTTAAGCTGGCGGATTTTACACATTTTAGACTTGAGTTTTCGACACTCCTGACTACTACATGCCTCCTCTCTCTCTCTCTCTCTCTTTATTATTTTTTAATTCTTTTTTGTTGTTGACAAAACGATGTGGACGTTTTGGCGTAGGCACATATGCCTAGCTATGCCCCTGGACGTCATAACAATATCATTCCGAATATAGTCCCTTCCCCAGACCTACATCAGAATTCCACTGTTAGACCGACTTTAATTTTCTTCATCGTCAAACAGGGGCAGCACTGTCAGCTATCCAACGCTATTTAACGCTACATGATTTTGAGCTTCTTCTATTTCCTGAGATTAATACATTAAGTTGATCCTCATAGTCTCTACTCCATTTTAATGTTAATTAACTTTTATTTTAAATGGCTAAATTTGGAGATATTTAGAGTGAAAACCTGAGAAATTAATGCATAATAAGTGGGGAATAAGTTGGAAATGACTTCATCTAGGTTAGTCTTTTCGGTGTGAAATACTGTGCTTTCCTCAGGCTATGCAGGTTTAAGCACTGTCCGGTGACTAAGCAAGGACATTAAAATAACTCACATAATGCCTGGAAAATACAGAATCAGGGTTTAATCCAAAACTTTTCTATATTTAATCCAAACAGTTCTCAACGGGGGTATCAATATTCCAGACCTCACACCTAAAATTGAACAACATAATATATCCAAAGCATAACAAAATGCTAGTCCTTGCGCACGATCAGTATCAAACGAGGAAATATGCTACATCCACCCCAGGTGACTGCTCCGTAATGCTTAATGTTGTCATATATGTGGGGTTAGATATGGGTATATTCTGCTCTGCACCTTTGCATCAACATATTACAGCAACATCGAACATTCAAACAAATTCCGAAGTAAAATAAAAAGTGATGGCATTCCAACATTCCACAACCAACACGAGGCTTTCTCTGTACCAGTAATGCCACTCTTTCAGAGGTAATATGATATCTAGATTCCAGCCGCTGTATATGTAACGGTCCCTGTAACACCAACAGACCATCAACGTTCCAATGTCAAAAGACAGATCTTCTCGGAACATTTAAAGGACATGAGAATGTACTCAGATGCCTCGGATATAGGGACTTTGCAAGTTGACTAAGTGCTATCTCGATGTCCTGTGTTGCACAATGTGGAGGAAACCACCCAAGTTTCTTCACGAAATAGATGCCGTCCTGTCCCATGTTGTACATTCCGTTACACCTCACAGAGAATCCGTCTTTTAACCCAGCAAGCGCTGCTCATCCATTTCATGCTTTGGGCTTTTACTATTTGAAGAGTTTGGGCGCAACACCATGTAAATGCCAATCCAAAATTATATTTAAGATATAGGATTTATACCTGAGAATAATGTTAAAGCTCACTAATTCCACTTTTCGTATGATTACATGGTTATGGAGCAATGGATACAAGAGTAGGAACAAGAAGATAAACGTTTTGAAGGTTTGATTTCAATGTTTATTTCCATATTTGGATTGGCGTTTACATGGCTTTGCGCCGGAACTCTTAATTTGAATTGTTAATTTGAATTAGTACTTGTATGGCTAAGATTGGGTGCTTGGTTGTCGGGATGCAGATGATATGTGCTATAGAGGCGTCATTAAATACAACTAACTTTACTTTGGTTGTTGGAATTTTACATGATGGCAACATATAAGGTCATTTAAGGACGGGTACCGACTGGTAACAGTGCACACTCATGGCAACGTAATAGTGCTGCCTCACTGAGAGACCAGTCTGCAGCATCGTGACCTGCTAACCCATTCAGTCACATTACCCTGACACTGAGCCAACCAGTACTTGCCCTATCCTAATAATGCTGAGCGTCTGGTTATGAAGCGACAAGAATACATTTTTAAATCATTGGTTTGATTCTACCCAGGGTTCAAACCCGTGGGGTATTTCCACTTGGAAGTGCCGTGTACGATACATGGTACGTACGGCAAGGGAATCATCAACACACTGGCTACAGCTAAATAAGTTATCCAAAGTGCAATTTTCTTCCATGGCATCACACCCTTGACTCCACACACCTACGTGAATATGCAGACAAAGTAAATGGCTATGACAATGGCCTATTAATAATAGATAGATCATTGGCACTTTCTCAGAGCCTGCAGCAGCAGAGAAGGACATCCATGTACTCCAAAGACTTCATCACCAACCCCCCTCGTTGTACATGCATGGACTGGAGTGCTGCCCATTTATTGCATTCTGGCTGAGATCTTCAGTATCATCATCTCAAATTTTCTTTATCTTTGCTACAAAATGTGATGCTTTCAGAAGGACTGCATTGTTAGATTCAAGATAACTGCTCTCACTGCTGATAACCCTCTGATATAAGATTGTCCAAGTGTCTTTTCTCTTGGGCTCATATACATGTGAATTCTTAAATGACCTTGTATAGGTCTATGGATTATTTTTTTCTTGAAGCTTTATACTGCCTATCATGGATAAGTCTGAATAGACTTGTTTTCACCATTAGACAGTTTGTTGATAGAAAGCGTGAGTCTACACTTTTACCGACCCAAGGGATTTTTAACCTCCCACACCACATAGACATGGTATGAGAGCAACTGGCCTTTGATGTCGCTGTAAGTTATACACAGCGGTGGAAATCCAAATTGGCAGAGGTGGGGGCATGGGCAATCAAACCACCAACCTTCGGATTAGGAGTCCGACTTAGAAAAAGTCAGACACTCTAACCACTCCGCCACAGAGAACACCACTGCTACTGTTACTGCCGCATTTTGAGGTTAATATTAGCTGGATCGTCATAATTGACCTTCCTTGCTTGGGAGTAACCTTTATTATGAATTGCTGACTTTGGCAGAAATTTAAAGTCAAAGCATACAGAAATCACACAAATGTTGATGTGCACCTCAAATTGCTGGTCAGCAGCGGTTTCAGCATGAACATGTCGTATTGAATTGTCTTCTTGTCCCCCTCTATGCAGTTACCCATGTTTAATAAGTGCACCGGTATGTCCGGAATTGACTTTGTTTTGAAATGTGGATGCATTCACCAAGCTAAGCAGCTTTCAGACGTGGGTGAATACTTGACAAAAGTTCTTGAAATAGGATGTGCATTCAATTAACTAGTCTTTCACTATTTAAAATCCTAAGATAACCAAAACCCAGATTTTACTACAGAGTTTGATGGACGGCACATTCTTCGTATGATTTGAGTCGAGCCACGCACACTTTTAATAAAATCGGACAGGTTCATATGTGACTCTACAGACAGGATATATGCATCAAGGTGTATGTTATCCACTTGAAACACTGGGTTACACAATACGCGGTAGTGTATCCCACTATCAGGTACATTTCCTTTAAGTGTTAAGCCCCAGTCAGACCTCACCGGATTGAGGAAATGGACAGAAACTGGACACTGTCCGGTGAAATACGGCAATGTACGGTATATATACGGTATCCATCCGGCGTGTCTGTTCTATCTCTGGTGTTGTCCAGCAGTGTCCGGTACAAGTTTTGAACAGGCACAAAACTTGTACCGGACACCACCAGACTGAGGTGTATGGTTGGTGTCCGTTTTAAGTCAGTTTAGTCCATTTTGTCCATTTCATGTCCGGTACCCATCCGTTAGGTGTCCGGTTTGTATCCTGAAAAGTCCGTTGACACTGCTATGGGAATTTGGTCTGTCGGCTTTTGGCGCGTCCATGAACAGTACGGTTGGTGTCCGGTTGGTGTCCGGTTGGTGTCCGGTTGGTGTCCGGTCCGTCCATTAGACATTCGGTTGCCGTCCGGTTATCATCAAGAGGCTATTCATTAATGTACGTTCCTTGTCCGTTTAGCATTTGTTTCATCTGGTACATTTTGGTACATTTTGACACCGGACACCAACGGACTTTGTCCGGTGGTGTCCGGTACTCAGTGCGGTAAGGTTTGACTGGGCCTTTAGTAGTATATATGAAGCTATACATGAGCTGTCATAAACGCCAATGACATTATCACAGTATGCTCTATCGTACTGAAGCGGGATTAGTATTGATGAATAAGTTCCATTCAATACAGATCAATGCTAAAGAGCTTAACTCACAACCAGTTCACATTCATTTTGCATGTCTACAGAGAAGGACTACATGAATTTATGTAGTCTCAATCACCTAGTTTAGATGGGGACACTTGAGACTGTGAACCAGGGATTGCTTGTTTGTTTGTCGTTGTTTTACGTCCTAGCCACATCTAAGGTAATATCAGGACGTGTACCGACTTGTGACAGTGTGCATTCATGGCAACTTTATAATGCTGCTCCTCTGGGATACCAGGCCAGCAGCAGCATGACCTGATATGCCACTCAGTCACACTATCCTGACACTGAGCCAACTAGTCCCTGCCCTATCCTAATAATGCCGAGTGCCTGGCTAGGAAGCAACAAGTATCAATGTTTAAGTCATTGGTTTGAGTCGACCAGGATTCGAATCCACGATCCCAGGGAGATGGATGCTCTAACTCATTCGGCCATCCCGTCTGGTTACCAGGGATTGATATTCCCTCTTTCTTCGGTACCTTGTCAATGTAACCGCGGTAGAGAATGAAGAATAATCATCCCTCCTACTGTAAGCAATCTACGGATAACCCAGTCGATTCAAGGCAGGCAATACACTGTGTACATCTTTTAAGTATACCAGTAACAACAAATAGTCTATAAGTACTGGGTAGGGAGGGTAGTATGTTCTTACCTTGCGGTGGGGTAAGAGTAAAGTAGAATATGTGAACCATATGTTTTGGTCTGACTGGCGGTATGCAGAGAGCACCCTAGTAGAGCATAGCTGAACACAGCTGGCGCCACCGTCGCCTGCAGAGACAGCCTGGCTCGAATGACGTTCCAGTTGTAGAAGGAGTTTCATAAAGAAATCGCAGAACTCCAAATTTGAAATATTAAATGGGCGTCATACTTTATTGTGAGCCCCCGAGTGCCATTTTGGTAGGTTCTGGAATTCGAAGACCATTAGCCAAGTCAATCCAATTATTTCAAAAGTTATACTTCTTCCTACATAACCTGGCGGTCGACATTAGTAGACTAGGGAAAGGAGCAGCGGAACGATGAAGTCCATTTTTGTCTGTGATTTAAAATCCCCCCATTTAGCCAACTAATATATATATACACACACCCGACCCCCCCCCCCCCGAAAATACTAGTAGACTGTTTAACACACATATGCACATATCTATAATATAGAAGTAAAATAAATATAACAATGTAAACACATAAAATAAAGATGAATTTATATAAATATAAAAATGTTACCTATACATAAAATATACACACAATCCTCAGGTGCGACTGACACTGATCAACATCTGGTGGATGCGAGGTGGGCCGAGGTGGCGCCACCGGAACAAGGTTGTATATTACGGAGTATAGCAATGATAATAAGTAATATTCGTATCCATATCTTTACACTGGCATAACAAGCTATACCTCATATAAATAAATATATATATATATATATATATATATATGTATGATAGACAATTGTACAGCAAAAGTTCTCCCTGCCAATATGGTGTTGCTTAAATAAGCAGGGGGTTCGATGCGTGGCATGTTGCACATTATTTCAGCGATATATTAGAACCAGGTAGTGACACATACCAGGTTACAAGACGAAACGTCACTTCTTTTTCTCAAGCTATGTAGGATCTCTCCCGCTGGGATAAAGGTAGTACACATGTAGAAAGCTAATCCGTCAACGCGTCTCCGTGTCAGAAGGCAACGGACTCAGACGCTCGGTTGTAGAGGGAGCTTACACATAGAAACCCCTTTACTAACAATAATTCCTTAATCCCTTAGCAACAAAATATGATGCATCTTTTCTTGAACCTGGAGGAATGTCATAAATAAGAATGTACCATTAATAGTTGGAGGCAATATTTGGTATTTTACAATAAAACTATGATTTGATATGGTTAGATCTTGGTTATAATAGTTGACGGACTTTTCATTTACAACAGAAAGATACATAAAATACTTGTGGTAAATTTACTTTTGTCAAAAGATGTTGCTTTTTTTACATCCCATCGCAACATATTCCACAAAGTGGGACCTGCCAAGTAACATGCATGAATGCCATATGCTTTCAATCCAGACACGGGAACAAGTAATAACGTCTGCCTGGATGATATATGTCTATCGAGACAACATATATATGCATCGACATGTAATAGAGAAATAGCGAATGGTAGACATGAAGTGTGAACACTGATTTGTCTCTCATGTTTGCTTGAGTGCAAGTAAATAAGCAATACAAGGAATAATTAGTAGCATGTGGTGTATAAGGGGGTCAAATTTCCTTGGATCATCAGCCATGCCTTTTCTAATCTGTTCTTGAATGAATTTATTGACTGGGCATCAATAACATTTTGGACACAGCAAAGTACCAAGCACGCGAGGAGCGTCGGCATCCTCAGCGAAGGCACTGGGTGCGAGCTTGAATGCGATCATGAGGAACGCGTCATGGAGGAACAGCGCAAGTTTTGCACGTTTCTACCATAATGTATATCAATTTGAAACATTCTCTGACAGAATATGTAATACCCCTGTCACACTATGACATAACGAGCCAACATGAGCCTGACGTGATCACTTTACGTCATTATGTTGCTGTACGTTTGGTTACGTTATGATGACGTCATACTGATTTTAGACTGACGTCGAGCTATGTCATGTTACGTCGTGTTACGTCAGCGCGCGTCAAGGTTTCGAAAGTGACACAAACGTAAGGGTTTACATTCACTGTACGTTCTGTACACGTTCGGCGAACGTCAATGATGTTAAACGGACGTTAGTCAAACATTCCTCACTACGTTCCACTATGTTCCACTCGTTGACCCACATTAAAGCCGGTGGAAACGTCCATGCGGCATAATGGGAACATCAGGAAAATGTCAGGAGAACATCAGGAGAATGTCAGGAGAACGTCAGGAGAATGTACGTTCAGCATTTCGCCAACGTTTAATGACGTATGTAACGTAAGGTAACATAAAGCAACGTAGTTCTGGCGATGGAATAATGTTCATAACATAACGTGAGCGTAATTACATTGTCTTCTCTTGTTGAATGATGCTATCACTACGCTTTACCGCCGTTACTCTCTCGTCCACTACGCTGCATTCAACTTGTGCCCAAATTTGCATACCACGCCGAGAAGTTCAATGTTCTTCATGTTCTCCCTACGCCGACGTCGTTACGTCGTAGTGTGACAGCGCCATAAGAGTTGAAGGGAATTCCCGTTGTATATGGATACACACCTATTTGCCACTTAAACATAATACTTCATATGACAGCCACAGGTTCTGTTATTTTAAAGCGAGAGTGATGCATATATTGGACGCAATGGCCGAGTGAGTTGAGCATCCGCCTCCCTTTCTGGTAGATCGTGGGATTCAAAGCTGCGGGTTTGAACTCTCGCTTGGCCCTCACCATTACTAAGATAGGGAAAGAAGATGGGTAATGAGGAAGACCAATTGTCCGCAATTGAAATTTCCCCTGCTTAATCAACTAATTCACACGCCCCCCCCCCCCCCCGTCCAGATATATATATATATTTAAATGAGCCAAATTGGTTCCAACACTGTTTGTGTGTGTGATGAATTCATTTACCCTACCCATAACGGATAAGTCTGTTAACACTTGATTTCACAGCTGGACAGCACTAGTGCAATTTGCTTCAGATCTTTTAAATTGTGTCTTAGTAATACATTTTGATTTCTTGTTTAAGGGTTGTAACTGTTTGTAGATTGCAAACAAACTTACGATGTAATGCTGTCATCGTGGTAAGATGACCCTACTTGGAAACGGAAATATATATGAACTAGTAATATGACAATATTGAAACCCACACCGTCGGCCAATTGTATAACATTGGTATGTCCATTCAATTTAGAACTTTGCTAGGTACTGATATTAAATACTGATTAGTGGCAAGTATATGAGTAAATAACCTCTCCTAACTGAATCGTGTAGACTCGGTGCTAATGCCCCTGTCACACTACGACACTTCTCGCCGGCGACCCGTCAACGTGTGGTCTTTTTGGGCGATATTTGGTGAAATATCGAGAAGCGCTGGTGGCGCGTTATGGGCGCGTCGGTACACGTCGGTACACTTCTTTGTCGCCGGCGAGTCGCCGGCGGAAGTCGGCGCGCGTTGCCGGTCGCCCAAGCTTTTGAACATGTCCAAAACTCTCCAACGACCGCCAGCGCGCGCAAATATATGGGTAAGGACGTTAGGCGCGCGTTGCGCTGCGTTGGACGCGCCGGCATAACGTTATGGGAACGGTACGAAGACGGCGCGCGCGCGGGAGGGTCGTTGCTCACGCGTTGCGCAAACTGGGCCGTTTTTGTTTTACGCCCTAGCAACATTTAAGGTTAAATGAAGACGTCACGCCAAACTTTTTTTTTTTTTTTCCCAGCGCGTCGACACACGTTGGCGGCACGCACACAACGCGCCGCGCTGACGCCGATCTTTTCCCCCAAACCGCCGAAAAGTTTGACGTTTCTCGACGCGCAAGATTTTATTTCCAACGCTGACGGATCGCCGGGAGAAGCGTCGTAGTGTGACAGGGGCATGACACCCTGATTGTTAGCAGGGGCTATCCATCTACCTGCATGTGTTTATTACCCACCACACTTGAGAGTATATCATAAAGCACACCTATTAATTGTATAATTAAAAAGTAGCAAAAAGGACTTCAATCCGTACTGCACAGTTGCGAAAAGAAGTGCATGGAGTTAACAGTTATGTGATGAATAAACAAACTATCAATAAAGAAAACAGAAATACAAATTGTATTTCCATAGCAACCTAGAAGTAGCGTCAGACGGTAAGCTGTCTTATTTCGTTCATTCATATTTTATTTAGTTGGATGGTGTTTGGAATCTTACCGCCTGGCAAGATCAAAGGTCATATCAGGACAATATTTGATTTACTCCACACAACTGCAGTCTCAGGTAGAATCTTAATAGTATTATTAGTTCTTGTGTTCGTAGATTAAACTGGGGGGGGGGGGGGTTATTGCAACAACACTATTCTAGATTCCATTCCTGTTTGCCCTTTCCTGCTAGTAATAACCTAGATATCACAACGTATATAATCTGCACCACAATACCTTGACTCAGTAGGGTTCGAATCCCACAAGTTTCCCCGTGGAAAACAAGGGCTTCGGTCATTCAGCCATCCCTACCGATCCTACCATTGTTGATATTGAAGCTGCATGGGAAATGCCAGATTTTATGCCTGAAATGAGTGAATATACTCTATCTGAGCAGCGGCCATAACCTTTAAGTTTAACCGCAATGTATTGCCCACACTGACTTAGTAGCTCCAGACCAGCTTAGCTCTCGGGCCTAGTCACGTGACTACTCACACGTGTTCAAGCTGATAGCATCAAACCAGGAGGCCGGTAGTAGGGTGAGGTGGAGCGGCAGGCCCACTTAAGCCCCAGTCACACTATAGCTTGTGAACACCTTAGACCGATGAACCCACACTCACCAGTGACGTCTTTGCAACCAAAACAATGATTGCCGACATCTGGGTGTCACTGGTAACTGTGGGTTCTTTGGTCTAAAGTGGTTGCAAAGTGGTCACACGTTGTAGTGTGACTGGAGCTTTAGATAGTAGCACCCATCGAAGGAGAATGTTGTGTCTGTGTGTGGGGAGAGGACGTGGAAGTATATGATGGTTGGATGATTGTTGGAGCTTTACATCTTTGCAATATCTAAGGTCATATTAGGATGGGTACCGACTTCGGACAGTGCACATTCATGACGATTGTATAGTGCTGCCCCACTGGGAAATTGTGCTGCCGGCACCATTGATCCAATATCCCACTCATTCACATTATCCTAAAATTGAGCTATCCAGTCCTTGCCCTATCCTATTGCTGCCAAGTGCCAGGCTGATGAAGCGACAAGCATCAATTTGATAAGTCACTGGTTTGACTCGTCCAGAAACCAAACTTCCGATCTGCCGATCTGCCGAACGCGAGTCCTGCGCTCTACCTATTCAGCCACCGCGCCTGGTGTGTACTCATCTGATGTAGCTGATCAATTCTTAGTGTTATGTGCCTTCATGACTTGTTTAATTCCTAGACAATTACATGATTATTGACCTTCTCCAACGATAGCGATGACTTTTGGCCCCCAGCGGCTAATGGTGCGACACGCGCCGACAATCCTCGCCACCGTCGACTTCCATGAACGTGTACCGACGTGTGCCGACGCGCTCATAACGCGCGCGTAACGCTTCCCGACGTCTCGCCAAAAAGTGACACACGTCGACGCGCATTGGAGAGAAGCATCGTAGTGTGACTGCACCATAAAGTTTGAATGGGTGCTAATCTCAGTTTACAAACTAATGTTCTGAACTATCTTTAATTGAGAAACTTCCTCCCAAAACAACATTGGATTGCGAGTACACAAATATGAAGTTCAGAATAATCCATTTCTAAAGAGTGAACAGTGAAAATCCATAATCAAACGCAAATCATTTAGTTCGATCGATTATGTTTAAAAAAAGAAAAGTTAAATGCAAAAATCAATAGTAATAGCTAAATTAGCGTGAACTCAAGTGCAAACCAGGTAAGGTTCGATGAAACATCGATTTAATTATTTAAACCAAAATACTTACATAACTTTGATCATACAGTCCCAGTTTAGATAGTGTAACAAATATCGAGTACCTATTGCGGCATACAAGGGGTACTGAGTCGATGTACTAGATCCCGTGTTGGTAGATCGTGGGGTCGTGAGTTCGAATCCTGGTCCAGTCAAACCAATGACTTAAAAATTGATACTTGTTGCTTCCTAGCCTGGCGCTCGGCATTATTAGAATATGGCAAGGAGTGGTTGGCTCAGTGTCAGGATACTGTGAATTAGTGGGATATCAGGTCATGGTGGTGGGGGTCTGGTATCCAGTGGGGCAGCACTATAAAGTCACCATGAGTGTGCACTGTCACAAGTCAGTACCCATCCTGATATGACCTTAGATGTTGCTAGGACGTAAAACAACAAACCCACAAACAAACGATGTACTAGAACGTGGCACTGCAGAATAATATGATGGTCAGTATGATTAGCTGCACAAGGAAGGTAGGCTCAGTAGTGCCTGCTTTCACTTAAACTATCTCCTAAGTTCTAGAGTAAAAGGCAATTCCAACTGAATTAAGATCGATTATAACAACCACATTAATACAAGGAATAGCTCGGCCTCCAACCATCGGACTATGAAACTTTAATAGTAATGCTGTGATTCACTTCAAGTTAACTATAGATTTGCGGTAATTATGTATGCCTATTAAATGATAACCCTCTAGAAACAGTGAGTGGGTGACCTACTTTCATGAACATGTGTCATTAGTTGGTTGGTGGCTTGTTGGAGTTTTACGTCCTGGAAACAACTAATGTCATATCTGGACCGGTACCAAATTGTGACTATTGTGCTGCCCCACTAGAATACCAGACTGCCAGTACCATGACCTATTATCCCTGTACACATTAACCTGACACTGAGCGAACCAGGCCTTGCCTTAGCCTAAGGATACTGAGCATCAGGCTAAGAGGTGACAAGTACCAATGTTTAAGTCATGGGCTTGACTCGACCAGGATTCGAACCCGTGGAATCCCACGCTCTACCAAAACGGGAGACGGACGCTCAACTCATTCGGCCATCCCGTCTAGTCCGTGGGTCATTAGTAATATGTATACATATATATTTGTTGTTCGTTCGTTTGACCATGTTTTCTAAGGTTAACATCAATTCAATAAAACATTGACAGGCTAAACTGGAATATATAGTGGTGTTCTCTGTGGCAGACTGGTTAGAGTGTCTGACATTTTTCTAGGTAGGATTCCTAATCTGAAGGTCAGTGGTTCGATTCCCCATTCCCCCCCCCCCACACCTCTGCCAATTTGGGTTTCCACCACTGTGTATAACTTACAGCGTCATCAAAGGCCAGTTACTCTCATCCCACGTTGATGTGGTGTGGGAGGCTAAAATCCCTTGGGTCGGTAAAGGTGTAGGCTCGTGTTTTCCATTGAGAAACTGTATAATGGTGAAAACAAGTCTATTCAGAGTTATTCATGATAGGCAGTGTAAATCTTCAAGAGATAGAATACCTAGACCAAATAATGTAGGCTAATGTAGGAGCATTTTCCACATCCATCCACCATTATGATGGATTGACTTCCGTGTACGGCAACCCTATATATATATATGAGCCTGTCTCAAAAGGTGATAACTAATATTTTGTTTGTCCATTGTAATGATTGACACAAAATAGCACAGAAACGGTTACACTGAAAACACAAGGACATTTGCTTCAAATGAATATGTATTCTATTGGGATTATGAAACACCATGTAAAAAACAAATCAGTTTATCCTGAGTAAATGCATGAGCAGATAGTATCTTAATCGTTACAATGGACAAAATGTTGTCCCATATTACTTATCACCTTTTGAGACAGTCTCATATATATATATGTCATATCTCAGCCATTTCTTATTTATAATAAACAAAATGCCATATGTATATTCAAGTTGATGGATAAGCTAGATAGTCCGATAAATACATCAATACTTAACAACTAAAACACGTATCAAAATTGTATTCAACCAATGAAATTCCGATATTGATGAAGCATAGCAGGGAATATTCAGTCGATTTAAGAGAACATGTAATTGCAGCAGACCACGGTGTCCGAATTTTGACGCGCATCCTAAAATATATTTTCATGTTTTCAGTTAAAATTTCTAATGATTTAGCTACTTAAAAACAAAACATTTATTTCAAATGAAAGCAACATAGATTATCACCATAAATTTAAAGTTGCATAGTCCAATGGAAACATCAAATTTTCAAAACCAATACACCCATCTATATTTGATTCTGCATATCTAAGTTAGATACTGGTGGACTTAGTAAGCATTTGTTTCCACATAGAACTTAGAAGGGCATGTTGAGTCAATTTAATAGAACGTGTTTCTGCATAAGCCTATGAGGTCAGAGTTTTGACATGCTTGCCAACATTAATCTTGCATGCTTGCACCTCAAATATCTCCTAGGTTAGCCATTTAAAATAAAAGTTACTGCAAGCTAAAGTAATATAGATTATAACAACCAATTTAATATATTTATCTCAGAAAAATGGCCGAAGCTCAACAGCATCAATCTATGCAACTTTAATATTTGTACCTATTAAAACATGATGGAAATGCGAATTGATCAAACCATGCACCTTTAACTGTACATGTTCTAAGAATGGTTTTTGTCTGAAATGTCTGCCTTGATGGACAAAGTAAATGTGTTCCAAGTAAACTTCAGTAAATTCTTCTGCTTCCACGTATTCCCATTTACAACAATATATTGCCTCAAAGATAAAGGAGGAATAATTGCCATATCTCTTCCGGATTCCTAGTTAATTGATTTGCTCTCACAGTAGGCCTACCTGCTTTCAATCATATTTGTCTCATGTTCTAAAATATACACCGGACCGTACGGAGCTCACCTCAGTCTTTCATTCTTTATTAATGCATATAACGATTATGACATTTTGGCAACGGTTGGCAGGATGCTTGATTATGTTTCCACCTAATTATTAATAACTAGAAAGACGAAATTCTATTTGGCAAGGCGTGAGTATTGAATATGCGTGCACCAGTGGAAGAGTACACGGTTTGATAACAGCATGATATTAAAAGTTGATGTATTCCTGTACAAAGTATCTGTACTCGTTTCCAAGTGCAGCAACTATATAGACAAAACACAAATTACAGTTTTCAATGCGAATACTATATATTACATGCACATTCAATGTATATATCCATATACATCATGTGATATATGTTTCCTTTGTAGTATCTACCTATATGTGTATGCATGTCATTTTGATATATTTATATACTGTGATATATGCATATATATGTGTGTGTATAATATTTGATATATGTATATTGTGTGAGACGTGCTCTATCATCTAGTATCAGAATATGAACAAGGATATTAGCACCTTCAGTTATAGTTGTATTGTTATTTGCGAAGCACAGCTAGTGTATGTATGCATAACATGTGATATATTTACATGCTGAGATATATACATATATAACATGTGATATTTACAAATAGATAGATATATATATAGTACATTATGTGCTCTATAATCTATTATGGGAATATAAACAAGGACACTACCCCCTAGCAGTTCTCTCCCTTACTTAGTCTATACCCTAATGTCACTGAGCTATTACTACCATAGGACTAGGTTAGTTCCTTCATTCTCCACTGCACTGCCACCTGTGAGCAGCTCATGACCGCATATATTCCCGCCAGAGAATATATACTCTTTCTCAACCACTCCTGTCTTTTGTTATTCTGTTTACAGGGGACAACTGTTTATATATACATATATATATATCCATGTACATATTCATATCTGAACAGGTACTCCAACAATGGTACACAACCACGACAACCACTCTACTTGATACTCGCACCGAACCCAATGATACACCTTCAGTAATTTACGGTAAGTCTGGCAGCTACCAGGTTCCTGATTATCGATTGGGAGGTTGAAGCGACACACGCCTTTCCTACCAGTCCATCATGCCTTATCAGCCAGTCTACCTCCTTATAACACCTTGCTGTTGTTCCCTACAATCATGCTCCATGCGCAGTTCATTACAGAAGCAGCCACCACCCGCCTGCTCTCCATTGGTGCTCTTTTATAATTACATAAGCCACGCTCATGCACTTCATTTTAACGTGCATCCAACGCATTGAGGTCAACCAATTCCAATATGTAAATGCATATATAATTGTCCATATATGAGACTGTCTCAAAAGGTGCTAAGCAATATGGGACAAAACTTTATCCATTGTAATGATCAACATACTATCTGCTCATGCATTTATTTGCTCAGGATAAACTGACTTGTTTTTTACATGATGTTTCATAATCCCTATAAAATACATATTGATTGGAAGCAAATGTCCTTGTGTTTTCAGTATGAAATGGACCGTTAGTAGGGGGGTGAGGCGCCGCCTGGAGGAACGGAGGGGTATTAGGGGAGCTTCTTGGAAGCAGGCCTCGCGGTCTCCAGGCCACACCCCAGCCTCCAGTAACCCAAGTAGAAAAGAGCATATCAAAAGGAGAGGTTACAGGAGGAGACGTAATAATAATAATATATAATAATATTTGCATAAGTACTTTATACCTCACACAACCATTTCTGTGCTGTTTTGTGTCAATCGTTCCAATGGACACCAAAAAAAAGAGTTATCACCTTTTGAGACAGGCTCATATACATAACTATATATATGTGTCAGGATGCAATGGCCGAACCGGTAAGAACATTCAGAGGCTTCCGGTCCGGGACGTTCGTCGAGGAAAGACCTGACGAAGTCAAACGAATGACTTACACAATATGATATCTACCTCCAGCCGCTAAGTCATCGGCTGGTTAACTCTATCCATTAGGTCATCTACTGATACTACCTGAGCTCTCCTTGTGGCGCCACCTACTCAGCCAACATCTAGCTACCTAATCTGGCCTTTGGCATCGATACGATTGGTAAGCGTTGATCTGTTCAGTATCATGATAATGTGACTGAGTGAGATATTGGAGTATGGTGATTGTGGCCCGGCCTTCTGGCGGGACAGCACTATACATACACTATACAGACACCATGAGAGCACAGTCCCAATTCAGGACCCCTCAAAACAATTGACTGTAACCGCATACGTGATAAAATCACTCATATATGCATGTCGACTAACTATATATATAGCTATATATATATAAATATATATAGTTAGTCTACATATAGCATACTAGGGTCCGTGCGATGGACACTAATGCTATGTGTGCCCTTTATCCTAACAGGCTTCCCTGCCAGTGGCGCCATCTATTATCAAACCGCCTCCCTAGAAACGACTCGAACCTACATGCTTTTATTAACTCCCCCCCCCCCCCCTCCCCCGCACACACACACACCTCACACCCCCGCCCATACAATGACTAATGGCGATATTACCTCAGTGCGTCAGTTGTGTATCCCACCCACCCCCACCCCCCATCCCTGCGCCCCAACCCCTGTGTGTACAAAGGCATCGGACGGCCCTCAGTCAGTGTGGGTGTTTGATGTGCAAGGGACGCTCGTTAGGCACTGGCTAAGTTGGGTAGACAAGTTGTATTAAGTTACCGAGAGTTACGTCACACAGCAGACGTGCATGCGCACCGCACACCTCGCGCCCTGCATAGCAGCGCGCATAACACACACACACTTACACGCACTCACACACGCACACAGCTCCACCAGGGACACACTTGCTTGCCTCATCACTGGCAGATGATCACTGGGTCTTTTCACCCATCTGTCACATTGCGTTGTGAGCGAGCGATGCTATGGCTTCAGCAGCATCCGTTCTCGACACAGTCCTTCATCAATACCAAACTCCCACAAACTGGCCGAATAAGTAGAGCGCAGGCCTCCCGTGCGGAAGGTCGGGAGTTCAATTCGTGGTCGAGTCAAAAACCGATGACTTACAAAATTGATACTTGTCGCTTCCTAGCCAGGTTCTCAACATTATTAGGATAGGGACAGGACTGGTAGGCTTGGTGTCATGATTATATGACTGAGTGGGATATCAGGTCATGGTGCTTGTGACCTGTCCACTCAGTGGGGCAGCACTATAATCGCCATGAGTTCACACTTTCATAAGTCGTTACCCGTTCTGGGATGACAGTAGATGCTGCCATGATGTAAAACTCAAATAACCGACCACCCATCATCCCATCCCCTATTGGTACAATCGTACCTTTCTGTATCGACCCATGATACGCAAACATTTTGTGTATCTTCAAATTGTGTTCGTTTCATTTGAGTGCCACTCTGAGGGCAGGACTGCTGATATAGTTAGGTTGTTTGTTGGGGGGTTGGACGTCCTAGCAACAGCTAAAGTCATAATAAAATATGAGCCAACTTCTCCTAGTGCCCACACATGGCGACTTGTATAGTGTTGCACCGGATCTTTAAAGTTCACAACACGTCTTTGAAGATCGGCGCCTTGAAGGCCAATCAGGCCGATGATGGTATACACGATACATCCCACTTAAAGCTGCGTATTGTGATGGTCGAAGTGTTACTTTTTCTAAACCGAAACATATCGTGCATCAACACAGGTATATCGATTAATTGTCTCTGGCGACAAATCCGATAACTGATGAACTACCTAGCCTCAGAATGATTCACAATGAAAGGAATCAAACGGCATCCTCGGATTCGGCGTTCGTAGATTGTCCAGTAGAAATTGGTCCTTCATAAACACCCATTAAAGTAACTGGCCATTGATACTAGCCGGCAGGGGGATGCACCCGTCCCGCCCTGGCCCGTCGTCTCGCCCCGTCAAGCTCCGCCCACCCCGTCCCACCCCGCCCAGTCCCACCCCGTCCCCTCCCCCCCGTCCCCTCCCGTCCCATCCAGCCCCGTCTCGCCGTGTCCCACCGCGTCCCACCCATCCCATCCCGCCCGTTCCCTCGCCCCCGCCTCGCCCTACCGCGCTCCATCTCATCCCCGTCCCGCCCCACTATGCTAGCCCTCTGCCGTGTCTCACCCTTACCCGGCCGGTCCCGCCGGGTCCGCTCCCCTCCCCCCGTCCCGCCCTGTCTTCCAGCACTCCCCAGTCCCGCCTTGTCCTGCCCCACACCGCGCCTCAGTCCCCCCCCCCCCCCCCCACCCCTCCCCTCCCGCCACACGCTCCGCTCGATCCCGCACCTGTGACAGCTTCCTCTATCTGCGAATCGACGTTTAGTCTTCGGCCACAAAATGTCGACGATCACCAGATTACGGCATGTTTACGACACCCGTCAACGGCAAGACCTGACACCGCAAAGTACCTGAGAAGGGTCGACAGGAAAGGAGCAAAAACGGCTGACCACTGGGTCATATTGAGCATACCCTTGCAGGATGAGTTTCCCATTCAGTAAGTAGTAGATTGTGTGATTTAAACAGAAATCAATGTAGATACATTTCAAATATACTTCAAACAATTTAATCTGTGCAAAAGATACATAAATATGTGATAATGGTTGAACAATAAACTAGTCAAATAATATTTTACTAGACCTGTAGTCTGTGGAGGTCTAGCCTGGTCCCCTGGCATTCATTTGCTCAGGCAGAGGCACAGGAGTTTTGAGCTATTATCGCTCAGTTTCCAACCTGGTCCACTAGCCTTTGTACCGGAAACAAGTTCAAACGGGGTCAAAGGAGTTTAACCGTGGCTGGTTGGATCGCAACCGTGGCTGGTTGGGTCGCTCCATATAGCACTGATTATGCTTATGGAGTACCCAGCCACACGACCTACTGCAGCTGGAACCCACACCTGGTAGGTAGCAAGGCTCTCTCTCTTTATGTAGGGCCTTTAAGAAATTGGCACGTGGATGGTTGTCATCTGGAAGCCTCCTGGGCGGATGGTTAAGCAGGTCTTACTCGTTGCCCTTTTCTTTTGTTTTTCAAATCGAGCGGTCGTTGCACTCACGGGCGACCGGCTGTGCTGGGTGGATGGGTGGGCGGGTGGATGGATGGATGGATGCTGGGCGGGGGTGTGGATGGATGAAGGGGGGTTGGCGGGCTGGCGGGCTGGTGGAATGGTGGGTGGTAGGGGTGGGATACTGGGTGGTGGGGCGGCCGACTGGTGGTGGGTGCACGCGGGCGGATATTGAGCAAAGAGCGGGCGAGCGGGTGGGCAGGGGAGGGTGTGCGGGCAGATGGTAGGTGGGCGGGCAGATGGTGTGGGGGTGGGCTGGTTGGGGGCGGGGTTCGGCGTGAGAGCGGCGACAGATATTGCGCATCGAGTGAGGGCAGTTCATTTGTTTGATGTGCCATCTCTGTCAAACTTCCCCACAACCCGGCAATCTCCTGGTGTTGAGTAGCTCTACAAAAAACACCTTCTGGCGATCTTTACTCCTTTATACCCTTGTCACACTATGATGTAACGAGCCAACGTAAGCCTGAGGTGCTCGCGTTTCGTCATTACGTTGATGTACGTTAGGTTATGTTATGATGACGTCAGAATGATGTTAGACTGATTTTGAGCTACGTCACATTATGTCATGTTTAGTCGGCGCACGTCAAGGTTTTGAACGTGTTCAAAACTTTCGACGTAACTCCAACGTAAGGGTTTACGTTCGCCGTATGATCTGTACACGTTCGGTGAACGTCAATGACATTAGACGGATGTTAGTCAAACGCTGCTCACTACATTGCACTACTTGGCACTATGTTGCACTACATTGCACTACATTGCACTATGTTGCACTACATTGCACTACATTGCACTACGTTGACCCACATTAAAGCCAGTGGAAACGTCCATGCGGCGTAATGGGAACGTCAGGAGAACGTATGCCGAACATATATCCAACATACATTCACCATTTCGCCACCCTGTCATGACATATGTAACGTCACGTAATGTAACGCAACATACTTCTGCCGATGGGATAATGTACATAATGTTCCATGAGCATAATTACGTTGTCCTCTCTCGTTGAATGATGCAATTACTACGCTTTACCGATGTTATGCTCTCGTCAACTACACTGCATCCACATTCAACTTGTGCCCAAATTTGCATACTACGCCGAGAAGTTCGACGTTTTTCACGTTCTCCCTTCGCTGACATCAATACATCGTAGTGTGACAGGGCCTTCACCCACACATTCACAAGCTACCAATCCTTCCACAACCAGAATCCGAAAACGATAGGTTGTTGGAGTTTTAGGGCCTGGCACCTTCTAAGTTCATGACAGGATGGGTAATGACTTGTAACAGCGTGCAGTCATGGTAACTTTATAATGCTGCCCCACTGGTAGACCAGGCCACCAGCACCTAACATTCCACTCAGTCAGTTTTGCATCCGGCCCTTGCCTATCGGCTACCCGGTTTGGTCCTAATAATGCCAGAGCACCTGGCTAGGATTCGACAAGTATCAAGTTTCAAGTTTGACTTATCCAGGCTTCAAACCTGTGGGTTCAAATCCCACGATCTACCAAAACGGAAGACGGAAGGTCAACTCATTCAGCTATCCTGATTGGTCCCCCAAATACTATGACCCGATGCTGGTCTACTCTAAATCGCATTGTAATTTGTATTATATAGAGGACTGGTTGGAACTGAATGCAAATAGGGCTTAGTTCTCTAATCAATATGGGCACTTTCCCACATGGAGATGTCAGCCTCTAGACAATTTGATGGCAGTCAATTCAGTGATTTTGACTGCTGACACCCCCATCACATCCAACTAGTTCTCAAAGCAATCGACCCCGTTCTAAAACGGGGTAAAACGTGGCCGCCGACAATTTTGGACATGCTCAAAGTTCTAGAGCACCCTTCCGTCCTTGCCAGTCCATGCAGTTCATAAACAGTTTGTAAAACGTTGCTACTACTACTTCACTATGTTCGCACACAGTTTGAGCCCGTACATCAACATTTTAAAGAATGTAATGCAAACTACGTTGGTGTGATGGGGGTATAAACAGCCCAGTTAAAGCAAGGCATCATAGTGCTGTAAGAATGTTGCACTGACAAGTTGTATGCTCCCCCAGTAATGAACTGAACTACTCAACTAAATAGAGGCAACGTTAAAGTATTAATAAGTTCAGGTATTTGTATGATAAACCTGCATAATCTAATGAAAACACGAAATTTACCAAACGAAATGATTCCTCTGTATCTCAATCTATGTATCCAACTTAGATAATGAGGTCCTCTATAAAACATTAATTACAGTTTAGTGTTCTTGTGAAATGCTAGAAACCCGAGGACACATACCCACATCCAACATTTGTTTGCATACACCAACATTCATATTGCATTTTTGCATTTTCGGATTATGCATCTTTAATGTGACTGGTGATTTGGTGCTGAGGGCATCAAGTTGGGTGCTTCGTATTGAGGGTCTAAAAGGGCTGTCACACTACGAGGTAAGAGCCAACGTAACCCTGGCATAAGTGACCTTTCGTCATTACAGTGAGGTACATTGGATTACATTGTGATGACATTAGAATGATATTAGACTGACGTCAAGCTATGTCACGTTACCTTGTGTTATGTCAGCACGCGTCAAGGTTTTCAACATGTCCAAAACTTTTGACGTTGCTCGACGTGATGTTCTGATGTATGGGTAACGTCACACTCATGCTACGCCAACGTTAGACGTACGGGAGGGATGCGTCGGCTATGTTAGATCAACTGTGGTTGTTTGGTTGTTGTTTGTTGGTTGATTGTCCGTTGGTCGGTTGTTGGTTGGTTGTTTGTTGGTTGTGGATTGGTTGTTGGTTGGTTGGTTGTTGGATGGTTGGTTGGTTGTTGGTTGGTTGTTGGTTGGTTGTTGGTTGGTTGTTGGTTGGTTGTTGGTTGGTTGTTGGTTGGTTGTTGGTTGGGTGTTGGTTGGTTGTTGGTTGGTTGTTGGTTGGTTGTTGGTTGGTTGTTGGTTGTTGGTTGGTTGTGGATTGGTTGTTGGTTGGTTGTTGGATGGTTGGTTGTTGGTTGATTGTTCGCTGGTTGATTGTTGGTTGGTTGTGGATTGGTTTTTGGTTGGTTGTTGATTGGTTGGTTGTTGGTTGTTGGTTGGTTGGTTGTTGGTTGGTTGTTGGTTGATTGTTGGTTGGTTGTGGATTGGTTGTTGGTTGGTTGTTGGTTGGCTGGTTGGTTCATAGTTGGTTGGTTGTTTGTTGGTTGGTTGGTTCTGGATCGGTTGTTGGTTGGCTGGTTGTTGGTTGGTTGTTGGTTGGTTGGTTTGCTGTTGGTTCTTTGGTTGTTGGTTGATTTTTGGTTGGTTGTGGATTGGTTGTTGGTTGGTTGTTGGTTGGTTGTTGGTTGGTTGTTGGTTGGTTGTTGGTTGGTTGGTTGTTGGTTGGTTGTTGGTTGTTGGTTTGTTGTTGGTTGGTTGTTGGTTGTTGGTCGGTTGGTTGTTGGTGGGTTGTTGGTTGGTTGGTTGGTTGTTGGTTGGTTGTTGGTTGGTTGTTGTTTGGTTGTTGGTTGGCTGTGGATTGGTTGTTGGTTGGTTGGTTGTTGGTTGGTTGTTGGTTGTTGTTGGTTGGTTGGTTGTTGGTTGGTTGTTGGTTGGCATGATGCTAGACCGACGTTAAGACCACATCGGCTACGCTGCGGCATCGTCCAACTTGGGCACGTATTTGCATATCACATCAGGAATTTCGATACATTTCACGTTGTCCCTATGCTGACGTCGTTACGTCATAGTGTGACAGGGCCTTAAAGACATTGAGCGCAAGCAATCAACAAACGGACCGATGCCTTGCACATATGCCGTGCTCTTAACATTGCATATTCCATTTGTTTTGAGTGTCTGTCATTTTCTGAGATAAATATATTCAGTTGATCATTATTATCTACCTTACTTTAGTTTGAAGTAACTTCTTTTTTTTAAATGGCTAACTTTTGATATATTTGAAGCGTAAAAATGCAACATTAATGTTGGCAAGCACACCTCAACTCTGACACCATAGGCTTCTACAGAAATATATTCTATTAAATTGCCTCTGTATTCCCTTACACATGGAGAGAAATGTTTAATATGTGCACCTCTCAGAGTTGATAACATCAAATCTAGATTCTTTTTTTTTTTTTTTAATTTGATGTTTTTGTCGGAGTATGGAGCTGGGATGGAAACAGAAAGCAGGTCGTTACCACAAGTGGAGACATCCTAAACAAGAAAACCCTAGTCTATACACACATCACACCACCTTCAAACACAAGTCTGCACAGCCTACCAGCCTGCCTGCCTGCCAGTCTCCCAGGCTGCCAGGCAGCCATCGATCGACAATATAATCATAACAATAGAAGCGCATGCGCCGGTTAAGTGTTGTGCAAAGTGGTTCTCCATGTCCACCTTAGGGATTCACGGGAGAAATGCGGGAGCAGGAGACCCATGGGTCCTAAAGGAGACACTGAAACCTCGGGTCCCCTTCAAAGAGCTAAAAGCCGGGAGTGGTTTACCGGGGTTTCAATGTGGGTGTACTCGGATTCGGCTACTCAGCCAGTTTGAAATGGACAGCTTTCCCCGGGAGCCCATCGAGGTTCTGTCTGACCTCAGGCGGCGAAGCGCAGAGGAACAAGTAAAATGTTATGTTTCTCTTTAACAAGCTTTTCTGTCCCATTTGTTTCCTATTTTTCTCCAACTTGTTTTCCACTTACGTTCCACTTGTTCCCCATTTTTCTCCCACATGTCCCATTTGTTCCCCGTTTGTGCCCCGTTTTTCTCCCACTTGGTTTCCAGTTCTGTTCCAGTTGTCCCCCCCATTGGTGCCCGACTCATTCTCCACTTCTCTCCCACTTGTTTCTCAGTTTTCTCCCACTAGTTCTTCACTGCCTCCCTACTTGTTTCTCCCACTTGTTCCTATGTCGCTCTCCCGATTTATTTCCATTTCCCCACCTTTTTTGTATCTGTCTCTTCCCCATTTCATCATGTTTTGCCCTTCAGTTCTTCCTGGGTTCTAAGCCCCCACCTTTACTCCTCGTCTACTCAGGCAAGGAGCCGCAGGGCCAGGGAGGCGTGGGTACTATGGTGATATCAGAGACCCTAGGTGGTGTAATGGCTAGCACACTTTCCCGAAAAGCAAACAGATGGTGGTTCGAGTCCCGCTCTGAACACAATCTTTCCCATTTTCATCATCCCCCATGACACTGGTTGCCGTGACCATGATCCTGTAAAAGCTATGAGCTGTATAGTTGGTGACCCTACCCTGTGTATATATATGTAAGTGTATTGCCTGTATGTATATAATTGTAAGCATTATAAGACTCACAATTCCAGGGGAATGAGTGTAGTTGTCTGCACTGACCTCTCAGGCAAGGAGCCACATAGTCAGGTAGGCGTGGCTAGTATGGTGGTACCAGGGAGCCATGGTGGTGTAATGGTTAGCACACTGGCCCATAATGCAAAGAGATGTGGGTTCGAGTACCGCTCTAGGAGCAATATTTCCCATTTTCATCAAGCCCCCCCCCCCCCCACGACAATATTTATCCCCAGTTCAACTCTGTTCTTCTCTTAGTTGCCCTCTTTCTAGCTCTTCCTCCTTCCTCGCTGCTTTTCAACTTCTCCCAACGCTTATTCCCAACTTCTCGACTTCCAGTTCATGCCATAGTGCATTAAACAGCTCTACCACAACACTATCAGTACCACCGTATCTGGCATACTACTTACACACAAGGGAGCATTTCAACTATATTCCCATCGGGCTAAGTTGTGTAAACAACCTTACTAAGCTTAGCAAAGTAAGTAGGTCATTGACAATATTGAATCAATTGTAGATAAATGGTTGCTTTGCAACTATGAGATCTTAGATTTGGGGTTAGTACAATGAGCGTTAATCAAATAGACCTATTAACACGGTTAAAACACCACTAAAAGAGATATATCTGTTAGCATTATGTTGGATATCCCAAACATGTTATGTTGGATATCCCTAACATGCAATACCTTAGAAAATTAGCGAAACTTGACAAGAAAGGCTAAATATATATATATATATTTCTGATTCCATGGAATGGATGTATTCGTTGGATATTCCTCTTCAGCATGGTTACTAACTTGAAATAATCTACATTTACACTGAAATTGTCATCGCATTTGCATCTTCTGCCAAAAATAAAAACACCCAAATCCAATTGATTAATCGATACACTACTACCAGTATTTTGGACTCAACTTCACAGTGTACTTCACACGTCAATCTACTATATAAACCATGTACAATTAATTATGTAAATACCTATTATACCTGAAGCATTTACGATCATAAGACCAGTGCTACATTACTGCTATAAACCATGTTAACCAAATTGATAAGAAACATATTATACATGTGACACTTACGGTCAGAAGACTAGTGCTACGACACTGATATAAACCATGTACAAAATGTGTAAACAACTATGATCCTTGCAACACGCATGGTCGAAAGACCAGTGCAACGGCACGGACAACAGATATACAGTAAAACCTCTCTAAATCGACCGACCATGGGACCGACTTTAAGTGGTCGAGTTAGAGAGGTAGTCAGTTTATGGACTCAGAATATGGTTACAATGGTATTTTTGGGAACCCAATAGATCGATCGATATAGGGGAGTGGTCGATCTGTGGAGGTGGTCGGTTAGGGAGATTTTACTCTATAGGAATTACACTATACAAAATAAATTTAAAAAACGCTTCCTCAAATACCCTGAGACCTCATCATCCCATCGCCCTCTCTCAGCATCTGTCAGCTTAGAAGAGGTGCGGGTGCCATGCTGTGGTGTCTCTTTCGCTATGGGATCACGGACAATCAGCGATGAATAATGCAGTCGCCTGTCGGTGGCGACTGGAGGCTATGGACAGGTCGGCAGAGCCATCAGTCTCTCTCCTACATCTTACATGACGGCTGCCTACAGAGGCGCCTCGCCCTCCTTGACCATTCATAAGGCCCCCAACATGGAACAGGGGATACTAAATAAGGCAGTGGTTAATGCCTGGATGGGTCTGCCCCGACAATATTAAAAGGCTCGCAGTGATGTGAGAATTGGCAACGGAAGGGACGGGGGATTACGCTTCCGGTTTGCTGTTATGACACGCCATCAAGTTTAATTGTTTTGTTTATAGGATCAATTAAGTAAAACTAGGTATGCCTGTCGAAGGAGTTGAGTTTGTTTGTTTGTTGTTGTTTTATGCCCTAGCAACATCTAAGGTCATATCAGGACGGGTACTGACTTGTGACAGTGTGCACTCATGGCAACTTTATAGTGCTGCCCCACTGGAAGACCACTGATATCCCACTCAGTCACATTATCCTGACACTGAGTCAACCAGGTCTTGCCCTATCCTAATAATGCCAAGCACCAGACTAGGAAGTGACACGTATACATTTTTAAGTCATTGGTTTGACTCGACCAGGCTTCTTCTTTTTTTTTTTTTTGTGACAATTTTTTTATTCTGCCCATAACATATAAGCTCCCGCGAGGGTGCTTGTTTTCAATGCTGGACATCTGTGATACTGGAGTGGTCTGGTCCTGCACTCAGGAGTCTTTACCTGATCTTTCTCGGGCCAACCTTTGCGGTTTTGGATGTTAGTAGTTTCTATATTAGTTTTTTTGAATTTTCAAAGTTTGTTCCTAACCTGTATATGATAACTTAGCCTACTATGTACATCTACGCAGATGACATACAGGCCTGTGGGAGAGGATCCCATCCCATTGTGGTTTGGTACAGCATCCTTTCATCTATGCCCTGTCCTTAGATAGTACACCAGCGCAACCAGCTGTGGGCTGAGGGGAGTGGCGGCGGACGGCGTGGTCGGTGGTGATGGCGTCGACTCGGGATGGCGTCATCGCACGGATCGACACATTTCACAACACATGTAAGGACCAATTTGTATTCGATTGCAACTATTAGCTAGTTTGAATCGAACCCACGACCCCACGATCTACCAACACGGGAGACGGACGCTCTAACTCATTCGGCCATCCCATCTGGTCTCGAAGGAGTTGAGCGTCCACCTCCTAATTAGAGTAGGTCTTTGGATTAAAACCCATGTGAAGTTGATTTAATTAGTTCCAAATTGATGCTTGTAGCTACCTAGCCTGGCATTCGGCGTTACTAGGATAAGAGCAAGAAACAGTGGAATGAGGAACACCAATTGTCATTGATTTAAAGGTACTCTGCTTGATCGACTAACACACCATAACAATACCACAGAAAAGGTTGGACATGTATTCACTGCCCCTCATCATCACCAACACCTCGCCATAATGGAGACATGTATTTCAATGTGCACATTTTCTTTGTTTCATTGGATTATGAACCTGACGACATTGCCCCTTCTATACCAGGACTCATTGGTCTCTATGAGAACTTGCCAATCTAGTCTGGTGCTAAATTCTTCCGCCAACATTAATAATATTTATACCTTATACAATCTAGTCTAGTGATGAATTCTTCCGCAAAAATTAATAATATTTATACCTTATACAATTTAGTTTCTACTATTCATCATGGCTCAATATTGCAAGGGGGCGTCAGTTAGGAAGCACTTGAATATGGGGTTTGAATCCCTTGTGCATTTAGAATGCATATCGGGCTCCGCACTAATTCCCATATCAGGCAATAATTGGTCATTCTCTGTGGATGAGTTTGTTTGTAGAGGATTTACATCCTCACAATATCAAACGTCATATCAGGACGGGAATCGACTTGTCAAAGTGTGCAATCATTGTACAATTTTAGTTCTATCCCAATGGAAAGAGTGGGGTGCAAGCATAATTAACCGATATATCGCTCAGCCACATTGTTTGTGATGCTCAGCAACATGTGTAATTTGGCATTCATACACCGCCATAGCTTTGTAGCATTAAGATAAGCCTTATGCTGCCACCTATCGATTAATGGCGACATTACCTTATGACTTCTGCATCAGCGCCGCCTATATATTCACATTTTAATATGAAACCTGATTAATGCTGACTAATAACGTTGCTGACCTGCCATCTGCAGTCATTTTCTTGAACTATTGGCTTTAGCGCCTATATAAGGACTGATTCTACAGCGGTGAGCTCACTTCGACACGGCCACCGGAGGATACTGACTGGTCTTTTTGAACTGCCATTCCACCCACCCCTACGTGACATGTTTCTGGGGTTAGGGTTAAAAGCTTCTTGACCTCACTGTGCTTAACTCGTTTGAAACTAAACAGTGTGCTTACTGAAAATGTTGTTATTGAAAAATAAATCCAACCTTAAACTCATATGCTGTGTCGGTGTCAAATTATCTGAATACTGAGCAAGCCGGTCCTTTCCCTCTCCTATATTACCACTACTACCGGGCTAAGTAGTGACTGAAAACTATTAATTTTGTAAGTCATCGGTTTCACTTTGCTGCCGATGGAATATACAACTTCCTGCCCAGGAAGCCAACCGGGACGGTTTCAGGGTTCTCAGCCAATGTATAAACAAAAGGTGCATGCAAACATTATGAGAATGGTCCCATGGGGTCTCTTCAGGATTCTTTTGATGTCCCTTGCAACATTGTCGTGTCTGTGCAGTTGGATCGATTAGGGTTGCAGAGAATCTGTGTGGAAATATGCCTGGTTCATTTCTTGTCCTGAAAGGCAGCTATTTCCGCCCATCCATTGACTCAGATTTCATCCTATACCAGAATTAGCTGAGAGGCCCATATTCACTTTCTACTATTTAGAATGATTCATATTTGAAAGGTGAACATATCTTCGAAGTGCGCTATGACCCAAATATGGGGTATGCATCCCTTGCGCTTAAAAAATTCGCTTCGAATGACCTCAATGGCGTCTTGGCACATACTACACATCCAATGACCTTCATGGCTCGAACCCCATATTGAGCTCTAACTGTTTGTTATGAAACACCATCGTCGCCACAATGCAATGGGTGGTATCATTGGCGGAACTGGAGGAGGAAACCCGCTGCTGCCATATGATCTACTTTTTCCGAATCGCAGTGAAATTAATTCCTGGCAAATATATTACATTAGATCAAATATATCTTTGCGCATGTGTATTCTGCACCTCCCCACTACCGCCTTACTGCATCGTGACAAGTAGAACTTAGAATACCGGTATTCTGAGTGCTCTGAGCTGGATGGTTGGGATGGATATACATAAGAGGGGCGAGGGAAGATGAGGGATATTCCATTAGGCCCATTTGCGGACCTAATACAATCAAGAGGTATCGAGTCAGGAGGACGGTGTGTTTGTTCCCTATGGGGTGCAATCCACAATGGGTTCTGGGCATGGGCACCTATCGCTCCAGTTCCGCCAATGATACCACCAATTGCATTGTGGCGACGATGGTGTTTCATAACAAACAGTTAGAGCTCAATATGGGGTTCGAGCCATGAAGGTCTTTGGATGTGTAGTATGTGCTTGTGTCTACTAGAGCGTCCTGATAGTGGTCCACAACTGGTTCATCAAAGGCTGTGGTATGTGCTGTCCTGTCCGTGGGAAAGTGCATATAAAAGACCCTTTGCGGAATACACACGCGCAAAGATATATTTGATCTAATGTAATATATTTGCCAGGAATTAATTTCACTCCGATTCAGGCACAATTAACGAATGCGGTTATATATTTTTGGGTGGACAATTTCTTTATTTAAATAACAAGTTTGAGTGTCTGTTGTGTTTGTATCTTTTATTCATTTAATATTAATCGACGGTAGCTAGATCAATGGGGCCAACTCAAAGAGAACATGGGATTCACCTGTCGAAGAGCCCCGTGCCGAGCCCTATCTTAAGAGGGTGTGTGGGTGTGGTAATTTTGAGTGTGTTGGTCAGGAACTACTCCATCGAATGGCGAGTATGTGCCGTGCAGTGTGCTATTAGCTAGTTTGGGACGCGCACACAGGGTGGCGCGTCGGCTCCTCCCGCCGAATCAACACAATTTTAAAATTATGGGTAAATGTACATTAGCAAGTTTGGTCAACAGAAGGCATGTGGTTATAGGTGCAGGGTGAGTTTTAAGTGTAGGGTCTCTGTTCAACGATGTCGCTGGGAGTGGAACGCACCTAAACGTCTGGTGTGTAACTAGAGACTGGTGCTGCGACTTGCCATGGTGGGTCGCAGCTTCAGTCCTTCCTGATGGGCCAGCAGAACTAAAAATACCCGTATTATATAATCTATAGCACGTGGGTATATGATTACAGTTCCGTTCTTTCTCAGGTGTTCCTGTGACGCATCCTTGCTCACATCACTTAATTGTCCCTGGATTTTACAGCAGACTAGAGACACAATACCTGGTAACCGAGAAAACCACAGTATAGTGATGGCGCTCTCACAGGCCAAGAAGGGTGCGACCATACTGGGCACATTTCTAGTGGTGCATTCAGTTGTTTATTTATATCATTATATTTTGGCCTTGATTTTGGATACAGCGTAGAAAGGTGGAGGGAACGATTGGCCTGCTAGACGAGATACCGCTTGCTCATTTTGAACCACCCTAGTATGCGTAGGTGTGCCGACCAGGGAAGCGTCACGTGGACCCATTGTCGCCCAGAGAGCGTTATCCGTCACCGGGGTTGCCCGGGGTGCGGCCGGTACACTGCCCGGTTCGTCGGCCGGTCCTCAGGGACCCTGCTGACGGATGATTTGGCTCAGTGACAACAAGGGGGTGATCCATTGTGCGTAGATGATAGAGGTATGCAAACGCCCACCCCCCTTCGCTTACTGACAAGCAAACCACATACCACCCTGTGCTTCCTTCCAGTAAAACCGTATCGGTAGATTGCAGAGGTGAGGTCCGGAAGGACAGAAGTTCGAATCCCAGCCAGCTCCAACCGATGACTTATCAAATTGATATGTGTCGCTACCTAGCCTGGCGCTCAGCATTAATAGGATATGACAAGGACTGACTGGCAGAGTATCAGGACCATGTTAATGTGCAGGATATCAGGTCATGGTGCCCACAGCCTGCTGTTCCAGTGGGGCAACACTATAAAGTAACCATGAGTGCACACTGTCAGAAGTCGGTACTGATTTGACCTTAGGTTTTGCTAGGACATATAACAACAACAAGCAGACACTTTCTAATATAGATATACTGTGTTATGTACTATTAATTATCAGCTTTCCACATAAATATACAACCACTGCCAATCAACCATTGGTGCGAACTACAATCGCTCGCCCAAGTGTGAATATCGAAGGAGGTCTTGGTCCCTAATGCTCATTACTTGTTGCATTATGTACACTTTAATTTCATAATTGACATTGCACTTTACTGCGCTATATAAATCAGCTAAACAACTTTGAAAATATGTACATACTTGTAACATTTACAGTCAGAAGACCAGTGCTATAATAGCACTGACAAAAGATATATATGAATAACATTAATTGACCAAAAACAAAAAAAAGTTGGAAATATGATGTTGTCGTTGTTGATGCCCTGCCTTTGTAAAATAAGTTATAGTGATGTCATGAATGAAGGTGTCTACGCTGGTCAAGTTGCTCCGACAGAAGTTGCCAGATACACCATCTGCCAGACCATCATTAGCAATTAGGCAGCTTTCAGTTCCAGGACGTCGCCAATTAGCCTTGGTTCCAGGCCGTTCGTTACTGCTCTAATCCAGCCACATCCTGCATACAATCAGCCAGCAGCAGGAGGGTGAATACACACATAGGTTAGTCTAGGTGTCTTATCTAAATTAACAGCAATCTAGTTGCTTTGGTTAATATTTTATTATATACGCTAACACCTATCGAACCAACCTCCTCCACAGATCGGCCACTCACCCTATATCGATCGCTGTATTTGGACCCCAACAATCTCATTGTCAGCATATACTAACTCCCTGAACCGATCGCCTTCCTAAATGGACCACTTGAAGTCGGTTCCAAGGTCGGTCTATTTAGAGAGGTTTTACTGTAGTATATATTAATATATTAGTAGCATATATTAATATATTTGAAGAAAGTATTTCGTCAGCGCGGAAGCACTCGTTTTCCAACCATCAGCGGTACAGTTATTTATACTTTAAAAAAGGATAATTATATAGGATAAATTATACATTGCTATACTTACCACACACAAACCCAACACGACACGGATCCTAAATTTGAGGAACAGTGGGGTTTTTCACAATATGATATCCTCTATACAGTTCTTAGCCTGATACTAATTAAAGTGCATAGCCTAAACCTATAGTTAAATCGACTTCCCTAAGTAAGAGGCCCAGAGGTATCTGTTACACACAGTGCACATGTCTTATTTTTATCAGGCATTGACAACAATCCCCTGTCCCTTATGCCCCAGTCACATACACATTAGTGAACGTAGTTGAAACGCGGTGTAAGTACGTTAAACTACGTTGAAATACGTTAATGTACGGCAGGTTTTGGTACGAATAAATACGTTATGGTACGGATAAATACGTTACGGTATGGATCCATACGTTATGGTATGGATAAATACGTTACGGTACTGGTGAATAAGTTACGGTACGGACGCCGGTACGTTAAACTACGTTCAACTACGTTCAACTACGTTCAACTATGTTCAACTATGTTCAACTACGTTCAACTAGGTTAACCTCCACTACATTCACATACATCCACTAACGGCTATGTGATCAGGGCTTCGTCCATGTACATCAGAGTACGCTAGAGCATGCTAGAGTTTGCCAGAGTATGCTAGAGTATGCTAGATTATGCTAGAGTATGCTAGAGTATGCTAGAGTATGCTAGAGTATGCTACCATCACAGATGCAAATTCAGCCCCTAACATAGCACTCTTTTGAACATGTCCAAAGATTAAATCGGAACTCACAGCCCACCCGTGTTATAACTAAGTTAGCATGACGGAGAAGTATGGATGCCAGTACATTCCACTACGTTCAACTATGTTCAACTATGTTCAACTACGTTCAACTACATTCAACTACGTTCAATTATGTTCAACTATGTTCAACTACGTTCAATTATGTTCAACTACGTTCAACTACGTTTAACTGCATTCAACCACGTTCAACTAGGTTTAGCCTCCACAAGGTTCAACTATGTCCACTAACACGTATGTGACCGGGCCTTTAGACCCCCACCTCTTCTCCACACAAAAACACACACTCTCACCTCCCATTCCACACCAACGGGACCCAGCTCTCGCATCCCTCTCTCCGCGCATATAATCCCACAACTCCGCCCACCGGATCCGGTTGTTGACTGGTACGAGGCACGGCGGCTACACGTGTAATGCCGGCACGTGCAGATACCCACGTCTTGAGTTGCCGTCGCTAATTAGGCACCATTACATCGCCCGAACACCAGACGGTGGAGGTGACTTAAAAAACAGCCTGATTACTTCAAGCCATACCTCTCCTGACACACGGCGAAACCAGCGCCGGTGTGTGTGGTGAGTGAGTGGTAGCAGAGGTGGAGGTGTAGGGGTGGGGAGGGGGCGGGGGTGAAGGTTAGGGGACCGGGAAGGTGGTAATCGGGGACCCGGTATTCGGCACTAGAACAATTACACCGGACTGCATTTAGCTTTCCAGAACAGATCTGGAACCAACATCGACACTGGAGACACCCGCCCTTAATTAACAGCGCCTGGTCGCTACGCCCCCATGATATTTGATTGCGATTTTAGGAAGGAATAGTTGGTAATTAATTAGTTCGGTAATACTATCAGAGTTGATAAGTTACCTTTCCATCTCAGTTGGGTAAAGTCCTCGGGGGTTGGGGGGGTTGGGGGGTTGGGGGGGTTGGGGGTGGGGGGTGGGGGTGGAGGTAGGGGACTGATAATTGGATAAATGCGTGGTAGGAGGGATAGGCTCACCTGATTGGTCAGAATGGAGTGAATGCCAACGGGTATAATGCCATTGGTCCAGTCTGGCTGCATTGTTAATTACACCTACTCCTATATCACGCACATCCTGGTCACCTATTGGGCTAGCTGCAGTGCTTTGCTTATTACGCCTACTTACAGTAGTACTCACTATGCCCGTCAGGGGGCGCCAAGGACGCAACCCATAACGAGGCAACTTTACAGTGCACGCTTGATTTCAATTAATTTTTATTTTATTTTCAAAAAAATTAGATAAACATTACATTGTATATTTCTGGGTTCACAAGAGTAAACCCCGTAAAGTTAATATGCATCTTGCTGAGGAATAATCTGGTCAGCCTAAGGAGTTCACGACATATTAGCATTTAAATGTCAACTGAATAAGAAATGAACGGGTTTTGAGGCAGAATAGGTGGTATATTAGGATGTTATATCTAGGTTAGGTGCGTTTTGCACGAATTGAGGCGGCTGAATGACCATTTCAGGTGGACCAGACGAGATGGCCGAATGAGTTGGGCGTCCGTTTCATCGTATTGGTAGATCTTGGGATTAGAACCCATATGTTCGAAACCTGGTCGGGTCTAGCTTCCTAACCAGGCGTTTGCCATTATTAGGATAGGGGAAGGACTGGTTGGCTCAGTGTCAGGATAATGTGACTGAGTGGAATATCAGGTCCTGGTCCTGGTGGCCTGGTCTCCCAATGGGGCAGCACTATACACACTGTTACCAGTCGGTAGCCGTCCTGATATAACCATATATGTTGCTAGGACCTACAACTCCAACAACCCTCCAACCATTTGAGGGTATTGTTAGTTGCAACTGTGTATGATTGATACATCACGGTGGGTAATATATATTACACATCAGACATTATTCAATGCACATCGTTGGTCACAATTCACACACCACTACACAACACAGATTGTATTGCACACCTCACATTTCATGAAATAGTATGCCTCTTGCCCATGTCTTTTTTTCTGATATAAATATATTAGATCGATGACAAATATCCCCTTTACATTAGTTCAACGTTACTTTTATTTTAAATGGTAAACTGTTGAGATATTTTGAGAGCACACATGGAAAATCTGTTTTGGCAGGCTTGCCAAAACTCTGACACCATATATTTCTGTAGTAACAGGTTCTGTTAAATTGACTCAGTATTCCCTTCTACACAGAAACAAATGCTTAATAAGTGGATCAGTATCTAAGTTAGATATGTAAAATCAAACTTAGATAATTGGTTTGGTTTTGAAAATGTGATATTTCATCGGACTATGCAGCTTTAATCTGTGTTCATATATGTGTGGCTTTGTTCATTATGCTAATATACATAACATAGAGAGGTGTACGTTGTCAGTAATGCTGTACTGATGATATTTCCGGATGTGGATTAGGATATATTTGCTGCATTGGATACGACTATGGAACCACCTGCTGTTGATTTGGTAACTTACCGCTATTTGTGGATGAATATATGTAAATATATATAAAATATATATACTATATACATATGTATGTAAATATATAAACATATCTATAAATATATTATATAAATGTATATATATAAATGGATCTATATATATATATATATATACATATCTATGAATATAAATAATAATATAAATGTACACACATGTCATATATAAATACATACATATACATCCAAATATATACATATATCTACAACAATATACATGATTACTTTGAGCAGATCCTACAGAAATATATCACACTTTCATATTGAATATACCACAGCTGTACAACACCAGGGTTATAATGGTGATTGAATGTCTGTGTCAGCACAGATTAGTATGGATGTCAGACCCAGACTAATATAACCTGCTGTTCACCCAGACTCAAAGTCATCGCCGCCATCGCCAATTTTTGTATATCCGTATAATTAATTCCTCAATCCCTCGTAAGCACCCGATAAATCCCACTCCAATAGGTGAGACATTAAAACAAAACAAAATCCATTAACAAGTTATGTATTTAAATTTCAGTGCAGCGGAGTGGCTCCGTTAAATCAAGAAACCACACTTTTCTTAGCCCTTCCTGGTGAGACCTAAATCACTTGTCCCTCAGGGCGTGGTAGGTGTGTATCGAACTGATTATGTTGAACTGAAAAGCTCTTTCAGTAACCAGAAAGCACTGGAGGTACGATCCATCATGTATTTGTGTTCAGTCCTGAAGGCGTGCACGGCACTAGAGGGTGACAGTAATGTACCTTTCCCTGCTTCACACCCAACCTGACATAACCTGCCTATGGTGGCTCCCTTTGCAATGTGGAATTGGCTTCGGTGTTTCGTTAAGTGCATGTCACACTATGCCGGATTGAGCAACGGACAGAAGTGTCTAGTCCCGTGGCATTCGGGCGTGATAAGTATCAAAATGTATTAAAATGTGTCAAAGTGTTGCGATATCAGGTCTAAGAAAGGACATGAAATGGACATGAAAGGGACATGAAAAGGACATGAAACGGACATGAAACAGACATGAACGGATAGCCAACGGACGAAATTAACTCAAACCAGACAAGAGCTGTATACATCAGTCCGGCGGCATCCGTTCTTAGTTGTGTGCGTGTTCAAAACTTGCCCAGACACAAACCAGATATTGTTCGTTTTCTGTCTGTTTCCCCCAATGCCACCTGCAGTACCCCGGCTGTCGCCCTTCAAACCACATGCTATTCTCCCATCAGGCGTAGGCGTCTCCAAGGTTGGGCATGTCTGGCAGGATCCATGCTAACCATCCTTCAGTCGGTCAGAATTTGTATTCCTACTTTGATTTCATTTGATTGAGTAAAGTGAGGGGCCTTTAGAGGTACCAGCCAGCTATATCCCTCTTTTGTTATATCTAGGTAGGAAGATAAATGAAGAATTCAGACACAAAACCCTGTAAATGCCAATCCAAAAATTGAATTAAAATAACAGATTTTTATCTGAGGGTAATATTAAATCTCACTAATTCCATGTTTTTTGTAACGAAATCGATATGGCGCAATTAATAATAAAATAGGAACATAACAAATTAACCTTTTGAAGGTTTGACACTGATGTTTATCTCCATACTTGTTTTGCGCTTGAACTCCTCAAATAATAATTTAGGTTCCAGTTTTGAAGTTTAATTATTGGCATAATCTGCAGAAGCCACATATATAATGTCCCTAACCAGAGGTGTACTTGTATAGGAACATCCATGCTATATATCACAAAGTTAAACTTCCTCCTCTGACTCCATTTCTTGCTTTGCGCTATCGGTCGCAATGCTGAGATTGCAGTTGCTTCGGCCGGAACGATGCGCCACCTTTTTCTCCTGCCCACTATATCTTGGATGTGTCTGCGCGTAGATGGATGAGTTCATTCCTCAGTCCCCTCAATTGGCTAGTGTGATTTCACACCCTTTCTGCTGACTGCAGTTCTCGCTGCTCTCTCTCTTCACTTCTCGGCTACCTGGCTACTCGCAAACTTTTCCTCCCACTCACCCTCCCACTACTATTACTATGTTGCCTTGATAATCCTGGAAACGTGATCTACTGCAATTCCTGAATACACATTTGAAGAGCCCTTCTCCAAAACGCGATAAGCACACCAAAACACATGAGTTTTGCAACTCCAATGCCATGTTCTAGAGATCGTGTTTTTGGAAAAGGTATCTTCATATATATCATTATTCAGACGGATCACCATTATAACACTCCTCCCCCCCCCCAAATAAAACCAGGAAACCGAAACATCTAGAATTGTCCTTACACACTGATCACTAATACCAGGAACCCATGATCCTATGCAAGTGTCTGACAATGGTTGGCTAGGCCCTCGATGAGGACGACATTAAACATATGGATTTTTGAATATTACCATTCCCAACAAATAGCTAGCTGGTAAATAGCTTAAAAGATCGCCGACAAAATTCCGGATCATTTAATGAATTAGGAAATCCAAATATTTATATTTTAAAAGATGATCTTAGGTCTAATCGATGATTTATATAAATACTGCAAGCACACGGCTTTATTTTCCATATTTTTTAATATATCTCAGTGCATAAGTTATTTTGTTCTCAATGGTGGCGTTCAGATCCTAAATACATTACAGAACAGGTCAATTAAAGTTACCTACTTTAATAAAAACATCCCGATTTGAATAATAATATGCTTACCTACAGCTGATCCACATATCAAACTGAAAATGCTGGTGAACTTAATAAGTATACTTTGTTGAATAGAAGGGGATACTGAGTCAATGTACTAGAACCCATCCCGTCCTGATATCACCTTATATGTTGCTAGGACGTAAAACAACAACCGCATGGTCCATATTGCTGTGGCAATATGGGTAATTCGGGGGAGGCGGACGACCACCCTCCCCCGGCCCTACCGCCCCTCCTACTCCTCACCCACTCCCCACACACCCCCCCTTTCCCTCCCCCTACCGCCTCCCCCTCACTCACCCGCTCCCTTTCACCCCCTCCCACATAGATGGTGCCACCACCTCCATTTCCTCACTCACCCCACTCCCACCAGATGCCGCCACCACAACCTCCCTCCCCGCTGGTCCCGCCGCTGGTCCCGCCGCTGGTCCCACCGCTGGTACCCCCCCTCCTCCTTCCGCCTCCCCATCACCTAGCCCACTTCTCCTCCTGCCACCACACCGACAAGACCTACTCTCACCGTCCCACCCACCCAACTCTCCGATGAGGTTGAGGCCGGGTCACTTAAGACTCTAACTAACGATAATGACTTACTGATATGACAATTGACCTTGAACATTCACTTTTATACATTACGCTTACATTGCCTTAACGACCTATCCTTAATTTTGATCTACTACCTCTGATTACATTACTTCACTGTTACATGCCTCTTGAATAAATTGCCATACTATCTAGTCCGCCTCATGTCCTGAATTATACATCCGCTGACGACTGAAACCTATGTTGTTCGAATTTTGATTTGCTTGCCAAAATTAATGTTGCATGCCTTCACTTCAAAATGTGAGCCATTTAAAATAAAAACTACTTCAAAATAAAGTGTCATAACGTAAATTATAATCATCAATCTAATATATTCATCAATCTGCTTTCCAGATGTCAAACCCTCGGAGTATGCAACTGTAAGCTTTCCATTCTCTAATACACCTTTCCCCCTGAATAATCAAAGCGCCTCTACTGCCCGTGAGTGAGAATTGTTGTTAGTCTATTACCTGATGTTTATTGTCCATTTTGAAACGTTTACTTCCCTAATATTTTCCTTTTTAGAAGCACATACCAGGGTTAAGACACCTGTAATACATAACACATGTAATCGGTCACACATAAATCAAGAGGTTCCTTTTGTATGAACATGGCAGCCAAACCCCGAAGTATGTTCAGAGCGCACTGCATATTAGCAGAACCAAGAGTCACCTCGTCTATATGAAGTAAGATAACAATGCTATGCTCCAGAACTATCAAGCTTCCATCGCCTGATGTTTTTGATTGTGTACCCTACTCTGAGATAAATATATCAGATTGATACGGATACTCCAGTTTACTTTATTTTGACGTTGCTTTTATTTTAAATGTTTAAATTTGTGCAGTATCTGAACTGAAAACATGCCAAATGTATGTGTCCAAACACATCCAATTCTGATACCATAGGCGTCTGAAGCAACAGGTTCTATTAAATTGGGCTAGTATCCCCTTTAATGCAGCACCAAATGCTTATTAAGTGCAGCTCTACATAAGTTGGATGTATAGGGTCAAATCTAGCTATACATTTTGGATTTGAAAATTTGATTCTTTCAGCGGAATATGGAGCTTTAATCTAGTAACCGTGGAGTTACTTGAAACAATAATGCTAAAATAACTGACTTAGCCAGGAAGTAGTTATGTACAACGCCTGTAATTGCATATGTATACCCAACAGTACGACCTGGGGACTGCTACTTCACTGACTCACATCCATTAACCTGGACATATCTAACAGTCTAGGGGAAAGATGCCTCATCCCCCTGAGATAAGACATGGGGTCCTGCTCACACTGAGTCGATTGCATACCGGTAGTATACTGGGTATAGAGCTAATCATAACGCTACACAACTCTTAACGGTGTTTCAGTAATACTCTGTTTACGAGGAAGACAGGTGTAGCGGAAGCGGACCTTGCTTAAAGGGTGTGTAACATCACCAACACAATTTATTTAGTCCCAAGTATTATGATCAAATATGACCGGATAGAATTGGAAATCATTATTTCCGAGGATCTATTGAGGGTCCAACCATGGTCTGAGCAGCTTTGTTCTCAAGTTATATATATTACTGTTCATCAACCCTAATGGTTCCCTTCAGTGGTGCACAGCATATGTGAAAAATAATGCAAATCCTATCGTCACTTAAAATAAATTTGACTTAAATTGCATATGCGTTATAACTTATGTAAACCTATTATTCTCTTGAATATGTGACCTCACATACTAACAATAACCATCAGGTATTCAGTCGATGGGTTCTGGGTGGAACGACCCCGAGCTATAATCAATCCTCAAATAATCCATCCTAAGTGTGATCTATCATTAAAAGGCAGGCCATATTCACGGGCCGATATGTTACGTTATGTTTCGTTAAAATTACAGCAATACTTAGCACATTGAACGCACCAATAATTGAAATAGATTCATAGTAAAATATGACCTTCACACTGGTTACACAGTGAAGGAATCGCTCTTTAAAACTGTAGTCCAAATTGTCAACACCACACTTATTATCTAGTTTCAATGCCATGTTATTTATCTAACTTAGATGTATTACACATTTGCTGCGGGCACAGCAAATACACCTGAAAATAAAACATATTTCTGATGTGGCCTATGGTGTCAGATTGGATGTGCTAGCCAAAATTAATTAAGCAAGTTTCCAGTTCAAAAATCTCCATAGTTTGCCATTACAAATCAAAAGTACTTCAATCTAAAGTAAGGTACATAATAACAATAAACCTAATATATTCATGTATACCTCACAAAATGACATAAACTAAAAACCATCGGTCTATCCAACGTTAATGCTAAGTAACCTATTTGCATCTAGACAACGTGCCACATGCCACATGCGACTACAGCTACTGTATCGTCGCCTAGACACTATGCCATATTTCACTACAGTTCGTAAATCATACAGTATAGCAAGTGGCTTCTTGTTGATCTTCCAAGTGAGCGTGTTTGCTGGCGAGCTACCCCACTCTGAGTGGGTGAGGACTTGGGATACAAAGGGTGGACAGGGCCAGCAGGGTTGAAACACGGAGAATGCGTGGGGGCTTAGGGGCAAGGGAAAGATGCTGAGAGTGCTGTACCTGCCAATTAACTCTCCGTCCTCCTTATTACCCCCTCTCTACCGGGGCACCTCCTAGTATTTTTAGTTTTTTTTTGTAAATGAATGTCACTGGAGGGACAAATCGTTTGGACCTGTCTTGACGTGTTCTTGCCAGTGGGATACCTCTATTTGCTCCCCGAGAGAGTGCTGCTAGTAACTTGCAAAAACCAGCAGAACTTCCACACTTTGCAAGCAGCTTTTATGAAATGCACAATCGCACAAACTCTGGGCTGGAATTCATCTACCTCGGAAGCACTATATCAAATGATGGTGGCATTGATGCTGAGATACAGAGGAGGATGGCTAGGGCTTGGGCAGCTTTCAGTTGACTATGCCAGAGACTCTAGCACAACGATCATGTGTCCAAATGGGTGAAAGGCAAGATCTACTGCGCAGTTGTGCTATCCACCCTACTACTGTGCAATCCACCCACACGATAGGTGAACACCCTGCAATCCTTCATGATGCAACATCTGCATTCGATCTTGAGGATAACTTGGTAGGATAAAGTGACAAACAAGGAAATACTCAATTGGACAGGGATGTCCTGTATGGAAGATCCTCTGATCAGAAGGAACCTCCAGTGGACTGGACACGTTATGAGGATGTCAACAAACAGGCTACCAAAGCAGGTCCTCTATTCTCAATTGTCTTCTGGTCAGACACATAGAGGACGCCTTCATCTGCGGTTCAATGATACTATCAAGAGAAACCTGAAGCTGAGAGATATTAGGCCCGCCTCATGGACATCACTCTCACAGCAGAGAGCTAAGTGGAGAGTGGTGGTTAAGAAATGGAAGCAGTCTTTGTCACATTGAAACCGACAGCATGATGATGATGAGCACTGGTCTTCTGACTATAAATATTAGAACTATATAAGTATTTACACCATTTTCTACATGGTTTACATAGTGATTTTAAGTGTGAAGTAAATATTGAATTTAAAGTTTACACATTGCAATAATTAATGAACATGATGTATATTAAATCATTTTATATTGACAAGTTACTGTATCCATTCAAGATAAATTCAGGGTCAATAATTCTAACCAGGTGTCAAATCACACATATATTCACACTTCATCACACTGGTGTAATATATAGGATTACCCGATAGAGTGATATGCAGGTTTGGTGCTATTTTAGTGGAAGCTGTACAACTCTATAATTTTCTGAAAATATCAACGTGTCTTAACGAAACCAAAACACTCACCTAGATTTTATCATGACTATACAATTGAGATACTATTGCAATCAGTAAGCATTTCTTATTGCAGAGAAGGAATACTAAGTAAATTTAACAGAACCTGTTACTGCCGAAACGTATGATGTCCATGATTTTGGTGTTGACACCAATATTGATGTTTGCATGTTTTCTTTTCAAATATATCCAAGATTAAGCCTTTTAAAATGAAAGCTCCATGAAAGTAAAATCTTTTGAGAGTTATTTGAAACTAACGACAAGTAGATTATGAAGACACTGCAGGAACTAAAATTATATGCGGTTATGCAACTTTCAGCGACATGTCGCCATCCCACTGTCACGAGTGACAACGTCAGCCTGTTAGGCCCAGTGACATTTCGCCGAGTGGTGCCACCTAGCGTGAGGCAGGGTGCAGTAATGACGGTCATTATGTACTGATACTTCAGTACTGAAGGAACACAGTCATAGTGATACACACGTCAACGCAGCATCTATAACCCAGATTCAAGCATAATGCTGAACTAGAGTTAACAAAAAGTGGGGTATATAAAGATATGCAAGATGGACAATAGTAATAACCCAACAGGCCAACCATTCTGATGTATGCATGCCAATGCCGATGTTCATGCTCTCTTCTTCCGTTGTTTCAACCATAATTTCAAGCATTTTCCCCGAAATCCATATTTTGGTCAACAAAGTTCTGAATATTTAGGTATTATTATTGATCTAGTAATTTTATGTTAAAGGTAAATCACGAGGTACTGTGATCAGAGGAATTCACCCTGACTGAGAGTGAGTGTCGATTGGTTATAGGGGTTTTACGTCCTGTCAACATCTAAGTCATATCAGGATCGGTATCGACTTGTGACAGGGTAACTTTATAATGCTGCCCTACTGATAAATCAGGCTTCCGGCACCATGGCCTGATATGCCAATCAGTCACATCATCCTGACACTGAGCTAACCAGTCCTTGCCCTGTCCTATTAACACAAAGTGCCAGGCTAGGAAGTGACATGTATCAACTTTATAAGTCATTGGTTTGATTCGACTGAGAACCAAACTCACTAGCTCGCGCACACGAGGCCCGCGCTCTATCGATTCGACCACCGTGCCCGGTGAAAGTGAGCGTATTGGAATTTATCCACGTAACAAAATATATTATGAGTTGATGAATGTAATCTGGACACGGCGATCAATACTCATTATGTTTCATGGGGTTCTTCACCCTGTATTCTTGGCCCTGTAAATAAGCTCATCTATCAGACCGTTGCATCGGGGCCTGAGGAATAAATTATCTTGATGGAATTCCGGCTGGGCTATGGCTCTGTTTATAGATGTGTCGCACCTGACGTTAATACAAAATCACCTAACAATGCTCTGGAATTGTATTGGTAATTTGTCTATGGCGAGTTGCTGAGAAACAGTGATGTGATTTTGATAATAGAAACATTATTAATGTGGTTCTAGCTGGATTTAATTTCGTATACAGGTAATGTAATATATGGTTAGTCGTTCGTTGAAGTTTTACATTTTCGCAACATCTAAGGTCATATCAAGATGGTTACCACCTTGTTTGAGTGCACACTCATGGCACCTTTATAGTGCTCCCCCACTGGGAAACCAGGCTGCCAGCACCATGGCCTGACACCAACTTAGTCACATTATCCTGACACGGTCCTAACCAGTCCTTGCCCTATCCTAATAATGCTGAGCGCCTGGCTAGGATGTGACAGCTATCAATTTCTAAGACATTAGCTTAACTCGACCAGGTTTCGAACTCATGAGTTTGAATCTCACTTTACTGCAATATATGGAATAGTTTATATAACACCAGTGCCTTCCATGTATATCCAGTACTCGCACAATCCACCAGTTCACTCAGCTTCAGGCTACACTGAATGAATACATGGTGTCTTATGTTAATGCAATTTATCTTGTGTGTTGGTGTGTTTAGCATCTTACCATCAGTTATGGGCATATCGGAACGGGTACCGACTTGTGACTGTGCACAAGCATGCAGTCTTTATAGTGCTGCCACATTGAGAGATCAGTCCGCCGTCACCATGACCCAATATGCCACTAGGTAGCATTATCCTTATGCTAAGGTAAGCAGTCCTTGCCCTATCCTACTAATACTGAGTGATACGCTAGGTAGCGACAAGTATCGTCTTCGGTTTGACTTGGTCTGATTTCCAACTCCTGACGTTCTGCACCAGAAGCTTGCGTCCTACCGATTGAACCACCACATCCGGTCAAAAATGTATGCTGTACATGCCATATCTAATAGCAATTAGTTGATGGTTTGTTGTTTTACTAAAGCTTCCCCACCCATTGGTATGAAGCTACACCAAGAGGCCCCCATGGATGTGTCTGCCATTCGCATACAATGCAGCTGTGCGGAAACTGTTACCGACATCTCCTCCAGGTGGAAATAACTACCCTGGCGAGAAATGTGTGAACTGAGATGGGGGATGTGGAGGCGACGGGGGATAGGCGGAGGTGTGTGAAGAGCGGCCGGGAGCCTCTGTTAAGTCCACAGATGAATTGCTGGTGGCAAAGGCTGCCGATGTGTGGGGCGAGTGCGTGATGGTGATAGGTGTGTGGCTGCAGTGTGGGTGGAGGTGGGGTGGAGGTGAGGACGTGTGGGTGTGGGGGGGGGTGACAGTGTGATAGCGTATGTGCTTGAGATTATCAGGGTGCCAGATAGATAAAGGATTCACCCGGTACTCACAGTACACGGGTGAATACCAACCCTATATAAAAACGGTCGAAAAAGCGGGTTAATGAAATGAGAGCCAGATTTCACAATCTAAGAAGCAACATTTATTCTTTGTAGATGTCTTCATATTCACCCTCTACCTTGGAGTTGAAAAATATAATAAAACATCTGGCTTAATAAGATTTAAAAGTGAAATCGACAGCATCTTGTCTTTTTGCATTCTCTCCCATTTCACCAACTGTGTGCCTATATATGTAGCCATTTGATCCTGGAACCACAGTTTCTAGTTCATGTCCCATACAAAAGCTATTTTCACCCGTATTTAGACTATGTTGTCCTTCATCTGTGTACTACACAAGTACTGGGTTACTCTTTTATCTAGGTGCCATAGTGACCTAAAATAACGCTATGTAATGAGGTCATATCCAGTAGTGGCAGAGTGGGAATGTACTGACATAATTTATGTTGTAATTCTTGGTGGAGGTATAGTCTATGTCTAGTTGTTTTTAATATATCATCGGTGAATCTTCCTTAAAGGGCGTGTCACATGATCAATACGACTTTAAGTATTCACAGTTATTATGATCAAATATGACTAGTCCTAATTTGTATGACTATAAACTACCTATTCTATATAAATACACACATATATTATATAAATGAATATATATATATATATATATATGGACTGTTTAGGGTTGACAGACTCTGGTCAAAGATATGACTATTTGTTCCATTCAGCCCTAATAACTGTCCTCAGTAATGCTGCTTAGTGCCTTCCATACTTTAAAAAATAATATGAACCTTACTATCACTTAAAGTAAATTTAAAGGTTTCTGAATATGTCATATTAGTGCAGTAGTTAGTCTCTACATGAACTTCACTACCATGTGGTAGCGGAAGAGACTACGCTGCACATCTATGCAGTTACCTGCATTTGACTGCACTAGGTTGCGGCACGCTAGACAGGTGCAGTACACTGACTGGGCTGCCCTCTACTGCTTGTCGATAGCATACATTCCCACCCACCTATAGAGGCAACGTGGAACCTAGCTAGGTAGGGGCTGGCCCACTTGACTGTTGACGCCACAGAGAGCGGATCGGTTACAATAAACCTACTGAAGCATACGCTCATTGGATCTTTGAGTTCCTCCAGTGACAGTGAGTGCAAGAGGGTGGGACGGCTGACATCAGCCTAGCACATTAACTATATATGGCTACCCTTCTTTTCGCTATGTGACATGGATTTTTCAGTCTAAGGGTGCTGAATAGACTAATACCCACTTACTGGATACAGTTTGAAATAACCCATTCTATATGTGATCTGCCAATAACATTCATTGAATATTCCCTTACCAACTGCATGGTACAATCACATGATCAGGTCTGTAGTATGTGCTCATGTGCAAGCTGGGCGAAGCCGGATATGGAATTAGAAGACTACAATGCGCGTCATCATATAGATAAAATATTCACCCGATACTTGGAGTACACCGGTGAAGACCTGCCTTATATAAAAACGGTCGAAAACTTGGGCTAATGAATTCAGTCTTTATGAGAGCCTAATTTCACAATCTAAGAAGCAACATTTATTCTTTGTATATGTCTTCATGTTTTCCCACTACTTTTGAGTTGGAAACTATAATAAAACATATACTTTAATGCAATTTAAAAGTGAAATCAATGGCGTTCTCTGGCCACCATCTTTTTGCATTCTCTCCCATTTCACCAACTCTGTGCTGATATAAGTAACCATTTGACACTGGTGCCAGGCATTTTACTTGTTGTTCCATACTAATGCTATTTTCACCCGTATTTAGACTACGTTGTCGTTCACCCCTGTACTGGAAGTATGGGGTGAATCTTTTATCTAGTCTTCATAGTGCACTACTATAATTCAACCAACGCAAGACAAGTACAGTATAAGGTGGCATTTATTCTTACTATTCCGTTGTTACATTAAAGTCATGAGATGTTTGATTTATTAAGATTTGAGGATTTCAGGCATGTAGCCAAAAAGTATAACTCAAGTGCCTGGAAGCCGAGAGTGGAAGCTGCATGTTGACAACAGCAGAGGTCCTCATGACCAGTCGTCTTATGTCCCACCTCGATGTGCCTTGGAGGCAGAAGTATGGAGAGTTGAACACATGGTGAGTAGCGTTATAGCACCGGGTGCTAAGTGGCCCACCAGGGACAGGGCTAGTCTTATGATTGAAAGCACCGGGTGCCAGGAGGCCCTCCACGAATAGGGCTAATGTTATGATTGAGATTAATCCACGAACATGTGAGTGGTGCCCACATGAGTGAAGAGGCCGGCCGTCATGCCAACGTGGTGTCCCGGACATGTACTCGCCCCCAGGCAGGTGCTGGTCAGAAGGCGAAGCAGAATCGCTGAGCGCGATGTCTCTAGGAGACGATGAGTTGAGTGGTGTCTTGGATGACGACACGGACATTGATGCCCAGGAGTGTTATGCTCAGGTCCTCGCGTGACCTGAGTGTCCATGAAGCCACTGGATGCCATACAGATTGCTGTGAATTACCTTATTGTCCATGTATAGCCAGGAGGCTGTCCGCTATGGGTGTGGGAGGCAATGGTGGGGTATTGTGGATAACCTGGGAAGAGAGGCAAAAATAATGCAGTCGAATCCCAGGTTATAAGGTGTGTTTGTGGGTAACGATGGCTAGTAGTTGGGCCATACACCTTGCAAGGTATGGGAGCCACCCAAGCTTTGGCGATGTCCTAGGGTGATAGATGACACATGCTTTAAGTCAACCTTCGATGTTAAGTCAGAGTTAACGATGGTATTGTCACTGCGAATGAGGCTACAGTGCATGTCCATGGAAGACTGCACCTCAGATGGCCCGAGCATGGCACCAAGAGAGAGTATGCCTCACAGAGTCCCCATGTGAAACACCCTGGGGTCAGAGCAGCTATAGCAGTGTTAGGTTGCGGATGAGGGCCAGGACAGCCCAGAATGTCCCCATGGCCCGCCCCCGGAGACACTTTGTCCGTATGGCTGTCCATTGTTGAGATTCAGGCCAATCCGAGCATAACTGTTAATGTTCGGGCCCTGAGCACGTTGAGCCAGGTATAACCAGTATGACTACCTGTGATCAGGGGACGACAGCCGATTACACCGAAACACGAATGGCAGCATGTCGGGGCATCGGCCACCTTGGTGTGAGATATGAGCATGCTGTGATGGGCGCCTCCACATGGCGTGACTTCAGCAGTCCTTTTGAGTTAAAAACTCCTCGTTGATATGTTGGATTTAACGATGGTATTGCTTTAGTGACTGAGTAGAACCATATGGCAGTGTCAAACATGCAGGCAGTGAAAAAATCGTCCTTATGGGTGTAGTGACAATTTATGATGTCATAGACGGATGAAGGATGCTTGCGGCTTCATGTCAGTAATCAAATCCCATGCACTGCCAGACCTCAAGGTCGTGGTGATGTCAGCAGTCCGTGAGACTTTGTCTAGATGGTCGCTATCACAGCCACCAGACAAGATCTGGGTGTAGTTCACATGCACTCTGCGCACTGATAACTTTTGTCTGGTAAGTACAGAATCTGGATATGAACATCATGTGTAGATGAATTCAGGTTCCGTGTAGGAGGTTGTTATACTTGTGACTTTAGGGTGGCTATGTATACTTAAGCCTGTGTCACTTGGTTCTACGAATACAAACAACAGCGCACGGGATGATTGTTTAGTTGTGTCCGCAACAGTCTATATGATTGGAAAGGAGATATGAGCCTATGTCGAAGCATCATAAGGCACCCCTGTTGTGGCTATGGGTGCTTGGCCGTTTATAGGTATCAGCAACCAGTGTTATGGTTGTAATTGTCAATGTGACACCTGTGTGGCGAATAGTCACACCGTACCCTTTTATGATTGATATTTGTTTTGTGGGTATGGTAGGTAGTGTGCCGTACAACAGACCTCCTCCAGAATAATCGAGCAAGGTGTCATGGCCACCTCCACATGGCCTGACTTCAGCATTCATTTTCGATGGCGGTCTAAAGTGCGTGCATTTCAGTTGTTAGAGGAGCGCCATGGTGATAAGGCTTATAGCCAATTAAGTGTTGGAACATCGTCCGTATGGATGTAATGAATGTGTCACGTGTTGTCAGTATGGTTGTAAAGGAGATACAAAGCTATGTAAAGCATCATAACGTACCTTGTAGGGTTGATAGTTTGGGTGTAATATTGGATTTACGAGATGGTATTGTTATTGTGCATGAGGCTAAGGTGCGTGCCTGGCAGGAGACTGCATCCCATATGGCCCGACCATGGCACCATGGAGAGTAAGTGCTTAGAGTGGTGCACCTTGGTGTAAGAGGAGCGCCATGGTGATAAGGCTTTGTGGCCTATTTTTAGCTTTATGAGGTAAGCAGGATAGTCCAGAACGTCCTCGTGGCCTACTTCTGGAAGTAGGTCAGCAGCCTATTAAGTATATGCCTAATGTTGCATAGGTGACACATTGTCCGTATGGCTGCAACGTCCTCATGAACTGTCTGGGTGATAGTCATAGGCACCCTTGTATGTGTAGCATTGTTTATGAGTAAAATTAGGTATGATGGTGAAAGTCAATATTGTTGTAGACACCTTTGTTGAAGCGATAGTCAGCCGTTTTAATGTCCGTTATTGTTATGCCTATGATTAGCTGCCTGTTGGTGAAAGTCAAACAAGATGTCGGGTAGGGTGATAGATGATGGTTTATGAGTAATATGACAAGCATAATTCTCATTAAGTATATAACAGTGTCAGTATAGAGCATAGATATTATTAAGCTTGTTTTGGTGTAATCGGTTGTCCATAAGCATTTCCCCATTGGCAATGCTTAAGTGAGCATGCCTATGGCTGTTATAGAAGCTCCATAGTGATAACAACCTCGATTACAGAAACAACATACCGATTTAAGCCATCTTCACCAATGTAGGAACAGGGTTTGAACTCACGGCCCCCACAAATGCTCCGGTCAGTACGTTGGTTACCATCACCGGAAACGGCAGCCGACTGTGCCGAATGCGAACGGTAGCATGTCGGGGCATCAGGCCATCTTTGTCGCAAGACATTGAGCATGCTGTCATGGCCGCTGCCATGTGGTGTGACGTCAGCATGCCGTTGGCATGGCACAACGGATCCTGGACTTCGAGACCACTCGTTATCCTGGAGTTCAACCATCCCAGCGTCAAATCCCTCGGTAATGTCACTGTTAGAGTTCTGTTCTTGCAGTGTAGCCAGAGCCACAGACTTTACATGCTGGCAGGACGTAAAACTCAAACAACCATCCAACCATCCATATATGGATCCATTCAGATATTGCAACAATATTCGGACCAACAAATGCACGGGCTTGAGCAAGACAACTGCTTCAGCATTGGGAGTATTGCCAACTCTTCAATACTGAGGTCATAGTTGCAACAAGGCAAGGACAAAATAGATAGACGACCGGCTCAGTAGGAGGCTGATGGTCCTACCGGCAGATGTGAGCCGGTGTGGGGATAAGGTGAGGAGGGTTGTGCGAGGGGGGTGGCGTCGGGAGGCTGCTCATTGGATAGGGAGTTGAGCGGAAGATGTTATGGATGTGTACAGAGGTGCAATTATGAGGGTGTTGGGAGGGTCGACTGGGTGGGCGGATATGAGATGGATATATCCTAGTTAGCAGTCCTCCAGGTGGTAATGTACTTACCTGTCCTCACCTTTCCCTTCTCCACCATTAATCACCCCGCACAGAATAAGTACAGGATAACTACATAATAGAAGAATAATAAATCTAATTGTAGGTCATCCATAGCGCACCTGTCCACATACTCATTTATGTTGTATATTAAGCTATGCATTGTGAACTTGTTAATGGCAAATGCATTTATTCATCTATATCCCTATGTGATAATATTATAATAATAAATCGAGTATTATTTATTGAGCTTTTTAATTATTTTTAAAATTATTCAATTACCTAGCTTGTGTTAAATAACGTACATTCTATATATATATATATATATATATATATATATATATATATTATATATACGTGTGCAAGAGATGGGCTTAGGGTGACCGACCTCCAGGGAGAGTGAAAATCAAGCTAAAACAACTAGGTTATGTAAATATGCATGTTACGGAACAGCCGTCGTAGGAAATCAACAGTAGTAACACAGAGGCTACGCATGTAACCGGCTTCGCCACACACATATATAAACACTGCCCTGGATGTGTATCTGTGTGGGGTATGTGGCTGTCTACACCAGAAACGGTGGCTAGGTGTTCTATTACCGAAGTATGAATGGCGCCTCGACGGAACTAAATGCAGGTTCAAAATACACGCAGGGCAACAGCGACGCGTGTTGTGTATGAGCAGAGCTCTGAGGCCAGACCTGCCGTTCCACAATGTGAGTTGTTGCACACGTGCATATTTATATATGCAAGTATACATTCCTATATATGAAGAGTTCAGGCGCAAAACCACGTAAACGGCAACCAGAAATGTGCCTTAGATCAAATATTTGTACCTGCAAATAATTTTAATTCTCACTAATTCCACTTGTCTTATAATCACATGCTTATGGAGCAATTAACACCAAAGAAGGAATATACAAATATTAACGTTTTGATGGTTTGATTCCAATGTTTATCTCCATTTATGGATTGGCGTTTACATGGTTTTGCGACTGAACTCTTCATATATATATATCCCTATCTACATGTGTATACATGTACTATGTATATATATATATATATATATAATGTTTATAGGCCTACAGTTGTATATATAATATACAGTCATATATATAGTTGTGTATATATATGCAATGCGTCAATATACATATATATACATACAAAGGATATATAAAAAAATGTATATGGGTGAAAAATCCTCCGGTGCGTCTGACACTGGTCTACATCCAGTGGATGCGAGGAGGGTAGGTGGAGCCACCTGTACAGTGTTGATCTTACGGAGTATAACAAATAATAGTAATAATTAACCCTTACATATCTTTCTACTTGCATAATTCGTGATACATCACATACAATATAGATACATTGTTGATATCAAAATAGTTATCTATATTCATAGGCATTGCATAAACACACACATTTGTATGCAGTGCATATATTCACCGTGTACACCATGCATATACACATACATTGTACACCATGCGTATATACACATATGTGTATACATTGCATATATACAATCGCATTTATATAAACATCTACTTCTTGTATATCTCCCCCTTTATATATAGGGCAATATATATACATATACAAATATATATATATATATATATATATATATATATATATATATATACGCGGACACACGCACGGACACCTGAGGTCAATTAGGGTCCGCTGTTGGTACATGGAATGGTATACACAAGCCTAGACTCGACTGGGTTTCCACACCACGATCAAAACCACCACCAACTCCTCAGACATAGCCAAGCCTGGCGTAGCGGCCGAGTCCTGATGCCGATATTTTCTAGAGGAGTCACCATATCATATATCAGTAGATAGACATAGACACGTCGGCATACCAACCCATCGACATCAACATCTGGTAATACTTTGAATACACGACTAATACCGAGTAGTGGTGTCTTTTTTAAAAAACGGTATCATTCTCTGCCAACGTTACTCGTATGCTTGACTGGTCTGACTTTCAATTTCAACATCCTTTAATACTCGATTGTTCTGATCGCGCGGTGAGTGCGCACTGTCACAATTTGGTACCCCTCCTGATATGTTCTTAGATGTTGCTAGGGTGCAAAGCAACAAGAAAGAAACAAACAAACTAACACCTTTACATTTCAAAATGTCATAAACTCAAAACGATCGGACTATACTACTTTAATATATTTACTCCTGGTAGATAATACTAACTTGAGCAAAACTATAAGACTAATGGGCCTGTCACACTACGACGCTTCTCTCGGCGACCCGTCAGCGTTGAAAGGACTATCTTGCGCGTCGAGAAACGTCAAACTTTTCGGCGGTTTGGGGGAAAAGTCGGCGTCAGGGCGGCGCGTGATGCGCGCGCGGCAAACGTGTGTCGACGCGCTGGGGAAAAAAAAAAAAAGTTTGGCGCGACGTCTTCATTTAACCTTAAATGTTGCTAGGGCGTAAAACAAAAATGGCCCAGTTTGCGCAAAGCGTGAGCAACGACCTTCCCGCGCGCGCGCCGTCTTCGTAGCGTTCCCATAACGTTATGCCGGCGCGTCCAACGCAGCGCGACGCGCGCCTAACGTCCTTACCCATATATTTGCGCGCGCTGGCGGTCGTTGGGTTGTTTTGGACAGGTTCAAAACCTTGGGCGACCGGCAACGCGCGCCGGCGCTTCGCGCCGACCATCAACGTCAACGATAATGTACCGACGTGTACCGATGCGCGCATAACGCGCCACCAGCGCTTCTCCATATTTCACCAAATATCGCCCAAAAACACCACACGTTGACGGGTCGCAGGCGAGAAGCGTCGTAGTGTGACAGGGGCATTAGACTAAGATTATAGTACTTTGAGATTGAGATTTAGAAATATGCGCTTAGATATATATTTCTATATATATTTGAGACTGATATATGTACACATGCGGATATATATATATATATATATATATGCGTGTATGCATACATACTTGTATACACATATATGTACATAGGCAAATTTATTCATTTTTATATCATCATCATCATGCTGTCGGTCGCGATGCGACAAAGACTGCTTTCATTACTTGACTGCCGCTCTCGCGTGGTTGGACATTTCATGAAAGCTGCCTGCAAAAGTGTTGAAGTGCTGCTGGCTTTTGCAAGTTACCAGCGGCACTCTCTCGGGGAGCAAATAGAGGTTTCACACCGGCAAGAACATTTCAAGACAGGCGCAAAACTATTTGTCCCTGCAGTGGCTGGTCGGGAGATGTTGGGAGTTCCATACATCAACCGCCCTTAATGCTGCCACAGTGACATGGTTTTCTGCTTAGGGTTTGCTCCCTTAGCCTTCGGTTCTGTCAAGGACCTGTACCACAAGGCAGTGGTTTAGAACTCTGCAAGGCAGGGGCGTCAAACTCCCTGAGGTATTGCTACACCTGCATACCCATCATTTTAATATATGCATATAATTATGTACATACTATAAGTATAAATGCAAATATAGGGCCTAATTATATATGTGCATACATTGTTTTATGTCTGAGTATTTGTGTATATATATGTTTACATCGTACTTCTCGAAGCAATATGGTTTTATATCTTTTTTGTCTTTTTTTTTGTCTTTAAGATTGATACTGCCTATCTTACAAACACCCTTTAAGATCAAATTCTTCCCCGGAGACCGATACATTACTCCGAGTCGCTCTGCTCTGCCCATCCTGCTGTGCGTGAGTTACTGATATCTCATCACCCTGCCAACCGGTGTGTCTACCCGGGATACCAAGGCTAGGCCTACTCACTAGACAGGATTAGCTGGCCTATGATGCCCTTCCTGCATATCATCCTGCTTCCTATTTCATGTCCCATGAGGTGCCCTTAAAACCTCCCTTTTCCCTACTGTTATTTCATCGTATCTCACAGCCCCATCGCCCAATGTTGAAGCGTCCATCTTGTCACCCCCATAAACCTCACCCTAGATCCCTATTCGACAAACAACTGTTAATTCCCCTTGCATACCTCATAACCTTTCTGAACCTTATCCGAAGGGTTAGCTCTCACAATGCTTCCTCCTATAATCTAACGTCAACGATGTGGGTCAAACCAACCAGTTATCACTTCTACATGCTCAAAATATTAGCCCACATCCACTACAGATTAGTTTGTAGTTTTACTGGAAGTGGCCTGTGCTATTCTAGAGGGGGGAAAGTCGACAGAAAATAGCCGTTGTCGACAGTTTCAAGGGCATACTTCACTCACACACATCCATCAACATGATCCGTCGACATGATCCAATTCTGCTGACAGTTCAAACGCAGTCCTCTCCGGCATCCTTGCCAAGTCACCATGGTTTATCATCCGTTGAGACGGGGCAGACTGGGGATGTCTTCCTAGGCATTGTGTGGCAATAAACTACGCAAAGCTAGGTTCTGTGGTGTTAAAATCGCACCGTCCGATAGATTGTTGTTATTGCTATTTTCTTAGCTTAATACCCTGTATTGTTTGTTATAATCTGTTTTCCTTCACTTCTTTTCAAAATAACTTTTATATTAAATGGCTACCTTAGTGCGATAATTGCAGAGGAAATCCGCCAAAATAATGTTGGCAAACACTTCAAAGTACTGACATGATAGCAGTAACATGTTCCAGTTAGAGCGTTTGTCTCCCGTGTTGGTAGATCGTGGGCTCATGGGTTCGAACCCTGGTCGAGTCAAACCAATGACTTAAAAATTGATACTAGCCTGGTGCTCGGCATTATTAGGATAGGGCAAGTATTGGTTGGCTCAGTGTCAGGATAATGTGACTGAGTGGGATATCAGCTCATGGTGCTGGTGGCCTGGTCTTCTAGTCAGGCAGCACTATAAAGTCACCATGAGTGCCCACTGTCACAAGTCAGTACCCATCCTGATATGACCTTAGATGTTGCTAGGTTGTAAAACAACAACAAACAAACAAATGTTCCAGTAAATTATCTTAGTATGCCACGGCTTCAGCAATAACTGGATAATAAGTGTACCACTATCTTAGTTTGCAACTGCTTCGATTTTTGAGAATTTGAAGCATTCATTGGACTATGCAGCTTTCAAGATATAACTTGGACGTGGTGGCCAAATCGGTACGGCGCGGGCCTCGCATACGGGTGATCGGGAGTTCGGTTCCCGGTCAAGTCAAACTTATCAAATTGATGCTGGTCACTTCCTAGCCAGGCGCTCGGCATTAATATGATAGGGCAAGGACCGGTTACCTCAGTACCAGGAGCATGGGACTGAGTGAGGTATCGCGTCATTGTGAAGCCGGCCTGATTTCCCCAGCAGGGCAGCACTATATAGTTGCTATGAGCGTGCACTCTCAAATGTTGGTACTCATATGACCTTAGAAGTTGCCAGGACGTAAAACTCCAACAACCAACCATCAATGCAGAAATCAAATGGAATGCAATTCATGACATTGCCTTTACTGGACGGCTTCGCGTCAGTTGAATAGTCGGAGGCGGAAATTGTTAGAGAATGCCCTTTTGCAGTGCTTGATGGGCGGTAGAACAAGCTGACAAACTAACTACTCCGCTATTTCAAGGCCAATCGATGGTCGGAGATTGCTGATAAACTCAACTGCTGACCACGCAATGCTGTGCTACCTTCAACCTTTCGAAACTGGACATCCAATTCCAGATGGGGTTTGTGTTTGCTTGTTTTTGTTGTTTTACGTCCAAGCGACTTCTAAGGTGATATCAGGATGGGTACCGACGCACTCATGGCGACCAGCACCATTACCTGATATCCTATTCATCTTACCCTGACACTGAGCCAACCAGTCCTTGCCCTATCCTAATATTGCCGAGCGCCAGGCTAGGAAGCAACAAGTATCAATTTTCAAGTCATTGATTTACCTCAACCAGATTTCGAACCCACAAACTCATGGGTTCGGATCTCCCGATCTCGCAAAACAGGAGACAAATGCTTTACTCATTCAGCCACCCAGTATGGTCATACATTTCCAGAAAAAGAGCGTCCTGCCACTAGGGCTGGACGACTTGGACTTTGCATAGGAAGGGACAGGCACTGGCAAGTACAAGACATACCTTATCAGTTGTCGAACTAGTATTGAGGAAAGGGATGGTGGGACTCAGTAAAACTGGTAGGAAAGGGATGGCTGTACTCGGCTGAGCTGGTGGAACCCTATAGGCAGTACGTGTACGGCGCTAAAAATGGATGGCAGGCTTACTGAATAGGTCAACTTACAATGCCCTCCATCCATTATGCTTGTCAACCAGACGAGGTGGCCGAATGAATAGAGTGTAGGTCTCCTGTTTTGGGAGATCGGAGATCCAAACCCATGAGTTTGTGGGTTTGAATCCTGGTCTAGACAAACCAATGAATTACAAATTCCTCACTTCCTAGCCTGACTCTCTGCATTATTAGGATAGGGCATGGTCAGGATAATGTGAGTGGGATATCAGATCATTTTGCTGGCATCCTTGTTTCCCAGTGGGGCAGCACTATAACGTCACCATGAGTGTGCATTGTCACAAGTCGATACCCATCCTGATATGACCTTAGATGTTGCTAGGACGTAAAATAACAACAAACAAACATTATGCTTGGGAGCGAGACAGGTGCTAGTTGTAAAGAGATGGGGTACTTCCATTTCATCCAAATTTCATGTAGTTATACCGGAGGCTTTCAGCAATTGAACTATATTCACGATGATCACCACGGAAAAGATGCCTGATGCTAATAATAGCAGGATCAGAGGGATCCCTGCTCTGACTATCAACCCCATTACAATTCACCACCAACCCACCCCTCGCACCCACACCCACACCCATCCCCTCATACCCACACGCACTTCTTTTAATCTCGGCTCTGAACCAGAAACCAGATCGACAAATTCTATCAAAATTGAAAGGGTCGACGACCACTCAAAACTTCTGTTTCGTGTCACTAATTCACTGCGCCTATTATACATATCGAGTGGGTTCATTGGCGAGGTACTGGTATTTGACGGGAATGGGGAGATAGGCACCGACTCTGTGATTAAAACTGCTTTGATAAAAGGATATTCCATTTGGCAATTATATATGTGATCATGAGATGGGATGTGATTGTCAAGTACACACTATATTTAGAGTATACTAGGCTGACAGTTGTTGCAGCTATCAACCCAAGTCCACTATGGTATTAGATATGTTTAACTGACACTGGCAGCTTTAATCTGCTGTATATTATTGTTTGTTTGTTGTTGTTGTTTTATGTCCTAGCAACATCTAAGGTCATATCCGGACAGGTACTGACTTGTGACAGTGCACACCCATGGTGACATTATAGTGCTGCCCCACAGGATGACCAGGCCACCAGCACCATGAACTGATATCCCACTCAGCCACATTATCCTGACACTGAGCCAACCAGTCCTTGCCCTATCCTAATAATGCCGAGCGCTAGGCTAGGAAGCGACAAGTATCAATTTTTAACTCATTGATTTGACTCGACCAGGGTTCGAAACCATGACCCCACGATCTACCAACACGGGAGACGGACACTCTAACTCATTCGGCCATTGTCAATGTAATTGTCTTAATTAGCTTGAATAGGAATTGATTCCAATTTGTAGTTACATACCGAATCCATTTATATTTCATTAATAAAATGACACATAATTGGCGGGGTTACATGGTAGATTTAATAGATGGGCTGCTATGGCGACTTACATAATGAAGCATCAGTAACTGCTCCTTTATCTATAGCCAATGTTGGTTGTTTGTTGGAGTTTTAAATCCTGACAACATCTAAGGTCATATCAGCACGGGTACCAACTTGGAACAATGCGCACTCATGGAAACCTTATAGCACTGTCCAACTGGGAGACCAGGCAACCAACACCATGCCCTGATATCCGACTCAGTCACATTCTCCTGACACCGAGCTAAACAGTCCTTGCACAATCCTATTACTGCTAAATCCTAGATTAGGCAGCAACACATATCAATTTTATAAGTCATTGGTTCCACTCGACCGGGAACCAAACTCCTGACGTTTCGTAAGCGAGGCCCTCATTCTACCGCTTTGCCTACCATCACCTGTCCCATGCTACAAAATGATTGTGGTGGTTTATTTGAGATTTACGTCCTGGCAGGAGGAGGAGCACCTAGCTGGCCACGAATATACTGTGGCAGTGGGCACTCATAGCGACTGAGTCATATGTAGAATCATTGTAGTAATGGCATTATCCCATTGGGAAAGCACATTGTGTGGTGTTCTCTGTGGCAGAGTGCTTAGATTGTCTGACTTTTTTCTAGGTCGGACTCCTAATCTGAAGGTCAGTGGTTCGATTCCATGTTCCCCCACCTCTGCCAAGATGGATTTCCACCGCTGTGCCTAACTTACAGTGTCATAAAAGGCCAGTTGCTCTCACACGATGTCTATGTGGTGTGGGAGGTTCAAAATCCCTTGGGTCATTAAAAGTGTAGACTAGGGCTTTCTATCGACAAACTGTCTAATGGTGAAAACAAGTCCATTCAGACTTATCCATGAGAGGCAGTATAAATCTTCAAGAACATTCCGAACACTACCATAAGTATGCAAAAGTGCCGAGAACACAGCTGACTAAGTGGCTGGAGTGGTTGCACTGAGGATGATTATGTTCTCTTCCCACCAGCTGAGTTGCCAATTTGTTTATTTCTTTACTGGGCTTTTTTTTCTCTCTTTTTTTTTTCTTTTTTGGTAAATATTTGTATTCATCTGAATACGTATTTTATCAGGACCGAGGCACTGGTCTTCCTTATCTTTCTACTTTTTCGTGGTTTGCGGTTGAGGTGGGGTTACAATATCTTCTCACCATGCAGTTTGTATACGTACAGTAAGACCTCTCTAAGTGACCCCCTCCTCACATCGACAACTCCCCTATACTGATCATTTTAGTTGGGTCCCAAACGATCACATTCAATACCATTGCAATGAAGAAAAACCTTCCTAACCAGACCTCCCTAAATGGACCATTTACACTCGGTCCCATGGTCAGTCAATTTAGAACGGTTTTACTATATATGCTTAAGTGCGCAGGCAAACTGTAGTCTTTAGTAAACACAGCTAATGGTATCATACCAGACCATGTTACCATAGAAGTCTGATTATATGCCAGAAGTTGACTTTCTTGGGTTTTGAGCAGGCTGCAAAGTCTGCATCCCTTATTTTGTCAATAAGCTTTGAATCTGGTAATTGACAACATGCTAATATTACTTGACCAACACCGCGCCACACTACATAACTTTTACCTGAATACTGGCCTCCAGTGATTACTGCGACATTCATTCTTGACGAGATCACTTGATCAGGTTTCAGTCCCAATTAGAAACCTGACTCCTGAAATTCCATACTGGTGTTGTACGTGTGTTATTCAAACGCTGCACATTGCGTGCTGAGTTTGTTGAGCTCACATGACGCGTTCTCCGAGCGGTTTCTTGTGCCATTTGATTGGAGTAATACGAACCCTATTACTATGTACAGTGACGGGTCTTCTAGATAACATGTGCATCAAGAATAATTATAACGCAAACATAAAGAAGAGAGCTTAGGAAGGATGACAATCAAAAGCGCCTTAAATTTAATTGGAAAAAGGATGGGTCCAACAACTGTCAGACTGGTGGAGGGAGTTGTGTGAAGTTCTATCACTAGATTCATTAGATTCGCCCTAGGTCATCATCATCATCATTTGATTCTACACATCCGCCCTAGGTAACGTTGCACTTATTAAGCGTTTCTCGCTGCATGTAATGGAACACTAACTCAATTTTGTCAGGACACACTCACTGTGACTGAGTCGAATATTGAGTGCGAGTAACAACGTAGGACAACAAGTCCTCTAGGAAATATCATTAAGTTTGTAGTTTTACACGATGACTTTATAGTTTGTTTGTTGTTGTTTTATGACCTAGCAACATCTAAGGTCATATCAGGACGGGGGATGACTTTATATGTTGCTAGGATGTGAAACACCAATATAGCAAACCAAACCTCTAGCTCTCAGCTAGATAACAGATTCACCAGGTACTTGTCTAGTACACAGGTGAATATCAACTCTATATAACAACGGTTGAAAAAGCGGGTTAATGAAATGAGAGCCTAATTTCACAATCTAAGAAGCAACATTTATTCTTTGTAGAGGCCTTCATATGTACCCGCTACCTTTGAGTTGAAAAATATAATAAAACATCTGGTTTAATAAGATTTAAAAGTGAAATTGACGGCGTTCTGTGGCCTCCATCTTGTCTTTTTGCATTCTCTCCCATGTGCCGATATATGTAGCGATGTGATCCTGGAACCACAGTTTCTAGTTTATGTCCCATACTCTATTTTCGCCCGTATTTAGACTACGTTGTCCTTCACCCGTGTACTGCGAGCACAGGGTGAATCCTTTATCTAGCTCTCAGCCTGCTGTTGACTGGAGCTCCAGTTGTCCCCTTCCACATCCCACCCTGAACCAAGCAGATCTCTGTACCCGTAACTCCGGAGTCATCACACTATGGTCAGAGTTAACTCCCGACAGTAGATGGTCACATGTCCGGAGCCAGTCCTAATAGGATATAGACCGGCTTACTAACAGGATACTAACATCACTAACAAGTAACATACACACCATGCTAACTATCATGGCCCTCAGCTACAATATTACACAACAGACAGCAGGTCGGCTCTTTTGACCAAAGTAAAACAATACAACATTTTAGCCTTTTTGAGAACAGCTGGTCAGTACCACCTCATCTAGGCTATTAAACCCATTTTATCAAGTAATATCAATACAAGCTTTAACTGGGACATAGAATGTTATTTCCCTTGGCTACACATTATATAATTGCGAGCTTTTTAAATTCATAGATGTACTGATACATGGTTGATTGTATGCTTTTGCATTCTGTGTAATAGTGAGGGGTGAATAAAGGCCCTGTCACACTACGACGTGACTATGTCAGCGTAACCACAATGTGAAAATAATGATATCACGTCGAAGTTATCGGCGTAATATGCAGATTGTGGACGTGAATGCCGCGTAGTTGACGTGAGCGTAACGTGAAAGTAACGTCGGTGTACATCGTGACGTTAGCTGTAACGTGACAACATTAGAGGGGAGGGGTAATTGGCGACGTGACCGGGCGTTAGTGTACCGTGAGCGTAACGTCGCCGTAACGGGTGCGACGTGGACGTAACGTGACCGTAACGCGACCGTAACATGACCATAACGTGACCGTAACGTGACCGTAACGTGACCATAACGTGACCGTAACGTGACCGTAATGTGACCGTAACGTGACCGTAACATGACCGTAACGTGACCGTAACGTGACCGTAACGTGACCGTAACGTGACCATAACGTGCAAAACGCTGCCCACACGTTGCTCCCACCCGGGCCGTCAGTCTGACGTGACATAACGTGACTCTAACGTCATTTACGCTGCTATAACGATCGCGGAACGTCTACCTAACGTCATTGTCACGTCATCCCGACGTAACGGCTTCACGTCGAGATACGTCGAAAGTTTTGAACAGGTTCAAAACCTCGACGCGCGCCGACGTAACACGACGTAACATGACGTAGCTCGACGTCACTCTAACGTCATTATGACATCATCATAACGTAACCCAACGTACGGCAACGTAATGACGAAAAATCATCACGTTAGGCTCACGTTGGCTCGTTACGTCGTAGTGTGACAGGGGTATAAGAAACCGTAAGTTCTTGTCATGCATATGGCATATGCTGCCAATATGGCATAAAGAAACCACCAATCAATAACAAAAGAACTGCTAGATATCATCAGAAGACCATCTTTCTGTGACTGAAGCATCTATAATAACACTAGCCCTTGGAGATATATGACAACCATCGGATTAAATAACTGAAAACAGGATACTCAGAAACAAATATCATTCAAGGGAAGCATATTTGAAAACTACCTAATCACATGGGCCTGCCATCTCGATAACACGATTCATGACCCATTAAGTGCAATTAAGTCAGGTTTAGCACGCCGTTCGATTCTTTCCTCTTTACTTCACCGATGTAAATGGCAATATACCACACATTAATTTCACTCATAGGAAGGAAGTACTGAATGTCAAATCCAGTTTGGCTCAGTCAAGCAGTTAATGGGCCCCGCATCACTTCTTAGGTTAGTCTATCACCTGCTTGTGTCTCCGCAAAAGCAACCCAACGTCGCTAACACACACCCTGTTGTGGTGGATATCACATCACGGCAGCCTACATCACGTGAGGTATAAAATACTCATGCAAGTATTATTGATGTATGTAATTCTCCTGCTTTGCAATAATCTTGTTCTATTCACTCCACCTACTGTTGCACCCTCCTTTGATATGTTCTTGGGTAGTTTGGGGTATTGAAGGATTGGGTGTGCAGCCTGGAGATCAGGAGCAGCTCTCCTCCTGCCCTCCAGGTGGTGATTTAGCGCCCACCCACTACCATCTGCAGCTGAATTTGAAGTCGCATCTTATTGTAAAGTTGACGGCTGGCAGTTTGAGTGGTGTGGACAGGCTAATAAGAAATGAATACAGGCAAGGAAGGAAAGTAGATAAAGAGTGAAAGGTAGGAGAGTGAGACTCTCTCATTTATTACTTTTATAGTTTCCAGAACAAGATGGTGGTGATCACATGATCCAATCTTCCAATCACTAACAAGCATTCCTCTATCCACCTATGAGGGTTCAATATCCCTGTTACCAAGGCATGGTTAGGTCTGTATCTGGGGCAGGGATTCATAAATAACTCTTGAGGGGAGGGGGTATGTGAGGCAACTTCTCAAAGACTGTCCCATCTAAGAAGTGACCCTCTCTCTATACTATTTTACTATACAATTTCTATCCTTTATGAGTAATAGCACACCAACTCCACATATACCTTATATGCCTTTGGTTGTATATACTATTTGCCATTTTATAGACAAGTTGCAATTTATTATAGTAGAGTTCATATATCCCATATCTCATAATATCAGAAAATTTTACATTATGTTAGTATTTAATCACACACCAATTCTGCAATCCTATTCCCTCAAATTGAAGACTTGTATGACGATTGTAGAACGCCTTAAGAATTCACAACTGAATGCAACTCGTTTCGGTGTCACACCTTTCACGAGGCAACGTCACTTCCACACATTTCTAGACTACCTGACTGTCACAAGTCGTCTTGCAGTTACTAAGCCCCTTTCCTACCCAATACGTGTGACAATAGTGACTCAGTTACTGACCTAATAGATGACTCCATTAACCATCCGTTAGCCCCCTGACTCACGGTCTAACTGACTTATGTATTGATGCCCTTGCCGGGATCCTTGCAACAACTTACCGATACCAATTGACATCTACCTCTTGATTCAGGTACAGTTCCACTTCCTCATCCATTCCTTCATGCGATTACCTCCTCAGGTAAGCACTCAGCTACTCTTTAATATAATTACCCAATGCATTTAGCCATTTACTGGCATCCATATTGAATTGCCTTCCCGCCAAAACACTCGATGCCTGCCAGATTCAATCACTGACTGATCCCATGAATGTTTAACAAGTCTCAACCTTCCACTTATGTGGTCACTGAGAGCATGAACTTGATGTTAATTTCAAATCACAGCACCCCCACCCTCCCCCACTCCCACCCACCCACCCCCCACCCTCACACGGCCCGGATCACGTGACCAAGATTGCCAGAGCAGTTAATGACCATTCATCAAGTCAGGCGATTTTGGGTGGTTTTTGTTTTCAGAAATGGAGACTCCCTCTGGGAGTTTCAGACTTAAGTGCATTCTCACTAGTTCCTGGGCTTTCCATTTTGTCCCTATGTCACACCCATCACCTAACCAAGTTTGCCACATTTCCCCTACGTCCTTCCCATCTCGACCTGCTCCCTACACCGCCGACCTACGCCTTGCCACTTAAATGCTGGCTGACACAGCAGAGCAGGTCAGAGCAGTTCCGTGTAATCGCGCGCACATCAAGAGACGTTGATGAGAGATTGCATGAGGTGAAACAAATGCTGTTCTCCTCCCCCTCATCCATCCATCCCTCCATCCCTCCAACCAATCCCACATCTTCGACCCACCCATCCACTTCGGGATTCCCTAATAGCGGCAGAGAATTAAACTGACATTAAAGTTGCGTAGTCCGATGGTTTTGAGTTTCTGTCGTTTTCTGAGATAAACATATTAGGTTGTTCCTTATCATCTGCCTTACTTTAGTTTGAAGTAACTTTTATTTTGAATCGTTAACTTTTGAGATATTTGAAATGGAAACTGCTAAATTAATCTTGGCAAGCTTGCCAAAGCTTTAACACCATAGGCTTCTGCAGTCACAGGTTCTATTAATTCACTCAGTATCTGCTTATATGTGACAACACATGTCTAATAAGTGCACCAGCATCTAAGTTAGATATGTAGAATCAAATCTAGATAATTGTTTTGGTTTTGAAAATGTTATGTTTTCATCGGACTATGCAGCTTTAATTCGAGTTCAACATTCAGCTTTCTACTGAAGGCGATGCTTGGTTGTTTGCTGGAGTATTACATCCTGGCAACATGTACGGTCATATCAGCACGAGTACTGATATGTGACAGTGCACACTCATAGCGATTTTACAGTGCTGCCACACTGGCCACCAGCACCCGGACCCGATATCCCAGTAATTCGCATTCTCCTGACACTACTAACCACTCCTTGCCATATCCTATTAATGCTGAGCGCCAAGCTAGGGAGCGACAAGTATCAATGTCATTAATCATTTATTTGACTTGTCCGGGAATTAAACTCCCGATCTCCCTCACGGGAGGCCTGCGCTCTACCGATTCATTCCCCTTATCCGCTCCACAGAAGAAGAACCCATGCTGGTGATGATGGTGATGATGGTGATGAGACTACTTGCCCTCGGCCACTTGCCGCGCAAATTATTCCAGATTCATTTCCAAACCGGAGCAAAGGGGAAGAGCGTACACAAAAACACACACCCGGAGAGACAGACAGACAGCCAGAGATAGGGAGAGGCAGACAGACAGACAGACATACAGACAGACAAAGAGAACTAAGCTGCACGATGCTTTCCCAAACACGTCCAATGGTGCGCAGAAACCGGCGCTAAATCGTGGCCTGACGAAATAAGATGCGGCAGCCGCTTTCAGAAATACAACCAATTAAGGCTTCGGTGCAGCGGCCCGACAGGCGCCATCTGGTGGCGGAGATTGGCGAGGTGCTTCAGTGGGCGATAATAAGGCGCCGCCTCAGGGGAGCAGACCGAGGAGCAGAAAGAGCCCCTCTCGCACTCTCTCTACACTATTCCTTGTTCATTGTGTTACAATTTACTCTGTCGTTTGCTACCCTATTCCTTGCCCATTGTGCTAATTTCCCCCGGACTTTGCTCTCTATGCGGTGCAATTTTCTTCGTATTTTACTGCTCTATCCTTTTGCGTAGGACTACAATCCCCTCTTTAGTGGACTATCACAACCTTTTCCATTGTGCTAAATTTCTTCCGTGGTTTGATATCCAATCCTGGCCCATTCTGCTATTATTTCCTTCCTACTTTGTTATCCAATCCTACACATTCTGCTACAATGTCTTACCTAGTTGTTTATCCTATCCTCGCCCACTCTGCTACAATTTATTCCATAATTTGCTATCCTATCCTTGACAATTCTGCCATACTTTCTTCCCTAGTTTGCTGTCTTACCTGTGACCATTGTGCTACAGTCTCCTCTGGAGGTTACTATCCTATCGTGACCGATTGCGCTACCATTTCCTCCATCGTTTACTGTCCTATCCTTGCCCTTTGTGATACAATATCCTCAGTCTACACTGTCTTCCTGTCCTTGTTCATCGTGCGACAATATACTATCTACGTTGCTATCCTATCGTTCCCCATTGTGATACACTGTCCTTCATACGTTGCTATCATATTCTTGCCCAATGTGCTACAATTACTTCCATAGTTTGCTATCCTATCCTTGACCATTGTGCTACAATTGTCTCCGTAGTTTACTATCCTATCATCACTAATTTGTCGCTTCCTAGCCTGGCGCTCGGCATTATTAGGATAGGGCAAGGAGCAGTGGAATAAGGAAGACCAATTGTCCAGGATTGAAATTTCCCCTACTTAATCAACTAATCTACAATAACAAAATGGTGCTGTAATTTCGCCCATACGTTGCGATTCTATCGATGCCCATTTTCCTATTATATGTTCCATACATTGATATCCTATCCTTGCCTATTATCCTACAATATCCTTCATACTTTCCTCTCAAATCAGTGCCCCTTGTTCTACAATATTCAACCTAATTTGATATTGTGCCCTTGCTTATTATGCTACAATTTCCTTCGTGCCTTGGTGGAATTTATAATAGTGTCGGAGTGTTATCTGTCCATACACTGCCGGCTGCAAATGGCTTGTGGTCATTGTCCTTTTGTTTTCTTTAATACTCTTTGGTGAATAAGTTATTAGTCTGAAAAATGTTTTGGGGAGAGCAGTTTTAGCCGAATCTTCACTCCTCCCATATCGCTTACCTCTCATTGCACAGGAAGGCTGAGTGGGTAGGACACCCGTGCAGTACATCTTGCTTACACTTCGCAGACCTCATCAAATGGAAGACTTGCAAAATTGATACTTCGTTGTTACCTCTCCACAGGCCCCATACTGTGGGGGACTGGACGCAAAGACTGGTTTGAACAATGTCAGAATGCTGCGTCTGAGTGCAATATTGGACCGTGGTGCTTGAGCCAGTGCAAAGTAAATCTACCCTAGTCCGTTGGCAGCAGCACATCTTCTGAAGCAAAACACTTATTTTCGATTTCATCCTACATATCTAATATAGATACGAGTGAACTTATTAATCACGACTTGTCTTGCTGAAGAGAGGATGTTATTATACCAACGTACTAGAACATGTTACTGCTGAAGCCTATGCTCTCCCGATATGGAGGTTCACATCGACATTATTATTGCATGTTGTCTCTTCAAATATTTCTAAGGTTAGCTATTAATAATAAAGGTTACATTAAACTGATCGAACATAGCAACAACCCTGATAAATAAATGCCAGATACTCAAACCGACCACACTATGCACATTCATTGGTTTACCAGAGAGCTCAGTCACCAGTCATTGTTTGTCCTTTCAATGTTTCTAGCAGGCAAAACCTCCAAAACCCATCCCTTTTCCAGCTCTGTCCCTCGCTCTTCCGAATATCAGATACCGGCAGCCTACATTCCTAACCTGAATTTAAAGCTGCATAGTCGGATGAAAATATCAAATTTTCAAAACCAAAGCAATTATCTAAATTTGATTTTACATATCTAACTTCGATGCTGTTGCACTTATTATACATTTGTCATCACACAGAAGGGAATACTGAGGCAATTGAATAGAACCTATTACTGCAAAAGCCTATGGTAACATAGTCTTGACAAGCTTGCCAAAATTAATTGTGCATGGTTCCACTTCAAATATCTCAAAAGTTAGCCACTTAACATAAAAGTTACTTCAAGCTAAAGTAAGGTACATAATAACGATCAACCTAATGTATTTATCTCAGAAGATTTCAGAAACTCAAAACCATCGGACTATGGAACTGTAACGGCATATCTCATATTTGCATTACATGTCACAACACTTCCAGAGTCTCATTCCCACAATATAGAGACTCACATGATATTTGTAATGCACCTAGTCTTGCGAGTTAATAACCGACAACAAATCGCGTCTAAAGACCCCCCCCCCACTCGTATTTTCTGTGCTTCATAATCAGTTCTCAACCAGAGAGAATATGCAATACCAGAGCCACAGACTTGCCCCTGTGATGTCTGAGGCACTCTAAATTGAAAAGCCGGTCCATCATGTTCACAGACAGATGCACGTGGGTGTCTAAGCCTTGTTGGCTTTCTCTGAGCTTCTGCGATAAGATGGGATCTGACTGGTGCACTCCGAAGAGCGGAGAAGTGCTTACACATGTTGTTTTGGCATAAGCTCTTAGAGTAGCGTCTTGAAAACTCAAAGTGTGATGCCACTCAGTCAGGAATCTACTTCCAGGTGCAGATTACTGCAGTAGCCTGTTCATGAGGTGCACTACCATGTGGTGGCCTCAGAGACTACGCCACACACCTGCGCAGTGAATTGCAGTTGACTGCGCTAGGCGGCGCATACATACTTTAATCTTATCATATGCGATCTTTCCCGATTGGGTGCTAACCGATATGCATTCCGTTACCAGGTTGGAGAGCTTACCTCGTTTTAGCTACGGTGGTCATTTGGCCACCGAGTTCATTTCCAAGGTCGAATTTTATATAAGATTAGTGTGCAGGTTCACAAATATGGTTCTGGCACACTGAGTTTTGGGAAGTTTTCATATTGGAATATATATCACTAGAAAGTAAACAAATATATCTAATTTCTTGAATATATCTAGGCCATTTAGTTGGGACCGGATTGAGTCAATTAGCAATGAATATTAGGAAATAATTCAGTAGTTACAACATATGGCTACAGGCCAGAACTGCCCATGATAGTACTGTGTTGGTATAGCAGTAAATCCCAAACAATAGGCCACCTCCAGTCAACCATGGGGGTATATACTGGTCTTTGGCCCACTCATATACTTCCACTTGCCACTTGGGGAGGAGGTCCTGTGGGGACTGCTGTACATCCTTTAGATATATTTTGTGCATACCAATATATATATATGCATAATAAATAATTCACTGTGATTATGCATCTGATGGCTTGTCTTGCTGGTACAACATTAAGAAAAACCTACCTTAAATATTATTGTATTTGATTTATTTTATTGTTGGTTATCACTTTTTATATACATATGCATACATATGCATACATATACATACATATACATATACATACATATACAATAGAAGAGAGTGATCTCAGATTTACATCTGCCATATGGAGGCATTGGTACAAACTACTGTATGTAGATCAACATTTTGATATTGGTTAGTATGGTAGTATTTATATATATATATATATATATATATATATGCATAATAAATAATTAGAGTAGGGTAAAGTCAGGTCGGGTAACGTAAAGTATTATTGCCATTTTTATCATTATATTGTTGTTATTATTATCATCGTTATTATCATTATTATTATCATTGTTATTATCATTATTATTGTCATTATTATTACCATATTATTTTAATTATTATTGGCATCATCTTTAGATTTACATACACATGTATATACATAATATATATATATATATATATATATATATAGGACTATGGTAGTTACATAATTGGGTCCATAGTAGGTAGATATACAAATTAATGTGAATATGATATAAGTAATAGTATGTATATTGGTATGCACAAAATATATCTAAATGATGTACAACAGTCCCCACAGGAGCTCCCCCAGTGGCAAGTGGAAATATATGAGTGGGCCACAGACCAGCATATACCCCCATGGTTGGCTGGAGGTTCCTCTATTGTTTGAGATTGATGGCTATCCCAACACAGTACTATCATGGGCAGTTCTGGGCTGTAGCCATGTGTTGTAACTACTGAATTATTTCCTAATATTCACTGTTAATTTACTCAATCCGGTCCCAACTAAATGTCCTAGGAATATCTACGAAAGTAGATAACATTGTTGGCTTTCTAGTGTTGTATTCCAATATGAAAACTTCCCAAAACTCAGTGTGCTATAACCATGTTTTTGAACCTGCTACCTATTCCTATACAAAAATCGACCTTGGAAATTGAACCGGGGGTCGAATGAGGTATTTAAATACCATAGCACGATCGAGGTAAGCTCTCCAACCTGGTTACTTTTCTGATATTTGCTGCATGGTGTATCGGATATTCTTCCTAATTACCTATGGTATGGATGGATTTAGATTAACATATGTTTGTATGTCTCAATATGACAAAATAGTGTTCGGTTTCAGGGGAATCTGTAGAAACTCCCATCAACCCAACATATGATGGAATTAACTCAGAATCTCGCTATGCCGTTCTTCTCTTCCCTAATATTAATAAGTTGGGTGGTACATCAGCCATATACCACCCCTATGCCCCATGTGTCTCAAATCTGTTCACAATTAATCATACACTGATATACACCCACCCGGTCATGCTTCAGGGCATGGCTTGATTCATTATATTCCAAGCTACGGATAATATATCCTCGTAGTTATTAAATTCCCTAATATGTATCGTATTCACTAAGATTCACAATATTCCCTACTATTCCGGAATACCCCAACGTCGGACTACAATCAATATACATTTGATCGGCATGTTTTCGAATATTCCTCCGCCAGGATTAGCAACAGAATAGTGCATTAAATGCCCATCACAGGGATAATGTTAATATTAGGGAATATAGACTCTCCCTATTTGCTATTTTGCTCAGTTTTCACCGATCATCAAAGACTAATAATTGAAAACAGAACGAGACAGTAGTATAAAGTGGCAATTTTAATTCTTTCTATCTTAGCTTGTTACATTACTCTTTCATGATGAGATGACCTTAGATATTTCAAGGATTACAGGCACTTAACCCTATCGATACATCATATTAGTTGGGTGGGTGGGACGGCAAATCTGGGCGGCAGAAGTACGTCCTCTCGGTTTGAAAAGTCTGGTCGAAGTGAATATCTCCAGTGCCACGTCATCGGCTTTGACTGGAAATCACTATAGGTGGCGCATCAATCGGCGGCCATTTTAGTTCTAAAAGTGAATATAGATGTCGCCACCAGTCTGATTTTAATCTAACTGCGTAGTTCAAGAAGTATCATGTAGATGGCGCGTCGATCAGCGGCCAAAGTTATTAGTTCTAAGAATAGAATATAGTCGGCGCCATGGTGCCCTAATCTACTGAGATTCACAGTCTCGTTCATTCAATTACCCATGTTGCGCACATCATGGACAATGTAAGTAACGATGTAAGTAGTCATTTCCAACAATAGGGCAGTGTTCATAAGAATAATCCTACAAGCGCTGTGCACACAAGGAAATAGAATGACCAAGCCGAGGTGTTCAGGCAGAATGACCAGACTTGAGTACTTAGCCGTTGTATTCCTACGACGCAGTACACCCCTGGCCCGGTGGTCCATTAGCGCTCCTAGCGGCGACAGTACGAGACAGGTACCCGATGCCCCCTGCCCTCGGTCTGCTTTACAGCACGCCCAGCGGAACGAGGGTCAAAGGTCAGGTGACACGGCGATGGGAGGCCACCTGACATGGGAGCGCCAGCTGGGGGAGCCGCCCCGGGGCATGCCGGGAAGCATGCAGTGGCGGCCGGCAGCGGCACATCTCAACAGATGCGATTTATCACACCGGATATCCGGTTGCGCACCGGAAGCGGAGGGCCATGTAAATCTTTGACACGCTGCTGAATTTAGGATGGCAGCGTTGAATCACCGCGAGCTGTGGGTGACATTCAGGCGGGTCTGTGGGGGGGGGGGGGGTGAGAGTGGGGGGGGGGGGGTGCGGCACTGTGGGGGGGGGTGTGGTTCATGCCGATGTAAGCTGAGTGGGGAAGTGGGAGGAGGTTCGGGGTGCGGGAGGTGACGTGAGGTACCAGCGGTTGGGTACATGTGTGTGTGTGGAGGGGCGATGCAGTTAATATTAGAGGGGTTGGGTGGGTGGGTGGGTGGATGGGAGTGGGTGGTGGCTGTTGTGTGTATGAGGTTAAAGGAGCTCCGATGGAAGTAGGGGGCAATGGAGAATCTGCGTTGGTGAGGGGATGTGTGAGGGGTGGCTGGCTATGGGTAGGCCAGGGTTGGTTGGTTGGTTGTTGAGGTTTTACGTCTGGGCAACATATAAGGTAGCGATTTGTGATAGTACGTACTCCTGTTGACTTTATAGTGCCGCCCTGCTGGGAGACCAGGCCGCCCGCACCATGACCGTAAGTCATTGGTTTAACCCGACCGGAGTTCGAACCCGTAGGTTCCAATTCCACGATCTACCAACATGAGTGACGGGCGTTTCACTCATGCGGCCATCCCGTATCTGGTCCCGGGTGGAGCCTGGGAGCCGGAGAGGTCGGGGCAGGTGGGGCGAATTACGAGTGTGTCTGTGCGGAGGGGGGGGGGGGGGGTTGTCGGTTCTGACCAGGGTAAGCCCTGTAGGTGTGACACAGTGTGGGGGTGTCGCAGAATGAGAGGGGTAAGCGCCGATCAGACATTTCGCCCGCCAGGTGGCACCACCTGTCGGCAGGCGTTAGGTATTCTTTACAGCCCTTCACACCGCGCGCGACATTCGCCGCCATTTACCGCTGGGAGGCGCTCTGTCTTCGCAGGTGGCTCTTCCAAGCGGCAACATGTTGTGCTGGGTGCATAGGTCTAGGAAAACCGGAAGTCACGGTCCGGCTATCCCGCCTGCGCTCTGCAAAAGCACCATGACCCGATATCCCATTCAATCACATTATCCTGACACTGAGCTAACCAGTACTTGCCCCATCCCGCTAATTCTGAGCACCCAGTTAGGTCGCGACGAATATCAAATTCGTTGCCTTGACTCAACTAGGAACTGAACTTCCAATTTCCCGTATGGGAGGCCTACACTCTGCCGATTCGGTGCAAGTACAACCAGTGCCTGGATATCACTTGCGCTTTCTAATACACCACCACGATTTTAGTTCTTTTTCCCCGTCATCTGAGACAAAACCGCTGGTGATGTTTGTGGAACATGCTGCTAGGTTATGTGCTTACGAAAGCAAGATGTACTGGTAGCGCACAAAAAGAAGCAGAGCATGCTCGAGGAGAATGGGCGGGCTGGTTTGCCGGGCTTATTTCCCTATGCGGTCTGCGGGGATGTTCTAAAGGGCTGACTAAATTAGTGCCACATCCCTCTCATGATGTTACTTACTAAGGCCACGCTCAGAGACTGCATCATTGTATATTTCTTTGTGTGTGTGTGCACATAAAGAAATATACAGCTAAGTCGGCCACGACTAGAGCTTACTCGGCGTCCACCTGCAATGTTCAAGGATAATGTGATAGTTCCAACAGTATGCTGCTACGGCAAACACTTCACACTACTCTCCACGGCAGTGCCTTCTGGTTCTTCATTGTGAGCTGAGATGTTGACGTCAGTTCTGCTCGAGGGAAAGACACTGGTACCACCGGAAGTAAGGGGGGTTTTAGGTACAATACAAATAACCAAATAGATCTGTAATAAGAAAATAGAGACAATGTCACCTATTTTAGTTATGACACTACTCCACCTCGTAGCGGTGTGGTGGTGGGATATATTTATCGAAGCTAGGCCTCTGGTTTCGGCTTTAGTAACCTTATTCAGACTGTTAAATATGCATAACTGAATGTAAAATTGAACAAGTTGGTTACAGCTTCATGCAATATAGCAAAGCTGTTTACAGATTCCTTCGAAATAATCAAGGTCACTCTGGGAAGAGTCACAGTTTTCTATTTTTAAGTGATTTAAAGTGGGGACTGCGTTATTGTGGATTTTCCCAAAATGGTGTTTGACATGCGTCACCTTGATTTTTTTTGATTTTTTTTGATTTTTTGGTAAAGGAGCACTGGTCTTCCGGCCATCTTACTATCGGAATGGACATTTTAAATAATCTAAGTTTGATCAGTGCTGTATTAGTCACAGCACCGATCGTGTAGAATTAAGGGAGTGGCTCCTGCTGTATAATGTACAGCACCAGTCACTGCAGTTCATACAAAAATGGGGAGCAGCACCGAGTAGAAGGTGTATACTCGGGGCGACTCAAACAATCGTTGTGGGTTACATTTTTCTCTTATAAAACAAGCTAAGTTTATAGTTGTCAAGGCATTTTGTCTGTCTTATGTAATGTTCAATGTGTTATTACAAATTTAATATTAATAGAACTTTTAATATTTGTATTAGATATTACATTCGGTACTTAAACAGGGGAAGATTGAATGCAGACAATTATTCTTTCGTCCTCAGTCTACTACTGCTCAATGCATTACCACAGTCATTATGAGTACCAGGCGATGTAGCGACACATAAACAATCAGTAGTCATTGGTTTAACTCGGCCTGATTTGAACCCATCAGCTTCGAATCCCACCACCTGCCACACGGGAAGCGGGTGCTCAACCCATAGAGCCATCTGGAAATTATTTATATTGTTTTCACATAGCTCCACCCATAGGCCTAAATCTCGCAAATGTTACAGTGCCAGATAGGTTTTTGTCTGCTTCATTATCTGTCTCCAAGTACAGTGTCAATGTCAGTGTTGCTAAGGCATCATGGTTAATTGGATGCGCAAATACTGCCAAGCCCCAGTAACTAAGGCCGCTCTGATAACTAGTGGCTCCTTACTGAACTAACCAGGGGCCAAATGTATGAAGCTGGGTTAGTGGTCCTAACCGGTGGTTAGCGGGGATCTCCGGGGTTAGCGGTCAAAAGTTGCAATGTATGTGCCCGGGTTAGGCAAACTCGGCCTCATTTGAACCCATTAGGTTCCAATCCAACCACGTGCCACACCCGAAGCGGGTGCTCAACCCACAGAGCTATCTGGTTATTATTTATATTGTTTTCACATAGCTCCACCCGTAGGCCTAAATCTCGCAAATGTTACAGTGCCATATAGTTTTTGTCTGCTTCATTATCTGTCTCGAAGTACAGTGTCACGGTCAGTGTTGCTAAGGCATCATGGTTAATTGGACGCGCAAATACAGCCAAGCCCCAGTAACTAAGGCCGCTCTGATAACTCGTGGCTCCTTACTGAACTAACCAGGGGCCAAATGTATGAAGCTGGGTTAGTGGTCCTAACCGGTGGTTAGCGGGGATCTCTGGGGTTAGCGGTCAAAAGTTGCATTGTATGTGCCCGGGTTAGGCAAACACCGCGAGAGTTACCGTCGTCTAGACTAACACCAAGAAATATCAAGTGTAACGTCGGTGTTAGTGTTAGGTTAGGCCCAAATCTATTAAATGCTATCATATTTAACAGAATTACACACGCAATAAGTGAACTTTCATGAAATTAACCCTAAATTCAAAGCGATATTAACGTAGCAGCTAGATGGGCGGCAATATTCATATTGTCGAATCAAAACTAAACTCGAATGTAAACTAAACAAATCGCCGTCGCCGTCGCCGAATCGGCGCACGCAGTAACAAGTGTTGCTGGTTCCCGGTGTTTGGAGAAGGCAACCGCCGCATCGGCGGCAATATATTAGGCCCAAATCTATTAAATGCTATCATATTTAACAGAATTACATACGCAATAAACGAAATTTCATGAAATTAACCCTAAATTCGAAGCGATATTAACGTAGCAGCTATGCTATTTTTTGCATTTCCACCACCCGATCGCCCAGTAAACAAGGCGCCCGCGGCTCCACCTATATCGTATTATTGAACTAAACTACACCGCCTTTTGGCCAACACCTCAATCTCAGCTATAAAAGTGACTGCTCACCTAAGTTATTTCACTTTCGACACTGGAGCCAGGCTTACAACATCTACCTTAAATTAGCATCCCACCTACCCCACAATAAAAAGGGGATATAGCGTTATAAGCATGCCTAAGCCGCATTAACATCAGATAACTACCAAATAGACTGTACTGACGGAAGAACTAAATGTGTAATAAAGAGCCATAACTATATTTGCTGTGTTCATGTTTCCAATTACCGATAACACAGCTTGCAGATGTAGCAGTTGACAGCGAACATAGTGTGGCTTCAGTCTGTGATGGATTACGATGTGGCTGGATCAGTGGGGTGCCCAGTTCATAATACTGGTAGAAGGTCTTCCGGCGGGGAGGGGAGGGGAGGGGTGTCTATCTTGTTATCAGTGGGAAACTGAATTATTGCTCTATTTGAACTATGGGATAACCTCTACCATATGTGTTCCAGTTTTTGTTCAAGTAACTATTCTTCTTCGGTGTCTTCAATACGCTAATCCTGTTTCAGTAACTGGTCGACCTACATACTTATTAACTGATACCGTTTTACTTGACACACCATGGTATCTTTTCAAATAAATCCAAATTTAGCCATTTTAGAAAGGAAAATACTTCAAATTAAATTAAGACATACTACAATGGTTTACCTAATATAGTAATGTATACATTAAAAAGGAGAAGGTCAAACCTATTGTAATATGCAAGGTTAGTTATGTCAAATTAAAGTGATGCAGATTGCAATGGTTAATCTAATATAGTTATTTATATATCAAAATATAGAACCTCAAAACTATCAGATTAGGCAGCGTTATGTAATTTGAACGCAAATATTAATTTCGAACTAAGTGAAAACTAAAGTTTTAGAGGAAAGAAGGGTGCTGGCTTTCATGGTTGCATCTGGCATATTTTCCTGAATGCAGCCCGAGTGCAGTCGGTAGCTACCACAAATACATCAGTACGGTGTTCTCGGTGGTGGAGTGGTTAGAGTGTCTGACTTTTTTCTAGGTCGGACTCCTAATCTGAAGGTGAGTGGTTCAATTCCCCATGCCTCCACCTCTGCCAATTTGGATGTCCATCACTGTGTATAACTTACAGCGTCATCAAAGGCCAGTTGCTCTCATACCATGTCTATGTGGTATGGGAGGTTACAAATCCCTTGGGTCGGTAAAAGTGTAGGCTCTGGATTTCTTTCGACAAACTGTCTAATGGTGAAAACATGTCTATTCAGAATTATCCATAGTAGGCAGTATAAATCTTCAAGAAAAACAAAAAAAGAATGGATTCTTATTGCACCAATCCAGGGCGCGAGGAACGAATCAGTATAGCGCATGCCTCCCATGAGGGAGATCACGCACTCGATTCCCAGTCGAGTCAAACCAATGACTTACAACGTTGACACTTGTCACTTCCTAGCCTCGCCATCTGCTTTGTTATGATAGGGTAAGGACCGGTGTGCTCAGTGGCAGGGTAATGTGACTGAGTGGGTTATCAAGTCATGGTGCTGGCGGCATGGTGTCCCAGAGAGGCAACACTATAACGTCGTCATGAGTGTGCACTATCACGAGTCGGTACCGATCCTGATATTACCTTAGATGTTGCCAGGATGTAAAACTCAAACAAGGAACCAGTCGGTGCCGGTCCTGATATTACCTTATATGTTGTCAGGATGTCCAACTCCAACAACCAACAGATCAGTACCCGTCCCGATATGACCTCAGATGTTGCCAGGAGGCACCAATCAACCACCTATTGTGCCACCAACCAACTATTGCACCAATACAAACTCCTTGGTTCTTCAAACTTGGCGCACCAAGGGACACCTAGAACAACGGACTATAGCCATCCCGAACACCGGCCTGCACAGCTCTGGACAACCGCCTAATCACATCGATATTCCCCTCTGCACAGTTCGCCTATCTCATCACTGTCTACACATCAGGGCACCAAGTAGTATGTCTCCTCCTACAACACAATCCTTGCGCCTCGGACATTACATTTGGCTGCTAATTACAAATGGCTAAGAAAAACAGCTACATTGTTTTGGGTGAGAATCAGTATCCTGAGTCCAAGACATCCCGATGTAAAAAAAAACACATCGTAAACGATATAATCCCTGACAAATAAAAGAAATATACATTTGAGATTATTCTGCCGAGAACCACTGGCTAGGCTTCCATCTTCAATCATTATATACTTCTTTCCTCATCTCTCCCTCTCGGGTGTCGGGTGTTCGGCTTTGATATGTCATCATTTCTATTTATCAGTTTTCGTCTATTCCTGTCTACTACTCTGAGCGCCAATATCTCACATTGAAGTTTTCCAGTCCGATGCCTTTGAGTTTCTGTCATTTTCTGAGATAAATATATTGGTTTGATTATTATATTCTATCTTACATTAATTTGAGGTAAATTCGATTTTAAATGGTCATCTTATGAGATGTTTTAAATGCAAACATTCAAGATTAATGTTGTCAAGCACGTAAAACTGCGTGAAACTATATGGATCTGCAGTAACAGTTTAGATTAAATCTGCCTAGTATCGATTAGATGTGGTGATCTATATTTGATGAGTGTACCAGCATATAAGCTAGATATGTAGAATCAAATCTAGATCATCGTTTTTATTTTGAAGATTTGATGTTTTCATCGGATTGTAAAACTTTAAGTATGACCAGACAGAATGGCCGAATGAGTTGAGCCTCCGTCTTCAGTTCTGGTTGATCATTGGATTCGAACCCTGATCGAGTCAAAACCGATTACTTAAAAAATTACATTTGTTGCTTTGTAGCCAGGCACCCGGCATCAATAGGTTCGGGTAAGGACTGGCTGGGTCATAATCAGGAGTATATGACTGAGTGGGATATCAGATCATGGTGTTGGCAGCTGGTCTCCCAGGGCGACAGCACTATAATGTCATCATTAGTGCGCACTGTCACAAGTCAGTACCCGTCACCTTAGGTGTTACCTGGACGTCAAACTCCAATAACCGACAAACTAAACGTTCCATTCCATCCCCAGTTTTGAGCTCACCTGTCTTCGGCTGCAGGCTGCCATCATGTGCATCCCGATGGACATTAGACAAGTAATTGAAGGCGACACATTGTTAGGAGAAGAAAGGAGGGGATGTCAGCCGAAGTCGCACGCCTGGCTGGAGGGGGACGCTTGAGGAGAAAATGTGGCGGATGGGGATGGGGGTTGGGCTGTTGTGTAGGACGGGCAGATTTGAGTCCAAAGGCAGGATAGTCAGGTGCATACCGGAAGTGGCGTGTGGGCTGCGGAGGAAAAAGGTATACAAATGATGACAGCTCTTTGGGCCATGTCTGATGGAAGAGTGTGGTTCAGGGTGGCAGTACTCTGGGAAGAAGAGGAAGGTGGGCGGGAATCGTGTTGGATATAAGGAGGTGTGGCAGATGGAAATAATAGAAGATGTAAGTAGGATGAGGTAGGGAGAGGGATGTTGTAGAAGATGCAAGGAGGATGAGGGAGAGGGAAATTGTAGAAGATGTAAGGAGGTTGAGGGAGGGAGAGAGAAATTGTAGAATATATAAGGAGGATGAGGGAGGGAGAGGGAAAATGTAAAACATGTAAGGAGGATAAGGGATGGAGAGGGAAATTGTAGAAGATGTGGAGGATGAGGGAGGGAGAGGGAAATTGTAGAAAATGTAAGGAGGATGAGGGAGTTAGAGGGAAATTGTAGAAGGCATTGAGGATGAGGGAGGGAGAGGGAAATTGTAGAATATGTAAAGAGGAAGAGGGAGGGAGAGGGAACTTGTAGAAGATGTAAGGAGGATGAGGGAAGGAGAGTGAAAGTGTAGAAGATGTGGAGGATAAGGGAGAGAGAGGGAACTTGTAGAAGATGTAGGAGGATGAGTGAGGGAGAGGAAATTGTAAAAGATATTGAGGATGAGGGAGGGAGAGGGAAATTGTAGAAGGTGTAAGGAGGATGAGGGAGAGAGAGGTATATTGCAGAAGATGTCGGAGGATGAGTGAGGGAGAGGGACATTGTAGAAGATGTAAGGATGCTGAGGGAGGGAGAGGGACATTGAAGAAAATGTGGAGGATGGTGCGGGAGGGAGAGGGACATTGAAGAAGATGTGGAGGATGACGGAGGGAGAGGGAAAGTGTAGAAGATGATGTGGAGGATGGAGAGGCAGGGAGAGGGACTTTGTAGAAGTTGTATGGATGATGAGGGAGGGAGAGGGAAAGTGTAGAAGATGTGGATAAGGATGGAGCGAGAGGGAAATTGTAGAAGATCTAAGGAGGATGAGGGAGGCAGAGGAAAATTGTAGAAGATGTAAGGATGATGAAGGAGGGAGAGGGAAATTGTAGAAGATGGAAGGAGGAAGAGGGAGGGAGAGGGAAGTTGTAGAAGATGTAAGGATGGTGAGGGAGGGAGAGGGAAATTGAAGAAGATGTGCGGATGGTGCGGGAGGGAGAGGGAAAGTGTAGAAGATGTGGAGGATGACGGAGGGAGAGGGGAATTGTAGAAGATGTAAGGATGGTGAGGGAGGGAGAGGGAAATTGAAGAAGATGTGGAGGATGACGGAGGGAGAGGGGAATTGTAGAAGATGTAATGATGCTGAGAGAGGGAGAGGGACATTGAAGAAGATGTGAGGATGGTGAGGGAGGGAGAGGGAAAGTGTAGAAGATGTGGAGGATGACGGAGGGAGAGGGGAATTGTAGAAGATGTGGAGAATGAGGGAACAACAGGGAAATTGTAGAAGATGTGGAGGATGAGGGAGGGAGAGTGAAATTGTACGAGATGTGGAGGATTACGGCGGGAGAGGGAAATTGTAGAAGAAAGTAACTGATAGGCGATGTAAGGAGGGTGAAGGTGGCAGCTTTTGTTACTTTCCTTTTTTTTACATCATGCTATTAAACCTCTTGTAGGAATGCATCAGGAGTCAAACCAATGACTTAAAAAACTTTCTCCAAATTCCTATGTAAATGATGGATTTTAAACATCAATCAGTCCACGGGTTCCTTAACCCTAAGCCTACGTCTGATATGCTAGGTAAATACACATATCAAATCAGGTCAGGTGGCGCATTATATGATCCCTCTGGGGGTAAGAATGATAGGCTAACATGGGTCTTGGTATAATAAGGATACTGCAGTAGACTGCATCAATGTTCATTATTTCACTTAACATTTAACTGAATTGGTACTCTGGTCTTAGAAGATATTTTCCTTTTCTACATGGAGGGAGGGAGCAAACAGTAATTGGATTCAGGTTGTCCACTATGGCATTTTTCTCGCAATAGTGTGGTGGCCTGCAAAAATGTATCCACTTCTGAGCAGTTACCATAAACATTACCTGTACAGAGCAGGTCACTCAGCAAGTCTAAAATATCAGCGGGTTGAATACTAGAAATGTCGGATTGAGCACTGATCTAAAGTTTATCGATGCTATTACCACTTACTGCAGATTATCTCGTGACTCCCTCTCCCACATTCCTTGCCTGAGATTAAGTCATCTTCACTTCAAATAACTTTAAAGTTAGCCGTTTATTATAACACAGTTCCCTCAAGCTAAACTAAAGTAGATTATAATGAGCAATGTAATATATTTATATAAAACAATAATACAAACTCAAAAGTGTCAGACTATCCAATTATACAAGAATATCTCCTAAGCATATCCATTAACAATTCTATCTGAAAGACAATTTTCTTTAATTATATGTGCTGTATAAGTATTATACAAGTATAATTATTCGTAAACTGATTATCCTTTAATGGTGCCTCTGCTTGCACCTTATCTGGACACATCACAACTATTGACACTTAACAACTCAGGCGAATGGACAGGCTCTCTGCCTTGCATGATGCTGCCATAAATTAAATAGCACACATATCTAAATATTCCTGTATATTTCTATTGTTCTCAAATAAATATATCTATATGTATCGATATATATACTATACCTATTCATTTCTATATAAATAAAGATAACTAGATATAACACAAAATATATAAAATCGCATTCATAGAAGCAGTACCAGTAACTTATATGCTAAACCTATTCGGGCTCTAGATGGTGTCTTCAGCAAAGCCTCGTTCCCACCTTCCAACCTTTAGTGGGTAGTCAGATTATGGTCCATTGATAATTGAGCGGACGCATGAAACTGATAAAATAGCCTATTTCTTAAAGCTATAATCTATTTACATTGAAATGCAGTTGTACCCTGAGCAGTATCACGCCACCTGCTGGTTTCATCGAACTCTGCTCAGAACTCAGCGATGTTCTGCATATGCCAACTTTTACAATTTGAGTAGCCCAAAATGTTAGCCTATATATTTTCAGCGTTACAACATTTTGTCCCCCCTTTATCTTCCCTTTTTTAAATCACATTATTGACATATAAAAGTGTGTCACGAGGTACTAACTACCTGTTAAACATGTGTAGGCCGACTGCTAATTTAGTGTTGTCCGGATAGATTATTTGAACTCTTAAATAAAATAGACCACAGGTCAAATATCACCCACAGTTAAAGCTGCATAGTCCGATGAAAACAACAAATTTTCAAAACCAAAACAATTATCTAGATTTGATTCTATATATCTAACTTAGATGCTGAAGCACTTATTACATATTTTCCGCCACATGCAAGGAAATACTGAGGCAGCTGAATAGAACATGTTACTGCCGAAGCCTATGGTGTCAGAGTTTTGGCCTGCTTGCCAAAATTACTATTGCATGTTTGCACTTCCAATATCTCTAAAGTTAATCATATAAAATAAAAGTTAATTCAAACTAAAGTCAGGTGGATTATAACGATCAACCTAATATAGTAATCTAAAAAAATTACAGAAACTCAAAACCATCGGACTGTGCAACTTTAAAGTTGCATAGTCCGCTGGTTTTGAATTTCTACAATTTTCTTAGATAAATACATTTGATTTGTCATTATATCGTATGTCACCTTAGTTTTAAATAACTTTTATTTTAAATGGCTAACTTTTGAGATAATTAAAGTGAAAACATTCAAAATTAATGTTGGCAAGCATGCCAAAACTCTGATACGACCGGCTTCTGCTGTAACAGGTTCTATTAAATTGCCTCACTATTCCCTTCTATGTGGCTACAATTGTTACATAAGTGCGCCAGTATCTGAAGTTAGCTATGCAATCAAATATAGATAATTGTCTTTGTTTTGAAAATTTGATGTTTTCATCGGTCTATGCAGCTTTAACATAATCCCGATTTCTTGAGTTAGTTGGTTGGTTGTTGGAGTATTACGTCCTGGCAACATCTAAGGTAATATCAGAACGGTCTTGCGTTAGCACGCGTTACAATCTCTACCTAGGCTTGTCCAGTCATTTATTTTGTCAGTTTATATTCCTCGTACCAGCACTGCGTATGCAGGTATTGCAATACCTCAGGGAGTTTGATGCCCCTGCCCTGCAGAGTTGTAAACCACTGCCTTGTGGTACAGGTTATTGACAGAACCGAAGGCTAAGGGAGCAAACCCTGAACAGAAAACCATGTCACTGTGGCAGCATTAAGGGTGTTTGATGTATGGAACTCCCAACATCTCCCGACCAGCCACTGCAGGGACAAATAGTTTTGCGCCTGTCTGGACATGTTCTTGCCGGTGTGAAACCTCTATTTGCTCCCCGAGAGAGTGCCGCTGGTAAATTGCAAAAGCCAGCAGCACTTCAACACTTTTGCAGGCAGCTTTCATGAAATGTACAACCGCACAACATCACTCTCACAGCAGAGAGCTAAATGGAGAGCGGCAGTCAAGTAATGAAAGCAGTCTTTGTTGCATCGCGACCGACAGCATGATGATGATGACCAGCACTGCCTGTCAGAATGTGGCAATGACCGCTCACTATGTTCAACCTTCGGGATTTGGAAACCACATACATATCGAGGTGTCTTCTACTTACCACAGTTCTACATGATAACCAGTCTCCGTCAGATACACAGCATGTAACAGATACTCTGATAAAGTGTCTACAGATATACGATGTGCTATTTAGCTATCACGAAATAGCACTATACTTAAGTAGCTTATGTGGTTCGAAACTTACACCAGTAGCAAGCAACTTGTTCACCCCCCTCCCCCCTCCCCCAACTACTACTACCTTACTGAGCCTGGGAATGCTTCAAAATGGCTTTGAATTTCTGTCATTTTCTGAGATGAATATATTAACTTGATCATTATAATCTTCCATACTTTAATTTGAAGTAACTTTGCGTTAAAACGAGTAACTTTGTAGATATTTAGAGTATACGTGATCAATTAATTTCGGAGTGCTTGTCAAAAACGCATCGGCTTCAGCAGTAATATGCTGGCACATATAATTATTCAATATCAACCTGCATAAATTAACTATGGGCTGAAACATAGATTACCAGGAAGATTACTTGAACTGTAAAACCCACCTTCCACCCGTTCAACCGCATACTTTTATTATTAGTTTTAACAGGTATCAGTGTCACCTCTAGAAAGATAATCAGTTAATCCCGCTGCCCCATTCACTCACCATCCACGTTCTTCGCGGCAATGTTCTCACATTATTTATCCGTCAGTCATATGGATGGGTATTTTCTTTTGAACGTCCATCTATCTCGGTATAACTGTACTTAGCATACGTGGCAAGTACTACGTGTTGGCCGTAAAGTCTACGGTTTTACACATACAATTACAACAATGGTCGTAGGTGAGCAAAACCACACGGTTTTCAGCGTATTTGAACACTACATTTTTATAATAATTATGATGGTTTGCTGGTGACCAGCATGACACATCAAGCTGGTTCCCTGTTCCATTTTGAGTCCGGTGTTGCAGTTTGCGCGGCACCAGTTTACGAGGGACACATCGCTTCTGCGCATCTGTCAAAATCGAACAGCATCATCACTAACCTTATAAATTCAATATAATGTTTTTGCTAAAGATGTTTTCTATATGTGTACCAAGCGATTTGTTTCTAGGTGGTGTGGTTTTAGAGATATTTCACTTTTGCTGTATTTTCTGTATGCAGATTGCTCATGACCATTGACAATGCCTTGAGTTTGACGGTACCCACAGTGCAAAACATTAGTTGTATTCAAAATTAATATAAATCCAGAACCATACCCTTATCAATTTAATATAATCTTGTTGGTACACATGTTTTCTATATGTGTACCAAGGGATTTGTTTCCAGGTGGTGTGGTTGTAGAGATATTTCACTTCTTCTGTATGAAGATTCGCTCACTCACGGCCATTGACAATGCATTTGAATGGATGTGTCCCTCGCAAACTGGTGTGCCATGGAAATTGCAACACCAGTAAAACCATGTGAAACATGGGAGAAGACACTGGGATCAGTTTATGTTTTTCATATATCATAGGTGTCAACCCCCATGAATGAAAACAGTAGTCTAAGATGGACTCGTGGTGAGCAGTGCATACCTGTCAAGTACTACATTTTGGCCGTACAGACTACGGTTTTCACAATCTTAGACTACAGTTTTCATTCTTTGGGGTTGACACCTATGACTTATTATCTAGCAGCATTTGAAAATCAGTGCACTGACAAGCTAATTAGAGGAATAACACCATTTGAACAAACTAAATTAGGACTGCGCATCTACTTCAGCTACCCATACTGTGCCCTGCCAAACACATACCTACATAGTGGCCCCATTAAACTCAGGTTACAGTTCCCGTCTGGGGGATGTTGAACAACGCTACGTGTGGTCGATCCAATGAGACATCAATCGCGTTATCCCGAACAATCTAACTGGTTAAATACCAACTGATTTAGTGAGCAATTGCATGTACGGTTGAAATAGCCGCATGCCCCATCACGTTAATACCATCTCCGAAAAAGAACCATTCAATTAAATGCCAGCCGGAGCTGGTGGTCAAATCATATGCAGCCGCCCCCTCCCGACCTCCTCCCCCCCGCAGACCTCCCGGCATGATAGTATGTACATGTATGTACGGATAGCGTGTCGGTAAATCAGGATCGATATGAGGCAGTGCACTTTCAACCTTACCATTACAACCCCTCCCCAACTTCCTGACCCAACTTAACTTGATCACCTGGGTCTAATTTACTACACCCGCCATACACACACGCCGCAAAATTAGAATGGAAACGGAGTAAATCCACATACCGTGAAAAGCATTAGCAGCTGGTAGTAAAGAATAAATCCCTTATAATACGATGACATACTTAACATTGAATACCTCTCGGGTTCGTATGGAATTTACCGCCCTGGTTCTACTCCCACGACCAACAACCCTCCCCCCCCCAGCCCATCCCCATCCCAGCACCCCGACCCCAACCCCACCCCAGCCCTACCACGCGTCGACGGGGCGATGTCCAGCAATCAATCGAGATAATGTGTGGGTGGCCGGAATCGGAAGCTGGGGGAGGGGCGAGGAGGGGCGGGGAGGAGATGGGGGGAGCTGAGAGCTGCGAGCTGCGTGGGTGATTAGGTAGAGTAAACTGTAATCCGAAAGGTGCCCTTTGCAGAGTGTTCACTCATGTACGGCCGTGACGTCATCACTAAGACGCTGCTGGGATTGCACATCTGCAGGGATCGGGGCGGGGCTAATGGCAGCGGCGAGCGCTTTGGGTCGCCACGAGCGGTAGGCGGGATGATGTGGGTGTATGTTGCGGAGGATGGGGAAGGGTAAGGGGTGTAGGTGGCGGCGGGTGAAGCAGAGCTTGCCGGCTGATCCGGGCACCTGGTTCCGGGTATAATCTGACGCCAGGGGGCAGGACGACACCAGGGAAAGATCCACGGCTACCATCAATCTGTGGCACTCAGGGGCAGCGCCCCTGGATCCCACACCCATGCGCTCCTAGCCAGCGTCGTGGGAACTACGCTTGCTCCTGCCGTCTGCCCCGCCCATCCAACAAGTGTGGGAAGGATGAGGGACGAAAGTGGAGAGAGTGAGTGGCTAAGCTCAGTAATGGCGACTCCCGGACTCTCAGGTCGTTACTGTGCTGAAACTAGAAAGCAGAATGACACCTGGTGTGTTTCCAGGGCGGGTCTGGGCGACAAATCTGTATAGATCCATCTTTAAATTGAGAACATCGACCTGGTCCCAGGCTGCTTGGTTGTTTACCACCAGCTGTTGAATGCTTGCGTCTAATGGTTGCTTAAAATAAGGCTTCATCTTGGAGCTGGTAAAATATTGAAAGTGCAAGCGCATTGAAATGATTTGATGGGACGTCTAAAAAAATGCCATGCCATAGCTGATAATCGATATGGCAACAAGGGCCTCACACATTTGAGTAAGTGGGATTTGGGGGGTCTTCTTATGTCGGAGGAAAATGTCAGTTCATGTCAAGACACATATTTTCTTTAATTAAAATTGTTGTATTGACAAGGTATTTACTGTGAGCATAACGTATAAGCTCCAGCGAGGGTGCTTGTTTTCAACGCTGGACAGCTGTGGTTCTGTCTTGGTCTGGTCCCTCAGCCAGGAGTGTTTACCTGTTTTTGCTCAGGCCAGCCTTTTGCGATGTTGGGTGTTAGTAGCCTGTGTTAGTTTTTTTTGTATTTTCCCAGAGTTTTGTCTAGTCTGGGTATGATACCTTAGCCTACTATGTACATCTACTTGGGTGTCATACAGACTTGTGGGAGAGGATCCCATCCCATTTTAATTTGTTACAGCATCCTTTCACCCAAGCCCTGTCCTTAGATAGTGCACCAGTGTGCCAGAACACACTCGGACCCTTTATGACTGCGACTAGGTGGGATGGTTGTGTTGTTTGCTTAGCCATTTTCTATTTCAGGGTGGATCAGATGCATGACAGTGGGGCCTGTCAATTTCTGTGTCAAAGTGGGCAAACTTTGGTGGCTGTGCAGTATAGTCCCACAGGGTTCCTGACGTGTCAGCTTACTCAGGTGCATTCTGTTGACACTGGACAAACCATCACTTGCCATATTTCCAAGTTATAGTGACCGCTAAACAGGTAGCTAGCAACAAGTGACAATTCTGGAAATCCGCGGTGTGATTCTCTCGAAGATCGAACCGAAAACCTACCGCATCGCAATCGAGCAACCTATCTATTATCCAGTCATGCTGCCTAAACGTGGTATTTCCCCAGAGATTTCCAGTTATCAAATAGAAATCATTAAATGGTTCCCAGCCTTTGAAATCTAGGACTGTCCAAGTTGTTTGTGGTAAATATATTTATTCTGCTGAATAAGTTCTTTTGTCAGCCCTGAAGCGTTGGTCTTCCAGTCATTTTTCAACCTCGGATTATTTACTCCAAAAATGGTATTTATAGTAAAAGTGTTGAATACACACTTTGCATCATATAACATCATTTTCAGTTTCATAATGGGCAGAACCTTCTATTCCTAGTTTCCAGCCAGAGCGCTTCTCGTCCAAAATGTTTATCGACCACTTTGCATCGTAGCAATTGGGTAATAACAAACTAATATAAGACTGACTACCAGCCACAACAAGAATATCCACCGTTACTAATATATACATATCATTATGCATGCCCTCACGCTTGAATTGCACCACAACCACTCTCACCGCATTCACCATACTTACCATACTTGGGTGGTTAGTTGTTGGAGTTTTACGTCTCTGGTCATATCAGGACGGGTTCCAACTTGTGAAAGTGCACACTTATAGCGACTTTATAGTGCTGCTACACTGGGAAAGCAGGCCACTGGCACTATGACCCAATATCTGACTCAGTCACAATATCCCGACCCTGTGCTAACCAGTCCTTGCCCTATCCTATTAACGCTAGGGCGCGTATGCATGAAGAATTATTTATCGCTGCCGGTGGTAAGGACCGAGTCGGGGTAGCTATCGCCAGGGGTAGGAAATGGGTCACGGGGTATGTGTGGAGCCAACTCGGTGAGGAGGTAGCTACCCTTGTAGTTATTTATAGATTTGGGAAATCCCTCTGCGTTTGTAGCCATATATTAGGCAACGGTGGCGATATTAAGATTTTTGAATTGATGAATGCAAGCAACCGCTGCCGGTATGGAAAGCGACGTCGATGCGGCAGCAGCGATTTGTTTACTTTACATTCGTCGATTCGACACTATTAATATCGCTGCCAATGCAGCGGTAGCCTTAATAACGGGTCGAATTTAGGGTTAAATTGATCAAATTTCACTTATTGCGTATGTAATTCTGTTAAATATGATCCCATTCAATAGATTCCGCCCCAGTCGGTTCCTACCCCAGCCCTTATACCTGCTACTGAGTGGGGGTAGCTTACCCTACTTGTACCCCCTGGGGTTTGCATACACCGGTCACATGCATACCAACCTTTCGCCGCTACCCCGGATATCCCGTCTACCCCCAGGGGTAGAGTGCTACCGCCGCCCCATGCATACGGGCCCAGGTTAGGAAGCGACAAGTATCAATTTTATACGTCATCAGTTTTACTCGACCCGGAACCGAAGTCCCGATCTCCTGCATGCGAAGCGCCGCGCTTTGTCGATTCGGCCATCACACCCGGTCCACACACCACGTGATTGTCTGCAGCCAATCATAACCCGCCATTTGTCAGCATGTGGCGAGGTAATTGGTTGTTGGAGACGCATCCACCTCAGCCGGGTGAAGAACTTAGTGACCAATTACGGCGGCGCAAACAAGCGTTACGCCTGTCACTTTAACTGGCGTTCTGGGCACACCCAGGTTGGGCTCAACGTGTCTGTCTATGCGGTGATTTCCGCGAAAATATCCCCCTCCAAACAAATAACAAATTATTTGCACCTATTTTTTCCGAATCTTCAATCGACCGATATTTACTAAGGAAACACGGCAAAATAAAAAGCCAACATATATATATATATATGAGTATGCGAGTATAAAGATAGGTAAGGGAATATTAGTTATTATTATTATTATTGTTATCCTCCGTAAGGTACAACACTTTACCGGTGGCGCCATCTCGCGGACCTCACCTCCCCCGGATGTTGACCAGTGTCAGTCGCATATATACAATTAGTATGTTTATACATACTTATATACACCCACAGAATTAGTGCCTATATATATCCACTAATTTTGTATAATTGTACTAATTGTATAAATTATTATATATATATATGTATGCAGTATTGGCTTCGGTTCAACCAGGAGCTGTACAATTGTTATAGCCAGGTTACAGAATAACGGTAGATAAATGTCACTTACATTCGCATAATAACCTATGTACCACATCTATTTTTACCTGCTATTTTGCGTTATTAATCTAAATTAGTAGTAGTATATGTGCTCTTTGGAATAGTGAGGAACATTAAGCAAATTGTGAAATATTTGCCAGTCTACCGAATCGGCCCCCGCGCCCGGCTTGGCTGGGTGGAGAATTGTCCATTGAAGAGATGTATTACTCTCTACTGTCTACTGCATATTTATTATTTAGGCAACCAGTACCTTATATTATATTGCTGATCAGAAATATTTCATGGTTATGTTGTACGGCGCTGTGAATAGTTAAGAACAGGGGCTCCTCCAGAGATCTGGCTCAGGTTTGCTAACATAAGAAAGACACAAAAAAACACCTCCCAGGAAAAAGAAAACACACAAAAAACACCAACCAAGTCGAGGGTAATGACAGGATCCGACAGGAAACCGCGCCTAGGGTGCTGATCCGTGGCTCCACCTGACGGCAAGCGTCGGCAACGAGGGGGGAGAAACTATTGCATTCTGGGTAATCACGCTCCAGTGGAAGATAATGCGCTCCACCCTGCTCACCACCGACCGGCAATCGGCCGGAGTCACAATTGTGTGAGAAAGCCGACCAAGGCTCTCTGGTTCTGGGCGATTGGAAGCACATCCATAGAACAGGCATCACTATTGGACAATAATAAGAATTGATGGGCGTTCCGATTTTGGTCATATCAGATATCTGAAGCCAGCTTGCATACCAGTGCGTGTAGAAGTAGTTGCTATCACAATCTTATATCTGAGATAGAATTGCACTGCTTGCTATCCGATTTGTTAATGGAACGCTGTGCACATTTCAGGATACATTGCTTACAGTAACAGGCCTACACTAGTAACGATTACTAGCGATATCTGTGTTAGACAATCTCCCTATACCTCTCTGGAGGCGGTAGTGACCAGACGCAACTTGTATCAGAGTGGCCAGGAGCCACTCACAGGTGGCACCATAGTGGCAGAAGCAGGAACTAACAGCTATGACAGTAGGATAGTACGTAATAACTAACAGATAGAAGAGAACTGATAAGTGGTAGTGTCCTTGTTTATATTCCCATAATAGATTATAGAGCACATCATATAGAAACAAGTTCAATGCTCAAGTGACGATGGTAGCGCCGGAAGATAAGGTGGTCGGTGGTGGAGCCACGAGTACCCTATGAGTAAAGAGAAAGTATATGCAGAGAGCCCATTGGCGAATAATATAGTATCAGAATAATATAATATAATAATATATAGGACGATCCCTTTCGCAGCTTTATACTCGTATAATGCTTAGACATCACATGTATATATATATATGTCATGGGGGTGATGAAAATGGGAAATATTCTGCCTAGAGCGGGACTCGAACCCACATCTCTTTGCATTCCGGGCCAGTGTGCTAACCATTACACCACCTAGGCTCCCTGATATCAACACGCTCCCCATGCCTACCTGTCTATGTGGTTACTTGCCTGAGAGGTCAGTGCAGACCACTACACTCGTCCCCCTGGAATTGTAAGTCTTGTAATGCTTACAATAACATACATACAGGCAATGCACTAACACATACATACACAGGGTAGGTTCAACAACCATACAGCGCAAAGCTTGTACAGGATCCTGGTCACGGCACCAGTGTCATGGGGGTGATGAAAATGGGAAATATTCTGCCTAGAGCGGGACTCGAACCCACATCTCTTTGCATTCCGGGCCAGTGTGCTAACCATTACACCACCTAGGCTCCCTGATATCAACACGCTCCCCATGCCTACCTGTCTATGTGGTTACTTGCCTGAGAGGTCAGTGCAGACCACTACATATATATGATGTTTAAGAATTAAGCAAGTTTAAAGGGGCGAAAGGGAATGTTCTCTGTATGATCACCCATATGTCGTGCACTACTTTAGGGATGACCCCTTTTCACAGTTTGGACAGATGGCGCGACCAGCGCCAACCCTACAAGTGCCGTGAATACTGTCACTCAGGTACTGGGATTGCTGTATATGATGCATGAAGGTGATGGGGCTGTCACACTATGACGCTTCTCGCCGGCGTGCCGCCAGCGCGCAAAATAACTTCTATGCGTCGAGCAACGTCCAACTTTTCGGCGGTTTGGGGAAAAAGTTTGGCGTCAGCACGGCGCGTTATTCGCGCGCGGCCAACGGGTGTCGACGCGTGAGGAAACAAAAAAAATAAGTTTGGCGTGACGTCTTCATTTAACCTTAAATGTTGCTAGGGCGTAAAACAAAAACGGCCCAGTTTGCCGCAACGTGTGAGCAACGACCCTCCCGCGCGCGCGCCGTCTTCCTAGCGTTCCAATAACGTTATTCCGGCGCGTCCAACGCAGCGCGACGCGCGCCTAACGTCCTTACCCATATATTTGCGCGCGTTGTCGATCGCTGTTTTTTTTTGACAAGCTTAAAACCTTGGCCGACCGGCAACGCGCGCCGACGTTGTCCGCCGACCATCAACGTCCAGAATAATGTACCGACGTGTACCGACGCGCGCCTAACGTGCGCGTAACGCTTCTCGACGTTTCCCTAATTTTCGTCCAAAATCACCACACGTCGACCGGTCGCCGGTGAGAAGCGTCGTAGTGTGAAAGCCCCATAAGGGGGAACATTGAATCTGCCGGATACAAGTGTGGGCAACCCAGCCGGCGGAAGGTAACGTAATGTAGGGGCAAAGAGAGAGAGAAAGAGTAAGAGAAAGAGTGTGGCTGCGGGCAATAGGTGACGCATGGGACGGGCATGAGTGAGTGTAATCTAATATAACACTTGGCCATAGCAACCACCCACCTTGCACAGGTTAGTAACTGGGATAACAGCGCTGCAGCCGCAAACTGTGTGGTGATGAGCTCTATACATGTGAGGGTGGTGTAGGGGTGGGGTTTGGGCGGAGAGGGCTTGGGGCGTGGCGGGGGAGGGGTGGAGGGGAGGGTGTTGAGGTCAGTGGATGTGTGACGACGGCTAGCGGAAATGTAAATTCCTTAATCCTTGCATCCCTGCATAAGTCACACTATATCATATACGCTGTTTATATATATATATATATATATATATATATATATATATATATAAACAGTAAAACCACTGACCACGTTCACAGATTACCCACTCCCCTATATCGATCACTTTATTTGGGTCCCAAATGATCACCCATATAACATCATTGTAACAATATCCTAACTCCCTAAACCGACCACCTCCCTAAATGGACCATTTAAAGTCGGTCCCATAGTCGGTCGATTTAGAGACGCTTTTACGGTATACATAAATACATACAAGGGTATAGGCTCCGTACACGCAGACACGCAGCTGAACACCACACGGATTACAACTATATCTTGGTTATTAAAATAAATCTGTGGGACCATGGGTCCTGGCTATGACCACTAAGTGACGGATATACATGGCTTGACTACGGCCATTTGTCCCCGCCGCTCGGTCCCCGCTGCTGGTTTGGGGTGTAAACGGGTACAACCAGTTGTTGACCAGGATCAATATCCTTGATGCCGTTAGGCGGCACTGCCGTCCCGACTGCCGACTATGAACGCAGATCGCCGTTTGAGTTCCAAGTCTGGGTCTCTGGACTTCTTAATTGTTCCTACTTTATACTACAGTAAACCTCTCTAGCCAACCACCTCCACAACAAGCCGTTTCCAACTGTATACATATTAGCTGGCTGTGGGATTCAGATCTCATGGGTCTATGACAAAAACAAATTCTTCAGATGTGGTAATGTCTTAAATTTTAAAAGATAAATTAAAATGTCAATGCATAACGCTTATATATGAGACTGTCTCAAAAGGTGCTAAGCAATATGGGACACAACTTTGTCCATTGTAACGATCAACATACTATCTGCTTATGTATTTGCTCAGGATAAACGGATTTGTTTTTTACATGGTGTTTCATAATAATCACAATAGACTACATATTGATTTGAAGCAAATGTCCTTGTGTGTTCAGTGTAACCGTTTCTGTGCTGTTTTGTGTCAATTGTTACAATGGACAAACAAAGAAGAAGAGTAATCACCTTTTGAGACAACCTCATGTAATAAGCCATAACATGTCCCAAGAATCACACTCCATATGATTGGTCCTTTATTGCGTAGGCCGACAATTAGCTGGTAACCTATCGATTCGGAGCATTTAGAAGAGTTGCCAGGATATGATAGGAGATGAGAATAAGAATGCGAGAAAGAAACACTGGACGAGGCAATCATATTCCAAGAATGCACTGCCTTGATTAAAATATGACGTATATTATACTTCTAAAACGAATGAGGGCCCACCCAGCAACCTTTTAAATCTTGCCAACACAAAGCTGCTTATGGGTACCAGGGGCGTAGCTAGGCGTACGCGTATGCCAAAACGTCCACATCGTGTTGTCAAAAAAATCAAATTAACAAATAATAAAGAGAGAGAGAGAGGAGGCATGTAGTAGCCCGGAGTGTAAACAACTCAAGTCTAAAATGTGTAAAATCCACCACCTTAAGCTTAAGCAGCCCCCTAAATCCCCTGCCAAAATTAGGAGTACACATCGTTAAAGGTCTAGCTACGCCCCTGGGTACCATGGTACAGGCTATCTCGATATGCTTCCCACTAAATTAACGATCAGGATATCCCAGCATCATATATATATATATTCGATGGCACCAAACCCTGTCCTATCAGCCACGCACTACATTATTCTGGCGCCCCGAAACCCGGGGAGAGATAGTTTGAACATGATTCAGCCAATAGCTGCATGTATGAGATATCTGATATATAATACATTTGAAAATATTATCTCTTTATTCATGAGTATCTCTCATCTATTTATTCACGTTTCCAAATTCAGACCATGACATATATTTGAAACCCTTATTCAGTTTTTATCCCTACACTTCCAGAACCCATGATACTTTTGAATGGGGTGGGGAGTCCTATTAAAACCCGCCACTGTGTCCATGTCTATGTTTGCTTCTGGTTGCGAGCCAACCAACTACCCAGACCCGCTATCTCTACCCAATCTGTCTCACTAAGGACCGGCATACACATGTTTGCCTATTTCTATCCTGGGCTGTATCCATAATACTAATAGCTTTTAACTTAGGGAATTCTGAGACGGCCTTTGCATCTCTATCCAGACCTAGTCACTGTGCTCCCCACACCACCAACTCACCCACACCGGTACTCCCGATGGTTGCCGCCAGGAGGATGAAGGAACTTCTGGAAGGCAAAGGGAGGGTTGGGTGAGGGTTGGGGTGGGGAGTCCTATTAAAACCCGCCACTGTGTCCATGTCTATGTTTGTTTCTGGTTGCGAGCCAACCAACTACCCAGACCCGCTATCTCTACCCAAGCTGTCTCACTAAGGACCGGCATACACATGTTTGCTCTCTGGTCTGACATTGCCACAGCGGGAACCCTTACAGAAGTGGTTCTCTCTTTCCTCGGCAGGTCTGGCCCCTGGCAAATTAGCCACCGAATTAGTTCTGGTTGTAATCTCAGTGCGGTACGCGATAGCTTGAAGGATTGTGGAAGGGGCGGTCAAAATTCAGCGGCAAGCAATGAGGATTTGATCCGCGGATACTGGTAAAATAATTGTGAATTGTGAGGGTTCTGGCCAAATCATAGCACTCCTTTAGTCTCCCTTGATTCTGATATACTACAAACTCCTGACATACTCCTTTGTAAGGTTGTTTTTTTGTCTGCTTGTTGAATGGACACGACTACCGATTCCAGGGTCTTAGTGCCTTCTAAAGCAAACGGAGAGGCAGAGACAACTTTTATATCCGGATATGACCTTAGATGTTGCCAGGATGTAAAACTCCAGCAACCAACCAGCTGGTTAAAATGATGCAGTAATGATACTGGACTGTTCATTATGGTATATAAGAAAGGGAAATGATGTGACCATTGGCATTCTTGTTTTTTTGTATCGTTCATAAATAAATTGCGGGTCACAGAATGTGTTGAGCTGCTGGCTTCCTAGTTCTCTCCCATTACATATTTCAGTCACATTAAGCTTGCTTTTGGAGGAAGCAGTTATTGGTCTATCTCCAAGGAGGCAGGGACAGACCAAATTAACACAAATGCAAATACATAGTTTATTTGGAGATCGAACCCGGTCTGCTCTCCCGAGCAGAAGTGCACACTGCTCCAGTAATAGCGGAAGCTTTTCCTTAATATCCTGGCGGAAAGCCAGGCCGTGGTCTCATCCCCATACTGCTCCCATTCCTTCTTGCCGCAACGCTTGGGCAAATACCTCTGGTGGGCACAGGCCGGGGCAGAGAACCACAGTCTTTGCCGGGCCTGATGTTTGACTTGACCGGTTGTCTACAACAGTCTGTCCAGCCCCTCGGCAAAGCAGCTGCTTGGAACTACCCGGAGGTGCTCGGAACTGTTCGGAGCTGCTCGGAGTTACTCGGAAGCGCTCTTCGCGGAGAATCCCCCAAGACACAGATTCCAAACAGCTGCAGTTCAAAGCGCGACGCGCAACGTGGCCCGGCACTGTCTAATTACACGTCACCGGACAAGGAGCAGCCATAAAGGGGGACGGGGGCTGGGGGTGAGGAGCGCCGTGCTCTGAAGAGAGCACGTGTACAAATGTGATAAAACACCAAAATAACAGCTAGAAAGCGATATTTTTAAAAAGGAAGAGAACATGTATGGTCGGTTATTTATGGTAACCGTACGGTGGGGAATGTGTGTCTGGGTATGTGTGGGGGGGGGGGGGGCGTGGTGAGAGTAGGTGTGTGGGGAGTTGAGAAAGGGCTAGGCTACAGGGAGCGGTTATAACGCTTGTGGTAGTGGGTGTTTGTGGGTGTTGGGGTAGGTGTGGTGGTTCTGTGAGGATTGCAGGATGGGGGTGAGTGTGGGTTGGTGACGTCGGTGTGTGGGTGGGTCTCTGTCTGTGTGTATGTGTGCGCGGGGAGGTAGTGAGGGGATGGGCGGGGAGGGGTGTCTCCTGGGCGTGTTTATCGTACCGGCTTCAGGCGGGTAGCTTGCTGGCGGAGATACCTTTGATACCCATCTTGTGTCGGGCTACGATAGCAAGAAAAAGCTCCACCAAGTACAGCCGCGTCCGGGGATATCTTCCCGCCCTGCTCGCCGCCAGTCCCGGCGCGGGGACCGTCGCCTCCTACCGTCCGCCCGTCTGTCGGCTGGGGCCGCCTGCATAGGCGACGTCGGCGGACAGAAAGGGCACTATCATCACCTCACAATGATTCGCCTCGATGAAGGTCACACGTGTGCTTAATGGGGAAGCTATGGAAAGGAGCGTGCCTAACCTGTCAGCGACAGCATTGTTATCAAATTCCATTGTTTCTTTAGTAATAGTTAACAGATAATAAGAAGTGCATCCTCTGATGATCCAAGCTCAACATGAACAGCTTACCCGTCCTGATATGACCTTATATGTTGCTAGGACGTACAACAACAACAAACAAACAACAAACAGCTTACACCCCTTCTCACCAGTCCCTCCAACTCTCTCTGGTCGTTTTTTTGGCGTTTTAAGTCCAGGCAACATATACGGTCATATGACGATGTTTACGGACTCATGGCAACTTAATAGTGCTCCCCCACTGGGAGGCAAGGGTGCCAATACCATAACCTGTCACATTATCCTGACTGAGCCAACCAGTCCTTGCGCTATCCTATTAATGCAGAGTGGCAGGCTAGGTAGGAAGCGGCAAGTATCAATTTTTTAATCAATGGGTTCGAATCCCACGATCTACCAAAACAAGAGACGGACTCTCAACTCATTCTGCCATCTCACATGTCCACACGAGTATCCCCCACCATCTTATGCATCAACATACCAGTGACAGAAGACTATGACCTGATATCCCACCTAGTCACATTATCGTGACACTGAGCCAAACAGTCTTTGCCCTATCCTAAGAATGCAGAGTGCCTGGCTAGGAATCAACAAGTATCAATTTCTAAGTCATTGGTTTGACTCGACCAGGGTTCAAACCAACAAATCCATGGGTTTGGATCCCCCGATCTCCCAAAACAGTAGACGGATGCTCAACTCATTCGGCCATCCCATCTGGACTCGGGGGCCATGCTTTATTCATGGTTTAACCAGAATATGGACACTGTATATTGAGGGAAGTTCATACGGTAGCTAGTGTATAATCAGCAATGAAATAACAGCAATAGCGTATCCAGTTTCAAAATTTCACAACACTATTTCTATACAAAAAAGTGTGTTTTATTTAATGACGTTTCTAGAGCACATTGCTTTCGATCATAGGGTATTGGAGGTCAAATATATGGGTATTCTGACATATCTCTTTGGAGGAAACCTGCTGTCGCCACATAGGCTACTCCTTCTCCAGGTCGATCAGATGACACACACCTTCAGAGTTGGACACTCTACCGCCTGAGCTACGTCCCGCTCCCCGCTATTTCTATACAACTAGTGCAGCACACACATATATGTATGATGATTTGAATTGCATAGCATTATATTACATAGGTTAAACAATGTTTCATATCCGAATGTAGCGACATAATCTTTAGATCTATGTTAGTAAAATTGAGAAGAGATCTAGAAGTAATTAACTAAATGCTACAGTATACACTGATATACTCTGTTTATGGTGTACTTACTGTCTCTTGTTGGTGTATGATCACAACTGTTAACTGTTATTTCCAGGATTAGCTTCGAATGTTCTTTAAGGAACAATATCCTAGTTATAACAACAATATCTAGAGCGAAAGTTATATATCGAGGATCGGTTCATTGTAGAATATTCCAAGATTTACTAATGTCCACACCTTAATAGAATGAACAGTGGTCAAGATGGATACACATTCTCAAGATCTGATGAAAGCAAACAGTCATATTGGAATAACAACACATTTATCTTGTAGCTTTTACATTTTAGTTATCTTAAACATGAATAACTGGAATTTAAATGCAGTTCGGAAAATGAACAAAACAACAAATTTAATATTCATACCAGACTGGTTGGTCCGATATCACTATTCTCAGAATGGGCAGGGATATATATATATATATATATTTATATATATATATGTATGTATATATATACATATGTGTATATATGTATATATATATATATATATATATATAACCCATATATATATATATATATATATACATATATGTGTGGATACTATAGGATACTTACATGGATGAACGTCTATACATGAGGAAGATAAGGGAATTACCTATAATGAGCATTAAATGAGCACCTGCATTTCTAGATAAACAGCGGCAGAAATCCAACTGAATTACCAATCAGCGCGGCTGGAGAAATAACTAACCCATGTCATACTCATAGTCTGTTATGCCCCGACAAGGTAATATTTTTCAACGAGATGCACTAAAGGTGAACATGTCCATTTGCACACGATCTTCTATTAGTTCTAATTAAGAATTAGGCATGTCCGGACATGTGTAATTAGGCATGTCCGGACATGTGTGAGCTACTCATTAGCGGTATGTTCGGTGTCTGCTCGCGGATGGAGTGACAGTGGTCATGATTAAACATCCCTGGCCTAGATTGAGCGAGCCATGTTTATAGTACACGTGTACTGAAACCTACGGGGAACAAGAAGCCGGCCATTAAACTGTCACTAACCCCTCTCGTGTCGGCACTCGACACTACCACTTATGCCGGCGAAAATGTGCCTTTAAGTATCGCCCGGTAAAGCCGTCTGGTGGCGCCACCAAAAAAACAATTAGGGTTTTGCCCGGAAGTGTCCAGGATCAATCTGCGCAAGCCGGGCCGCCATGGTCTGCGGTAAAATGTAATAGAGCTAGATACTGGGTTTAAAGGAAACCACCATGACTGACTCTCCTGTGAATTTATATGTGAAGGGTTAAGACGTACACCCCGATAAATGACATCTTGGACAAAATGAAACCATGACAAGCACATTGGAGGTGAAGCTTCCATATTCTTATAGAACTTAGATGTTGACGGGATGTAAAACGCAAACAGACAAAATCATTCTGTTGGCTAAATCTTTTTTTTGTTTTCACAGAAACTGCCACATCCCCTATTTAATGCCCTCCTTGATCTGAAGTTGATAGCCTTTAATTGTACAGCACAACAATAAGTTATCTTTTACAGAAAATAATTAACAGGGATTTGTCACTCATGCCATCTGAACCCTTAATTCCAATACCAAGAGATAACGTCACAATACACGTATTTTGGGATTGTTTTCATTTGGATAATATATATCACGCCGAAAAATGACTTAGCACGGTCCGGTTTCTATAAGGCATACTTATAGTTTGCATGCCAATTTAGATAATACCTTCCATGCCGACAAATGTCATAACTACATGAACTATTTATAGCTTGTGCTTGCTCCCATTTGGGTGACCCCTACAATGACGTCATAAGACGTCTTTTCAGATGATCTAAATGTTTAGTTTTCAGCTTGTGCGCGGAGGGACCGATCCGGTTGTGCGGCCTCAGAATGAATCAAACACAACAAACACATCACGCATTCCTATTTCAGCTTCAACCGCATTTCTCCTCTCCATCAATGGTGTTTTGTTTAGTTTTCGCTGGTTTTTCACGTTATTTTGTTAGCCTGAAGTACGATAATGACAAGCAGTAAACTAAACATAACTACAAACGCACTGAGCTCCTAGATGGGAACAACGCCAGCGATCCCTGCTTATAACTTCCCATCACATGGAGTCACCAAATGTGGGTGCACTAATACAAATAAAGTGATATGTGGATGCTGTTTCAGTACCTATTATTCGCAAAAGATAAGCGCTTCCTGGGGTTTAGTTCCGTGAAAAATTCAATAGATAGAACTCCGACATTCCCAAATATCCTGTAACCTGTTCTATCCATACCTGTTGGATAATAACATATCCCACTCTATCATACTCTCTCTGTATAGTTTTAAAGATACACTCCTACAGAGATACATACAAATCCTCCAGTGCGACTGACACTGGTTGAGGAGAGGTGGGCTGAGATGGCGCCACCTGTACAGTGTTGGATCTTATGGAATAAAATAATAATCATTATAATAAGTAATATTCCCGTCTGTATCGTTACACTCACATAATACATTATGTATCATATATATGCAGATACAAACATAAACTAACCTGTTGACAAAATAAATTGTAAACAACATGGATATGGTAAACCAATGTTGAATGGCAACATTCTCAGTGTTCTTGGTACCAATCAACATTGCAGAACTTACTAATGATGTTCTATGTAGCCCTTTGCAGATGCCGAGGTGGTACTACAACATGTACTTAGCCGGAGAACAACAGTGAGTGATTAGGGGGTGGGGGGCTGGTGCCTGTGCCTGGCTGTGCCTTGTCGCATCCTGCCAGACGGAGACCGGCCTGGTCCCGGCCGGCGCCCCGTGACCATTTCCCATAATCTGAGGGGGCATCACTGTTCGATTATAAGCGGCTTGCCGGTCTACGTTAGACCATACCCGGCCAGGGTCACGTCCTGTGGTGGGCACAGGCCGGGGCAGAGAACCCAGTTGCTCACACAATAACAGCCAAGTTAGTAACTATTCTTGCAAAATATGTATACCCACTGTCCCTCTGCAACAGGTCCTAATATGTAAAAATGACAGACACGCCTGTACTGTTTGGCAATGCATACACTTTGGCCATACAGCTATGAGACCTACATTTTAAGGACCAGGTCAGATACACGTTAGTGAGCGTAGTTGAACATAGTGGAGGCTAACATAGTTGAATGCATTGAACGTAGTTGAACGTACTGCAACATACCGGCATCCATACTTCTCCGTGATGATAATGGGATAATAACATCTGTGCGCCATGAGTTCCGATTTAAGTTTTGGACATGTTAAAAAGAGCACTACATTTTAGGCAGATGTAGCCTCCATGATGATAATGTAATCTAGCATACTCGAGTGTACTCTAGCATACTTCTTAATGTACTCTAGCAAACTCTAGCATAGCCTAGCATACTTTGACCCACCCAAAACTTTGGCCATTCTGCTGTGTTCACATAGCCGTTAGTGGACAAAGTTGAACGTAGTTGAACGTAGTGGAGGGTAACATAGTTGAACATAGTTGAACGTAGTTGAATGTAGTTGGACATACTGGGATCCATGCCGTAACATACCGGGATCCGTACCGTAACATATTTATCCATACCATTACGTGGGTCATCAACCAAAAGCCTGCCGTACCTTAACCTATTTGAATGTAGTGACAGCATTCTACCTACGTTCAACTACGTTCAGTAACATGTATATGAACGGGGCTTTAGGCTGTGGGCTATAGTGCATTGACGTTAAACACTGACAGCAGTTACACCAAACATTTGAGCAGTTCACCAAACATTAGACATTGTAACTCCCACATGGGGGCAGAATGCTAGTGGAAATCCTCGACAGGAGATTTCGATTTTTAGAACACAACATACTGAACAATGCGCTTGTAGTCAGAACTTTACTTAACCGGGCTTGATGGCCGAATCGGTAGAACCCGGACCTCATAAGCAGACGGTCGGGAGTTTGGTTCCCGGCCGAGTGAAACCGATGACTTTAAAATTGATACTTGTCACTTCCTAGCCTGCTACTCAGCACTAATAGGATAGGGCAATAACTGGTTAGCTCCGTGTCAGGATAATGTGACTGAGTGGCATATCTGGCCATGGTACTGGTAGGCTGCTTTACCGGTGTGGCAGCACTATAGCATTTCCAAGAATGCACACTGTGATATTAGAGTTTTGGCGTGCTTGACAAAATTACTTTTACAGGGTCTGAGTTAATGGCAGCGCGAATAGGCCAATGCATGGGGCTGCAAGCTAGGACATTTGCTGTCCCCCCCCCCCCAATATATGGACGCGGCTATTGAACACGTGATTGTGTTGCCATGGACAAAGTTTGACATGATTGGCGGCATGGTTTAAACTGTGCGCGTGATCTGCGCCCTATGGGTGCGGCGGGAGGGAGGGGCGGCGGTGGGGGGTAATCAGAAACCCCCCTCCCCTGACCCCGGCCCCCAAGAGGGGGTTATAAATCACCGCACCCCATGTCATGACCCATTGCCCGTGTATAGAGTCCCCTCCCGCCCAACTCAACCCGCTCAATAGTCCCCCCCCCCCCCCCCCCCCCCCCCTGCCTGTTGCCGTGATCTAGCCTCGTGCATGGGAGAAAAACTGTCCAAACAAGTCACTCGCTGACCGGTGGCTGACCCCACTCGCACTCCTACAGCTCATGTTAATCAGTCATCCCCCCTCAATCTACACCCACCCACGTAGCCACCCGCACCCATCCGCATCCGCATAGAACACACCACCCACCGCCACCCTCCACCCTCCTCCCTCCTCCCCATAGAACACACTGCCGTCCCCGGTGGACATGGCAGCCCTGCCTGATTTCATGCCCGCTTATCGCGCGGGGACCTCTGACCTTGCAATCAGGTACCCACTGGGGGGAAATGGGGAAGGGGGACGTGGTATCCAGGTTTAATCTGTTATCCGCACTGCGGCACTGTGAGGAGGAGACCGACTGGAGGAGGAGGGAGGAGGGAGGAGGGAGGAGGGAGGAGGGAGGAGGGGGGAGGGAGGAGGAGGAGGGAGGGAGGAGGGAGGAGGGAGGAGGGAGGAGGGAGGAGGGAGGAGGGATGATGGCGGAGGGAGGAGGGAGGAGGGAGGAGGGAGGAGGGAGGAGGGAGGAGGGAGGAGGGAGGAGGGAGGAGGGAGGAGGGAGGAGGCAGGAGGCAGGAGGCAGGAGGCAGGAGGCAGGAGGCAGGAGGCAGGAGGCAGGAGGAAGGAGGGAGGAGGCAGGAGGGTGGTACAGGTCACAGAGGTTCTCTGAGCAGCTCAGCACCCTGGAGATATGGGTTCGGTGGTTGTATTCAGTTACCCGCCATTGGGGGTTTGGGGTTCTACTGATTGTATTGTCATTGTAGGTATGGAGATCTAGTCAGTGTTCTGTCGATGCTGGTATGGGATTCACGTTTCTCTCCTGTCAATGTGGGTGTAGGGTTCTACTCATTGTCAGGTCAATATGGGTATGGGGTTGTAATCAGTGTCCTGTCAATGTGGGTATGGGCTTCTACTTTGTGTCCTGTCAATATGTGTATGGGCTTCTACGTTCTGTCCTGTAAATGTGGGTTAAAGGTTTTAGTTTGTGACTTTCAATAAGTAGCCTATGCTCAGGTTCCTCCCACCGGACGCGGTGGCCGAATCGGGAGAGCGCAACCCTCCAGTCCGGGAGATCAGGAGTTCGATTCCTGCTCCAACAAACCAATGACTTATAAAGTTGATATTTGTGTTTCATAGCTTGGTGCTCGGCATTAATATGATAGGGCAACGTCTCGGTAGCTCGGTGTCAGAATAAGATGACTGAGTGTGATATCGAATCATGGTGCTGGCGGCCAGATTTCTCAATCGGGTATCACTATAAAGTAGCCATCAGTGCATACTCTCACTAGTTTGTGTAGATGTTGCCACGACGTAACACTCCCGTAAGCTCACTATCTTGTCAATGTGGGGATAGTGGTTCTACCCAGTGTCCTGCCAAGCTAGGTATGGCAGGTAGTTCTTCTCGGAGTCCTACCACTGTAGGTAACGATTTTACTCAGTATCCTGTAAATGTATGTTTAGGAGGTTCATGCGCATATCAAACCTTAATTTATTATGATATGACTTCACAAAACCTCAAAATTAACCGTTTATTATAGAGTAATGTGGATGGCAACAAGCATCATATTATATTGATCTAAAGGAAAATGAAAAAAAAAAAAAAGTTATCGGACTATGCAACTTTAACTAAGCAGCAACATTTGTACAAATATTCGGAAAATGCAACTAATGATATTCCGATTCAATATTATTACATATTCTACATACATGGATAATACCTAATGCACCTGATTATCATTCACTACCTCGGCAGAAATGATATGTGTGAGAGCAATCTGAGAATGCACAAACTTCATGATTAATTATTCCTAAATACAACATAACTGCTATCAAATAACCAGCTATATTGGCCGTCCAGAGAATATGTCCATGTCCTAGGTAAGTATTTATGCCCGAAGTTTAGATTGATGTACCTGAAGGGAACAATAGATGATCAGTCCCTGAATCACACACCGCCACCAGTTGCAGACTCATCTCCCAACCTTGAGGACTGGCCTCGATCCTTTCAACTTCACTCCCCCCCTCCTCACCCACCTACCCATCGATCCAGCATGATCAGTGAGTTCCAACAACTTCGACTGTTCTTCTCTTCAGACCGGGTCTGCAGCCCTCTCCATCACTCACCCTTTCACACTCCCCCCCCCCCACCACCCCCAGCACCTCTCGTCATCCCGCCCCAAGTGTACCACCTCAGCTCCAGCCCAGCCCCTCCCACCTCTTCCACCACCCCACCTCCACCTCCACCCTTCCTTCCAAGCAATGTCTGTAATCAGCCGCGACCTGATTAGCACCCTCTGCCGGCCTTATCCCATTGATGACGTCATCTGAATTAAAGTATCACCGCAACAGGACGTTGCATGCATGATCCATGCTTCATATTTGTTCGCAACAAAAAGAGTACATTTTATTACTTATAAAGGATGAGATGTGACATAGCACCTCACAGCTGCATAGTCCGATGAAGGATCACATTTTCTAAAGCAAAACAATTATCACGAATTGGTTCTGCATATGTACCATATTCCTGCATATGTAGATATTCGTGCACTTATTAGACACTTGTGGCTACACATATTGGAGGCAATGTAATAGATAGAACCTTTTGATGGTAAAACATATGGTGTCAGAGTTTTAACATGCTTGACAAAACTAATTACACATGTTTGCACTTCCAATATCTCAAAACCTACCAATTTACACTAAACAACACTTGGAATTAAATTAAATATATCATAACAATCAGTTTATTATATTTATCTCAGAAATATGACATAAACTCAAAAGCATCAGAAAATGCAACTTTAACAGTTTACAAGAAATAAATTCAGCATTAGTTTAATGAGGAGTAGATAACAATAGAAACAGATGGCATCATAGGCGGGCCAGGTGATACATGGTGGCAATTATGGCCTTGGAGAATAATAGGGGAAATTGTAACAAATTAAGACATCGATATGGGTCTATGATGTTGTCTATTTGAACACATGTCATGAAACTATCTGGTGCCTTAGCATCGTACTAAAAGGGAACTACGTGGCAGTACTCTAGTGCAGTTGTTATGTGACGGGTGGATGATTGTGAATGGGTTAATGGATCTCACTTCAAAGCATGTCGGCTTCAGGCAAAGCTGACAAATAGCAGTCGGGGCCTTGCAGTGATGCGTGAATAACCAGCTTGGGATATCGGCAATATGGACCGCGCATGCGCCGAATTCCCGTTTGTGCGGATCACTTCCGTCCAGTGTGAACAGTATGTCCTGGGCAGTGACAATGTAAGGATCCAGGTGTGGGCCATGTTTCGTACGGAGAGGAAAGGGTCCCAGTGCTGTTTGGTCAGTCATATTATATATTCATGCATATATATAGAGAGATAGATGTAGCTGTTTATACACATAGTCTTGCTACTAGCCCTGTCACACTATGACGTATCTCGCCGGCGTGCCGTCAATGTACAAAATCACTTTTAATCGTTGAGACTCGGCAAACTTTTTGGCATCAGCGCAACGTATTGGTAGCGTGCGGCCAACATTATGGTAAAAGTTTGGCGCGCCGTCCTGATATGACGTTAGATGTTCCTAGGACGTATAACAACAAAAAGCAACAGTTTGGGTCTATGATGTTGTCTATATGAACACATGGACCCTGAATCAGGAATGACCATCATGCGCAATCGGCATTAGCCTAGCGTTTGCATAACGTTATTCCAGCGCGTTTAACGTATTTCAACGCGCCCCTAATGTCGCCATAATGTTAGCACCCGCGCATTGTCGCATGTCCAAAGTTTTGTGCAAGCACAAAACTTTGCCGATTCCCTGACGTGCCTCGCCGACCATCGCCGTTCATCAACGAATACCAATGCATGCCTAACGGGTGCGTAGCGCTTCCAGATATCTCCCGATGTTTCGCCAAAAAGTGACACACGTCGAAGCGCGCAAAAAGTGACAGACGTTGACGCGCGTTGGCGAGAAACGTCATAATGTGACAGCACCATAAGTGAACTTAATGAGCTAATTGACAGCTTGGTTCAGAACACATTGCTATCTACGTAGAAGTTGTACTTGGGGACATTTCGTAGAGTATTGAGTAAATGCAATGTCAAAGACCGCCGCATTACATGTATATCACACTTGATCCTACCTACTTTCACTCACGTTATGGGCTGCTATGCAACAAGGGTAGAGAATCTTTAGAAAATAACCCAGTGTGCTCGCCGAATCGGTAGAGTGCGGGCCTCGCGTGATGGATATCGCGACTTCAGTTTCAGGTCGAGTCAAACCAATGACTTATAAAGTTTATCCTTCTTGCTATACTTAGCCTGGCGCTCACCATTACAAGGATAGGGCAAGGACTGGTTAGCTCACTGTCAGGATAATGTGACTGACTGGGATATTGAGTCAGTGTGCCGCCAGCCTGATTTCCCAGTGGGGCAGCACTATACAATCGCCATGAGTGCACACTGTACCAAGTCGGTACCCATTCTGATGTGACCTTTGATGTTGCCAGGACGCACAATACCAACGTCATTACTAAAGATGTATCGAGTTAAAAAGGATTTCAGAGTTGAAATGCTTTGAGATAAGCATTGATCATGCAATGATCCAGGTTAGTAGTATGTTGAAATAGTATGTTGAAACTCTATTGACTTGACCATACTACATTTTCTTTTAATTACCTTACCTTTCTAATCTTAGCCATTTCGAATTAGCTATTTGTAGTTTAAGTAAAAATGACATGTATTTTAACGTACTGTCAACGGTGGTATTTCCAACAACCGAGAAGAGTGTGCCTAACACAGGTGGCGAACCCAATTTCTACCATTCCGCTGCAAGATCCATTTAGTCAATCAAGGCCCTGTAATACAACCCATTTACCCACACCTACCTACGTCTGTGGAAGTTTGCGTGGATTGCGAAGTGCAAGTCGCTAAACCAGCATATGCCACCATAATATGGAGTGCCCTGATAATATGGCTGGTGGACAGTCTGATATTTCTTTTACTAGAATGTCCAGGACGCCAACCATTCCATAGGCTATAACCATGGATACTGTCCTATCAGTCAGCTCACTGTGGCCAGTTAGAGCAATGAATATTGTCTACTGTGTTATGCCCTGAGCAATTTAGGAGTTTCGGTGATTCCCCCAAGAACTGAGCAAGTGCGTAGGATTTAGTTAGAAATTATGCCGGAGGGAGAGGAAACTTAGTAGGTAATTGCACAAATAGAAATGAGCATATATGTGCTTCTTTAAAGTTTCATAATCCCAGGAACTTATAATATTATCAGAACAAACAAAACCCACACATGCAGCTCTTCATTGCCCTACTCCCTGCCACTTCCGCCCTCACATCTCCCATTCCATCCACTTCTGGCTGTCTCACTTCCATCTTCCATCCCGCTTCCCTCCCCCGTCCTTCCGCCTCCATCGTTATATTGTGATTAGTAGATTAGCTGGAGTTCTAAACTTGTTGTGTTCCAAGGGTTAAATCCCATTTGTTCTGCTTAGAGGCTGCCGTTCATTTTGCTAACGACTTCGGCCCGTCCTGCTGCCTGCCGATATACCCGGTGCACACACAATGGACGCCACAGTGGCGATCGCTCTGATGGGCTATACCCGCCGCACATTAGGCGACATCTCAGACGGAATGAACCCTCCCTTTAATATATATCCGGAATCTCATGGGGTAAGTTTCCTTAGATATGAGTACTAGCTGTTAATATTCAATAGCATTTGTTTATAAGGGGCAGTGGGAAGACAACCAGTAATGGTTAACCTGTTCCTACAATTTCTATTGTCAACATCTTAGTTTATGTTTGTAGAATATGTATGGACATTGTGAATAAAAAGATGGTTAAATGGCTAAATGTCAGGTTGGCAATATTGCAATTACATTGATAGATATAGCATGTATAGAGCACTGTTAATATAATTCCTTTGATGAAATTTCCTACTAGCTGCTTGCTAGTATTTCCAATCTGAAAATCCAGTCTGGCCAAGTTTAATACGTTCTAGTTGTGTAAACGTTTCTTTCTTGACTGTTAGATTTATAAGAAAATACCTTGCATTTAAAATGTTAGAAATCAAAACTCCCCAAATGGAGTGCTTTATCCCCAAGCAGAACATGATGACGTGCCGAAAAGTTCTAAAGTCCGATACAAGAATTATAACATTTTCTAAACCAAATAAATAGGTAGACTGTTAATTCTACATATCTAATTTATGTACTTTTTACACATTTGTCACTCATCATCATCATCATCATGCAGTCGGTCGCGATGCGACAAAGACTGCTTTCATTACTTGACTGCCGCTCTCCTTTGTGCGGTTGTACATTTCATGAAAGCTGCCTGCAAAAGTGTTGAAGTGCTGCTGGCTTTTGCAAGTTACCAGCGGCACTCTCTCGGGGAGCAAATAGAGGTTTCACACCGGCAAGAACATGTCAAGACAGGCCCAAAACTATTTGTCCCTGCAGTGGCTGGTCGCGAGATGTTGGGAGTTCCATACATCAACCGCCCTTAATGCTGCCACAGTGACATGGTTTTCAGATTAGGGTTTGCTCCCTTAGCCGTCGGTTCTGTCAAGAACCTGTACCACAAGGCAGTGGTTTACAACTTTGCAGGGCAGGGGCGTTAAACTCCCTGAGGTATTGCAATACCTGCATACCAGGTATTGCAGGTATTGTCACTACATAGACGGGAATACTGAGGTATTTTGATAGAATATGTTACTGCAGAAACCTGTGATATTAGAGTTTTGGCGTGCTTGACAAAATTACTTTTACAGGGTTCGACTTCAAATATCTCAAAAGGTAGACATTTAAAATAGAAGGGACTTCAAACTGAAATAAAGTAAAGTAGATTATAACGAGTATCCTAATATCTTTATTTAAGAAAATGACAGATCTTCAAAACCATCGGACAATACACCTTTAAAATAAGTGTTAAAATGTGTAAATCCTTGTGAATGCATGTTGTGAATTTATACATCTAGAAGGTCATTAATACTTCTAGAAGATCATTACGTCGCCGCTGGCTCTCGCACCAGAACACCCACATCAGTGAATGCGCCAAGACTGTGCCCATGATGACCATTAACGTGGCTTAATTCGATGGCGCTGATCTTTGGTAAACAACATCGATGGAAATACCCTGCACTTACCAGTCACACAAAAATGCGCCTGATGGGAGAGTGGCTGCCGTCGGGGTGGCACTGCCGGCCCTCCCGTTCAGAGGCACGGCACACAACTCAACTTAACTTTAATGGAATTTCTTTCAATCGGGGGAGGAGGAATTGGCGGGGGCGGGCAGGTGAGGATGCCATTAAGGGTGTTCCAGTATATTGATCAGATCCTGGTCGTTCTGTTAGATCGGGGTGTGGAGTTGGGCAGGGGGGAGTGTCCGTTGGTAAGGCTGGAATAGAGGGTGCGGGGGGTGTTAGAATCATCGCTGGGACTGTTATCAATCCAAATCTGTACAGGCTGATTAACATGGGATTAATAATTTAGGATGAATAAATTAGACTTAATCATTTTGGGATAGTGACATTGAGAACATTTTTTTACAGATATTTAGACTTCTTGTGCCCTTTCCTGAGGGAGATATTGTCTGATGCAAATGAGGCAGCAGTATGTAATAGGAATACCATTTGTTTATGATTTAGTTAATCTATTATGAATTCGGTAAAAATGGAATAAACTGTGTAAAAGGTGGGCCTTCAGACGCACTATGCTATGCTCCCTATAGGATGGACGATACTAGAGTTCTCAAACCGCCTCAACTTCAATAGTGTTTGCAGGAAAATACTGCGGAGTGCCCCTGGCGGCGTATTAAGCATATTAACCCTCCGGGTTCTAGATGTTCAGGTTATTCGACAAGCTATTCGATAATACTAGGAACAGATGGAACATCATGGGTTAAATTAGTCACAGGAAAGTAGTAGGTAAAGTCCAATTAGAGCATCACATTTTCGGAATCTAAACAGTTATGTAGAATTTATTCTAGAAATACAAATTGGATACTGGCTCATTTAGTAAGTTATGTTGTACTGTATATCAGGGAATTACACAGTCAAGATGATATAGCATGTTTCTGCAGAAACCTGTGTTTTCATGATTTTGAAGTAGGGCATACATGGTTATATTTAACATTAAAATAAAGTGAGGTAAGATTATACCGATCACTCTATTATATTTAAAATCTAAATAAACTGGCAGAAACACAGAGCCATCGGACTTTGCAACTTTACCAATACTGTGGTAGGAGTGATACAAATGGAAAATAATACTCTTAAAGTAGGATTCAAAACTATATGTATTGCCATTTCAGGGCTAGCATTTTGATAATTAGACAACATCAGACCACTTAGGTAATCGCTGTCACGGGCGTAGCTAGACCTTTAATGATGTGTACTGCTGATTTTGGCAGGGGGTTTAGGGGGCCGCTTAAGCTTAGGCTGGTGGATTTTACACATTTTAGACTTGAGTTTTCGACACTCCGGACTACTACATGCCTCCCCTCTCTCTCTCTTTATTATTTTGTAATTTCTTTCTTTTTGGACAAAACGATGTGGACGTTTTGGCGTATGCACATACGCCTAGCTACGCCCTTGGCTGTATCGATCCTAACTAGCTCCAGTCTAAGGAGCATTAACAGAGAGCATTGTATTCTGTTGAAAGGATGCTATGTTCCTATCATTACATTTCTGAAGGATTATTGGTTACCTGTATATATTGCTACTATTTGCCTCAGGCGGATTTACGTGTCATGGGGAATTCAACATGGATCTGACCATTTCATAGTTTCAGGTAAATGTGACACACAAACCTTTCACCATAATGGTGCCCTTGCTGCTCACATAACATTAAACCATCAATAATCAATCAATCATTCAAGTGATGCAAATAGGAAATATTCTATGAATTTCAAAGTGACAATCTGATACCTTTACCCTATCAACGTGTACCTGGCTATGTGGGAACGATGGCGGCGAGGAGAGCGTAGACTACTACATATATTTGATTTCAATATTTTGGTATACTACTATAGATATCATAGTTACTCACACACCTTTTCTTATTGCTTCTGATCTGCGTCAACATTTCTGATATATACTATTTGTCTGCATTTGTTCTGTTGCAACTCGCTGTAGCACACGCCAACCGGATGTTTTCCTGGCCAACCCCCCCCCCCTCTTGCCCCCTGCCTGCCCCCCCCCCCCACACACACACACACATTCAGACACACTCAGTCCGGTTAGAAAAAAGATGGCACCCCAGCCAAGAGCATGTGTATATACTTAAAATATGGCGCTGATCTGGGTGAGGATTGGGTTGCAGTAAGGCGAGTATAATCCATCCAGTTCATGTGGCAAAGTCTGGGCTTTGGCAAACAATTTCTTCCTGCCTTCACCCAAACTTTCCTCTCTTTTTAAAAGAAACAAGAGACAATGCATTTGCATTTATATTAACTCCCCTGTGCACTGAAGGACATCTATAGTATCAGCCGTCATGTTAGATGGAGTAATTCGAACTCGAGGCTGTACTGTCCACTCTTTGCTGACTCATGCATTTGTATGCAAGGGAGACCCCCCCCCCTCCATTCAGTGCATTGGATGTCAGTCGTTGGTAATACTCAGACCTCTTCTTCTTGAATGTGGATATGACACAACCTTCCATTGAGACAGTTTTAATTAACTAGCTCTTCCACAATGAAAAATACAAACAAATCTGATATTTCCAACAACAAAACTGGACTATATTATCCCATAAAATTTGAGGCTATTTTTGCGTGAGTTACATTGTACAGGAAAAGTGGTTGCTAATGCTATAATTTGATCTGACCATTTTGGAATTGTGTGTACATTTCAATGTGGGACTGTTAATATGATTGAGAAGACTCAGATAATAGATGCCATTAATTGTGCCCACCAAATATGACTTTCCTGTCAGCATGGCCTTAGACTTCATGAATCTATGAAGCAATCAAACCAGACTGAGAACGCTTCTCCGAGTTGCATTCTATGGCTTTTTCTTATTCAGTATGCCTCACTTTATTAACACAACAATCAGCGATGAAGTGGCCCTTTGCATCGTTCGATGCATTTGAAATTGTATCGTAATTCCTTAGATACATAACTTAGCTTAAACCCCTGTCACACCTCGCCGGATTGAGGAAATAGAAATATACCGAACAAAGTCTGTTGATATCCGGCAACGTCCGGTTTGTGTCCATTGCATATCCGTTGCATATCTGTTGATATCGATTGATATCCGGCCTGATCCGTTACAAGTTTTGAACATGCACAAAACTTGGAATGGCTGCCGCCGAATTGACGTCTACGGTTCTTGTCCGGTTTGAGTTTGGTTTGTCCATTGGCTATCCGTTCATGTACGTTTCATGCCCATTTCATGTCCGTTTCATGTCGATTCATCCGGCAGCCTATGACCCGATATCACAACATTTTGCCACATTTTGATACTTATCACGTCCGAACACCACCGGGCTGGACAATTCTGTCCGTTGCTCATCAAGCCAGGTGTGACATGGGCTTAACTGTCATAATATACCTTACTTTACTTAGAACTTACTTGTATTATTAAAAGCAACCTACTTCAGAAATATGTGTCGTGAACATATCGAAATGCATGCATTGTCTTTCCCCTCCAAAATGCTGGACACCATAAGTTTCAGAAACATCATGACATTAACTTATTATTCAATATTATTCACCCTCCCCACCACCAAAAAGGGGCGTGGTGGCTGAATCGGTAGAACACAGGCCACCACTGACTTACACAATTGATACTTATCACTTCCTAGCTTGGTACCCAGCATTAATAAGATATGGCAAGGACTGCTTCGCTCAGTGACAGAGTGTGATATCGGGCCATGTTGCTGGTGCCCTGAATTCCCATTTGACCAGCACTCTAAAGTTGGCATGATTGCGCACTTTAACAAGTCACTTTCTTCCTAATATGACCTTAGATGATGCCAGGATCTAAAACGTCCATAACCAACAAACCCCAGAAATATTTACTGGGTGCACCACTAACTAAGCTGTACAAGCAATATCAAATCTAGGTGACTTTTGTTTGGATTTAAAACAAAAGATGTGAATCATTGATCGAGCTAGTATCTGGAACTTGAAAATACTTCCAGAATCGTAATCAATGATACGCTGTCAACAGCGAGACTTGGTGTGTAACTCGGTGCAAGGCGGTGACAGCTCACTAAATTTGTGCCATATGCTATTCTCTAAACGCCGATATGAGGTGACTTTGCAGCCGGCTTTGGAAATGATGTGGATACACTTCTCCTTTCTCTCCACCGTGAATATGGCCTATGCTGCCGACACGGAGTAAAGAAAACACCAATCAATCAGTCATCATCCTTTGTCTCCGCTGTGAATATGGCCTATGCTGCCGACACAGCATAAAGAAACCACCAATCAATCAATCATCATCCTTTGTCTCCGCTGTGAATATGGCCTATGCTGCCGACACAGCGTAAAGAAACCACCAATCAATCAGTCATCATCCTTTGTCTCCGTTGTGAATATGGCCTATGCTGCCGACAGAGAGTAAAGAAACCACCAATCAATCAATCATCATCCTTTGTCTCCGCCGATCTGTGCACCAAACGACAGCTCTCACTGATATGGGTCGTATGGGAGCTTTTAACTGATTAACACTAACACAATTACACAAAGAAAACCACTCGGGTGGAAAGAGCTAGGCTTAATGCAGTGAAACATTGGCTAACGCCGGGAAGTGCCTAATTGTCCGGTCAGTTGGCGGGAACTGAGAGACTGGAGCATCAGGTGGAGGAGGAGAAGGCGGCAATCGAAGGGCAATGCTGTGTGCGTGAGGGTTTGGCACCGCAGTGGACAGCTAGTGTACAAGTTGTGTATCGTCGACCGATTGGAGCGTGCCAAAGGTACATGTTAGGCACATCCTACGCCAAGTAAATCTTCTTATTTTCTTCGTCCAATTGTTCAAGTCCGACCCCTCCCCACCCGTCCCACCCATGCCTCCTCAAAATCCTCCCCCGCACCACTCCCCCCCCCCCTCCCTCGCGACCTCCTCTTTACCCACCATGCCCCTCTACCGATGCCTCCTCCCCACCACTCCCAACCCCTACCCACCCCTCCCTCGATACCTCCTCTAACCCCTCCCCACGCCTCACCCCTCCCTTTATAACTCCTCCCCCCTTCACCCGTCCCATCCATGTCTAACCACCCCCCACCAAAGCCTCCCCACCCACCCCCGCCCACCCTGCCCAGTAATCATGGTCCACACGGAGGCGACACAGAGGTCCCCCGAATGGGGTGCCGGGACCTCAGCATCCCCGTGTATCTATTGAGGCCAGACGGCCCGGGTCAGGCAGTCAGGTCAGCCTGGACCATATGACTAGTGCAAATAGAGGAGTGGGCCATAAGGCGTGGCTTATGGTTCAGATGATTGGCTAAACAACACAAGCTTCCGGCCTGATAGTATCCTCACAATGGATACATCCACCGGCTTCTTTTAGACGCTTATTAGCCGCATACACTGTTATGCATTACATTTTTCCTGGGGTTGTTGGTGAGATAAAATATCACTATTCTACATCACTGAAAGCATATTGAATATGGGGCTAATGAATCTTCCATAGTATATATTGTTGTAGCCCCAACTGGCAGCATATTCACTGGCATATACCATCACCCTTTATTAATACGATTCATTTTATTTCATGCATCAAATGAAGAGCTCTTTTCCAACTGCAATAAGCGCAGATCCACAAAAATACGTTTGCAATGCCAATTCCAATTTGCAGATTGTGTTCTGGAAAAGTGGTATTCATATATATATATATAAACTGTTCATATGTATATATATATATATAATCCCTAAGTCGCCAGGAGACACAACCATATATATATGAAGAGTTCTTTTGCTAAACATGATCTACAAACTTGGCATTGTAATTGCAAACTAATTTTTTGGATTGGAACTTATTGCATTTTGGAAATAGCTCTTTTTTTCTGTTGAAGATTTATACTGACTATTATGGATAAGTCTGAATAGAATTGTTTTCACCATTAGACGCTTTGTCAATAGAATCCTGAGGCTACACTTTACGGACCCAAGAGATTTTTAACTGAGAGCAACCAGTCTTTGATGATGCTGTAAGTTTATACACAGCAGTGGAAATCCAAATTGGCAGAGGTTGGGAGGCACCAGGAATCAAACCACCAACATTCCAATTAGGAGTCCGACCTAGAAACAAGTCAGACATACTAACCACTCTTCCACAGAGAACACTACAGCTCTTCAAATGTTACCTTGGCTGGATTGTCCAAGACACACTCCTGATTGATTCAATCAATAGCATACATGTATTCTCGGTTGTTTTTGTTGGGCTAAGCATAGTTTCGGATACGCCAGCACATTTTAACATGAACTGACTGTATATATTTTATTCCGTCAAAATGTTCTATTTTTCTGGAAATATTTGTCTATATTTCTGTCATTATTTCAGTAACTACTTTTGTCCTTATTTCTCTCCTTATTTTGGTAATTACTTCAGTCAATATTTCTGTAACTATTTACTTCCACCTGTATGTAATATCTTTCTTCACTATATCACGGTCCACATGATGAATTCTTAAATCGGAGACTTGAGGGCGAATATGCAATTCTCATTTAAACTGTTGCAATGTTATCCACTTTCGCAATAAATAAATCCATCAATCAGTAAATGAATAAATTCCTAGCCCCCTTCTAATGGCTCACCAAATTTAATCAACTGAACCAACGTTAGAAGGTGGCTGCTTTTAACCTGTCGCTAAGTTCTTGATAATCTCAAAATCTCTACACTAGACTTTAAATTGCCCCACACTCTCGATCCATCTCCACCCTCCAACGTCGTGCGCCCAATGCCTCTAAGGAATACATTCGTCTACTTCTTAGACAACCCCAAGGTTCACTTCCAGACAGCCTTCTAGCGGAACAGAGCAATCCTAATCCCGAAGTCGCCAGGAGACACCACCACCATGCCCCCGCAACTCAGCTAGTCACAGTATCCATGGTTGAGGTGCTCTCCTACTTTCTCTGCCCATTGCTGGATTGATATTTATACCCATAACGCACGGGATGGAATAGTGTATATACATATACATATACATATACAGACGTTGATATATAGGTATATATCAGCTGCATAACTATATATATTATTATGAATTATTCAGGTTGTCAACTGAATATAAGACAAGTGTTGATGATGGTAAATGTCAATGCATTATTATATTATCATGTAATGATTGTCATATCAGGGTGCCAGAAGTCTGATCATCCAGTGGGCAGACCTATCAAGTTGATATCAATGTACACTGTCACAAGTCAGTATCCGTGATGATATGGCCAAACATGTTGCCAGGACTATAAAAAGGCTCCAAACAAACAAAACCTGTTTCCACTTTTCTAGCGAACCTCTGATAATGTTGATTTGGATGGGCTAGAATAACCACTACTTAACACATTGAGTATGGTATGCAGGTATTGCAGGTATTGCAATACCTCAGATACTTTGATGCTCCTGCCCTGCAGAGTTGTAAACCACTGCCTTGTGGTACAGGTTCTTGACAGAACCAAAGGCTAAGGGAGGAAACCCAAAACAGCAAACCATGTCACTGTGGCAGCATTAAGGGCATTAACTCCCAACATCTCCCGACCAGCTACTTCAGGAATATATAGTTTTGCGCCTTTCTTGACATGTTCTTGCTGGTGTGAAACCTCTAATTGCTCCCCGAGAGAGTGCCGCTGGTAACTTGCAAAAGCCAGCAGCACTTCAACACTTTTGCAGGCAGCTTTCATGAAATGTATACAGTCCAGACAGAGCGCTGACCTATTCAATGTCAAATACCAAGACTACTAGGATACTTGTGAGAGAGCAACTACCAAGACTACTAGGATACTGGTGAGAGAGCTGCTATTCACAGATGACAGTGCACTGGTTGCCCACTCTGCTGAAGAGATCTAGAAAATAGTGGACGCTTTCTCCGATGCATCAGAGAAGTTCAGCCTGAAGAGTAACATCAAGAAGACGGAGGTGCTGTACCAACCCAACTCTACAAGAACCTGAGAGGAGGATATCATGGTTGATGGAAACAAGCTGCACTCTGTTCCGGAATTCACCTACCTCGGAAGCACTATATCAAGTGATGGATGCATTGATGCTGAAATACAGAGGAGGATGGCCAAGGCTAGCACATCTTTCGGCAGACTATGCCAGAGACTCTGGAACAACCAACATGTGTCCAAGCGGGTCAAAGGCAAGATCTACCTGCAATCGTGATATCCACCCTACTATACGGAGCCGAGGCCTGGACAGTTTACAGACGACAGGTGAAAAAGCTGCATGCCTTCATGATGCGACATCTGCATTCAATCATGAGGCTAACCTGGAAGGATAAAGTGACAAATAAGGAAATACTTGAACAGACGGGGCTGCCCTCTATGGAAGATCTTCTGATCAAAAAGAATCTGCGGTGGACTGGACATCACATGAGGATGTCATCAGACAGGCTACCGCTCTCAACTGTCTTCTGGTTACAGAAAGAGAGGGCGCCCTCCTCTCCAGTTCAAGGATACCATCAAGAAAAATCGGAAGGTGAGAGACAGTAAGACCGATCATGGACAATTTGTCACATGTCCAACTCGTTGGGCGTTCGCTCAACACAGGTGATCCGATGAGAACTAGGTGTTTACAAAGGCATATTATTGGTGTATTACTTATTTGTTGGCAGTGACATATGTTGAAACATTACATTGCCTTCTCTGCTAGCATTGCTATTTCTGGCTGGTGCTATGGCAGGTTAATACATCTCTCCCATCTAGAGAGCAGTAAAAAGAGAAACAATAATGTCCACAATTGAAATTCAACGACTTATTGAATTAAAACACCAAAAGAAACATGATTATAAAACATATTCTACCAAATTCCTCCGGATAATATTAGCGCCATAGATATGTAATAGCCTGCACTGATCTATCAGGTAAGGAGCCACATTGACAGCCAGGCATGGATATGGTGTTGCAAGAGGGATTCTAGGTAGTGTTATGGTTAGCACGCCATCATCGGAATGGCAAGAAGTGTGGGTTTGAAAACTGATCTACGCAAAATATGTCCAAATTTCAACCACACCCCAGATATTTAAACCGATTTTCAAACAATTTATTGTCAATATACCTTTCGCTATAGCATTTTTCCCGGTGCCAGTGAGTCGGACTTTAAAACCAAGCTTGGGTTCTGCGGAGGGGCTGTGGGAGGGCGTGTGGGGGGGGGCAGGGAGTGTGGGGGAGGGGAGGCTTTATGTACAGTGCATAACACATAGACTCACCATAATTGTCTATCCAGTATTAAATGCTATTATGAATTAGTGTTTTGGTTTCTGTTACTCGACCCGGATTGTTTGCAGTTTTTAGTTTGTAGTGTCATCGTATGTTTATTCTGTTCATACTAGCTAAGTGCATGCACTTGTTTTCGCCGTTGAGCACCCTGTTGCGGATGTGGTCATACTTCATACAGATAGATTTCCTTTTCCAATTATTTTGATTTTCGATTATATTATTGTCCATTCTTAACATTAGTATCCTTGGAAAAAAGCATTGGGTTGGTCCAGAAATGGGCCAATATAGCAGGTGTTTTGTGGTTGGTTTATTTTAGTTGTGGACTTTACGTACTTATGAACAACTATCAATATGCGGGACAGGAAAATCTATTGGGACATAATGAAACAGATTGTTTTCGTTCATAGCATACAATCATGAATGCTCATCCATGTATATCAACGCGATATCGCTGTAGGATTTGGAGCTAACGCCAATTGATTGAAAACCCCATCTTCCACACCGGAAGCCGGAATTGTTGCGGTCTCGGCCACCTTGCCTGCTCCCTATCAATCAGTGGCATTCAAGGGATGTGGAGAACGATCCTTCTCAACCGATGTGAAGACATCTTCGCCTTATCCACCTATATGCCTATACATCTGTGATTCGGCAGAACCCTCTCCACATATTGGAATGAAGAGGTGGGTACAAGCATACATGAAATCTGTATCTAGTATAGAATTTAAGAAAAGTTCCTCACGTACCTCACCCTCCTTTTGTATTGCTGAATGCGGCGCACCGGTGCCGGTGTCATCCAATCGTGGTTCTAGTTGCAGTCAGAAGGGACAGCGAGGGGTTCAAGTTGTGTTGGAAAGGTTACTGGCCTTTCTCAAACACACCTTAGGCAGGTCGTTGAGGCAATGGCTGCGTTCTCAATGGGAGGTCGTGGATACACTGTGACAAGTGGGTACCTGTCCTGATATGACCTTAGATGTTGCCACGATGTCACACTCCAAATGCAACCAAGCTTAAGCTAAATGGTCGCGTATTGTTGGACGGATTAGGTAGCTGGATGTAGTTGGTTACAAGTGTTGGCGCGTGCCCGGTAAATAGCCCCACCTATGGAGAGCGGCATCCCGTTGAGCTCCTAGGCTAGAAGGAGAGGTGCGGCTGCATATGTGCAGGGTGCACACATGCAGTCGGTGATTGATGTATAAGCAGCGTCATAGGCGCTGTGCCGCCGCGTTCAATGCCCTGGTTCTAGGTCTGTTTCATAGTGTGCTCACCTTCACAATATTCTCTGGGGATGATGTAGGCAAGCTTTGGATAGAAGGACAGTAGAGACCGGCCTGGACATGATTGCTTCGGAGCTACCATCCTGATATGACCGCATATGTTGTTAGGATGTTAAACCCCAACAAACAAACAAACAACATCGCTTCAGGTGGTAAGAGTTTGTGTGTTGCTTTACATTTTGGCACCGTCCAAGGTCATATGACGATGCGTACCGACTGCACCCTGATGGTGACGTTACAGTGTTGTTCCATTGGGAGACCAGACCACCTGCACCATGACCCAGTTTCCCAATTGGTCACATGATCCTGATACTCAGCTAAGCAGTCCTTGCCCTGTCCTTAATAATGCCGAGTCCTAGGCTAGGGAGCGACACGTATACATTATGTAAGGCATTGGTTTGACTCGGCCACATTGAAAACTCCTGATGGGAAGCCTGCATTCTGCCGATTCTGCCCCCGCATCCGGTGTCGGTAACAGAACAAGTGACCCCCCCCCACCCCCCATAGTTCTGGAATCTCCTTATTTGTTTGAGAAGTTGCTCACGCTTACAACACTCTCAGTATTTGTTAAACTATATATGGCAGCTATTTATTCGGGGGGGGGTGGATGGGTGGCTGAGTGGGCGGGTGGATGGGTGGGTGGGTGGGTGAGGTGGAAGGTGCGATGAGGGTTGGGCGCGCCTGGCTTTGAGATCGGTCCACATAGAAGGGATGCTGCGCTTTCAGTGGAAAAGTGATACTGGCTTAATGGTAGCGCTCGCTTGGGGGCGTAACTTAGCAGAACCTGAGGCGAGAAATTACTACTGGTGGCGTTGCTGGTGGGAATGAGGGGTGAGGATGGGTTATATATGTAGTGGGATGATGTCTTAGAATTGGCTCTATCATTGCCACCATGCAAGGAGAAGAACTTGTGATGTGGATGCCTTACTTTGAGATATCACGTGATGTGTCGTCATGCAACCTGCAAAATGCCTTGCGTCCTCTTGTGGGAGATGCAATTACTGGAAGAGCCAGAATTGGTCTCCTGCTGAGCAGCTGCCGTGAGTGATTCAGGATCCTAGGCTGCCATCACGCGGAAGGTCTATTATTACACGCGGTGCAATTTGGGGGAAGCACCAAACAGTAATGCACGCTGTGGCCATGTGTACCTCACTCACCTGTGGTGTAGGTGATGTGGCCATGAAAACTGGATCAAATGTTTGTAGTCACCGACATTGTGATATCTAGGAGGGTAATAACTAACACCGATTATGTCTGTCTGAGGAGAGTGCACTTAGAGTTAGAGGAGCACATACCAACATGAAGTTAACACGCCAACCTTCCCCGCAGTACGCAAGTGTCCTTTCCTTGGCGAACTAAGTGGACATCCACTTATTTAGTAGCTACTTCTAAAAGTATTTAATAAGGCTACCTTTCTACAGGGTTAACTTACTTTAGGTGACATCTCAGCACATCTTCGTTGGTTTGATCAATCCGTTATTATCCGAAATACAGGTTGCTGTCCACGGAGATTCTGCTTTTAAGGTGATATTGTATTTGGTTGTTTCAGTGGGACTTAAAGCTGCATAGTCCGATGAAAACATAACATTTTCAAAACCAAACAAATTATCTAGATTTGATTGTACATATCTACCTTAAATACTGATGCACTTATTAAACATTTACCGGCACATAGAAGGGACTACTGAGGCAATTAATAGAACATGTTACTGCAGAAGCCTATGGTGAGTTTTTTGGCATGCTTGCCAACATTAATTTAGCATGTTTCCATTTCAAATATCTCGAAAGTTAGTCATTTAAAATAAAAGTTACTTCAAACTAATGTATGGTAGATTATAATGAACAATCTCAGAAAATGACAGAAACTCAAAACCATCGGACTATGCAACTTTAAGTGGTAATAGGTTATATCATTATAAAAGCTACACATATGGATGATGAGCTCTTTTATTTATAACACTGATATGGCTATTGGTATTTAACAATGCTATATTTCATATTGGATGAATTCAGTTGCTTTGAACAATATATGCTATCAGATCAAATACACAAATCTTCGCAAAGGTTATTGTGTCTAGAGTTTGTACACATATATTTTAATGTGGGGCATATATGCGAGGGGCGGGCATTTTCCTTTCATGTCCCACAAAACTGAAATCCATTTTCAGGACACTCCGTAAGCTACATCTATATGTGTTGCACATTCTAGCAATATACCCCGAAGGGTTAATAAGCAATGCGAGTGGCTGGCTGTTTGGTCTTCGCTAGAATGAACATAGCAACAAAGAAAGATTACCATTTAAGGAGACCTTTCATCAGCTTCAACAATGCACTTTTCTAATTACCTTCCTTTGTGGAAAGCTTAGTCGCCATGCCAGTACTTGGTTCAGTCCGGCTGCGTAGTCTTATATCATGAAGAGCCTACGTTTCCCAACTAGGATAATACAGATATTGAGGTAAAAGCAGGCTCGGGGGAAATTACTAAACTAATTGGGTTACAAGTGGAAAATTAATTAACGTATTGACACTGCAAGCACCGCGCCAAATGAACCAGCAACTTGAAGTCAATGTGAACAATCGAGCCAGGCAGTGGGCCCCTAGATTGCTGGCGGAGTGGTCGAGCGGCCTGGACTTTTGCAGTGCCACCCGACATCGATGTCGGCACCGACGACGACGACGCAATAATAACAAGTCTTCTGTTGACTAACCGGAGATTAGGTAGGGAACATGCCAATAAGCCCTTTATCGGAGAAATATCCGGGGGCAGGGGGGCGGGGGGGCCTGAGGCGGAGGCGCGAGGAGGGAAAGGGAGGCTGGGTTGATCTCGCCAAGTCGCTCGATTCATAATTTGCGACTTTGTCGAGCCCGCTATTCAAATACCCGGCGCTTATTTGTTGATATTGCAAGGATTGCCATGTGGGGCGCTGTAAGTAAATGGATACCAGGACCAGGAAGGGTTAGCTGGTTGGTGTCTGTGCAGCGCCTGTGGCTGGCTTTAGCTGACTGGCTTCCCGTCTGGCCGATTGCGGTGGCTTGCTTCTGTGTGGCTTCGGGCGGTTGCATTCTTGGCTTCGCTCGGTGCCGAAGTAACAATGTTGACTGAACACCAAACTCACCGAACAACCACAACTTTCCCTGCTAGCTTTTACAGGGAAGTCTGAGAGCGAATCGTAGAAGTACACTTTGCATTTCCTTTGCCCATGGCAGGCATCAATTGGTTTTTCTCCCCGATGTAATTAAGTAGTAATGCATTTCTGCTCAGTAAGGTGATGATAAGGCACGTCACAACGAGTTCGCTTAGGAGTCCCCGATGTGGAGAAGTAATTACCACAAATTAGTTTATATGGTTTTGTAATGGTACTCATATTGTTTCTGCCCTCAGCTGAATTCAATTTTGGCTCCTTAATTGGTTCATCTATCTAGTTTAGGCTTTTCTTGGTTATGTGCTTTAATTTTCTCGCGCGTCACATGATTAGGTGAATTACAATTGTGGGTCTTTTGATGAGACCAAATGACGCACATGGGGTGAGAATTGGACATCAGTCAGTTCTTTGAGAACTTCTGAGGAGAGCTACACTTCCCGCAGGTTTCAAAGGCCGCCACATTCTCGATGACATTCGATGCAACCGCTACATCTGAGCTGAAGCATCAGCATTGATTAACAAAACTATTTCTCTGTTGCTTTTAGACAGTACAAACCCGTTAATGCGTGTACTGTTATAAAGCCAAGTTACTGCCATTCCACACCTACGCAGACCTCTTTCCGTATTTGGGTGAGAATGGTGATAATTCAAGTAGTACATATTATTACATATCTATAGAGGAGCTGGCATGTATCTAATGCAGTACACTTTCACAGCTATCCACACCAGAAACATCTGCATAACAAAGTTACTACTGAGGTCTGATCATCTGGACATGCTGTTCATATGTTCAAAATCAATTTAACTATAAGGCCCATCATGATGCATAGCAGCGGAAGGCAAATTAACCGCACTTCCTGTCCTAAAAAGAGACTAGGTCCAACGTCCAGTCACTCTTGTGTGATCAATTCATGCAAAATGTTGCCGTATGTGATCTACTATGTGATCGTTATCAGCCCTTGCAAGCCAGTGGTAAACCAGTGGCAGAACACAGATTGCACGAAGGACTAGGTGGCATAACATGAGTTCTAAATTTGAGGAGCAAGGTAATACCTACTCCATGGAATAAAACATGTCGCCTCGTTCTAGCAGATATTTAGCAAATTCACTCCGTGTTGTGGTTTGGAACTGGATTATTCTTGAATTAGACATTTTAATTATATAAGTTTTGATTCATACTGTACCACATACGGGACTATCTTTAAGGTTTCGAACTGCCTTTGTGGGAGTTGGGACAGGTGTGATATAAGTAACATATTGGGCCCATTATGGGTGAAATAACATGACATTACACATGTTGGCGTGTCAACATGGATACTTTTCGAGCGGGAACACTGGCACTCTTTTCTTCGCACTACTTTCTCTGACACGGACTACTTTCACACATGACACTTCTACTTACTTTAGTCTTCCCCGTGAACCTGTTCCTGCCAGTCGTTTCACCCACCCACCCTCCCGACTTTAATGGGGCAGGGGTTGAGGGCTGCTGGTTCTGAGCTAGTCCTTCCCTGTTTCCTTCTCACTCCTTTCTTGATGATAAACACTATCCTGACACTAAACAACATTTAACCAGTCTTATCTCTAATCACTAATCCATGTACGATACGATTTGACACTGATACGATGATATGATTTAACACACATCATGATACCATGTACCACAATACTTACTATCCATCTCATCATTCGAGACACAATATCGATATGTTCTCCAGACAAGATGCTCAACCTGCCTGCAGGTTATGTTCTCCATTAAACAATTTTTAATCCATTTACCTCTCTGTCTCCAGTTTGTTCCCGTGAGTAAATTATAATATTTCAGACTAACATAAGTGTACCTACCCATGCTAGTACCATCTGATTTGTCGTACTCGATATAACTTATCTGATCACATACAAAAGTGGAATGCAGGTGAGAAATACCTCATCATCATTTCATGTTCAAAACTACACGTCCTGGGTTTGATTTGTCAACCGCTCCTCTGTTGTATATACTGATAGAGCGTCTGAACAACTTATTACTCTTCCTGTACCTCCTGGGAATACACTTTCTATTACTAAGCCATTTAACAGTAGTTGCCCTTCTCCCCTTAAGCATATGATTACATAAACGGCATAGGTTTCCTGTGAAGCATGCAAGCAAGTTGGAGGGATTCACCTATATAGATTAATTATATTGTAACAGTTCTTCACTATTACACAAGCCAAATCATCGGAGTTGCAATGAAAGCTGTGTACTGGGACATGGGCATAGTTCAGGGAAGACAGATATTGGTATATTTATTGGAATATCACGTCTCTGGCAAGCGCTCAAATTATATATGTATATTATAGCCAGTTGCCTCTGACAGCGCACCTATGGTATTGCAAGTATGGCATATACCTTGGGTGGTACGTGACGGGAGTGCCACTTGAGCTGATATTATGGTAATGTTATCTCAAATTAATATTGAAATATTCCAATGTTTAATAAGTACTACTACATATTTTATGCATACAGAGTAGTATATATGGTCAGGTCTCATAAAGCTGTAACAAACGTGTTTTAATACCACAGGTTCGTTAATAATGTGGTTAGAAGGCTGGAATGAGCTTGTATGCATTTGACTGTCCTAGGGCTTTCTGGCGATACCAGCCTTACCAGTATCTCTACAATGTGATCTCGTAAAACTGTGGCCCATAAATGGTCATATTTCCATAGTTTTTGGACAATTTCTTGGCCAAAAGTAGGTTTAAATGTTTCCTTTTTAGATAACCCTGTAAGTAGGGCATTCATAACATATGTTCTTACCATTGACTATGTCTCTGCCATTATTAACCCTCAAATTTAAGAGTTCAAGTCGACTGCCTGGATAATAATCAGCATTTTTGTGTTGGGGAAGTTTTAGCATAACCGTCCATCTGCAATGGTTTATAGGGACATATTGGTGTAACCTATCAATAAATAACACTAACTGCACACATAACTTCATTGACATGGTTGGTGCATTCCATATTGAGTGATAACAATCTGATATTTTAATTAGCATCCATATAGGCATCTAAAACCTAGTTTGGTGCAGATATGACCATAACCGTCCATCTTACACTCACATATGTGCTGTGGCATGGATTGTAAGGATTAGTGAAGCATATTCCATATGGCTAACTACCATGAGTTAACCTTTATATTTGCCAAAGTTTAGATAACTATTCCTATTTCTCTGGATCTGGTAGCATTTTTATATTTCCCATAACCATCCGTCTCCCGCTCCAAAATCATAACCGTCCGTCTCCCAGCTAGTTTGTACTCTAATATGACCTAATATGGCAATCTATTTAACTTAGAAATTAACTGACTTCATATGTGTAATATTTTTCCTATCTGTACTATGACCATTGTACATTCTGGAATATACCTATGTGTATTTTTGGTATACATTACAGGTTATTTGCATAACCGTCCGTCTCCCCTTTTTAAATAATAAAAATATCTGTACTATGACCATTGTACATTCTGGAAAATACCTATCTGATGTAGACACTGTGTGTTATGGGCATAAGGAATGTTAAAACTAAATGTGTTTACTCAGTGTCCTTATAACTATTTACTATGAATTACTATAAATAAAATTCACCATAACCATCCATCTCCCACCGGTTTTTGCTCCCACAGCTAAAGTGTTGCAACAATATATTAAAGTTAAGTGATTTGTTTGTGCCTAAAACATAGTTTAACAGATTCCACCACTGATAGACACACAGTGTCCTCACTCAGTGTCCTTATAACTATTTACTATATATTACTGGAAATATGAATGCCCATAACCGTCCGTCTGCAATAATAAAATGGTTACCCCTAAAACATGCTTTACGCTACGAGAATAAAGTTTATATTTCTGAAAAGATCAAGATTATGGCATATAATTGAACGTTTTTTCTAAGGAAAAGATCCTATTCCATATTAATTGGAGCAACTAGTACATAGTTAAGTAGAAAAAACAGCATAGTTGTGGGTGGTACAGATAAGTTCAGTCCTTTGCCACAAAATAAAAATGTAAATGTAGGAAATACTTCTAACATATTTACATTGACAAATATGTTGAACATGTATATAAATCAAGAAAGCATGGGGTAACAGGTATTAACTAGGTATATCTATGCTTTATGTATATGGAAATATGTGCAGACGGACGGTTATGGTCAGTAAGGAAACTTATTGTTTAAATAGTCACAGAATGGTCAATTTTTAGAGTTAACTTGCCCAAATTCTGTCGCTACTGTACCAAGATGTAATGAATAGAGTCAGCTTAGAGCTGAAATGATATAAGGAATTCCTAGAATACCCCCTCAGAACTCTAAATGTTGCAGTTTGATGAGAATCGACAATATATATAATAGAGTGTAGAGCAGTGTATAGTAATATATAATAGTTATTGACCATTGGAATATTTCAATATTAATTTGAAATAACATTACTCTAACATCAGGTCAAGTAACGTCCCGCTTCAGTTGGAGCCTTGGGAATATGCTATACTTCCCATACCATATGCAATAGGCACGCCATTAAAGACAGCTGGTGGTTTTTCAGGCACAGGTTGAGTGTGACGCGATGAGATTAGAATAAGAAACTCCTGAACTACACACCATCTGAATATTCACCTGTAGAAGAGTACTCAATTGGTTGGCTCAGTGTGAGGATAATATGACTGAGCGGGATATCAGGTGAAGGTACTGGAGGCCGGGCCTCCCAGTGGGACAGCACTATGAAATTGCCAGGGATGCGCACTGCCACACGTCGGTAGCCGTCATGGTATGACCTTAGGTGTTGTCAGGACGTAAAAACCCCAACAACCATCTAACCAAGGACAAACCAGTTACATTTTGAACTAGAAAACTTGCATGCAACTAGAAGACAAGCGTGCGGTTGCAAACTTTGGTATGCGCGCACTGGGAATTCGCGCATGCTCGGCGTGAGCTGCTTCACGCGAGAAGACCTTGTGTTAACCCAGCGAAGCGCGGATGGACAACAACCGCTGGAAGCTCTCCAGCCGAAGACAGCTCCTCAGTTTCCGCACAAAACGATCTAATCACGACCGACGCTGCCTCAGTTCTTGGCCGCCGTCCCCAGGGCGCGTTCCATCGGCCGGTCTTCTTCCTTCCTCAGTCCACCCCCCTCCCCCACCTCACGATCCCGCCCTCTTCCCCGCCCCTGTCCCCGCCCCACTCCTTCCCCTCACCCCCCCATCCCCCATACAAACCCGGGCGCACCGCCCACAGACAGAGCCGGTGAAGGGCGACGAGCGACGATCACAACCGGAAGTGGCCGATTGGGGGCGCTCTTATCGCGTCGCGCCGGTTTGCCGGTGGTGCGCGCGCACCCTGCGCAGGCGACGACTCTCGACCGTGTTTGTGAACTGAGGCGTGATATCCCCACAGCGTGTGGTCGACAAACGGTGGCTGGTAAACAAGGCAACAACAAGGGAGTAAGCGGCTGGCGCAGTTCCAGGATAATGGCCATGTGCTCCATAGAGGGGAAGCGCAAAGGGATAGGGGGAGAGGGGAGCTGCAGGGTGGGGAGTGGGATTAGGGGGTGATGGAGAGGGGTGTGGAGTAGCACAGTGATACTTGAAGGCACCCTGGTGGGAAACTACAGGCTTAGGATCCTACCGAAACCACCCATACCTAGCGGTTCTGGTATGATTGATGATCTGTAATCAGGGGTGTATTGAGGATGGGACTGTCTGAGAAATGGATTTTCCCTACAAAGTAAGGTGACTAATGAAGCGTAGATAGTCCTCCGCAAAATGGGCCCCGCCGATAATAAGCTGTCAGGTTGTTTATTAGTGTCCAAATTTGGAGAGAAACATATGTAAAAACACCCCCCAGTAATGTCTCACTCGAGTGGTACTGGTATATAACTTAGATGGTTGTGATTTGCAGGCAGTATTACCGAATTATCAGATATCATTAAGAATTGTCATCGGGAAATTCACTGTAAATATGCCGCTGACACTATTTTGCCTTTCATTTTTATCCTAATACAGATTTGTCTTTATCTGAATACGATTCTTCGTAACAAATTCCATTAGCTGTTTTCCATCTGTATAATGATATAACTCCTATTCAAGTACAATGACAAATAATACATATAGGATATTCTCGACACAATAGCTAACCACACAATTGATATGTATCTAGTGTATATTAATGTGAAGCGGGGTTATTGCGTGAACACCATCGGACAATGCATGATGAGGAAATGAGCGAGCCTCAATACACTATTAAAGTGTCCTTCCTTGCAATCCCCATAATTTATATATTTCAACGTGCTTTCATATAGTTGGTTGTTGGACTTTACCTCCTGGTAATATCTGAGGTCATATCACAATTCGTACTGACTTGTGACAGTGCACACTCATCGCAACTTTATAGTGCTACCTCACTGGGAGACCAGACCGCCAGTAACACGACCTGATATCCCACTCAGTCACATTATCCTGACACTGAACCAACCAGTTATTGCCCTCTCCTCACAATGCCAAGCACCTCGGTAGGAAGCGACAAGTATAATTTGTTTAGTCAGGGGTTTGACTGTACCAGCGTTCGAACCCACGGCCTCGAATCCCATGATTTACCAAACCAATAGACGCCCAACTCTTTCAGCCATCCCGTCTGATTGCTTCCATATATACATCCATGTACTAAGTTGCCTTTGAATATGTTCCAATGTACTCTCAACCTATTCATTGTCAGTATCCTAATATAGGCCTATCTACTGACTTATATCACTTTTGAATAAACTACGCATTGTTATGTTCAAATATATAAGTTGATGTCAACACACTAAAAGTAGACATTATGAATGCGCATGCAACCAGGAATATGCATGGATCAAAACCTGAAAACTCTACATTTATGCCTACTCAATTTCCTCTTTAATATCGATAAATACTGTAATCCATAGACAGTGATTGTTTGTTTTGTGCTGTATCGCCCCAGAACAGAAAGTGAACATTCGGTATTGGTCTGTCTGTTTAACGACCCCCCCCCATACGAAAAGTAGACATTGGCTATTGGATGCATTCAGTGCTTAAACGTAACTGATTAAAATATCACATGTCAATCAGTGTAAATAAAGCACAAGAATGTAAGCCAAAATATCATAGAAATGTGTACATAAACACTGCATGTGAATAAATCACTGAAATATGTAGCAACATTTTTGTTGTTGGTACATTAGTCGTTTAAGCAGGGGAAATTTCAGTCGCAGACGATTGGTCTTCTTCATTCTACAGCTCCTCGCCGTATCCTAATAGTACCGAGTGCATGGCTAGGAAGCGACAAGTATTGATTTTTAAGTGATTGGTTTGTCTCGACCAGTGTTCAAACCCACAATCCCATGGTCTACCACCATTGGAGATGGACACTCTAACTCATTCGGCCATCCCGTCATTAATGAGCCTTTTTGACTGCCTTAGTTTGTATACCTAAAACATCAACATATATTGGATTGTTAGAATGTTAATACAACAGTCATGAATAATAGAGCGGCGTCCCCAGAAGCTCCATCAGGTATGTATATTACTGTTTTATGAACCGCCACCACATATATAGGAAATTTAATCCAGCATACCATCCATCTACGTTTATAGAATGAAAAACCGTACCACAAGGGCTACAAGTGAATAACAAAATGCGGCAGGGGAAGTAAGACCTTAACTCCAGTTGTATATTACATTAGTATAGGGTTTCCTAGAACATTTATTCAATCCCTCGTTTACAATATTGAATGGAACATGTCTTGAAGCCGCCCCATATTAAACAACATTTAGAGTTCCCTTTCAAAACAATGTGTATATGTTTCACCTTGCATCCTGATTCTATTCTTGCATGTATGTGACTCTGAATATATCTCAAGTAAAACATTTGATTTTGTTAAGGTTATCCGCAACTTGTACGCTTAGAAAAATATAACGTCCAAAAGAATGGTTGTGTATGTGTGGGCAGTCTTTACAGTTTTTCAGAAGCTTGAGTGAAAAGTGTATATATACTATTTACTATTTACAATATATCTACTTCATTAGGAGAGCAAAATCTTTCGAAAGGTGGGGATTTCAATTCCTGGTCAATTCAAACCAATACCTTACAAAATTGATACTTGTACCTACCTAGTCTAGCGTTAAAGGGATTGATTGATTGATTGATTGGTGGTTGCTTTACGCCGTGTCGGCAGCATAGGCCATATTCACGGCGAGAAATGTTAGTTTTTTGTTCAAACCATCGCTTTTACATGTAAAAGCAGACAATCAATTATGTGCCAATAGACACTAATTAAATTAGAAAGCTCACAATCATATATCTGTGGTCAAGGGAAACAAATTCCCATAGAAAAAGAAAAGTTTCATTAATAATTAATATAATCCATTTAGTAAACTATATAAGGTGGTACAGTCCAGCTGCCCTCAAAAAGGCTAAAATGTTTTCCTGTTTTACCTTAGTAAAAAGGTTAAAGGGATAAACAAATAAAGTGTGGGATGAAGAAATATAATTAAAACAACTACGAAGAGAGCAGGGATTTGGCCGGGAACATTTGGGTCCTCAAAGATCGGCTGGCTCGGTATACTATTCGGCCGTCAAGTCCGTGAGAAATAGGACCGGTTGTATGGTATTGAATCGTGGTGTCCTGGCTCTGACAGAGTGCCCTGGGTTCAGACAAGCCCCAACTGTCTTCCTTCCCAAACTTCCTGTACCACCCAACCACATCCGCTGACCACACCTACGCCTAGCCCAGTTTCGCTCTAACTGTCCACAAGGCGAGCACAAAGGCTGGTTGTGGTATGACTTTATTTTTAATTTAAGGTTGCCGGCAGTTGTATTTCCCCCATAATTATTGTGGGTGATGAGGCTAGACTGAGGGAAGGGGAATAGAGGAGGAGAGGGTGTGAGGGGGGGCGGGGCAGATGAAGGTGGTGGGTGAGGGATAGTAGGTTGGGGAGAAGGGTAGGGTAGAGAAAGAGAGGTGGAGGTGGAGAGTGGGGGAGGGTGGAAGATGTTGAGATTTGGAAGATGGATGCTGGAGAGTAGGAGGGCGGGAATAGTCTTAGGAGAGGGATTTGTTGGTGGAGAAAATTAAGGGAGGTGGATGAGGAGAGAGGAAGGGGTGGATTGGGAAGGAGGGTGGGCAATGTTGGAGGGTTGGGAGAGGGGGAGAGTTAAGCAGAAGGGGTGATGATGGGCCTGCGAGGTGTGGGGGGGGGGACGGTGGGAGATGTGGGTAGGGTAGGAGGGGGGGAGAGGGCAGCAGGCTGGGTTGGGGAATCATGGTGTTGCATGCTACTTGCTGTTTTATTTCAGCATGTATCTAATAGTGTCACAGAAAGCAGAGCCTCGGAGCGTGCCATGAGGGCAGTCGGACAGCGGGTCAGCCACAATAACACGCGCCACTGTCAAAGGTCACGACAGTAAATGGGCATCGTTTAAACATGGCAGGGCCAGGGCTATGCCCGCCTCAGAGTGCCGGCGGCCGGGAAGGTCGGCCGGGCGGCATGTAGGTGGCACCGGCCTGACCAAGCCCCGGGAAACACCGGAACTACGGGAACCACGAGAACCACCTGAACCATGGGAACCACTGGAACTACGGGAACCATTGGAACCACGGGAACCATGGGGAACCATGAGAAGCAGGGGACCCACGGGAACCACGGGAACCATTGGAACTACGGGAACCATGAGAAGCACGGGAACCATGGGAACCACGGGAACAATGAGAAGCACGGGAATCACGGGAACCACGAGAACCACGGACGTCATGGAAACAATTGGAAGCACGGAGACCACGGAAACCACGGACACCATGGAAACCACGGAATCCACAGAAACCAGCGGAACCACGGGAATGGCAGAAACCACTGGAACCACAGGAACCACGAGAACCACTGGAACCACGAGAACCACTGGAACCACGAGAACCACTGGAACCACGGGAACAACGGGAACCACAGGTACCGGGTTGGAAAATTCAAGTTGGAAACCACATATAGAAGAGGGAGATAATGTCGGTGTTTGTGTGCTATATGTGGAATATAGCCGACTTCTGCGAATGAACTGGCAGCATGTTATACCTGCATGAGTGTTATATTATAATAAAGGTATACTACAATGGGTGTCATGTCATAATGTTGATATCTGTTGCGATATAGCACGCTACATTAGATGCTTTTATGATAATCTAGATTGACATTTGGCAATTTTTATGAGTAGAGCGGTCGTCTGTAATTGAGTTAATGAATCACCGAGCAAAATACTCGAACAATTGTACTTTTTGAGGAAGTATACATTCATTAATCAGAAAGATAATTGAACCTGGATTCCCTGTTTATCAGTAATCATTTGTAAGCAGTGGTTGGCTCGATTATCAATCAAAAATGGGAACACTACTTTATGTATCCAATGAAACCCAGCAAATACAGCTCTGTCAGCTGTGACTCCATGTAATCTGGCACTTGCGCTATCTGACCAACACATCCACAGGATAGATTGTTGCTGTTCATTCTTATTTCGCTAACCTTATATCTGATAATCTCACCAATCTCACCGGTGGACAGTTTCTGCTCGAAAAAAACGTAGTCCGCTTAATTACTGGTGGAGGTTTGAATAATAGGGCCGGCCCTCGATACAATAAATAACTACATTGCATAATAGAACACATGATGTGTGGTGTGTGTTGAATGGGGCTATCATATTTAAGGCGTATCTACAAACTACTGCAATCAATATTTTGTTTGGTCGATATACACAATTTCACAGTAGTCGCTCGTTTTTGAAGTTCCATAGAATGATAGCTAGCTGCTGAAGACAATATCAGTCTACATGTACATATATTGTAAAGAACTGCATTGTCACATGGCTGTAAGACCAGTGCCATGGCGCTTGACAAAAGGCTTTATTCAATGAATAAACTATATTTACAACAACCACACAAATATTTGGATGGTTTCGAATTAGTGCCATTTTCTCAGATAAATATATATGGGACTGATATTTATAATCTACTGTACTTTAGGTTGAGGTACTTCTCTTTTAACGTAGCTGACACAGGGAATAAACATGCATTATTAATGTTGGTGTGCTTGTCAAAATTATGACCCACACAAGCTTCAGCAGTAACATGTTCGATTAACTTGACTTGACAACATCTTAATGCGTCATAAGAGCACCGGCATCTAACTTGGATAGTGTTTGTTTGTTGTTGTTTTACTTCCTAGCAACATCTAAGGTCATATCGGGAGGGGTACTGACTTGTGACAGTGCGCACTCATGGCGACACCATAGTGCTGCCCCACTGGGAGACCAGACCACCAGTACCATGACCTGATATCCCACTCAGTCACATTATCCTGACACTGTGCCAACCAGTCCTTGCCCTAGCCTAATAATGCCAAGCGCCATGGGTTCAGATCTCCCGATCTCCCACTTGGATAGTGTCGCAGTGGTGATGAAAATGGGAAATCTTGCGCCTAGAGTGGGAATATAACCCACACCTCTTGCTTGCATTCTGGGCCAGTGCGCTAACCATTAAACCTCCTAGGCTCCGTGATATCACCACCCTACCCACGCCTACCTATCTATGCGGCCCCTTGTCTGATATATCAGTGCAGATAGGCAATAATAGGTTCAAACATAGATAATTGGTTTGCTTGTGACACGTTTGAACTTGTGTCGGATTATCCAACTTTGACTGTTCCTCCTGTCTACGTGAGGGGATACTGAAACTGGCAGGTCACCTACATCCGGCATTGACCCCATTTCCTCCTTCCATAGTGACCCTAGTTAGGTGCAGCAGTTCATTAACACTGCCCGTGCGTCATGTTCACCGCACACGTTGTAACTGGTAGCAGTGTGTACACTTGTTAAATCGTTCAGACATGTGGAGGTACTACTTGCGATTACTTCCAGGCGGGGAGCTGGGGAGTAGGTAAATATCCGTCAGTCTTTGACGGAGTGGGTTACAGTGTAAACATGCTAAGTCCCTGCATCCCAAATATGGAGAAGGGTCCACAGCGACGAAAGAAGCAAAAACAGCTGACCACTGGGTCATATCGAGCATACCCTTGCAGGATGAGTTTCCCATTCAGTAAGTAGTGATATTGTGTGATTTAAACAGAAATTAATGTAGATCAATTTCAAATATACTTCAAACAATTTAATCTGTGCCAAAGATACATAAATATGTGATAATGTCTGAAGAATAAACTAGTCAAATAATATTTGACTACACTGCTAGCTCTGTGGAGTTCTAGCCTGGTCCCCTGGCATTCATTTGCTCAGGCAGAGGCACATGAGTTTTCATCTATTATCACTCAGTTTCCAACCTGGTCCCCTAGCCTTTGTACCGGAAACAAGTTCAAATGGGCTGAAACGAGTTCAACCCAGGCTGGTTGGGTCGCACCATGGCTAGTTGGGTCGCTCCGTATAGCGCTGAATATGCTTATGCAGATATGCGTCGCAACGACGCAGCAATATGTCAAATGCGTCGGAAAACGGAAATCTGATGTCCGTTAGATGTCGCAAAACCATCGGAAATTATCAATCCCAAAGTGGAGATTATATCGATGTTGTAAACAAATGAAGGGCTGTCTATCATTGCTTTATTGTCATTGTTACCTTCATAGGAGTTGACAACGCACCCAAATCAATCACGTTTTTTAAAATTATTTGAGCGGTTTATTGATATGTGATTTGTATTACTATGTATTAACAAAATAAGGCAATTAGCAATGAATGTCGTGCAATGATTTACATAATGATCCCTGAAGTCATTCTGGTATCAGATATATCCTTTGTGATTATGACGAGAATGAATGAATATCCAATAAAATGGTCAGCATTTATATTTGTATGAGATACTAAGCCATCAAATAGTTTCTAATTTCTCTATAGTGATTAACGCATACACGTTGCATTGATTTATTATTAGCACCGTAGTATATCACACTGTAAGAGTCAATTAAGTACAGAGGGGGAGGGAGACAAAGATATTGTTTTTGTTGAAATGCCTCGAGTGTGAAGTAAACGCTTAATCCATTCTCGACCATTGGATTCCAGCTCAAGATGCATTTTAACCAAATACGCTGCAATAAGCGAGAATCGATGACAGCCATTGCAAAGCATTAAATTCTCAATTGTAATCTTCACCTGAAAAGTGGATGAAAGGCATAATCTTGAACAGAAAAGAGTGCAGTGTATGGGTGGAACTGAGCACAGAAAGGGATAGCGATTCAGTAGGTTTGCTTAGGTAGAATATAATTGACATTGATCAAAGATGCATTATTGTGAAGAATTGAAATGAGTGGAATTAGACAAATAGAAACCTTAAGTTATTCCATAATCGATTTATGTATTTAGGCATTTTAATAGTTCCTGAAAATAAAGCATATTATTAGTATCTCGATTTTGGATTTGGATTTTCTTTCTTATTTTACGGATTTTTTAAATCAAGATAGCGCTTGTATTGATACTAGCCACAATATTGAAGACATATATGTCTGAATAGTAACGACCCCACGTCGGTGAAATATATGAATATATAAATATAGATACACATATATGCATATGTAAATATTTATGTATATGTAAATATATTTGCATATATAAATATAGATACATATATATGTATATATAAATAGCCTTTTGACTAGAGGTTAGTACAGACTAGAATAGAAAAGGGGTACCAGTAAGACATAGGGCATATCATATGTGGACGGAATGGGACACTTCGCCATATGATATGTAGCAAACTGAACTGTACGCCTGGGGACATGCCGGGAGTGTGCGTGATACTGGGGAGCTCTAGAACCCGAGCACCAGAGAGGGGAGCTACTCCAGTCAGAAAGGAGCATCAGCTCAGCGCGGAAAAAAGAAGAGAAAAAGTGCTCCAATAGAAAAATTGTTAAGATTCAAGACGTGCAAAATGCAAGACATTTATTTGTTATATTAAAAAGAATTGATGTTAAGTCAAAATAGATTTAAAAACATATATTGAATCTAATTAAAAAAAGAGGTTATGTTCATGCAAAATTATTTATCTTCTGGAACAGGAACAAAAATATATATACATTGTTCACATGCACCGTAGGAGCTATTTCTTTTTACATTATTCGAGTCTTGAAGGTGTTCAAAAGCCAAATTTTTTAAATTCGAGAAAGTAAATGCTTATTTGTGTTCATATCCATTTAGATTTTTTTGCATGGAGGAAATAACAAATAAACAAAACAATTACACAAAAATCCCACACACACCAATCAAAACATTCAAGCGATTGCTTGCGCTTGATTTCCCGCGTGCACACATCTGACGGAAGTGTGCGGTTAAATTGACTTGCGGGTGTGTCTGTACATCACCCGCTTGTGTGTATGACTTCTGACTCATAGTAATGTAGGCTGTTGGCTCACTCGGAAGCACTAGTCGATGCAGCTTTGGCGATAGTGTAAGTGTGGCCATACGTAGATATAGGTGGAGCGCGTCCCTAGATCGAGGTATGACCACACCTGTGTGGGCACCACCCACATCGACACCGGTGAGAGTCGTAATATACATATATATGTATAATAATATGTGGAGAGACAAAGACAGAAGAATATAATTATCATGTGCAGATGACTGGTGTAGCAAATATAGACTTATATACAATCCAGGTGCTGAAGAGGCTAACAATAGGCAGTTTGATGGAAGGGAGGAAGTTGGGGGTGGGGGGGTAATACCCAAGCTTATTGGTGGATGTGGGTTGTCGCCAGGACGTGGGTTTGTTGGGTTGAGTGGAGAATGGGAAGAGGGTTGGTTTACTACATGATGTGTAGTACATTATATGTAAGGCCGTCAGCATTATACAGACGGTTTTTATAATTATTTGTATATAGATAGATAGAGAGAAAAGGGTAGGACAGGAACTCAACGGAATGAAAACCAACCGAAGATATTTGCTATATATAGCCAACCACCAGTACAGGACCACTTACTGTACGATTACACGATCTTTATCTTTCTTTCGTCTGGAAGAGAAATGGAAACGAAAAACCGATGATAATTAGTTCGCAATTGAAATGAATGATATTTGTGTGGGTTTTGTTTTACTCATTTTTGTTGAGGATACTCAGTTGATGGCTTCCTTGCTGGCTGTGGGATAGATGTATCAGAGTTTGGTGTCAGACTCCAGGATAACCTGAAAGAGAGGGTCGGGGAACATTTGCAGTTTGTGAGAAGTGTTGATTTACTTTCCAGCTATGAATAGGTTTATAGTTAGGCAGACAACCGCTCGGCACACTGCAACGATTGCAGTTCAAATAAGCCTGAAATGCAATACAATGTAATTTAACTGCAGTGTGGATTATAATATATATATAATAGTTTTCCAACAACCTATATTTCTTGTGTATAATTGCACCCACATCTATTGGTGACGCCAGAGTAACATAGACAATCTGAAATTTATCTACTAACACACGTACATAGAGGAATTAAACAGACACACACGGACAGAAATGAACACTGTCAACGCACTTCTGAAAGCTAAGACCCAAACCATGTCAGATGAAATCTAGAATTAAATAAGCAATGATTGGAACTTAGTGGTATATATCATCTGAGCACAGACATACTCATACCCATACCACAGTGTAGACTCAACCATTCATAGCAAGAACCAAAATTGAAGAAAACAACGAAGACTGACTGCCACATGCTTTCCCTACCGGAATTGATCACACACATAGCACAAGAACACCATTGTACACACAAACACACGCTCCACACCCCACTTAGTCACGGACAGCTCAAGGCAAGGATAGTGAAAGAAAATAATGAACAAATCAAAACAAAACAAAAAATGTACAATAAGACAAAAAAAACACACTCGCACCAAACTGTCCAAACTCATTAAAGTGTATGCGGAGCATCCAAACATCTTCAACAACTCGAACTTGTCATAAACCTGACCATTAAGCCTAACTATGCCCGAGAGAGTTCCCCGGGCTCCGAGCAATGCGAGGTGGCCAAGTCTCAAACACGGCGCTAAGTGGCCGTGGCTGTGCTCGCCCCGCGGCTGCCTCTCGGCGGTTTGTGCCCCTTCCCCGGAAGACCGACTGTCAGCGAGCAGGTCCGAGCGACTCATTGGCTCGTCAATTGCTGCTCAACTGCTTGGGGGCCGCGTGCCTCAGTGGCCTCGTCGCCGCTGCGCATGCGCGGTGTCGGTCAGGCGGGTCACGTGGGCCGCACGGCCGCGTGTCGTGACGCCTGACTTTCTGACGGGCGGAGGCGCTGCGCCCGGCCGCTTCATACCGAGCTGCTCGCTAAGTGACCTCGTTCCACGGCTTGTCTTCGCACCCGCCTCCGGTGGACTGATGCTGAGTGGATTCGGAAGGTGGCTGAGTGGGTGGGAGGGGGTCGGGTGGAAGTCCGGGCTGCCGCGAACCTCAATCTGGCTTGACATGGAGTGAAAACACGGCTGATGTGTGCTAAATACCCCCACACTCCGACTTCCCGCAACTATCGCCACTACCACCACTGCGACCACTGTCACCACCACTACTACCACCACGGCCGGCACTGCAACCACTGCCACCCCCACTAACACCATCATTGAGACCGGGCGCGGTAGCAGAATCGGTAGAACGCAGACTTCCCAGGCCAGACATGATGAGTTTGGTTCCAGGTCGAGTCAAACCAATTACTTATAAAATTGATACTTCCTAGCCTGGCACTCAGCATTAATAGGATACGGCAAATGCTGGTTACCTCAGGGTCAGGATAATGTGACTAAGTGGGGTATCAGGTCAGCGACCTGATTTCTCATTGGGGCAGCACTATAAAATTGCTATGAGTACACACTGTCATAAGTTTGTACCCATCTTGATATACCCTTAGAAGTTGCCAGGACATTTACCTCCATCAACCAACCAATTAAACATCACTTCCCCCATGACCACCACTACCACTTATATCACACCCACTTACACCATTCATCTTGCCGCCTCCGGCTGCACCATCACCTACTCAGCCCCACTATCGACCGCCTGCTCCCTACCTTCAGTTCCTCTACCTGCATTTGGCACCACTTCACCCCATCCTCTCTGCCCCCGACTAAGTGGACGCGGTGAGACCGGGAGTGGCTCATCGTGGTGAAGGAGCAGTCGAGGGGGCAGCTTCTCTCCCCACACCCCCACCTCCCAAAGTCGCTCACCCCTCATTCCACCTCCAACCCCGCACAACTCTCACAATTTCAGAGTACATTCTATACAGTTAGACTCACTTGATTTTGGGAAGCACGGCACGGGTAATTAATAAGGAAGTTGGCGCGAAAGGGCGACTACAAAATAAATTTGAAAAAAAGACCCCAAAACACCTATCGATGTGCGAAATAGTGATAGCTCCTATCGTGACGTCAACGTGACGTCACGGGTGCCTTAGTTAGCCTATGACAGCGTGACATGAGGCGCCCTCTAGCAGCGTAACGGACGTTAATAAATCACTTACTTGGGACTACCCATGGAAATATAAATTATGCAACGTCACGAGCATTTACATGGCAGTCTTTTTCACCACTTCCAGCTGAGGCGGATCAGAGGGCTAAGTGATGCAAGCGATGAAACCTCCAAGATCAAAGCGCATGTTATTTTCCATAGATCCACCCAATACGGTTGGGTGTTTTAAGGCTTATACATAATGGCGATTCAGTAATACACAGTTTGGTATCTATCAATCTAATACTAAAGCAGTATTATCGCTGTGTCGTGCAGGAGAAGGTTGAGCCTGACATGGATCTTTTTTTCATAATAATTAATATTCAGGTTAAAATTCACGCATATGACCTTAATGACTGACCATACAGGGTGGCTGAATGAGTTCAGCGTCCGTCTCCCATTTTGATATATCGTGGGATTCGAAACCACAGGGTTGAACCCTGGTCAACTCAAACCAATAACTTAAATGTTGATACGTATCGCTTCCTAGACAGGCGCTCAGCATTATTGGGATAGGGCCAACCAAGACTGGTTGACTCAATGTCAGGAGAATGTGACTGGGTGTGATATTAGTTCATGTTACTGCCACTGGAGCAGTACTATGAAATCACCATGAGTGTGCACTGTCACGAGTCAGTACCTGTCCTGATATGAACTTATACGTTGGCAGGACGTAAAACATTAAAAATATAATGTAATACATCGCATACTTACAATCATGTGCGCATAGAACGCCCTGCTTCTATTTGCCTCATATAACTCAGTATTCTGCTGTCTTTAACTTTAAGTATCTGCTTTCACCGCGTCCCGCTAGGGTGACTATTGCTGCAATCTCGGCCTGCGTGGTGGCGCAACTATCGCTGCCTGCCGGCACTGCCTATAACTGATACACTTAAACCCAGACGGTCCATTCTCTACTCGCCGTATCTGAGATCTGAGTTCCCTATTGTGGTATTATCCGCATCGGGCGTCTTCAATTAGCTCATTGAGGGACCAAGCACAATCTATTATTCTAGGTTGTGGGAGAAGTTGATTGGGAAGGCGAATATATACTGAATGCATGTGTTATCGTGCTCCCCACTGCATGCCGTCCTTTGTCACATATCAATCGAAGGTTCAGACCTCGTTACTCCCACCTCCCTGAGGCTGGGTTGCTGCCGGACCATTTAGGAAAAACAAGTTTAGGGAGGCTGAGTAAAGGAAATGAGGACATACATTATTAAACCAAGTGGCACAATATATTCTTCATTTACGTCTTCATTTTGAGCTGCTACTTTTGAATTGAAAAATATCATGAGACATGTACTTTAATAGACCTTATGGGTAAATTCAGGAGCAGTGTGTGGTCCCCATCTTGGAACCTTTCCCATTATCTTCAACAATCTGTCAATATAGATCAACACTGGACACTAGCACAATCGCCCCTCCCTCCAGTTAAGTCCTAGTTGATCAATTTATGCTCGAATTTAGACATAGTTGTCATCCACCCCTACTCTGAGTAGGGGTGGATTTTTGCTCACAACAAGGTACACAGAGCCACACAGTATGGAAAGTTCATAATGAAATAGGATTAGCACTGTGACCTCTGATGGCTCTAATTTGAACTAGCCTGCTGAACCTTCAATACATTCCAGAATGCACTAGGCTACCATGTCCCAGCTCTGATGCAAACTGAGAATGTTGATGAAAATTTCTGTTCAACGTAAGAATTGTGGTGCCGAAGGTTTGTTCTATCCTCCCTCTTCAGATATCTCAAACAATCTTTAATACAACATTATTCTAAAGTCGAGTAGCGAAAGAGGCCGTAGTCACTCTAATATACAAGTATGTATCTCAAAGCCAGGACACAGTTTAAATCGATGGATATCTGAACTATACTATATTGCAGTGCGATAGTATCTATTTCGAGTGATTGCCTGACAAGTTTTTCTTGATACATGAATGTGACTTTAATCGCATAAGATTGTGATGCTTTTATTTTGTTATCCTTTTGGATAATACACATTGGCTTATTGGTTATTCAATGGGACAAATCGGAGGCTTTGTGACAGCGGAAAGCATCAACTGGTTCATTTACCTACTCTACCAGAGGCGCAGGCCGAATCGGTAGAGCGCAGCCTTCGCGTTCGGGAGATCGGGAATGTGGTTCCCGGTCGAGTCAAACCAATGACTTAAAACATTAATACTAGTCGCTTCCTGGCACTCGGCACTAGGATAGAGAAAGGACTGGTTGGTTCAGTGTCAGGATAATGTGACTGAGCGGGATATCGGTTCATGGTTACACTGGCCCGATTTCCCAGTTTGGCAGCACTATAAAGTTGCCATAAGTGAAAACTGTTGCAAGTCGGTACCCATCCTGATATGACCTTAGATCTTGCCAGGAAGTTAAACTCCAATGACAGACCATTTACTTCATCTGTCTCCCTGGGTCACGGCTGATGGTGTTGGAGGCAGACCCGACAGCTAGGATTCTATTGCGGCGGCGAGGAGTTGATTGCCCTGGGTGAACCAACACGGCTAGGCACTATGGGTTTGGGTTAGGGGACGTGACAGTGCATATTGGTTTGGGTGAGTGGAAGCTGTTTCCTGTGGTTACTGTGCACACAACTTCCCAAATCCGCCTCGCATTGTGAGGGACAATACATCTCATTGGCTGACTACAAAACCAGAAAACCCACTTCCTGATATCACCTTCCATGTAGTTAGGACGTAAAACCCAAACAAACAGCACACCGAAAACCATCGAGGTCTGGTTTAATATGCTCCTAGAAGGATGTATTCTTTAAGCTGGGTAAGTTGTGCACGCTTTAATAACTGGTGAATTTAATATTAGTATTCTCCCCCCTTTTATGTGTTGCTGTTCCTCTGGTATTTCCAGTTAACCACCTACAATTACACCAACATTCCAAAGAGAAATGTAATATTTTGAAACAAATGCACTGGGATTGGTCCCACTACTCCACCTTTCAGAGCTGGCCCAATGTGTTAGCAACTACCTCACCCCAACAGTAAAACTCATATTGCTGTCCGGTGACCATCATCAATAAACAAGAAGCTGCAAATAAAAACTTCACGTAACTAACCATGATCGGGTAACACTGAACTATTCCTAGCAAGCTGACATTATATACCACTTGTGTGATTCGAACTGGCCAGACTCTACGTTCAAACTTGGTACACCTCTAGCAAATGAATACAGAAGATAACTGCTTGTAAAATATTCCGATAAAACACAGTGGTGGGGAATGTGAAATGGGATTACAAATGGTCTATCAAGGTAATGATGTATAGGGCCAGTTGCATGAATGTAATTATGTAGTGCTGGTGACCCTTTACTTGTATAAATAGTCATTGTGTATTCTATAGATAAGGTGAGAGGGGCACTACTGTTAGTGTGGAAGGAGCTCAAGAGCTCTACTCACAAACCCCTCCCCCCAACTGTTAGTCATGGATCACCACACACACATACACAACAGGGCAGGTGAGGCCAAAGCAGCCACAAGGCATGGTGGTGGTGGGTATGTCACAGTTGCCATGGTGACACAATAATGCTTACTGTTCATTGGTGGACCTAGTAATGCTTGTTGTTCATTGGAGAGCATGGTCAGGTGGTATGCCATGTCAGGTCCATAAACCCCTATATAATAATAAACCTGAGGGTACAAGCTCTCACTTACTTTACTTTCACTCTTTACTCTGCCTTTCCTATACTTGCCTGCATTGATATCCTAATAGCCTGCCTATACCAAGTACTGCTGCCAGACGACGACTTTACATGCTGCCTACATTCTAAATAGGCCTACCATGAAAATACTTGCATTGATCCAATTAATTATGGATGTAGTCTTATGACACTACTTTTGCCATATTACTGTGAAACTTGTGGATAACTATCATAATGCCATTACGTTATATACTGCAAATTTGGTATTCAAGAGTTGTTCCATGCCGTACTCAATTATAACATTTTCGTTTCAATAATCCTGAATAACAAAATATCTAAAAGACCAGTGCTTTTGGGATTGATAGAAATAACTTATTCAGCAGAATAAACATAATTGCAACAAAGAAATCAATGACATAAAGTTCTATGCTTTTCGCAATAATAGGATAGTTCAAAGATCACTGCCAGTGGAATGAGGAAGACCTATTGTCTGCAAATTGAAATTTCCGCTGCTTATTTCATGTATGCAAAACACAATTTTCTAAGCTGTCCTTGAATTATCACCAGCCAAAATATGATGTCAACAAAACCGAATTAGGGGATGTCGTTTTTATTAGGTTTTTTTCTCAATGGACCAGCAACTTTTATTGTTTTCCATTTCCGGAAGCAAACATGTTTGCGCATGCGTCGCCATGAAGGTAAACAAATGCACCAACACCCCCAAATAAAGTTAATGTAGATCACTGACGCCAAGCTAATCAATTTGACCTCATATTAAGAGGCGCTTCGCACTTCAATTATTCAGGCCGTTCCACCACTGTTTATTTATTCATCTCGATCAACAGCATCACAAAGAAGCGACTTTGAATGTAAATCATCGCCAGTTTTACAAGCCTCGGTGACATCGCCCAACTCAGTATTGATCTGCTTCTCGCTAACGTGGTACAAAGGGCAGGGTTACGTCCTGGCAATGTGTTAGCCAATATTGTCTGCTCTTTCATTAGCATCCACATAGCGGAAGTAACTTTATCACATAACCGCGATGATTGCGTCATTACCATTTATATAATGTAATCCATTCATCTCCATTTAGTAGCCTAGGTATCCATTTTGTCAGTCAGACTTTAAAAGCCTGCGATGCACTTCACGCATATTCCGATGGAATTGAATCTTTTGACATTTTCTGAGATGAATACATCGGATCGATTGTTATTATCTACATGACTTCAGCTTTGAGTAACTTTTATTTTAAATAGTTAACTTTGGAGATATTTAGAGTGAAAACATGCTAAGATAATGTTGGGAAGTGCGCCAAAACCATGAGATCAAATAGTTTCAGCAGAAATATGTTCTATTCAATTGGCTTAGTATCCCATTATAAGCAGACCAAATGCTTAAAGGGACCAGATATAGGTCACTGAGACAGTACCCATACTCCGACAAATGCTCCCCAAGCATCCATTTGAAGGTTTTCAGTTTATGCAACTGCATATCTGGGGTGAGCATCTTGAGACTGGTTGCTTCTGTTCTGTTGTATTTAGTCCAGCAGCACTGACACTTTTAGACAACCATATAGAGAAGAAAATGTTAGAAATTGCAATCAAAATGATAAATATAAAGTTCAAATGCTTATTTATCATAACCACCTACTTTTTGTGTGAATAATTGATTAACTCATGTAGATAAATAGACTTTACAAGTTGAATTGAGAGCTTTCTGTGGCTGCCATCTTGGTGGTTGCCATGGCTTCCCCTGTGTGTGGGGAACCCCTCTAGGTCATGTGATGAGGGAATCCCACCTATGATGTAATTCCTACATTACATACCTCAACTCTCCTCCCACATGAACAAACTAAGCAAAGGCATGTTTGGAGAGCTTTTGCTGCTGGATTCGTTTGTATCTGGGTGAGGTATAGCCGGCGACTTTAATAAATGCACCGATATCTAAGTTGGACACGTAGAATCAAATCTAGATAATTGTCTTGGGTTTTGAAAATTTGATGTTTTCATCAGACTATGCAGCTTTAATAGGCCTTCTCATCAAGAGCCGTTGTCTAGTATGTTCCTGAGAAGGGCAGCTCAGCGACATATTCTCGATGTCCATATAGCAGACATCAGAGTTGTCAATGTGTTATTCATCCTGTGTGATTTCAGTCTGGCCCCCTGATCTAACCACTTAAACTGCGCTTATTCCGTTGGCAGAAACATGTTCCTCACTTCTGTGGGTGGACCTTATGCTCTGCATAACAGATGAAGACTGAAATAAGGCCTCAAGGATGTATTCCAATTAAATTGTTTATTTATTGGCACTTTACATCCTAGCTGACGTCTAAGATGCACATAGTGCATATGCCTGCGTCAAATAAATAACTTAGACTATGCGCTGCTATCTAGCCTGATTCATATTCGCTATGAATAGGATCGGGTAAGGACAGGTCAGTGTCAGGATAATGTGGCTGAGTGGAATATTGTGTTATGTTGCCCACATCCTGATCTCCCAGAGGAGACAGCACCATAAGTTCGCTATAGGTGTACACCCATGTACCAATCCTGATATCAAATTTGATATCGCTAGAATATAAAACCAAACCAACAACAATGCCATAAGATAAATACCTACTACATAATCTGACATTCCTTTGGAAGGTTTGGTCTCGATCTCCATTGAACGTGATACGAATACAACCGGGCACTGCTTGGAGATGATATTAGACTAATATTCAAATTCAGTGAAACCAGTTTCCCTCCACCTCTTCTGCAGGCAATTTCTGGGGAAATTGATTATATTTTTAGTCCAGTTGCCTGACAGCTGATGACAGCACACTTAATGCTGGGCCAGCTAATGATGTCAACATGCCCGCAATCCATGGATATCTAATTATTGTCAAGGTTGAGATCACCACTTATTTAAATGTGAGTCCTAGTGAGAGCTCTCTCTAGAAAGATTTTAGCAATGGTGATCAAATTTGGGAGAAAATGACTTCGGAATGATATGTATGCATCGAGAGTGGGTGAGTCTTTAACAAAGCGGAATATCATGCCTAGAGAGGAATTTCAACTCACACTTGAGCCAGTGTGGGGCTGGAGTCATAAGTATTAGTATAATTATATAGACTTCCTGGGGAAATATGCATACCCATGTATATTTGTCTATCTTGCATTTCACATGGTAAGGTATGTACTCTTTGGCTCCTGGAACTGGAAGTGCATATTGGCAGAGAGTGAATGCCATTGACAGCAGATATAAATAGCTGCCCAGCATAGCTTTACCTCAATACACTATTCCTAATTCACTATGACTAATACTAATCTCAAAATAGTGTTCAATAAATTCCCTACCATTCAATGCCTTTTGACCATCTCTTGGCATATTCAGCGGAAAGATAACTGTGTTAAGGCCATGAAAGAACCAGGACAATAAGGAGTTAGTGCAAATAGATGATACTTTAATTGTGAGTCCCCATACAAAACCCACACCTGGTCTCCGCAACAAGATCATGGCCAATGGTAGTTATCTCCAACTGCTTCATCCTGTTGTTGAAGATGTTATACTGCCTATCATGGATAAGCCTGAATAGGCTTGGTTTCACCATTAGACAGTTTGTCGATAGAAAGCCCGAGCCTACACTTTTACTGACCCAAGGGATTTTTAACCTCCCACAGCACATAGACATGGTATGAGAGCAACTGGCCTTTGATGACGCTGTAAGTTATACACAGCGGTGGAAATCCAAATTGGCAGAGATGGGGGCATGGGGAATCGAACCACTGACCTTCAGATTAGGAGTCCGACCTAGAAAAATGTCAGACACTCTAACCACTCCGCCACAGAGAACACCACATAGGCTCATATCAGCCCTAAAAGCCGATGAAGGAAATTTGTTATAGTTAGGGCATGCGCACTGAACACGTCATCCCGGCGCCCTGGTCGCGGCCACATTTGGCGCATGCGCACTGCATTCAAAGCCTGTGGGCTGTAATCAACGGTGCGTCCACTCTGCACGCAGAGGCATTGTTGGCCCCGATCGGGCCTCTAACAATGCCCTTATCAGGCTATATGGGCACAATCTCCCCAACGGTAATTGGATGGGCAGCGTGCTGTAATGCTTTACAAACAGTGCTATCTTTGCTAATATTATTAATATGATTATAATATTTAACCTTCAACTGAATTTTTACATTACTTATGGCTCTATGCACATTATTATATTTGGCGTGTTTTGAATTATCTTGTCAGCTTACATAGTCTATTTTCAGTGCGGTCACTGGTGAGTGATTGTTCATCAGAAAGGTAGGCTGTGGGGAGTATCCTCTAATGCAAGGAAGTCCTCTCGCTCCATTTAGTAAAAAAGATATATAAGTTTGAATTGTGAGCAGAATTACCGTTTGGCTCACCCTGCGGAGGAGGCGGGAATGAGAGAATTCCCACTCCGCAGCAAATACCGTGCAGGTGAATATGGACATAGGACCATTAAGAGGGGTGCCATTATTTATATCTACATAACCAATTAAATAGTACATATAATTCTATAATCTACGAGCTATACTGTTCCTAATGAATAAACTATGCACAGTATATTATTAGTATTAGTCTGCTATGTTTATGTCAAAAATGCATTCTGAATCAGATATATATATATGTATGATATATACATCAGATATAGGCATCTGAGTTATGATGCATTATTTTGAAAGAAATAACGGATTAATATATCGTATATACTCGATTTGTCATGGTGATGACTGTTCAAAATATATGTAAATATATTTAGCAAGCAGCCATGCACATCAGTGCACTACTGAATATTTGCTGTCACCACCTATGGCGTGAATCTTAACTAAATGGCACGTCTCTTTCCTTTATAGATCGAATAAAGCTTATATATATACAGTATAACCCCGTTAAACCAAACTTGAAAGGACCCTAGAAATTTGTTTGGATTAACCGATCATTGGTTCAACCAGGCTGTCTTTTACTTTGACTTGGGTTTGGCAAAAACACGGGTGCATTATGAAGGTAATACTATACAATGTATGTGGACACTTTGCTTCTTTTATTTTAGGTATATAACCCTGTTAAACCAAGCCAAACGATCGGTTAATTCAAACTTGTATCGGCGGCCTGGCAAAATACTATCAATTATCATATAAACAAGTTTGTGGGATATCAGATGACCTTATAATCACATACAAGTTTGGTTTAACCATACCGGAGTGGCCTGGTGTCCGACAATTTTGTTTGGATTAACTGATAATTTGGATTAACCAACTTTGGTTTAACCCATTTTGTATATGATAAATGGTAGTATTTTGCACTACTGTTGAACAAAGTTTGATTAAGCGATCGTTTGGTTTAACCGAGCTTGGGTTAACGAGGTTATACTGTATACATATATATATATATATATTGGAGTAGCTGGTTCTTTCGTTCTCCCCTTTATGTCTGTTCCATTGAGTTCTTTAAAATGAAGAACCAGTTTTCATTTAACCCTCTGATGCCATGCTGAACATAGGCAACTTTGACTCTACTCGTGGAGGCATTATTTTGCCTGCATGTAATAGGCTATCTGCACTACATCAAGTGATTCTATTGGGACAAACACGATCAGCTATTGCATTATTACCCATTATTTACTAACCTGCAATGTATCTCCACCCATGCACTATTTCCTGAAACATTCTGGTAAATGCAGTGCTCTTGCACGCTGAGCCTCATTGTGCTGACAGCGATCAGTCTCATCATTGATGACGTCACTGATGGTTTCACCTCTGACTACCTAGATCTACCCGGCTAAGTGCTAACACTTAGTGGTCAACATGGCCACATCTGCCGAGTCAGCATTTTATGTTCCAACCAGTGGTTCACAACTGGTTCATCAAAGGCTGTGGTGTGTGATGTCCTGTCTGTGGGAAAGTGACTATAAAATACCCCTTGCTGCTTATGTGGCTACAACAGGTTTCCACTTAAGAAATATGTCAGAATTACCATATTTTGTACATCCAATAGCTGATGACATGAATGTGCGGTAGAGGCGTTGTTAGGTAAAGCAAGCTTCACTTTGTCTGGCAAGTCGGCTGAGCTGTTCTGAATACCATCCCTCCTGCGATGTCTTCTCGTAATAATGTAAATATTATACTACGCCATCACTACCAGGAGCCACCTCAAGGCAATGTAATGAGAAGCCGGGATGTTATCTATATTCAACTTTATTAAAATAGCTGGAGGAGGAAGAAATTGCATTAACAGAAAGATAATGCTACTTCAAAGGAGTGAGATTGTTTTATGTTTTAGTACACTGATTAAACAGATAAATCTTGAATCCTAGACAATTGTTCTTCCTAGTTCCACTATTCCTCGCCCTATGCTATTAATCCATTATGTCAGCCTGGCTAGTGACAAATGTATATTTTGCATTCATTGGCTTGACTCGACCTGGGTTCGAAAAGCATAACCTTCCAACAGGCCAACCGGGCGTTCACTTTATTGGGGTCATGAGGGACATATTTTAAATTCAAGAAATTCAACTTTTCTTACATCCTCTGGCAACCTAGTCGATAGTTTGACCTGCCACACACAGAAGGTTCAAGTACCGTATAATCTTATCGGTCCCATCCTGATATGACCTTACACGTTGCCAAGACGTAAAACTCAAACAAACAATGAACCATCTTATCAGTTTCTGGCGTATTCTACGGCAAAGGATGCTAGCGATAATATTGTATAGGTAGTTGTAGCAAACAGCTCGTGAAACTGGATACAGTATTGTGATACCTGATAGAAAAGCTTGTTTGTAGTGCTGATGAAGTAGGTGCAGGAGGAGCTTGTGTGGGATGGGTACGCGTTACTTGCCGGGCTCTTTCACACACAGAGGTATCGGCATCCTGACGCAGACTCAACACCACAAGCCGGTACCAGTCACCCAGGGACCCGCGGGTGGGAACACAGGAGACACTTACTGCACAGGTGGGGAACACAGTCTTGGAATGTCCCTAGGAAAAATGTTAAAGTTGCCTAGTGTGCTGGGGAACACAGTATTGGAATGTCCCTGGGAAAAATGTTAAAGTTGCCTAGTCCGATGCTTTTTACTTTCTATAAATATGTGAAATTAATAGGCCCTACATGACTTTGATCGCTATAAAGTATAATCTACCTAACATTAGCTTGAAGTAATCTTTATTTAAAATGGCTACCTTTTGAGATATTTGAAGTGCAGACATGGACAATTAATTGTGGCAAGCACGCCAAAATGCCAAGAACATAGGCTTCTGCAGCAACAGCTTCTCTTAAATTGCCTCAGTGTTCCATTATATGTGCTGACAAATGTTTAATAAGTGCACCCATATCTAACTTATATATACCGAATAACATCTAGATCATTGAACATTTTGAAAAGTTGATGTTTTCATCAGAATAAGCAGCTTCAATCTCTGTGAATGTGATGTTATCCTGATATTAATGAAGTGCATATAACGACAATAATTGATAGAACTGAATATATTATATTTATAGGCGATTGATTGTATGGACATTGATTTGGGTTGTGGTGGTTTTTCATCCTGGCAACATCTAAAGTAATATCAGGATCGGTACTGACTTCTGACTGTGTGCACACATGGCAAATTTACTCTGCTGTTCCACTGGGAAACCAGACCGCCAGCACCATGACCTGATTTCCCACTTAGACAAATTATGCTGTTACTGCGTTGATGTTATTGATACATTATTCCGACTACAGTTGAATAAGAATAAACTTGCGTTACTTTCTCTTCACGTTATTTTCTCTTCATTTTCTCTTCACTATAGGTATCTTATCCTTGGGTAATAATGTCAGCAAGTCAGGATAATAGCAGATGCTAAGTAACTGATGGCGTGTGACTGTTTATACCCTTTCTCACATCACCTGCTGAAATGAGTCTCACAACCTCCTTTATGAAAGCTGCAGAGTCCAAGGCTTTTAAGTGTTGCTTATTTTCTGAGATAATTATATTAGGCTGATCATTATAATCTACGTTACTTTAGTTTAAATGAATAACTTTTGAGATATTTGAAGTACAAACATGCAAATGTAATTTAAGCAAGCACGCAACAACTCTGATAGCATGGACTTCTGCAGTAACAGATTGTATAAAATTGACTCAGGGTTCCCTTCTATGTGGCCACAAATGCTTAATAAGGGTATCAGTATCTAATTTAGATATGAAAAATTAAATGTAGATAATTGTTTTGATTTTGAAATATTGACGCTTCATCGTACTTTGCAGCTTTAATATGGCGATTAGGTAAACCCAATAATCGCACGAGAAAATCCTGTGCTAATGAAGTAATGATGACTGGAAATAGGCAAGATTAGACGGTTGATAAGGACCGGAAATTTGCAGCAAAAGGCCAGCACTGATTGATTAAATAACAGTTCATCAGTGGCGTACATGTACTTATTTTCTGATACCAGACTGTGGAGCGGGACTTAGCTCAGGCAGTGGAGTGACTCCCTGCGAAGGTGTCGGTCATCCTACCGATTCTGCTCAGTGCACCCATTTACAGGTTGTTTTATTTGTCTGTTCCAACCAGTGGTCCAGAACTGGTGTATCATAAGCTGGGGTATGTGATGTCCAGTTTGTGGGAAACTATTTAAAAGAATCCTTACTGCTTATTGGAAAGAGTACCCTATGTGGTGGCAGCAGGTTTCCCCCAAAGAAATATTTCAGAAGTACCATATATTTGATTTCTGATAGCTGATGATGAAATTCAATGTGCTCTGGAGGCGTCATAAAATAAAACAAGATTTCCTTTTTTTATATCAGACTAGATGAGGCAAAGGTACACTCAAAACTCTGCACATGTAAATTTCATATATATGTAAGCGTTATTGATGGATCTGGCTGGCAATTGCACCGGGCAACGTAACTCATAGTGGGCAAACTAGATTATCTAAATCAGTTATCACTATCCCTAGGCAATGGCACTAGCTGCAACTCATTTATGCTCAGTTTCATGACAAGGCATCTGCTTTGCGGCCATGCGAAGTGCTTTGTTCTATTTTTGGCTACATTCTTTGATTAAGCACGTGAGTCAATTGGTCTTCCTCATTCAATTCCCCGTAGCCTTATCCTGGTAGTGCCAAACCACACGGTGGTATCAATTTTTCAGTCATTGCTTTTACCCAGCTGCTGTTCAAAACCCACTATTCAAACCTATGAGGGAAGTGGGTGTTCAAGTTATTTGGTTATCCCGTCTGACTGTTTGTCATATTTATTTTGTTATTCTCTGTGAACTATGCATACTTGTCCAGTATAGTAGCTCGTTATCATGGACGAGTCCCTGCTTACTGGGATAGCTATGACCCTAGACATCCATTACTTATTTTTCTTTGCATGTTGAGGGTTTACACCCTAGCCATATATATAGTTCCATCAGGATGGGAATCAACTAATGACAGTGCACAATCTATGCAACATTATAGTGCTGTCTAACTGGGACCATGTCCTGATTTCCAACTCAGTCACATTATCCCGAGACTGACCTACCAAGTATTTGCCCTATCCTAATAATGCCAAGTACGAGGTTATGGAGGGACACATGTCGATTTTTTAGGTCATCAATTTGCCTAGTATGGGTTTCAGATGCCCGACCATCCACACAAGAAGCCTGGCTCTTAGACCATATGCCCAATGATTGTTCCCTGCTGGCATGTTCCCTTGTTCTATGTTCACTTGTAACCTTGTGATGTGCCAGACAGGTCAATCCCATAGTTTGGACCCAGGGACTGTATGGCCTTGTGCATGGCACATCCTGACTGGGAACATGGAGAATGAACATGTTCATGGTCTGTGTGGCGTGTCACAAGGTCTGAATCAAACATGGAACAAGGGAACACATCACAAGGGAACAGTCTATGGATACACGGCCTTAACGATTCGGCCACCGGGTCCGGTTCCCATAATTGGTGGTGGAGGTGGGAGGGGGGCGGAGCGGTTCATTCACGGCGTACCCACAAGGGTGAGATCTGCTTGTTTGGCAGCAGACTGCTGGGTGCTGGCTCTGTCCACAGAGAGCCCTAGCTGCCAGCCGGCCGAGCTAGAGGAGCGTTCAATTGCATCGGGCATCGTGCCAATATGGACACAGCGCGAATGCTTATTATGGCCACTCAGAGCTTGTTTGACATGTGGTCCCCCCCGAGGTGTGTACGCCGGAAGGTAGGATATGTCTACCCCGGGCTGGGCGCGCCGATCCACATTACGAATGGCTGGAGTTGTCTCTATCACGTACCAGGCCAGCAAGCGGGAAGAGCTCTGGGTGGTTGTTTTTTTTTCTCGGAAAACTCCAGGAGTTTCACAAACTGAGAGGAGCGAAGATAAGGCAGTCTTTTCTCATGAAGCATGTGAGGTTTTTTTTGTGGACGTCTGCATTTGGCAACTAATAGAGGGTGGAAGGCGGTTTTCAACGCGGAATTTCATTAAACCTGATAGGGTAAAGTCCTATATTCTGAGAGTTTGGAATTTCTGCCAGTGCTTAGATAAATATATTAAAATTATCCATATAATCTAATTTACATTAATTATCTTGACATATGTTTTATGTTAAACAGCTTCAGACATATGGGTGTAGTCCCTTCTATGCAGGGACAAACGTCTAATAAATGCACCATTATCGAAATTTGATATTCAGAATGAAATCTAGATAAGCCTGTTGATTTCCACAGTTGATGTTTTCCTTGGACTAGGCATATTTACTCTATAGGTACGATGTTGACCAGATTCCCCCTGAATATGTTTCCGAGGTAGCATCTCTGCCTACGTACACCCTAACCCTGGATGCTTAGCCGAGTGAGTGCAGTGACATACACTCAGGCTGGACCCACCAGAAAAGGGTCGCGTGCATAAGTAGGTGAGAGCACGATGCTTCCGTACATAAGAATAAGTAACCCAATCATTTGGCTGGTTGCCAAGCAATGAAAACAGTGGCTGACTGTGTCTTGTTTGAACTTCTAAACACGGTACCCCTTTGTGTTCCCAATACCCTCAGAGCCAGAGCTTGTCAACTGGGGTAGTTCTATATATCTTCTAAAATATTGCTAATGTCTTCTCTGATTTTCTGCCTAACTCTCGTGTCTTGCTCGACCTTCGAAGCAAGGTACCTCACTGTGTTTCCAATAACAGCAGAGCTTGTCAAATGAGGTAGTTCTAAATATCTTTACAAATATTGCAAATATATTTGCTGATTTTCTGCGGAACTCTCTATTTAAATGAAATGTGGTGTTTTCTATAAACAATTTCAGTCATCAGACAATACATTTTGTTCAGTGGCGAGGCACTGGGCTTCTGCTTCATGGTATTTACTTGAGTGGAGATCTCCGTCAATGTATGGACATAGGATAGACCAGTCAATTGAAGAAGTGAGGTGACTTGATTGGTGAGGTAGCTGGAATAGTAAGTTGGTTCTCATTGACTAAAACCTGCCTTTAGGGCTAGTTCTCTTTGTTGAAAGTGTCTAACCGGGAACTTGCCAGATACGTGGATTCAGAATAGGATAGTTCCAACAGACTCGAATTGGAAATGCACAATGTAATAGGGATTCTTGAGAATTATCCAGAAGCATGTAGTATACGCCGCGTAACAGCAATGCAATCAGCATTGCGGGAATGAAGTATTTTCACCAAAAGGAAAATTAGAATATGATAATTGAATAATAAACACCAGTCTATCCGAATGCATATATAAATAAATATATGGACAGTGTTACTCGCTCAATAAATATAGCAAATCCTCCTGTGCGACTGACACTTGTTGACACTCATTGAAAGGGAGGTGGGCCACAGGTGGTGACACATGTCAAGCGTTACTGATTATAACAATGGTAATAACTATAATATATAATTAGAATATATAATGGGAACAATTCCCTTCGTAGTTTTGCACTCAGATAATGCGTTATACATTGCATATATATTTGTCTTACGTGCTGTATGTGCAAGTCTGCATCCATGGCCTGGTGTCAGTGTGGTGAATGGCTTAATGGCAATGGTGGGTGGTTAAATGTGCATGCTCGGAGCGTCAGATGGTGGGCTGGTTGCGGGGGTATTCATAGAGCACCAGGACCATCCTACGACTGGTATCGCGTATCAGTGCTATGACTGGCTCTTCCTGCTCCTCCGCCCATCACCCTCACCCCCTCCCATCCCTCACCGCCAACCTCTCCACCTACACTGGTGCCGCGGTGTTGTTGCGTTACATTAATGTGGTAGTGCTCTGGTTGCGTGATGGTTGCTGCAGTGCTGTAGTAGTTGAGCTGTTGTTGTGTGACTTCATCGACTGTTGTGCATGACTTGTAGACCTGGGATGTTGTACATGGTGCGTACTAGTACTTGTGTAATGTCTGTGCTGTTGTACTTATGATGGTAGGTGTCGGCTGTGCTGGTGTTATCTGACAGTAGTCGTTGGCGTCTCCTTGCAAAAGGAACATTGTCTTAAGGTCTCCTGTCCATGAGTCTATGGACCCAGTATACAATCTCTATGTGATTCGTCCTGATGCACACCCGTATACTTAGTAACCCATGCTGGGGCAAGCACATCCAGACCACGTGCCCAGAATAGAGGATGGTGTATGTTTCTATTAGGCTGTTATTTTACCTCGGGATATCATATGTTTGGGTATCATTTATAATTGTATCGAACCAGATGCTGATTTGTAAGCAGGACATTCATGTACCTCGGCGTTAGCTTTATGTTCCTGTCGGGAATATTATTAATACACACAAATAAGACGGGGGAAATATAGTCGTGACATCAATTTTCTTGACTGCCTTTTTCTCTTGCAACGCCCGTTGCAATTGCAGTTCAGTACACATCGGCATCGTTGTGTTCATAGGAAATGCTGGCTTGAGGAGGAACATGTTTGCCCCCCTTGGATAAGTTCACAATCTCACTCAGCAAGTTTCCTCTCGCTCACTCTCTACACTCTATCCTTCACCGTCCGTGTCCCACTGTACTGTCACTGTGCACAGGACATCCCTCGTCGTACTTAGCAAGATCAGGCGGACGGAGCGAGAGCTCTAAATATGCTAGGGCTTCCCTCGCTATCTCCATAGGTTGATTGCTTCCATGCTGTGTACACACTGTCTACATACATGCCTAGCCTGCCTGCACTGCTTACTCTCTATGTGAAGTCATGTATCACCTACTCTCTCCAATCGTTTGCGCGCCCCTCTCGAAATGTATGAGGGTATTCTTTGTTTAGACCCTAAACAAGATTGCAATCAGTACTGCCAATACATACACATCAATAACTAGTTCGGTCTCCTCAATGTTCGCCTCAAACGCGGTCAGATAACGCCTCAATTGTGCGGACAGAATGAGGAAACACTCCAAAATAAGCTCATGGAATTTAGCAACAGAAGGGTGAGACAAACTCTAAACGTCCCTGGTATAGGGTTTGATGCCTGATGGTTTCTGCAATGATGTAGGCTTTGAGATTCGACAATGCCATCAGGCAGAGGACGGGTATAATTCAGATCCATGCCTTATCAGGGCGATGAACCGTGTCATTCACTCATGGAATTCTAACTTCTTATATTAAACATATTAAGCAAGTCGGACTGAATTATATAGAATAATCCTAACTAAATTACCAAAATAGTTATTAATTTATATGTCGGATTTTATCAGCCTGAACACAGGAAGATGGGACTGGTATTGGTTTTTTTTGTTGTTTTTTGTTGTAAATATAGTTTATTCATTGAATAAAGTCTTTTGTCAGCACCGTGGCACTGGTCTTCCAGCCATGTGACAATACAGTTATTTACAATATATGCAGCTAGCCCAAATCAGCTGAACTAACAATATCAAACATTCAAAGGCTTACATATGGTATAGTTTGACAATTCACATACAAAAATAGCAGTTATATGTTGTATTCCTACACACTTGATACATACATGTGCATTGATTAGACCGTTACATTACGGAGTGGTTAGGTACATAGTTTTCCTTCATAGGTTTGTATGCCTACTATGTTGTGAATTGCAAAACTATCATGTTGTTGGAGTTAACATTTTGAGATGGAGTGAGTGTTAGTAGAATAGTTTGTTTATTCTGTTAGATAGAGTTTGGTTAGCTTATAGGGTTATGCTTAAAAGGTTAATACCTCAGGTGTGTTTTTTGACTACATGAAGTAGTTTGAGTAAGTCGGTTGTTAGTAATGATGGGATAAACAATGCTTGGAGGATTGTATGTTTCAGTCATTTAGTAGTCTAGTACAGACTTTATTAGTGTCTATGTTTGTACAAAGACCCCATAATACCAAGACAGCTCACTCAGCCAGTACTGTGTAATAAAAATGATCAAACCCACCACTTGGTGCGCTGGCCGTTCCCCCGGCTAAGCAGATGCCACAATATATGCACAAATGAATATATGAATGTGAAAGCTGTGTGACGATGGCGACGATGATGTGTGCCTGTTCATAGCAATCCGATATTGATGTGTATTCACGCTTACTCGCCTCATGCATGATATAACCGTATGTGTTTACATGTGAAACACCAACCAGCAGCTGTGTCAATCAAACCCACTACAAGATGGCACCGAAAAATTTACATCACATGGGAGAGATAGGGAGTGAGCCGTCCCAGTACCATAGGGCCCCCGGTCTAAAGCAATACTACCAGACTGATACACCTTTCCGAATTTGCTGGGCAAATAATTTGTACGGTGGATAACTTGGTTTGTTGGCAGCAGGCAAAGGAGCGCGTGGGGTGGTGGGAGGGGGCAGGGTGGCCAGAGGTGCTTATAATAGATAGCTAATTAAATATGGTGACCTCATCACTAGGCCTGTAGAAGGGCCTGATTGGCTTGGTGAAATCTTACCAGGTTCTTGAATTCTAGTTGGGTTTGTGCATGTCTAATTCTGACTGGGAGTTCATTCCATAATTTGCTGCCTTTGTAGATAGGGGCTCTTGTCAGTCTATTTGTGAGTGGTTTAGGAACTTTGAGGAGTGTAGCATCCCCCTGCCTGGTAACTCTGGTAGTATGGTCTATGTAGTTTTCATCCTGGTCGCTGGGAAATTCCAATGTATATCTCAAAACGTATATCTCAAAACGAATGTCTCAAAATGTATATCTCAAAATGTATATCTCAAAACTAATGCCATATCAGCGACACTTGAATAGTTCTAATCAGCATTATTCCGTAGTAAGAAGTGGTATTAATACACACTTCCGGTTCTCGCCTGGACAGAACAGGAAGGTCTGGGTAGAGTGAGTACAGGAATAATTGCTCCCCATAACAATTTACATGACCTGAAAGTACTGGTTCGGCACCCAGCCAAACACAAGTGGGCAGGGGTGTGTGTGTGTGGGGGGGGGGAGTATGGGGGTTGTGCGTGTGTGTGTGGGAGGGGGGGATGTGGGGAGGATCGTGTAGGCTTAAAGTAAAGATCGATGATACAGTAGCAGTGGTGTGTACGGCGCCTCCGGAGCTGTCTGACCTTGACATTGCCCTCAGCCACCCACCACCCAGCACCTGGAGAAAACTCGGGGACCTCAAAACAAAGCACCCGACCACAATAAGGGTGACACGTTTTTGGATTACCAAACCGATCAAATAGGTCCATTCTTAAACGCCTCATGCACGTGACAAATTGTTGATGGTATGTTTTGGGGGTTTTCTTTTGATGAAATGCGGTTGCTAGGCTCAATGCATTGGTGTTTCTATAGATCCTAGGTATCTAGGTCAGTTTGCACTCGTTTTGGCTGCTGGACGACACACTGTCACAGTGCAATCTAAATGGCTATGAGCAATCTTCATACAGACAAAGTGAAATAGCTCTAAAATCACACGACCTAGACACAAACCACTTGGAACACATATATAAAACATATTCAACAAATAGATTATATTAAATTTATAAGAGTAGGGTTCTGCATTTCTATTAATTTTGAATAAAATAGACGTTTTGCACTGCGCATAACGGCAAACTTAATGCATTGTCAATGGCCATGAGCAATCTTCATATGGAAAAAGTGAAATATCTCTAAAACCACACCACCTAGACACAAACCACTTGGTACACATATAGAAAACATATTCAGTAAACAGATCATATTAAATTGATATGGTTAGGGTTCTGCATTTCTACTAATTTTGAATATAATAACCGTTTTGCACTGCAAATACCGGCAAACTCAAGGGCAGTGTGCCTTCGTTCTGCAGCCAAGCTGCGCGCGTATACACAATGTTTATAAACATTGAAACATTGGAGGAATGTGTCATTTGGAAATCCCTGGTTTAATATACGACCGGAACCAGCCGACCGACTGGGCGTCGTATCGAGCCCGGCTGGTGTTGTGAAGTTTGAGTGACATCCGCCAGGTGGCGTGAGCAGAACGACGCGAGGATACTGGCGCTATGAGTAAGGAGGAGGAGTTGGGGGTGGGGGGGGGGGGTAGAGGAGGCGCGTGGCGTGGAGGTGAGGTAGCTTGGGGGAGGGGGTGGCGCTGAGCGTGCTTCTTGAGATATATGGAGGTTTGCGTTGCCTGTCCGACCCCCAAAGATACACCCCCGGCAGGGTGGGCCTGATTCCACTCGAATGCCCACACCAAGTCATCACCCAGGCCGTGATACATGACTTCCGCTTCCTGCAGCGTAAGGCCGCGTAGGTCCCGGATGTGTGTACGTGTAGCCTGAGCGGAAGTGAACGGGTAGCGGTGCCGGTTGGCGGGGATGGTGGCAGTGCCTACGGCTGGGGAGGGTGGCAATGCCAATGGCTGGGGAGGGTGGCAGTCCCGACGGCTGGGGAGGGTGGCAGTGCCGACGGCCAGGGAGGGTGGCATGACGACACCCGGGGAGGGTGGCAATACCTCTGGCCGGTGGTGGTGCCTCTGCCATTGGTGACAGATTAAACCATCAATATGGTAGTAGCCACAGGTGTTGTTGTGTTCTTCGTGTGTGGAAAAGTACCATTTACAAAATAAGCAAACTGTAATTGTGGTGTAGAGTGACAACAACAAACACTCTACCGATCACGACCAGACGGGATGGCCGAATGAGTTGAGTGTATGTCTCCCGCTTTGGTGGATCGTGCGATTGCAAGCCATGTGTTCGAATGCTGGTCGAGTCAAACCAATGACTTACACAATTGATATTTGTCGCTTCTTCGCTAGGCGCTCGGCAATGTTAGGATAGGGTAAGTGTCACTCAGTGTACAGATAATGTGACTGCATGGGATATCAGGACATGATGCTGACAACTTGGTCTCCCTGTGGGACAGTTCTACAAAGTCATCATGAGTGTGCACTTTTCAACTTGGTACCGATCCTGATTTGACGTTATCTGTTTCCAGGATGCAAACCTCCAACAACCAACTTCTAGAGAATACAATGCATTGTCCACGCTCATTCGTGCGTATGTCCCTCAATAAGGACCGAAGCTGCGAACTAGCTACCAGATATATGGTAGAATGTGGGTGGGGTGTTGGAAATATATGTACAACAGTGTAGCTGTTTTTTATTCATTGCATCATATTTGTCAGAACAATTACACTGATATATCCATTATAAATAAATGTATGGGAATAACCGTGTCATATTTGGTCATCAAGAAGAAAACATTTTAGCCTTTTTGAGGACAGCTGGACTGTACCACCTCATATAGTTTACTAAATAAATTCTATCAATTATTATTAAAACTTATCTTTTTCTATGGGAATTTGTTTCCCTTGACCACAAATATATGATTGTGAGCTTTGTAATTTAATGAGTGTCTATTGGCACATAATTGATTGTCTGCTTTTACATGTAAAAGCGATGGTTTGAACAAAAAACAAACATTTCTCACTGTGAATATGGCCTATGCTGCCGACACGGCATAAAGCAACCACCAATCAATCATCTTTGGTCAACATTGTTGTAATCTTGTAATCGCAAAGGTAGTTTAAATTATAGGTGAAAGAGGTGGCTAGGAGTACCATTATGCCCATTTTCCCCCATCTAAGCTGAAGCTGTGACCTGACATGATTGGTCGCAGGTGCAGTTCTTAGTGAGGGACCAGCGGAACTCTGAATAACCTTATTGCTTATTGACAGTTAGCAATTGGGATCATTGGATACATTTATAAAAAGAGGCATGATGCAGAGGTCATCGACTATCGTGCAATGAGGTCATATCATGTTTGCCAAACAGTTTTCTGTATATATATAAATAATATTACAGTATAACCCCGTTAAACCAAACTTGAAGGGACCCTAGAAATTTGTTTTGATTAACTGATAATTGGTTTAACCAAGCTTTGGCTTTGACTTTGATTTTGAGTAAGCGTTTATTGCACATGTAATATACTATGTATGTGGACACTTTGATTATTGTCTTTTTATGTCTGTACATTATAACCCTGTTAAACCAAGCTTGGCTAAACCAAACAATCGCTTAATCCAAACTCTTTTTCGGCGTGCCCGGCAAAATACTACCATTTATCATATACAAAAGTCAATGGGGTTTCAGATGACCTTATAACCCCATGAAAGTTTGGTTTAAACATACCGGAATAGCCTGGCGTTCGACAATTTTGTTTGGATTAACCGATAATTTGAATTAACCGACTTTAGTTTAACCAACTTTTTTATATGATAAATGGTATTTATTTGCACATCAAACCCCATTGCACATCCAATGTTGCCACACCTAGGGCCCCAAAGGAGGTTCTCTCCGACATAGTCCCGAATGAAAGCCGGTCCGTAAAGAAGCAGATTAATGAGCAAAAACACACAGGGGGACCATGTACCGACAATATAAGCTATGCCGGCGGGCGGGCGGTGAAAGCCGGGCGGGGGTCGGGCTGGCCGGAGGGGCGGGCGAACGGTCGGGAGGTCGGTCTGGCTGGCAGTGAGGGGCGGGCGGACGGGCGGGAGGGGAGGGGGGATGGGCCGGCTAGAGGGTGGCGGCAATGTGACAGAAGGCAGGCAGGACCACTTGGCCATACCAGTAGTGACCCTAACACTGTCATCGTCCGCTGATTGATGCTACCCCATATTAACCCTCGCAGATAGGATTCCAGGTGGTTCTTGTCGACTGGTGAGGATAGATTGATGCCACCGCAACGCCAGAGCACTGCGACCCACAGTCATCATACTATTTCCAGTTTCGGAATGCTATGCCATGTATACACATAAACACATATATGTATATATGGAGAGTTCAGGTGTAAAACCACGTAAAGGCCAATCCAAAAATCTCGTTTAAATCAAAGACTTTTACCCGAAAATAATTTTAATTCTCAGTAATTCCACTTTTCACATGACGCCATGGTTACAGAGCAATGGTGAAAACAGAAGGAATATAAACAATTAAATTGTTGACGGTCTGATTCCAATGTTCATCACCATTTTTGTATTGGCATTTACGTGGTTTTGCGCCTGAACTCTTCATATGTACAAACTGCGACATTGCGTCCCTATTGGGTGTAAAGATCCTGAATGTTGGTATGTTGTGATAGCTAGCCTGCTGGAGGCAGAGCATATATGGGGACAGTGGGCGGTGCCAATATTTGATCTAGGCACCATGCAGTAATAACCATGGTTACCATAGGGGGCAAAGTAATATGATTGTCTGGTTGGCCTGTGTTATCTTCTTGCTAATTTTAGATGAAGGGCGTTAGGAAGGTCATGGAAATGTGGATATATAGATATATATATATATATATAATATATTCACATTAGATTTCTGCCTGTATATTTATAATCGGCATGTGTATAAGAATGCATATATATATATATATATATATATATATATATATAGTTTTTAATTACTAGGGATGTGGGCATTTCAGTCCTCTTTTCTACCGCGATATGGCCAGTCGGGTGACATTGTGGGCAGTTTTCCCCAACTTTACTACACTTTTGTGACCCATTTCCAAGTCTTGAATATATTCAGCAATTAACCCTCAGCTGACTCGACCCGACTCGATCTTATCCTACTAGCTTTTCCTGACTCTACTTTGCCCAACTCTATTTTACCCTACTTGACTTTACCCTACCTCACTTTACCTGAACTCACTTTACCCAACCTCACTTTACCTGACCTCACTTTACCTGACCTCACTCTACCTGACCTCACTTTACCCAACCTCACTTTACCCAACCTCAAGTTACCCGCCCTCACTTTACCTGACCTCACTTTACCTGACCTCACTTTAGCCGATGTCACTTTACCCGACCTCACTTTACCCGACCTCCCTCTACCTGACCTTACTTTACCCGACCTCACTTTACCCTACCTCACTTTACCCGGCCTCACTTTACCTAACCTCACTTTACTTTGCACAACTCTACTTTGCTTGACCATACTATACCCGACTCTACTTTACTCCATTATAGTTCACCAGACTCTATTTTACCTGACTCTATTTACATTACCCAATTCTACTTTAACCAACTCTACTTTACCAGAATCTACTTTAGCCTACCTGACTTTAATATATTCATCAAATGACCCTCAACTGACCGATGCAACCGACTCGACTTTACTCAACTAGACCTTACCCGACTCGACTTTACCCGACTCTACTTTACCCGAGTCTACTTTGTCTGACTGTACTTTGCCTGATTCTACTTTGCCTGACTCTACTTTGTATGACTCTACTTTGCCATACCTTACCTTACTCAAGCTCACTTTACCCAATCTCACTTTACCCCACCTCACTTTACCCGACCTCACTTTACCCCACCTCACTTTACCCCACCTCACTTTATCCCACCTCACATTACCTGACCTCACTTTACCCGACCTCCCTCTATGGCACTTCACTTTACCAGACCTCACTCTCCCAGACCTCACTTTACCTGACCTCACTTGACCCAACCTAACTTTACCCAACCTGAATTCACCCGACCCAACTTTACCCAACTTGACTTAACTACAATTTGTGACACATTTCCCAGTCTTAAATATATTCATCAAATGACCCTCAACTGACCAATGCAGGCAACTCGACCCGACTCGACTTTACCTGACTCTACTTTGCCCAACTATACTTTACCAGCTTATACTTTACCCGCTTATACTTTACCCGACTCTACTTTACCCTACCTGATGTTACCCTACCTGACTTTACCCTACCTGTCTTTACCCTAGCTGACTTTACCATACCTCACTTTACCCGACCGCACTTTACCCGACCTTCCTTTACCCCACCCAATTTTACCCAACTTGACTTGACTACAATTTGTGACACATTTCCCAGTCTTGAATATATTCAGCAAATGACCCTCAAGTGAGCAATGCAGCTGACTCGACCCGACTCGATCTACTAGCCTTTACATGACTCTACTTTATCTGAGTCTTCTTTTCCCAACTCTACTTTGCCCGACTCTATGTTACCCTACCTGACTTTACCATGTCTGACTTTACCCTACCTCACTTTACCCAACCTCACTTTACCCGACCTCACTTTACCTGACCTCACTTTACACGATCTCACTTTACCTGACCTCACTTTACACAATCTCACTTTACCCGACCTCGCTTTACCTGACCTCGCTTTACACGACCTCACTTTACCTGACCTCACTTTACCCAACCTCACTTTACCCGACCTCACTTTACCTGACCTCACTTTACACGATCTCACTTTACCTGACCTCACTTTACACGATCTCACTTTACCCGACCTCGCTTTACCTGACCTCGCTTTACACGACCTCACTTTACCTGACCTCACTTTACCCAACCTCACTTTACTTTCCCTAACTCTACTTTGCTTAACCATACTATACCCAACTCTAATTTACCCGATTATAGTTCATCTGACTCTATTTTACCGACTCTACTTTACCCTACCCAACTTTACCCGACCTTACTTTACCTGACCTCACTTTTCCAGACCACACTTTACCAGACCTCACTTTACACAACCTCATTTTGTAAATAGGTCTGGCTTGAATAATGCTACAATTTCTGACACTTTTCCCAGTTTTGAATATATTAATCAACGTTGCTAATTTTATTCTAGTTACATAAGAATAGTCAGAGCAGGACACAGAACCTCTTCCATGACAGGAATACATGATCACAGTCTGGTGTTAGTGACCATCAAGTGATGAATACAGCCAGTGAATATCACTTCGCAAATATGTCTGGGTTGAAAAATACTACAATTTTGTGACACATTTCCCAGTTTTGAATATATTCATGAATGATGTTTTTTTGTGTTTTTTTCATTCTAGCTATACAAGGCCAGTCACAGACGGACCCAAAAGAACTCCCAGCAGGGGAATACATGATGGTAGAGTGTGGTATTAGTGACTCTCAACCGATGAATTCATCAATATTGCTATTTTTATTCTAGTTACACATGCACATTGGCAGCAGGAACAAAAAAATCTCTCACGAGGGAAACATTTATTGGCAGAGTCTAGTTTGAATGACCCTCAAGATGCATGACTTAGGAATGGAAACAAATCAATCATGTTCGGGAGAGGTTCGACTGGTGCTGCTGAGGAGGGAGGTCTGACTATTGAATTGTCATTGATCTGTTGTGTATTTTGAGGGAGCAGCCAGTGTGGTGCCGAATACAAAGTCGAAGCCAAAGCTCGGTTAAACCAATGATCGGTTAATCCAAACAAATGTCTAGGGTCCCTTCAAGTTTGGCTTAACGGGGTTATACTGTATGACGTGAATGTTAACTGGATGATCCATTCCAGATACATCATGGTGTGTCTCATTCTTTTACTTGAAGTCAATTGGTTGTTGGTTGGGTATTGGGGTTTTCCGTCCTTGCAACATCTAAGACAATAATGTGTGTCATATATTTCAGAATAGTTCCTTATCCTGTCATTGTAATTGTATACTGCAATTCACGCTGCTGTGAATATAATAATCTACATCCTCAAGCTTTCTTTAAAGCAAACACAAGAAGTTAAAAGATTTATTTAAATTTACAATATTATTGAAGCTAATCACGTCGAATCCTTTCGCAATCAATTCAACGACGCGATTTCATTGGGATTAATTTGGAATGCCAGTTAGAATGGGGGTTAAATCACTAGAATACCAATCCTGCAATTATAGTAGATTCTCTGAAGAACGATTATCAGCAAATAGTTCTCAACAAACATGAATTTATTTAAATTTACAGTATTATTGAAGTTAATCACATCAAATATATCTGTCATATAGTATTACATATCCTTTTGTCTAAACTGAAATCATATACTATAGTTCTTGTGCCGTCTCTGCTACAGCTCACACTTTCTGGAATCGGTTACCAACGAATATAGTAAAAGGAGTAGCTCTTGAAAATATTAAATATCTGTGTCTCAGTTTTGTGTGGGAAATGGAATTTCTTTATATTTGAACTATGTCACCCATGTTAACGTGTCATGTGATTTTCGTGAACAGCGCCCTAGAATAGGTCCTGCTAGCGGGCAGGTTGATTTAAATTCAATGCATTGTTCCTACAAGTTGTCTACCATTAATGTTGACATATTGGAAAAGTAAGCCTCTCCTCCCCATCCCCAGTAAACAAAACCCCTTCCCCAACCCCATAACTTTTACTGGAGCAATTGACCCGGAAGGTCAGCATCCAATGGCAAAACGCTTCCTTGTGTGTTATCTCCTTACCACCAGAAACAAGCCCAACCATTCTTACACTAAAACAAAAACACCAAGACAACCTCTTTAAAAAAATAAATGACAACTCCACAGCACAAACCAGACCCATCCCGATTAGATCTGCACACGCATGCCAAGAGTTTCCTTTGCATGGAGAATGCGGGTGTGATTGACAGACAGTTGGAATTGAATTGGTTGGTTGGGTTTGGGAGTTTTATGTCCTGCCAACATCTAGGGTCATATCACGACGGGTACCGATTTGTGACAGTACACACTTATTTGTGCTGCCCAACTGGGAGGCTCCCAGCACCTGGACTTGATATCCCACTCAGTCCCATTATCTTGACACTGAACCAACCAGTCCTTGCCCTATCCTAATAATGTGAAGCGTCTGGCTATGAATCGGCAAGTATCAAATTTGTATTCATTGGTTTGACTCAACCAGATTTCACCCCAGTAGGTTTGAATCCTCCGATCTACCAACACAGGAGACGGGCGGGCGCTCAACTCATACAGTCATCCCGTCTGGGACTTAGAGCGGAGGTATTCTACCCGATGCATGATTAAGTGTTGGAGTTATTGTAGATGGTTTATACACTGCACATGCGCTACTCCCCACTGCCTCGCCCATCCGGTCCGCATCCCCTAGGCTCATTTCTGTACCAACACCAAACACTGCCTCTTTTGACGACCTAGTCACCGAGTTAGCTAGCGTATGCATTATTAAACCTGCTCCCATACACATGCATTTGGCGTCTGCCCAAAAATTCCAGCCATACACTCATGTACATACACACCATACCAACTGTTCTCACTCCGAGGCTGCTATTGATGCACATTGTCAGGCAGAACATTTCCAGATCAACACACATACATATATATATATATATATATATGTATATATATCTATATATATATATATATATATATATATGGGTCAGGATCACAAAAAGAGGCCAATTGGGGAAAGTTGTCGGCATCGAGCATGGATGTCGGCATCGATCAGTATTATTATAATTTAGCATTGACAGAGGTGTTGGAAAGTCCTTAAATTTATCCTGAATGTAAAGGTTGAGAAAATACAACAACCTTATTTGTTTCGAGGATACTTTAATGTAAAACAAAGAAATGCATTAGACTTTAAGAATTGCGATGCCGACATCTGTTAAAGTTGTCGGTGTCGATCGCTATAATTATAGTTTAGCATTGACAGAGGTGTTGGAAAGTCCTTACATTTATCCTGAATGTAAAGGTCCAGAAAATACAACAACGTTATTTGTTTCTAGGATAATTTAATATGAAACAAAGAAGTGCACTACACTTTTAAGAATTGCGACACCGACATCTTCAATTGACCACTGATTGGCCCGTTTTCGTGAGGCTGACTCATATATATATATATATATATATATATATATTACACGCAGAGAAAGTTCAATCATTCCAGGACGCCACAAATAGAAAAATCATGATGTAGTTGAACCACATACATTATTGATCACATTGACAACATTGCACGTGGCAGAAACTAAAACGACAACAATAACATAAACATAAACAGTGGCAAAACGCCTCCTTGTGTGTTATCTCCTTACCACCAGAAACAAGCCCAACCATTCTTACACTAAGACAAACACACCAAGACAAACTCTTTAACAAAATAAATGACAACTCCACAGCACAAACCAGACCCAGTCCATTAGCCACGCGATTAACAACAAACATAAAGAATAAGAACGGTGACAAAACACGAAACTTTGACGGACTCCATCGCCTTCAGATCATCATCAAACATAAATAGATGTGGACGGTTGAATTACATGTACAAACACATTTATGTAGAACACATTTAGAACCCCTAGAAGTAATGAGATAATGCGTAGGTTTCAAGAGGAGGGAATACAACCACACCGCAGCCTCCCACCCTGCATACATACATATATGCACGTGCTCGGCGGGGCAGGTGGGGGTCTGGATGGAGAGGGGGACATACATTAATAATGACTTGACATTAAAGGCGGACACCAACACGTGTCCGATGGTTATTACTAGTGTCACTGAGCTGGTTCCCTACCTTCCGGTACCGCCGCTGTCCGACCCGCCGGCCCCGAGCACGGCGGTGGGCGACACGAGCAGGAAGAGGCATATGGCGCGCCAAAAATCCATCCTCATCGTAACGTCGTACAGCAAAGAGAGTTAGATGATGTCCGCAAAGTCAAGCGTCAGGCGAGGAAAACCCCGGGCGCACTCTGTCTGCTGTTGGGGTCCGGTACTGATGGGTGCGTTGTGTTGTGTAGACTGGATTTGCTCGGGAGATGTCGCTATGTGGGGTTTTCTTTCTTTTGTTGGTTCCCTTTGTGGTCTGTTTCGGTGGTTTCCGCAAGGCTCAGTGGATTTCCCCCCAATATGGCTTGGTATAGATGAGGCCTACCCACGTGTCGTTGTATACGTAGCGTGTGCGTAGGTGTGTCTGTGTGTGGGGGTTTTTGTCTGCGCGTGCAACTGGCAATTGAGTTTTGGAGTTGCTGCTGCCAGCTGTTGCAGTGATGACGGCGGGTGACTACTGGTTGAATGAGTGAGGCTTGCTACTCACTGGGAGGCAACTGGTATTGTACGGACGTGTACAGCGTGTACACAGCGGGGGAACAGGGCGGCCGGGGCCGGGGCCGGGGCTGGGGCTGGGGCTGGGGCTGGGGCTGGGGCTGGGGCTGGAGCTGGGGATGGGGCTGGGGCTGGGGCTGGGGTTGGGGCTGGGGCCGGGGCTAGGGCCGGGGGCCAGAGTAGGAGTAGGACCGTGGCGGGGACCGGGAAGGGGGACGGCAGCAGGCGGCAGTCGGCAGGCGGCAGGTGGTGGGCGGCAGGCGGCAGGTGCCGGGTTCTCTCTGTACGATCCTTCACCAACAACGGGGGGATACGACCACCAACAGCTCAGCAACCCGGGGTTACGTTGACGAATCGGACCGCTGTGTGAGTGCGACTTGTCACACTGACATACACGTCAGAGTGATGGTCCGAAATGCCGGATGACAGACGAGATCTCGCGTGATTTGACAAGTAGGGGTGGGTGTGTGTGTTGGTGGCAGCTCTCGGGGCTGCATTATTTACCCGGCAGACCCTGAGCACTCGCTGGCTGGTTCCTGGTACAGGGCCGTGATGCCCGGCGTTCCTCTCCCTCCCACGGAGGCTCGTACGGCGGGCGCCCAGCCACTCAGTTGCTCGGCGGGTGCGGGTACCAGAACGCAGCGCCACTCTGACACCGATGGCGGCCAGAAGACGAACTACTAGCGGGCGTTGTTGTGTGTGTGGCAGACACCGGGGTATCGGCGTGGAATTGCTGGACGAGAGGCCGAGTCGGGGGCGACAAATTCAGGCTGTGACAAGAGAAGCTTTCCGAGCACCTCCGAGGTATAGTATGATACAGTACATCGCGTTCTTTGTGGGTGTTTATTTGTGCGTCAGTTCTGTCAGTTCCCTGTTAAAATGTTTGGTATAATGCACATCGGCGCTTATGACACACACGCCTATAAATCCTGACAAATGATAAAACTTCACAGTATCCAACTTGGGATGCTTCACAACTAGACAAGTTCATGTCCAACAGGATGGTTGGTTGGTTGTTGAAGTTTTACGTCCTGGCAACTTATAATGCAATATCAGGACAGGAGGCGTGCCACATGAAGGTGCGCTACAAGTCACGCTGCGCGACGCTAACGGCAGTCGTCGCGCAGCAAACTTGGCCACGCTTTTCTCTGAGGAATTTACTTCCGGGCTGTGATAGTTTTACCAAGTTAAGGCAATACATATATTGCAACTTGAAAATCACTGTCATGAATATGGGTGGGTGGTGATTACAATTCAAAGCCTAAATCAATCCGAGGGTTTCGCATTCACCACTATTTATGTACATCGCTAGTGTATTTGATATGTTCTTCCTTCCCCAATATAACTTCGTGTTGTCTTGTGGGGTCGTGTTGACGGCTAACATAAGGCCAGTCATCAGGGAGCCAAAATACCAATTCCCCCCAGAGGGAACATGCACCGCTATCAACCAACATATGCGACGTCTCTATAGTGCGATTATCGACACCGTTACACAGCCAATATTGTCTGCCACAAGGCCATGGTGGTTTATTTATGGCCGCAGCTGCGCACCGGACCGTGCGCGGGTGCCATATACAGGCTCACCCGACCGTGAATTAAACGGGCAGGGTGTGTAGGTGACGACTGGTGTGGTGCCATAAGGTGAAGGCACTCGATTACTCACCTCAGCAGGTGTTGTACGCAGAAGTGCCGAGCCAAACAGGTGCCGGCCTGACGTCGTATAAGGCCGTCGACTTTTAGGCTGCTCCGCTCCTCTCCGCTGATACTGACTGAATCTTAGCCATTCACTGGGTGACTGAATGCCCCTTCGCTTTGTATTGTAATGGCGCTCACTTAAATTAACTCACATACTGGCCACCCACAACCTGTGTGTGTGTGTTGGCTGGTGATCTTGTGTTCAGTTTGCTCACCTGTGAGGGCTGTGTTTGTTCACTTGCTGCTCTGTGTTGCGGAGGTGATGCTTTGGTGGCTGAGAGGTGATGGAATCCCGGAACCGGATCTTGATGGTGTTTGTTGGGAGAGCGAAGGTGCGGGACACCGGGGATCCGGGTGAGGTGAGCCGCTCACAAAGCACTCACCCGGCCGTCACTCAGCACGGTACCAGCGGCGCCCGCCAGCTTAGAAGCGCCCTGTGCAGGTAGCAGTGCAAATATGTCATCCTTGTACAGCAACGGGGCACCGGCAAAGTCATCGCGTGATGTTGTTTTGTTATATGCTCGCTGCTTCAAGGTCAGTAGGAGAGGAGATTTTAGTCTTATTTCTTCGTTTTGTAGACCGACCGGCAAGGGCCACCTCGAACCGGAACGGGGGGGGGGGGTGGCGCGCAGGGTGGGTGGGTTGGTGGGTTGGTGGGTATTATTGTGCTCACTCAAGGGTGGCGGCGTGGTGGGTCCGGCAGCGTTATGTAACAGGTGTTGATCTGTTTGCGGACTGCATCGCGCCCCTTTAAATCCTCTCGGTCAGGCGTGATGCCGGTGTATAGTAAGGCGCAGTGCGGTGCCTTACGGTGGGGAACATCAGAGGCAAGCTCCGCGCGCTGCCCGCTCGCTGGTGGCTGGTAGGCAACGGTTACGGTAACCGCGGCGGCGGGGGCGGCGGCGGGGACGGGGGCGATGCAGGCTCGGGTCGGTGGCGCTGCTGGTACCCGTCCTATGTGGTGTCCCCGTGTCCGGTGCCTGGTCTATAATGTCGCCCCCGGCGCACGGGCGGGCGGGCGGGAGCACGGGTACCCTGTGTGTGCATGCGAAACAGAAGGCGGTATCGATCTGTCCCGGGGCGATGAGGTGGGCCAGACCGGGATGGGACGGAGTTGCGGGGGGTCGACGGGAGGTCGGGCGGGGTGGGTCTAAGGTTGTGGAGGTAGGCTTGGGGAGGTGCGTGTTATGAGACTATATACCTAGGTAACGTCCTAATCATTCACCTGACCTCTGACCCCTGTATCCGGCATGGGTGTTCATGAAATAGCGGATCCGTGCCCCTCAGCTCCTCGTTCGGGGCGATAGAGGGAGGTAATAATGGGCCGGTGAGGCGTTGAGGCGTGACAATAATGGTCATTGAACTGAACACTCAATGCCAGCACTCCGCACCCCTCATCTCTCCTACCTCACCCCTCACCCTGAGATACTGGCTCATTGCACTGCCATATTCTCATCTTTGTATGCCCTCCTCACTCAACACAATGTGTGGGCAGGTCATTCACTCTGCTGTACATCAACATGCAATCCGGCCGGGAACGATCTCCCCTTAGTAGTTAAATGCATGAAGTGGAAAGAAAAGAAAATATATAAATATATAAATTAGATATATTATTAAAAATACCTAGACCAAAGGGAAACACGTTAACAAGAAACTATCCTTGCGGAAACCACAAAATAAAAGCGACAACAGAACAGCATCAGATAATAATAAGACAACAACAAAGCAACTTATGTTGCATTCAGACAGACCAACTCTCTCTCTTTCATCCTGCCAGCGAATCCCCACAAACATCTTATCCCTTGTTTTACTGACCGATAAGACTTTAGACGCAAACTCCGAGAATGCGCTTCCCTAAAAAACCTACTGCCTACAACAGCGGCACTACTAAACTCCATTTTAGGACTCCTGAACTGGAAGTGTTACTACAAACCTAATGCATTTGGTTCAGCATATACTCAGCGTGAAATGTGCGTATTCTGGTTGTGGGAGGTGTGTGTGTGTCAGAGTTAGGCCCTCTTCATTTCCATCATCCCACTGACACACTGCAAAACTTGCGATAAGTCCCCCATAATTACATATTTCCAGCTGTGGCAGGGTCTTAATTGAGATGAATTCACATTAGATTATTGCCCACAGAACTAATTACTCAGATCCCCCAACAACGCATTGGTACATTCGCGCCAATTCCTTACCATGGGTCTTTATTACATAGTATAATTGCGCAATACATTGGTGAATACCAGAGAGCATTACCCCACTTTGCGATGAGTGTGCTCTAGTTTGGTGGGAGCCTTGCTAAATGGAACATGATGGTGGACATGCATAGTTAATGCGGGAAGCTGTATGCACGAAGTGTGGGTAGAAGGCCATGCACAACTCATATTGTGGTACTGGGGCCATATACATGTGTCGGGGTTAACGCTGCGAAGCTGGTTTTCAGCGGGTTTACTGGGTTAGCGGCCATAACTCTGTATGTATGTGTCGGCATTAGACAAACACCGCAAGTTTAAAGGCATCTAAGCTAACCCCAACCCATCTCAAGTTTAAAGTCGATGTAATGGTGCAGTCACACTACGACGCTTCTCGCCGGCGACCCGTCAATGTGTGTGATTTTGGGTGATAATTAGGGAAACGGAGACACACGCTGGGGGCGCGTTATGCGCGCGTCGGTACACGTCGGTACACTATTTTTGATGTTGATAGTCGGCGCAGAACGCCGGTGCGCGTTGCCAGTCGCCCAAGGTTTTAAGCATGTCAAAAAAAAACAACGACCGGCAGCGCGCACAAATATATGGGTACGGACGTTAGGAGGATGTTAGGCGGTCGTCGAGCTCCGTTGGACACGCCGGAATAACGTTATGGGAATGCTAGGCAGACGGCACGGGCGCGGGCGGGTCGTCTGCACACATTGCACCAAATCGTTGCTTTCTTGGTTTATGTCCTACCAACATCTAAGGTAATATGAGCGCGTCGCGCCAAACTTTCTTTTTTTGTCTTCCAACGCGTCGACACCCGTTGGCCGCGCGCAAATAATGTGCCGCGCTGACGCCAAACTTTTTCCCCAAACCGCCGAAAAGTTGGACGTTTCTGGACGTGCAAGATTTTATTTTCAACGCTGACGGGTCGCCGGGAGAAGCGTCGTAGTGTGACTGCACCATTAAGGACCGATTATGCCCAAATCTATTCAATGCAATCATATTTAACAGAATTACATAAGCAATAAGTGAAATTTAATCAAATTAACCCTAAAATCGAACCGTTATTAACGCTGCCGCCGCTTTGGCGGCGTTATGCATATTGTCAAATTGACGAATGTAAAGTAAACAATTTGCCGCATCGACGTCAACGTCGATATCCATACTGTCAAAATCAACAAAACATTACCGCCGCCGCATCGGCGGCAATGTATTATGCCCAAATCTATTCAATGCGATCATATTTGACAGATTTACATATGCAATAAGTAAAATTTAATCAAATTAACCCTAAAATCGAACCGTTATTAACGCTGCTGCCGCATTGGCGGCGTATTTCATATTGTCGAATCGACGAATGTAAAGTAAACAAATAGCAGTACTCGCCGGCTATAGGCTCACCACTAAGGCTGCTGGTTCCTGTGGCGGTGATATTGGCAAATAACGGCGCTCGCTGGGAACAGGCTCAGAGGGGCCCCCCAAGTTGCTAAAAAACTGAAACGTTAAGTAACCCCGCCGTGCTTTGGACTCATACATGCCCCGTGACACATCTGGAGCACCGGCGTTAGATAACCCGGGACTCGCCTTTAACACCGGAGCCGATAAAATGTTGCTCATACATATGCCCCCTGGTTACATTTCACTAAACTCAGTGTCATGGTTGACAATCCAAAGTCTCTACTCTGCAGCGGGGAGTAGCCCCCATATAGGCAACCTTACCATGGAAGGTGGTGGACGACAAGTATAGTGTATGCAAATAATATTCCGAAATTGTTGGCAATGTTTATTCAATATGCAGGAGATACAGATTGCTGGAGGGAGACAGACCCGCGGAAAATAGCGGGAGGATCAGGTGTCAATTCCACAAAGGGCTTAGAAACAATTTCTCCCTGGTAACCTATTTGGGTTATGTCCGTGCTATATTGTAATAATTTCCTTTTGACATACACCCCTCTTATATTAAGACACTGACCCTGATACATAATTAACTATCTGTCAGTATATATCAATATATATATATATATATGTAATGTATAAGCATCATGCGAGTACAAAGGCGCGGAAGGGAGTTATTAATATTTGTGTATATTTGTTACTGTTATTCGTTATATCATTTGGTGCTGAGTACCCCCTCCGACGTGACACCTGGCGCCACCACCGCCAACCTTCCTAACTACCGACGTTCAACACTGCATATACTTGCATATAAATGTTTGCTTGCATGGTCTAGATCGTCGATTTGACCCTACTTATATATTATCTCTTGAGGTTAATCCGCCACGTAAATAATGAGAGAAATCACGACTTGTTGATATCACATTAAGGAGTTTGCATGCATAGGGTAGACGTCTGAACGGTTGGTTCAGTTTTGAGTGGCATGCACTCAGTGGTAGCATCCTTCATTGGAGCATCACTATAAAGTGGATACCCTGATTTGGTAATTACGATTCTGTACAAAATCTGTTCTGATGTCAGATTTTGGTAGGATGCAGAAGCCTAAAGTGTTATCATTATTTAGCCATATATATGCATAGCTATGCATATGCATAGTTATTCATATGCATATATGTATTTGTCATATTTATTTGTCATCTGTAGCCAAAGATATCCGCATATGTCCGTAACAATAATGCATACACATATATGCATACATTTCTATATGCATGCATATGTGTGTGTACATTCTTGTTCATGATATTGCCTTCCGAATTTATTATAGAAATATGTATGATTTGCATTTATACAAATACACAAAAATCCTCCGATGCTACTGGCACTTCTCAACATCCGGTGGAGGTGAGGAGGGCTGCAGTTGGTGCCACCAGTACTGTGTTGGGTCTTATGGAGTATAACAATATGATAATAATCCCCTTATGTATCGGTATACTTGCATAATACGGTATACATCTCACACATACATTCGAATATAGTTGGCATATATAGTTATATCTACATATGTGTGCATGTGATAGGATTTGATAGTTGTTTGTGTGGATGGTTCAGCCTTGTTCCCATGGTTACTGTCAACCAGACCGACCTGTCCACATCTAAAACACCAGCCTATATTTCCCCTCAATAGTCGTGGTCGAAGGAATGATTGAGCGTGTGTTCAGTGGCAATCTAGCCCATATTTTCTTAGGCATGTTGCTAACTTATTTACCAGCAATCAACCCGCTAGAACTAGCTCCAAACCATTTGCATGGAAGACTCTCTCCACTCGTATTATTTTCAATCACATGGGAATTATATGCTACAGTCGAGATTGATCTGATGCACATCATAATTGATTCAGGTGAATAGTTTTATTATTTTTAAAACAATTTGAATCTAGCCCTTTAAATTGGTTTTGCTGCATATTCTCAACTGTTCACATACAGAACTCTGATTGTTGGACAAAAGCAGCACACGCAACTGGATGGTTTCACGCATGACTGAACGGCATCATGTCAGTGGACTATTATATTAATCACAATCTGTCCCTGTGCAACCATGCGTGGATCTCAGTATTTTTCCAACAACTGAACCCTGATGAAACCCAGAACGCTTCTTCCTGTACGATTCCGGGCATGACCTGTTTTATTGTTACCATGTGGCGTTCTCTGTGGCCAAGTGGTTAGAGTGTCTGACTTTTTTCTAGGTCAGACTCCTAATCTGAAGGTCGGTGGTTCGATTCCCCATGCCCCCAGCTCTGCCAATTTGGATTTCCACAGCTGTGTATAACTTACAGCGTCATCAAAGGCCGGTTGACCTCATACCATGTCTATGTGGTGTGGGAGGTTAAAATTCCCTTGGGTTGGTAAAAGTGTAGGCTCGGGCTTTCTATCGACCAGCAGTCGAATGAGGAAGACCAGTCATCTATGACTGAAATTTCCTCTGCTTAAACAACTAATGGACCAAAAAAAAAAAAAACCATTGTAAAATATCATAGAGGACAGTTTGACTAAACGCACATTTTCCGCGACCGGATGTGGTGGCCGAATTGTTAGTGCGCAGATGTCATGTGTAGATGGCCGGGAGTTTGAATACCGGTCGAGTCAAACTTATGACTTACAAAATGTATATCTATGACTACCTAGCCAGGCACTCGGCAATCCTAGGATAGAGCAAATATTGGATAGCTCAGTATAAGGATAATATGACTGAGGGATCATTGTGCCTGGTGGCCCAGTGGGGCAGAACTATTAAGTGGACATAAGTGTGCACTGTCATAAGTCGGTACCCATATGAACTGTCATAAGTCGGTACCTGATATGAACTTAGATGTTGCTAGGACGTAAAACTCAAACAAATAAACATTGTACACGTCTTTGTACACGGGTATGCACACTGCCAACGGCATACATTCTCCCCTTGTTATCATGGGATAATACTATCAGTAGTAAACTCTGTGGGTATTAATCTCTATCGGGAAATTGGATTCATAATTTGAATCGATGCGATTCAGTGCCATCGATTGGATAAGCATAAAAGCGTCAGTTTCATCCCAAACGCTAAAGTTAAGTAGAACTAAGCCGTGTTACTACACGGGTGAGTAACTGCGCTTGAACTCAGTGCACTTCAGTGTAACAATCTCCTCATTTTGTTGTCCTTTTCTTGTCAATTTGTAACCAATAAATTAGCTCGTCATTATTTAATCAGGGTTCCTGCATTAATACATGATTCGGTGTACCGAATTGCTAAATATAGGTAATATATATACAGTACAACCCCATTAAACCAAGCTCGGTTAAACCAAACGATCGGTTAATCCAAACTTTTGTTGGCGGCCTGGCAAAATACTACCATTTATCATATAAAAAAGTTGGTTAAACCAAAGTTAGTTAATGCAAACTATCGGTTAATCCAAGCATAATTGTCGGGGCCCAGGCCACTTCCGATATGGTTACACCAAAAATTCATGTGGTTATAAGGTCATCTGGTAATATTTTGCCGGGCGCCGAACAAATTTGGATTAATCGATCGTTTCGTTTAACTGAGTTAAGTGTAACTGGGTTAGACTGTATATACATAAAAAACAATAATCAAAGTGTCCACATACATTGTATATTTCATTCATTATGCACTTGCGTTTTTGCCAAAGCCAAGTCAAAGTCGAAGCCAAAACTCGGTTAAACCAATGATCGGTTAATCCAAACAAATTGCTAGGGTCCCTTCAAGTTTGGTTTAACGGGGTTGTACTGTATATGGAGTAGTCTCGCTGAATATGTCTACAGTTAAATTAACATGGTTCGATGTTTTTTTCAGTTTCTGGCATATTTCTGTTAGCTAGATGTGTTATTATTATATTGATCCTTAAAATCTGTTTCAATGTGGGTTGAAGGAACTGTTGAGTCTAAATGACTACCGTTGGAGAATTTTGAAATAAAACATGTTAAATTACATTAGCCATACCCATCGAAATGCTAAACATTCTCTGACACATTTGATTAAATTGACTTAATATCCCCTTCTCTGCAAAAACAAATATTTCATAAGTGCTTGCTTGACTAATCTGCCAACCGCAGCTGTCATGTAATTGGCTTAAGGCATGCATATACATTTCACAGTATTCTTCCCCAGGTGGATCATAAAGGGTCGTTTGTACACATGGATAAAACATATATAGCTACACACATATATATGTAATGCATGACCCATTATACCAGTATACAAATATGGAACGGACTTGTCCTAATTATTGATATTAATTGATATTACTGATTTTATTGATATTATTGATTGTTATATTCCGTTATACCCCTGTCACACTATGCCATAACGAGCAAATGTAAGCCTGATGTGATCACGTTTCGTCATTACGTTGACGTATGTTGGGTCACGTTATGATGACATCAGAATGATGTTAGACTGACAGTGAGCAACGTCACGTTACGTCGTGTTACATGGGCGCGCGACAACGTTTTGAACCTGTTCAAAACTTTCGACGTAACTCGAACGTAAGGGTTTACGTTCGCGGTATGTTCTGTACACATTCTGCGAACGTCAATGACGTTAAACAGACGTTAGTCAAATGCTGCTCACTACGTTCAACTGCGCTCCACTATGTTGACCCACATTAAACCCGGTGGAAACATCCACACAGCGTAATGGGAACGTCAAGAGAACGTCAGGAGAATGCCAGGAGAACGTACATTCAACGTAAGTTCAACATTTCACCACCATGTCATGACGTATGTAACGTCATGTAACATAGTTTTGGCGATGGAATAACGTTCATAACGTTCCGTGAGCGTAATGATGTTGTCCTCTCTCGTTGAATGATGGTATCACTATGCTTTACCGACGTTACGCTCTCGTCAACTACACTGCATCCATGTTCAACTTGTGCTCAAATTTGTATACTATGCCGAGAAGTTCAACTTTCTTCACGTTCTCCCTACACTGACGTCGTTAGGTCATAGTGTGACAGGGCCTTAAGACTCCACATTTGACCAGTCGCACCGCCAGTGGCCCATCTGGCCTCCAACGGGTGTCAACAAGCATCAGTCGCACCGGAGGATATATTTGTGCATTAGTTGATCAGTGACACAAAATTGGAATTATGGATAATTTGAAGAGCCAGCAATTCGCATTCGTCATTCCACTCCCAGTGTCCCGATCCTACCAATGTCAACTGTCAGGCTTGGTAGCAACACTTATCAATTTCTATGGTAGTTTGACTCACACAACCCTCGAACCAATGCTTTTGAATCCCATGAAATACCAATATGGGAGGCATGGAGGGGTAGGCTTAACTGATTCAGTCATTTCTTATGCTCAGTACGGAATTAAGTAAATTAAGGATATTTTGATCAACAAGCCGTTAGCACTAATTCAATTAAGGACAATTCTATCAACACGCCATTATCATGTACCATCTACAAAGGTTTGTGCAACGGCAGCAGTTTAAGTTGGAAGCTAAGCAGCTTACTGCGCTGGTACTACTTTACACCGATTAATTATGTAAAGGTCACCTGCAGAGATGCATGTGAGCAGCATCTCCAGTATGATGCTCTCATCTGAGGCTAGGCTCCGCTAATCAGTACATCGATCCGAAAGGTCAATGAGACCTGGCACGTTGCCACAGCGCCGGGTGTGGACGGAGTAGACTAAGCAGACCAGTGAATCGAGGTGTGGGCAGAGAGCGTGCATATAAACAGATGAGAGAGACAACTCCCGCGAAAATCGGTAACACAGGCTACAGTGGCGTTCCTGGCGGTTAGTGTTGAACAAGCTTTGAGTTTGCCATACGTGTAGTGCAAAACATTTGTTTTTATTCAAAATTAATAGAAATGCAGAAGCCTAACCTTATCGATTTAATATAATCTTGTTGGTAAACATGTTTTCTATGTGTATTCCAATCAGTTTGTTTCTAGGTGGTGTAGTTTTAGAGATATTTCACTTTTTCTGTAGGAAGATTGCACACGACCATTGATAATGCCTTGAGTTTGCCGTACGCGTAGTGAAAAACGTCAGTTTTATTCCAAATTAATAGAAATCCAGAACCCTAACCATATCAATTCAATATAATATTGTTGGTAAACATGTTTTCTATGTGTATTCCAATCAGTTTGTTTCTAGGTGGTGTAGTTTTAGAGATATTTCACTTTTTCTGGATGAAGATTGCTCACTGCCATTGAAAATGCCTTGAGGTTTGCCCATATGCTTAAGCTGTTCAACTACCACCACTTGGAGCGCCACAGTCGGCAGATGTTACATGCTCTAGTATGGGAGTTGTCCCTCTCATCTGTTTATATACACGCTCTCTGGTGTGGGGGTGTGTGAGGATGGGGGTCATTAGATGGGTTTCGGTGAATGGGGAGACTGGGGGGTGATGGGGGAGGGGCGGGTGGGGGCGGGGGGGTATGAGGGTTCGGGAATACAGGCTGGAGCACATTAATAGGAATGCAACGAAACAGGGCTAGGGTAGGAGGCTGAATAATTCAGACAGCGTCAGAAAGACAGAGAGACAGAGATACAGATATACAGATATAGAGACAATCAGAGAGTCAGAGAGATGGAGAGATGGAGTGAGGACAATATGGAATAAAGGAGAGATGGACAGAAGGAAATACAGAGAGACACATAAGTGAAGAGGTGGAGAGGCGATTGGCAGAGCGGTGGAGCGGCGGAGAGATTGAGAGTCGTAGGTATAGAACAATATGGGGCAAGAGCAAAGGAGCGACTAAGCTTCTATATTATTGAGTGGGTATTATTAAGGTAAGCCTTTGGGTGTTTCTATTTTGGAAGTCTGCCAGCTGGCTTTATTTGTGGTAAACAAACATGGATGTCTGTGTGAGATTATTGAGGAGAAAAGTACGTGGAGTGTCGACGGTACTTGTAAAAAATACGTATCACAGTAATGCAACGGAATTTGCGTATCTATCCAAATTGGAAATTACCAATGTATCAGGGGTATAGGGGTCAACGATCGTGAGGTATTTTCACTACCAACAACAACTTAATTAATTAATCAATAAACACTGTGATGAGTAAGTGAAATTTCAAATCATTTCTAAATGAGTCAGTTCTAAAAAGAACACTTATCTAATAAGTATGCAACTTGTCCTTACGTATAGTGACATAAAAGCGAAGCTCTAATCCCTGCCCAACTCACTGACGCCCAAACACCACAATAAATCAGCTTGAATTCAGCCCAAAGTCCGCCGCGCCCTAGCCCACTACTGCACTTCTCCTACCAGTATGTCACCCTCAAGAAGCATGTCTACACTGCAGCTACCACAACATAAGAGGCCCAAGCCCCCGCCAACCTATTCTCAACCCTTCCTTCTATCGCTATATCATTCATTATAGGAATGTATTTGCTTCTCGACTTGGAACACAAACATTTCAGTGCTGTGATGTGTTAACGCTAAATTGTGTAAATGATACCTAGATAGGAAAAACTCCATTACGGCCCGCCATATTAAGCTTTGAACATTATATGTATGATATACATATATATACATATATATGTATATATATAAACAGTTGGCACCGGTAAAAACAATAACAAGAAGACTGACATAGTTGTGAACGAGTATACATTCTCTGCAGGGAGTATATTAATTGCCCACCTAATGTTCAAATTTCACCATCTAAGCCGGTCAGCAGGCAATAAGGACCAGACACAGTTAGTATCCAAATGGTCTGAGCCACTCACAGGTGGTGCCAACGTGGCTAAGTCTGTAACTACATACTGGATTAGTAGATAGTACATAGTAGTGATAATGCTAATAGGTATAACAGAGGGATCGTGATAGTCTCATTGTATATTCCCGTAATATATTATAGAGAACATATATACATACATTTATGTATTAAACCTTTATAATTTACGGGAAATTGGCCAACATGAGTGAAAGAACCAACTGAAACAACTCTACTGAGGAGCATTGGACGTAGGTAAAGCAAGTGTGTGGAATTAGCATCTTTAATAGATTCATTTTTATTAATAAACATATCTCTAGCAATACAATCATTGTTTCACTAAATCAAAGTTAAAGGATAGCTCGATCAGGTTTGTCACCATCCCACTGTCATTCCAGTTCATTCAGTTGACTTTACTTTCAGGTCTAAATAAGAGAGACATAACTAAATTGCGACCAAGTAATATATCACAATATCCGAACAAACTCATGAAATCTTGATCATATTCTATAAACGGCAACAACCTTCGTGAAAACCAAAGCGGGTAGGTTCGGTGCGTTCAGGTTAATCGCAAAGTTAAGGAGAGCGGCCGATTTACACGGAATCCATCACCTGCGCTTATTAGGCTCTTAAGACGCTTAAAGTATTGATATCAGTGAAGCCATCTCTGGCATATCCTCCCCCAGGGAATACTTCGTTGGGTACCAGCCATAGCCATGCCACCAGCCAGACCCCCAGCCCCCGGCTCCACTCCCTACACCGTCCCGCCTCCACTTCCTACCCGTCCGATGTATTAGGCCATATACCCATGGCATATTAGTAGGCGAGACGCCACCAGGGAACAGTCGGGACATACGATCATTATCTACCATCTGGTGGGTGTACACCTGCTGGTTGCGTTATTGTTTGCAAACCCAATAACCTAGGGGTAACACATTTACAACGCTACTAATTGAATTTAGCACTACATTCATGCCACCAGCTATCCTAGCATAATCTATTAGGGCGTAATCGATTCATCAACTCGGGTCACCCGAGCCACTTTTTGGCGCATGCGCGCATCCTACAGACTCGGGTCGAATAATCGAATACACTTCTCCACGCTTGGGGTGGAAACAATGATGGCTTAATCCAAAACCTTTTTTTTTTTTTAATAACCGGTAAAACTACAGCAAAATAGGATTTAAAGTATTTCATGATGGCCTTGTTTAGCTATATTTCCATTTAATTAATCTAGGTGATTCTTTAAAAAAAACAGGTATAACTGGTACTGGTAGCTGTTATCCTGCAGGATGGTATCAGCGCATATGTGACGTCATCGCTCGTAGCCAACCCCAGCCAGGAGATGGGTTATTGGGGTCGGATCGTTTTGCACATGGCATGTGTATTTGCCGACTCTACTCGCGGTTTTCCGATTTGACATTCTGATGACTCGGGTCACCCGAGTCGCCCGGGTCGTGTTAATCGATTACGGCCACAGAGGACACCTCAGTGTAACCACGGCAACGGTTGTGTCTTTTTACACAGGTACTTGCTAAGATTCCGTTACAATGTATCTTTCTAATATTCTACTATCCTAGTGTAAGTCAGTGAATGCGGCAAGAATGCAATAGTGCAGAGATTTTCTTTACAGAAGTCCTGATGTATTGAATGAATTGTGATTAGAGCAAGTAAATATACATATTTAGTTTTTGAGCGGTGAGTGAGGGAAGGAAGATCCTGCCGGGGAAAGCAGCAGATGCCTGAGAGGGGGCGGGGCGCGTGTCGGTCCTATCCAATCATGGGAGTCAGATGCAAAGAACTTTGTGAATTAATACTCGCATAACTTTTAAACATCATCTATATGTATACTCATGACTGCATCATCCATTTGCTTCATTATATTGCTGTGCTCTATATGTATTGACAATATACATTACATCCATGTAGGCGATGCCATGTGAAATAAGACACATGATGTGTATGGGCACCGTGCTGTCGACAATGACCAATCTCCGTAAGTAGCTTCAGTTCCAGAACAAGCTCGCTCGATTATACCGGCTAACAGGGGCTTGCATAATTTAGCCAGTATATATATATATGTATGTATGTATGCATAACATATATAGGCATATATATATATATACTTATGCACAACTCCTCTTTATGCAATAGTTTTCTTTCAAGCTTAAAGTTGCATAGTCTGATGGTTTTGAGTTTCGGCCATTTTTCTGAGATAAATATATTAAATTCACTGTTATAATCTACCTTACTTTAATTTGAAGTAACTTTTATTTTAAATAGTTAACTTTTGACATATTTGAAGTATAAACATGTCAAATTAGTTTTGGCAAGCACACTAAAGCTTTGATACCATATGCTTCAGCAATAACAGGTTTTTATTAAATTGCCTCAGTATCCCTTTGTATGTGGCAACCAATGCTTAATAACTGCATCAGTATCTAAGGTAGATATGTAGGATCAAATGTAGATAATTGCTTTGGATTTGAAAATGTGTTGCGTCATCAGACTATACCGCTTTAAGAGAAGCATTCATCTGATGCAGTTTTTACATGTGTCTGATGGCCACATCCCAGATGACGTCACACAATTCTACCAAAATTCGGGATTTCGTAAAGCTATGCATTACCGATTCAAACACGCAACATTGCTACTTATCAAAGCTAAGTTTTAATGCAGAAGGAGCAATTGAACATGTCCTTGTTTTTTTAAATTAGAAAGTATCTTATATAATAAGATTGGTCTTGCTCTAGATGGCCATTGCATAGCAATGTATGGCAAATAGCAGAGTATAGGATTCATGGACTTTGGTATGTGGGTAGGAGGGCGGCGGGATGTTAATATAACATAAACCTTGGCTGAACATAGTCGCCATCAGTTAGAGACTGGGAGGTCATTATTCACCTCCGTCACCGCCTGCATGCCAGCCACAGCCGGCCGGATGTGACCCCCCGACCCGGATGACGTAAGGGGGAACCGGACAGCCAATCCCGGACATTGTTGCTTATGTGCCGTGGTTTACGTGCTGGAAGGAATGAGGCGGACCAACCAAAATACACTGCTAGCTGAGAGGACCTGCGGAGTGAGATGCTCCTAAATATATGTATACACATGTGTATATATGTATATTTGCATATATATGTATATGTATGGATACATCTACATATATACATAGTGTAAACTCAATGTGCTCTAGAGGAATCATGAAATAAACCAAACTTTACTTAATATGTACATAGTGAGGGTCGGTTACAGTGTGCAGGGGTGGTAGTGCAACCATAGGCGCTGTGGTTCGATTCCGTGGAGCAGTAGATGACTAGGACAGACTCCATCAATTGAGGAAGCTGAGTGAGTGATGGGAGAAATGAGGGATAATCGGGATACTATACTTTCATAATTCTTATTGCACATGTGTATATGTACATATATGTATACATGTATCTGTATTCATAGGTATGTATATACTATGTTTATATGCATACAGGTATGTAAATATGTGCATGCACGTGTATATGTATATGTATATATGCATATGCATATACACATGTATGTGTATATGTATATGCATGTATATGTATTTGTGTATACATGTCTATGTATATATATATATATATAATATACATAAGCATTGGAGGGATGGTACATCATATCCGTTATCTACTGGGCAGTATAAGACAGCATTTAGCTGCGTGATAAAGCCGGCCACTCTGCAAGCTCAGCCGATCACGATGTGGTGGTTGTGGTTCGACGATGGGTGCTGGAAGTGGTTGGGTGGGTGACTATGTGTGTGGGTGGGTGAGGGGGATCCACCATGGGCAGCATCTTATCACCGTCAAGGATCGCACCATCAGTGCGTCCATTGTTAACGATACATGGCCAAGCCCCCCACACCCCAACCCCTTCCCCACCTACACACACCCACACCGCCCCTAGTGAGCAACACTCAATGTAATGCTTCGATACCGATTAGCCAACCCTCCCAAGCCACCAATTTACACTACTCTACCACCCTGTCCGCCTCAGTGCACCCACCCACCCTCCCTCCTTCAGAGCCATTAGGATGACGTCACACCTAATCACCACAGCGGGCCACGATTACCAACCCCGACTATGGTGGCTACCCTCCTGACGTCACACCTTAAATTGTCTCCCATCGCCCCTGCGTCTGCGGCCCTTTCCCCCCGCTCCTTCCTCCTCCCGCGAACGCTGGCCGCGCGGGTGGACTTCCGGCTGCAGGTTGGGGGCCGGTCAGGTGGCTTCAAAGATGCTGCATTCTCTAGGGTAAGTGGGGAGGGGGTGGGGTTGGGGACTAAGGCAGTGCACCATGACCAGTGTACCCAGGGTGTCCCGGGAAGATAGCTATAGGCTCCCCGTTGCCTGATTATATTTCTTGAAGAAAGCCATAACAAAATATCAGTGAGATGTTAATGGATCTAACAAGAAAGAGAGGCAACTCTGGGGAGATTATATATAGGTAATAACCGATGGAGTGAGCGGCTGATTGATGTTGTTCCTGGTTGGGGGCCTGGAGATAGATAGATGTGACCGGCTTGGTATCGGTCCCTCCCAGGGTTGGAACAGTCACTGTAGGGGTGATAAGGACCGTTCCCCATGGCTTTTGTTCTACGTCCACATCCCTCTACAGGTCGGTTGGTTGTTGGAGTTTTGCATCCTGACCACATATAAGGTAAGATCAGGATGGGTACCGACTTGTAACAAGGTGCACTTATGGCAAATTTATAGTGCTGTCCCATTAGGAAATTTGGCCGTTGGCACCATGGCCTGATATCTCACTAAGTCAAATTATCCTGACCCTTAGCTAAGCAGTCCTGGCCCTATCCTATTAATGCCAAGGACCAGGATAGGAACAGAGAAGTATCAATTATTTAAGTAATTGATTCGACTCGACAAGGAACCCAACTCCCGATCTCTCGCACGCGAGGCCCGCGCTCTACCGATTCGGCGAACCCGTCCGGTCCCCTCGACATGGACATCCCTTGATCACTGACCTCTGGTTTATCCACTCAGTACACCAGCTGACCTGGTCACCCGCCTCCAGAACCTGCTACCCCTACCGATGGATGTCTGGCATATGTCACTCGGCCCTTCCATAGCCAACGAGGCCGGCTCGACTCTAATTACAATCATATATTCTGGGGTTGACAGTACCTGCTCGAGCTTACCCTCCTACACTTTTTTGTTTATTGTTGGTTGTTTCTTTGTTCAGTGAGCCCCCAACACAAAAAGTACACATCGGATATTTGGGGGGGGGGGGTTCATACAGTGGTTACACATATCTCAGTAAAAAATGACATGTCCAACAGGTCAAATAGAGCAGAGATATGTGTGCGAAAGAAGTGTATAACTGTGGTCAAATCACAAGTGCTATATAATGAATACAATCAACAGTAAATTACTGTTCAAGCTAACAATGTGAAGGGAGATGTGGATGGATTAAAATTTGAACCAAACCCAGTTAAACATTGACAAATTGGAATAGCAAATGCATCATACTGAGGGGCTATTGCATCTACGTGTAAACCAGAGGCATTCTTCATAATACGGGCAGACCAGACGGAATGGCCGAATGAGTTGAGCGTCCATCTCCCGTTTTGGTAGATCGTGGGATTCGGACCCAGAGGTTCGAACCTTGGTCGAATCAAACCAATGACTTACAAAATATTTCTTGCTTCCTAGGGAGGCACTCCACATTATTATGTGACTGAGTGGAATATCAGGTCATGGTGCTGTCGGCCTGATTTCCCAGTGGGACAGGACTATAAAGTCGCCAGGACTGCACTGTCACACATCGGGACCAGTCCTGACTTGACCGTAGATATTACCAGGATCTAAAACTCCAACAACCACCCAATAATATAGAGGCTACTAAGCATACAGACAACAAATGAAGGTTGGTAATGGTTGGGCAGAGACGGCAATGCTAGGGCAGTGACCTGGTGACGTCAGTGGAGTTACGTATTGTGAGAGATACAGACAGAACAGATAGCCGACCAGGTAGAGCGTGTAATTCCTGTCCGGCAGGTCCTAGTATTGAATTCCTAACTGCATTAGTGAAAGGTCAAACAAAATGTACCATCCTCGATATCTTGTTGGCATTCCGCATTTGCTTTGAAGTACAGGACTGGTGGGATAAGGAGGTTGAGACGGATATCGGGTCAATTGTGATGACAAGCCTCTGTACCTATGGGAAATCAATATGAATCTATCATTCATATGTATTATTGCAATACGCTGTGCACCTGCTATCCGGACCACACTTCATACCACACCTCTCTCTATCTCCTATCTGCTGGCAATGATCCTCCTTGATAATGTTTGAAAAGAGTTCCATGAAGGGGAGCCTGCCAGCATTTCACTTTCTACTGTTGCTCTATCTGTGTCTTTGGCTTGCCGGCTGGTCACCATAGAGTAAAGAGACATGGTCCTTTGACTCAAGTCTCCTCATTTCTCTATCGTATACTCTACTCTATTTTTGTTCTCCCAAGCTTACTTCTCCCTCTGATAAAGGTGGGTGCATGTACCTTATCATTTATCTCGCTTTGTTCTTGTTGCTGGAAACTGCTGGACCACTTTTGCCCATCCCTTCCTCCTGAACACTTTCTGCTGTTACTGGATATGAGTGCTCTGCTACCACCGGACCAGAGTGATTTGGGGCCGCCCCAACGCTTCCCCGATTTGAATGTTGTAAAGACATCCCAAGCTTCTACAACTGTCCCACCTGAAGATTAATCTTCAACCAAAGGTTGGGCCAATTTATCGAGGCCTTTCTATATTGCTGCAGTTTTGCAGCCAGTAACAGTTGTAAGATTACAAATCCCCCAAAAGCAGCAAGAATATGCTGTGGTATTACCGGAAAGAAACTAAGAAAAACCTCGACCAACTAATAGTTCACCGGGGATTGGAAGTGACAAAAAAGAAAAGCAGAGAGTTATGTATATTTAATGTCTGGACTAAGGTCCATTCCCGAAACACCTACGCCCATGAATTATATACGGTCAGTTCACTGCGGGTCAAGGTGAATTAACTTTAATACACAATACCTGTGGAACTTGCTGTTAACACCTTGACATGTAAGGAAACAACATATGACTAAAAAATCCTATGATATACCTCCTCCATGTATTCTGTTGGTTATGTAATAGCACATTTTTATCCAATAAATCCTCTGACAGAGTTTTATTTGAGATTGCCTAATACGGGTATTTGATGAGCATACCAGATTTGGAATGCTGTACTGACTACTTCAAACATAGCGGAATGTTCCTTGACATCGCAGAAGGAGCCAAACAAGTAAGTAACTGAGTCCGTGTATGGGGGAGGGCAGCTATTCTAATATCATTATGCGAATATGCTTCATGTAGAGTCAGGCAAGCTACACTATGGAGTACTGTTCAATTACTTCCTTCTATATGGGAATATTTCACGAAAGTCACATTGCTTTTTCACTGAAGCCCACTGGTGTAGGTAGGCCCATGGACAATATATGTGAAGTATAATCATTACTTGAGTATACATGCACGGAAAGGTATTGTTATTATTATTATTGTATATAATGGTCAGTGCTTCCCGATTTTCACCATTGCCGCCACCGGCCAAATCCTATCCACTGGCGCGCCACACTAGTGCTTCCGGTGTGGCCGATTCTGGAACTAAATGCGACATGAAGTAGAGCCTAGATAAATTGTATATAATAATAGAGCAAACTGAACAGAGTTAGTGTACTTGTTCATATTCCTATAATGTACTATAGAGCATATATATATACTTAAAATCTGTATATTTTAAATGTTACAGTAGGCGGAGATCTGGAGGAGGTAGTAACCAGATCCACGAGCCACTGGAATTTGTAATTGGTGTATTTGTAACAGCCACCCTTTGACAACAAATATACATCTTTTAACTGTGTGTGTGATGTTGGTTTAAACAGCCTTGGCCACTAACGTACATACTTCCTCTGATGTGTGATATATAGCCCAGGCACATGAAGTGTACAGATGACAGGTGAAAAAGCTGCATCCCTTCATGATGCAGCATCTGCGTTCGATCATGAGGCTAACCTGGAAGGGACAAAGTGAAAAAATAAGGAAATACTCAAACGAAAAGGGCTGACCTGTATGAATCTCCGGTGGACTGGACACCTCATGAGGATGTCATCAGACAGGCTACCAAAGCAGATCCTCTACTCTCAACTGTCTTCTGGTTACAGAAAGAGAGGGCGCCCTCGTGTCCGGGTCAAGGATACCATCAAGAGAAACCTGAAGCTGAGAGACATTAAGACCTACTCATCGACACCACTCTCACAGCAGAGAGCTAAATGGAGAGCGGCAGTCAAATAATGAAAGCAGTCTTTGTCGCATCACGACCGACAGCATGATGATGATGACCTGAAGTGAATGCCCACAAATGAACATTGGCATGGTACTTTGAGCTGATGAATGGCTCCTGCCCAGATCCACTTAGCCTTGGTAGCGGCATGTGGCTAGAACGGCCTTGGTAGACACCTGCATATATTCACTGAGTTGTCTGTTTTATCTGAACAGTGTCAGGCGATCTGGAAACCATTTGAGATGGAGGTAATTTCCAAGGTAGCTACATTTTGTGGTTCTGAAAACAAGTGCAACACTAAAGCCGTGTTCACAAGGTAGATAATATGAACCAAACTAGTGTCGCGTTCACACGGGCAGTACTTGGGCCGGAAATCGAGATCAGCGCATGAGCAAGTCCATATTAAACAGTGCAAGTTTTGGTTAGTCGACGTCAGCACGAGAGAGTGTGAGTTCGAACTAGATCTGTTTCGACTGAATCGTATTGTTTTGGAATGGTCAAAACTTCTGCTGGGCAGTGAAACCCTAAAAATAAATGATGAACAAAATATCTGTGCACCTCTAGCCGGTTCATAGACCAAATTATATTATATGGTGTGACATGCTTAATCCACCTCAAGTAAGTCGGTTACGTTCACACGGGCGATATAAGTCGAATCATAAAATTTTGTTCATATAAACCACCTACAGAGGTGGTTTATAAAATCTGAATTATATGAGTCGAATCAGGCTCAAACCACCTCAGCTGCACGTTCACACGCCAAATTTGAGCCGAACTATACAAGTACATTTTTATGATTCGAATTAACTGCCCCATGTGAACATGGCTTATGAGCACTGCTTCAAAGTATATATCTATTATACCATACAACTACATTTAGTCCCTCCAAAAGTATTGCAAATAGGATATAATATATAGTATACATATTACATATTTTGTGTATATAGTATATATAATGCTTAGTATATATATACCACACAACATTTATGGTATACAGTATATAAATAGTGTATGCAGTTTATCCACTCCACGTAGTGTTCATGATATACAACGGACCTACACTACTTAGTATATCGTGTATACATTGAATATAGAATGTAGTATACTGTGCAATCAGTATACATAGTACACATAGTGTATACTGTTTACATAATGAATACATTGTATATAGTTTATAAAGTGGAGATCGCGTATCTAGTATATATAGTGTACCCAGTATATGGGTCGTTCTCAGAAACTGTGTACCACTTGAGGTAGTCTACTTGAAATGCATATTTCAAAGAAACCCATTATTGGAGTGTCCATATTTAGATTTCATCATTTAGCCCAATAATGTGGGAGATATTTTAGATCACAAGTAAATGTTAATATTGTGTATTATGTATCTTATTGGGATGAATGTAGCTAAATACATAGAAAATTACATCACTAATTTGTGACATTGTCAATAGCATTGACAATAAAGTGTCACAAACTTAATGAAAACCTCGGAACAACAGCTCATTTCACTTCAAATGGCCATATACAATGTCTTCATTAAGTTGAAGATATTTATTTCTAAAAAAAATAATTTTAATTATGAAATAGTTAACCTTTTCTGGAGTCATTAACATTGTAACATTTCGTTTCCACTTGCAAGTACTATGAAACTCTGTATCAAACACTGAGTACAGATACAGTACATGAACTATTTTCACTGTTTGAGTCTATGCATGGACCCAGTTATGGTATAGTAAAAGATAAATCCTGAAATTGCCCCTAAACATTGAAATTTGAGCCGAACATTTGTGTAAAATTGTTGTTTCCACTTTGACTGTTACCTTGCTAATATTTTTTTGCTTTTCTCTTTAATATTCACAAATAAGACAAAACCATAGCAATGAGGTTTCAAATTATTATTACCACTGTTTATAAAGCAATTGGCTTGTGAAATGTCCTAAAAATGTCAAGTTGTGTGTGGAAAATATTTGATTTTGGAGTCAGATTGGTTTCCATGCTATACTGCTATTTATTGGGTGTGAGCATCATTTGACCTACTTAAAAATGCCAGAATATGTTTATTTTCAATTATTCAGATGCAAAAGGACATACACATTGACAAAACTTGTTTATAGGACTTTGGCAGCATTTTGATTTTGTGATGTCACACGATTGGTACACAACTTCTAAGAATGACCCATATCCATTGTATCTAGTGCATCTAGCGTGTCTAGTGCATCTAGTACATATAGTGTATCTAGTGCATCTAGTCTATACACTGCATACAGTTTGGAAAGTGTAAGTAGTGCACAACATGTATGCAGTGTACATAATATATATGTAATATACATGGGACACATACTGATATAGAGAGAGTAGGTATCATATGTATACTCTATACATTAAGTATTGTATATATACTGTATATAATATATACTGAACGGTTCGGAACCTATCTGATTCCATATGACTTCTATATCATCAAATATAGTGTGGTTCTTGCGCAGACACTAACACGATGATTGTGTCAGAAACTAGATTGGCTGCCAGTAAGACAGGCCATAGAATTTGAAATTTTAGTGAATATCCATAAACATACTATATATGGTGTTTATACTATATGTTTTGAAGTAGTTCCCTTTTAGTTAGATTTCATCCTGCTGTCGGTTGCGATGCGACAAAGACTGCTTTCATTAATTGACTGCCGCTCTCCATTTAGCTCTCTGCTGTGAGATTTGTGTCCATGAGTCGGTCTTAATGTCTCTCAGCTTCAGGTTTACATTTCAGGAAAGCTGCCTGCAAAAGTGTTGAAGTGCTGCTGGCTTTTGCAAGTTACCAGCGGCACTCTCGGGGAGCAAATAGAGGTTTCGCACCGTCAAGAACATGTCAAGACAGGCGCAAAAGTCTTTGTCCCGGCAATGGCTGGTCGGGAGATGTTGGGAGTTCCATACATCAACCGCCCTTAATGGTGCCACAGTGACATGGTTTTCTGTTTAGGGTTTGCTCCCTTAGCCTTCGGTCATGTCAAGAATCTGTACCACAAGCCAGTGGTTTACAACTCTACAAGGCAGGGGCGTCAAACTCCCTGAGGTATTGCTATACCTGCAATACCTGCATACCCTAGTTAGATTTAACAGTTGCATATAAAATGTACTGACTTATCTCGCACTCCTTAGCCAGTCCTTTAAAATTCTCAACTTGCTGCCCCACTACACGCTTACCACCTTGCTTGTTTCTTCCATCAATTCCATTCATGTGTCACCCGTGGCGCCATTCAAACGAAAACACTTGACACATCCATTTGCGCAAGGGTTCTTTACTGAGCATCGGCGTTCTGTATTTGAAGATGTTATTTTATAGATCAGTTAACTTAACATTCACTTGTTCTAAATGGTTGGGCCTGAGGTGAGATAAAAGCAAATGGCATTCCAGCTTATTGCTTTGGAAGAAATGGGAAAGTATTTAGCAACTAATTATTGTTCTTGCATGAGGCAACAATGTGTCAGTGTTCTTGGAGTGGATAGGTTGTAGTCATAATTGACGCTTCTAGGAAATGGGATTAATTGCATAATTAAGAATAGTTTTGTCACAGCTTTGGCACTAATGACCTTCAGCCAGAAGTCATAGATACATTATCTCAATATGATATGATACTAATCTGTACTGAGATGACGTCGCATGCGAGGAGCCACCTTCTCAAGTCCTCGAGTGTGTGGCTTGCACCAGAGAGCATTGATAGCCTAACGGTTAGCAGGTTCGCAGGATGTTTGAGTCCTTTTTATCCTTTTTGTGTGATGGTGTATTTTGCTGTGCATAAAGCTTAAGTTAGATGACTTGTTTTCTCCGCTAGACAGAATACTAATAGTAATAGTCTCGTTGTTTCCCTCGACATAATATCTCATATGTGTGAAATACGCAAACACCATTCTTGTGGTCTTCAGAGACAAACACATCTCATGCATGGGAATCGGTGCTAAAGTACATAACACCCGCTATGGGATAATATTCACCAACACATTCAAATCATTCGCCTTTACACATTTTGTGTGTCCTTACTTTACCCTAATGGTGTATCTATTACTTAGGCATTATTTAAGCAGTGTTTGCCATTATCCTTCAATAAACCCCATATGGAGGCTGATGTATCGTAAACAATGCTCAAGTGAAAGTGCCAAACCTTGTCTCATTGGTCTCATATCTCCCTATTGATATAACACTATAGTTGTAATATCACTGCGATATTTGTAGGTATATATCAGTAGGTTATTATGCTCCTTGCTGCAAATTGTGTATTTCAAAACCTTTGTTAGCTTACATTAATTCATACTACATAGCTATTTGATAGAACATTTTTGTGTAAATAATCCGGAATTTAATCATGTCTGAACGAAAAGTACTTTTTGCTGCTGACAACATAATTTATTCAGCAGAATTTATATATATAGTCATATAAAATGCCTACACCGTTATGCATATGTGGTTATGATGTTACCCTCGATATTATGAATATTACGTATTCATGTGTGGATATATATATGTACAAGCATGCGGCAAAAGCCATGACATTGAAGACGTGTGGCCAATGACCTTTTCAACATATGCTGCTCAATAATAATATACTAACTTGAAGAGGTACATTGCATGTCTACCCATAAAATCTAGCGCATAACAGCTCTTTGAAGCCCTGGTCACATAGCCGTTAGTGGACGTAGGTAAACGTAGTAGAGGCTAACATAGTTGAAAGTAGTTGAAGGTAGTTGAACATATCGGCATCCATACTTGTCCTTGATGCTAACTTGGTAATAATGTGGATGAGCCGTGATCTCTAATTACATTGTTGGACATGTCTAAAATAGCGGTACTTTAGCGTCCGAATTTCGAACGTAGTAGAACATAGTAGAACGTACATGTTAATGTACTCTAGCATACTCGAGCATACGCTAGCATACCCTAGCATACTTTGAACCACATGAAACCATGGCTATTCCACATATGTATGCCATGGTCACATAGCCATTAGTGGATGTAGTTGAACGTAGTTGAACATAGTGGAGGCTAACGTAGTTGAAAGTAGTTGAACGTAGTTGAACATAACGGCATCCATACCATAACATATTTATCCATATCATTCAGTGGCAAAAGGTGCCATACCTTAACATATTTCAATGTAGTTTAACAAAGTGACACCACGTTTAACCCACGTTAGCCTCCACTATGTTCACCTACATTCAACTACGTCCACTAACGGCTATGAGACCAGGCGCCGTATGCATGGAGCGGTGTTAGCGAGCCAAAACTGGTTTTGGACGGGATTTCTAGTTTAGTGGCGAAAAGTCGCTAAGCATGGAGCAGTGTTAAGGAAACACCTTGAGTTTAAGGTCGGATATACTAACACCACTCCATAGCAGGTTTAAGGCCGATATTAATATTGTTGAATCAACGAATGTAAACAAACAGCCACCGCCGCCGCCACCGCCACTGACGCCGCCACATCGGCGGCAATATATTAGGCCCAAATCTATTCAGTGCTATCATATTTACCAGAATAACATGCTTAGAAAGTGAAATTTGGTCAAATTAACCACAAAATCAGAGCGATATTAACGCCGCCGTCAAAATTTGGTCAAATTAAAACAAAAATTGACGCGATATTATTGCCAATAGCGGTACTTGCCGGGAACAGGCTCAGTAATAACAAGGCTTGCTGGTGCCCAGTGTGTGGAGAAGGCAATTGGCCAGTACATGCCGGTACCAGTTAAGGAGGATACCCCAAATCTATAAATAACTGCACGTTTAGCTAACGTGAATGGTTTAGGTGCCCATGCATATGGCGTGACATACTTCGCGATGGTGGTGATAGCTACCCGGTGTTAGTCATTAACAGCATATGATGCTAACACCGCTTCATGCATATGGCCCCAGGGCTTTACACGGGAAGTAAAGCTTGGAAATCGCCGTGTGTCCATAACCTAAACCATGTTATGACTAGTAAGTACTATCTTAGCAGAAACAAAACCAACAAAAACTGACACCTATCCACAAACCTGGTGTTTGGTTGAATTACCAAGCTATTAAAGGGATACATGAATGTCGCTTCGACATGGATACTTAAAGTAATGTCGAGCAAATTACCTGTAGTGGAAGGAAATGGCATAGTTTTCCGGGTATCTATCCCATCCTACAATATCGGGGTAATATACGGTAAATACCAGGTGGTGGATCGGCTCGTCCCACTTGCCCAAGTCTGTGACAGTTGATTGATTAGTGGACTTCCCTTGAAGTCAGCTGGTCAGAATCATTCACGTCATAAAACATAGACTGTATTGGAATGCATCGAGTACATTCGTATATTCCCCTATCCTGAATATAATTTTGATGATTTCTGCATTGCATTTCCTACTGAAATCATTTCTCTGGATAATATATTTCGATATTGATATTAAAGATATTATAATATAGCTGATGTACTGTGCATTTTTCACTTAACGACGATGAATGTTGCAAATAACTGAACTAGCATAGGATAAACAAACATGCAATTGTTCCTCCGTATGAGTGAAAGTAAATGATAAAACAACAAACATGCCATTCCAGACATTCTTTTGTTTGTTTTTGTTGGTACATTAGCGGGGGAAATTTCAATCGCAGACGACTGGTCTTCCTCATTCCACTACTCCTTGCCCTATCCTAAAAATGTTGAACGCCTGGCTAGGAAGCAGCAAGTATCAATTTTTAAGTCAATCGGTTTGACTCACGATCCCATGATCTACCAACACGGGAGAAGGACACTCTAACTCATTCGGCCATCCTGTCTGGTTTAAATTTGAGAAATTTCATAAATATATGCGCTAGGTATATTTTGTAATATTGACAACTGGAATGGATAAAGCTGTATGTACACAGGTGAACCGACATATGCTAAGGTAGAATTGCTCAGAGTCCATAGGTATCCAGTGATTATCCCTCGATCGTAATTATAAGCAAATTATGGCACACTGCTGTGATCGTGGTGTCAGGCAAAAATCGCAGAAATCAAGCATTGGTTATCACACCGACGGTACATTTTCGAGAAAAAGGAGAGTTCACCGATATGATTAGGACTATCAGGGAGTCGCGGGAAAATCCTGGAAGTCAAATTTCAACTAACCTTGTGTGTGACTGTAGTATCACCCATATCTATTATCAAACACTTTCTGGTCTGGGTTTTATATTCCAGCAACATCTAATGTCATATAAGAATGTGATTCTGAATAACCAATTGTTGTCGTATATATATCTCGATTCTTGGCATTGTGTTTAATGTTAATCGGTAAATATAAAAAATCGCGGAAATCCGCGAAATCGCAGAGATCTTTCATCCTTGGGTGATTGTGAATGAAGGTTATACGTCATGCTTGGTGGGCTCTGCTAGCTTTACCTTCGTCTACTCCATATTTGATGGACCAGACAGGATGGCCGAATGAGGTAGAACGTCCGTCTCCCTTGTTGGTAGATCGTGGGGTCGTGGGTTTGAACCATGGTCGAGTGAAACCAATGACATAACAAATGCTACTTCTTGCTTCCTAGCATGGCGGTTGGCATTATTAGAATAGGGAATGTTGATAGGACGTAAAACAACAACAAACAACCCATTTCTGATGCACCACACATATACAAACACTCACATAACTGTTGCTGGTGAGGTGTCCTTGCATTAACTTCTCAGCAAAGGGAGGCTAGAAGTCAGAGGTTGGTTCAAAAATACCGAAATGAATGGGATGGGTGGTGTGTCGTGATACTAGCTGAGTCCGTGTATGTGTGCATGTAATATTGATATGACCTTTTCCACTACAAATGTGCACTGATATTAGCCGGTGAGAAAAACTGTTCTGCATCTGGTCTTTACTTCTGGAAATCTTTTCTAAATTAGTGTTGTTGGAATTGATGGCGGTTGGAATTTAATGGCGTTAGTGTTGAGGGAAAGAGTGTCGAGAGGTCAGAGGCAATGCCGGACAAAGAACCGTGTGATAGTTTTGTCTCGTTTCGGACTGCCTGCTTGTCAATAGGTCTATATTTGTCAGTTTTATCCGGCCATGTGTTTTATTGCCTTGTGTAATAACCACCCTCGCTGTTTATTTTATGTCCATGAATATCCCCGTGGTTCATCCAAGATTTGGCATTCCCTGAGCTAAGAGGAATTATTGTAGCACTATATTTAGCTTCACAGATTATTAAGTAGCCTTCTAATGTAGATACAGCCGGTGTAGGACGCTCAAAACACTACCCCGTTGAACACACTATGCTATTGTTTTGAACCGAAGTTCAAAACACTACTGTTAAGTTCAAAACACTACCCCCACGTACGTTCAAAACACTACCCAAGTTCAAAACACTATCATGACAAGCTGACCCTGCTGCGGTGTTTGAAGCACATATTAGTATATGCTAATAGCGCTGCCGCGTGTGCACCACATATTAGTAGTGTACGCTGATAGCGATGTTGTGTGTGCACCACCTATTAGTATACACTGATATTGCTTTGGTGGGTGCACCACTTATTAGTAGTATACACCGGTAGCCCTATGGCACGTGTATTACATATTAGTATACGCTGATGGTGCTGCAGCATTTGAAGCATGTGTTAGTGGTATACGCTGATAACGCTGTGGCATGTGTACCACGTATTAGTAAGTGCTGATTGTGCTGTGGCATTTGAAGCATGTATTAGTAGTATACGGTGATAGCGCTGTGGTGTGTGTACCACGTATTAGTATACACTGATGGTGCTGTGGCGTTTGAAGCATGTGTTAGTAGTTTACGCTGATAGCGGTGCCGGGTGTGCACCACATATTAGGCTATGTGCTGCACACTGCCCCACCCTACTACACACTGCCCCAGCCTACTGCACACTGCCCCACCTCCCAGCATTCTTCGCCACCTTACTGCCTGTAATGTATCGGTATGTGTAGACCACTGCGCCCGCTGGGTGCATTGGCCTAATCGCTAGAGCATGGTCCTCACATGCAGAAGGTCGGGAGTTCAGTTCCTGATCGAGTCAAACCAATGATTTTAAAATTGATACTTATCACTTCCTAGCCAGGCACTCGGCATTAATAATAGGATAGGGCTAGAACTGGTTGGCTCAGGGTCAGGATAATGTGACTGATTGGGACATCGGGTCATGGTGCTGTCGGCCTGGTTTCCCAGTGGGGCATCACTATAAAGCCATGATGAGTGTGCAGTCACAAGTCGGTACCAAGCCTGATATGACCTTAGATGTTGCTAGGACATAACACAGCAACCAACTACAACAACCCCTACTGACCCACCTTACTACATTATGCCCCACCCTACTGCATACATCCCCACCCTACTGCAAGCTGCCCCACCTTACTGCATACTGCCCCACCCTACTGCATACTGCCTCACCCTACTGTACACTGCCCTATCCCACTCCATTCTGCCCCACCCTACTGCATACTGCCTCACCCTACTACAAATGAAAATGAATATGCAGCAATTATACAAAAGCATTTAGAGTAGTGTTTTGAACTTAATGGTAGTGTTGTGAACTTAATGGTATTGTTTTGAACTTAAGGATACTGTTTTGAGCATGGCCACAGTAGTGTTTTGAACCTACCGTAAACTAGGTTGAAAAGACTATGGTACTGTTTTGAACCTAGGTTTAAAACACTACCGTAGTGCTTTTGTAGGCTAGTGTTTTGAACTTACTTCAACGGTTCAAAATAAGACATATTGAAAGTGAGCAGAGGGACAGTTGGCTCACAGTGTAGAGTAAGCATGGAAGAGAGAATGCCCGCTTCACAGTGAATACCATGGAAGTTAAGGTGGTTAGAGAGAAACGTTAAGCAGCTGCCATTATTTATATCCACATAATGAATAATAATGTATATATATATAGTATATATATAAACAGGCTTGGGAGCAGGTTATTTATATGGATACATATAGTTGTCTCTTGAAAGAAGCCATTGCATGGTAACCTTGTTAGTTCACCGGGCACATGGTGTATCAAGGGTCAAGGGCAGTCTTCATTCAGACACGGGAGCTCCTTATCTGTGAATAGACGGCCCGGTCGGTGACTAATACAGTCTGGGATATTGCCCATAATGCCCGTGTTCTTCCACCGCGTGATGGGGGTGGGGACGTCGATGACCTGTCTTATTGACGGTCTCTTCCAGCAGTGGAGCCGGCCCCCACCCCTCCTGGTGCCGGTAGGTGGTGTCGGGGCGGGTCTGCGGGGGGAGGGGGGGTGTCAGGCAGAGTTCAAATGACCGCAGTTGATGACGCGAACACCTCCTCTCCACGATCCTCCATTAGCAATCAAACCCTCCCCGTTGCACCGGACCCTGCGCATCCGCCGCCTAGGGGGCTCTCCTTGAACTAGCGCTTGATGGCTGGGATTATGAGCTGCCCCTGGTTGGGCGAGCATCGAAAGGCTACCAGTACGACCGTAGCTACTAACAAATTCCCCATCCCCTAACCTAACCACCGCCATGGAACTCTAATCGCCTGCACTATCCACTTTGACCTTCCAAATGAATTTTACACAAAACACCCTACTCCTTCCCTCACACAGCTGCCACCACAGCAGTGTCAATCCATCTCCCGCGCGGCCTGATTGCGCACTCTTCGATCTGACCTATGTGACCTTCACAGGGCAGTATTGATAAGGCGCGTTCACTAGTCCGCCCCCCCCCCCCCACCGGCCTTGCCCCCGCTGCACCATCCGGTGACCCTGAACCATATCGATTTTGAGTGGGGCAGTGCAGATGCTGTAATTATTCCAAACACAACACTGTACGGAAACAACCCGTTCACACATGGGATAGATACCTCACTGCAAATTGTGTTCAAAAGCATGTCGGCGTTTGCGGGAAAAGCCCTAGGGGTTTGCGTAAAGCTCTCCCCTATGCCGTCATCCCTACCATCCGACTGAAACCTGGAGACGCACACCCGCTCTCGATAGTAGCAAAGAGCATTTCGATGTTAATCGAAAGAGATTACCACACATCTTCCCTCAACGAATCGGCCGGGGCAGCAAATAAGTCTAGTAAAGGCTGATCGATCTGCGCCTAAAAGCAGGGCTCGCCAGGCCCAAGCGTTGCACACCTGCCTAACCAGCTATTACACACCCGAGGGGCAAGGCGACGGATGGCGGTGGGTGGCGGTGGGTGGCGATGTGTGGCGTCGGGGGGCAGTGGGTGGCGGAGGGTGGCGGTGGGTGGGGGGAGGCGTGTCGCCACAACTTGGGCCTGGAAGAAACTTCTCTTGATCAGTGTGTTGAGCGAACCAACCCCAGACTCTCCCTGCCATCCTCCCACAAGTGCCCTAGAACCATCTACGCACCTCAGACCTCCCTCCTGTACCCATCCATACACCCCAAACCGGTAAGCCAAGTAGGGACACCCATGGCACGTCTTCTTATTTTCAAACCTTCCCCCTGTACGCCTTCTTCCTAAACTCCCACTGCTTCCCTTGCCCACCTGGGTAGTCCAACTGTAAGCTCTTTCCAAACCGTCCCTCCACACGCACACCTTCTCCTCCAACCCTTACTGGTGCCCTTGCCGACCCATGTAGCCCAACTGCAAGTTCTTTCAAAACCTTCCCTCTGCACACCTTTTTCTCAAACCCTTACTGGTTCCCTTGCCCACACAGCTAGTCCAAGTGTAAGTTCGTTCCAAACCTTCCATCCATGCATATTCTTTCCAAACCCCTACTGGTTCCCTTGCCCACCCAGGTTAGTCCAAATGTAAGTTCTTTCCAATCCTTCCCTCTATACACCTTCTTCTCAAACCCCGACTGGTTCCCTTGCCCACCTCTGTAGTCCAACTGTATGTTTGTTCCAAACCTTACCTCCACGCATCTTCTTCTCAAGCATCCGCTCGTTCCCTTGCCTGCCAGGGTAGTGCAACTGTAAGTTCTTTCCAAACCTACCTTTTGTGTACCTTCTTCTGAAACCCTTACTGGTTCCCTTGCCTGCCAGTCCAACTGTAAGTTCTTTCCAAACCTTACCTCCGTGTACCTTCTTCCCAAGCACCCACTGGTTCCCTTCTCTACCAGAGTCGTCCAACTGTAAGTTCTTTCCAAACCTTCCCTACACATACCTTCTTCTCAAAACCTTACTGGTTCCCTTGCCCACACAGGTAGTCCAACTGTACATTCTTTATAAACCATCCCTCTGTGCAGCTACTTCCCAACCCCCTACTGGTTCCCTTTCCCACCAGGGAAGTCCAACTGTAAGTTCTTTCAAAACCTTCCCTCTATCCTTCCCCGACCACCCCCACTCACACTCAACTACCCCACCCGCCCCTACCCGGAGCTCGCCAAGTCCCCAACTGCAAGGGACTCATTGATTGCTGCTGAAGGCGCCCTGTAGTTCTGACGGCTCCCGCTGCCTTTTCGTTTTCCGGCTGACCTGTAACTGGGGTGGAACGATCAAATAGTTCCGTCGGTGGCCGCGCGCGGGGCGCTCCAGTCATCCTGAAGTTAACACTGAAGGCGGTTTGGGTGGCGCGCGCAGTCACGTTTCATCTCACCAGATCGATGTGGACAATGTGCGCCCAAACATATGAATGCACTTCTCAAAAGTGCTTCCCACCCGCTGGCGATGGGGCTCGAGCTACAGTGTTCAGCTGAAGTGCCTGGCGCGCATCCGTGGATAGAAATAGATGGAACTTGCCCATATAAGGAAGTCTAGAAAGCATGGGTGGGGAATGTCGTAACGTGTGAAAGGTGGGGATGACTCCGAATGTCTTACCACACAGCTTACGCAATGGCAATGGGAAATGTCAATGATTAATGACTTCGTCTGATCAATTCTTTGGTCGTCTTTGCTGCAGCGATCACGTGTAGTTTAGGGACGCAGTAATAAAAGATGTCATGTGAGATTAACACCCTTCTTTCTTTGCACCCATAATTGTCACACAGCGACACCTCTCATAGTCATAACACACTTAACAATACTGACACACACTGCAGGCTCATCACAAGATTCACAACGCACACAACGCTCATGAAGATTACAACACTCACATCACTCATACCAGTAACAATATTATGACTGACAACAGACACCACCCTCATAAGTTAAGACTCAAAAGGCACACAACGCTTATACGGATCACATCCCTCACAACACTCACAACAATTAGAACACTCTTAATATAATACTCAATTTACACTACACACAGCACACACAACACACACAGCAAACATACCACACACCAGACGCAATGCACACAGCAAGACGACACACCACACACACTACAAACAGCCCTTAGCACATTCAGGCAACCCTACTCTACCCGATCGTAAGACTATCATGTCTTAATCATACATTTTGAAAGTTCTTGATTCGAGTCAATCAGGGATTGATCCCAGCACCTCCCGAGCAGGCAATGACACCATAGAATCGATACAATGGCAGTTCCCAAACCAATCATCATTCCCCCATAGACATATCTAGCACACTAGATTTGGTTGGGTGTTGGGAGTTTACATCCTGGCAACAACTATGGTCATACCAGGATGGGTACTGACTTGTGACAGTGCAAACTCATGGGAACTTTATAGTGCTGCCCCAATGGGAGACCAGGCTGCATTATTCTGACACTGAGCCAACCAGTCATTGCAGTATTCTAATAATGCCGAGTGCCAGGCTAAGAAGTGCCAATTTTCAGTTGTTAAGTCATTGCTTTGAGTGGACTAGGATTCAAGCCCATGGGTTCTAATCCCACGATCCACCGACATGGGAAATGGACGCTCAACTCATTCGTGGTCGAGCACACAAGAAGCTATCATTTCTGATCCAAATGACACCAACATAAATACCCTTTTACTATTTTAAAATCTTCTGCGCACCATTAGTTCCAACAAACTCAACCCTGTACCACATCCACACTATATATATAGATTGTTTAAAGTAAATCCCACGGCTACTCCCCCCCCCCCCCCGCCCCAACCACCACTACCCAGTGACCTTACCATCACGCATGCACACCAAATAACATGGCCTTGACGACTTCTGCGTCATGCGAGGCGACGATCGGCCAGTCATATGACATGCGATTGGTGACGTCACTAGTGTCATCATGGTCGTAAGTCGCTACTCCCCACATCCAATTAGCGGCAGCTGTCACGGAGCGCCTGCTCAGCCCCTATTTCACCGACTATTTGTCAGGAGTGAGAACTTGTCAGGAGTGAGAACTAGTCATTACCACATCACATATTTATGAATTTATGTTGAGGTTTATTGCTGCTCCATGCCCACATATATGAACCATCTAAGGCTGTGTATCCATAGACTTTCCCTTGTGGCATGTTCCCTTGTTCTGTTTTCACTTGTGACCTTGTGACATCCCACACAGACAGTGATACTGTGCTTTGCTTACTGGCCGTTCCCATATGTTGGACCCATGGACGGTATGGCTTTGTGCACAGCACATTTGATATACTGACTGGGAACATAGAGAATGAACATATTCTTTGTATGTCTGGCTCGTCACAAGGGACAACCGAACACAAGATACGGAAGCACACTACAAGGGGACATCATATGGATGCAGGGCCTTATATGCATTTTGACCGTAGGGTTCTTCCTAGGGAGAGCCTCTGGTCTGTAGGGCAGAATGTCTGTGTACTACTTGTGCATTTATAGACATTACTCTGAGTGCAGTGGGCAACCAGCTACACCCACGTGATTATCCTGCAGCAATCAGAACCCTCCTCCAGGATGTACCTTCCTTCACGGTTCCCTTAAATTCCTTCCCTTAAATTGACTTCTTTGTTGGAAGGTTCGACCGCCTAATGGTTACTTCAGATAACGATTTCAATCTCACTTTCAACTCAGAAGGGGATCATTAAGGGCATGATTGTGTGCATCATCCATGCTGTGTCCTCTCCCAGTGAACATATTCCTCCAAATCCCGCCCTCCTCCACGAACTGTCCTTGTCCTTGTCCTCCTATGCGGCCAGCCCTCCCCCGCAGTCTGTTCCTATCAATCCTGCTCTCTCTGGCTCTTCCTCTTCAACCTGAGTGCCCGAGTACACATTTCTATAGCATTTTCCTTCAAATATATGATTTGTACAGATTGCACATAATACTTCTCTCAAATAGATTGCTATTTTGTTTCTTATGTGTACAACTATATTATGAGAGAGCAGATTCGTTGGCTAGATCGGTATAGAGCTTAGACGTCCTGGGTACAATTTCGGGAATTAGAATCCCAGCCGAGTCAAACCAATGACTATGTTTTGCCAGCGAGCTTAATGCTCGGCATTAATAGGACAAGACTAGGAATATGGCATTAGCAAAGTCTGGTTAGCGTAGTATCAGGATAATCCGACTGTGTCGGATATTTGGTCATGGTGCTGGTGGGATGGTCTCCCAGTCGGGCAGCACTACTATACTGTCATCATGAGCGTACACTGAAACAAGTTGGTACCCATCGTGATATGGCCTTAAATGGTAAAGAACTAGAAACAAACTTACAGGATGAGGTCCCACTATGAATGGAGAATATGTCTAAGCATTGCCATGAGTAATAGTACTCCGCAACAACCGTGCATACATATATATATATATATATATATATACAAACAATATATATATATATATATATATATATATGTGACTAGTTTATGTATTCATTTCACAACAAAACATTTGTGTGTGATTGTTTGTTTATTTTGCTCATAACGGTTATGTGCATGCACTTGTTTTCCCAGTGAAATGTTTTATTTACACTCTCATTATAATCATATTACTGTCTATGTCTCTTTCGTCTTTACGAAAGTATGGGAATCATTGAGAACTTCACACATCTTTTAATTATCTAAATGAGGAATTCTCCCACAAGTTTCTGCGTCGTGAGTGCATTGTTTAAACCTACACATTTCTACACCTACGCCAATTCCTTTTCTGAATGCTTTCCATTTGCAATTAATCGAAAACAAAACATGCTTAGGAAATGCTGAGGTATTTTATTTGCGATTTGCTGCGAAGACCTCTCTGATCTCCTGAATGATCCCCTTCTGAGTCGAAAGTAAGATCGAAATCGTTATCTGAAGTAACCATTAGGCGGACGAAGCTTCCAATGAAGAAGTCAATTTAAGGGAATTTACTTGGAGCGGGGTAAGCCCTTTATAATGTCTTGGATTTCTTTCTGCTGATGCAGCATTTTATTGTCGCCTGATATTGAATAAATGCAATGGTAGTCATTCAAGTAAGCAATGTGTACTTTGTAAGTTTCTCACGAAATACCATTTTGTCAAACTCATTCAGAAAGGCTCACAGTATCAGACATATTAAGATTAGGTTCAACCCCATTTTATGCTGAGTCCAGAATGGACTATCGAATAAGTAACCAGATGAGATGGTGCAATGAGTTGAGCGATCACCTCCCGTGTTGGTAGGCCGTGGCTATCGAACCCCCTAAATTAAAACCTTAGCTGACTCAAGTCACACACGAGCCTGGGATGTGGTATTACTAGGATTAGGACAAATAGTCGAACATTGAAATGTCCTCTTGTTAAAGCTGCCTATTCCGATGGTTTTGTGTTTTTTGTCATTTTCTGAGATACATATATTAGATTGATCAATATAATCAAATTTACTTTATTTTGAGGTAACTTTTAGTTTAAACGGCTAACTTTTGAGAAATTTGAGGTAGAAATATGCTAAATTAATGTTGGCAAACACCCCACAACTCTGACAGCATATGCTTCTGCAATAAGAGGTTCTATCAAATTGCCTCATTATTCTCTTTTATGTGTCGACAAATGTTAAATAAGTGGACCAGTATCTAAATCACCTATGTAGAATAAATCTAGATCACTGTTTGTTTGGTGTGGAAATTTGTTGTTTTCATCAGAATATGCAGCTATGATCAATGAACGCACTCCCCCTCCCCCCAAACAAAAAAAAACACCCCAAAACAACAGCAACAAATCGATGCATCTCATGTCAACCAGGCCTATATTTACAGAATCCATTCTTCTCCCTGAGGAGGTCAAGATCTTGGGTAAAAGTCTCCACTCATTTTGCTCACCGGAGGGCGCCACCCTCTTACTTAGGGGCCCTCCCGCACTCTTGTCAACCCCCTCCCTATTTAAGCACACATATCCCTTTTCTCCCTCCGCAGTGAACCCCACACTTCCTGAAAGAAGGAACACATGGGGTGTCTGTGATGTCCAGAAAGCGAATGCCGGTGTGGTAGCGGAGTCTATGCTCGTTAAAGCTGCATAGTCGGTGGAAGCATAACATTCTCAAAACCAAGACAATTATCTAGAATTGATTGTACATATCTAACTTAGTTAATGGTGTACTTATACATGATGTATTTCCATCCACAAGGTGAATACTGAGGCAATTTAATAGAAGATGTTCCTGCTGAAGCCTATTCTGTCAGAGTTTTTGTGTGCTTGCCAAAACTAATTTTACATAGTTACCTGTCAAATATAACATAACTTAGCCATTTAGAAGAATGTTATTTCAAGCCAAAGTACGATTGATATTATTAGTCAACTTAATATATCTACCTCAGAAAAATGAGTCCTCTGCATCTTTACATCCTCCTCCAGGGGGCGCCACCGAACGGATAACTGCGCACTCGAAGTGGACATACGGATACACTACCCCCACCCCGCACCCCCACTCCCACCGCCACACCGAATTCCCATCCCCGACCCTTACACTCGTGCCCTTCCCGTCGCGTACATCACCGCAATTGCGTCATCGTCACCGGAACTGGACACGCGCCGCCTTCCCCCTCCGCCGGAAGTGGGGTGTCTCGTCGGGACCGTTACCCGGAAGTAGCTTTTCGCGCGACGCTAGCTGACATTTTGGGTTGGTGTTCGCTGTGCGAAAGCCAAGATTGTCCATCATGGCTTCACCCCAGACGCTGATCGCAGCAACTTCTGCGGATTGAAGCCCGGGTGACTAGTGACGCAACCAGACGACCAGAGCTGAGTGCCCTGCTCCCGTTTTGGTGGGATTCGAACATATGGGTTCAAACACTGGTCGAGTCAAACCAATGACTTAAGAATCGATACTTGTCGTTTCCTAGCCAGGCGATCGGCAATATTAAGATAGGGCAAGGACTGACTAGCTCAGTGTCAGTATAAGGTGATTGAGTGGGATGTCATTTTTCTTACATGTCGAGTGGTGCCCCCACATGAATGATTAAACACTGCTCTGTGGACAGACTGTTAAACATTTTGTCGAACTCTCGTTATACCATAACCAATACCCATGACGACCTCGTAATTGATTTAGTTGAAGTGGTCCTGTGTACTTCCACATGGCAAATATTCAAAGGGATTCGATTACGTTAACCAAATAAGTGGTAAATCCTAGAGTATTCTTTGCAGATATACAATTCCATATATATATTTATAAATAAATATATTTATATTTATATAAATGTGGTAGTCTGAACATGAGCTCTACTATCACGCGGTAGCAGCGGAGACTACGACGCCACCAGCGCAGTACCATTCCCCCCCCCCCCACACACACACCTATCGAGTCGAGGTGGGATCTGGCGAGTCAGGGTCGGGTCAGACAACTACTGACGCCGCGGAGAGCAGATGGTTCAATAAACCAAGGGTGAAGCGTACACTGAATTGAATCTTAGTGTTCTTCCCTGTGACTGCGTGAGAGAGAGAGAGTCGGAGGGCCATGCATATGCAAAATAAAAAATCAGGCGTCAGCTGAAGATCTACAGCAGTGGGATCAGCGTCGAACTACCCTGGTTGTGAGTGGATCCGCTCCAACTGCTAGGGACAACAGCGATTAGCCAAAATATAGTACCACCGACAATAACATTAATATATACCAGAAATATTCCTCCACCTGTTCATATGTAATACACTTGATCAAATATATATAAATATATATATATATATATGAATATTTCCTTCGAGCCTGACCAATCTACCTGCTAGTAGTTACTGTGGTACGAACCCGGCGGCTTCATATATGAAAGTCGCTGTTAAATAGTAATGCTTATTTATACTCCTATAATTCATATACATCACATATATGAAAGATGAAGAACGATTACTTGGTTTCGATGTTTTGCTTTGATGGTTGGAATGTTATCTCCTGGCAACATATATGGTCATATCGGAGCAGGTACTGACTTGTGGCAGTGCGCACTCATGGCGTCTTCATAGTGTTGGCCCTCTGGGTGAGAGACCAGGAATGTGGGATCATGACTTGATTTCTCACGCCATCACATTATCGTGATACTGAGCTAAACCACTCCTTGCCCAATCATAGCAATGTCGAGCAGTCAAATTATCAATTTGATAAGTCATTGGTTTGATTAGATTGGCTTTCGAAGTCCCAAACTTCAGCATGGGAAGCATGCGCTCTACCGATTGGGCCACTGCATCCAGTGTCATCGTAATGAAGTGAGCGCCAGGGTCTCGCCCAGTTTTCTCCAACTAGGCTCAGCCTCAAAGCCTGGACACCCTTCACTCCTCTTCGAACTAGAGTGCTCCTGGTTTGAATCAACTGAACATGAATTGTGTTTCCTACTTCTGAGGCGACGATAAACATGTTGATCCTGGGGATCTCATAGCCCCCCCCCCCCCTTCCCGACTCCCCCTACACATTCTCTACGTTCCCCCGACATCCTCTCTACAACTGTTTGGCAAGCCATACAGACGGGATGTCTGAAGGAGTTCAATGCTCGCCTCCTGTTTTGGTATCTCATGGGATTCAAACTCCTGGGGTTCAAGATCCCGGGAGCAACTCAAGCCAAAGACTTACGCAATTATATGTGTCGTCACCTTCCCTGACATTTGACATTACCCGGATATGGGAGAGAACAGTAGATTGTGGAAACTCAATTGTCCGCTATTTACATTTCCCTCCTTAATAAACAAATTTACCCCCATACACAATAAAAATGAATATAGAACATTGTACTGCCATGATTCCCCTATAATAAGTTGCTGATGCATGAACCTTCATGAATTGCACAAATATAGGTTCCTAACCCGGTGTGGCATAAACTGTGTGAGTAATGGGAAATTGTCATTAATTATGTTGCATTAGAGAAGTTAAATTTGAACCATCAAAACTGACGTGAGAGCCCGATTCCATAACCCTCCTGTATTAACGAAGAAGAGCTCAAACTCTTTCAGTAGAATTAAAAGTAGCAAGAAATCATTAACGTAATAGTTATCTCGTGTCCAGAAGATCAAGGGATGTTGGTTCTTTAGTTGTTACTTGTTGATTTAGTTTCCATGGGTATTATTTCACTGCGCCACGGAAGAGTAAATTGGGGATACTTGCCATTCCAGATACCATCGAAATATGCCAATCGAAAGATGCCAATGATCGGGGAGCGTAGAAGCAAAGTAAAGCTTGTTTTATTTAATGACACCTCGAGAGCACATTCATTTTCATATCATCGGCTGTCAGACATATATATGGTTATTCTGACATATTTCTTTGGAGGAAATGCGATGTGGCCACATAGGCTACTCTTTCCAATAAGTAGCAAGATGTCTTGTATATGCACTTTCCCACAGACAGGACAGCACATACCACAGCCTTTGATGAACCAGTTGTGGACCACTGCTTGGACGAGAAAATAGCCCAATTTGTAAATGGGTCCGCTAAACAGGATCGATAGGATGGCAGACACCTTCACAGGTGGACACTCTATTGCCTTATCCATGCCCCGCTCCGCCGGGCGGAAATTACTAACATATATCAATATCCTAATTTTATAAGTATTTCAATTTGCCTTCTGATCAAACCCACGCAAATACCATCGACGGTGATTGCGAAATATGTTTTATTCGAAATGTCCCTTAGCCTCCTCTCCCCACAAATCCATCTAAAGCCATGGCTAAGAGCTCAAAGATTTACAGAACCAACAACACGATAACAGCACAAAGTTTGATTTTTAAATGGAATATAAATTGACAATTGACTGAAGCCTTTAAAACTGAGAGCAATCCTTAGAAGCGCCATGTATCAAAGGTCTGCATAAATATGTACAGAAGAACAACAGAAAACCATCACAAAGTTCTGTTTTGATATGGAATATTAAGTCACAATCTAGTAGTGCCTCTAAAACAGAGGGGTCCTCTTTGAAGCATGATGTTTTAAAGATCCACAGAAATATAAAGTACAACTCTATTTTATGTGGAATATTCATTCCTAATATGCTGAAGCTATTAAGACCAAGAACTATTCTCAGACGTACTATTCCTCGACAATATACAGAAACCTAAAGGAAGTATTACAGAAGATAAACAAGAAACCAACACATAGTTCTACTTTGATGTGGAATATCAATTTCTAATATCTTGAAGCGTCTAGAAGACAGGAATATTCTTAGAAACACTATGGCTTTTCTTGTGTAGCAGTATAAATAATTTAGTGCCAGATCTCATCAGAGGAAATGGTGAGGAACAACAGTATCCTTACTGAGTATGTCATTAGCCACAGGACGAATTTAGCCTTACTCTATCGTATCCGACACCGTCCAATTGATTCTAATTAGTATTGGGTATCCTTTGCCAAATGAAGCCCCCTGACCCCCTCGTCTCAGGTAAACCCTGGGCCGTCTGGTGTAATTATCACAGTGTATTGCTATCTGGAACCTATAGTAAGTTCAGTTCTAAGGTGAGAGTTTGAAGGTCTCCGAGTCATCTTCAGGGGCATCAATGTTATCTGTGGGAATTTGTGTTGTTGTTTGTACATTAGTTGTTTAAGCCAGGGGAATTTCAGTCACAGACGACTGGCTTTCATCATTCCACTGCTCCTTGCCCTATCCGAGTAATGCCGAGCATCTGGCTAGGAAGCGACAAGTATCAATTTTGAAGGTATTGGTTTGACTCGACCAGGATTCGAACCCACGATCCCACGATCTACCAACACAGGAGCCGGACGCTCTAACTCATTCGGCCATCCCGTCTGGTTTGGTTTCATATGAATCGGATAAGGACGGTGTTCAATTCATATGAGGGATGTCATGGGTTCGATCCCAGGCCGATTCAAACCAAAGAGTTCCCCATTTGATTGTTGCCGCTAGCTAACCTGGAATGTGGAACTACTGGAAAGGGACAAATGGCAAATACAGTCGAATGGAGTAAATAAATTGTCCACCATTACTATTTTCTCTCCATTGTGAACGGATGTAAAATAAATATATCTCGCAAGTAAGAGATCATTGGCGGTATAAATATGAAGATGCCTAGTGATCCGAAACATTTGTCAATAGATAGTATTTAGCCGATATGCAATTATTTTAACTTCTGATATAAGCATCAACTTGTTTAACTCAGAGCACTGACCCATATTGGCTTCTACACATGAAGCTTACATATTGGTGCACTTGGTGACCATTCGCTGCAGCATGCAAGAGGATATTAACCAAAACCAAATTTACTAGAAACAGTGCCTCCTATTTCCTATGGTATCAGCATTATGATAAACTTCGCAAAATTAATTCGGTATGTTTGTACTTCACACATCTCGGAAGATAGCAAATTCAAATAAGATGTACATACTTGGAACGGAAGTAAGGTAATAATAAAATCTGATATATCTGTCACACAAGTAAAACATAACTCAAAATCACCATACTTCAGAACTTGGATGTATGCCATCACACTTACAACATGCTCCCTCAAAATTAGACTCATCTCATACGTGATGAGCGAACCTTTGGCTACTGCATTTCAATCATATTTAACACATGTTAGGTCATTGCAGTGGAATAGGAGAAGGGCAGTTGTAATCAACTAGCAGCTAGAGTTCCTTACAGGTATATTAAGGGGAATAGGTTATTTGATAGCTTGAGGCTGAATGTGCCCTTCTGATACATTCACATTCTTCTGAATGATATATCATCTGCGGGAAACACTTTAGATGGAAACACCTTGTTTGTATGCAACAGACCAGGCAGGATGGCTGAATAAGCTGAGAGTCTGTCTCCTCTTTTGGGAAATCGGGGGATCCGAACCCATGGGTTTGTGAGTTCGAACCCCAGTCGAGTCAAACCACTGACTTAACAATTGATACTTGTTGCTTCCTAGCCTGGCACCCAGCATTATTAGGATAGGGCAAGGACTGGTCGGCTCAGTGTCAGGATAATGTGACTGAGTGGGATATCAGGTCATGATGCTCGTGACTTCGCCTCCCAGTGGGGCAGCACTATAAAGTTAATATGAGTGCACACTCTCACAAGTCGGTATCCTGATATTACCGTTGCTGTTGCTAGGATCTAAAACAACAAACAAACATATTATATGCTACATCATTTTACTCACCAAGTCCTAAAGTGCATACATGTATACAATTCACAATACAATTCAATTTCATTTCTCTTCCCCGGCGCCCGTTACCTGGCCTCAACTCAAATTAGTGTGTCTCATGGGGCGGTCTTGCACCACCTTTAACTGAGGTTCGCGCAGCAGGTGCCAAAGCTGCTGCTCACTGCTTGGTAATCTGGGGGATCAGTGACTGCGCCGATAAGCCGATAAGCCCTCGCCCCACCAGCTGGACAGCCCATGAGAGGTAACCCCATGCCAGAAAACAGCCAGATAACATCAAATCCAAACAAAAAACAACTACCTATTACGTACAAGCCTATAATATGTAAATAGAGTAGGCTACTCTAGAATTCCCCCCAATGTGTTGCTACCTTGTAGTGGTGGGGAGGCTTGTGTGCCTCCGTGACCATGAGAGCTATACCGGTGGGGGCTAGCCCCCTGGCAGGTTTAACCAAGTCGGGCAGGACTCATGGTAGAGGACAGACTAAGAGCAGCAACTGGTCCTCCAGGTTGGGGTTGGGCGTGGGGCCAACAACCCCACCCTGGAAAAAAGAACAATGTTACAGAATCACGAACAAGAAACTCAAGGCCCAGTACCGGGAAAACTGGAGAGCCCTTGTTTGTGGCCTATGCCCAAAGTTGCGCTGTAGGTGACACGTTCATCTACAACACGGCTGAGGAGGCACTGACACCACAATGGGCGAAGAAGAAGAGAAGTCTAGAATTAAGTGTAGGAAAAAATAACTAAGAGGAAGACTTTTGCCAAGAAAATAAAACAAAACTGACATAGATCACTAACCACAAACCATAATCTTAAGAAACACAGACTGATAACTGCCCAGCATTGAAAACAAGCTCGATAATCCAAGCTGAGATGCTATGGACAGCATAAACACCCCATCAAAAAAAAAAAAGGAAAAAAAAGTGAATTACTGGGATCATCGGGTTAATGAATGGAGGTCGTCAGCTGCAACCGCCAGGTGGTGTCTGCCAGTATGGGATGTAGGTGTGAGATGACATCGCTTAAGACCACCAATGGAGAGGACATTGCAAGCAGACATAGTGTAGGAAGGGGAGTCTACTAAGCGATCCCTGTGTGATTGGTTTACATATGAGGTCAGGGAATTATCACCCAATATAAACTGCATTTCTTATACGGGAGAGTATAAATTTGCCAGTGATGGAGGTCGTCAGCTGCAACCGGCAGGTGGTGAGTGCCGGTATGGGATGTAGGTGCGAGATGACATCGCTTAAGACCACCAATGCAGAGGACATTGCAAGCAGACATAGTGTAGAAAGGGGAGTCTAGTAAGGGATCCCTGCGTGAGTGGTTTACATATGAGATCAGGGAATTATCACCCAATATAAACTGCATTTCTTTTTCTTATACGGGAGAGTATAAATTTGCCAGTGATTTAGCTATGAGCTAATGGAATAATCACCCAATATAGCTCGGCTTTGTTTGTTCATATACACGAGAGCATTTCTTATTTAGGTATCAGATCAGGGAATTATCACCCACTATAAGTATACCTTTATTGTTTTTGTACAAGAGAATATTTGTCATCAGTGATGTATGTATGAACTCTGGCGATTTTTCCATAATATAAGCTTCTTTTGTGAGAGAGTATTTGTCGTCAGCGAGTTAGATATTACCTCAGAGAATTATCAGCCAATATAACGCCATTTTTCTTGTACTTATGCAAGAGTGTATTTGTAGTCATTTGTTTGGGTATGACGTCAGCGAACTATCACCCAATATAAGCCTGTCTTTATTGTTCTCATGCAAGAGAGTAAATATTGTCAGTGATTTAGGTGAGAGGTCAGGGAATTATCAGTCACTATAAATAACTTCGTAAGTCCATTTTATTGTTCTTGTAAACAAGAGTATTTGTCTTCAGGGATTTATGTATGAGCGCAGGGGACTATCACCCATGATAGTCCTGCTTTGGTTGTTCCTACAATGTTACTAAATTGGCACCCATTCCTGGTAGGTAGGCCCGTTCCATATTGCCCCCTCACAGTCCGATACAAACCTCAAATAGTTGATATTAACGCTGTTATATATGGATATAAACTATATTTGACCATGCATATCCATGTTAGATAGTTATGTACTTATTAAGGGTGTGTTGCTACCTAAAAGGACACAATTATCGGAGTATTATAGGGTATTATATTATTTTAATTGAGATTCGAAAAGGGAGGTAGCTTCACCCCACCTCCCCTATCTACACCTTTCCCTCTCCATATACAGACCATGCAGCCGAGGTATGTGGTATGTAGTACTAAAGCATGGCATTGGTAGCACTAGGCCAAGAACTGATATACATGGTAATACTCTGCCACTTTCACTTTCGTCAACACCAGTGATCTTTGTCTTTGTTTGTTTGTTGTTTAACGTCATAGCAACATCTAGGGTCATATCAGAACGGACACCAGTGAACAACCAAAGCCTTGGTTAGATGCATTGTGTGACCTGTCCAGCCCCGGTTACTAATCGGATAAGCTCGAGCACCCATAAAAGCATTCAGCCCATTACATGAGAATTAAATCTCTACCATCAATAGAATGGAACAGTGCTCACATTAAACCCATAAATGTAATGACAATCGGTTATTCCTGGTTAGCTTTGATTGTGGATTGGAGTGATTCGATTAGATTCAGTCCCAGTGCATTCATACTGAACCCTAGTAGGGGATTGGGAGATTGCGATTCTGGAGCACTGTTATGTAGGATATCAGATTGAGATGGATATGGATAAATATTAGAGAGTTTATTTATAGTGAGACACCTGGCTCATTGGAACTATTGTGTGTTTGGCTTTACATGTTCTTATATATACATTGCTATAATGAAGCCCTCTTTTTTAAATTAATATTAATAAATATGAGATGGAGCAGCCCCACTGTAACGATTGTGTCAATAGATTTACAATCATGTTCTTGGATGTACACTAATATACTGCTGCCCTCTTCTGGAAGAAGATCTCCTGGTGATGGACAGGAGTTTGGGCATCCTGTGTTGGCACAACCGCAAGTGGGGTACTTTCCCTTCAGACCTATCCTTTATAATACGGCAGACATGATAAGCTCACTTTGAATTCTGCACGGCCACTGTGATGATAAGGGCTCGGTGGCTATCAATTTTGACATTTCGAAATACATGCCTTGCTGAATATCACATTTGTCATCGTAGGTGTTTTATCACATTGCAATGATAATTTTCTGTATCGCCTGCAAACATGTAGAAATGCCCTGCTCAATATTCACAATCTATTAAGTGGGAGCTTGGAAGCGCACGAGAGAGCAAGATAAAGCAAGGGAGGATAATATAGATCAAGAGAGAGAGCTAGAGAGAGATAGAGGGAGCTAGAGAGAGCAAGGAAGAGCACAAACAGAACAAGAGGAAGCAATAACGACCAAAAGAGCGGGAGAAAGAGGTAGAGCGAGCAAGATAAAGCCAAGGGGGAGCAAGACAGAGCAAGACAAAGCATGAGAGAGCAAGAGAGAGTAAGTGAGAGCAAGAGAGAGCTAGAGATGGCTAGAGAGAGGTGGATTGAGCTCGATAGAGCCAGAGAGAGCAAGGAAGGGCAATGGAGAGCAACATCATAACAAGAGGAATAAAGAAAGACCAAGAGTCAGCTAGAGAGAGTTAGAGAGAGCTATGGAGAGCTGGAGAGAGCAGAGAGAGATCAAGTTGGAGTAAGAGAGAGCAGGATGGAGCAAGAGCTTGACAGAGCTAGAGGGTGTGATAGAGTAAGAGAGTGTGAGAGTACACGAGGGAACGCAAGAGAGAAAGAGAGAAAGACCGCAAGAGAGAAAGACCCAGAGAGCAACATCGAGTGAGAGCTTGTGAGCGAGAGCAAGAAGGAGCGAAGAGCGCAGGACAGGCCGAGAGAGATAACTATAATATGTGTGGTGGAAGTAGACTGTTTACTTCATCCCAAACCAGGTGAATGCAGCATGTTGGAGTGTGGTCAGGTGTGCATGTGTACATAGGCGTGAGTCTATATATATATATATATAGCTGTGGTCGCATTACGCCAGTGGTTCACCAGAGGGCGGGCTCTCTCCCTAATCGATACCGCCATTTAATTCCACTTAGAAGCACCTGCCGCTTGGGCTCCTCACCACCCTCCATACTGCCCTAACTGGGCCCACACCTCCATCTATGCCAGCTCCTTCTCCACCACATGCTGATCAATACAGCTCGAAGTAAGCTGATGTAGTAGTGCACACAGCAGGGAGGGATGGGATGGGCGGGGCGAGTGGAGAAGTGCTTCCCTAAAACACTGTTACTCCTTCCTCTCCCCCTCCCACTACCAGCTTGTTTTCTAAGTTACCACGATGTCAACCAACACCTGCATTCAGAAACAACATGACCGTAATCACACACCACTATCTCGTTTGTTTGTTTGTTGTTGTTTGACTTCCTAGCAACATCTAAGGTCATATCAGGACGGGTACCGACTTGTGACTGTGCGCACTCATGGCGACTTTATAGTGCTGCCCCACTAGAAGACCAGACCGCCAGCACTATGACCTGATATCCCACTCAGTCACATTATCCTGGCACTGAGCCAACCAGTCCTTGCCCTATCCTAATAATGTCGAGCACCAGGCTAGAAAGCAACAAGTATCAATTTTTAAGTCATTGGTTTGACTCAACCAGGGTTCTAACCCACGACCCCACGATCTACCAACACGGGAGACGGAGGCTCTAACCCATTCGGCCATCCCGTCTGGTCCCCCTATCTCCATAACACTCAGACAATTGCACTGACTGTATTCTTATTATTTAGTGATGCAAACAGCCAGAGATGAAGCAGAATGATCGATGTTTCCCGCAAAAGCAATTTACCTATCTGTACAAACCTTTGATAAATCAAATGTAACCATCAGGTCTCCAATCGAAGTTACATTCCCCGACACTTTTACATTTCTGTCATTTTTGAAACATCTCTATGTTAGGTTAATCATCCAAAACTACTTCCCTTTTATCTTAAGTTAAATGGCTATATTTGGATATATTTGAAGGGAAGCCGTATGGAATTCATTTGTGCAAGAGCTTCACAATTCTGGCATTATCGCCCTTGGTGGCAGTAACCTATTTAAAAAAAATTAAATTGACGTAGTATTTCCTTCGAAGCAGCAGCAAATGTTTAATAAGTGGATTCATATATAAGTCTCTTTTGTAAATCCAAATCTGGCTAAGTCTTGTTTGTAGTTTCACAAATCTGACGCTTTCATCGGATATATGATGTAACTTTAATAATTGAAGAAAAAAACTAATATTTATATGTGTATATACATATATATAAATATATACATATATATATAATGCTATACGCATTATTTTGTCAGTACCTATATTAGAAAGTTTGAGAATTTTGAAACAGATTGAGAAGTTACTAACATAACCGAGTTTCAGAAGCAGCCAACATTACCCAAACCCCTGCACACTCCTACACCCCCACCCCCATCCGCACACACACATCCTAACGGCTCTTCACTTCAACATCTGATCAATGCGACGATATGCGTTGCTTCTCGATAACACTTGGTTTGGCTCCTGCTGCCATGCATTCTTTAGACAATTCAATAGAAAATGACACCGCTTGGAGTACGCTAATGCGTAGTTGGCCGGGGTGGGATGCGCCGGTGTCCGGTCGATACCGGTGTTAAGCGACGGGAACCAGCGGTTCTAGGGGTTCCATTGAATTTTTAGACGACCGATATATCTGGCTGGAGTGAACCAGTGCAGCGTATAATGGGTGTTAAGCCGCGTTTACACGGGCAAGTTGAAACGTCCTAGCTAGAACCAGTTGCCTAGTTCATTTTAAATGTGTCCGTGTAAACGCGCCACTGCGGCGTTTTAGGGCTGAAAGGTTTCAGCTGGAACGTTCTGCGAATACCACCTCGGGAGGTGGTTTTCAGGAAACGTTTCAGCTGGTTCCCGGGCGGTGATTGTGTACAATAGCAGTGCTCGCCGGATACAGGCTCAGGTCTATTCACTGGTGCCCAGCAGTGTTAGGGACCGATTAGGCCGAACTCTAGTGAATGCGATCATATTTAACAGAATTACGGACTCAAATAATGAAATTTAATTAAATTAACCTTAAATTCCAAGCGATATTAACGTAACAGCTACATCTGCGTCAAATCGACGTGTGTAAACTAAACAAATAGCAGTGCTTGCTGGCTACAGGCGCCTGCTGATTCCCGGCGCCGACACACTTTCCAACTCCGCCGTGTAAACATGCCTCTAAAACGCTGCATATAAATCACCTTGTCTAGAACGTTTCACAATTCCCTGTGTAAACACGGCTTTACTTGGGCAGCTAGGTGAGATGAGGACTGACTGATAACGTATAAAGGCAGTTGCAGTTCATAGCTTGAAGTGTTCATTTGTAAGTTGAATTATCCTTACAAAGAGGTGCCAAGTAGGTGTAAAAGTACTTTGATGAAAATTAAAATCAGGAGATTAGTTTATTTTATTCTATATTACAGAGATCTCCCCCCCCCCCTCCGCCAATTCGGGAGGTGGGTTTATTTTCTTCTATCGTATGGAGATCTCCCACCAAGTCGGGAGATGGGTTGTTCTGCTATTTCTTCGAGATATCCAGCCATGTCTGGAGAGTTGGCACCTCTGACACTATACATCCACAGGCCGTCAACTGATCGCTCAGCCTTTTCACGCGTCTTCCTAGAATATAGGTGCAGCATGCATGGACTATGCTGCTTAAGGTGTATTTGCAACACACTGGAGGTGCATAGTTGAAACCGAATAAATAATTGAAAAGGTGGGGGGGGGGGCAACTACATATAATTGATTTTGCAAATATTGTGTTGCCATTTTTGGCGCAGATCCTATACGGTTCAAACATAATAAGTACTGTCTTATCGATGTAACAATCGTGAGATCACTTCTACATATGCTCACCGTGAATATATATATTATATTTATTGTACTAACTATTTGAGAAAAAGGTGTCACTAGCTGTGCTACTTGTGGATGCAACACCGGGTCATCAGCAATGAAATTGCATTTTGTTCACACGAATACAGATATGCACTTTCCTCCAGAAAGAGAGTTTCAGTATTTATTTGCAAATTAGCAATACGGGGATAGATATATAGTTATATGTGATCTAAAGCGTATAGGTGAAGGCATATTATATTGCCTGTACTTATATATATATATATATGTATATTGTATGTCCTGTATAATTTATTATGGGACGATAAACAAGGACACTACCACTTATCAGTTGTCTTCTATATATTAGTTATTTATCCTCATCATCATCATGCTGTCGATCGCAATGCGACAAAGACTGATTTCATTACTTGACTGCCGCTCTCCATGTAGCTCTCTGCTGTGAGAGTTGCGTCCATGAGTCAGTCTTAATTTCTCTCAGCTTCAGGTTTCTCTTGATGGTAACATTTCATGAAAGCTGCCTGCAAAAGTGATGAAGTGCTGCTGGCTTTTGCAAGTTACCAGTGGCACTCTGTCGGGGAGCAAATAGAGGTTTCACACCGGCAAGAACATGTCAAGACAGGTGCCAAACTATTTGTCCCTGCAGTGGGTGGTCAGAAGATGTTGGCAGTTCCATACATCAACCACCCTTAATGCTGCCACAGTGACATGGATTTCTGTTTATGGTTTGCTCCCTTAGCCTTCGGTTCTGTCAAGAACCTGTACCATAAGGCAGTGGTTTACAACTTTCCAAGGCAGCGGCGTCAAACTCCCTGAGGTATTGCTATACCTGCAATACCTGCATACCAGGTTATTAGTTATTACCTACTATCAAACTGCCATTGGAGATAGTTCCTGCTTCTGCCACGATGACGCCACCTGTGAGTGGCTGCTGCTCCCCCTGATACCAGCTGCATCTGGTCACTGCCGCCTTCAGACCTGCTCCGACAATCAGCTTTCAAATGATATATATATATATATGCCTATCCGTACAAGACTACTTCCTTTGGTCGACATATCAGTACAAAATAATCGTTTTTTCCTTTCATATCCTAATCTATTAATTTCAAATATCAGGAGCATAATCTGCATATATGTGCCCTGTAAGAAGTTATGCAAATATTACTGTCAATGAAATAACTGTAAAGTACAATAATGTCCGGTCGGAGGTGGTGCCGGTAGACAGTTTTTGCCATCAACAACCAAACGCTCCATTTCTCCAGGGTCTGCCAATACTCAACCCGCAATCAACCCTTTATATATATGTATATATATATATATATATATATATATATATATTTATTTCTATGCAAATGCTAATCCATTTTCTCTCTTCCCCCACAGACTTGGCGAATTTGCCTCGCAGTGATAGATGACAGAAATGAAGTAATAACTCCGTTGGTAATATGCTTGTAAGCCATTGACAATAACATTTTTTATTTCTATTTCTACACACCTACGTAATAATGTAGCTTTCTCTATATCTCATTCATTAAGACATCACTGTACGAATAATGTATTTCATATATATATATCAGACATATGGTTAGCCTGGTATATTAATTTAGCATATCATATTTGTATATGTTCATATATGCATCGTTATATAGCTGTTTTTCATGTCGCATATGTTTTAAATGAGTATTCAATGTATACATATATATATATATCTATATGAATATATATATATACATATATATATATATATATATATATATATATATAACACGTCTATGTATATCTTTTGTCCTGTTAAACTTACGTAATAGTGGATATGTAGTGGTAAAATCCACAATATTAATTTAATCCAGCAATAAATAGTTCGTGACTGCATAACCATCATGAGCTTTATATGATCAAATGTAGAGAGGAATGTTGGTGTTGAAAACTCCATGCATTCATCGGATATCAAAGCTTTAATAGCAGTAGGTTTAAACCATAGCATACATCTGCGACTACAACTCGTACTATATATTATTGCTGCTGAATTTCTGTACTTGTGTACTAGTCATGAATTCCTGTTCCATTCGCTCACCGAGAATTGAGAGGATATCGGTCATCAGGGCGAGTGGCAGAGGAGGTCTGAAAGGCCGCTGGCCAATTGGTTTGATTCTTCCATTCACGCAAAGATGAGTCCCAATGTACAGCGAGCAGTCGTGGAAGGTGACGTGGGGCTCTCACCATTACCAACGACAACGTTCAACGAGACGGGATGGCCGAATGAGACGGGAGACATACAAATGAGTCCGTCTGTCTTCCGTGTTGGTAGATCGTGGGATCGTGGGTTTGAACCTATGTCGAGTCAAACCAATCAGTTAAAAATGTATACATGTTGCTTCCTAGCCAGGCGCGCAACATTATTATTACGATAGGGGAAGGAGCAGTGGAATGATGAAGACCAATTGTCCGCGATTCAAGTTTTCCCGACGTAAACAACTAATGTACCAATATAAACCCTACAAAACACATGTTATTATGGTTTTCAGTGATACACCAAAAAGGTAAGAATCGCTCCATACTCCAGTTAGATGTAATTCTAACTACATGGCTATCAGTCTAAATTCATTACTAAATTATAAAATACCATAAGTTAATTATGTATGAGTTTTAAGAAGCAACGACCACTGATGAGGAGCCTAATGATGATGCCTCTAATTGTTATGTCCTCACATGGCTGCTAGAAGCCAGCGCATTCTGCCTCTCTTGCTCAAACAACATTATTTAGTTCCTGGTGTTAGAACGAAGTATACAGCTTTAACATGTACGCTCAGAAAGGTCTAGTGAGGTGAGTAAGTATTACTCGCTGGGTCGGGTTTGCTGAAGTGATACTATTGATGACTAACCTAGTTATTGATGGTAGTCGTTATTTGGCTGTCCTCAAAGTCAGTATTGATTATTTGATCATTTGTGTGCAGAAATAAGGCAGGTCACTTTTTTATATTTTATTTATTTTGCTTAAAAAATGTATACTGCCATCATGGATAAGCCTGATTAGGCTTGTTTTCACCATTAGACAATTTGTCGATAGAGAGCCCGAGCCTACACTTTTACCGACCCAAGGGATTTTTAACCTCCCACACCACATAGACATGGTATGAGAGCAACTGGCCTTTGATGACGCTGTAAGCTATACACAGCAGTGGAAATCCAAATTGGCAGAGGTGGGGGCATGGGGAATTGAACCACCGACCTTCAGGTTAGGAGTCCGACCTAGAAAAAAGTCACATACTCTAACCACTCCGCCACAGAGAACATCACTAAGTATTAATTTACTTACCATTTCAGATAAGAACCAACATGCGCAGTGTTTGTAATAATATTACACTTTATTCAATTGGTACCAACAACAACTATCGTTTATTTCTAGTGTCATGGTCTGTTTTAAAATGGGAACCATTGCACCTAGAGCGGGATTGAAACCCAAGCTTTATCCAAGTCAAGAGTAGTGTCCTAACCTTTAGACTATATAGGCTCCCTGATGCAAGCAATCGATACATGGATATCTGTGTATGTGATATGTCAGGCAGAGAGACCAACATCATAGAGGTCAGATTATTGTTATACAATGATTTATGACTAGTCAGTGAAGTGGGAAAATAACCAAAAAGGCGTCATAGTTGACATCTGATTTAAAATATATTGAATTTGAAATAAGGTATACCTGTAAACATGCCATTTTGTGTTCTTAATAATCCCTTTTTCAATTATGTTATCTTACCAATGTTTTAGGGGTAGCACCTCCCTGAACACATATAAAGTGAAGAGGAAAGACATCCATGAACACCTTTTCAATTGTCATCAGAAGCCAGCGGATGGAGTCCTACCATTAAGTGACCAGATGTCCCTATGAGTACCAGCTTTGGCCGTTAATTGGCACAAATCTTTCCATTTCAGATTGTGTATGTAAATGTAAGCGTAAATGTTGCATAGTCCGATGGTTTTGAGTTTCTTTCATTTTCTGAGATAAACATATCAGGTTGTTCATTATAATCTACCTTATTTTAGTTTGAAGCAACTTTTATTTTAAATCACAAACTTTTGAGATATTTGAAATGGAAACATGCTAAATTAATTTTGGCAAGCTTGCCAAAACTCTATCCCCATAGGCTTCTGCAGTAACAGGTTCTATTAATTGACTCAGTAGTCCCTTCTATGTGTCGGTAAATGTTTAATAAGTGCATCAGTATCTAAGGTAGATATGTAGAATCAAATATAGATAGATTCATCGGACTATGCAGCTTTAATAAAACTGATAGAATGAATACCACTTACTTCTCCGCATGAATATGAATGACCATTTGCGACGACATGGTTGTACGTCATCAGCAAGCAATGAATTGTTTATATGTAAATACATTGTGTGTATTTTTGCAGGAACCCACAGGAAGCAGCCACAATTCTACTGTTGTCGGTGTATAAGGTTCCATTTGATGCTGGTCTGAAGGATTGAGATCCTGGGACGTGGACGAGCAAGAGAAAAACGAGATAAATGTCGAAGGAGAGGGTCACATGGTGACCTCTGTGAAAGTATCACGTCTGAACACTTTGACTTCTGGATATTGAATGCTTTATTTACGTCCAGGGCCCTAAACCGCTGGCACCCTTTCAACTCTGATGTCATCTCATTTATATATTCTTTTGTTCTCCACACATGCCTGGATGTCTTTTATGCATATATTACAACCTCTGGCAATCTATAGCGATGGAATGCATCATTGCTGTTTCATCTGGTTTCAAGCACTGTAGTGGATGCGTTTTCTAGTTCCAGCATTGCATTAATGTTTCGATAATTGCATTCATCTCTTTGTGCTAAGCATTACTTAATCCTAAAGTAAGGTAGCCCACATGATGATAATCGACCTAATACATTCATCCGATAACCTGACAGTAACTGTAAAACATCCGATTCTGCAACTTGAGTATCCCCTATATATGGTTAAATGGTGCTGTTTTGATTAAATTATGAGCTAATCCGATTAAAACCATATTGTCCACACATATAAGGATCCCCTATAGTAGTCTAGTTATATTTGTTAGCTGCATTATTTACTTTTTTAATGCCAGAAGTCCCTCATCGCTCACCCGACGTACTGGACGCAGCGGCCGAATCGGTAGAGCACAGGCTCCCGTGTCGGAGTTGTTGATTCCCCGTCGAGGCAAAGCAATGACTTACAAAATTGATACTTGCCACTTCATAGCATTGTCCTCAAGATTAATACGATGGGGCAAGGACTGGTTAGAACAGTGTCAGGATAATGTGACTAAGAGGGATATCGAGTCATGGAGCTGGGGGCCTGATTTATTTTTTATTTTTTATATAATTTTTTTTATTGACGAGGTATTTACTCTGCCCATAACGTATAAGCTCCTGTCAGGGTGCTTGTTTTCAACGCTGGACAGCTGTGGCGCTGTCTTGATCTGTTCCTTTGCCCAGGAGTGTTTACCTGTGTCTGCTCGGGTCAGCCTTCTGCAATTTTGGTTGTTAGTAATAGCCTTATGTTAGTTTTTTTTGTAATTTTCCAGTTTTTTTTGTCTAGTCTGAGTAATGATACCTTAGCCTACTATGTACATCTACTTGGGTGACATGCAGGCTTGCGGGAGAGGATCCCGTTCCATTCAGATTTATTTTATTTTATTTGTTACAGCATCCTTTCACCTAAACCCTGTCCTTAGATAGTGCACTCGTGTGCTAGAACATACTCGGACCCTTTAGAACTGTGGCCAGGTGGGATGGCTGTGTTGTTTGCTTAGCCATTTTATATTTCAGGGTGGATCAGTTGCATGACCGTGGCCTGTCCACTTCTGTGTTGGTTTGTGCCATTACACATACCCAGGTGGACTGCGCCATATGGTGATAGCTTTCCTGATTTCCTTAATACTTAGGAGAGCTAATTTTCCTATTTTTTCTGTTTAGTGCCTACCACTTTTCCTGGCCTGTCTTTTGCTTTCTGTGCCAGTACACAGCAAGCATTGACTGCGCTCAGGGGCAGGTGCAGTTTTGTTGTGTCAGTAAGTAATTGTTTTCTTTAAGAATTTTGTGTAGTGGTCAGGGTTACGGATTGCCCGTAATTTTACATTTTGTTTATTCCAGGCATGTGCTGCCATGGTTAGTACACTTCTCTCATGTATTTTCATGTTGCTTCTTTCCGCTAGGAGTATTGGGGCCGCCATGTGTCTAGTGTCCCTGCGGGGGGCTACTGTGTAATCCGGTTTCGTGGTGTAGTGGTGTGCTAGTATTTTCAGGTGTGTTTCTCTTCTGCTTGTTAATAGTGTTGCTTTGCATTTTTTGTGTAGTTCTATCGTGGGATATCTTTTGTGTACTTGGAGGCATATTTTAAGGGCTTTATTTTGCATCACTTGTAGTTTGTTGAGTAGTTTGGTACTTCCCCCCATGTATACTACATCACCGTAGTCGAAGTAGGGAAGGATCATTCCTTTATATATTTTGATTGCCATGCTTTCAGTCATGTAGTACCTTAGTTTTGCCAGTAGCCATATTTTATGGTTTGCTTTTTTGATAGTGTTTGTTATGCAAAGGTCATAGTTTAAGTGCCTGTCCAGATCCACTCCCAGATATCGGTAGTTGTCTACCTGTTCTAACTCGTTGTTTCCCAGGAGACATTTTATTTTGTTGTTACCGGTTAGTCTGGTACCGAATAGCACCATCTTTGATTTATTGCTATTTATAGTTATCTTATTTAGATGGCACCATTCTGTTAGTTTCATTAGTGTTTGATTTAGTTTTGTTTCGATCTCTTCAGATGTTTTGCCTGCAGTATATACCACAGTATCATCTGCATATAGTTGGATGTTTTCAGTGTCTAGCCAGTTGTTTAGATCATTTATATATATGAGGAAGAGGAGTGGTCCCAGGACTGACCCTTGTGGTATGCCACAGCTTATTTTTTCAACAGTGGGGCAGCACTATGAAGTTGCCACAATTGTGGACTCTCACAAGTCGGTACCTGTCCTCATATGAACTTAGATATTGCCAGGACGTAAACCTCCAACAAGCAACCCACCGACATAAAGTTCACACACTGCGATGCTAAACAGACATGCACTTTGGTCACATTACCACTAGTCTCGGTGATAACTGCTATATCTGCATTGTCATTATGCCTCCTGGTTCATTGCCTCAATTGACAGCATTGTTCATTCGACACAACTTAAGCTGTAATATTCATAAAATGAGGACAAAGCAATTCTGATCTCCAGTGAGCGAGTGCTCCGTCGGCAATCTCAGGGTCTTTAAACAGCGCCATTTAATGTGTTGAACAGTTTTATTGTTGGAGAAAGTGTCGCTGATATTGGGCGCGTGAAGGTGAATAAGGGCATCATGTGTGTGTGTGTCATTCTTCGGTCTTATGATCCATACCCGAAATAGATCCCAATCCTTCCCCATATTCGACACCTTCCCCCTTCCCCCTCCCCGCCCCACCCTCCGGCCTCCACACTCATCCCCGCAACAACATCCAGTCTCCATCCTCCATCCTTCACCCCCACTCCTCCGCTCTACACCCTCCATCCTCCCCCTCTACTCTCACTACGCAGGCACACCTCTGCCCTTCCCACATCGCCTCAACTCCCCCGATCCCGACCATATAGCCCCCAACTTCCCCTATGCCCCCCCAATTGCGCCCAACTCACCCTCAATCAATCAATAGTTCCGTCCTCTAGTCGAGGGTTGGATGCAATGGTTCTCCACTTGTCCCGATGGTGTGCTGTTCTGATAGACTGTGAATAATTCAAGCCTGTCCACTGTGAAATATTTGTAAACCATGATGTTCTTGGTCTCCCTCTCCCTCTGTGCCATTTACCTTCCCTTCCAACAATGTACGGTATATTGAACTCTGACGAATGATGTGGCCAAAATAAATAAGTTTCTTTGTCTGTATAGTGGCAAACAAGCTTTTCTTATTTTTAATTTTTCTGAGAACTTCTTTGTTGGTGATCTTGTTTGTCCATGATATTTTCATCATCCTTCGATAACTCCACATCTCAAATGCTGCTAAACGTTTGTACATTTTCTTAGAGATTGTCCATGTCTCAGCCCCATACATTAGAGTAGACCACACATAACACTTGTTTGTATTAATATCTTACTTGATGTTAACTCACCCTCACCCCCATATAACCCCCAAAGCCCCCTCTGCCCCACATCATCGGCCCAAACTCCCCGTCTCCCCCACCCCATGTTGAGCAGGACAAGTCGTTGTGATCTACTTAACTGGGTCGGTAAGGACATTACTTTCGTCTTCTGTCGCTGCAGAAACAAAGCTCCCACCCACTCACAGCTGCGTTCCTACCATCCCCCTGCGCCTCTCCCCTCCCCCGCCCCTTCCCCTCCGCATCTAGGCACCGAGGCCTTTCATAAGCAGGTTGCCGCTCTACGTAGTCCCCGAAAACTAATACTGCTGTTCTCAGAAGGGGATCGGTGAGCTGGTCTGAAGAATGCACGTGGTAGGAGATATTTGCGAACATTTTATATTATGGCTGAAGTATGGTTATGTCTAAGACCATACTCAACTGTGCACAATGACACTCCCCTTTTGCAGCAAGAATAATGGAGAGTGCGTGGTGCCCACCGACCAGGTCCATTCCCAATTGTATTTAACCGGTGGATCGCTGATCATATGCATCTGATTTGCCGCTTTCATACCCTCAAAACTTCCCTTCTTCAACATTTGTATTTGCGCGTATTGATATATATACAATATATATGTACATAGATATATGTATATATAACAACATATTATATATATATATATCAATATGGACAAATACACATTCTGATAAAGAAAAGTATATACATGCACGTTGCAAGTTTGTATTGATTTATACTGATACATACTAACGATCTATATTGTTAGTGATTGGGTATAAATACAGTCAAAGATTTTGCTACATATAGTTAAGCCCCAGTCATGCCTACCCGGACGAGACCCCGATTTTTAGCAGGACCAGTCGCCCGGACTGTCCTGGACAGCCCTGGATAAAATCACTATTTTGGTCGTTTTTGGCCTCGAAGTCACACCTACCCAGACGAGCCCTGGACCAGAGCCCCAGACCGGACTGAGCTGCACCACCCCCCAGACTACTTGGCGTGTCCACAAAGTAGTCCAAGACTTGAAGTGGACTCGCTCCTGCTATATATATACAAAAATGGGGCTCATCCTGGACTGATCCGTAATAAACTGGCCTATCTGTGGCGATGCATGGATGATCCATGCTCATCTGGCTTGTCTTGGTCTTATCTGTGCCATCCAGGAGTGGTCCACGGCTATGTCGGGGCTAATCTGGGGCTGGTCCGGGTTAAACCATGGTTAAAACGTGGCTCATCTGGTTACAAAAAAACGCCTGGACTGCCCCAGATGGTACACTGACTACCGCGGAGCACTCGCGGACTACCCGGACCACCCCAGGATTACCCCCGGATCATCCCAGACGATGCCGGTTAGAGCCCGGATCACAAAATTCCCCAGACCGCCTCGGATGTTTTAAACATTTTAAAACATCTGGGACAGACCCTGGAAGAGGCCGGACCAGCCACGGATCACCAATAATCACCAAGGATCACCAAGGACCAGCCACGGATGAGCCACGGATCACACCAGATCGCCACGGACCACGCCGGATCATTGCTCTGGCGCTAATCCGGCCCATGGTCCGGGTAGGTGTGAGTGGGGTTTTAGTCACTGTACACAAAGTTACTTCAATCTAAATAAGGCAGGCTAGAACGATCAGCATAATATATATTTATAAGAAAATGACAGAAACTCTAAACCATCCGACTATGCAAATTTAATGATTCCGGGACCAGGATTACGGCATGCCACAATATGAAGGGCATGGTAGCTACTTTATGATAGCCCATATCGTACAAGCCCCAGTTGGCGAATTTGGTTTAAGCCATCCGCCAGGCCCCCAGGAATGACTGAAGCTGCGACTGAATACGACCTGTCGAAACTTCAGCGTATCTCCTATCCCGATAATTCTGTATACAGCCACACTTTTGCTCACATATATACCCACACTAGGACCAGACGAGATGGCCGATTGCGTGGCGTATCCGTTTCCGGTTTTGGTAGATCCTGCGATTCGAGCACATGGGTTCTAAACCTGGGCCCGTATGCACCAAGTTGTGCTAGTCGTAACCGGAGCTAGAGCATTAACTCCGGTCAGCTAGCTCCGGGTAGTGGGGGGTCCGCGAAAAAAATATACTGGTATGCACCAACGTTTTAGCCGGGGCGGATAGCTGACCGTGAGTTTATTAATAGATTTGGGAATTCCCTCTGCGTTTCTTCCCATATATTTGGCTAAAATCTATTGAATGCGATCATATTTAACAGAATTACATACGCAATAAGTGAAATTTATTCAAATTAACCCTAAATTCGAACCCTCCTTAAGGCTACCGCCGCATTGGCGGCGATATTACTAGTTATATTTTCGAATCGACGAACGTAAAGTAAACAAATCGCCGCCGCCGCCACATCGACCTCCCTATCCATACTGGCGGGGCGACGGCGGTTTTGTTTACTTTACGTTCGTCGATTCGAAAATATAACTAGTAATATCGCCGCCAATGCGGCGGTAGCCTTAAGGAGGGTTCGAATTTAGGGTTAATTTGAATAAATTTCACTTATTGCGTATGTAATTCTGTTAAATATGATCGCATTCAATAGATTGAGAGCCTCACACGCACACTAACCGCACCGGCTAGCAGTTAAACCTGATTTGAAACTGGGGTAGCTTAGCCTAGGCTACGGTCCGCGGTTAACGCTGGCATCGATTGGTGCATACCAATTTCTCACATTTAGCCGTGTGGAGCTAGCCTACCCGCGGTTAAGGCCCTAACACCGATTGGTGCATACGGCCCCTGGTCGAGTCAAACCAATGACTTACAAAACATATATATTGATTGCCTCCTAATAGCCCTGTCACACTACGACGTTTCCCCCGGCGCGCCACCAACGCGCAAGATATTTGCTAGGGCTCGAGACACGTCCAACTTTTCGGCGTTTTGGAAGAAAATTCGACGGGTTGCAGCGTTCTAGTAGCGTGTTGGTGGCGCGTCTGTAACGCCCCCTCCAACGCGTCGCCGCGCGTCGCCGTGCGTCGCCGCGCGCCGAAAGTTTTGCGCAAGCACAAAACGATCGGCGCGACCCGACGCGCGGCGACGCGCTGCGAGGCGCAGCGACGCGCGCCGACGTGTCCATTCACACTTTGCTATCACTCAACGTGTACCGGCGTGTACCGACGCGCCGGTAACGCGCGCGTAACGCTTCCCGACGCGTGCCGACGTTTCACCCAAAAAGGCAACACGTCGGCGCGTGTTGGTGAGAAACGTCGTAATGTGACAGCCCCATAACCAGACGATCGGCATTATTAGGAAAGGGCAAGGACTTGTTGGCTCAGTGTCAGCATAATGTGACTCACTGGGATATCAGCTCATGGTGCTGGCGGCCTGGTCTCCCAGTGGGACAACACTATAATAAAATCACCATGAGAGTGCACTATCACAAGTTGGTACTCGGCCTGATATTACCTTAGATGTTGCTAAGACGTAAACCAACAACACACAACCGTATACCCACATTTCGCCTGGTGTGCCTTGTCATACATTTGTTCTCAATAATCATTCCTCGTGAAATTGTCTGCGCAATTGTTTTTGCGTGAGATAAAATATCACTTTGTATATCGTGGTATAGGTGTAGTCACCACCTTCCGTCACTTTTCTAGCATGGATCCTATAGGGGTAATGTGAGGTCAACAAGCTTCAGCGGAACGTGGAATGGCCGGTTTAAAAGACTCACACAATAAAGGTGTATGTACACAGATAAGCCGTGTCCTCATTAATCTAATAAAGATCGGTATTGAAGTCTAGCTTTGTTAAACCCGTCTGCTACGGGCCAGAGTGCAAACTTATCCCCATCGATATTCAAGTGAACTAGTTGACGTTCTGTTATTTTCTGAGATTGATAATTATAATATACTTGACTTGACTTTGAAGTAATCGTGTTCTAGCATGAGTAACTTATTGAATATTTGAAGTCTAAACATGAAAGATTAATTGTGTGGTGCTTGTGAAAAGTCAGACTCCACAGGCTTCTATTAAAATACATAGTATTGCATAGTCCGATAGGTTTTGAGTTTCTTTCAATTTATTAAATAAATATATGAAGCCGATGATTATAATTTACTTTACTTTGGTCTGAAGTAACCTTTATTTTAACAGGGTATCTTTTTAGATATTTGAAATGCAAACATGCTAAGTTAATGTTGCGATGCATGCCATAACTCATCCCTCATGGAGAATCAAATCTAAATAATTGTTTTCGTTTTGAAAATGTGGTGCTTCATCGGACTATGCTGCTTTAATAATAGTATGCTTTTCTATGTATATAAGTGCATCAGTATCTAAGTTTAAAATGTAAATCTGGTGCTTCATCGGGCTATGCTGCTTTAATAATAGTATGTTTTTCTATGTATATAAGTGCATCAGTATCTAAGTTTGAAATGTAAATCTGGTGCTTCATCGGACTATGCTGCTTTAATAATAGTATGCTTTTCTATGTATATAAATTATAAGTGCATCAGTATCTAAGTTTGAAATGTAAATCTGGTGCTTCATCAGACTATGCTGCTTTAATAATAGTATGCTTTTCTATGTATATAAATTATAAGTGCATCAGTGTCTAAGTTTAAAATGTAAATCTGGTGCTTCATCGGACTATACTGCTTTAATAATAGTATGCTTTTCTATGTATATAAATTATAAGTGCATCAGTATCTAAGTTTGAAATGTAAATCTGGTGCTTCATCGGACTATGCTGCTTTAATAATAGTATGTTTTTCTATGTATATAAGTGCATTAGTATCTAAGTTTGAAATGTAAATCTGGTGCTTCATCGGACTATGCTGCTTTAAGAATAGTATGTTTCTCTATGTGTATAAGTGCATCAGTATCTAAGTTTGAAATGTAAATCTGGTGCTTCATCGGAATATGCTGGTTTTATAATAGGAGGTTCAAATATAGGTAGGGGTTTAGCCATTGACAAGTGTTTGCTTTCATCAGACTACACAACTGTTCATTGACCTGGTCAGCAAAGCTCGCTCTTTGCATCTTTATATAACCATGTATCGCCGGTAGTTTAGTTATTTCAAACTACATCTGACATAACTACATGTTCTGAATGCACTCAGTTTTCCACCTTTGTGCTTAAAGTTGCATAGTCCGATGGTTTTGAATTTCTGTATTTTTTTCTGAGATAAATATATTAGATCGATCACTCGTATCTACTTTACATTAGTTCAAAGTTACTTCTATTTTAAATGGCAAACTTTTGAGATATGTGGGGTGCAAATATGGAAAATTAGTTTTGGCAAGCTTGCCAAAACTGACACCATAGACTTCTGCAGTAACAGGTTCTGTTAAATGACTCAGTATTGCCTTCTACGCAGAAACAACTGGTTAATACATGCATCAGTATCTAAGGTAGATATGTAAAACCAAATCCAGAATTGGTTTGGTTTAACAAATTTGATATTTCATCAGACTATGCAGCTTTAAGAACCTTTAAAAGCAAAGCGCTGAAGGATGGAAGTTCGCCGTTCTGTCACCAGGAGGCTAGGAACGCCGGACAAACAGCTCAATACGAGGCACATAACGAACGTTTCTTTCACGCCACGTTTACCTCCGATTGCCAGATATAAAAGTTGAATCAATAGGCAGGGTTTCCTCATTTATTTCAACTCCAGCAACCTCTCAGAAACACGGCGAGAAAACGCAAGCGGGTCCTCACCAGAGATCTTAGGCTTGTCGGTGATTATATCTGAAAGCCTTCAAGTGCATAATTAATACGTCAACTGACGGTCATTGTGATTTGCCATTAGAACCGTCTCAGAACCATAATTAATGATCATAACGTGTGGGCGTTTTTATCTCGATTGTTTTTCACAATTAAAGCCGATGTGTTCCCTTGGGAATTGCTCCAGCGGTGCCGCTCCATACCTGGTTTAAGTGGAATAAGATTCGCGTTGGTGGCGCCACCAAGCGGCGCCTGGCGGTACTAGCGCCAATTGCTCCCTGTGGGGTAGGTCTAATTGGTATTGCGGATCGGTGCTGTGGTTTGACATTAGGCTGCAGCATTTCTTTGGAAGCTGGCCTGGGGACTGGGAGAATTACACTAGACATGCTTTGAAGTTATTGTTATTAATTACAGGCATCAACCAACTGGTGTTCCGAAGCAGATTATCAATGCACGTGTATATTTATGAATATTATAGATACAGTAAAACCTCTCTATATCGACGGACCATTGGACTGACTTGAAGTGGTTCAGTTAGGAAGGTGGTCGGTTTAGAGAGTTAGAATATCCTTACAATGGTATTGTTGGGCCCAAATACAGCGATCGATATAGGGGAGTGGTCGATCTGTGGAGGGGGTCGGTATAGTGAGGTTTTTACTGGATATATGCATATTTGAAAGTGATCAGAGTGAACATGGAAGTTAAGGTGGTTAGAGAGAAACTTTAATGAGCTGCCGTTATTTATATCCACATAATAAATGATGTGGTATATATATATATATATATATATATATATATATATATACAGATATGCAACCATACATATAACATGGGCCTACATACAGACATAAGTAAATACAATGTACAAGGTGGAGCACACATCACAATTAAGACCTCTGATTGAGGTATTGTACCATATTTGTGCGGTAGGGGGACTCTCGAGTCAGGGGTAGTACAGAGAGAGGGCGACAGGCGGCGCCAGGAGTGCGGTTTGAAATAACCGGAGGTCCTACCACATAGGAATACAAATCAGTGATGTTATTTATATTCACATAATGGATTATATACCATCTACATTGTGTAGATATGTATATGTATAATTCTTGTTGTTTTGTACATATTTGACATTCTGTGAATAAAATAATTTTTCACAATACAACGACAATCTCTACCGATATATATACGTATATTTATTCAATCCCATACATGGGATAGCTGGCCTCATTAATAAAATACTATTCTAACTTTCGAGGTGCTTTTCATCTCCAGTCTGAAAAGGGAGGCGTCGCCAAGACGTCGCCGAGACGCACTCTGAACGCAAATAGACCAAAAAGCATCGCCGAGACGTTGCCGAGGCGCCTCCGAGACGGACCCTGAACGCGGCTGGTCACTGATTGGCAGAACTTAATTTCTATCTTAACACCATCCACACATTTTATTGCCTTAATCCTGTTCTCTTTAATTCTATAATCCGGTGCTTTAGAATTTCTGTCATTTTCTGAGATTAATATATTAGATTGATCTTTAGAATCTACCTTACTTTAGTTTGAAGTAACTGATATGTTAAATGGCTATGTTTTGAGACATTTGAGACATCACAACAAATATATTTGGCAAACCTGCCACAAATCGGCTTCGGCAGTAATATATTCTGTTAAATTGGCTTGGTGTTCTGTTTTATGTTGTGAGAACTCCTTAATAAGTGCACCAGTATCTAAGTTGCATGTGTACAATCAAATCAATATCACTGATTTTCTCGGCATTCGCCTCACATATTTCATTCCTTTTACAGTTCTTACAGCTAGACGAATTTATCATTTGAAATAATCACAAATATATAGGTGTATCTAAATTAGACGTCCAATGCAGGCCTTGTATATATACATATATATATAGTTGTGTCTGTATATACAAATATATATCTCGCATGCAGAATGGGCATACTACTTTTCCCATGAACACGTTATATTCAGTCCTGACAATAGTAAATCAATTAAACATGAAGCCGATGGTCGACTGCGAAAGACGAGGAAGGTCAGAAATGTTGGTATATATCGTAGCTTTACACTCATTCACTATTTCCCGACTACAACTAACGTTGGGCGTCAGATTTGTACACTTTCCTTAAATGTGTGAGGCTTATTCGCAACAGTTTGAGGGTACTGCATATTTAAAATCAAATACCACACTAAATGGCAAACCTTCTCCAGTAGACGCCAGTGCAATCATTAAAAATGAGGTTACAGTTTTAGGGATTTTATTCTTCGTAAGCACTTTTCATTACTTCTAAACAATTAAATAGTTCAGTGGTCCGGCACTATTCTTCTCTTTCCTCAACATTAATGCAAAAGGGATGGCCGAATACGTTGAGCGTCTGTGTTCTGTTTTGGTAGATTGTGGGATTGGAACCCACGGTTCAAACCCTGGTCGAGTCAAACCAATGACATACACATTAATACTTGTAATTTCCTAGCCTAGTGCAAATTGGTAAAAGTGTCAGTACAATGTTGCATTGGCGGTTAGGGGGATTTGTGCCTGACCTCTTCATTTTAAAATACATATATGTATATATATATGACCAGACGGGATAGCCAAATGAGTTGAGCATCGTCTCTTCTGTTTTGGAAGATCGGGAGATCTGACCGTATGGGTTCCGGGGTTCGAACACTGGTCGAGTCAAACCACTGACTTAAACATTGATACATGTCACTTCCTAGCCATGCACTCATCATTATTAGGATAGGGCACGGACTGTTTGGCTCAGTATCAGGATAATGTCACTGAGTGGGATATCAGGTCATGGTGCTGGCAGTCTGGTCTCCCAGTGGGACAGCACTATAAAGTCACCAAGACCTGGTGACAAGTCACTACCACTGTCACAAGTCACTACCCGTCAAATGTTGGAGCAGGAGCGCGCTGTGACGAGCAACTCGGAATGTTTCGTGAACGTGGTGGTAGGGGGCGTCGTGGTGCAGGCCAGCGAACATTGTACCCCATGTAAACACAGAGCCTGATCACAACTGCGCAGCAACCATCTCATTACCGTAACCTGATTGCATTATCGCCCCGTGTCGTTTTTTCTCACCGTGTCATTTTCACGGTGATCACTCAAATATACTCTCCCTTTTTTTTGTCTAGGAACCGTTTTGCTAGGTCATGGAATGGCCGGTCTGAAGCCTCGTGGATTCAAACCAATGACTTAATTGACAGGTGTCGCTTGCTTGCTAGCCTGGCTCTCGGCATTACATTACTAGGATAGAGTAAAGAGCAGTAGAATGATGAAGACCAATCGTCCATGATTGACATTTCCCTTGCTTAATCAAGTAATGTAGCAACACACAAATAAACATTGAATTTGTTTTCCAGTTTAGACTAAAGCCTATCACGGGAATGCCTCTGCTATAATACCACTTATGCAGGTATTGCAATACCTCAGGGAGTTTGACGCCCCTGCCCTGCAGAATTCTAAACCACTGCCTTGAGTTATAAACCATATTACTGTGGCAGCATCAAGGGCCGTTGATTTATGGAACTCCCAACATCTCCCGACCAGCCAATGCAGGGACAAATAGTTGTGTGCCTGTCTGGACATGTTTTTGCCAGTGTGAGACCTCTATTTGCTCCCCGAGAGAGTGCTGCTGGTTCTACCCTCATCTGTCTTCTTGTTACAGAAAGAGAGGGCACCCTCATCTCCGGTTCAAGGATACCATCAAGAGAAAACTGAAGCTGAGAGACATTAAGACTGACTCATGGACTTCACTCTCACAGAAGAGAGCTAAATGGAGAGCAACAGTCAAGTATTGAAAGCAGTCTTTGTCGCATCGCGACCAACAGCATGATGATGATGATGATGATCTGTAGGCAATATTGTGTAGACGAAACCGGAAGTTATATCCTGCTGGGGTTGGATATTGCCCTAGTTCCAACTAAATGGACTTGCAGGGTGACAGACTCATCGATCCTTAACGGGAATTATGAATATTGTAGAAACCTTGATTGCTTATACTATTTCAATCTTCAGACCTGCACGGGTAAATCGATTATTGTGGATTTAGGAAATAAAGAGTGCTATAAAAGTCGGATTCATTTGAAAGGAAACCCCGTTGTTTTGTTGGCTTTAAGTATTATGCTCTCAGTCTCACGCTCTTAATATCTTGTGTTTTGAATTTGTCTCAGTTTTATCCCACACTCCATGTTATCTGCCACTTCCATGCTGCATTAGCGCTGTTCCCGTTTCCCCGCACTTGCTTTTCTAGCACGCCACAATGTCACGATATAGACCTCTATCTTGCATGACCACATCTGGAAATGGATCAGTTCTTCCACCCTGGTGTTTATTTAGTATGATGTTTGGGATGCCTTTAGCAATTTCATGACCCATTTATTGTTGAATCACTAGCCGAGATTCCAAATGCGGACTATCCTGCCCAATTCCTTGGCGTTACATTTGTTGAGAAACCAGGGACAAATTGCAAATGGGCGTAGTGATTTTCTTCCTCGTGCTACTGCTTGTTATTCTACCCCCACAGTAGCAAGCACACGTCTGCATTGTCACGGGGATAAGATATTAAATAATTGGTTTTACTAAATTGGAATTCGACACCTTGGACCTGCCGCAATGAAGTGCGCACTTAACTCACTCCGCCAATCCGTCTTCATATGTAAATACTAACAAAGTAAATGCTTGTATGAAATAAAAATATCCATCGCTTAATGATGCACTCTAATGTTATGTAAATGCACGTATATGCAGCTGATATTCACGTGGGCAACATATTTTGCTTTGGAAGAAATAAGTTACACGCAATCTGAGCATTAAGCACACATGAGGTGCGTGGATTCAGGTGTTTACGCTGATGTTCCACGCGATGTAAAGCACCTGATGGGGCCATAGCTAGCTGGAATATGGCAGTTTATGACTATTTCGATTGCTGCTTGTTACAGCCTTTTATGAGCTGCCATCCAAAATACTCAGGGTGCGGGAAATAGTTGTATTTGAGGATCAGCATTGATTTGAGACACACACATTGGATCCATCCCACATCCCCATCGAGATAACTTGAGGAACAATTCAGGTTATCCCAGTAAGATACCACAAGAACTGGTCTATGCAATATATCATTTTCTGCCACAACGCTGGGAGCAGAGAATAGTAATTGGCTGTCATCTGTCATATATTTCCTAATCGGTACAACGCACTGCTAAATGTGTGGTTTGTTAATCCAGATGGGATGACCAAAACAATTGAGTGTCGGCCTCCAATTTTCGTCAGTCCTGAGATTTGAACACTCGATCTAAATCATACCCAAGTCAAACCAATGATATCAATGTGTTTTCTTTGTCAGTAACTAGTCTGGCACTCGGCATCACTAGGATAGGGAAAACAGTATTGGCATGAGGAAGCCCAGTTGTCTGAAAGTGAAATTCTCCCTACTTACTCAATTGATGTACACACAAAATAACAAAGCATGTTGCAAGTTATACATGCATTTAAATGTGTGAGTGCATCATATCACAGTTTATTCCTGATAATCAATTCAGACTGATGCCAACCTATGTATTATAATAAGGTGTATTGCACATAATTACAAATCCCATGGAGATATTGGCAAATATGCTGTGGTATCATTACTCGTGTGTGTATTTCTGTTGATGTAATTATGGACAAGCAGGCTACTTAACAGGGCAACTGGGAAGTCTACTGCGCAGATGGGCTCTGGGAACGATGTGCTGATCTGCCGCTAGGTGAGTGTGGGAAATCAAATACCACACTAAGTGGCAAACATTCTTCAATAGACGCCGGTGCAATCATTAAAAATGAGGTTAGGGTTTTAGGGATTTTATTCTCCGCAAGCATTTTTCTAAATACTGTTCAGATGTGTTCTGGGAATGATGTGCTAGGTCAGTGTGGCGCTCCTGTCGCGCCAACTTTGTATCACATCGATCTGCGTGTCCAAATGCAGCCCTATGATGAAGTAAATTATAATGTCGTTATTTTTTTCTGTTCCTAAAATGTTTATTCAGGTTAAGAAATGTGTTTTGTGTGCTCACTCATTGATCCTGGTGAGCAGCGAGCTCCCTATGACCGCTGGCATCCAGGCAAGTCATCTTTCGAGGATATGTTTGAGGTGGTCAATGACTCCTGCGCAAAGGCACTGCGTGGTGGGCGACTGACCACGGTGGAGGCTATTCGGCTCTTGGATGAGTTGGATAGTGAGTTTGAGGTCGAAGTGGCAGCTTTTAATGTGCCATGGGGGCCTCGACATGATGGCGGTGGTGGCAACTTCCGGAGTGGTTCTAGGGGGGCTGCTGTGGGGGTAATAACTTCTGGGGTTCAACTGGAGGGGGGCTACTGTGAGGGTAGTAACTTCCGGCGTGGCTCTGGTGGGGTGGTTACCATGCGCCTCCGATCATAAAGGATCTGGTGCAGGACTGGTTCAGGGAAAATGGTGGCCGAGCAGAAATCTGTGATGCAGGTACTAACCGGTGAATGTGGTCGCTCAGGGTTATCTACATGCAGAAATGTTGCTAAGAAGGATATGCGTGCTCGGGACCATGAGTGTGGTCGTTGGGTTGCGTTTGGCCATTGGCCTATACAGGAGGGTGTAGTGGCCAGTGATCACAATGGGAGGGACAACTCAGGTGTTGATAGGGTTAAGTTAGCGTGTCTCCATAAAGACATAGAGGGCAAGGCTAAGCCCAATTTAAATGCTTAGGGTTGGTCCATGTGGGCTTAGGCCCAACCCATTTGGCAAGCCCGAATACTGCCAAAGCGGACTCGGTGTTTTCTAATGAGGAAGCCGGCGTGCAGTCTGAGGCTAGCACGGGACCACCGGTGACCACCCCTGGTGACATTATCCCAGTGGAATCGGTATTGGGGGATGGCTTGAGACATTTAGTGCGCTGTATTTCTGTCTTGGCTTCCACGCCTCTGGACGACTGTATGAAATATATAGTGCAGCGGCAGGGGTGCACGCTATACCACCCTTGTGGGAGATGCCTGTTTGTGGATTCCACTTTTTGGATTCTGGACGGAAAACAGGGGTATGTTAGAGGGACTATCCGGTATTTCTTACTAGACAGTGGGGTTGCGGTCACATGTGTTGGAAGGAAATTCTTCGATAAGTTGGATGGTGACAAGGTGTTTTTTCGATAATAGCGTGAAGCCAGTGACCATCACCGGTGCACCACTCAAGCAGTACGGACAAGCCATACTGTCTCTGGATATCGGGGGGACATTTTTTCATTATGCCCCTACTGTTTCCAATATTTCAGATGATGGTATTTTGGGTGCAGAACTTTTGGAGTATTACGGTTCTGAGCTGGGCAAGGTTGGCAGCCTGTATATTCAATATCCATAGGCCTACCACCTAACGGTGCAGCGTGAGCTGTGTCACGACAGTCAGACTGTGTCTACAGTTGCACAAGACGTTCGCAACGCACCATTGACCGGTTGTGATGTTAAGATCCAAGATGATTGGGATTTGCAGGTCAAGATGAATCCATTAATCCTGGCAAGGGGGTACCTATGACAGTGTCTGGATCCTTATATCCTCAATATCGATTGACAACCGGAAGTGGCACATCGTGTGAGATATGAATGACTTAAGCCGTAATGGCAAGACGTGACCATTTATCTCCCCAGCTTGATTGATGCTTGCAATAAAGCCACACTATTTCACGGAGGATGCACTCACTTCCTTCGGTACTCTCTGTTATGGTGACATACATGTCTTAATGAAGTGACAGCGAAGCAGGAGTGGGTGAAGCTGGGTGTTGGGTTTTTTACGTCCTGGTAACATCTGATATCATATCAGAATGGGTGCCGAGTTGTGACATTGTGCCTTTATAGTGCTGCTCCACTTGGAAATTGGGGTGCCAACACCATGCCCTAATATCTCACTTAGTCACATTATCCTGACACTGAGCTAACCCATGCGGATTAAGCTGTTATCTGACATCCATCATTCTCAAGCATTTCCACCTCACCTTGGCAAATACCCTCGGCCCGTATGCATGTTGCGGTGTTAGCTTACACTCGGTGTGTCTGCACTAACACCGCTCCTTGCGTTCTGAGTTTTCGCCGCGAACCTAGAAATCTCCACCAACTCCAGTTTTGGCTCGCTAACACCACGTCATGCACACGGGCACTGATCCGATAGATCCCTGCAGATATATCACACTTGGTGTCATATCCGGCAAAGCTCGACTCTGTGTCGTTCCATGTATGTGTGAAATACTACATATCAGCACATTGGTACACATACATATGGGGAGTGCTATTGTATTTAGTTCCAATATTTAGCATAACTTCATTGCAATACAATCAGAAAGAATATTAGACACCAACCATTCCAAGGTGTGTCATCAGGGAGATTCAGCAGGCAAGTGAACCACATATATATATCTCCTGGTGTTCGTAACAAGACGAAAACTGCAGCGACCTGACCATAGTTCCTGTTCATCACGGTTGGCCCAACAAATTTAGCAAGGCAAAGTGAAACTGCCAAGAAGACAAGGCAAACAAAGGGATAGGTTGGAACACATGATAGTGCAATGGACAAGTCTAGAGCTTAGTAACACATACTCATAGGTGCAGTGAATAATAGGAAAACCGTAGACAAATGTTTGCACACGCATTTATGGTGTCCAACGACCCCTGTGACTAATGGATTGATGATGATGATGATGATGATGATGACGATAATGATCGGAACCATGTGTTTCTGGGTTCAAAGTACGTTGGTAATTTTGAACTCATGCCGTAGTATGCGATTCTCTGGCATAGCTGACTACTAGATGGGATGGAATAGCGAGAGGTCTTCCTAAACGAGCAGACAACAATTTGGTATGCCCCCTGGCGACAAACATCTGATGACTTTCACACTAAAACATCAGGGTAAAAGAAGCCCAGGGGGTATTTATTGTAATATACACAACCACCCTTAATTTCACGTATTAATATTCATGTTCACAAATCGTTCTTTGCATGTCTATTTATTTTAAGGTAATGCCTGAAGGGTATTATTACATGCATTCGAGAATCTCAAATATATTAATCACTGGTACACAATAGTCACAATGGTTACCACAGTGGTGATGTATGTCAGATTTTTAAATCAGCATGCCCGAACATTTGTGTGGTTAGCAGGTTTACATATACATCACCTGACTACAAATATTGACGTTTGTTGGGCAGGTCTTTGCTGTAGGCTTTTGTTGTCGGAGGTTTGACAATTAAATTAACGAAAACTATGCCATGTGTATTTCCAAACTGAGAAGCACTCATTAGAAACATTGCATTTTAAACAAGATACTCATTCCAGGCATGTTGAGGGGTGCAACCTGACTTCTAATATATCTGAATCAATTTGATTATATATCACTTAATTTAAATATTTGGATACAAATAATATCATCTATAGACATATTTTTTCGAAATGGATTCATTTGAATAGATATACTCTGTTTCAGTCAAATACCAGCCACTCGCTCATTTCCACTTTGGTTTTTGGTCACTAGAACTGGTGTTCTTGTAAAATCCAAAAGCGTTAAATACATCAAAAACATGTTCGCAAGTGTGAACAATTATGAAATTAATAGCGTACGGCCTGCGTCCAATGCTAAGTATTTGCTACTCAAAACATGTATTTGCACATCAAAACCCCACAGCTTTCTGTTTAAAGACATTTCCATTTTCCCGCCAAAATATAGCCACCCCAGCACACCTGACCCCAGCTTGTCGTCATGCGTCTGTAACATCCGCTAAGGGGAAGTAGGCGCATGCCTGTAGCCAGGCATGTCCGAACTACAGCAGTTAGATTACCTGGCGCGCCACTGCCCATGCATGATAATGAGGGTCATGCGGTCATGCGGCGGTTAGCATTCATGGCTGTCAGCGAAGTGCTCGGCTGTGTGACAGGGCCTTCCGCGGCCGCCCGGGGCCTAGAGGAGTAGCGACGGGCAGGTCATGAAACACATGACGGGTGGTACCCCAGCTACCACCCCTGGTAGGCCCCATCCTCCCGCCTGCACCCACCATCCCACCCACCCACGCCCTCAACGCCACCCGGACATCTGACACCATGTGTGAAAGAAAGTACAACCTCTGAACACTTTGACTTCTGGATACTGAATGACTTTATTCCCCTCCAGGGCTCAAACCATAGCCAGCCAAACTTGTCCATGACATCATCTACGCCTAGACATCTAGACACCTCTGTAATATATGCAAATGAGATGACATCATGGACAAGTCTAGACGTCTAGACGTCTATTACGCATATATCACAATGGTGGTTCGGTGTGCCTGGTGTTGGATATCATAATGTGCGACTGTGGGTGGGATGGAGAGTCGGGCGTCCTTCTAGGTGGAGATATTACCTCAGATATTGCTAGGACATAAAACAACAACAAACAAACAATCTGGGTTGAGTTGTGTGTGTGTGTTGCGGTGGAGGTGGATGTGGAGGCCGGAGGTTTGCAATCGTGGTGACAGGTTATTTGTCGCTACTCTAGGGAAGGAAGCCCGGTGCTGAAGACAACAACAATGTAATTCTCTCCGAATAAATCACTGAAGACAGAGAACCCGCTATGAGGACCAGAATGAGACCAAGACCTGATGAATGAGAACAGTACAGCATGCACGATGCTCACATATACCAAATGAGTTGAGCAGAGATGTCCGATGCCAGAAGGTCATGAGTTCGAATTGCGGGGCTTAACATTATATTACATTGCTACCGGTTACGGAGAACGTAGAAGCCCAAGTGGGAGAGACATGACTTCATTCTGGTAGCACTTATGGGCCATACAGTGGTTTATGCAACAGTCTAACCAGATAATCGACTGATAGAAAGCCATGCTTATGAGATGAGCGAATGATGACTGAACAATAGCTGTAATGCAATGAGACATGTGACAGGGGGAAGCAAACAACAAACATACAATACTAACTGTGAAAGTACGACGTCTGAACACTTTGAGTTCTGGATACTGAATGGTTTATTCATGGCCGAGCACACGCTTCACCCACCGGCTAAACTTTCCATGACATCATCTCATTAGCATATACCTTTGTCTCAAACTCTGCAGCTCGTTAACATACATTATCCACACACCTGTACGTCTATTACGCATATATCACACTAACCACCATGGTTGTAACCTTGTGCAGGCCCCCACATGTCATATCCCCTCCCGCGCCCCTACCCCCGCCCCGCCCCGCCCCTCCCGTGGCCCCGGCCTATCCCCCGGCCTCTCCCCCGGCCCCTCCCCCGGCCCCGCACCTTCCCCGGCCCCGCTCCTCCCCCGGCCCGGCCTCTCCCCCGACCCCGACTCGGGCCACGCTCCTTCGATCCCCTTTCCCTTAGTTGTGTAACTAACCAGCTCACCATGTGACACATTTATGAAAACGTGGGACACTTTCTCGGAAGCCATCTCTAGAGCAGTAACAGCACACTGATAAATGCACGGACAATTACGAACTTGGTAACTTTGAAAGTAGTTCAATCTGGCAGGTTTTATGAGAGATAATATTATGTCAATATCGGACATTGGGAAATCGGCGCGCGAACAGCGGATGTGGTCCTTCCTGTGTTTGGTTTCTGGGTAGATGTGGGGTACGAGCTTGTAAGACGTTAGGGCTGGCGAATGTCATCGTGAAATGTGGGGAGATAACGGCCTGATTATACTAAATCAGGGTTGGTTGTCCTTTCTGTCATGGTGTCGCAGAGCTGCCACATGATACGGGTTACCCATATCCGATACGGATTTTGGTGTTATTTATAGTGATATTACCGTACTCCAGTTTGATACTGATTTGTACGTAAATTCATGGAAAGTTCAGGCGCAAAACCCCATAAAACGCAATCCAAAAATGAGGATAAACATTGGAATCAAACCTTCAACAATTTTATTTGTTTACATTGCTACTTTTTGTTCATTGCTCGATAATCATGTCATCACAAGAAAAGTGGAATTAGTAGTGAGAATTAAAATTCTTTTCGTGAAAAAATCTGTTATTTTAATCAAATTTTTAGATTGGCGTTTACAGGCTTTTGTACCTGAACTCTTCCAGTTGATGTTCAGCCACAGTGATGAATGTTGTGTGTGAAAGTAACATAGTTTGTTGTATATAATGTTTGAGTAATCAATCAATCAATAGTTCCATCCTCTAGTCGAGGGTTGGATGCAATGGTTCTCCACTTGTCCCGATGTTGTGCTGTTCTGATAGACTGTGAATAATTCAAGCCTGTCCACTGTGAAATATTTGTAAACCATGATGTTCTTAGTCTCCCTCTTCCTCTGCTGCCATTCACCTTCCCTTCCAACAATGTACGGTATATTGAACTCTGACGAATGATGTGGCCAAAATAAATAAGTTTCTTTGTCTGTATAGTGGCAAACAAGCTTTTCTTATTTTTAATTTTTCTGAGAACTTCTTTGTTGGTGATCTTCTTTGTCCATGATATTTTCATCAGTTTGAGTAATAACACTATGTAATTGTATTCATATGATGTATGATATTTGGGACATATGTATATCAATTATTATGGGATACTGATTCATACAGGATTTTAGTTGATAAATACAGATTGCCATACAACACAATGTGGAAGATTGGTGGTATCAGTTTAATAGCCTGAACAAGATGGGCAGCAAAGATTGCTTATGTGGAGTTTGTGTAATATGTTATGGATGCTTCTAGGGATTTCCCGCTCAAATGCAGCCCATGGGGATATCCTGGCAGGATCAGTAGCAACATACAAGTGGGATATTGCCTCAAACACAGGGTATAGCCAATCATTGGGGTTAAACAATGAATACTAACTTACTTAACAAACCAAAAACCCCAGCTGAAATTACAGTGAAGATCATGTCAACGCTAAAGGCCGACCCTGCACCCAAGCTTCAGCAAATGTCCAAATGTATGTTGCCTTTAGGAAGAGTGTCTGCCATGCTGCTCTGCTAACTCTTGTTATTCTAGTCTTTTTTCTCTTATCTCACCTTCTACCCAACAGTTCTATCAATACAGTGTTTATTTACTTTTAATGATCGACCTATATTGTACTAACTTTATTTAATGTATAGTGCCTTTGTGATTAGGCCTGGAAAACCATTAAATTAGCACTGGCATGGTGTTCTGAAGCATAAACCCACCCGAACCCCAGTACTGGAGTATTAAGTTGTTTCACTATTAGAAGCAACGGGAATGTGGATGTCTTGTTTATATTGTGATAGGGGATTAAGGCTGTTTAATTCAAGAACTAATCCTTCCCACTGCAGCAATCTACATTATAGTTGCATAGTCTGATGGTTTTGAGTTTCTGACATTTTCTGAGATAAATATATTAGCGTGATCATTATAATAATCAACCATACTTTAGTTAGAGGTAACCTTTATTTTAAGGGACTAACCTTTGAGATATTTGAAGTCTAAGCGTGCCAAAGTAATTTTACAATCATGCCAAAACACTGACACCATCGGCTTCTGCAGTAACAGTGTCTAGTACATTCCCTTGGTGTTTCCTTCAACAAATGTCTAATAGGTAAACCATTATCTAAGTTAGATAGGTAGAATCAAATCTAGATAATTGTTTAGGTTTTGAAAATGTTATGTTTTCATCGGACTGTGCAGCTCTAAGTTATATTATATATGGCCCTCGCACCTTCCTCCCCCCCACCCACTGCGTCCTCACCTGCCCTCCAGCCATCGCATCCACATACACCTTCATTCCTTTTCTTTATCTGACCATCCAACTTATAACATCACACACTACGAATCCACTACAACTATCAAAATAGTCCACATTTGTACCCCATTTTCCCCATTATCGTAAATAATTAACGATGCGACAGGAGTGGTATAATTTGCAATTGATTCGATCAGAATAATCAGGTCAATGACCAATAGTAAATCATCAGGATCAAGGTCACTCAACATAATCAGGTTAATGAACAACAGTAAATCATCATAGGTCAATAATCGGTCAATCAATCTCATCACTTTCAACCCTACCAGTTGAGGGGTGGGAGGTGGCAAATTGGTGGTTGGGTGGTGTTTGTGGGTTTGTGTCCAGTCAGTGAGTGAGCGAATGTGTTGCTTGCTGTGATGCCAGATACTTGACAAGAACCCGCAAGGTGGCAGCATTGGTTTTAATTTAGTTAGAAAGTTAGAATATAGGTGGGGTGGTCATATGGCTTAAGGGCTGAAAGTGTCAGCATTTGATGCTAGAAGGCAGCAAGCAGTATGGTTCAGGTTTAAATCGCTAGGTGGGTGAATGTTGTGAGATGACTTAAGGCCCTACCACTCCCACCCCATTGCAAATTACCCATGTTACGCTAACATGAACCATATTGACCAATATGCCTACAATAATACCAGACGGGATGACCGAATGAGTTAGAGCATCCGTCTCCTGTGCTGGTAGATCATGGGGTCATGGGTTGGAACCCTGGTTGAGTCAAACCAATGACTTAAAAATTGATACTTCTCACTTCCTAGCCAGGCGCTCGGCATTATTAGGACAGGGCAAGGACTGGTGTGTCAGTGTCAGGATAATGTGACTGGGTGGGATATCAAGTAATGGTGCCGGCGGCCTGGTTTCCCAGTGGCACAGCACTATAAAATTGCCATGAGTGCACACTGTCACAAGTCGGTACCTGTCCTGATATGGTCTTAGATGTTGCTAGGATGTAAAACAACAAACACACAAACAAACATTAATTAACCTACCATCCAGGTTATCTCCCTTCTATTACCTCCAGTGCAGAGTATGTGAAGCAAACAATTAAATATAATAGATGAAAGCAAACTATTCAAAGCATGACACCCTCCCCATTTCCATTAGACAATTGCATTATTGACATGTAATACCATCAACCTAAGATACTTCTTTAACAACGCTGTAACCATAGATGACTGGAAAGCCAAGGCTTCGCTGCTGAGAACTAATGTATTATGTGAACAACAATATTGGCTGCGAGAAAAATGACAGGGTTATTGTGCTGTTAATATGTATATCCCCATGAATGAAATATATATATCAAAATTGACCCCAAAAACACAGAATCATTCTGTATCCGGCAAGTATATATCAGAACCACAGATTGTTCAATATCGGTTGCGGTTTATACTATTTACAATATTCCCATGAATAATTATTCAGGAAGACTATTTATGACGAAAACCGGAAATATCATTTCTCACCCTGCCCCATTATGTATACGTTGACAAGAAACCGACAAAACACGTTAATATTTTCAAATTCTGTTTTGACTCAATCGCGAAAGGAACATTCCACATGGTGTCAGCAGGCAGCACGCTCTACCGTTAGAAAGTTGGTGATGAGTGCTAAAACCGGCGAAACTATGGCTTTCCGGTATTATAACAACACCAGAACGACACCTGCTGCAATAACATCCACTGCGGTTTATACCATCTGAATATTTCCAATATCCCCTTAAAATAATGAATCGTGAAAACTATTTATTACGAGAACCGGAAATAACATTTCTCAGCCCGGCGAAATTGCACGCTAGAATCGGCGAAATTATGGTTTTCCAATAGCATACACGATAACCACACATTCCACTACAATATCCGCTGTTGTTCATACTATTTAGGATGTCTCCTTTGAATAATGAATCAGGAAAGCTATTTATTACGAAAACCGCAAATAACATGTCTCATCCTGCCCCATCACATAATAAATACATGTAGATGGATAACAAATCCAAAAATCACTTTACTCTGCTTTGAATCAATTCCAAAAAGGAAGCATTCACCCTCAACTTCACTAGAGGCGACGCCCTCTCCCGCTAATCCAACCCACCTGCTGCATTTGGGGACAAGCGCTAAAACCAGCGGAATTACGGCTTTCCGGTAGCCGCGTTCCTGCATCACATGACAGCACATTCCGGCAAGTATTCGCCCCTCACCACCCCCTCTCCACACCCGTACCAACCCCCCTCCACCGCCCCCACTGCACCCGATGCCGGTCAGTTTCTACGGCAACGGCGAATTAAACTATCGACACGCTGCCAGAGTCTTCCCCTCGCCTTCCTGACCCAACCCTAAGCTATTACTGCCTGACACAGCCTGCTTGGGCTATCCATCCATCACCCGGCTCCTTACACCTCCTCGGCACCGTCCTCCCGCTGAGGACTCCCGACACTCAGCTGCGACCCCAACTCCACCCTCCAAACACTGGTTGGCTTCCTACTATCGCCATCTACACTTTTCACCGGTTGTCTCCTACCGCCACTTCCAGCCTTCTTCTTCCTCCTCCTTCCTCCTCCTTCCTCCTCCTCCCTCCTCCTTCCTCCTCCTTCCTCCTCCATACCCATATCCTAAGCTCCTCCCACCTCCCAGTGCCTTCGCGGTCCTCCGTCTGAAGCTCGCAAACTTCCCCACCTCCCAACCACCTCCTCTGAGCCCTCACCTCTCCACCACCCATTACACCCATTGTCGCCGTCCTCCTCGCTCACCTACCCACCTTACTCTCCTACCCCACCCATTCTCCCCCTCCTTTTCCCTGCCTCACCTTCACATCTTGCCTGCCACCCATCACCTAGTCCTTTCTCCTCCCTCACCTCCCTATCTTTCCCGCCACTCACCACCTCCTCCGGTCTCCTCCCTCACCTCACCACCATCCCCGCCATCCATCCCCTCCTCCTTCCAACTTCCTCACTTCTCGTAGTGTTCTATGTGGCAGAGTGGTTAGAGCGTCTGACTTTTTTCTAGGTCGGACTCCTAATCTGAAGGTTGGTGGTTCGATTCCCTGTGCCCCCCTACCTCTGCCAATTTGGATTTCCACCGCTGTGTATAACTTTCAGCGGCATCAAAGGCCGGTTTCTCTCATACCATGTCTATGTGGTGTGGGAGGTTAAAAATCCCTTGGGTCGGTAAAAGTGTAGGCCAGGGCTTTCTGTCGACAAACTGTCTAATGGTGAAAACAAGTCTATTCAGACTTATCCATGATATGCGGTATAAATCCTCAAGAAACCCTTCCGCCTTCCTTGCTACCCACCACATCTTCCTTCCTCGTCCCTCACCTTCCCACCTGGCCCACCTCTCCTTCCACTTCCTTCCTCCCCCTCACCTCCCCACCGTCCCCTCCTACCCCACACATTCCCATCTTCAATGCCTCCTCCAAACTTGTCCCTACTTCCCCTCCCCACCCCGGACCGTCATCATCATCCAATATCGCTCAGCCTCCAGCAGCGCCAACTAATTGCCATGTCCTTTGCTGCCAAGGAAAGCCTACTCCATAGGCAAGTTGCGAGCCTCTGACGACGTTACGGGAGCGCTGTGTTGATGAGCCAGAGGCGGCGTGTGGCAACTATGTGATTATTTGATGCGGAGACAGACCCTAACAGCCTACTAATGAGGCGGGCAAACAGATGCAGATAGGTGTGGCGGGGCAGGGCGGGGGCGGCCCGGGGCTCGCTGGAGTACGGCCCAGGGGGGGGGGGAGGGTGGACACTGCCTATCCACCAGTCTTCTACGCATTTATTTCGGCATGCCTCGCGGTTAGGGCCCCGGCAATCTGTTAGGGACAACCAATCAGGTATGTTATGTTCCAACGGGCCTAGTGCCTGTGTGCTTAATCGACTTTCCCCTGAAGAAGCATCTACCTTAGGAGATTATCCCTGTTGACCTGAAAATGAAATTATGATTATGCCTATCCACCAGTCTTCTACGCATTTATTTCGGCATGCCTCGCGGTTAGGGCCCCGGCAATCTGTTAGGGAAAACCAATCAGGTATGCTATGTTCCAACGGGCCTAGTGCCTGTGTGCTTAATCGACTTTCCCCTGAAGAAGCATCTACCTTAGGAGATTATCCCTGTTGACCTGAAAATGAAATTATGATAAGCATTTTCTTCAGACAAACAAATTAGCTTTCAGGCTTGTTATTTCGAATAGAGGAATAGTGTGCTGAAGATATTGTTCCATTTTGAATTGTGCATAGCCTGTATTTAGGTGCGACTCAGCATGAAAAGCGGTATATGGATCTTCATCGCATTAACATACCATTGTTTCAGTTAGACCACCACATATTGATACTTACCAGTCCGTTCCTATCTTAGCTCCCTTCCACAACCAATCTTATACAGTACAACCTCTCTACATCGACCGACCTTGGGACCGACTTTAAGGAGGTGGTCAGTTTAGGGAGTTAGAATATCATTACGATGGTACTGTTGCGACCCAACTAAGACGAACGATATAAGGGAGTGGTCGATATGTGGAGGTGATCGGCTAGGGAGGTTTTACTGTACACGTCTCATTGACTTACTGCACATGCCATTGGTTGTGTGCCATGGGACCGAGGTTATGTTGCAGGTGGTCTGGTCTCCCAAGGGGGCAGCACTATACAATCACCATTAGTGCGCTCTGTCACAAGTTGGTACCCATCCTGATATAACCTCAGACGTTACAAATGCATTAAAATTCCAACCAATCGGCACAACCAAACTCCATTTGTAATTGGGCTTAATCGATTAACACAACCCGGACGACTCGGGTCACTACGAGTGTAGTTGACAAAAACATGTGCTTTGTGAAAGACGACCGGACCCCAGTAACCCACCTCTTGGCTGGGGTTTGCTAGGAACGATGATGTCACACTTGTGCTGGTACCGTCTTGTGGGATAATAGCTACCAGTACCAGTCCTACATGTTTGTTGTTGGGTAATAACACAGATTAATGAAATGGAAATATAACTAAACTATGCAATCATGAAATAATCTAAATCCTATTTTGCTGTATTCATATCAGTTATTAAAAAAAAAATGTTTTGGAGTAAGCCACCATTTTTTTCACCCCAAGCGATTATTCAACCTGAGTCTGTAGGATGTATGCATGCGCCAAAAAGTGGCTCGGTTGACCCGAGTTGATTAATCAATTACGCCCATTAGGACAACAAATGGATGAGAGACCACATAGCACTTTGTCCTAATGCTAGGCAGCTATGGATGTTGCACTCACACTGCAAACATCACCCACAGTGACCGGCAAAGGGAGGCAGCGCCCAGGGTCCTGGCATGTGTTTGCCTTGCCACTGATGCCATGTTTATTTGTATTAACACCATCAATGCGAACATCGGCAAGAGTGTTATCACTAGGGATACAATCATTACAGCCTGCCCGAGGCAGTGACATGCTTGTAGTATGAGGAATTTGCTGTCTCGATTATCGCTCAATTCATTCAACATATATATTTGATATGATTCATATGTTGACCATTAAAGGACCGATCAAATATAATAATATTACCAATCTACTTGAAAATATACCGAGCGTGGGGGCTAATTGGTAGAACACGGGCATCGCGTTCGTCAGGTTGGGAGTTCGATTCCCGGTTGAGTCAAACCATTGACTTATAAAATTGATACTTGGCACTCCCTAGCCTGGCGCTCGGCAATATCACTGGTTAGCACAGTGTTTGTTTGTTTGTTGTTGTTTTACGTCCTGGCAACATCTAAGATCCTATCAGGACCGGTTCCAACTTGTGACAGTGCGCACTTATGGCAACGTTATAGTGCTGTTCCACTGGGAAACCAGGCCGTCAGCACCATGACCTGGTATCCCACTCAGTCACATTATCCTGACACTGAAGACACCATTCCTTGCCCTGTCCTAATAATGCCAAGCACCTGGCTATGAAGCAACAGGTATCAATTGTGAAGTCATTGGTTTGACTCAACCAGGGTTCGAACCCATGACCCCATGATCTACAAGTACGGGAGACAGACGCTCTAACTCATTCGGCCAACCCGTCTGGTCCGTTAGCGCAGTGTGAGGATAATGTTTCTGAGTTAGATGTAGGGCCATGGTGCCGGCAGCCTGATCACCCAGTGGGGCAGCATTACACATTGTTACACAGAACATACCTAACCTAAACTGTGCTTGCTCCTACACCAGTATACATAGGCTTATGCATAAAGTGTATACATTTACAATATATGTGATGTGTAACGCAGAAGAGGAGTGCAAATAGTAGGGGAACATATATTCTATTATTAGTCCGACTTAGGGGCCGTTATGGAGTGCCTCCCCCCCCCACACACCCCACCGCTTTGTTGCCGGGGTAATGTACCCGGGTGCCCCCCACCCCCTCGAGCCGGACACACTGTGGGCATTTACTATTTATATTTATTAAATAAATAACGAACAGGAAATCAGGAAATAGATGCAATGCAATGTGTTCAACTCCTTGTGAGGTCAGTTACTCTGATGCAACGATCCAATATTGTAGTATTGGTACCCTGCACACGGTGGCCGAATCGGTAGAGCGCATGCCTCCCATGAAGAAGGTCGAGAGTTCAATTCCGGGACCCCGTCGAATCAAAACAATGACTTACTAAATTGATACGTGTCACTTCCTAGCCAGGAGGTTGGCCTTATTAGGATATGTGAAAGGACTGGCTGGCTCAATGTCAGGATAAGTTCACTAAGTCGGATATCATGTCATGCTACTGGGGCCTGGTCTCCCGGTGTGGCAACATTATAACGTTACCATGAGTCGCTACCCTTCCTAATATGACATTAGATGTTGTCAGGACGTAAAACTCCAACAACTAACCAAGCAACCAACTACGCTAGTCTAATCTCGGCCGGGAGGCGTTGCACCCGGGGGCCGGTGGCGGTGGTCGGGTTCGTGTCCAGGTTTCTCCGTCAACAACAGTAAAGGCCAGGCCACATACATGTTAGTGGACGTAGTTGAACATATTGCAGTTGAAAATAGTACAACCTACCGGTATCCGTACTTCTCCGTGATGAGAACGTGATAAGAATGTGTGTGTGCCATGAGTTCTGATTTAAGCTTCGGACATGTTCTAAAGAGAGGTGCTTTTGAGGCAGACGTAGCCTCCATGATGACAATGTAATCTAGCATACTCTAGCATACTCTAGCATACTCTAGCATACTCTAGTGTACTCTAGCATACTCTAGTATACTTCTTAATGTACTCTAGTGTACTCTAGCATACTCTAGCATACTCTAGTGTACCCTAGCATACTTCGACCTGCGCACAATCTTGGCAGTTCTGCCGTGGTCACATATCCATTAGTAGACAAAGTTGAACGTAGGTGAACGTAGTGGAGGGCAACATAGGTCAAGGTAGTTCAAGGTAGTTCAAGGTAGTTCAAGGTAGTTCAAGGTAGTTGGATTACCGGGATCCATACAGTAATGTACCAGGATCCGTACCATAATTTATTTGTCTGTACTATTAGGTAGGTGATCAACCAAAATCTGCCGTACCTTAACATAGTTTAACATAGTTTAACCTGGTGACAGCACGTTTCACACACGTTAATCTATCCTACGTTCAAGTACGTTCAACTACGTTCACTAACGTGTATGTGACCAGGGCTTTAGGTAGCACATCTCCCTCTGTTGCTAGCAGGAGCTATTCTGAAGACGCGTCTACCGCCTCAAGGCGCTTGCGCGACCTTGAACTTCCGCTGCCTCGAGCACACTTTCCTTCCGGACGCCTAACTTGTCGTCGCGCCAAAACACGGAGACATGGCGTCTCGAATTTCCTTCCTTCCTTCCGCCGTTCAACGTCGGTCCTCCAGCCGGCTCCCATCGTCAATAGGCGGGCAAAGAGGCATCTCCCCGAAGGCTTTCATTTCGGAGAATTTCTTTATTAGTAATATTACTCACGTGACGTACCTCAGGGATGACGGTGTGTCTTCTTCTTGACAGTAGCTGAACTGCTCTCACTGTCGACGGAGTGATACTGGAATAGTGCTGTTGGATACTGGATAGGGTCTTCTTATTTCAGGTGTGTCCTTAGCAAGCACACACAGTTGTCTCCTTAGCACGCACATGCACAGATTCACAAAGCCAACGTATATTTTGTTCCCCACGGAGACCTGAGCAATGAACTCCTTTCCAAGAATATTACTTGTAGTTCGAGAGGAGAGAGGGTGAACCCTGCATTGTTCTATTAAGTTTTTGTTACTATTGATTTTGGTAGCCAAGGGTCTCTATTTTCAGAAACTGCTTGATGACATGTTGTCACCCTTAAGCAATTTGAGAAATTCAAGATGGCCAGCATTACCTATAAATGACCATAACTCCCTCCTTGTTCATCAAAGGAAAGTGATTTTTGTCTCTTATACCTAGGTATTAAGGGTCAAGCTAGCCAGTAGAACTAAGTAGTATGTTGATATTGTATTACATAATGGACATTTCCAAGATGGCTGCCAATATGGCTGCCATCACACTAAAATTGGCATATCTCCTTAACTATTTACTCCAAATTAGTTGTGAAGGTGTCTATCACTGGGTATTTTGGAGACACATCTATCTGTATCAGATCAACGTTCATATACTGATGATGTCATCTAGAAATCCAAGATGGCTGCCAGTTTACAAACACAGGTCTATCTTCTATACTATTCAATCTTGGGAAAAATATGAAAAGGTAAACGACCACAGGTGCTATACTATAACAAATGTTCTTTAATTTTAAATCTGAATTCTCACACAGACTATCAAAAGAATATTATACAATTCATATTTAAGAATGGCTACCACTTCACCAAATAATTTACACTGTTGTACATTGTGTTGCCCATGTGCAGTGCAGAGGCATGCAATCAACTATGATGTTGGGTTACAGCAACCCTGATTATAGCAGGCACAAAATATTGTGCATTTCATGTTTGCAGAGTTGCACCTACAAGCATGTGAACTGCATGGAGTAGGACTGTGGCATCCACATTTTATTAGACGCAGTACCTCTGGGGCTAGTTTGACTTCATCAGGGAGGGTGACTGGTTGAAGAGACTTGTTTTGGTCATCCTTTAAGGCCCTGTCACACCTCACCGGACTGGAGAACCGGACACTGTCCGTTACTGTAGGGTGCAAGTTTTGAACATGCACAAAACTTCTGCCGGACTGACATGTCCGGTATGTCCGGTACCCATCCGTACATGTCTGGTACCCATCCGGTGTTGTCCGGTTTGTCTGTTTTGTTTGGTACATGTCCGGTACCCATCCGTTATGTGTCCGGTTCTGGTCCGGTACATGTATGGTACTTGTCTGGTCGCCCGGCACCAAGTGACCCAATTCTGCTCTATTTCGATACATTTCAATACATTTCGTTACCGGAAAGCACCAGACTAGACAATTCTTTGTCCGATGCGCAGTCTGGTGAGGTGTGACAATGAATGGCTTTACCCAACCATATTCCGTTGAGTCCAACTGGGGTGGATTCTCTGCTTCCAGTGACTGCCATACCAAAGCCTGATGATGCGCTCTTTTAACATTTTCCTTGAATGCCTCAGTTGTTGGTGGCAAGGTACACAACTTTGGGGTTGATGACACTTTGCCTGTTTTTGACAGCCATACCTTTAACCTTCTCTCAGACATTGTACTACAGTTTGTTTGTCCATAGCACATGGAAATGAAGGAGGTAGCCTGTTGAATAACAGATTCCATAGGATGCCCTGGTGCACCCGACATCTTAAGTGAGTGCCCCAATCGAATTGTTTTGAGTAGTGGCCTTTCCAATTCCAAAATAGGGAGGTAACAGTGTCGCAGCCAGAAAGTGCATGTGCGGGAGTATTCTTTCGACTATCTCAGAATGCTTCTGCACAGTTTTGCCTATATCAACCACCATCCTTCCTTTGATGGAGGACTCCATCAGTCCAACATTCTTGAGATTTGCCATGTGATGATAATGCAGCAACAGTACAAAGACGTCAGTGTCCTCGGCAACAACAGTGATTTTGCTTTCTGCATTTTCCGCGCCACAACTCAAGACCTGTTGGACAATGACGTTATCTGCTTCTTTGTGTGAAGTTGCCAGATCTGCCTGTGAGATGACAGCTCCACCTTCACTGATTTTGATTGGCACCGGATCTGCTCCTGTTACCACTAACTTGTGATGTTGTGTGTTCTCCTCATGAAACTTCTTATCCTGGACTAGATCTTCAACTATCAGTTGCATCAGTTGCTTCTTGTTTTTGGAAGAGGCTAGTAGAATCGTCTGTGCTGGAAGTTTACTGTTGACTTGCAAATGATGAACCCTACTGACACCAGTTGCTCCAGATCCTCTGGTAACACTCTTTGTGCTGTAATCATAGTACCTGTCAAATATCAGATACACATCCTCGACCCATAACCTTTTTCATGTGGCATATTTGAAGTTTGCTATATAGTCCTTGACAGACCCATCAGCAGGCCAAGGAACTACCCAGAGTATTGCTGAGCCATCGAGCACACTAACATTTGCACCCCCAGCAACTCCAGCAGACACCTCAACTTGGAGAATTTTCTTGAAGGTAGATGGCGATTTCGCAATCGGAATATCTCCAGTATCATCAAACAACAACAAACAAACAAACATCCTAGGGTGAATAGGTAGGGAGTTATGGTCATTAATAGGTAATGGCATTCATCTTGGAGGCCATCCTGAATTTATCAAATTGCTCAAGGGTGACAACATGTCATCAAGTAGTTTCTGAAAATAGAGACGCTTGGCTACCAAAATCAACAGTAAAAAATAATTAATACAACAAAGCAAGGTTACGGGAAAAAATGGCAATTGGCTCCCAGACTATTGGTCCCACTAACATCAGCGGGTACGTTGGGGCGGAATTCTTGCTTAAAGGAGCATAGTCCGATGAAGGATGAATATTTCTAAACCAAAGCAATTATCTAGCATTGATTATGCATATCCAACTTAGATACTGATGCACTTATTAATCATGTCTTGTTCCCTACAAGGGAATACAAAGTCAATGTAATAGAATAATGATACTGCAGAAAGCTGTGGTGTCAGAATTTTAACATGCTTGCCAAAAGGAATTTGATATGTTTGGACTTCAAATATCTCAAAAGTTAACCATTTAAAATAAATGTTACTTCAAGCTCAGGTAAGGTAGATTATAATGATCAATCTTATATGTTTATGCTAGACAGCTATTCAACACTAGCGGAGAATACAACTTCAATACCTTTTCTCCTGATCATACCTTGCAGTGAGCTATTACTACTAGTGAAAGCGGTAGTCCGTCATTTGCCCTGAGCTGGCAGATCAAAGGCGGAAATGGTCTATTGGATTTAAAATAAATAGGTTTTAGTTGGTTTATTTTATAAATACCCCTCTCCCGTCTCTACTCCTACCCCATCAAGAAATAAGTGGTCGCAGGGCGGCTCCCATCGCATCGGGGCCTTAGTGTGGTAACACGCGTGCGCGGAATCTCACGATCATCTCCCGTGAGGACAACCTCTGGATGCACCAGGCAGCGCTAAGAGCTTTACGCCCATTGGTTCCGGTATTGATTGTGAATGGTGCCGTTAAGAATCCAGCAACACACTGAACGATACTGCTATATTTAAAGTTGCATAGTCCGATGCTTTTGAGTTTTTGTCATTTTCTGAGATAAATATATCAGGTTGATCATTGTAATCTCGCTTTCTTTCATTTGATGTAACTTGCATTTTAAACGGCTAACTGTTGAGATAATTGAAGTGCAAACATGCATAATTAATGGTGGCATACACGGCTTTCCTCTGACACCATAGCATTACGCAGTACCAGGTATTATTGATTTGGCAGTTCAGCTCTTAGAGCTGTCTTCAACCGTGCACCAATGGTGTCCTTCAGATATTGGTGATTAGTCGTTTGTTTATTGGGAACTTACATTCTAGCAACATTTATGGTCGTATCAGGAAGGGTACCTACCGACTTCTGACAGTGCACACACATAACAACTTTCTAGTATTGTCCCACTTGGCGACCAGATGGCCAGCGCACCTACCCGATATCTTACACAGTCACATTATCCTGATACTTTGCAAACTAGTCCTTCCCCTATCCTAGTAATGCTGAGTGCCAGACTAGGTAGTGCACATTATTGCGTTGACTCGGCCGGGATTCGAATTCACGAGTTGGCCACCGATTATATCGGCTAAGGACAAGACATCAATTAACAAATCTAGAGGAATTCTAGTGGGATCAGGGAGGGGTAAGTGACATTCTATTTTCGGAACGGGAACTCATGGAAGACCAGTCTCCCGGCGCTGATAAAATATGTAGTCAGATGAATAACATATTTAAAAAAAAAAAAAAAATTTTAAACAAAAAATTTGCTTTCCAACGATGTCCTTCCAAACGCTGTACCAAGGTATTAGTATTTGCTTATAAGTTATAGGCGCAATGAAACATTCAGTTAATTTGATAGAATATGTTATTGGTGAATCCTATAATGGGACACTTATGCACAATGGTGTCCACCATTTGAGGATGCATGCGAACATTACTTTAGCATACTTGTCCATTTAAATATCTCAAAATCTACCACATAGACAATAAATAACGGTCAAAACAAACGAAATTATAGTAGATCCTAATGATTAAGCCGGTATATTTATCTCAAAGAAAATGGCAAATATTCTATGCCATCGGAAAAGGCAACTTAAATATTCATATATATATATACAAAGGAAAAACTATCGAACCAAGCACCTCCACAGATCACCCACTCCCCAATATCGATCACTTTATTTGGGTCCCAAACGCTCGCCCATACAATACCATTGCAACGGTGAAATAAACTCTCTAAACCGACCACCTCCCGAAATGGACCATGGTCGGTCGATTTAGAGAGGTTTCACTGTATATATATATATATATATATATAATATGTATATATATATGTATATCTTAGTGAACAAAAAAGAGAGAAAAGAAGAGAGAATGCAAAGGAAGAAAGAATTATTTATAGACAATTCTAGAATGATCTTGTACACTTATTGATGCATGCTCACCAAGTGCATAATACATATGTTGAACTGATATTGCATGCAGTTACTATTACGACGAATAGTCAATTTATATTATGCTTCCATTATCGAACAGGTTTTTCATGTGGTTATTATTGCAACTGATATTGTCATTTATGTGCCAACAAATTGTAATGAATGGCCCGGAAGACCAGTGCTCTGGCACTGACAAAAGACATTATTCGCTGAATAAAATACATTTAGTAAAAAAAAAAAAGAGTACATGAATGTAACATCACTCAGCATTCAATTGATCTGCTCTTGTGCTTCGGAAATTAAGGAATTCGCTGGGGTATAAAATAGCGATGTTCCCTCATCAATTCCCACGACGATAGAGCTGGAATAAACTTGTTCACTTTCTCATGACCCATCAACTATTTTCCGTTCGATCTTCTCAACAGCATTTTCACCTAGTTAGACCGTCCCGGGCAATGCGCGGCCGATTAGCGTCGTTATCGATCGTCAGGCTTCAGTCTAGGAAGCCACATGGGACCGGTAAGATAACATAGATTCAAACTTTATAGTTTCAAAACTTCATCGGTTTTGAGTTTCTTTCATTTTCAAAGGTAAATATATTATTCTGCTGGTTTCTTTCATTTTCTGAGATATCAATATTGATTTACTGGCTATAATGTACTTTACTTTAGTTTGAAGGAACTTTGAATTTAAATGGCTAATTTTGGAGATATTTGAATCACAAACATATTAAATTAATGTTGTCAACCACGCCCAAACTTATTACACCCATGGGAGAACCCGCCGTCAGCACCATGATCCGATATCCCACACTCAGTCACATTATCGCGATGCTGATGTAACGAGTCTGTGCCCTATCCTATTAATGCTGAGCGGCAAGTATCAATTTTGTAAGTGATTGGTTTGATTGGACCGGAAATCAAGCTCCGGATCTCCCGCATGGGAGGCCTGCGCTCTTCCTATTTAGCCACGGCGGCCTGTACTAGATTGATCTAAAAAAGGGGTTGTGTCCACTAACGACTAGGGTTGAGTGTGGGTAAAGTTTGATGTCCATAGACATTTGGGACAACTTGTGTGGAGTTGGTGTGATGGATCAGGATAAGTGTACATACCAATGCTTGAGGTTGATTGCAGTGGAAATGAATTGATATTGTGGGCGAGGAGGGGGGAGGGTATTGATTTGATAAACATTGAGTGTACACATCCGACAGAGGTCGGGTAGTCGATTTTCTGCCACCTGTTTTCTGTCTATCATGGACCGGTGGTGTGCGGTGTGGTTTTGGTGATGTTTGTCAGCTATAGAGGGAGTGCACTTTACGTCATCACTCAGCAGTCAGCGGTCAGCGGTCAGCGGCCACCCATCTTGGATTACGAGCACCCTCCCTAGCCATATTGTGAATACATGCAGATGCAGTAAAATAGAGTTTATTGTGTTCTGGGAGGTTCTGGGCAGTTTACATCCAATGTATTTATTGAGCACTTTAGCAACAACTTCTGAGGCCAAACTGCTCAAAACAGTGCCAAATAAACCAACAAATCAGTAAATAACCACAGTATAGGCAGTTGCAAGCCTTCTGTATGTAATCCAATATGGCCACCGAAAGTTGTCTTGTGAAGTCATTACCCCCTCTATTAGATAGAACAACCTGTAAAAACCAATAAATAGATTACACTAAATATCCTAACAACAAGTGTGGTATTGTCTAGTAGGTTATATTTACCTCTTACTAGGCACTGCTTGTAACAGTCTTTACAGGTTGCACCATCCGAGGAATATACGATACCTTCAAAACCAAGACACATAACCACCATATATATATACTCGAATATAAGTTGATGAAATTTACCACACAACAAATCTGCTAGTCTGAGGTCATATAATAATCAAAATACCCCCAAGGGAACATGAATGTCACCCAGGATGCCATCTTGCGGCAAGATGAGTCTGAATCAGTCAGTGACGATGACTCTGAGGAGAGTGACATTGATGCGGGTGGTGAATATTATTGTGCTGATCTCAGTCGACTTATATTCGTGTATATATGGTAAATCTCATGGTAAATCTCATTGTTTACACCGGAAATGGGTAAATAAGGTATACTGGGTGCAGTGTACTTGTGATACTGTGTTAATCTCCTGTACTTTCAGCGTGCATACCAACCAGTACATTGATGTTGCTGGTATAACTGGTTCCCAATACTAAACTGCCCCATTCCGAAAATAGGACACCTAAAACCAGTAACCTCCGACACATCCAACTGCACCCCACCCATATATTATGTCATGATTTCCTACCATATCCCAAAATAATATACATTTATAATAACAGTACCTAATCAATAATCTCACAAAACAGAGAGGGGACTATTGTCTCCACCAAAAGGGCCGTTAAGGCTTCAAAGCCAGCGACTTTAGATAAAGAACCCTATTCTGCCGATAAGCGCGCCCGAACCTCCGGGCCCAGAGCTGGACGATGTTCAGTTACTGTTACCAGGGTACTGCCGGATGCCGGACATCCACGGTGTTAGTTGAGGATAGTGTCGAAACAGAGGAGACCTCATGCTGGGTTGGCTGTTTGTTGGAGTTTTAAGTCCTGGAAACATGTAATGTCATATCCAGACGGATACCGCCTTGCGACACTGTCCACTGATGGCGACTTGTTAGCATTGTCCCGCTGGGAGACCCGGACGCCAACACCATGACATGATATCCTACCAGTCATATCATCTTGACACCAACCAGTCCTTGCTCTATCCTGTTAATGTCGAGTGCCTGGCTAGGAAGTGATGAGTATCAATGTGTAAGTCATTGGTTTGACTCGACCAAGGTTCGAAGCCGTGGGTTCGAATCCCACGATCTACCCAAACGACAGATGCCAAATCATTTGCCCAACCCATTTGGGAGAATTCGTCTCCGAATCATGCATTAACCCACTGAGAACCCTTACACCAATTGCACTGACCCGTCTCATGGTTTCTGTATCTCACAGCCTAGTCGACTTTATTTTATTCCCGGACTAAGCTGGATATGATCCCCGCCCTCCGTCCCTACTCACCCCGTCCCCCCAGCCCCACATTCCCTACCCGACCTTCACCTTCTCTCTATCTGTCTCTGATCTCTGTTCGCCTAGAACGAATAGTAATAGCGACACACTGAACCATCAGGGTACCATGCACCGCCATTACCGGACCACATATTCCGCTTTGTCTGGGCTCGCCCCGGCCCGCACCGACTTGTCCCTGTCCCTCCGTGCTATACACCTCGCTCCCCATATCAACCGCGCCAAGTGTAACTGGACTGTTCCCAGGCCCGACGATTCCCGAGCCTATGCCTCCTCTACCACCCGCCCCGCTCGGCCCCATCTTCCCCCGTGTCACCCCGTTCGACTCCGGTCGCGGCACTCTGTTTCCACCCTTCCCCGCTCCTTCCCGGTCCTATCGTGCCGCGGCCCCCGCCACCCATTGCCGCCCCGTCCCGTCCCATCCAACGCGCACCCACCCGAACCCATCTCGCTATGTCGCGCCTCATCCCCACCCCGTCTCGTGCCGCCCGCACCCACCCCACCCGGTCCCGCCCTGTTCCATCATGTCTCGCCCTGTCCCGCCCCGCCCCGCCCCTCCCCGTCCGGCCTCCGCCCACCCAGCTCCAACTCGATTCCCTCCTCCCCCACACCCTCCCTACTGCCGACCGCGCCCCGGGCTGTCAGAACGATCAGGCTATCACGGTGAGCATCGCGCCCAATATCCCACCCGCCCGCTTTAGACGCATCCCTCAGAGCCCGGACCCGCCAATCGCATCGACTGGACCCGGCGGAGGTCATGGTATCTGGGCATCTCCTCCTCTCGACACCTCCATCTAATCTGCCACCACATGCACTCAGTGGGTTAGGGCCGTTATTGTGGGTGGGTGGGAAGCGGCCGGAGGGAGGATCCGAACTCCCCACGTCTTTATATACCCTACGTATAACATATAACAGAACCCATTCAGACTGTCAGATATCACTGTCAGTGTCAGCTCACTATTAGGGCCGTCATTTATTTCAACACATCCTAGAAGCTGGCACTCATGCTGCACTTTTGTCTTTTTTGGGTAAGCATGTTTATTCAGTTGAATGCAGTCGCATGTGACACATGTATGTCACATTTGACACATTTGACGCATATTATACAGATAACGCATCTGATGCATGTGTTGTGTAGGAGGGATATGACGCATATGACGCACATTACACCTATGATCCATATGACGCATATGCCACATATCACACATGGCACGCATATCACGTGTGTCCCACAATGAATTAATGGAGTTTTAATTTAACAGTTTAAACCAAGCCCGCCCAAGCCAGAACACCCTGTGCCATTATCTATCCCTCTTATGGCATCGCTTCATGTTCCAGGCGAGTATAAATCTAACCTGAGATCCCCCCAGCATACCACTTAAGCCTAATTAGACGTACCCTTAAAATTGACGCAATTACTCAAGCATGTTTGGGCAGAGTTGCTCTGGCCCACCGGACACACCACTTAGACATGCGCACAGTATCGGAAGGTGACATCGTCCCCGTCCAGCCCCGCCCGGCCCCGTCCCGCCCCGCCCCTTCCAGCCCTCGTCCCACCCATCCCATCCCCCTCCAGCCCCGCCCCACCCCGTCCACCCGTCCCTGTCCCGTCCCGTCCCGTCCTGCCCCATCCACCCCTAGCCGTCCCGCCCCGTCCCACCCCGTCCCTCCGCGTCGACTCCCTCACCCTACCCCCACCCAGGCATTTCAGGATTCACTCAAATCTAAGCAGAACTATCCTGCAATGTGCTCACCGGAAGCGATTCCCACATCAGGAAGAGCAGTGACTGACATCTGGTTCAGGGATTTGTTAGTTTGACCCACGATCGACTCAAGACAATGACGTACACATATGATGCCTATTCACATCTATCTTCGTACTTGACGTTAATAGCATAGTTCAAGACTGGTTTTCTCAGTTTCAGGATAATGCGAGTGCGAGGGATAAGTTAACACTGGTTTGCTCAGTATCAGGATAATGTGACTGCAAGGGATGTACAGCCATGGAACCAGTGAGTCTACCACCTAGTAGAGCAGATATAGAAAGTGGCAGTGTTTATCCCTGGTCAATTTTGAGATTATGTTTATTGTTCCAAAACACCCACAATAACTGCTTACTGGGTTCGATTTATAAATAGGACTCCCTTACCGTGAGTTTGGCTGGAGAGCATGTGGGATGTAAACACAAAATCTGAATAGAGGTGGCACTTGGAAAGATAGCTGTACTTTTCACATGGCTAACCAATATATATCTGGTTTATTTAGGAACCGAAATATCAAGACCTTGATAAATCCTTTACGTAATCTATAAGTAATTTTCATCAGCGTGCGATTGTAATACCGAGGGAATTAGTTTGCGGTACCAGTCTAGTCACACATGGTCAAAATATTGCTAAAGCGTGAACAGAGAAGCCGTATGTCACCCCAGCTAAGACAGGTAGCCACGTTTCCTTCCGACTCTTTAAAACCGTACACTATCCCAATACAATGCGAAGTATATGCCAAGTTAAGGGCATGAGAGGGGAATCATTCCAAACACTGCCCATAGGAGAGATGGACGCTCTAGCGACTAGGCTACCCTGTCCACACTAAGACCACGAACTGTCCTGGCATAATTGTATTTCAAGTATCTACGAGCCCTCTTACAAACATCATCTCTTTGCCCTTTCCTGAACTTTGTGGCCAATCCTAAGAGGGTGGGGCTCCGTTGAGTAAGCGGTATAGATGAAGGATAAATCAGGCAGTCTCTATTGATCAGCAGTCACCATCTGTTGCCTCTGAGTCGATCGACTTGTGCGCATGCCCAGCTTAGAGGAAATCCGATTACCCAGCTCGCCGAGGCGTCGAAGCACATCGCTTAAGTCGGTCATTCCGCCTGTCTCGGACCTGCTTGTATCCTGGTGCTTTAACCGGAAGTAAGGCCTTCTCAGCGGGGGAATAAGATAACAGCGCCCAGTGAGTGGCTCCGTGCATGGTTCAGCATGGGTAGTGTGTTGATATCAGGGAGGCTAGGTGGTGTAATGGTTAGCACACTGGCCTCGAATGCAAAGAGATGTGGGTTCGAGTCCCGCTCTAGGCGCAATATTTGTCATTTTCATCACCCCCATGACAAATAAAAAGATAAATATAGTAGTTTGATCATTACAATCTACCTTACTTTAGCTTGGATTACCTTTTATTTTAAATGGCTAACTTTTGAGATATTTTAAGTACAGCCATGCACAATAATTGGGGCAAGGATGCCAAAACTCTCTCATGATAGGCTTATGCAGTTACATATACTCAGGATTCCCTTCTCTGAGATTCCCGTCTATGTGGCGAGAAATGTTAAATAAGTACACCAGTATGTAAGTTAGATATTTCGAATACAATCTAGATGATTGTTCTTGAAGAGTTGATGATTTCATCGGACTATGCAGGTTTAATATGTGTTCACCCTCTCCCCAACCATATAAGACCCTAGCTATAGAGAGTTGAGTGACTCCTTCCGTCTATATGCTTATCTAACTAACTGCTAATCGTACTAACCCGCAGATCCACCAGTGCAGGCAGTATCGCACCCCCTGCTGCACCATCAGTGTACCACAGATGCATGCATATTTTATATTTTATTTGTTTGTGATTGTTTATTCTGCTCATAATGGCTAACGGCATGTCCTTGTTTTCGCTGCTGTGCAGTAGTGGTCATAATCCATATGGATTGATTTCCTTTAAGCTATAAAGTATGTCAACTTGTTTATGGTGTTTTCAATTTGTTTTAGTTTTTTATTATATTTGTGTGCATAGTTTGTTTATTATGGTGTGTCCTATTCAGTTTGAATGTTTTCTGGCTGACCTTCTGTGTATCCCTATCCCTGATATATTACTTAAACGTATTTCTTTATCTTTGTCTCAGTTCAAACTTTTCTTAATTTCCTTTTTGTATTATTTTAGTGTTTTGCTGTTTCTTAGAGTACTGGTTTTGCTATTCCAAGCTTTTATGCTCATAGCACGCACAACGTTGCCCATGGTGTGCATGTTACCATTGTACACCCCTTGTGGCTGGCATCCACAGTTCTAGAGTTATATAGATCGTTGTTGGAGGTTTGCATCCTGGCAACATCTAAGGTCATATCAGGACGGGCGAGTTGTTTGGCTTAGGTTAGTCAGGTACACCATACTTTAAGAAGGTCAAGGTTCCGATTACTGACCCACTGTTGGTATGTATGAAGATGATCCTTATTGGTAAGACTTACAGTTTCGTATGTCAGTATCGATAAATGAGTTCTATACCATGCACCAATGTGGGTTTTTGTCATTCTTTATTGTTAAGAACATGTACACAGATATACATATATATGTACAGAAACCATTAATCATATGAAGACGTGCAGAAAGTGAAATAACCAACAATTGTCTTAGTAACAAGAAAGTTTGAGACGATGCAGATATTATACCACATACAGTTTCTGGAACCAGCTCTCTAGTTACCAATATCATGGAAACACAGTGAAATTAAAAGAACTGCTCCGCACAGTTTTCTTATTCGTAGATGTCTATAGTTATTTTCCCGTCGATCGGACTAGATTTAGCTAATTATTTCGATAGAATAACCTCGATAAAAAGGTCCTTAGAATGAGACATATTTAATCGCACTCACTACAATATCACCATAACCAGGTATAGTCTCGATATGTCACAAAGTACAATGCAATGCAAACCCTTCAAAATGCTCTCCTATTTTGGACGATGGATTTATAACAATATATTTGCTATGCTTAATATTAAGTTAACATAGACATCTTTTTTAGGGTGAATTAAGGGGAACACGACACCGAACGTTTTGATCAGGTCAATGACCATCTGATTTCCAATATGAAGAAAAAGGTATCCAACGGTGATATCATTTAATATGAATGTTATTTGTGCAATTACCCTAGGCGCAGATGCGGTATTAAAATATACAGCCATGGAATCGTACTGCGCATACAGCTAGAGTACAGTGCACCGTATTGTGTCTAGCTAGTGTCACTCACATTGAGACAATGCTCACCGGCAAATATTGAAAGTGTACATTCATATATATATATATATATATATATATCAATATATATATATTTATGTATGTATGTATACGGATTGTATATAGTAAAGACAAACACATGTGTTTAAGCAATATATTCTACGGAGAGCATCGTATAATATATATATATATAACCTAGCACTACCAGAAATTACAATATGCATTAATTATCGTATAATCAAAGAGTATAGTCAGTGTTACACTATGCTAGTCCGATATGTTGAATCCTTATGTATGTACACAGACACCGACACTAGGCGCGGAGCATTTGGTTCAGAACATTTCAGAAGACAATCCTCAAATGAAGAAGTTCAGGACATCACTCACATCCCCTGGTACTGTTTGGGTCTGTGTGTGTCTGGTTATACTAGTGTATTTATTGCAGATATTACGCTGAAGTGTATCCAGAGTCCAGTTTGTGAAACACCTACATTGAATGTATCATCCACCAGAAAAAAAGGGGTTTCAATTGTCGACGGAGGATAGAGGAGGCTGGAAGTTTGAATGCATCCATTCATTCCTTGTTTCCACCAGTGACCTATAGTCGCCTCCTTTAAGAATTAAATAGAACCATGTGTTGCACTGATTTAGATAAGAAACCCGACAATGAATCCTTCTCACCGGAAGCGGAAACATATATCCTGCGCAGGATGGATTCTTCAGGGAAAGTCAATCAGCTACCAGCAAGCACGCTGGTTCCCAACAATTAGTCAGCAAGTAAAGTTCATGATGGGCCACATATAAGCCTGTGTATTGCTGAGGAGTTGACCGAGAATCCAAACTGGTGGCCGTAAAGCAGTGTGACAATATCGTTAGTCCGGTGAGGTGTGTAGTGGGGCCTCACCACCAAGTAAGTGTCAGTAATCACGTGATGCATAACGAGTAATCATTTAGTGTGTGCATGTATATAATACATATATATATATATTTAGTTATAAATAATAGCCAAAGCCTTTAATAGGATTCTTCAGCACCGGTGTCACGTGATGTGAGCAGGAATGCTGGTCACTTCGTCGAAACAACCTACTCCGCATACTGAATGTTGCTTTGGGGGTTTGACGTCCTGGCAACATATGAGGTCCTATGGGGAGGGCATACCGAGCGTGGTGTAGGGCGAGTTCGGTGAGTCTGATTACCTGTTGCTCTGACAGGTTGTTGCGGAAACATGAAGGAGGGATTCTCCTAGATGCTGTTCCGCCTTGATAGATGAACACACAACGGTCTGCTTCTTTGACCGGAAGTGCCTGGAGCACCATGACAGCTCGAAGATAACCTTCGCTTATAAGGCGGGTGACGAGATACGGGCACCCCAAGGGATCAGCCTACACTAATGTAGGCCCGTTATAGACCTCTGGCATTTGTTTTCTCTCACTCGCTCTTTGATATTTTCTAAGTATGCTGTTAGCACTGAGCTTAAATCGGGGGTTTTAGTGACGATAATACACCAACTAGGCTTCCACTACATGGAACAAGCGAGACACTGGGTAATATTGGCTATTCAACCTCTAGTAATACAACCGACTGAATTGATTAATTTAATTAAATGCTGTTGACTTGTTACATAGATATGTGATGCATACAGAATTATGCCAGTATCAAGGCGCGGAAAGGGAACTATTATCTATGTTTTTGTTCTGATTATTCTATCCATCCTCCGCTGCTCGACGGTGGCGCCGCCACCGGTTCCCATTGGTACTACGGGGCGCGCCAAACCTCCGGATGTCATTTTATTAATAATTTTATAATATAATTATGTTTTCACAATTATATTCTCCCACGCCTACTGACACAAGGGTTTTTGGTAAGTTTATCTAAGTAAAGGTATTTGGAAGATGTAGCTAGCCTGACCAGGAAAGTGGGTCACCATTTCCGGTTTATTATGTATTGCTGAGGAAAGTGGTTGTTGTCCCATAATGTTATGCAATTCGCAAAGTATATAATAGCTATTACAAGACAGGCGGACCACAGACACTGTAAGGGGTAATATTACAGTGTTAGCGGTCGCGTTAGTGAATTCCTGCATGTGTCTACATGTTCAGTTCTAAGTTCACACAACATATAATGATGCACCGGCGACGGGGCATTACGATTCCAAATTCACGGGTTCTGGCACAATGCTTGAATAATCGTGCATAGAACCTTTCAGGGTGATTTCCCTTTTGCATGGCTGCGCCTGTTGCGATATAGAACCGCGACGGCCCGGCCACAACCTCACTTCCGGTGGCACTATCCACTTCCGGCGGAAGTACATCTACCGGGTGGTCATGTGGGATATGGGCCGGGGCTCATCAACAGGGGGACTGCCTAGCTAGATCTGAGAAGGAGTTGAACTAAAGACACTACTAACATCCAATAGGCCCTTCTATGTATTATTAAATATAACCTCATTTAATGGTCACTCATTGGATTATTGCATGGAATGATTAATATACACATATGCCTGTATATATATTATATATATTTATATATATATTTACAATCGGGTGGTTATCAATATGTTGGTTATGATTAATATTAATGACATTATAACTAGGGCAGTTGGTATTGTCGCAGTGGTTGTTCAAATAACTCCCTACATATCTAATCCAATCTAGAGGATGCTGGCATACAGCAGCCAGTAGCCGAAGTTAAAAACCATGAAAGAGGTCGGGAAGAGAAATCGTGATGTTGTGTCGACAATGATCGCCTGATTGCGATTAGACTTTTGACAGAACGTGATGTTCCGTTGGAACTTCCGGTCGTTAAATTCCCCATCCTTCCCGCAGTGTTTGCAGAGGGCGACTGTGTTCCGCTCCCGGAGTGGGGCATCTGCCCCGCCATCTGCGGCCATCTGCAAAGGGAAGGGAAGGGCGTTAGTTGACGGGGTGCTCTGTGTGGTAAACACACACCAGGTAGTGTGCGCTCATAGGTATCGCACAATGAGGAACAGGTTTGTTGTTTGTTTGTTTGTTGTTGTTTTACGTGAGGAACAGGAAGAGCTCGGCTTGTGATATAAAGTTAATTTTAAACAGCAATAACAACAACGAAAACACGACGTCCTGATATGACCTTAGATGTTACGAGGACGTTAAACCCCAACAGCCAACCAACAATAAACAATGGCATTGAGCAACATCCAATATCTGACATCGTATAGACACTCGCATGTACATCTGGATCTGACATCGTGTCGGTGTTTATACAACCAGTAGGTGGAGCTCAGCTTATATGAAATTGGGGACACATGCTCAAAGAGCTCAGGGAGGAATAAGAGGAGCTCAGGATGAAGTTAGTTTGGAACAACACCTAAAGGAAGCACTTAGTAATAGGCGAAGCCCAACTTCACGGATATTTAGAACGACGGGTAGAAAATACATTGAGCGATAAGAGGTACGTTTACAGTGTGTTTGGAAAAAGAAGAAAAACACACATTGCGAAACAGGGACAACTCAGCTTAGCGGTAATTGGAAACACCAACAAAATGCACACTGAGGATACGGAGGAGACCAGGTTCAAATTGATTTGGAAACACATCTAAAATGGACGATGAGGAAGAAGTGGAGTTCACGTTAAAGGTAATTTTGAACAGCGAGACAACCGCCTAATTTGGAGCAGGTTAAAGTTGCATAGTCCGATGGTTTTGAGTTTCTGTCATTTTCTGAGTTAAATATATTAAATTGATTGTTATAGCCTCCTTTACATTAGTTTGAAGCAACTTATATTTTACTTAGTGACGATAATACACCAACTATTGGCTAATAGAACCATATATATATATGTTGATGATCTGAAATTTATTTTAAATGGCTAACTTTTGAGATATTTGAAGTGCAACCATCCACAAATAATGTTGGCAAGCACGCCACAACTCTGACATCATAGGCTTCTGCAGTACAAGTTTCTATTAAATTGGATCTGTATGCCCTTCTATATGGCGACAAGTGCTTAATATGTGCACCAGTATCTAAGTTGGATATGTAGAATCAAATCTGGATACTTGTTTTGGTTTTGACAATCTCATGTTTTCAGCGGACTATGCAGCTATAAGCTCAGCGAAAATTTAATTTGGAACAGCAATATAAAAGAACCGTGTCGAATAGTTGGAGCTGAGGATGAAGTTAATGTAAACAACAATAACACAGAGTTCACAAAGCACAGCGAGTTCCCCTGCTATTATAAAACCCACGCCCGGTATCTTATCTGACCCATTACTGGTTTTATACATGTAGTTAATTTGGATTCATTCGTCAGCGCCGAGGCAATAGTCATGCTATTATCTGTATAATATCTTCATGATAGCCGATGTGTGTCCGATATGGAGTGTTAAGGACTCTTGAATGCGTGATGATGAAGCTGAAACCTGATATCAATGTGCATTGATGCATGTGGGAATCAAACCACATATCAGCGCAGTGTGATGATTATTATATTTTCCAAACCTTCGACGCTGACATTTAACTGTGCTTTGCCATATATATATATTATATATATACATATATATATTTATATATATATATAATATATCCCCATAATCAAATTTATATATATATATATATATATATTATATAATAAGGTAGTAAATAACCATATAATCCTTCCCGTGCCTTTATACTATCATACTGCCTATACATCATATAATATATATCAGCCTGCATTGATTCATTCCTATAACATAATCGTATGTGTCTATATTCAGGCAACTTGCCTGTCTTCCTTAACATATTATAATGCATACACAAGTTGAGATTATATGCAGCTAAAGAATACCGTCGGAACAGCAAGGGCATTCATTGATAGTCGGGCATGAACTATTTAGCTTGCATATCTAGAATGTACCTGGAACTAAGAAAGCATATAATTGTATTTAGTACATTCTGTCACTGAAGTGTCCTCTAAATGAGAATGTCTGACTCGGAGGTACATGTAATGTTGCTTTGACGTGAGAAGTGGCCTTTTGGATATATTGCAATGTCAGCATTGTGTGTAATTCGGCGGAAACATGTCTCCTTCCTCCCCGGACTGCGCACTTTCGATTCCTCTTCAAATCGATATAGAAGTAGTTTGCCGCCCACCCTGTTGGTTAGGCAGCTTTCACACCCTGTCCCCCTTTGGCACCGGCTCTCATCACTTCTTAGAGAGAAGGCATCGCACAAACCTTTCTGCATTACGCTGTTCCTCTATCTGATTGGGTCCTGCTTCTAGTGGTGCTATTTATTTATTTAGTGTCTTGCTACCTGTTGTTTTTTTTGGTCAGTTTTGGGTCCTAGCCGAATCAGTGAGATACATCCGGGACTAAGTGGATTTATTAATTTTGTTAATTCAAAAGAAACCAAATGAAGACATACATCTATTTGACAATACTATCCGAGTATACCTTGTAGCTGCTTAAAAACTTATCAATAAAGGCAACTGATGCTATTATGATAGAATATTTAGTCTCTCCTGTATGTTAATAAAGCACAGCAAATAGGCTCACACAACAACCATTATTGATGGATAATAAACATTGATTATTGTGTAAAAGATAACACTTTATTCATTGTTACCTAACGTTAAAACATATCATATATGGCAATATAAACATGTGTTTGAACTTATTCATTGTTACCTAACGTTAAAACATATCATATATGGCAATATAAACATGTGTCGGTCTTGTGTTGTTCAATTATTGATGGATAATAAACATTGATTATTGTGTAAATCTGGATTAATTATATATATAAGTATAAGTCAATATAATAATAATGTTACTTGGATACTGCCTTCTGTAGGCACATTTTGGCTGTCGTTGAAGGCTAATAATTGTATTATGTACATCAGTAGAATTACTACATTATTCCTATATTTACCGGAACTATGCACTGCTTTTTTAAAGTGAAAAGCCCTGCAGACATGGTTGCACTACAATGGATCCCGGAGTACCAGCGAATTTGTGATCAAGGTAAGATTAGTAGGTTAGTACAGTTTGAGTGCAATCAGATATATATATATATATATATATATATATAATGCATATTTATAGACAGTGGACAATAGATGTCAGTGGGAAAGGGAATAAGCAAGAATAATCAGTTGGGACAGGAGGACGCACTGTGCAGTTGATGTAGAAGTGTTATCTTATCAGCGTGTAGATGATATTTTAATTAGACTTATGGTTCATTGTCACGCTAGGTGGTGTAGGTGCATAAGGGGTAACGCTTAAAGCTGCATAGTCCGATGAAGCATCACATTTTCAAAACCAAAGCAATTATCTAGATTTGAGTATACATATCTAACTTTGATACTGATGCACTTATTGAGCATTTGGTGCCACATACAAGGGAAGAATGATTCAATTGAATAGAACCTGTTACTGCAGAAGCCTATGGTGTCAGACTTTTGGCGTGCTTGCCAAAACTAATTTAACATGTTTGCACTTAAAATATCTAACAACATAGTGATTTAAAATAAAAGTCACTTCAAACTAAAGTAAGGTAGAGTATAACAATGAATTTAATATATGTATCTCAGAAAAATCTTAGAAACTCAAAACCATCGGACTATGCACATTTAAGTACTTCAGTAGATCTGAGCTTGTAGACAGTGAGGCAGTGTAAGTTGGAGCTAGTTACCGTATCGCCTTTTGAATCGTACTCAATAAGTTCCATTTGCTGAAAATTTAATCATATTAGAAATGTGTCAGACTGAAAGCTTGCTATGACATACAACAACTGTACATGACATTAACATGTAAGCCATGCGGTGTGGGGTTACCTATAGTTATGTCGCAATGGATCTGTAACCTATTCGTTAAAGGGATGGTGACATGACCAAGAAAGATATCCTTATTCATATGTTATCCGGATTCAATATGACGACTCATGGATTGAAAGAAGCTGATCTAGAGATATCAGGTAGTTAGGGTCCATCCATGGTTTCTTCGATTAAATTATGGCTAATAGCGTAATTCAGTTCCAATGAATGCGCTCACTGACGTAGGATGGGGCATATGACATACTTAGACAGTAGTGCAATCCCTCCTGTGCGTCTAGGCCAATGATCTGGGGAAAGGAAACCAAGAAAAACATGTCCCCTGCCCCACCGTTAGATTAGATACTCATTGGCAAGAATTGACAAATAATAATACTAGATCCGAAAGGAGTGCTTTCTCCCCAATTGGCTGGTGCACACTCTTTCTGCTAACTTCTCTTCAAATTGAGCTTGAGTTTGGAAGCACTCTGTCTGTGGACAAAGGTTGAGTATGCTTGACACATGGATCACCAACCACACCGTGGGTTCTGCAACTGGATCCGCCACATGCATTCAATCACGAATGCGCTGCCCCTAGCCTGGCCTACTCTAGCGTGGCCTGGGATGGGCTGGCTATAGTTAGTCATCAGTAATAGTGGCGCGCGATCAGCATTTGTTGACAACTACCACGCCCAACTCAACACCGCAACTTCAACTCTCGCCAGGTCGCCCCCGCCCCCTCCCCCTCCCCGCCACCGGGTGTCATCTGCTTCACACACATGGCGTGTCCATCGGCTCGACGGCCAATTTGCGCAGATTTCAACCAATCAGCCTTGGGGATCCGCTCGGCCCGCCCACCAAAGCCGGTTCACGTGAGCTGAGCGGCGCCAAGTGCGGGTCACGTGGGCCCGTCTCTCCCCTGTGGCGTGAGTAGTCGGTAATTTCCTTCGCGCCATCATTTCCGCCCGGCCGTTCAGCGGATATCTGCCCGGTATCGGCCAGGTGGGGGCGGTGGTGGGCTGGGGTTGGTGGGGCAGACGCAGAGGCCTGTTGCGTGGCATTGCGGTAATCCTGCTCATAACGTTGCATCTGCATTGGTTTTTCACTTAGTATGGATATATGTATATATATATATATATTTATATATATATATAGCCGATTCGCGAAATAAGAAGAAAAACTAGGACTTGATTACCAAAGTTTGAAAGTGAGCAGAATGACCATTGGCTCATGGTGCGAAGGAGCCAGGAAGCAGACAATGCCCGCTCTGCAGAAAATATCATGGAAGGTAAGATGTTGAGAGAGAAACAGTAAGGGGGCTGCCATTATTTATATCCACATACAATATTATATTGCACATATACTTAGCAGTATATACACGGTGGTGTAATGGTTAGCACACTGGCCCGGAATGCAAAGAGATGTGGGTTTGAGTCCCGCTCTAGGCGCAATATTTCCCATTGTTATCACCCCCATGACACTGGTGCCATGACCAGGATCCTGTATAAGCTATGTGCTGTATGGTTGTTGAACCTACCCTGTGTATGTATGTGTAAGTGCATTGCCTGTATGTATGTAACTGTAAGTATTACAAGACTTACAATTCCAGGGGGACGAGTGTAGTGGTCTGCACTGACCTCTCGGGCAAGGAGCAGCATAGACAGGTAGGCATGGGTACTGTGTTGAGATGAGGGAGCCTAGGTGGTGTAATGGTTAGAACACTGGCCCGGAATGCAAAGAGATGTGGGTTCGAGTCCCGCTCTAGGCACAATATTTCCCATTTTCATCACCCCCATGACACATGCAATAATGGGATTATCACTATCCATATATATGCATATTTGGCGAAGAAAGAGGAACTCTGAACAAACTTAGACAACTCATTTAACTACTTTTAACTGCTTCTTATCCAGTGCAATACGTTTTTCGCCAGAGAAACAATTAAAATGGATTATGTTGAAATACATAATAAACTAGTTATACTGAATGAGGATAAGTATTGTCGCTATCCTGTAATTTGGTGTAATACCACCAAGAGTGGATATCTTTATATTTATGGAATTTTAATTATATGTATTACTCAATTATTCATGCTGGATAATTGTCTCCTTCGATGATGCCATCGGAAACGTTGGCATGAGAACAACAAGTGAAATGAAGAAACTGTGAGACAAGCAGACTAGTTTGGTAAATTGAAATTAGTTATCGAGACTCAGGCTGTATAAAATAGTATTGTAACTATTGTAACCAAGATGTAACCATATCCTCTCACTGGACATCACCTTAGCATGGTTACTATTAATGAGAGTACTCTATTACATTTAATTATTGGAAATAGGAGTAGTATCATCGGCATAGAGTTTTAATTTTCGGTTCATCTCTAGATTAGATTGCATTGTTCATGTTGCGCGCAACATGGATAATTCAATGTGTGAGGCTGATGGCAGTCTCGTTACTATGGACGCTCTTTGGCGCCACCTATCAATATATACCTGAACACTTAAGCGGCCACTGATTTTCCCGCCACCTAGCTTAATGCTTAACTACATACAGGCTAACTTGGTCCTAATCACTCTGTCCTTAGCATTTCAAACGACAAGATGTATATCGTACAGCAGCCTACATTTGCCATCCCACCCACCCCAGCTGCTAAAAGACTGTGTTAATAGGATTATATATCTTGGAGCCTCAAACTCATTGAACCAGCATGACTCTTATAAATGTGCCTACATCAAAAGGAGGAACAAGGCGGAGATGGGATAGACAATCTTTATTGCTGTCTGGCTAGCAATTATATGCCTACCGGTTAAAGTTTGAAAGGTGGCCGAAGACTGACCAATATGGCGGCCCGGCGGCTGAACCCGCCGTTTTGGCGCCACTGCAGGGCAGGCCCGGGCTGAAACCTGATATATTGATTGGACAATATTGGAAATAATTAATTATTATTAGAACGATAATAATAATAACGACTTTAACTCCGGCATTTATATGCGCATAATATATTATACTCCTTGTAATGTACAGAAGACAAATACAAATGCCATTATATCTACTTGTCCGTCTTGTGTCGTTTAATTATTAGCTCCATTGAAATCCAGTCGATGGCTAATCTGTATATTAGACATTCAGAACTTCATTCCATGCATTATATGTGATGAACTATTCTAATCATTCTCGAATTAGAACCCGGCGCCACTTTATATTGTAGTGGTCCGCATTGACAGCTAAGGCACACTGTCTGGGAATGCAAGATATGTGGGTTTGATTCCCTATCTGGAGAAATATTTGTAATTGTCATCACATCCACTACACTGCTTGCAATAAGCCTGGTCCTGCACATGCTACACTCTCTCTGTGTATGTATATATCATTTCCAGTATATATGTAATTTTGAGCATTATGTGGACATTTGAAATAAGGGGGCCCACTGTAGTAGTGTGTACTGCCCTCTCAGGGCCGCGCCCACATAGAAAGGCAATTAGCAAATATTTTATCTGGATCCTACGATAAAACCATAATCTTTTATTAAATAAAACATTCACATACATTTGTTGATGCATGCCCAGCTTACTGTAAGTACTTGTGCAGTGATTAAGCATTTGCTGCTGCATCAAAATGCATACTAAGACAATTTATTCGAAGCTGTACATTCTGAAGATTTTGATGTCATAGTTTTGAAATGCTTGGCACAATTAATTTGATTCGCTACCACTTCAAATATATCCAAAGTTAGCCATTTACGTTACAAAGCACTTCAATCTAAAGTAAGATGGACCATGCATAGAAAGCTATCACCTATATCACAGAAATTAGAAAACAATATTCGATAGCATCCCTCTATGGAATTGCACAAGCAAGCTATAGGCAGTAAACTGATATTAAATCGACATTCCATTTGAAGTAAAATATGTGGGCACATCGACGCTACATAGGGGCACCTACCTTAATGAATAATATCCTGTCATCCAATAATCTCAAGGAACATCACTTCCAAGTCCATTCACCATATACTTATACACAATAGTTATAGATATGATAATCACTTATCAATGTATAAAAAGGCAGAGCGGCTCATCTCTGATTATTGTGTGAATTATTACTGCCTAGTAAATTATTCGTGTGTACAACGAAAATTAAGGTGGTTTGGCCTAACATGGCATGATGGGATCGATCCCTCCGTCTGCTACTGCAGTGCCCTAGCGTGTTTGTGCCCTGCGCCCTACTATTCGGCCAGTTCGCACCAGGTTTCCAAGCTTTGTAACCGGTTAGGCAGTTATCCTAGCTAGTATTAAACTGATCAACCCATACCCATGTTGTTCATTGTCTTCCAGAGCGTAGCCTAACTTTATAATATCCTGTCATCCAATAATCTCAAGGAACATCACTTCCAAGTCCATTCACCATATACTTATACACAAGAATGATAATATAGTAATAGAGGCATAAGTTATCTTCATACAATGCAATACCTTCACTTCACTTCCTGTAGGATTTGGAACTTAGACAGCAGAGAGTACACACGTCCTCTTATGTATAAGCCTAGCCATACCGTAGAGGGTGCAAATGACCATGGATATATGTGGCGACGGAAAACTCATCACACATTGAGCAGCTCAAAATGAAGATTTGTGTGTATGGGAGCTGCTCGGCCTGTAAAGGTCTCTAGCTGCCTGCCTCTCTGCTGAATCACTGGTCCCTCCAACCAGGCTCTTGGTGGTACAGATCCTCACCCTTCCTCTTCATATTGGGGCCTTCCTGTCGATGTAATGTTGGGTAATTTATGAGCATATAAATAGCAATCAGTATATCAACATTAATTCTACCCATTCAACAGAAGACTGTCTTCATATATATATATGGAGAACTCTTTAAAAAAAAGAGTTTGCAATGTCAATACAAAGTTTCTAGATCGTACTTTGGAAACGAGCTCTTAACATATATAAATACATAGAGAGCTCTTTATATATACACACATATATATATATATATATATATATGTAGAGCTCTTTTCGAGAAGACAATCTATAAACTTGGTATTGGCATTGCAAACCTACGTTTTGGATTGGCGCTTATCACATTTAGGAAAATAGCTCTTCATATAGATATAAAGAGTTCAGGCCCAAAGCCCTGTAAATGCCTATCAGAATTTTGAGATACATATTAATGTCAACCCTGTAAAAGGTTAATTGTTTTACATTCCTCCTTCACCCTACATTTACTAACCCGTACTTCGTCCAACCCTTCCCCGCAATACACCGGAATGACCTACACCCTATACGCATTACCCTACGCCCTATACTAGTCACTTCCTCCAGTCCCTCTCCTTATCAGTTACCTGCTACGAACCCTCCTTCATCATCCACCATATTATCTGTCACATTTCTACTTCCATTTCTCTACAAACACCACCACATTCTCTGCCCCAGATACCGCTGCTCCAGCCCATAATATCATTCCCCAACCCAACTCTCCACATTCACTGGACCTCCCAGCCCCGTCATCCCTGCTTTTTTGTTGAGCACTACTTCCTCCACCACATTCTCTGAGCATCACCCACTCCTTTTCCATAGACACACCACCACATTCCCTGCTCCCCCCCCCTACTCCCTTCCTCCAGACCAGTATCCCTTTATCCTACCCACCTTCCCACGTACCTTGCACTTCCAACCCATCCATCACCATCATCATCATGCTGTCGGTCGCGATGCGACAAAGACTGCTTTCATTACTTGACTGCCGCTCTCCTCATGAAAGCTGCCTGCAAAAGTGTTGAAGTGCTGCTGGCTTTTGCAAGTTACCAGCGGCAAGAACATGTCAAGACAGGCGCAAAACTATTTGTCCCTGCAGTGGCTGGTCGGGAGATGTTGGGAGTTCCATACATCAACCACCCTTAATGCTGCCACAGTGACATGGTTTTCTGTTTAGGGTTTGCTCCCTTAGCCTTCGGTTCTGTCAAGGACCTGTACCACAAGGCAGTGGTTTACAACTCTGCAAGGCAGGGGCGTCAAACTCCCTGAGGTATTGCTATACCTGCAATACCTGCATACCCCGTTACACACTATGTTACACACTATTAAACTGTTCTTTGCTGATACATACTCGTAAGCTACTGCTTTCTGACATAAAGCACATTTATCAAATCTTCAATTTTCTCTTATTGTGCACCTTTAAGGTTTTGCTAGAGCATAACAAACAACCCCAACAAACAAGTGCACGTAGATGAAGATAGCAGAGCCTGATCCTCATCCAGACTGGTTTTGTTCCTTCTCCCCCCCACCCCCCACCCCCAGCACATTCGCTGGCCATCACCCGCTCCTTATCGCTACACCCAACCACATTGCCTGCCCCACGTCCCCATCCTTCACAATGTACTCCCACTTTCAACCACATACCACCACATACCCATATCACTATCTGCTTTCCCAGCTTTCCTCACACTTTCCTTACCCCACCGCAAGACGTTCCCTGCCTCTTCATCCCTCACCACACCACCCGCCTCATCCAACACCTCTCTCAAGATCCCTGTTCTCTACCCACCCCGTCACATTCACATTCCGCACCCGTTTCCTCCAGCCTCTCACGCAATACGCCCACCCCCATATGTACACCTCCCCACACACCCTTCTTCCCACTTTATCCCTTCACACCACCCACCCTTACCCCACACATCCCTCCTCCACCCTCTACTCCCTTTCCCTTTCCCATACCCACACCAACACTCCCCCAGCCCTCACCCCTTCCCTCCAGCCTCTCACCCAATACCCTCTCACCCCCACCATTCCTCACCCCCCCACGTCCCCTTCCTCCTGCCCCCACCCTTCATCGCTCCTCCATCACGGCTCCCGCCTGGTGCAGACAGCCAAATGGCCGGATCGTTTCTGGCCCATTGCTGCCTCTGCTGGTCCCTTGCCGCCCTTTACCCGGCACCCAGCGCAGTGCATACTCGCGGCACACTTCCCGGCATCATTTTACCCACAATTCGACTGCGGCTAAACCACCCTTATACCGTGAATAATGTTGATGTATGGAACTCCCAATATCTCCCGACCAGCCACTGCAGGGACAAATAGTATTATGCCTGTCTGGACATGTTCTGGCTGGTGTTAGACCTCTATTTGCCCTCCGAGAGAGTGCCCCTGGTAACTTGCAAAAGCCAGCAGCACTTCCACACTTTTGCAGGCAGCTTTCATGAGATGACAATCAAGAGAAATCTGAAGCTGAGAGACATTAAGACCGACTCATGGACATCACTCTCACAGCAGAGAACTAAATGGAGAGTGGCAGTCAAGTAATGAAAGCAGTCTTTGTCAGATCGCGACCAACAGCATGATGATGATGATGATGACCGTGAATAATACTCAAAGTGCACCAGGTGCCAAGCATCCCATCAACAGCGCTTTGCAGAAAGAGGGGCTCCTGATACCTACCACTCTGTCTGCAAGTTCAGAAACGAGGCTTTATGGGAACGGGTGCCAATCATATCAAAGGGACCCGGATTAGGGATGTCAATTTTTGACACCAGGAGTTGGTCTAGAGGTGCTGGACCTGATCACAATTTAAAGGGTCAGCAAATGTTCGGTGACAGGCAAGAATCCGCGGAAGTGCAAATTAATGACAACTCGACATATGCCATTTGTGGTGATCTCATGCTGGTTGGAACAGCTGAGTGATATGTATGTATGTATGTATGTATGTATGTATATGATATGTATGCCATACTTACATATATATGGCATCCCATGTATGTGGTGTCATGTTTGTTGGAACAGCTTAGCGCTATATATGTATTTATACGAAATATATGACATATTTATATATGTGCTCTATAATCCATTATGGGAATATAAACAAGGACACTATCTATCTTCAGTTCCCGATCTAATACTATATTCACTGTATCCTATCTACCTGACTCTGTGTAGTACTGCATGGGCCACACCGGCGCCACCTGTGAAGGGCTCTAAGCACTGTATGCCAGCTGTGTCTGGGGCAGTCAAATTTTAATATATATATATATATATATATGTATATGGTGCACCATGTCTGTGATGTATTGCTTGTAGGAACTGCTTAAGAATGTATGGTCGATATATATGCCATGTATATGCCTTTTCTATTATCGCATACTGATTGGAACAGTCTTTAATATATGGGATATATATGGTGCACATATTCCATATATATGTCATTTATATGATGGCATGCACGTTGGAACAGAGCAGTGATATATATCTCTATACAGGATATATGATATATGAGAATTATATGAGATAATAACCTAGAATATCATTCCTTTCCGTCATCACTCAATCAGCTCCATGGACTGAGGGAGTTTGCCCTAGTCATCTACTGCTCCAACCTACCCAACACCAGTCCCGACTGTTGTGCCACCAACCCTGTACACTGTAACCAACACTCGCTTTACCGTTAAGGCATGTAGCCAAACTATTATATATGGTGAATTAATTGTTGGCCTAAAATCCGAGTGAAAATCTGTGAAAATACCAAAAAGAGCCTGTCTTCTGCAGGTGTTTTTTTCCGTAATGCAGTGCCCTGGGTATGAAACACTCTAGTATGGTGCATGGTAATACTCCATGGACATCGGTGAAAGTAGCGCCCCCTTTCATCCAGAGACACCTCGGTGCTTCGGTAATTGTGATGTCAAAAGCCCTGAACTGCTTACAGGCCATGATGGGAATAGTTCCCAGTTTCGCTGTTGGTCCTGTCTGAACCTACGAGGTGGCGCCTGGCTATCTGCTTGATTTCCTCGTTATTTACCTGATACCACTTTCATTCCTGATTAATATTGACATAACATACACATATACATAATTATATAATATAATATATATGATGTAATCAAGAGTATAAAGGGAGGAGTGTGGCGTGTGTGTGTGGGGATTGCTGGCGGGCGGGGAAGGGCTATAATGCCAAGTAGATTATACCCCTGTCACACTACGACGTAACGAGCAAACATAAGCCTGACATGATCACGTTTCATCATTAGGTTGACATACGTTGACGCTATACTGACGTCGAGCTACATCACATTACGTCATGTTACGTGGGTGTGCTTCAAAGTTTTGAACCTGTTCAAAACTTTTGACGTAACTCGAACGTACGGGTTTATGTTCGCCATACATTCTGTACACGTTCAGCGAACGTCAATGACGTTAAATGGATGTTAGTCAAATGCTGCTCACTACGTTCAACTACGTTCCACTATATTGACCCACATTAAACCCGGTGGAAATGTCCACACGGAGTAATGGGAATGTCAGGAGAACATCAGGAGAACGTCAGGAGAATGTACGTTCAACGTATGTTCAATGTTTCGCCACCGTGTCATGATGTATGTAACGTCACGTAACATTCTTCTGGCAATGGAATAACGTTCATAACGTTCCGTGAGCGTAATGACGTTGTCCTCTCTCGTTGAATGACGGTATTACTACGCTTTACCGGCGTTACACTCTCGTCAACTATGCTGCATCCACCTTCAACTTGTGACAACATTTTCATACTATGCTGAGAAGTTCAATGTTCTTCATGTTCTCCCTATGCTGACATAGTTACGTCGTAGTGTGACAGGGCCTTTACCAAAGAGGAGGGTAAAGAAGCCAAGGCAATATAGAGCTACCCACCTCCACCTTGCCTTCGTCGTGGTTGTGGTGCCGGGCGTGGTGCGGGCAGTCCTCCAGGTGGTGTCGCCGCTTCCCTTTGCCCTTGGTCTTCCGGTAGAGCACGTTGACGGCCGAGTACTCGATGAGCGCCGAGAAGACGAATATAAGACACACGGCCATCCATACGTCGATGGCCTTGATGTAGGAGACTCGTGGTAGCCGCGCGCTGATCGCTGACGACTGCGTTGTCATGGTGAGCACGGTGAGCAGGCCGAGCGAGATGCGGGCCGGCACAGCGTCAATGTCGATCCAGAACGAAACCCACGAGAGTACGACGATGAGGAAACTCGGGATGTAGGTCTGGAGCAGGTAGTACTCGAACTTGCGGTCGAAGTGGAACTCGGCGTATACACAGGCGAAAGTACCTGTGTGTGGGTTGGAGGGGTGGGGGTGGGATTGGGGGAGGGGGGGTCAAGGGGTAGGGGGATGGGGAGTGGTAGGTAGTGTTGGGTGTGGTATGGGGATGGGTGGTATTAAGGTGTGATGGGTAGGGAAATAGTGTGGTGTGTAGGGTTAGGAGGATGGGACGGATGAGATAGGGGTAGGATTAGGGTTAAGGGTAGGAGTAGGGGTGTGGTATAGAGATGGGTATTGGTAGTGGTACGTTATGGGTATAGGGTAGTTGTAAGATGTGGTGGGTAAGGATGACAGTGGTGTGATGAGTAGGGAAAGAGTGTGATGTGTAGGGTTCGGAGGATGGAAAGGATGAGGTAGAGGTAGGATTAGGGTTAAGGGTAGGAGTAGGGGTGTGGTATAGAGATGGGTATTGGTGGTGGTACGTTATGGGTATAGAAATGGGTAGTTGTAAGGTGTGGTGGGTAAGGATGACAGTGGTGTGATGGGTAGGGAAAGAGTGTGGTGTGTAGGATTAGGAGGATGGAACGGATGAGGTAAGGGTAGGATTAGGGTTAAGGGTAGGAGTAGGGGTGTGGTATAGAGATGGTGATGGATAGTGGTAAGGTGTGGTGGGTGTGGACAGTGGTACGATATGGGTATCGACATAGGTTGTTGCAAGGTATGGTGGGTAAGGATGACAGTGGGGTGAGGTGGGAGAGAAGGAAGGGTAGCCGTATTAGTTCATATTGTGTTATTAATTAAAGCATGCACGAAAGTCGATGTTTGGGGGGTTACCATGAAATCTAACACAGCTATCCCTGAGTATTATTATCCAAATGTCCATATATCTATATAAATAGTTGGAAATGTCATCGATAGCATATAATACATAGATTACAACACAGGATATGAATACATCTGAACACCTTCTGCTGTTTGAAATATCTAGCTTGGTTGTGCCTAAATGTGTGACTGGCTATACTATTAATATGGCTATATGATATTCACGAGGGGTGACTGTGTGGTTGAGATAGAGATTAATTAATTGTCCTTGTCTGAGTCAAATGAACGCCCAATTCCAGCACACACCGGCGTTTCTACGGATGGCAATATGATTTGACATATTTATAGTGCAAACATGCAAACATAATTTTGGCAAGCATGTCAAAGTCCTGGCGCTATAGTTGTCGGCAATAACAGGTTCGGTTACATTGATTTGCTATCCCATTATTTGCAGCAACAAATGCTTAATAAGCCTAAGAGAATATCACTAGTACAGTATATAGATAATTTCTTTAGATTTGACAATGTTATGTTTTCAGCGGGATATGCAGTTTTAAGCAATGAAGTTGTACAGCTGCTACCAACAGATCCCAAATATGTGTAGACATAACTTGCTCGATGGAATGCATCGGTTTCTAGTTAGTATGCTTCATTCTGACTGATCCACTGCCAGAAGCATCGTGATTCGGGAGGGAATGCCAACAACATAAATTAATATTGTGAATGTTTGGTCACCGATTAAGAAGATCTCTCTGTTTCACCGAAGGCTTGTAGTTGCTGTCATTTTTCTGATATAGATATATTAAATTGATTGTTATAATCTACCTTACTTGACTTTGAAGTAACTTTTATTTTAAATGGCTAACCATTGAGGTATTTGAAGGGCAACCATGTCAAATTAGTTTTGGCAACCATACCAAAACTCTGAGCCCATAGGCTTCTGCAGTAATACTATATCATATTACATTGACTCAATAATCCCTTCTATCAGGCAACACATGTTGAATATGTGCATCAATATCTAAGTTAGATATCTAGAACAACATCTAGATACTTGTTTTGTTTTCGAAAAGTCAAAGCTTCATCAGGCTATGCAGTTGCAATGTGCTGTTAGTAGTGCCAGATGGCTGTGTGCGAGAGTTATGGCAGGGTCATTGATAGTAAGGACAGTCACCGCTCTCCGGATCCACTTACCTGTACTGAATACTCTTGTGCAGTCGCCAACCTTCGTCCCAGTTATGCCAAACTCAGGTAATTCAAGATTCTCTTTCATGCTGAGGGGAGCACCTGTCTCTAGCCATTTAAACACGAGATCATTCGTAGTGTACCCGTCTGAAAGGCGAGAAGGGGGGAAACAAATTGGACAGTCATTATTGTAAGGTCTCTCATTAGCACCAATATACATTCATACATCTTTGAATCAGTATTAAGCCCCGTTCACACAGCACAACTTTAGGCCGAACTAAATAAGGCAAAGTAGAGGAGGCAAACTAGTTCGCTTCATCTATACTACCTCAAGAGGTGGTATAGTTGAAGCAAACTAGATGAGGCAACTTAGGCTTAAGTCGCCTCAGCGTAGTGTCCACACGACCAATTTGAGTCGAACTAAAGGAGGCAAACTAGTTAAGCCGACTTACCTCACCAGTGTGAACGGGGCTTTAGAGGGTGTGATAACAACATATATTTGATATGTCATGTTGAGGAAAACGCCATCGGAATAGAAGAGAGACCTTCGAGACACTCTTCACCCCGTTGCTGGCCCGAAAGATCAAAAGGTACAATTATGGTTCCAAATCTTAATATGTGCCGACATGGGATAGTGGTTTGTTCTTTCTTTGCTTGTTGGTGATTTAGGTCCTAGGAACATGGAAGGTATTACATGGAAGGGTACTGACTTGTGACAGTGTGCACTCATGGCAACATATACTTAGAGTACTAAGTTTTTCTAATCTGTACGCTGATAGAAGCCACATAGGCAGGTGGGTGTGGATGGAGTGTTCGCATCAGGGAGCCTGGGTGGTATTTTGGTTAGTACACTACTAAGACTGTAAGAGCTGTGGCTTCAAGTCCTGTTGTAGGCGCAACATTTCCCATTTTCATCAATCCATGACACTGGGGCCATGACAAGGATCCTGCACACACTCTGTGGTCCATGGTAGATGAAGGTCTCCTATGTATTTGTATGTAAGTGCACTGCCTGTATTTGTGTCTGTAATAGTGAGCCTTAAATGTCTTCTGTATGTAAACTATTTAAAAGACTGACAATTCCAGGAGGACCAGTACTGTCGTCTGCACTGCGCTCTCATACAAGGAGCCACATATACAGATGGGCATGGGTAGGGTGATGACATCAGTTAACCTAGTTGGTTTAATGGTTTAATTGTATATATACATGAAGAGTTCAGGCGCAAAATCCTGTAAATGCGAAAACAAAAATAGATTACAAATAATCGATGTTTACCTTAGGATACTTTTAATTCTCCCTAATTCCACTTTGATTGTGCTGAGAATAATGGACTAATAGACAGACAAATATGAATGCAAAAAAAACTACCTTTTGAAGGATATTCTTCTCAATTTTAGCGTGGGTGTTTACCGGGTTTTGCGCCTGAACTCCTCATATATATATATATAATTATGGCTGCATATATATGTGTATATGATTTACAGGCCTGTATTGTTCGGTGTTAGACACCCATGCAAAGGTGACGTCTATATGCTATAAGCTGATACCCATACATAAGGTTGGCTGGGCCCCCCATGCCTTCCGTGCATCACCATAATCCACACACTGCACTATTGATATGCATCACCCGCTCCCTCCACCAGACCAGCTTATGGAGATTGCATACCTCACGCCACTGGCTATCAGTGTCTCGATACTAACCACAGCGTATTGAGTGCACAGGGTTCACTGGAGGAACTACTATATCAACTGCCTCCTGTACCGGGCGGCGTGGTCGAATCCGCAGAGTGCAGTGCGGGAGATCCGGCGTTTGAATCCCGGTCGAGTCAAAGTAATGACGTAAAAATGTATACTTGTCACTTCCTAGCTTGGTGAGCGACGTTAATATGATAATGCAATAACTGGTTAGCTCAGTGTCAGAATAATATAACTGAGTGGGATAGCAGGACGTGGACCTGGCATCCTGATTTCCCAGTTGGGCAGAACTATAAAGTTGTCATGAGTGTGGGCTGTCGCAAGTCGGTACCCGTCCTGATATGACCTTGCATCTTGAGAGGACGTAAAAGGCCAACAATCAACCAACTACCCTCTGGAGGAACTATGACCCTATCGGCAGCAGTACTTGTATGTCGCTGCTCCTGTGAGTCAGTCTTGGCGCGAATATGCCGATGTAGTTGAATGCGTGTAGAGTGTTTTGGTTTGACAATGCTGTAAGTGATGCATCGGTGAATTGACTACGTGGAAAGAAAACAGTGTTTTATGGTGGATCAGATTGCACGGCGGTGCACTGGAGGATCGGGCCATTGTGGGAAGGTAGCTCGCTATTGCAGTGACCGAGAAGCAGTCATTGTGAAAGTAGTGCATGCAGATAAAGAAGAGCAAGCTGACAGTGAGATTGGGCAATATGGTTAGGAAAGAGTGTTGGTGGGAAGGGAGATGGGAGGATTGGTGTCAAAGAGAGGATAGGGAATGGGAAAGGGACTGAGTTAGGGTTGGGGACATTGGAAACAATAGGTGATGGAGAGAGAGGGGTGTGGGATGGAGAGTGAAATAAAGGAAGGCGGATGAATGGAGGTTTGAGGAATCGGGAGAGAGGGGAGGGGAATGGTAATTAAGAAGGATTGGGGCAGGCTGAATAGGGTGGTAGTGCGGATGGGTTTTGTGTGGAGGAGAGGAATTAAGTGGGATGGTATTTATTTAATTATTTTAATTGTTATTGAGGCTGTATTTATACTGTCCCTAGCATATAAACCCGGGTACCCAGGCTTGTTTTCAATGCTGGCCACTTGTAGTGTTGGTGTTATCTTACCACACAGTAACTGCTGATAAGGTATTTGATTGCCTGCATTTCAGTAGCAGATAGATAATTGGTTGGTATGGTTAGTTTCTTTGGATTTTCTTGGCATATATGTATTTTATTTTGTTCTACTCTTATTACTAGACTAGCCTACTCCTATTTACATATCAGATTAGTGGGGGTTTCCTAGCCTTATTTTGAACAGATATTTTGTGTAAGTCTTTATGTCAAGAATGTGTTGTTCTTTACCTGTTTGGCATTCCACACCTTGGCAGCCATTTCCAGCGTGCTTCTCACATGAGATTTTATTTGGCTTCTGTTATTATGTCGGCTTTAGTAGTGGCACATTATTTGCTCTACTAGTCCTTTGTGGTTTTGTTAGGAGTTTATTGCTTTGCATATAGCTATATGCTAATGTTTTCAAATGAATTATTCTCCTAAATGCATCACCACGGGAGGAAAGAGGATATGTGAAGAGAGTGGGAGAGGGTACTGGAAGTGGGCTGGTAGCGGTATCCGGTAATTTGGTTGGGAATGGCGTGGAAGTGGGAATGGGTATTGAGATTAGGATAGTCTACGGACATGTGAATGAAAGTGAGGAAAGAAGAATGACTTCGAATTGGGAGAGAAAGGGGAATGTTGGTGCGAGGGTAGGGGGTGGCAGAATGGAATGAGACTGAGGTAGAGACACTGACTAAGCTAGGGCCATATGAAGAGGAGGTACGGTGTTGGGGAAACTAGTATTCTTCCAATAACAGTAAGGTTCCACGTAGTTTAACCTGTTCTTTCTTTGACTGAGTTACAGCCTTGGATCACAAAATAAGATGATCATCCTGGAACAGTATTTGGATCTGTGAAATCTGCAGTGGATACATAAACACTGACAAGTAGTTTGAAGTTAGCAAATCGCGTGCCAATTTCGGGGATGACGGTTTGGATTACCGATGTTCACGCAGATGGGTGCAGGAGTGAGAACTATTCCAACTAGGATATATTCAGGATGGGAGTTAGGAACTGCATGAAGGAAGCATCAGCGTTGTCTACAATGTATCCAAGGAGCGTGTCAAATGACATTGCAAATGCATCAACTTAGCGAGCGGGCAAGTAACAATACTACGTTGTGGGAAGGATCTTTCAATTTTATTTTGTATATATTTTCTGATACAAAGAAGGTTCTTAATGGAGCTGATCTGGGTCCAGTGGACCAAGGAATCCAATGAGGAGAACCCCAGAGTAGAGCCCCACAGAGTAGCTTAGTATAGAAGGTGGGTGGGTGTGGTAAAGTTTTCCCGCTTCCTGTTATGAGCTACTTAACCGAATCGTATATAGGTCGTGAACGGCTATGATGTGAGGGCTTATTTCCGGACATGTCCCCCAGGGATTGTACTGCTCCTCTCTACCAAATAAACGCCACTTCGAAAGTGTGCACCAATTCTGCTTCGTTATTGAATAACAATATGCGACAGGCATGATCTCAAACCAAAGACTTCCTCAGCGGGAGCCTTCACAACTTCAGGGGTTGGATCTGGGCTGATGGGGGGCGGCGGGAGCTTCTCGGTGGCTCGCCGCCAGAGGGCAGTGAAGTGGACACATAGTGGTCACGTGGAAGCTAGGGGCGGGTGGCGGTCACTCTCCGCTTTCACTAGGCTGCACAAACAGACGGGCATGCCTGGGCGACACACCGTGATACCTCGTCTCATGGGCACCACTGGGAAATCAAGGCTTTTTGTTGCCAGTGACGAGCGGGTTCAGGCAGATGATGCCCTGGGTTTTGCTGTCCGAGGTGACTCCGCCCCCTGACGTCACATATCCTAGTATGTCATTCTGCGCGTGATACCGGCGGCAGCATGTCCCGTCCCATAGGACTTGGTATGCAGTGGGGACGATAGTAGCTCACAGAAGTGAAAACCTCAATGAACCTAACCAGTAATTTGCATGGAATCCTATTGAAACTGTTGGGAAAATGAATGAATCCTGAATCATGAATCATGAATGGTGTGGAAGAGGCATAGGGAACTGCCGTTTCATGTCGATACAACAGCAGGTTACAGCTGTTTGCTTTTGACACTGACAATGGGCTTTGAACTTGACAGCTGTCCCGAAGCGTCGGTATTGACTGTATGGTCAATATTGTCAATAGCTGTGAGGAACCAGCTTCAAGGACAAACTTCGGCTGATTTCAGAATGTGGTCCGTGCTCACTTCCGGTCTGGCAGGACGGTTGGTTGATTGGTGGAGTTTTACGTCCTGGCAATATCTAAGGTTATATCAGGATGGATAGCGACTTGTGATAGTGCACATTCATGGCAAGTTTATAGTGCTGGTCGCCAGCACCATGACTTGATATAACACTCATTTCACATTTTCCTGAGATCGTTGGAACCAGTCCTTGCCCTATCCTACTAAGTCAGATCGCTTGGCTATGAAGTGCCAAGTGTCAATCGTCTAAGTCATTGATTTGAATCGACCGGGAAGTGAACTCCCCACCTTTCGCAATGGGAGGCCAGCGCTCTACCGATTCAGCCCGCGCACCCGGTCTCTCAGGGGGAACAACTTAGAGTCCTACACTTAATAGCAAACTATTAAGTGTAGGACTGTTTAGACCACCGGGTCCGGCCCGGTGTGGGAGGTAGTGGCATTCGACCCAGGCAAAGTCAATGTAACCTTGTCGCTACATAGCCTGACAATAGTCATTACGTTGACAGGGCACCGATCAGTGGATGGAGGAAGAAGACCAACCACTACGGGTATTCCTACTTCCGCTAGTCCTCAAGAAGGACTGAATCTGCAACTATGCCGGCCAGGTCGCAGCTTTAACTTACATACAGGAAGGTTGGGTCGGTGTTGCTTCTAGCTCTATCCTACATTGCATGCCCTATTGTAAAAATATACGGATTTTCGGTTCGGAATTATATATTGGCAGAGAACATTATTATCCTCGGGTGACGGAGTGGGGACCAAGGTTAGGTAATCTAAAAGCAATGGGTGCCCACTCGCCGTTTGATATATTAAGCTATGAGGAATATAAATTCATACATAGTGACTGAGATTGTAATGAGATGTTCCTATATATGAGACAGTGAATGTTTGGTGAAATGTCCTTCTATGCACCCATAAAGAATGCAAGTTGAGGAAAAGGAGATTTTTAATATATATATTTATTGTAACTGTCTGCAACTACCTGTTACCGCAGGGCTGATGGGAAAGCACACCAGCCTCATCTGCATCCAGTATGGACACCACCTACAGCTGGGTTGAGTGACAGCCACCCCTACTGGGGGTGTTGCCCCCCAGGCTCCTGGAGGGTGCCTGATTGGCTGCCTGTGGGATTCCCAGTCACCTGCACTCCATTGGCCACCTGACCACACTAGCCTCATTTTGATATTAATTATTCAAGAAACTGCTCCAGACACACTGGGCAAAAAGCACTCTACTCATGTCTCTTGAGTGAGACACACCTACTCTAGAGCAGGACCCCAGACACTCTAATGCTACCACCTTTCATATATACAAACTGAGCTGTGTGCAACAACCAGGGGACTCCGGTTCAATGGGTTGTATGCACTGATTCGTAGACATACTAAAGAGGTAATGAGACTCTGTGTGGACAGAAGGTAAGGGGTCAGGGTGATAGGTCACTAATGTTAAGAGGAGTTGATGCCAATAAAGCACAACTTCTTCACTGTTAATCTTGCGTGACTTGTCTTCCCTTTCTTCATTATGAGTTTGTTTGAGAGAGGCATCAGGTGTGACATAATGGGGAGAGTTTATGGTAGTATCTGGTGCTCTGACGGCGAGGTATCCAGTAATATTATACTATGCTTTACAATCACTTTACATCTACAACATTCCTCCCGATCACCATCTTCGGTAAGATTATTGCTATAGTTGTTGTTCCCACCGAATATTGCGGTGGAATACTCCTAGAAAAATAGGATATTTGATATAAACCGTGGTAGCAATCAATTTCCGGTAAGTTATGGTGGGTGCTCTCCTGGTGGATGCTGGGTCTTCTGATGGAGAGTACACACTAAAGGTAATAACATTCTACTACAACTTAATAGCTCCACACGTCTACTTACAGCTCCCGATCTCCATGCGACATTTTTGGTCGTCTAGTGGATATTTCTGCAGTTGCATCATACAGTCCAGACGGAGCGATATTCTGTCAAACAGAAATGTGCAACATTTAGGTCAGTTAGAAGATTTCAAAGATTTTAGCCAATACATCCCTGGTTTGACAGTCACACAATATCAGACAGGCTGTAATCCTAGCTGAACCTGTTTGAAATGGAATGGTTGTTATTACATTTCTAAGCAGTTTGATGTTGATATTTGCAGTATAAAGGGGCAATCCTAGGTTACATGTTTTAATGTACCCCCACCATGTGAGACCCAAAGCTCCCATTGTACTCCACATTCAATCCCTGCTCCTAATCAATATAATATAACAGACCACACTTTGTACTAAAACTACTAACACAATATAAATGTGCATATGTTCTTCCTTTGAGTATGACCCTAGCACCCCAGGCTAGCAGTGATTTTATTTATGCTGACCTGCATTCCAGTTTCAATTTTCAAAGTCAGCTGCGGCACAGAAAGGCACAGAAAGGCAGCGCGATTTCCAATGCACCCAGTAGAGGAATGTGGTAGCCAAATTAGTCAGAGTGGAGTTGCATATGCATAATGGTCCAAAGTTGTACCAGAAAGGAATAATGCAAACCATAATCGAGGACATGGAATCGTCGCTAAAGCAATGAACTGTTTTATTTGTGTTGTTGCTGTTATTACCAATTAAATTTACAGATCCAAGGAAGGAACAATATAGTGGTCTTTGATTCAGAGATACACCCAAACAGAATTACCATTACATAGAACGAACACAAATAGTCATATTGCTACAATCAGTGCCCGCCACTAATTGCAATGTGTGGCTAATTACCTATGCGTTGGCCATGTCCTTTTTTATTGATTCTGCCCTTTGATGTGGAATCAGATCACTCACTACCTCATTGAGCATTCCTTTAATCAGGACCGACAGCAACTTCTTCTCAGTCAGACAGTAGATTCGGCCGAAGTGGGATTTACCAGGGACCACCCACAGATCACAACACAGCTATGCAGTTCTCAATCGTAGATTGATTTGGTGACAGACACATAAAACTCCACTATTATTAATTCGGGCATTGCTTACCTACTGCATCCTCCGGGTGAATGTGTGAGAGGGCTGGATCCCCATGTGAAAGGTCAGGGGTTAGAATTCTGGCCAGATCAAACCACCAACTTACACAAGTGATGTTTGTTAATATCTAGTCTAGTGCTTTACATACATGGTCTAATGTAGATAAAGGATTCACCCGGTACTTGCAGTAGACAGGTGAAGACAAGCCTTATATAAAAATGGTCGAAAAATCGGGCTAATGAAATGAGTATTTATGAGAGCCTAATTTCACAATCTAACAAGCAACATTATTCTTTGTATATGTCTTCATATTTCCCCGCTACCCTTGACTTGAACAATATAATAAAATATCTGGTTTAATAAGATTTAAAAGTGAAATTGACGGCATTCTATGGCCGTCATCTTGTCTGTTTGCATTCTCTCCCATTTCACAAATTCTGTACCGATATAAGTAACCATTTTACACTGGAGCCATGCATTGTACTTCCTGTTCCATACTAAAGCTATTTTCGACCGTATTTACAGTACGTTATCCTTCACCTGTGTACTACAAGTACCTGGTGAATCTTTTATCTAGGTCTAATGCTGACCCACCGACACCTTTTTTACCCATCATCCACACCTCCAGTTAATTTGGTGAAGGAAAAGTCTAAGCAAAAAAATACACACATTAATTAACACATATTCAATTGTCAAAGTATGGTCGACAACAATACACTAAGCAATTGCATTATATAGATCATTGTGATTTCTATATTAAATCTGTATCACTTCATACCCATATTATACTTCCTCCTTTACATCATAATCGAATTAGAGTGGCCTGCATTCTGATGATCTTGCATGTCCTGGGAACACAGTTATGGTTTTCCACATCCCCACCTTCTCCATATCTCTTACAGTGCCAACAATGCTGCCAGTGTTATAGCAGTCCCATAGGGTTATATGTCAGATTTTATCTATCAGTATTACAAATACAATTGTTGAAAACATGTAATTAAGGATGTCGACGGGCAACGCCACAGTTCTTCCCTCCTTAAGCTAAGATTCCTTCTACGCGGTATGCGGTATGCGGCATGTGGCATGTGGTATGCGAATGGGAGGATTCATTATATGCGGTATGCAGCATGCGGCATGCAACATCTGGCACACAACTGGTTATATTTAAAAAATATAAATAAACAAGTATACTCCATGCTGCACTGACCTAATATGGCATTTATATCTATGTACCTCTTGGTATGTCACATGGGGGTTCCTACCTTTATAACTACCAAATTATAGATAGGTATTCATATTTTCGTGGCTATGGTAGCATTTTTACCAACCCGAACCCCCACCACCACCACTACCATATATTTCCCCTCCGCACCCCTGGGTGTGACCGTTCCGTAATGATCAGTCACCTCTCCTAGTCTAAAACTAATGGACAAGTGTGACTGAGGTTTCTATTTGCATGCCGCGTGCCACATTCCACATGCCACATCAATCGCTACAGGGACCGATCGAGTTGCCACATTCACATTCATATTTGCATTCGCATTCGCATTCGCATACCGTGAGTAAGGGATGTAGCCCATTGACTTCAAGGCGTTTTGATTTGTTGATGCATTCGCATTCGCATACCGCATACTGCATGTAAGGAATCTTAAACACATCGCATAATTGTGTTCAATAGCGATGTGTTTTCTGTACATTGGTGTTTAATGAGATGTATTACACAATTAAGGAACAACTATGCAGCTTTATTACTTCTACCTTACAATGGATATTGCACCAATTAATATAATGATGATATTCCATTTAAAAAGATACCTCGCTGTGTGCTGTCCCATAGACACTAATTAATAGAAACAATGTGGTAGCCTTAAGCCAAGAGAGTCTCTGTCTGAGGGGTAGCAGCTACTACCAAGTGTACTTTCAAGAAGCCGTTCTGAGCCATATTATCTTCGGCAATCAGTTTACCTTACCCGCACGGCGGACATCTTATGTCAACGATTGTGTAATTACTGATTCCGATTTAATCTGGACACGCACTTCCCCTTTAATTAGTTGTTGATGAGGAAGAATGGTGGAAAAGGTGGCTTTCAAGTGGAGTCCAGTCTCAGGCAGAATGAATTGAAGCTGTTTCCTGGCTTAGTTTGTATATGATACATGAACGTCATCTTTATTTGTTTTTATATTTGGTAGCATTAGTTGCTTTTGCGCGAATTAGTTTAGAGCGCTGTCCTATAAATAGTAATTAATAGAAACCCTGTGTTATCGTAAAGGTGATAGAGTCTCTGAGGGGCAGAAGCTACTACCAAGTGTACTTTCAAGAAGCCCTTCTGAGCCATATTCTTGTTGCCAATCAGTTTAGCTTATCCACACAAGAGACATCTTGTGTAAACGATTGTGTAATTACTGATTCCATTAAATCTGAAGACTTCCCCTTGAATCAGTTCTTTATCAGGAAGATGATTGAAAATGTGACTTTCAAGCATAATGGAGTGCTGTCTCAACCATATTGTGGTGAAACTGTTTAGTGGCTTAGTCTGTCAATGATATATGCGTGCCAGCTTTATTGATGAATATATTTGGTAGCATTAGATATTTTTATGCGAATATGTCTAGAGCGTGTAGTAACACAAAATTGCAGTGGCTAGTAAGTGTTTTAGAGCTTTCACTGGCTTGTCCTCTATCAGTATCAGAGGCAAGAGCTGAAATCGCGTTATCAATATTGTATTTAAGATAATTGCATGACATAATATTGTCCAGGTTGCTTTCGCAACATGGGTAATTCTGGCACAGAGAGAGGAATATTTGTGCCGCTACCTACTGATATCAAGGCTGAACCTTACCAGCGAGTGGCTGTATTATGAACTATGAGCCCCACATGTGTCCTTCCATTGCGTCTACTGCTAATGGCACTTCCGTACAAGCCGCCGCTCTGACCAGAAGAGCCGATCTCCAAAATGTACTGCCCACCCCCCCATTTAGGACAGTCAATTGGTGGGGTTGACTGCCTGGTTGATGGACATACTTGAACTATTGAACTCGAACTGAACACTTGATCTCAAACTCATTACTCTTAGCCTACTTAACTTGATCTCAAACTCATTACTCTTAGAATACTTAACTTAGCCTTAGCTTGTAACAATATTTAGCATTTGAAATAAAGGCCCATATTATAGTAGTCTGTCTCGGCGTCGTGAATTAACGATAAAATGTGTGCATTCACGCTCCTAGTTCTGACACACTTAAATACAGAAAATAATCCTGAACACAAGAAAGACTATTATTCAGATTCAGGGTGTGAAGACTTTCTGAATACTGCCATTGCCCCTATCACAATATATATATATGTGGAAACAACTGTACTGCCTCTAATGAATATGTGTGTCCTCTATTGGCGATGGCCTTTGTGATCGATCGTTGATAAGTAGATGTTATTGTATATTTGCAAGCATAATTCGGGTAGGACTAAATATGCATTATGGTGTAATATCCCACGGCAATCCACCACTCCGCACACCACAGCTCTTAGGAGTAGGGTTTGCTAAATAAAAATCTGCAAATAATACTATCTTATAATTTAGAACCTTGCTAGTAAATACAATTGCCTTAATTGTTGAGCCTGAAATGAATTTGGTTCTAACTAGATTGATTATACTGTCATTATATAAGTAAAATAAACCGGAAACAGATTCTGCTCATCAGCTGATCATCGTTTGTATGGTTGTCCATATGATCAGTTTCTTGCTGTAGAGAAGAACTGATACCGTTGCTAATGTCTCAAATTGTCAGTGGACGTCCTTACGATGGAGAGAAAACAAATGACAAAACAAGGACAACACACGCAGAGCTCTGTCAATGCAAAGACATTGTGACATTCCCCACTCTGGTACTGTCACTTACAGTATAATGAAAATGCTGACAGTGTCAATACTTTCATTGTTTGCGGCAGGGTTTTTTTCACCTGTTCGCTGATCTAACAAAAATGTAGCTTAATGCATTGCAATCGGACGCTGTTATTTCGTATTGCTGACGAAATATTGTTTTGTTTATTTTGGAGGGAGTTTTTTAAATCTAATTCGAATGATTGTGCTCATTGGAGCTATTAAGTTTGAATGTTTTGTTGATGGATTGTAACTGGCTGTGCATTGTAAACAATCCCAAATCCAGTTTTTACCATTCTTTGTGTTAGTCCATGTACCCATAATTTAATTTGTTCATGTATTTATATTGCAACAAGTTAATTCCATGAGTTGTCTTAAGGTCTACTTATGCTGTTAAGTGTATTCATTTCAATAGGTTCATGTATGTCCTTGTTGGTGTTGTACTGAAGAATTATCACTTCAGCATCTATTTATATATGGCATGATGCATGAACTGTGCAAATCTCATTGGCAAAATCAACAATGGTATTGATTCTTTGTATGTATTTCACTTACATCCATTAATAGCCCCTAACATACTTCACCAGTACAGCTGAAGTCCAGAAGAAAGCTGAACAAACTTTCGTTATGTCCCAGCGTAATAATACTTTAAATTGACAAGGGTACGCTGAGTGGCCGGAAGCATTGTAATATGTTGTAGAATAAAACCACATACAGGAATTTATGAGAGTACCTCAGTAGCAGGAGCTATTCTGATATATTGTAGATTAAAGCCACATAAAGGCATTACGGTACAGTGAAGGATGTATAAATTTGATTTATCAGAAAGAGCGACACTAAAAGAGCGAGTGTTGAGGGCATGTTAAATTGTTCTGGCACTGAGGCTGTGCTCACCTGTTGTAGCAACTGATTCCATGAAGTATGTCCTCTGCGAAATATTCCTTGCAGGGATATTATATATATTAACGATATAGCCCTATTCCAGACAAATCTAACTTTTGTTGCCTAGAAGATTCTATTTGAGCTCCAACTCAGTAGGTATGGATTGGTTTACCAAGCATAAGTAGACTGAAACTCAGTTCTTCATAGGTTACTAAAGGTAGTAAGCCTGTCTCTTTCTACGGGAAGAATATCGCTTCCAGTGAGCCAATCCAATGCCTTACACAATGTATAATATGCAATACTTCTGTGGAGTCTTGGCATTATTAGAATAGGAGAGGAATAGTGGAATGAGGAAAAGACAAGTCATATTCAATAATTTACATTGTACCCACATACTTCTTATATGTTTGTTTTTAAACTACGGCAAGGGCATAACATGGCTTGGATGGTGGGAATTTTTCTGAAAACAGGGACTAGAGGAAATACCAAGAGAATGGCTGTTAGGGATGCATTTTGACATAATGATGGATTACTCTATTGTATCTGCTGCTCCAGTATCCTACCGACAGGGATTGATTACCCAGGATTATTATGGAATCAGTGACAGCATTTCTGTACACAAACTACCCACGTTATATTATTACTGAGTCAGATATGTCATTAAAAAGGTCTGTTGTTGGTTGTTTCTTGGAATATGATGTCGTGGCAACATCTAAGTTCATATCAGGATCGACATGTGGCAGTGAACACTCATGCTGACTTTATACTGCTGCCCCTCTCGGAAATCATGCCACCAGCACCATGACCCAATATCCCACTCAGTAAGATTATCCACAGACACTGAGCTAACCAATCCTTGCCCTATCCTATTTATGTTGAGTGCCAGGATAGGAAGGGACAAGTATTAATTTGATATGTCATCGGTTTGACTCGACCAGGAACCAAACTCCCGATCTCCGACGCGCAAGGCCCATGGTCTAATGATCCAGCCGCCACCATGCCCGGGACATATATGGGAAGGTTTAACAGGTGTAATGCGGTACTGAAATCATAGCTGGCGCTTCAGTTGGGGAAATAAAAATGTCTGTCATGAGTACAGCAGCTTAGGATGAGGGTATTAGACTGCTCTATCGGGCATGATATCACAGAATCTATGGTAAGCCACTGGTAAGCCAATGTCTACAGAGACCTCTGTATTGACAGGATGGTATTAACACCTCTTAGTGGGAGCTCTCCGCGAAGAAATAACGACAAGTGGGTAATCTCACATAAAAAGGTGGTATTGATGGCAAAAAAGTGGTATTGGTGGGATGTAATCAGAGCACGAAAATTGGCAATAATTGAAAATGCCACACGGTGTCATGTGGATCAATAAGTAGGCTTTAAATACTCTTTTCTGATTGTTGTAGTCTCTTTTTGTATTGCCTCTCCTTATGTTTTGTCTTGATTCATGCCTAGTGATAAGGTCAGTCTGGGGAACGATGGAGCTACCTGCGGTTTGTTTTTTGCCATATCAAGTGGTATCCCGATTTCACTCCAATGTGCATGCATTGGTGTTTGTCTGCTGGGGTTTTGCCTATTGTTAACATCTAAGGTATTGACAAGAGAAGTATCAACTCCCACGGCAACCACTCATGGAAACTTCAGGGGGCTGCCCCACTAGAAGACTAGGTCAAATATCCCAATTAGTCATGTTATCCTAATATTGTCTAAATCAGTCCTTGACATATCCTATTCATGCTGAACTGTATAGCTTGTGTAAGTCACTGCTTTAACTCAGCTCTGGTTCGAACCAACGTCCTGCCGCACTGGAAACCAGCAGGCGATTTCACCGATTCAGCCATCCAGTACAGTGCAGGTATGACGGAGGCTGACCCGATTTCCCCCTCAATCCTGCTGTCCTTATAGTAGCCCAGGTAGTGTGATCCGAGCACAATGCAAGATATCCAGCCACCAGTATCAATTGTTTGATTTATGAACATTTTTAGTCAGTGTCATACAAAGACTACCATGAAGAGATGGAAGGAGTTCAGTCAAGTATGCATGTCACGGTTAAATATAATGCTAAAAAACTGAAGCCACATATTGGTTTGATGGTAAGATGTTGCTGCATAGATGTTGTGGGGGGAGAGTTCCCATTGGTATCGTCTGGAAATATTGAAGGCAAAGGAATGACTGCCTAGTATTTGGAGACACGTCACAAAGGATTTGCCCAGTAACCGCCCGTCTGGGAAACAAGATTGCCTCCCCCATCATCATCATTATACTGTCGGTCGCAATGCGACAAAGACTGCTTTCATTACTTGACTGTCACTCTCCATTTAACTCTCTGCTGTGAGAGTGATGTCCATGAGCCGGTGACCCCCCCCCCCCCCCCCCATTCTCACTCAAGTACTTACCACAGCTATACAGGTAACTAACCGCACGCTATATATCAGGAGCCAGAGCCTGCTGGTGGGTGTCGGGAGGTCGAGAGAAGGGCTCTATTCTCTCACCCACCCCATCACATACAGAGTACCGGTAATAGCAGCACAGTTTCTGCAGCGACCCACCATCTTAGCCAATAACGCTGAACTTTTTTTTCTTGAAGATTTATATTGCCTATCATGGATAAGTCTGAATCGACTTGTTTTCACCATTAGACAGTTTGTCGATAGAAAGCCCAAACCTACACTTTTACTGACCCAAGGGTTTTTAGCCTCCCACACCATATAGAGCAACCAGCCTCTGATGACCCTATAAGTTGCGGGGGGGGCGGGCATGGGGAATCAAACCACCAACCTTCAGATTAGGAGTCCAACCTAGAAAAAAGTCAGACACTCTAATTACTTTCCCACAGAGAACACCACTAACTTATTATGGCTAACCCACTAATACACTAACCTCCTTCATAATCAACTAATATCCCCTACCTAAGTACCCACTGTACTAAATATCTACAATGTAATGTAAACCGCTAGAAGACCAGTGCCTCTGCTGTGAAACAATGTATTCATGTATGAAGAATAGATGTTTTACCAACAATAAGACGTGCAATAACGAGTAGACTATCACCTCCAGGACAATGATGATGGTTACCAGGATCTCTGACGACATGTTTGTCTAGTTTGCAACATGTCCGCCTCTATAAAGACTGAAGCAGACTGAGGAAGAGACACTCACCTCTGGCTGTAGAGAACGGAACCGTCTGGCCAGAGACGCAGTAGTCTGTTAGGTACGGTGATATCGTGAAGCATGCCTGCTTTCTCGTTTCTGAAGAATAGGTCGGGAACCCAAATGCGGTGGATGTCATTGTAGTTTAACGTCACGGTCTTGTTGAGGCCCCTGTAGCTCAGTCGTGGGTCCAGCCATCGCTGGCGTAGATAAAAGGTCATCGAATATTCCTGACGGGGGCCGAGAAAAGGGGGGAATTATGGCAGTTGTATGTATTTCAAATTGAACAAGGTAGTGGCAATGTCATAATTATATTTTGTTGTTGTTGATGAATTTATTTAACCTACTCATAACTGATAAGTGTGTTCACACTTGTTTTCATCGCTGGGTAGCATTACTCTAATTTGGTTTCAATCAGTTGCATTTTGTTTTAGTAATAATGATGGTTTTCTTGTTTCTTGCTTATGGCTTGTAATTGTTTGTAGAGTGCAAACATTCCACAATTCAGATTAATTATGGATGAGATCTACGCCTAATATATTCCCGACTTGGGCTTTGAGGCTATATGGAGAGCATATGTATCCAGAGACGTCATTACCACAAACCACATGTTGCGATGAGGAATCGGTAAGAATGTGCAATTATTTTCAAAAGTTAGTCATTCAATCAAACAAATATTAGGATCCTGATATGACTTTAGGTGTTGCCAGGACGTAAAACTCAACCAACCAACCAACTATTTTAGGAAGTGATAACTAAGCTAAGAATACCAATATAGTATCGTACAGAGGAGTGCAACGCGAGGCTTAGCACACTGGAGAGAGTGTGCGTCGCTGGGCAGCATGTAATATATATCAGTCTAGACATTCTCAGAAATACAATTTAGATATTTAATTTACTTAGATCGACGAGGCTGTAAGAACTCTTTTACTATGAGCCTGTGCTATCACAATCATCTCCAACTGATTCCCTAATGCACTCTCACGGGCACGGGTCATATTATACCACTTGAACAACTAGTGGTATGTATTCTGTGAGTCTTGTTATCCACATCCAAATGCTTGCGTAACACATTTAGACCAAACTTGAAAATCGATTGGTCCATGTCAACTCCTAGGAACATCCATGACAGGTGCAATTTTAAAGTGGCTAAATCTGTGTCACCTGACAGCAAAAGCTAACTCACAAAGCGTAGCAAAGGTTGTCCAGCCAAGGTGGTTTAGGAGGTATGACAGTTGTTGGTACTTTACATTTTGTAAAGAGGGAATTGCATGATATTAACATGTATATAATGGAAGTAGCATGTTAATCCAGAAACATAATATTCATTAGTTCAATAACATCTCAATGGATTTCAAAGCAAGAAATATTCCAAATTGAACATCAGAATATAATATTTGACAGGATTAAATATTGTTCGAATCAGAGCCTGGTTTTGAGAAGTTAATGCGATATTTTCATTTACTTGCATCGGACAGAAGTGTACTGAACTTACCATGTTGAAATCGTCAATGGAACTGATACTGTTTACGAAGATGTTGAGGTAAACGATCGTGGGGCTCCCTAGATAAATGGAAACCATTGGAATTAATGATAACATTCTATATTTACTTCGAGCTGCTTCGCTCAATGTAATTAGATAACATGCACAAAATGTATGAATGTCTGCGCTGAGCAGTAGTTCTCCCCAATAACACAGTCACTATTTAAACACCTGATGTGAGTTATTGCCCATGCATGAAAGTGGTCTCCAGGAAAAATCTTGGAAATCAACCCAACAACGGCGAATTTCCGCCAAAACGCGGATTTTCCGCTATTGGATTAGCATTCCGGGGAATCACGAGAAAATGCCGGAAGTCAGGTTTAAACTGCTCTTATTGTGACAGTATTATCACCAATTCCCAACACTTTCTTGCTCGGTTTTATATTATCACAAAATCTAAAGTCATATAGCAACGCGGTTCGAACTAACCAATTGTTGCCATATATATTTTAACATGAATTGCTTAATATACCAAATCTAGGAAATCCGCGAAGTCGCGGAGTTCTCTCATCCCCGATGACTAGTAGCCCAGCTATATTACAGTAGATGTGGGACAGGATGAGCTTATCTTGTTTTTCTGGTCGCTAAATGTTCTGCATCTTCGGATTGTTTTTACCCAGCATCAATGTCTGCAATTGTGGAGTTTATTGTAGAGTGCCACATATCACTGAATCCTGCTAGTAAGGGCGCTCTATTAACTCTATATCTACACTATGCTCATTACTAGCTCAATGATGATGGACAAGTGCATATTTCTGAATGTTCAGTGTCACTAGAACACTGAAGCGAGGTACATTCCGATGTGCTTGACTATGCAGCCATGGTATATTTACTGAAGTCTGCTTACTCAACTAATGTGTATTGATTGACTTGATGCTGTCGTAGAAATCTGGTATACACCACTAACTTGTTAGTGCCAAGTCTTTTTCATAGGTCAAATTGTCCGAACACAGATCCTCATATCATAAATAGGTGGCGGATAACGATTGATTATTGAGACACCAGCAGACAATGTAGTGAATCCAATTATGGAAATTACATTGACTCTGCAGTTCTGATGAATACTTTTTAGATGTTTGAAATGAAGACGGCACCCGATTGGATCAGTCAACAGAGGATGTCTGCGACCGAGAAAAAGTGCCATCCTATAGTGTTTTAATTAAAAACATCATCTGAGAAGAAGAGGAAATCAATATTTGTGAATCAAGAAGGTGACAGTATTACTGGCGCCTTTGGCAATGTTCCAGGATAGAACGCACTCGGAATATCGGCACCTCAGAGAGCTAGCAACGCAGTCGAATCCCTGCTTTGTAATACTAATAATAACACATCACCTTTGGAGAAAATAACTCAGCGGGCATCTAATCGCTTGCTTGTTGGTTTTTTTTTCGGGACAACATATAAGGTCAGAATCAGAATGGGTACCAACTTGTGACAGTGTGCGCTCATGGTGACTTCCACACTGGGGTACCATGCCCTGATTTCTACTCTAGTCCCATTATCCTGAAACTGAGCTAACACGTCCTTGCCACACATTGGTAATGCCAAGCACCAGAGTTACTAGCGGAAAGTTTCAATTTTGTAAGTCATTAATTTGACTCCACCGGGAGTAGATCCGCCGAGCTGCCACACAGGAACCCTGCACTCTTAAAAGTTGGCCAATGTACATTAAAATAACAAAGGAAACAGAGTTTGCTGTTTCGGACCTGGCCTGAGCAGTGGTTAATTTTTAATTTTGTGTGGTGTGGCATTCTCTGTGGCGGAGTGGTTAGAGTGTCTAACTTTTTTCTAGGTCAGACTCCTAATCTGAGGGTCGGTGGTTCGATTCCCCGTGCCCCCAGCTCTGCCAATTTGGATTTCCACCGCTGTGTATGCCTTACAGCATCATCAAAGGCCGGTTGCTCTCATACCATGTCTAGGTGGTGTGGGAGGTTAAAAATCCCTTGGGTCGGTAAAAGTGTAGGCTCACGCTTTCTATCGACCACCAGTGGAATGAGGAAGACCAGTCATCTATGACTAAAATTCCTCCTACTTAAACAACTAATGAACCAAACAAAATAAAAAATGGGTGTATTTATGCTGCCCATAACAGTTAAGTCCAATGACTTGTTTTCGATGCTAGACAGTATTATTCTTGGGACTCCCCTTTTTATCACTTTCAGTTATTGTATAGCTAACTACTGTGTCTGCTTATCTAGAGAGCCGATGATAAAATTGTTGCTTCCTAGGCTGCCGCTGGGTATTATAAGGATATACCAAGGACTGGTTACCTCAGTGTCAGGATAATGTGACTGAGTGGGATATCGGGTCATTTCCCCGAGGGGACGTACTATAAAGTCGCCATAAGTGTACACTGTCACAAGTCGGTACCGGTCCTGATATGAACTTAGTTGTTGGCAGGACGTAAAACTTCAATAACCAACATGAAGTCACCCGGCTGAGTGGAGGGCTCTTGGATTTGAATCGGTGATGCGTAATTCGGTTCCATATGAGTAGCGGTTTAGCCGTAGGGAAATATGCGTAGGAGAAAACCTGTCCTAACTGCAGGTGCATATAGCAGTACATTTACCGTGCATAGCAGGGCATTTAACAGACCGTCCTGATATGGCCTTAGAAGATGGCCGGACGTAAAACTCCAATAACCAACCAACATTTACCAGAAGCCAGGCTCACTGGTGCCCGAACCCTCACTGACTATAGCAGCAGGACAACGCCTATTGTGCTGAGCGAAGTAGCAGCAACAGGAGCAAATGGGTATATATATATATATATATACATATATATATACAATGTCAATGGAAAGGCCATGGTAAGAATGTCATGAATATATAAGTACGTAAAGCTACCATAGGAATTGGATTCTCTCAGCTGTGAGAATAAAGACAAGGGTGGCGGAGATGTGGGTGTGGGATGTAGGGGGTACTTGGGGGGGGGGGGGGGGGGGGCAGGGATGGGGGTGAGATGTGGGGAGACCTGCATCACTATGGCGAGCAACGGAAACAAGGCCACATTTACATGTACTACTCATGACCGTTATTCGTAGTCACTTTTGAATATATATATATATATATATATATATATATATATATATATATGTAAATATAACTATGTATATATATATATATATATATATATATATGGTGCTAAGCTATGAATATGTTATAGCGCTATATATATATGTACATCTTTAAAATCACCAGCATTATTGGGATAGAGCGATGACCAATTGGCTTGGTGTCACGATACTGCGACTGGCGGCGTGGGTTCCCATTGTGGCAGCACTATTAAGTCACTATGAGTATGCACGGTCACAACTCGGTACCAGTCTTGATATAACCGTAGATGTTACCAGGACGTAAAACTCCACAACTAACCAAACCAACCCTAATTAACTCTCTCCATGATATAAAGCTGAGCATTGATCCTTGTGATATATTCTTGGAATATACTACACTAATATGCGCGAACTGTTTTAATGTTGATGGTGAGTCTGTTCACGTATGAGTAGGTGGGGATGTAAGCCTGATAGTAGCCTGGCGTATGGGGGGAGAAAGGGAGGGCAGGGATTTGTCAGGCTGGCTTCAGTGTAGCCTCCTGGGAAAGTACCTCTAGACAAAGCTGCAGCTGCCATCTGCAGGATGTCACTAAGACCCCACCCTGCTGTTCCGCCTACTGTATGTGCATACTTCCTTATTCAACCTGATGACGCGTGAACCTGATTCCGTATGTGAGGAAACTTTGACAGTGGAATCGTTATTTGTTTGTTGGAGTGTTATGTCCTGGCAACATATAAGGTCATACTAGGAAAGGTACCGACTTGTTACATTGTGCACTCATGGTCATACTTACGTCTTTTGCTCTGGCCGAAGCCCTGCTGCCTAATCCTATTCACTAAATAACTTAGTTTCTGAGTCAATACAAATAATTAAAATGATGTTATTATGGGAATCTTCAGGCGATTTTGAAAGACTAATAATAAAATTGCTGTCTGTTTATTCACCCTCCCCCACTGCCACCCCAGCCACCTCCAAGGCATCCACACTGGTTAAACACTATGCCAACTAATGTGACTTCCTGCAAGCCATTCCAGATTCATTTTCCCATCACACGCGCCATTAGGGCCGCCCTGTGTTTTGTTCCTTTCACCGATTATAGCCACACCCATTTTTACACACACCACATTCCACACCGACCAGTCGGGATGGCCGAATGAGTTCATCGCCCGTCTCCTGTTTTCGAAGATCGAGGGATCCGAACCCATGAGTTTGTGGGTTCGAACACTGGTCGAGTCAAACCAATGACCTACCAATTGATACTTGTCACTTCTTAGCCTAGCACTCGGCATTAATTGGCTAGGGCAAGGACTGGTTAGCTCAGTGTCAGAATAATGTGACTGAGGTGCTGAGTGGGATATCAGGTCATGGTGCGGGTGGTATGATTTCCCAGTGGGGCAGCCCTATAAACTCACCCTGAGGGTGCACTGTCAGAAGTCGATACCAGTCATTGCTAGGACCTACAACAACAAACAAACATTCCACTCTACACGCCTCACCCTCACCCCCCCCCCCCCCCCCCCCCCCCCCGACAACCCCCTCACAACCCCTGACTTACGACAACCTGCCCGTGAAGGCACACGCTTTGCTTGCCGACGTCAGAGTTATTGCTGGCAATCAGCAGTACTGGAGACATCTGCTTTAATTGCCAACCCCCTCAGCTCAGAGCAATAACGCCAGCAGCCCAGGCCTATCAGCGGTATATTGGCATTCTCTGAAAGGGTCGCCGTGTCTATGTATAAGCGAAGGCATGGTACCATTGGGGGGAGAGATTCTTCGCTGTGTGCAATCAATGGTCCCCAAGCAGAATGTCGGAATGAGGGAGGACACTTGCTTGTAATCGAGGCCCAGCTAAATCAAACTGTTTGGGTTCCAAAGAAGTTGTTGCTTATTGCAATTTGTCTGTCGACTTGGGAGTCTTTGGATAGAGCAAGGAACAGTCGAAGGAGAGAGTGTTTGTATTTATTCACGCAACCCATATATACCTCAAATGGATGCTTATATATATGAGACTGTCACAAAAGGTGCTAAGCAATATGGGACAAAACTTTGTCCATAGTAACGATCAACACACTATCTACTTATGCATTTGCTCAGGATAAACTGATTTGTTTTTTACATGGTGTTTCATAATCCCAATAGAACACATCTTGATTTGAAGCAAATGTCCTTGTGTTTTCAGTGTAACCATTTCTGTGCTGTTTTGTGTTAATCATTACTATGGACAAAAAAACGAAGAGTTAGCACCTTTTGAGACAGGCTCATATATATATAATATATAAGCTATCATGCGAGTATCAAGTTGCGGAAGGGAATTCCTGTATATCATCCCTTATTACCTACTTACTCTATGGTGTCTTACGCTATGTCTGGCCCACCATCAGTACAACCGGCAGCGCCACCACCGGCGATACTCCGAACCGGAGGCGCGTTTCTGTACGACTCGCGCCCGGGACATATACATATATATATTTATATGGAGTCTTTCCTCATATGGTTAGACCAGCCAGAGTCGTATGGAGATATGAGAATATCAATGAATCATCGAAATTATTAGTAAATAAAGCAGCACAACAATACCATATTTTAATCTTCATTATATTCCTCATATATTTGCTATAACACGCACTCATATGCTCTGTTATATTTATTTTCGTATGTTCCTTACTGCCGTGCAAACACGGCAATACCAATTATGAGGAATGTTAGAAGCAATTGGGTCTGGGACTGACTTTCCAGGGGTAACCTCATAGGTCCGATTCCTAGACAATAACTATAGAAAGAAACAGAAGAATTGCCAATTGCTGCTGTATTGTCTGGTACCCGGCATGAGTGCTACAGAACAAGGAGTGGGCAGTCAATATCAGGATACAGTAACGGGATTGGACATGCCCTCTTTGTACTGATTGAGTGGTATGGTATTGCTGCCCAATACTATAACCCTGTAGTGACTGTGTTGGGTCAGACGTTAGTAGTTTTCCGAGTGTAATCTCATGTATTTCTATGAAGTGAAAATCTGATCCATCAATGTACAAATAATGGTTTCATTAGGCGGTAGCTGAAACAGCAAGGGCACTGACAGAGGGTGTGTACGCCCATGCCATCACATATTGCAAACTGATTAATGGGAGATAGTTTAAAGAAAAGGAAAATGAAGTTATATTCAATACGATGCCTGCTTTATTGGATAGCTAGGTGAAATATTACTGCTATTGAAAGCTGCATCCTGTTTGGTACATCAACAGAGAATGAGTAGGCACTGATTTGTTCTATTTGGATCAGGCACCAAGTGATCCAAACAAATTATGTTTTCTCTGTCATAGTTGTCACTGAAGGATTCCCAGGAATAGCTGAGGATATCGGATCATGACCAATAAAAACTCAGTAAACCTTCCTGATACTATAAATTATAACATAGCTAGGACGTTAGAATTAACAGGGTAAATAAAATATGACTTTTGAAACGACAACATATATTCATTATGAAGGAATTACTATTTTCAAATATGCAAATATATATGATATCAGTGGGTGTTAAATTAATGATCTCTACACAAAGGCACTACATCTGAGGAAACTAGGTGTATCCGGATTGGCATTTACTTATACAATAAATAGGCTGATACAGTCATTAATCACATGCGCACATAATATAGGAAGAACTCACCAGCATCTAACCCTGGCCTCATGTGGCTGTCATAGCTCTCAGAGCTTAATATTGTGTTCACTATTGATGTCATGGTAACGTTGCCTCCTCTGTATGGAAAGAATAAGGACAGGGACAAATCAGACAAGTAGGTTACATTGATTACAAAACCACCTAGTACTGATGTGTATCCATCTGATGTTCTTCAATCAGATGTTCAATGTTCACTCAGGAAATACTCAGACAAATTGGGCAAATTAATTCAACATTAGGAATAGCAACACAATCAGTCTACACAGAGTAATGCTTATGCATGGGTGCACATTTGGGATTGAATAATTGTACCATATACTTCTAGTGAGTATTGTAATGTTGGATCCTCCTGATAAGGGACCAGTCAAATAGCTGGTGCACTGCCGCATTCTGGTCTGCCTTTGTTATTATACATACATTGTGGTTTTACCACATGGTAGCACATCTTTGATAACTCGTGCTATCTGATGAAAGCCACCAGGGGCCATATGCACGAATCGGCGTTAGGGCCGTAACCGCGGCTAGGCTAGCTCCACACGGCTAAATGTGAGAAATTGGTATGCACGAATCGGTGTTAGCGCTAACCGCCAACCGTAGCCTAGGGTAAGCTAAACCATTTTCAAACAGGTTTTACTCCTAGCCGGGGTGGTTAGCTTGCATCTCAATCTATTCAATGCGATCATATTTGACAGAATTACATACTCTAAACGTGATATTTGATTAAATTAACCCTAAAATCGAAGCGAGATTAATGCTGCTGCCGCAAAGGCGGCGATATTAATATTTTCAAATCGACGAATGTAAAGTAAACAAATGACTGCCTCCATGTCGACGTTGATATCCATACTGTCAAACGTCAACTAAAAATGGCCGCCGTCACCACCGCCGCATCGGCGGCAATATATTACACCCAAATCTATTCAATGCTGTCATATTTAGCAGAAGTACATACGCAATAAGTGAAATCTTATCAATTTAACCCTAAATTCGAACTGATATTAACACCGGCGCAGCATTGGCGGCGTTATTCATATTTTCGACTCGAGGGAATTCCAAAATCAATAAATAAACTTAGGGTTAGCTATCCGCCGTGGCAAAGACATTGGTGCATACCGATTCACACATTTCTCTAACCCCCGCTACCCTGAGGTAGCTAACCGCGGCTAGTGCCTTAGCTCCGGCTAAGGCTATCACCGATTCGTGCATACGGCCCCAGGAGTGGCCAATGGAGATGGCCATTGCGCCGCCACCTGGCGGAAATCACATGATAAGATTATAATGTGGTCGATTCATTCAATGTTGCATGAGAACATTGCTTGACGTTGACGTCTATGGCGCATTGTTATATGTATTCACGATAAAATTATACAGATATATATATGTATTTAATATATATATATATATATATGAATCAATATGCAGTGCACAAACACTAACTGTCGACGCAACATGCTTTCAGAATACACACACACAAATGCTTAAATTCATTTGTACAAAGGGAGCATCGGCTGTGTAGACAGCGCATTATTTAAAAGAAAATAAATCATTAGAATATATGCAAACAATTATTTATCCATCAAACATCTTATACCCCTGCACCTCTTCACATCAGCCTTGCCATTATCTGAAAGGAGAATTAATTAGGGGAAAGGTGGTGTTGGGATTGAACATACGGAGGAGGCTGTAGTCAGGAAACAATAATAGGTAGCGAATGCGGCGAAACCCAATTGACGCAGATCATGGATTAGCTAGAGATGCTCTCTGTTATCAGCCACCCGCAAAATTATAGATATCTAAATTACAATATGCAGTGCCTAGAAGTGCTATATGCATAGTACAATAGCCAAATTAATCCACTAAAGGAATATACACTGTAATCGATCCAAGATATGGGTCACTCTCCTGAAAACTGGCCAGAAGTGTCACATGGAGAGTTCAAATCAAATATTTGGATTTCTAAAGTTTGTTGGTTGCAAATGAAAGCTGGAAATCTTCCCTTTACATCTATGTAAAATATAAATTGATGAGATAAAGAATAAAGGTGTAGTCCATGATTAAGCTATGTCTTATAGCAGTATAACATGCGTTGCCCAGATGTAACACATGTTTAGGACACCACACATTCTCCTTAATAAAAATCTAAGCAGAAGTAAATAATTTCATAATTAGAAGCATATTAATCATGGCATAATATACAGAAATATGTATTGCTTATATTGATAAATATAAAGTAATTCCCAGCTATTCTTTATTCACTTAATAATTAGTGTACAATATGTGTGTGTCATCCAGACACCACTAGTTACATCTGTGATGGAAATGTGTAATGATATTTCTGAAGACATCAAATAATTTATTTTTCAATTTAAGCATGCATACATGTTAATAAATAATTCCTTTTTTAATATGGGAACTGTGTTGTTAGATATATCAATGCAATACAAGATGTAATGGGGCTGTCACACTAAGACGTTTCGGCCCAACGAGGGTCGACGCATGCCAACGTTTTGGGTTTTTGGTCGAAACGTCGGTAAACGTCGGGACGCGTCGGTACCCGTTATTAACGCGTTACGTGCGCGTTGGTACCTGTCGGTACACGTTCACTGATAGCAATGTGTCAAAGGAAACGTTCGCGCGCATCGGTCGCACAGAAAGTTTTGTGCAAGCACAAAACTTTTGCCGCTGACCGACGCGCTCCGACGGGTTGGAGGGGGCGCTACGAATGCGTTAGCAACACGTCGACACACGTTGGCGGCAGGCCAGCGGAACGCTGATCAACGTGAGTTAACGTTGGCTTTTTTTACGCCAAACTGCGACCGTTTCGTCGGCGCGTCTGCAACGTCGAACCGACGGGTAGTGAACGCGACATTGGCGTTGCTCCAGCGTTTCTCGGCGCGTTGGACATGTTGCCGACGCGCCTGGATGAGTTGGCGACGGGTGCGGACGCGCTGCGGCGTGTCCTAAAGTGTTGCTGGCGGGTATGTATGCATTGACACGCTACTAACATGACACCAATGCGCTACTCCCACCCCGTCGGCGCGCCGGCGGAGCACCGACAACGCGCCGATTACACGCTGATGGCACGCTGGGAACCCGCTGGCATGCTACTAACCCGTCCAATTTTCTCCCAAGACGCCGAAAACCTGGACGTGTCCAGCCTGCTAGCAAATATTTTGCGCGTTGGCCAAACGCCGGAAAACACATTGTAATGTGACAGGGGTATTAGTAATGATTCAACCATGCCCCATATGTCATGTTACAAATGGCTGACTGTAAAATGGGTTTTTTGGTGCAAAACACTTCATAGCTAAAAGGACCAAAGTTGCACACAGTTTATTTTATTTCCCTTATTTCTTACATCAAATCTGAACATGAATATGAAAAGTATAAGGAACAAAATAAGTAGGACGTTTATTTATTGATGTTTTGACATCCCATCCCATGCTGACCAGTTTTCAGGAGAGTGACCCATATATGTTCGAATATTCCACATTAATACAGTTTATTTCAATAATAATATTGCATATATGAAGGATGCAGTGCCCGTGAGGATGGATAAAGAGAAGTGTGCGCGGCGATTGGTACCCTTGAGGTAATCATCGTTAGGACACAGATGAGTCGATATATTAGAATTATTCATTGGTCACACTACACTTAAAATTCTGAAGACATGGTGTCCATAGCATATATGGCTGAAACCTTGCTGCCTCTCACATTTCAGTTAAGATCCCAATGAATGTTGTGCGTGGGAAATGTGGCTGAAATCTTTCTGACGTAGATATTCCGAATTACGCAGGTTCCGCCGGAAGGACTGAACCTCTCAGCCAGCATGTCGTGTCGCAGCTCCAGAACCTGTGATCCGAAATATATTACCAAGTGATGTAGTAGAAGTGCCCAGTCTATTTGTATTGTTAATCTAACTCAGACTGATTATGCAAATATCACCGAAACAGTTACAAAACGATACAGGAGTATTTTACCCCTACAATGCACATACATGAAAGGACATATGAACTGCTAACATACTATTAAGCTGTCTTTGGCAGAATAGGGTAACATAAACTAAAGAGAATGCTAAGCACTCGGCTCCCCCTTCCCAGGTGGATCGATCTAGAAGCACTGCAACACCTCCAATTATCGCCCTCCTCCAAACCTCTAAGCCTGCAATTATCGCCCTCCTCCAAGCCGCTAAACCTCCAATTATCGCCCTCCTCCAAACCTCTAAACCTCCAATTATCGCCCTCCTCTATACCTCCAAGTATCGCCCTCCTCCAAGCCCCTAAACCTCCACGTATTGCCCTCCTCCACCTCTAAACCTCCAATTATCGCCCAACAAACCCGGCCAGAGAACTCTCGCTACCGATTGAAGTGTGCCATTACCATGAATAGCCGAGGGATCTCATATAGGACGGCGCAATGTCTTAGTTATGAGAGACACACGATATGCAAAAATAGTTTGGAAAACAGATAAACCCCCCCCCCCAAATAACAATCAAGCAATCTTTCCAATTAAAGCTTGACACTCAGGTTCTGTTTGTTGCATCAGCTCATGTTTGCGAGTGAAGGACCCCCGGTAAGCACTTCTCGGGGCTCACACAAACCAGCTGAGGGCTGGCAAAGATCTCTTAATTCACTACTGGGTCTTGATGGCGGACGAGGGGAATCAGCTTTTTGTATTGAAGTCAAACACGCTTAGTTAACGGTGATTGCGTAGTATATCGGTACCACACATTTGCTCCATTCTGATTCCTCTTTATTTTTGGGTTGGAGGGGGGGGGGGCCCATTTATTCATCTGAATAGTTATGTTTTCATGGTCAGGAAACTTACTCCCTGTTGCTTAGCATGCCATTTCTATATTATTTACTCTAGCTTACATAGCATGCTTCAATATTTAAACAAAATGCATTATGGCAGAGGATTATCTCATAATTAAGAAGTGTAGCCTTCATGGTAAAGTTTTCCGTTATCATTTAAGAACCAATAATTAATTATATATTTTGCTAAGTGTTTCTACAATTGAAGCTTATTGTTCATAAGCCTAGTCGTAATTAAATGAGTAACTGACATTTAATTAATTCCATCTGCCATACCTCACGACGACAACAACAAATGTTGCCCGGAATTTTTATAATACATGCGTATTATTTGGTGGTTTCTCTTTTGTAAATGGCCATATATAACACACAATTGAATATTTGGAACTCCACCGTTACACTCTCCTGTCACATACTCAGCAGATTGTGACATTCTTACCAGAGGACTTTCAGAATCAGATTCAGATATATGTCTCCACCGCCGTCTGCCATAGACATCCACACACAAGCGTGTACTCGGCCAGAGTCTCTCTAACTTTTCTGATTTGTCCAGATAGTCAACTGGTTTCTGGCAACTGTGGTGTTGGACTTGGGTTTGCAGTTCGCGTTACAGACAGCATCTTCAGCTATTGGTAGCAAACTTGAAATGGCTTGATAATATACCCTAATTTTATTATTTATACATTTATTCATTATTATTCATGACAAATATATATCATGATTATGAAAATGTAAACGATGAATTTGCCCTTTTTATATAATATTCTGGATGGTAATTGGGTGGATGGAGGGGGGGGGGAGTCCAATTGATGTAGATTCGGCCGAAAGTCCCACGCCCCCTGGTGAGTCTTCCAGGCATACATCCACAATATCTCAGGAGCATCCCTTCAAGTATCATTCAGGGATGGTTGTTTCTTCATCGAATTGAATCTCACACCCACACCAAACTGGCTGCTTTAAATAGCGGTAATCTAATTTGAAGAATAATCAACATCTGAAAAATCACTTCTCCTATAACGAACACACATTATATCACACTGCAATCAGACTTTTGCATCTGATAGTTGAGCCTCATTAATACTGGAATTGCTGACGATGTGGGAATTGGAAGTGGTTTGACCGGACTGGGACAGGTGTCTAGCTGACTTAATAAGTAGTAGATGATTTGGTGAGCAGATATGCAATTCCCTCTTTATATGCAGGTTATCTGTAAGCGTTTATCATCTCAGATCAGCGCTGCCATTACCATAACGCAGCTGAGCTAATGTTGACACATGACCCTTTGTCATCCCAGCGTCCGTGACTCCATCCACATCCACATGTCACTGCATAGAGCCGGACGTGATAGGTCATGATCTGCTTCAGCCATACGTCACTGACGTGACGTCATACTGAATAGGCCGGGTCACTGTAGATGCCAGTGTGAAGTTTGCTTTACCACCTTTGACCCCAATTATGAATGATAGTGGCTGTTCAGCAGAACACAGCAGATATACCTGACAACAAAGCATCCTAGTGGAGAGTTCTGTACTAATCACTAGCTTTGATTAAATATGCTGGTACAACAATATCTGCTTTGGCGGTAGAGTAGAAACTAACCTGGTGGTCTATCCTCCTATTGGTTGTAGAACTGCACATATGGTTGATTGACAGCACAAACATGCTTGTGGGAAAGACTAGACAAGTCTTAGGCTCTACCACCCCCAAGCCCCCAACCCACCTGCGTATAACATTTTCCGATATATGCGATATGGGGTATGGAGAACTCTGCTGTAATAAATTGCAACTTGTCTATAGGATGGTAAATGGTGTGTAAAACAAAAGGCATATAAGGTATATGTGGAGTTGGGGATCCATTACTAATGGAGGTTAGAAATTTTGTATCAATATAGTAGAGAGAGAGGGTCATTTCTTGACCTGAGAGAGGGTCACTTCTTGACATGTGGGACAGTCTTTGGGAAGTCTCCTCACATACCCACTCCCCTCCAAGTGTTATTTATGGGCACTGTAGCCAGATCTAATCATGCCTTAGTTACAAGGATATTGAACCCTCATTGGTGGATAGAGGAATGCCTGTTAGTGATTGGAAGACTGGATCATGTGATCACCACCATCTTGTTCTTGAAACTATAAAAACAATAAATCAGGGAGTCTCACTCTCCTACCTTTCACTCTTTATCTACTTTCCTTCCTTGCCTTGTAGTGATTTCTGATTAGCCTATCTACACCACTCAAACTGCCAGCCGTCGACTTTACACCATGGTCGTTCTGTTTGCTGTTAATATTCTTACATGGTTGTGTTAACCCTCTGCCTATTGTGTCCATGTGGTTTCCCTAACCATTCCTTATATTTTGCCTTTAACTGTTTAAGTGAAAAATATGGTTGTTCAATAAACAACTTCTATTCTCTAGGCTGAGACCCTGATCCAGTGTCTTCTCTCAAGACAAGTTAAAATGTGTGTACATACTAAATGTGTTCTTGCCCATATCTAGTATCTCTTTGCTTAGAGTTGAATAGTCCGATAATTTAGACGTTCTACAATGTAATGACATAAATGTATTTGGTTGTTTGTCATAATAACGTTTATAGGTAAAAGTAATTTGAATTCAAATGGGTAACTTTGGAGATAATTGCATAGGAGGGAACATTATAAGCGAAACCTAGCTAATTGGACCACATCAGACCAATGAGGCAGTCCGAATAAGTCATTACATTCCTTGCTATCCTACTTACACCTATTCCTGTAGAATCCAAGGTTTGCTAAATGGCTCAGAACTATGCAGATATTACATCCTACAATCCATGAAGATTAATTCAGAAATAAGCAAGGCTTCACCAACCCTTCAACAGCAGCCTTCACCACCCTTTCAGACTGTAGCATGTGCACTATCCTGGTCACATCACCATTGCAGGTGCCACAATTGCAAACAAACGGGGTGCTACGCTCCTTGATCTTCAAGTTTTGATTATTCCATGTCGAAATTCCAACCGCTTGCACATCTAGCTCTCTTGGCGTATCGATAAAGCACATGTTCTCACCCCTTGTAATAATTAGACACATAAATATCGTTAAATAATAGTACCATGGCACTGACCTTCATAATTCAAGGAGGCGGAGACAAAGGTAGTACATAATTGTTCTTTATTCAATCAGATTCATGTATGGTTCAATTTACTAGTCTAAATGTCTTGACGTTAGCTGGGCCGGAACTGAACCCTCAACCAAGTAAGGTGGAGAGGGTTTGGAGTCGGGAGGTGATTTCAGCCCTGGGGACCCAGGTGTGTACGGAGGCTGAGGTCCACGAATGTCCCCCATGGAGGCACCTGATGGAGCACACACCTGTGCCCCTCCTCTCCTGAGGCTGTGTAATATGTAGTTGGCAGCCTGGGGATTCTCCGTGGCAGTGAGAACCATCCTCAGTGCTCCCAGGAGAGCTGCTGGGAGAAGGTGGTCCCCCGGCCGCTATGAAGCCTGGGTCAAGGGGGCGTGGCCGTTGGTAGGCAATGTAGGCTGCCCATGCCGAGGCTGGGCAGCACATAGATCCAGGGATTTTTGGGACTACCACCCGGTAGGCCTGATGTGGCCTCCAGCTGGTCTTAGTGGAGCGGATCCAATTGGGCAAGGGAGGACGTCTCAGGCCAGCAGGGCATGGCCCAGGTCGTCCCGGTTCCTGTGTATAGTAGGTTCCCCTGGCAGAGGAGGGTGTGGTACCATATTAGGAAGGCCGCTGTGAGTCCACATGCTGTGGGGCCTGCTGTTGATAGGTAACCAATGGTTTGCCATAGGTCTTGTGGGGTGAGGGGCGGGCCCTGATGTGGCATCTGCGTTGCATCAGGCTGACCAGGTACATGCTGAAGGCTGATACGTCACCTCAAAACAACTGTACCCAGGTTTTGGTGCCGCTTAGATAGTTGAGGACAGCTCCTGCTGTTGGTAGATTCTCTTTGAAGTGTAGTAGGTATGCTATTAGGTCATACTGTGTTGGCTTCACCTGGACTGATTTGTTCATCCAGGTCCCTGCTGTCATTCATGTGAAGTAGACCTGGAGGATGCGTATGTGCTGTTTGTCTGTGTTACCTAGGTAGAGAGGCAAACATAGGCTAGCTTTCCAGGTTACCTACAGTCCTGTAGTGAAGATGTTATTAAATTCAACTGTAATTTCATTTAATGTGAGTTCAGCGCACAGGGTGGTGTTGAGGGCCCAAGCTCTATGGTCAGTTGTGCGCCTGCTCTGTGCATCGGCCAGTAGGAACTCTTTGCCTGGTTTGTGGATTATGTCCACTTCACAGGAGTTGGTGGCAGCGAATAGCCAGATTTCGCTGGCACATGCTGTTAGGGTCTTGTCACAGCGGGTGCCAGTGTTGAGTACATGTTGACTCGCAGCGTTATCAGTGTTAACTGTTATCCAGAATTTGTCTAGGTCCGGTGGGGCCAGGGCTCTGAGGGCCAGCACCAGGTTTATCACCTCGAGGTGGGCAATGTTCCCTGTGCTGGCCCTGAGGCTGTCCTGGTAGGGCTGGACATAGTAGTCCGTGGGTGAGTATGCCCCACACCCCATGAGGGAGGAGTCGCACTCAATGACCCATGGGAGCTTGGGCTCACTTGCGAGGAGCACCAGGCCGTTAGAGCACTCAGCATACGCCAAGAACCAGTGTATCTCTTCTCAGAGCTTGCATGGGACTTGTTGGTTGCCAGTGAAGGGGACCTGCTTGAGGGCATTGTGTGTCCTAGCCATGAAACGTCTGGCAGAGGTGACACACTGCATGACATGTTGTAGGCGGCCTACCAGCTTCTGGAGGCCCCTCCTGGTATGTGTCCAATTCTGGCCCTCAAGGAGGGTGTCCATGAGCTTCTCCTCAGGAATGGTGACCTGCATTTTTTTCCAATGTCTATCTGGAACCCTAGCCACTCTATGACCTTTGTGGGAGGGGGGGGGGAGGTGCACTTAGTGGGAGAGAGTACGAGGCTGAGTTGGGCTGTTATGCCCATGAAGCCATTCAGGTAACAGTGGCAAAGTGGCCCCTCCCCCTCAGCAAGTATACAACTGCATTACTAATCTTTGCGCATGCTATTGACAATGTACGACACCCAGATGTTGGTGCTATGCCAGTATAGTACTGACCGTCAATGGCAATGCTGATGATGGGGGTGGAGAGGGTGCAGGTGCGGAGCTGTGTGTAAGCCCTCATGAGGTCTGCCCCCCTCCCCCCTCCCCCCTCCCCCCAGATGTAGCTGTCTTTCCCAATTCATGCCACTTTGTCCGCTGCATCCATGTTGTTTGGTCGACTATAGGTACAAGGGCAGCCTTGGTTGTGCTCCCTTTTTATGCCACAGTTGACACTGCTCCCCCTGGGCCAGCTGAGGTTGACGATGACGCGCCTTTCATTAGTGTTCTTTTCGGGGCGCGTCATGATTGGGCTGATCTGGGTCCAGGGGAAGAAGGAGGGGCTTGTTAAAGGGGCCGAGGAGGACTCTGTGGCCTATCTCAGTTTCAACATACCTTTGTATGGCATCAAGTTTGGCAGGGTCACTTGGGTAGGGGGCGTCTTGGCGGAATAGTCAGCAGGCAAACCATACTCAAGGTAGTCCACTATCTCACGGTCATAGTAGGTGGCAAGCATGCACCTCCATTGGGGTATGTTGAGTCCCGACACCACTGGTATCCTGGCCCCCAGGGAGTTGGGGTCTGCTGTATGGCGGACCTCAGTGTAGGTGTTGAGGTAGTGTTGATGGTGTGTCCACTGGCCCTCGACAGGGTGGGGCCATATTGTGTTGAGTGTGTCATGGTATTGTTCAGGGGAGAGTAGTGGTAATGTAGTGTACGGTGCCCCATCGCCATCTCCAGTGTTGGGGGTGGCATCGCTGATTTAGTGGTCAGTACCGCTCACTCCTAGTCGTTTTGCGTTGGGGTGTGTTGCTTCGCTCACGTCTGTGTCAGTGTTGTTGTTGCCCTGGTGGGGAGTGTGTCCATCAGTGGGCATGGTCTGTGTCATCATCGCCATGGGCTGGAGTGGGTTTGTTGCGGTTACCGGGTCTGCCATTTTGTGTCATGATGTCACCAGTGTGTGGGCATGGTTCACTACCGGCTCGGTGGTGGCCATGTTTGTTTATGTCATCACTGCCAGTGGCAGCGCCTGGAGTTATGTGGCCGTAGCCGCCACCGCCGCTCATGCATTGGGTGCTACAGTTGTGGCCACAGTCACAGCATGGACGTTTCGTGTGGTTTTGATGTGTGTCGCTGGTCCATGGGGGCTCTGCACTGTCGTTCTGGGCGCCATCACCAGAGTCATGGCCCTATCCGGCACCGGCGCCAGGGTGGGAATGTGTGCTGGCCTTGGTGTCATCGTCAGTGGCGTCGCTCACAGTTGTGTTGCAATCAATGCAGTCTGAGAGGTCGGCACATATACAGTTCTTAAGGTTGTCTGAGAGGGGTGTGCTTCCGGTGGCGCTATGGGTTGGGTGCTAAGTTCCTGTATGTATCAGCTTTGCCGTCAGCGGCAAGACTAGGCCAGAAATGACAGTTAGGGTCATCCGGGAATACACATTTATAACAAACGGCTTCGCATATGCTGCATAATGTGCCTTTCGTGTGTGGGGGTCAGGGGGGCTGACTCCTGCCAGGCTGCTGTCACTGTCACTGTCAGCATCGCCAGTGCCCCCATTACAATCACTGCAGTCAATACACACACAGTTCACGGGTGGGGGATATTGCATGGTAAGTAATGTGGGGGTGGTATCTACTGGAGCCACTGGTGGCACCATGGTCGCCGGGGCCCTATCTTCCGGTGACGTCACAAATGGTACCATCACAAATATCACAGTTGGCATCACTCATACAATCACAATAAACAATTTCAGGTTCAGGGGGCGTTTCCTCCAGCCGTCAAATGTCTCGCTGTTTACGTTAGTGGTGTCAGCGATGTTATTCAGATTGTCACGTACCATGTCTTGTTTGTTGCTTGTGGTTGTGGTGTCATCTGGCTCCTTGTCCGTCTGGTGACAAGGTGCTGGAGGAGCCACTTAGCAAAAACCCTTGGCAGTTTGCTGGTTGGTGTTGTCGGTGGAGACAGTGGCTTTTTTATCCATGATGCACTTCTTATTCAGACACGCTCGCTCCTGGTGGCTGTTTGAACGGTGGTACTTATTGGCGCACCAGGCACAAATATGTACTCTGTGATCGGAGTGTTGACCTTGGCAAGCTGTGAAACCACAGTCATTCCCCCAGTTTCACAGGTGGCATGGCTTCCCATTGGTCTCCTTGTTAAACTCTGGGTTGGCACAGGTGCTGTTGCTGGATGTGTACCTGTTCGTTTTTCCTCCAGTGCTAGGTGCACGCTGGTTTTGCTTGGTGGGGCAGGCATCCCTCTGCATATCCTTTATGGCATACTGGTTGGCCAACCCGTATGGGAGCCGGCCATCATCTATCATATCAAACACTTGCTCTGACCAGATCCTGCATGTATTGCAGTCACATGGTGGTGCTCTAGCATGGGCGCTTTCCAGGCCTGGGGGGATTGCTGCATCTTTCCCCATCCTGAATAATGCTGCACAGTACTCGGACCAGGTCGCCTCACCCAGTCCCACCTTCATGCGCTTAGAGCCATGCATTACATAGAGAGGTGGTAAGAATTGTTGCTTACCTCATTTACGGCCCAGTGCTGATCCGGCTGCTGCTAGCATGTCATTTATGGCTTCGGCACAGTCGGTGTTGGGGGTCTCGTAGTCAGGCTTCGCGTAGTGCCCAAATCCAGAGGGTATGTTCCGATCCTCTCTGTATGCGTCATCAAAGGGTTGTTGCATTGTAGGTGATCGCATGCACCGGAGGTGGTGGTGGCCATTGACGGAGGCCAACGTCCATCACCTGGGCCGTTCCAGTTGGTGGGAATGGTGGTTGGGCGGGCGCCGAGCTGACCTGGTTGACTGCTCCAACCGTGACAGCCGTATTTGCTATTTCACATGTTGGTGCCTCCTGGTGTGCTTGCGACTCCCATATCCTGGACTCCATGCTGGTGTCAAGTCTCGCCACCATGGTGGAGAGTAGATCCGTTTTTAGATCTGTTCGCAGATCATTGATCTGATTGGTCATGAATGCCTGTATCGCCTTAAGTATCCCGTCACCGAGCCCGCTCCCACTTGGAGTCGGCTGTGACAGTGGTTGTGACAGCAGCTATTGGGCCTCCTTCAAGGCACTTGCCTATTTTCAGTGTCATCCTTAGGTTCTGTATTTTTGCCCTGGCAGGCTCCCATCCTTTTGGCGTGTTGCTGATGTTCTTTTTTAGTGAGTTACGGCCGATTTGTGTGGTGTCAGCATGTTTTGTTGCGTGGCGTTATGTTTCGTGAGGAGAAGAAAGGTGGTGAAGTTGACCGGTCAGCAGCTGGAGGAGTTGTGGTCGTGGGTGCAGTTGGGTTCGAATCCGGTCACATGATGTTTTAGCAAGAGTTTGAAGTTTGGCTCCTCCTGTAATCGGGCGGCGTAGTTCCACCATTCCTGCTAGGCGGTGCAACCAGAGTAGGGGGCCGGATTAGTTTGCTCATATTACGGTAGGTGGAGTCTGGTCGGCATGTCGCTTTGACCCCCCTCCCTCATCCCACAAGTTAATCATGTTACGTTAACATGCACAATTCAAATACGGGAAGACTGATGAGAAATAATAAAAAGAAAAATTGATTATTTGATCAAATAAATGGTAAAGTAATACATTCGTTGCCATGGCCAGGTATAGAGCTATACTGCTAGCTTGGTATTCGACTCTTTAGAAATAATATATTAACTCACTGAAATGATAAATAATAATATTAAAGAAAGATATTAATGATAATTTAAAATATATCAGTTCTAAGACTACACCGCATTCCTACTCTAGATAATGACATCAACATATTTTATTTGTAATAAATGCATATGCACTAATTGATAGAAATAGCATGCATCTTTATGGATTAGATTGGAAAAGTAATAAATATGTCATTGTTTTAGTCATCGGTCAAGATTTTAGGTTTGTTGTTATCTTAGTAGTATATTCACTTTTATTAGTAATTGTATTCTTAAAAACTGGCTATATACAATTATTATTAATAATCATTATTTATTTCAATATAAATGGAAACATGATTTCAATTATCCTGCAATTGTTGCGAGGATTTGATTTATATCCTTGGATAAGATTTTGGATTATGCATGGAAGGGTAGTAACTGGCGTAATTAAACTGACTGCTCTGAACAATGCTCAATGCAGATATATGAATATAATTATATAAACATATCCCCTAAACATGATTGTAACAGCACACCTAGCGAATGGGCACCAATGTCCATATTAATACCAGCAAATCAATCCTCCATGCTGCTGAACTCACCGAACCAGTCACTGAGCAGGCAACTGGGAGTTTCAATGAGATGCCACTGCAAAGCATGCCGGAAGCTTCTCTAAGCTAGGACGACATAGATAAATACCACATTTCCCCGTCTTAACAGTATGATGGATAAAAGGTTAGAAGCGCAGGAAACACTGAGGAATAAACAGGGTACTCTGTGTAGGGACGCAACGGTTGACATGGCTACTTCGGCCCTAACTACTGCGCCGCACTCACCTACGGTTTGCCGTGACGGTATAAGGGGCGGTTTGTTGGGGTTTGTCTTGATAGCTATGCAAGGGAGACAAGGGAAATGGTCTATATGTTGTGTGATAAATACCAGGTTTTGTTCTGGAATTAGTAATTACCCTTCATGGCGACAGGACTCAGTATTACGAGATTAAGCCATATATTTAGAAATATTTTTACATTTTTAGAAATATATTGACATAGATATAGCTATTGAGATATATCCACATCCATATGCATGGATATATCAAAATATGTCTACATAATACATATCTGTATATAAACATACAGATGTTTAATTGCATGAATATAAATATACATATGCATGTGCATGTAGATATATGAATATATATGTTAATATATATATATGCATACATATGTATATAAATATAGAGATATATATATAGAATAATGCCTCTCTAAATCGACTGACCATGGGACCACCTTTAAATGGTCCATTTAGGGAGGAGGTCGGTTTAGGCGTTTTTTAATTGTTACAATAGTATTTATTGTGTGGGCACTCCTTTGTGACCCAAGTCAAGTGATTGATATCGGGGAGTGGTCTATTAGAGAGGTTTTACTGTATATATATATGTATATATATATATAATTGTATAACTATGATTGCACATATAAGTATGTATGTATGTATATATACACACAAATATATATATATATATATATATATATATATATATATATATATATAAACGTCAAGGCACTATGCTCCTTCACTTTACCTGATGAACTGTGATTTATCTTTCCTGAAAATGTGAATGATGTCACATTGTCGCAGATTTTAGCTGGTTATTTGCACGTTAATCATTAGAAATGTAATTACATTGCAAACACTAACTCACCTATACCACCTCGAGTATGTACCACCTCCGATTCGGAAAATGAACATAGTTTATTGGTTGGGCAAGTATTTGTTAAACCAATTACTAATCAAGGCATGTTATGTCCCAATTTGAAATGTTGTACATATATTTGTTGTTTAGTGGCTATGATATTAGTACTCTACATAGAGCAGTCAGTTTATAATAATTGTTTCCTAACACAATCGTCACTAGTTACAAAAGGTTCCCTAAATAGACCTGAACACATATCCAGATATACTGATCCTATGGTAATTTTGCGGAATACATTGACATGTTTTGGATGAGGCTTGTTTTTCACAACAGTTATAATTCTAGCAGGTTTTGCATCAGTTGTCCACTTAAGTAGTGTTTCTACTGTCACTGCAGGTGATTTTCTTGTGAGAGGCATCAACTGAGTCAAATTCTGATTGTGTAGCTCCTTCAGCTGTTTTTTCTTGGAGATGTATACTGCTGATGATGGATAAGTCTGAATAGACTTGCTTTGACCAATAGACAGTTGGTTGATAGAAAGCCCAACTTCAATTGTTGTATATATATTTGTTGCTTCATGGATATGATATTAGTACTCTACATAGAACAGTCAGTTTATGTCAGATTTCTACCGAAAGTCATTTGAATGTCAGATACCCAAACGGAACACTTATCAGCCAATATTTCACTTTTCAAATGCAAGTGCATGCAACAATAATTGCTTATTCTGTAAGAAAGTAAGTGGGGTTTTTCTTACCAAATCTATTTGGGCATCCTATATTTTAGTGATCAATCAGTATTACCTAATGATGGGCTGATCCACTCATATCTAAGGTTAGATGATTAAGTCACGTCAGCTCACGTGGGACAGTCAATGTCCCGACTGAATGGGTCACTAGGACAAGTGCATGTTTATATATGGGGCAATGGGGCTGATACATGTGATTTTTGTGTTAGATTAGGCTGGAGACTGAGGTTAGTGCTACGATTTTCTAATGCTAGCCCTTCGTGAGGTGCGTTATTTTCATAGCCGAATATACGAGGACACAGATGGTAATGAGGAAGGAGTTAAATCATAAGAGCATTGCTCCACTGGCACAATTGACTATATGCGTGTGCTATTTCAAAGGGATTTAGCTACATAAGGACACCATTTATTTAACTTTCCTAGCAGAGCTCAATTGTCATACATATATAAGGATATTCAAATACGTGTATATGTGTAATAAGTATGTATATATACATTGATATATTTGAATATCTGCATTGTATATTTATATACGTACATATTTAGTTATGTACCTATTTATACATGTGAATATGCAAATTATGTCTATGTTTATAGGTGTATATATTTATCAAAGTATATATTTATGTATGCACATATGATGTATACATATATGGGGGAGTGTAGATATAATAATCATCTTGCTATTAATGATACCATGAATTTCGACAATGCATTCACGTAGCCTAAGATATTCTCAAAGTGTTCTCAAGAGTAATGTTCGCATGATAATACTTCCTTAAAACTATGAATGCAATGAAACTGAGTAGTGGCGCCATCTATGAGCATGAAAATAATTATTGGAGGCAACAATACAGTTGGTTTATGGTAGGTGCAATTGCGTGATAATATATGTTTGCATCGGAGCATCTTTTGAGAAATATACGTGAAATGGTTTGGCTCTTATCAACAGTTCACTTTTACAATGTGGACTGGAGGCATTGCAGCCAGGGTATTGTCTCGAAATATGAACACCGTGTTATGCTACCTAATATAGCACATGAATAGATAGCAATGCCCGGTGGACCAGGGGATGGTATCATGCGATTATTATATTCACTATTTGAAATATTCTCATGTAGCATGTTGTGTATTATGATTTTGCCTTAGAAGTATTGACCTCACATCTTAATCGAGTTACAACAGTCGTAATTAAGTAAAACAGGTATTTTTAAGAGCATGCTTTTACCTTAGCATTGTGGGATACATTCAGGGTGACAGTAACTATATAGCTAACATAGGGGCCTTGCTAGGGAAAACATACTTAAGCATATAGCCACATTGGGATTGCATATTAGACATGAGGCATGTGTCTCTCAAAGTGAGTAATATTGGATTATTTAACAAAATAAGTGCTTCCTACCACAATCGCCACTAGTTACAAAAGGGTCCCTAGATAAACCAGAACAAATATCCAGATATACTGATCCTATGGGAATTTCATGGAGTACATTGACATGTTTTGGATGAGGCTCATTTTTCACAACAGTTATAATTCTAGCAGGTTTTGCATAAGTTGTCCATTTTATGTAGTGCTTGTATTGTCGCTGCAGGTGTTGTTCTTGTGAGAGGCATCAAGCGATTCAAATTCTGATTGTGTAGCTCCTTTAGCTGTTCTTTCTTGGAGATTTATACTGCATATCATGGATAAGTCTGAATAGACTTGCTTTCACCATTAGATAGTTAGTTGCTAGAAAGCGCAAGCCTACACTTCTACTGACCCAAGCGATGTTTAGCCTCCCACACCACATAGACATGCTATGAGAGCAACTGGACTTTGATGACACTGTAAGTTCTGGACATGCAAATTGGTTGAGGTGATGGCATGGCTTGATGCTGATGTTCCCAGCTTTGGAAATATGATTGATCAGGGCAGATCATATTTACTCATTACATTCAAAATCAGAAGAATGTGGTCAGATTTATTCCACTGTAGAAATAAGAGCATATGAGACTGTCTTAAGAGGTGCTAAGCAATATGGGACAACACTTTGTCCATTGTAATGATCAACATACTATCTGCTTATGCATTTGCTCAGGATAAACTGATTTGGTTTTTACATGGTGTTTCATAATCCCAATAGAATAAATACTGATTTGAAGCAAATGTCCTTGTATTTTGAGTGTAACCGTTTCTGTACTCTTTTGTGTCAATCGTTACAATGGACAAAAAAAAGAAGAGTTATCACCTTTTGAGACAGGCTCATATATCAGTTTGCTGAATTTAAAAGCATCCCGAATTACCTCCTCACGGGAACACCATCCATTATCGTGTAGTGTACGCTGGCTTGAAATGAACTGCTATGTTATTGTGGGACAAAATTGAAAATAGGGTAGCTAATTTGCGCAGATAGCATATCATGGTACTGCTAGATATATATCAAGTAGGATGGGGCAGGTCTGTGTTAGGGAATCAATTTGGTACCATGAAGTAACCTCAGTCGGGTTTTCACCCCCATAGTTACATGTACTGTATGTGTGCATCTGTCTATTATAAAAGATAGTCCTAACTGTGCGGAGGGATATATGAAAGTGCGTTAGCGACTCTGTGTGCGGTGCATTACTTCATTGAAAATGTATCTACCATGAGGTGTTCCCTGTAGGCAGTTCAGGTAAGGGGTAATGCATAAAGTATGTCACAGAGAGAGGGTCAATGAGCAATGGGGGTTCAATATCAGCTATACACCTTGCCTTCTTGTCAGCTTAATAGGCACAATTTTGTGACTGAGTGGTAGAAAGGGTATTTCATTTAATTTATGTTGTTGTAGTTTGTTTATTTTTACATTCGTTGAGTAAGCTGTATACATTTAAATTATTTGCAATTTGTGTTGTTTATTCATTTGCTCCTTGATCTCTGCCGAAGACGAAGCCACATGTAGCAACACATATCAACATGTATTATAATGCATCAATATTGTTGTCATTGGTTTGACTCAGCAAGGGTTTGATTTCCAAGCTGCAAAGCCCATGGCCTACCAACAAGCGAAGCAGATGCTGAACTCATGTGGCCATCTGTTTCTTGTATATTGATTAGATTACCTCTGTCCAATCACATTATATAAGTCTATATTGCATTACTTGCAAGAAATATAATATATTTGTTCTAGAAGGAATTGTTCTACTTACTTCAGGACATTAAATTAATGGCAGTGGGCATGAACTGACTAGGGCATCTGGTGATATTGGTGGTAAGCTAGATGGAGATTACTTTAAGTCTGGAACTGCGATGGGGTCAGTGGTTAAGTTCTCCAATGTGTTTTACATATATCCATAGGATCTCAAAGGATTAGAGATTGAATAACAATGATGTTGTTAGATAATTAAATAAGGAGGGGTCTTAATAAATTACACAATAAATAACCGCGACTTTCTTTATGCACGCCCCCCTTAGTGAGAACTGGTTCAACTCCAGATGTCAGTTTGGTGGATATGTACAGGTGGAGGAGCGTATCTGATGTGAGTGTGCGTAGGAGGGGGTTCTAAACACAATTAGAATTGTAGTCCGAGGCTGTAGGAACTCAGTGGAATACAAATGAACACCGGTGGCTGGTTAAGCTATGTCTCCTATTTTCTTTAGTGGCAATGTCTTGAGAGATGGATGGTTGCCAACCAGTGGCTGTGGACACGACACAGTTAGTGCTTTATCGATACATACAGCTTGAAAAAGTTGTGTGGTCCTTTCGGCTTCTCTTTCCTGTCGTCGTACGGCAGCATGCGGATTTGCTGACAAGGAACAATATAGCTGCCCAAAGAAGAAAGATTTACACCACCAGATTTAGTTTCATATTCAGAGCAAATGATCAGAAGAGTGTAGGAGCTTATTCTTTACAGACAACAAATAGACTATTGGTACCTTGTAGTCGTTTGACATTAACATTGCTTTTAATTTGCAAGGATTATTTATCAAAGTTACTGGTACATTTGAAATTGCCTCTCTGTTTTTATTCTGGCTGTGTTGAGATGGATTTGTAACAGTTTGGAGGAGTTCGTTCTGAAGTGACTGACCGAAAGAGATTGTATTCAATTGCTACAATGTATGCAATTACATGCTTTGATTAACTACCATATACCATTAAGCAAAATTTGCAGTTCATTAATGTAATGTAGCTAAGCAACATTTAGTATTTACTTTATTGTATTATATTGCCCGCGTCTGGTCACAGTGAACTCTCTTCTCTGTAATTCTACATATCCCTCTCTATTGCTCTTCACTTCGTTTGTATGTCAAAGCATTCTGGATGGAACTACCCCAGGGCCCGTATCCATGGGGTGGTGTTAGCGAGCCAAAATTTGTTTTGGATGGGATTTCGACAGGACTTCTAGTTTAGCGGCAAAAAGTTACTATGCACGGAGCGGTGTTATGCAAACACAGCAAGTTTAAGGTTGAGTATGCTAACACCACTCCGTAGCAAGTTTACGGGTGGCGTTAGGTACCGATTAGGCCTAAATCTATTCAATGCTATCATATTTAACAGAATAACATTCGCAAAAAGTGAAATTTGGTCAAATTAACCCCAAAATCGAAGCGATATTAACGCCACCACTACATCGGCGGCATTCTTCATATTGTCGAATGTAAACAAAACAAATCACCGCCGATGCGGCGGTGGTGTAAACTATCACACACCAAAGCAAGCCGGCTGGTTCCAATGGACTATAACATACTAGCTGCGCTCGCGGGAACAGGCTCAGGGGGGTTCCCCAAATCTAGAAATAACTGACGTGTTAGCTAAAGCTTTGGCCCGTACATACTCCGTTACCCATTTCGGAACACCAGCATTAGGTACCCCGGCGGTGGATCTTAACACTGGAGCCGATACAAACTTGTTCATGCATACGGGCCCTGATGTCAATCTGAGTGTTTGCGGATGTTGGTTCCTTCTGTTTGTTGTGGTTATCTATGTGTACTAGTGGGGATAACTGCTGCATTTAATTGGAAAACAGATAATGTCTTTGTTGTTGTGTAAATGTTGTGTAAATGAGTTCAATGTTGCTGTGGTTGTTCTTAATTGCCACATGTTGGATTCGATTCAAGGATGTTACTATGGCGACAATGCAACTTGCATTTAGGCCTTAACAGATGGTCAACTAATAATGACCTAATACCTACAACAAACTCAACCAAATAATTGCATACTGACATGTATTTATGAGATTGTGTAGGTGACCTCTGGAAATCACTCATTATTACCGTCCTAAAGAAATATATCTGTTTGGGCTACTTCTCCTATTATAATACCCAATTAAAATGTAGGTAAAGAAGGATCACATCTACCTGAATGCTCTAAAACAATATCTAGATTCAACAATTATTTCCTACTTTAGGGTCTGTTAATTCCGGTAATCCATCAAACTGGCTTAGGTTGATAAAAACAGGATCTCGATACCTTGGTTCTATATTAGACCTATCGAAAACAAATGGATTTGAGTTTCAGTATGGCTACCGTTGATAACATTGAGCTTGTGCGATGAAAGCTAGAATTGCGCCTTCGGCTTTTCAATATATAACTTCTTAATATAAGACTACATTATGGATTTGAACAGAAAAGTGTATAGCCCCATTCGAGTTTTGGTAACCCACACCCCTTTACTACATACAGTACATGCTTGGCACATTAGCCTGTCATTTCTACCATCAATGCACACAACATAGAGTGCCACATGTACTAAGCTATTTTTAGCTACACTAATTTGAGACGGTGTGAGCACTTATTGCCTAATGAACTAACATATATCCACCAATCTGATCAATTATATACTCAGCCGATACATCACATTGTAAGAGGAAGGGTAATATGTTCACGTCTGGAGTAGTTTATTTTCAGAATGGACTTCCCATCTAGAGTAAAATCGCATAACAGGCACACGGTACGGGGCATAATATCTCTTTTAATTGCGACGTGATATGCATATTAAATACTAGATGTGTGGGTTTCTTGTCAAATGTATGCTACGCTCGTTTAGGTGCGCTTTGCCTTGTGAATAGTTAATGTATATGCATTAAGTATTGCTATGAGTGGTATTATAAAATATTAGGGAATAATACTAATAGTTTTCATTTGGTACCTACCCTTTTGATACTGCCTACATCGCAATAGTTATGTATTACACAAACTGCGTTCAACATACACCTATTACAAATTACACGAGTGAAATTATAGTAAGATAATTGGTAGATAATGTAACACACCAAGTTCGTGGCCGGAGGGAGCTGTCAATTTTACTTGTATTGTATTTATGTTAATGATTTCATCAATTATTCACAGCAAAAGTAGCAGGCTATGTTAAAATAAACATTTGAATGATATTTTAAACTTAGATTGAAAATCCATGTGGTTATTTCTAGGAAAGTATCGAACTAGATACGTATATATATATATATATATATATATATATATATATCGTATACTGCCCTTATCAAGTGTGAAGGAAACAAGAGCAAACACCTCTGTCTACGCAGCTTAACCAAATGTAATAGGAACAATAATAACATATATCTTAATTTTCATCAGATTTAATTAAAGGTGTAATTGTTAACATCCAGGAGTATTATCCTGGCTCCAGTCTCCTGCTGGGCTGGATAATCAAGTATCATTATAGAACACGTTGACTACCTTGTCTTCATGAGAACAAGTTCACTACCTTCTCTTCATGTCCTACTCCTCAACTTTATACATCAACAGTTCACCGCTATATCAAGACAGTTAAATGACGAATCAGCTAAGTTGTACATTAATGCAAAGTGCCTTGGATGTCCCCCCTCCCCCTCTGCGGCGTAATGCACACATATAAGGATTCACATACAGCATACGTGTGTGAGAGTATTGCACGCAGACACACATCTTTATGTACATGCACTATTGCTATGTTGTCGTGGTGGGGAGGCTTGTGTGCCACCGTGACCATCAGAGCTATACTGGCGGGGGCTAGCCCCCTGGCAGGTTTAACCAAGCCGGGCAGGTATCATGGTGATGGATAGACTAAGAGCAGCAACTGGTCCTCCAGGTTGGGGGTTGGGGGTGGGGCCAACAACCCCACCCCGGAAAAACGAACAAACTTACAGATTCACGAACAAGAACCCTTGTTTGTGGCCTATGCCCAAAGTTGGGCGGTAGGCATAAGTAAGTAAGTAACTATATGCATCTGCCTATGTATATCTGATATATACACCATGAGTATATCGTTTAAAATAGGCAATGTTTGGGTGGGCGATGTATCTGTGTCAGGATTCATTGATGACAACATACATAAATTATGAATATACATCATTTGTATTTCTATTGGTGATGTAAAAACCGAGTGCTTTATTGATAGACCTTAGCATGTACAGGCACTGAATGTGTATGCACACTTAAATATGCGTGTAATGGCGGGACGATGTATATGTACATGATTGGAGAACAGGGGCGTAGCTAGACCTTTAATGATGTGTACTCCTAATTTCGGCAGGGGGCTTAGGGGGCCGCTTACAGCGTCACACCCTTCCGAATATGAAATCATATCTAAGTAACCCCCGTCTCTCTCTTTATTATTTTTTAATTTAATTTTTTTTTGACAAAATGATGTGGACGTTTTGGCATACGCATGTACGCCTAGCTACGCCCCTGGAGAAAAGCAATGCTAGCACAACACCGCAATATTGGATAGAGAGAGTAGACAACGACAAGGGTACAACTTCCATCGTACACATTACGTGTATTGACTGCTGACAATATATTATACACAGCATACGATACAATGCCAACTGCGACAATACGCCAAACAGAGGCACAGAAACAGGATGCAGCTAGTTCATACATATAAAACCAGGCCATCTAAAAATAGGGCTAAGCGATGCATTGCACTCACCGTTTTTCCTTTTCCGTTATTTGTTTCCTGCAATGCAAATGGACAATATTGATTAGACCACCGCTGGAACAATTTAGTTATAGAATTAGATTACATGAAGGTTAATGCTATCTATGATTCTTGCGGTATAGATTCACACTATTAAGTGGCCAGACAATGATTGATGAGCACATTAGAGCTTGTCCCATGTCACTGGAATGTAACTCTGTAAACCCCCTGAACAAACCTCAGTTTTATGTTGTTGTAATAGCTGCTGAAAACATAAATATGGATTACTTCAATGGCTTTGAATTTGTGCTATTATTTTTGTTTGTGGGGGCGGGATATATTAGGCTGATTGCTACAATTTGCCTGATTTTAATTGGAAGTAACCTTTAGTTTAAAGGGCTATCTTTTGAGATATTTGATGTGCAGACATGGACAGTAATGTTGGCCAGCACATCAAACCTCGGAACACAATCGGCTATAACAGTAACATGTTCCCATTATATTGACTCATTCTCCCCTTGTAGTAGGCAAGACATGCTTAATAAGTCCAATTGTACTTAGGTGAGATAGGTCATCATCATCATCATCATCATCATGCTGTTGGTCGCGATGCGACAAAGACTGCTTTCACTACTTGACTACCGCTCTCCATTTAGCTCTCTGCTGTGAGAGTGATGTCTATGAGTTGGTCTTAATGTCTTTCAGCTTCAGGTTGCTCTTGATGGTATCCTTGAACCGGAGACGAGGGCGCCCTCTCTTTCTGTAACCAGAAGACAGTTGAGAATAGAGGATCAGCTTTGGTAGCCTGTCTGATGACATCCTCATGAGGTGTCCAGTCCACCAGAGATTCTTTTTCATCAAAAGATCTTCCATAGAGGGCAGCCCCGTCCATTTGAGTATTTCCTTGAGATAGGTACAATTTCCCTGAGATAGGTACAGTTGCATATAAATGGTTTTTCAGTCGGACTATACAGCGGTAAAATACAACAATTTGGTTCACTTTATGCTTTGATAAAATCGGAGAAACGTTATTTGTTGGTATATTAGTTGATTAAGCGAGGGGAATTTCAGTCACGAACAATTGGTCTTCCTCATTCCACATACCCTTGCCGAGAATTATAGTAGGTAGCGACAAGTATCAATTTGTGTGTCATTCCCTTAAACTCGGCCGGGGTTGGAACCCAGGGGTTCGAATCCAGGAGCTACCAGAATGGGTGGCGGAAGTTAAACTCAATCGGCGGTGGTGACTGGTCGTTAAGTGTGTGCAATTGCTCTTCCTCATTCCTCTCTATGTCGGGGCCCCTATCGTTTTGTTGAAAAGCAATATTTGTACAAGTAGATTCAGTGTATGTATTTGATTTGACTCGGCCGGGAACTGAACCCACGACATATGGTATGGGAAGCAAGTGATCTGGTCACTCTGTGATCCCTTTACCCATGCGCTTACTCATGTTACCCATGCATACTTTCATGGCCAGTGGATATCTTGCTTGGAAAACATAAATGCACCCTTGATACCAGATACAAGATAAACACCTACCCAGAGTAGGCAATATTGACAGCCATGCATAAATCCGAGCAAATCTGCTTCAGTAGGAATTAACTGTGGAGGTAATGCTTCCAATCCAGAGTGTTATATATATATATATGTGTGTAAACTTGAGAAATTGGTAGAGAATACCAAAAAAAAACAAGTTGGGGGCCACAGAAAGCTCTCAATTTGAGTTTTGAATTCTATTTATGTACATGATTTCATAACTGATTCACTCCAAAGGAAGCGGGCTATGATAAATAAGCATTTGAGTTATATATAAAATTGTAGATTGCAAATTGATGTGGTTATTTAAAGAAAACAGTTTTGTAGATCTATCGGATTGTTTAGCATCCCTGGAGACTGTGGTATTGTGGGAGTTTGTTTGTTTGTTGTTCTTTTACGTCCTAGTAACTACCCTTGTGCATGCTTACACAATGCAGTCAAACCTCTTTAACTGACTCCCTCTACATATCGCCCGCTCCTGTATATCGATCGCTTTATGTACCATTTAAAATCGGTCCCATGGCCAGTCGATTTTGAGCAGTTTTACTTTAGGGCCAAACACTGGGTGTTCCTGACCCTGGTATGCCATGCCTGGTTAAGCCCCAGTCAGACCACCAGTGTCAAACTATTGCAAAGGCCGCCGGATGAAACGGACGCCAAATGGATGCTAGATGGACGCTAAACGGATATTAACGAATAGTTAAACGGACGTCAAACGGACACCAACCGGACACCAACCGGACACCTACCGGACACCTACCGGACTGTTCGCGGACGCGCCAAAAACCGACGGACCAAATTCCCACAGCACCGTCAATGGACTCTTCAGGATACAAAACAGACACCTAACGGATGAGTAACGGACATGAAACGGACAAAAGGGACAAAACGGACATAAACCGGACACCAACCGTACACCGGCGGTGTCCGGTTCAAAACGTGTACCGGACACCGCCGGACACCACCGGAGATAGAACGGACATGCCGGATGGGTACCATATTTAAACCGTACATTACCGTACTTCACCGGACAGTGTCCGGTTTCTGTCCGTTCCTCAAATCGGTGAGGTCTGACTGGGGCTTAAAGGACAGCGACCAGAACATGTGGGGATCTCCATATCCCAGCTTCCCGATATGTTAGTCCATAGAGCAGTGTTTATCAACCGTGTCCTGGATACAGCGGTTGTGGAGTAACTACCCTGGTACATCCTTAGATAATAACGTCAAGCACCCATCGTGAACCAGACGGGATGGCCGAATGAGTTAGAGCGTCCGTCTCCCGTGCTGGTAGATCGTGGGGTCGTGGGTTCGAACCCTGGTCGAGTCAAACCAATGACTTTAAAATTGATACTTGTCGCTTCCTAGCCAGGCGCTCGGCATTATTAGGACAGGGCAAGGACTGGTGTGCTCAGTGTCAGGATAATGTGACAGAGTGGGATATCAGATCATGGTGCTGGAACCCTGGTTTCCCAGTGGGACAGCACTATAAAGTTGCCATGAGTGTGCACTGTCACAAGTTGGTACCCGTCCTGATATGACCTTAGATGTTGCTAGGACGTAAAACAACAACAAACAAACAAACCCATCGTATGACATGTATGGTAAACAACAGCGAGCAGAACAGGTCCGGTACTGAAACTGTAGCCTACACAGACATGCCGCTGAGCTTACCAGGAAATCGAACCATCGTTTTCGCTAGTTTGCAAACGGCATTCCCAGCAGTTGTGCTCGCAAAACATGTGGAAATGAAAGTCCACCCAAACCCATACCGTGCTAGCAGCACAGATAAGCTCCAATTGCAGTGCGTTAGCTCTGGGGCGGTGTTGGTTAAGCGTGCTGTGTTGGTGACAGTTTGGAGCTCAGTTAACTCGTGGTTGGTGAGGGCAGGCTGTTGGGGAAAGTGTGCTAGTGCAGAACTCAGAGCACCAACTACTCGACAGAAGGGTGGGAGTGGCTACTTGTTTACATTGCCAGTAACCAGACACCCACACGACACACAAAGCCAATAAACACCAGCCCATCTCGCCCCTTCTCGCGAGATAGCGAGCCCCACATACTGGCCAATATGGCGGCGCCCATGGTGGGGTTACTGGACGCCGCCATTTTGTGGGGCTAATATCTGGTTTATGCAGCTATTGGCCTGCTTCAATATAGCGAGTATTTCAGTGGGATTCCACCAGTTTATAGTGCTTAGCATTAGGGTTTTACATTTCAAATTGAATTGTCCTGGAAATGATTGATTGATTGATTGATTGATTGGTGGTTGCTTTACGCCGTGTCAGCAGCATAGGCCATATTCACAGCGAGAAATGTTTTTTTTTCTCTTTCAAACCATCGCTTTTACATGTAAAGGCAGACAATCAATTATGTGCCAATAGACACTCATTAAATTAGAAAGCTCACAATCATATATTTGTGGTCAAGGGAAACAAATTCCCATAGAAAAAGAAAAGTTTTATTAATAATTGATAGAATCTATTTAGTAAACTATATGAGGTGGTACAGTCCAGCTGCCCTCAAAAAGGCTATAATGTTTTCCTGTTTTACCTTAGTAAAAAGGTCATGCATACTGTCTGCAGTGTAGAACCGTTGGGGCAGGGCCAACAAATCAACAGAACTTAGTCAAATGTGTTGAGTCTCAGTGGGGACTGACACCCAATAAATTCAGGGGGAGGTTCCCCCTTGAGCAGAAAAGCATGTGTAAGCCACAAGTGGCCAATACGGCAGCGGCTAAGGACCACTTGGTCCCGCCGACCTCCCACATGAGTCTGTGGTGGCTTTCCCACAGATGGTTCAATTTCTTTAAGTTTATTAATGTTTTCATCCCACTCATGTTGCCATTTGGATTTTATGTGGGTGGCTATTAGTGGTTTCAGATCAGAGTGAGGGATCAGACACGGTTCAAGATCACAGTTCAGGGCCTTCTTCGCAGCCCGATCAGCTCGTTTGTTTCCTTGTATGCCGGCATGGCATACAAGGAAATCCTTGTATGCCGGCATGGCATCCTGGAAATAGAAATAGGAACATTATCTGCCGAAAAGTTGAGTTAGTCCCCCTCCCGCTCCTATAATTCACTATTGGCCCAAGATCATCTGCGCATATAAACATGGCTGAAACTGGTAGGAGTGTTACCATTCCTTATTGCCCAATTTATATTGTACTGAACTTGTCCTAGTAAGTATTTTAATTAGATAATATACCCATTGTCATTGTGAATTCACTAGCTTATGCATGCAACCCGGCGTGCTTGGCCAAATCTGTCTGCAAACTAGAAGTTATTCATGGTTGATTACATACTAGGCAATATACATATTAATATGTGTGTGTATATATATATATCTGAAGTGGGCAAGACTATTCCCCTTGTGACATTTGCGAGCGTGCGCCGATTAACTCACATTTGGAAATGTGGGCTACTCGCCATGGCAGACTCGCGAATGCCAACATTTGCGAGGCACGGGGTTTCCGGCCGTAAAGCATTGCCAGGATATGCCAATTACGACTCTCCTGGCAACGATAGGAGGTCGGGCGTTCGGACCCAGACCGATCAGACGTATTCAATGACGCTCTGATGTTTTAGCCGAGTTTTAGGCCTATATTGTCGAAATTCTAAACTTGTTTTAACTTAAGGAATATGGGAGGGGGTTGAATAATATATCACCGACTTGTGCTACAAACGAATGTTAGCTTGGTTAAGAATAAAAAGCTGTGAGCTCTTGGAAAGGTAAATTGGAACGTTCCTTGCATTCTTTACTATTCTCCAGACTTCTATAGATTAACCGCTATGGTCAAACTTAATATTGGATTGCTTTATATATAATTAAGGGCCTTAAGCCTAATAGGCCTTATGCAGCTACTTAACCCATCTGCGGGAGGATTATAATGGACATATTAACAGAATTAACATAGAGATCTTTTGGCTAAAATATGACAGTAACTCAGGCTGATTATCAGTGACAGTGGTAGTGACACTAGCGCATCTGCTTAGTTCTGGATCAATTTAAACATATTAAACACACCGTAAGGCGGGTAGACCAGCCAGTTAGTTGAAATAACTAAGTAATTGCTTTCGGCCGATAAATGCGAGAGGGGGCAAAATCCGTATTTAGACAATACTCTGGCTGGTCGACCTTAGCCTGGGAATGACACCGACGGAGACAGACTACCTGCAGGTGGGACGGGAGGCAGCGGCGGCCCGTGGCTGGCCCAGGAAATTCACATGGAAATAATTATATAAATTACCACGAAGGCTCGCCCTAAGCGGGGGTGGACTAGCCCGACGGTTAAATATCTATATATATATGAAGTAAAACCTCTCTAAATCGACCGAAAAATGGACTAACTTTAAATGGTCCATTTAGGGAGATAGTCCGTCTATTATATATGGATAGTGATGAGCCCCTAATCGCATGTAATAAGGTATACAATGTACTTGTCTCTCTATCTTAGCAGTTATGTAAGAATTATTATATATATGTAAAATAGGCTGGGCTCTGCCTAAACGGATGTGGTGCCAGCCAGGTGCCACGTGTTCCAGCCTGAGTTCGCAGTTGGTGTTAGTTGATCAACACAAAACTGCCCAATAAATCAAAAAAGATTTTCTGTGTCGGAACAAGTCAAATTGGCGCGCAGGACGGCAGGCGTATCGGGAGAGCGTCTGGCCAGGCGAGCGCCACGCCTTATATAGCTGACACTGGCACGGGCTAGTGGGCAGCAGGTCCACTAACTGTGAATCAGGTCAGTCCAGTCACTGGTGGTTCCGACTAGCACACATACAATGAAACCATCAGGCAAACCGAAAGTGTGTTCGCAGACACATGGCCAATTTAGTTAACCTGAGAGTGGGGAGGTTTATGTATTGAAGTAATATGCATACATTTATTTCCTGGGATTTAGCACAGGCATGCTATGGCACACCCGCCACTACAAAGTCATCTGTTGATTTATATGAACGTCCTGAGCGGTTTGACTTCAGATATTCGAACACATAATAGTGGAGGGTAAGTTCTGAATTACCAGGAATGAAGGCTGAGTATCCCTCGTCAACAGCTAATTTATGCATCGGTAGGTCGTAATTTACGTGTGCCATATGAAGAAATTTGTCAGACATAGCCTGACCTGCTAAATAAGCAATATGACGCACAAGGCGTCTGTAATCTCTACAGTCGGTGTCCTTGGTCTGGAGCATCCAGTAGCAGTTTGCCTCAATTAACTCATAACACGTAAGCTTACGCACTGTTTTCCTATCCTCTGTGAAATGCTAAATAGACCACTTACGTCTCAGGCTGCGGTCTCGGCTAGGCGTATGTTCGGATGATGATGATGACCAGCTGCGTCTCCTGTGGCGCCTGTGCTGCCTAGAACTGCTCCTCCCCTTTCTCTGCCTGTCCTCCCCGCGCGCTGGTAGAGCCGGCCGTGCCCGACTACCCGGTGACAGTGTCTTGTGAACCTCCTTGGTGCCACACGGTCAGGTGACGCACCCCGACGCCTGTCTGACACACTCCTCCTCTGGCTCCTTGATGTGCTCCTCCTGCCACCTCTAGAACCACTCCTCCGGTGGCTCCTCGACACGCTCCATCAACGCTCCCCCAAAACCTTTTGACTGCTCCTCCAACGGGTGCTCGAAAGTCTACTCCCACAGCCCCTTGACAACCCCCCGTGCCTGCCGGGTGACCTGCTCCCCCCACTGCCACCGTCACACGACACACCACCGTCCCAACTCCGGAGGCAAAAACATGACAACTCATGTTCAATTTGCGCCATCTGTTCCTCAATGGCCACTTTCCGCTTACGTTTTCCAGAGTCCTCAAATGCACAAGCAGGGAAGGCTCGGCATCGCTGGGGAGTATTCACCTATCATCGGTGGTGCCAAAGCTGCTTTCGAAGTCTCAGCAGCCTTCTCTGACTTCGTTAACTGGGGTCTGGTGTATAAAACCAGCCGGCCACAAAAACCGCCGGCTAAGAACTCCAATAGGATACAGGTGACAGCTGTGACAGGAGCTGGTGACGCGGCCGGTAGCGATGGTAGCCTCCATGTCCGAACAAGTCAAATCGGTGCACAGTCTGGCAGGCGTATCAGGAGAGCTATATACAACACGGTTTCTAATTACAATAAATACAATCCGAATCAGTCAGTCTCTACCAAGACGCAAAAAAAGAATAAAAGTTCACCTCTTTCCATGGTAAGTGATAGAGGAGCTTATCTACTTAGATCCGGCGCACGTCTCCCTGACTACACGGTCGTCTTTCCTGAGTAATTGCTAATTAACACTATTTCATTGGTCTCCTAATTCAGATAATTGCCATATAAATTCAATGAGCCACGTTTCCCATTTGCTTCAACCATATCGTCCTGATATTTGATTGCATTGTAAAGCGGGGATCTGGTTGATTTTCCAAAAACACATTCTGCAGGCTGACATGACCAAATAAGACAGTACCTATAATACATATCTACCTCTATAATACATATCTACCAAATATGGTATTATTCTGAATAATCAAGAGTCAGCAACAATTCACCGGTCTTCTAACAATGCCTAACCAGAAATATGTACACTATCTGCACATACTAAGGGATTCTAGGCACACATTCCAATTGCCGATATGGTGCAGGAATGTATTTTGCATGAGGATGAACTGTAAGTGAATGTAATATTAATTGATCTCCAGGAAGAGTAGCCCTTAGGGAAGACATCCGGTTACCTTATTACTACATGTCTGTTGTTAAATAAAACTCAGTGCAATTCAAGGTAAAGCAATTGGAATCACAATTTAACAATCACGTAATGACATCGAGAACAATTATCTAATGACATCTATAACAATTATTGGAATGCCAATTGAAGTAAATGAAAATACTAAGTGGATCATATTTCAGCGAGATAAAGGATTAGTCCGGGGAGAAGTCCTCTTGTAATGGTGTGAACCAGTTCCGTGGGAGGGGAGGGAATGAAGGCAGAGTGAGGTGGGGTACTTATTACTTTGGAAGATGCTTGCCCAGTTATATGTAAACAGTGAGAATTTCAAGATATCATATCTAACTGGGCCCCATATAGTTCAACGGGATCAAACACTGCTTGTTACGCAAGTAAATGAGCAATGCAATACATTGGATTGAGCGAACTCTGACTGGACCTCGGAAATGCCCTTTGTTTAGTAAAGTCAAAACCTAAAGGCCCAGTCACACCTTACCGGACTGGGGAACCGGACATGAACCGGAAACTGTCCAGTGAAATACGGCAGTGTCCGGTACATGTCCGGTACCCATCCGGCGGTGTCTGGCGGTGTCCGGCGGTGTCCAGTGGTGTCCGGCGGTGTCCGGTGGTGTCCGGCGGTGTCCGGTACAAGTTATGAACATGCACTAACCTTGAACCGGACACCACTGGACTGAAATGTACAGTTGGTGTCCGCTTTAAGTCCGTTTTGTCTGTTTCATCCGATTCATGTCCGTTAATCATCTGGTGTGCGTTTTGTATCCTGAAGAGTCCATTGATGGTGCTGCGGGAATTCGGGCCTTCGGTTTTTGGCGCCTCCATGAACAGTCCGGTAGGTGTCCGGTAGGTGTCTGGGTGGTGTCCGGTTGGTGTCCGGTTGGTGTCCGTTTGGTGTCTGGTCCGTCCATTTGACATCCGTTTGACATCCGTTTGACATCCGTTTAGCATCCGTTTAGCGTCCGTTTAGCATCCGTTTCATCCGGCGGCCATTGCAACAGTTTGACACCAGGCACCACCGGACTAGAAACTTCTTTGTCCAGTGGTGTCCGGTACTCAGTCCGGCCATGTGTGACTGGGCCTTTAATGAATGAGGATAGTGGTAGGGGGGCACGGGCACATCTGACCTCCAACAGGAGGTATTTGCATATATTAAGCATGTTGGACTGGATAGGACAAACTTCTCTGAGTTCAACCTGATCAGTATGGATGCATAGACCCAGCGAGTAGGTAGGCTTATACCCCAGTCACATGAGAACCAGCGTTCGCCGCCAACCTCCCTACGCCCAAAAGGACGCCAACCACCCAGCATGCCATTCGATAAACTGATTCAAATACGTTGTAGGCGCCATGTCGGTGCCATGTCGGCGCCATGTCGGCGCCATGTCGGCGCCGACCACATGGTGACTGCAGCATCACATGTGTTAGCACCAACCCAGGCCGGCGCCAGGGCGGTGCCAGGGCGGCGCCAGGGCGGTGCCAGGGCAGCGCCAGGGCGGCGCTAGGGTGGCGCCAGGGCGGCGCCAGGGCGCCAACCATGTTGAATGGTGCCGCCGGAACAGGGCGTAAGGAGGTTGCACGTGCATCAGCAGCAACCTCCTTGCGTCCAAAATTTCCGAAATGGACGCTGGGAGGTTGGCGTCCTCGCGGCGCCAGCACTTAAGGAGGGCCTAAGGAGGGCGCAATGAGGACGTTTTGACATCGCAAATCGATCGTAGGCGAACGCAGGCCTCGTGTGACTGGGGTATCAGCTGGTGGACATATGTCCGGAGATTCCTTAGATATATATATTATAATATGATATCAAAAGTAGATATACCTCACTACCAGGCTGATGAAGGATGCATAACTATATATTTGGAATATCTACAAATAACGCAGCCGGAGCTGAGATGAATTGGTTTAGGTTTAATCCTAAACAAATATTAGCGGAAGTTATATCAGAGCATTCCTGTAAAATAACGGGATTTGTGAGCAAAGCACCGCTTAAGAAATATTAGTTTCATAATGAATAATATAGTAATATAATTAATTAATACTAGAATACAATTTATGAATATAGAAGTAAATACATTTTAAGGAAAATAGAACTGTGGATATATCTTAAAGAAATCTCAATCCGAGCCTCAAATTGAAACTGTCCATAATTGTCCCAGTAGAAGGGGGACAAAACCATTGCTTTTTTGGCGGTCTTTTATATACCTCACAACACTCCACCCTACACCGTCTGCAAGATATCCGCAAATAACCAATCAGGTCATAAAGACGCCATCCACTACAGCTGGGGGAGATCGCAATCAGGCAGCCTGGTCCCGATCGAACCCCAGGGTAGGTTGTTAGCGCTTTGACACCATTTATTGGATTCACCGAAAGAACCTTCTTGAATCAGACAAAGTTTGCTTCCCTCGCGTCCCGCAGGTGTTACTTCAAGCAGGTTTCCGGCTCGCGTTGTCGTCATGGCAACGCGGTGATTTAATTTGACCACAATTGCAACCTTGGACCGCTGCGCACCTGCGTCTCAAGGTGCACTAAACAGGTGGGGTTGGGCCCGGTTGGATGTGGAGGTGGGCTAGGGATGGGGATCCGGATATGGGTGGGGGTGGGGGTAGGGGTGCGGGTAGGGTCGGGGTAGGTGTGGGGATCGGGGTGGGGTGGGGTAGGGGGTGCGGTTACGGTGGTGTGGAGGTGAGGGTAAGGTCGGGGTCGGGGTGCGGATTACGGTGGAGTTGGGTTTGGGATATGGGGCCAGGCGTGGATACGGGTGGGGATGGGGTAGAACTGGGGCTGGGAATAGGGGTGGGGTGGAGGTAGGGGCGGGAGCGGGCATAGCGGGGGCGCTGGGGTGGGGGTAGGATTAGGCGTGAGGGTGTTGGAAAAGGGGGGCTCTATACCGAGTCGGGTATGTTACCAGCCACCGCCTGCTAGTCAGCACATTGACACAAGTGACACATTGGCTGAATAATATAGGATGCTTTCAATTGAGGCGGCCCTTTCAATTCATTGAACTCTTTTCCTTTGACGTAAAGGGTAAGCCCTGATTTCAGTCGGAACTATGCCGATCTTTTCAAAAGGACCCCATCTTATCAAGAAATTGCCTTTCAAGTTTGCTAAGGTGGGTGCAGTGGGGCGGGGTGTGTGCTTGTGTCTGTGTTGGATAAGGGAAGTTGGTGAGAGCGGTGTGAATGAATATTACATCGTAAACCAAGATGAGACCTGTTGGGGTGGGAGCTTATAGCATTACCTTTCCTGCCTTTAGTAGCAGCCCCCGGGGTAAGATGTAGGGCGCTACCCAGGATGCTTAGGGCCCTGTCGTATATGTTAATCCTGGCAGGGAATTGGCTGTGCTGGGATATATGATTGGTTCAGGGATTTATAACGTGGGAAGTAGGCGAAGCGGTGAGAGAAGGGGATGATTGCTGGAACCAGATTTTCTACCAGGATCTGAATAGAAGTATTACATGTCAATTTACAAGGTTGTAGGAGATATCTGGCTATGGTAATCCGGCAATATTATGACATATATATGCATATATGCATATATGATATACATAATTCTCGGGCGTGAATGGCAATGGGAGCGCCCGTAGTTAGGGTCGGGGCCGATGGTGGCGCCACGAGTACCAGGATGTAGAACAAGGAGTGAATAGTAGATAGTGAATAGAACAATCAAGAATAACAATTCGCTTCCACACCCTTATACTCGCATAATCCTATTGTATCACATATTATTACAGCGTTCGGGCTCGCAAGTATATGACGCGGGGAACCAACTGTGGCTGTTTCTGGCTCCATGCCTGCAAGTCCTCGAACCAGGATGGGCACTGTCCTAGTTTATACTCGCATAACGGGTTATCGAGCACATACATGTCAATCAAGAGCTCTTTTCCAAAACGCAATGACCGCCAATAAAAGAAATGAACTTGCAATGCTAATCCTAAGTTCTTATTGGTTTGATTGTCGCTTATTGCATTTTGGAAAATAATTCTTCAAATGTTCCTTTTCCTCTATTTCATCAACCCTGAATCCATAATAAAATCGCAGTATTCTTGCTACAGGCGCGATTTTCTTGTATGCTACTACATTATATTTTCTTGTTTAGAGGGTCAGCTTTGTTACAGCTGTGAGTTTGGTATTGGAGGTTATTTAGCTACAAAGCGATTTAGTTACAGATACAGGAGCCGTTTGGTCACACCAGCCGATTTGTAGTTGTTGGAGTTTTATGCTCGGGTAATATCTAAGGACGGGTACCGCCTTGTGACAGTGCACACTCATGGTGAATTTCTAATGCTGCCTCATTGCGTGACTAATCTGCTAGTGCCATGACCTGAAATTCCACCCACTCACATTATCCTGACATTGAATCAACCGATCCCTGCCATATCCTAATAATGCCAAGCGACAGGCTAGGAAGCAACAATAACCAATTTTTAAAATCATTGGTTTGACTCGATCAGTGTTCGAACTCTCAACCTATTCGGCTCTCCCGTCTGGTCAAGAATAAATGTAGCTATATATAATAAATGATATAGTACATAAATATGTATGTATGAGTATATGTATGTACATTTGTATATGTACATGTATATGTACATGTACAATGTATATATGTATATGTATATGTATATGTAAAATGTATATGTATATGTACATGTAACACGTATATGTATATGTATATGTATATGGATAGTGATAAGGCCGTTATCGTGCATACTAAGATCTGGAGTGCTCCCCCCACCCCCACCCCCTCACCCATGCGGGTGGGGGGTCCGGCATGCACCGCTCACCCCCCTGCGCGGGATGTGACACTCCACGCGCTCGGACGTTTTTGTGTTATAGTGTTTTTTGCATGAACTGCAATATGCAACCATCACCATACACTCGAGATTGGCTTTGCACACGCCACATATATACATAATATCGAAGGCACTCGATGACCGGGTCACATGGGGTCAGGATGTCGGCGCTCGATTGCCCACACACTCTCCATAAGCCCTATGGAAACATGGACAATGGAGGGTCATGGTTTCGATATGCCCAGCTGTTGTACTGGGATAATGGGCCTGGGGCGGTGGGTGGATGAGGAAATCGGTGCCCACTCTGATTATCCTGTGATAGTGACACAATCTGGCTGTTTGTAACCCTAATTTCATTCCGCGTGTGGTTGGAACATGTGTGCGGATCCCAATTTGGCCAGGATGATGATGATAGGATCAACATTACTGCCCCTACCTCGCCTAAAATAAAGGAGTTAAACTGCACGTATAGGAAGTGATTGGAGAAGCTTTCTAGGCTAGAGCAATAAAATGCAGTACAGTATAAAGCAAAGATTCCTTATATGCGGTATGTGGCATTCGGCATGCAGCAATCGAATGTCGTATATGTGGCATAGATATATGCCAACCCCCAACATTTGTTGGGTTTTTTCCTTGTGAAGGAACATTATTGTTTTCTATGGCAAATGCAGCAGCATACGCATTTGCATGCCGCACCGATCGGTCCATGGGTCGATTCATTTGCCCCATTTGCATTCGCACATTCGGACCTATGGAAGCACCACTATTCATTTACATGCTTTTCGGTTTTTATTCGCATTCGCATAAATTTGCATGCCGCACACCGTGTGTAAGGAATCTTAGCTTAACCCTGTTATACCAAACTTGAAGGGACCCTAGAAATTTGCATTAACCGATCATTGGTTTAACCAAGCTTTGACTTTGAATTGGCTTTGGCAAAAACGGGGGTGCATTATGAATGTACAATGTATGTTGACGCTATGATTATTGTTTTTTATGTATATACAGGTTAACCCCATTAAATCAACCTTGCTTCAATCAAACGATCGGTTAATCCACACTTTTTCGGCGACCTGGCAAAATACTACCATTTATCACATAAAAAAGTCTCCGATGACCTTAAAACCACATGAAAGTTTGGTTTAATTGTACGTCGAGAATTTTGTTTGGATTAATCGATTCTTTGGATTAACCAACTTTGGTTTAACCAACTTTTGTATATGATAAATGGTAGTATTTTGCCAGGCAGCCGAAAAAAGTTTGGATTAACCGATCGTTTGGTTTAACCGAGTTTGGTTTAACGGGGTTGTACTGTATATACACACGAGTGCCAACAGATAACACTTGTCAGTGAACATGGGGAAGTAACTAGTAGAAGATTACTTAGCACATACATTTCCTGGGAAAGTGGTGTAGCATTAACGGAAATGTATTCACTGAGCCACAACTGAAATATATTGATAAAGCTTTGTAGTTGTGGAAGTTTAATGGGTGTATGCCGAATGTGCTTAAAGTGAGGTGTTACCAGTGTTGACAAATGTTGTTAATACACTTTCGCAAACAATATTATGCAAGCCTCAAAATATATCCCTTTACTCCAAACCAAATGCTTTAAGACGGTAGAAGGTATAACATGGCAATACGTCTAAGATGGTAATAGGTCTAAGATGGTAATACGTATACGATGGTAATGCGTTACCCATCCTGACATGACTTTAATAGCAACATTATATATTTAGATGAAACTGATTATAGTACTATCATTTTGGAAGCGGTTCATTGTGATTGTATTATCCCCGTGGTGCATGCATCACTATTTGCATGTTTTGTTGCTAGAACCAATTGAGAAAATGTGTTTTGCTCAAATGTTGTAACTAAGGAAATATATCCGGCTTTATAAAGCACAATTCTTGTTACTGCCGCCAGAGGTCCTCTTTGTGCCTGACATCGTCCGTTGCCCATGTTGCTCATTCCATGAAGTGACTCGATTCAAATGATCCGTGATCCCGTCTGGGAAAGAATCTCCGATGTGAGACAAGCTCTTGATAATATAAAACGATTCTCTTCTGAGCTAGGGTCTCTACTTAATTGATCCTGTTTCGCGTTTGCTAAGGTGGGTGCAGTGGGGGGATAGGGTGTGGATGTGTCTGTGTGTTGGATAAGGGAAGTTGGTGAGAGCTGTCTAGCCATTGCTATCATAATTATCTGCCTGTATTCGATAGCTTAGCCCTATATCAGCTTACATCCAAACTATCAGAGATCTGGGTCTGAATTCCTGGACCACTAATGAGTTATCCAGAAGCCGCATCAGGCTCTGCTTATTGTTTGTCATGTGTCAGTTATCAAACATTCCATGTCCTGGTTTGGCATCCTCCTCTATCCTCTTCTGGCTGAAGTTAGTTCCGCCCACACCAGACGCAGTGGCCAAGTCAATCAAAGTCAATCAGAGTCTGAGAAAGACCCATGACTTATAGAATTGATAGATTGTTATACCTAGCTTGGTGCTCCACTAGGACAAACACTGGTCAGCTCAGCATCATGATAATGTTTCTGAGTATTATATTGGGTTATGGCATCAGTGTTAGGGGGCCAGGTGTTCCAGTGGGTGTACACTATTAAATTGCAATGGTTGTTCACAATCACAACACTTGCTATCTGGACCGCACTTCATCCACACCTCTCTCTATCTCCTCTCCGCTGGCCATGCTCCTCCTTGATATTGTCTGAAAAGAGTGCCAGGAGGGGGAGCCTGCCTTCACTTTCTAGTCTTACCTGTCCATGTCTTTGGCTTACCGGCTGGTCACCATAGAGCAAATAGACACGGTCCTGTGACTCAACTCTCCTTATTTCTCTTTCCTGTACTCTACCCTGTTTTTCTCTCAGGCTTACTTCTCCCCCTTATCCAGAGAGTTGTTTGCTTGGTTTGGGCCCTTTACATTTTTGTTTCTCTTGCTTTGTTCTCGTTGCTGGAACCCTGGATCCACCTTTACCCGTCCCTTCCTCGGAAACCCTTGCTGCGGGATACAACTGCTGTGCTACGACCGGACCGGAGTGATTCGGGGCCACCCCAATGACTCATCATTTAATCATTGTAAAGACATCCCCCAGCTTCTACAACCACCAGAAGATTATTCTTCAACCAAAGATTGGGCCGATTTATCAGTACCTTTCTATAATGCTGCAGTTCTGCAGCAGGTAACCGTTGTAAGGTTACAAACACCCCAGAAGTCAAGTCAAGTCAGTCACCGTCACAAGCCAATGCCCTTAAAGATATAACATTATCTATTTATGTATTATTAATTATTGTATTCATGTTTGACAAAAGAAAACTTTGGGGTGGACCGTATGGTTGGGGGTGGGTCTGAAAAAAATAGTATGGGTTGAATAACGGGGAACAGCTTGAAAACGTTGGATGGCCCCAAACCTGGTCCCCATGAAGGCTGGGTGTATTTCATAGTTAACCCAACAGCTAATGGACCTTCTCCATGTCCGGCCTTAAAGCAAAGCTCCAGGAAACATGTCGCTCCTGAGCAGCTCACAGCAGGTTTCTGGACGGCCAGGACCTCCATAAAGAACCCGCATCGGTTGCCTGTAGGTTGAGTAATATGGTCGATGTGGTAAATCAGCTATGTACATGAGTTAGTTTGTTTGTTGGTTTATTACTTCCATGCCCAATATCTAATGTACTTCCCACTCAGAAACATTATCCTGACAGTGGGCTAACCACATACTGGTTTCTCCTATTAATGGCAAAGGTCGTGCTAGTTAGAGACAAGTCTCTGTTTTGTTTGTTTGGTGTTGTTGTTTTACATCATTGCAACATCTAAGGTCATATCAGGACAGGTACCGACTTGTCACATTATCCTGACACTGAGCCACCCAGTCCTTGTCCTATCCTAATAATGCCGAACTCCAGGCTAGGAAACGACAAGTATCAATTTTTAAGTCATCGGTTTGACTCGACCCCGGTTCGAACCCACGACCCCACGATCTAAAAACACGGGGAGACAAGTATCAATTTTGGAAGTCAAATCGTTCACTCGGCTAGGAATCGAACTCCCAACATTCCGCGCGGGAAGCCTGCGCTCTGATCCAGTTTGTCTCCTCGTCCTACCCTACATGTCTGGGCGGTAGAGATTCAACATTTGACATTTGATAGATTTTGATATTATATCAATTGCTTGAAATTACATAATCAAAGGAAAACATTATATTTTCAAAGCCAGGACAGTTCTCAAAATTGGAGTCCATAATTGTTGTTTGTTGTTGTTTGACGTCCTACCAAATATTTAAGGTCATACCAGGATGGGTACCGACTTGGGACACTGTGCACTCATGGCGACTTATAGTACTTAACAGTGTTTTCCTCGCCGTGGATATGGCCTAAAGCAACCACCAATCAATCAATCAATCAATATAGTTCTGTCCAACGGGGAAATCAGGCCGCCGGCACCATGACCCAATATCCCACTCAGTCACATTATCCTGACACTGAGCTAACCAGTCCTTGCCCTATCGTATTACTGGCAAGCGCCATGCTAGGAATCGACAACTATAAATCGTAAAGTGATCGGTTCAACTCAACTGGGAACCGAACTCCCGACCTTCCACACTCGAGGCCCTCGTGTTACCGATTAGACAACCACGCCCAGGAGAGCACATCATATATCCAGGTAACATGTTTCTGCAATCAATCGTTACGCATATATTGTTCATTGTGATATTAATTGAATTCAATAAAGTATATTGCGACAAATTCCAGGACAAAATAGGGTAACTAAAGGAAGAGACATGATAGTAAAATAATCTAAAATACGTAACTCATGAAAGTTAATTTAATATATGTATCTCCCAATTATGATACGATGTAAAAACGATCACTGCATCCAGGTTGTTCACCTTCTCTGTCTATATATACCGGAACCGGTGGCCAAATGGGTAGAGCGCTGGCTTCCTGTGCGGAAGGTCGGGAGTTCAAATCCCGGCCTAGTCAAACGAAGGCCTTTTCAAATTGATACTTATTTATACCGAGCCAGGCGCTCAGAATTAAGAGGATAGGACAAGGACTGGTTAGCTCAGTGTCAGGATAAAGTGACTGTGGGATGTCCGGTCATGGTGCCATCAGTCTGGTTTCACAGTAGTGCAACACTACAAAGTCGCAATGAGTGTGAACTGTCACAAGTATGTAGCCGTCCTGATATGATCTTGACAGGACATAAGCCAACAACAAATAAACAAGCACGCATGCCTATATTTACAATTGAATCCACCAATATACGAAATGTCTTCGTTTAGAGGTATACATGGACTCTATCATAAGCTGAAGAAGCAAGTGATGACGCTGTCAGTATCACCCTGAGGTAGGCAGCTAGGTGTATGTACGCATGCTCAGAACAGGAAGCCACCTGCTTTGTAACTTCGCAATTTTCTAGATTTGATACTCATGTACATATTAGGCATGTGTTGCACCAACGAAGGGAATACTGAGCCAAATCAAGAGAACATATTATCGCAGAAGCCTATGGTGTCAGAGATTTGGCGTGCTTGCTAAAACTCATTTTACATTTTGACACTTCAAATGTCACAAAAGTTAGCCATTTCAAATAAAAGGGTCTTCAAACTAAAGTAAGTGAGATTATAGCAATCAACTTGAAATATTAATCTCAGAAGAATGATAGGACCTCAAACCCATCGATGTATGCAACTTTTATCGTGGTGTTGCTTAGAACAGTGTGCAGAAGCAGACTGCAATTTAACATAACTTAAATACATGCACCTAATCCACCTAATTAAAGTTGCATTGTCCGATGAAACATCAATTTTTCAAAACCAAAACATTGAGCTAGATTTGATCCGACATATTCACATTAGATACTGGTGCAGTTATTAACCATGTGTTGCAACATTTCATGGGATATTAAGCCAATTGAATAGAACCTGTTGCTGCACAATTCTATGGTGTCAGAATGTTGGCATGCTTGCCAAAATCTTGTTGGCATGTTTTCACTTCAAATCTATAAACAGTTATCCATTTAAAATATAAGGTACTTCAAACTCCCATAGTAACCCATATAGCAAGGGTATATATGTGTAATATTATAAACTATTAAATCTGTGGGGATGGGCCATCAACCGAATATATTTATCTCACAAAATGACAAAAATCCTAAGCCCTCGGTCTAATTAAACATAAATCATTGGCTCAGTTCTGTATCCGACTTGTTGTGTGATCTCACCGTGCAATCTCTAATTAGTTCAACCTCATATAAACCAACCAGCGATGACCATTTCTGATGGAGATAATATTGATCCTGACGCGTCACTATCAGTTCGTGCATCACGTGATCACCAGCAACCAGATGCAGATTAAACCCATCTACTCAGCTAGAATTTCACAGATTGAGACGATTTGGTATGACTAAACCACATTTAAGAACCACATTTAAGAGCCACATTAAAACCGATGGCAATCCCGATAATATTTCAGACAACTCAAGTTGGAAGTAATCCCTTCATGCATGGTCTGCGAACGAAATTAAGGATCCTTTTGAGAAACAGATAGAACAACAAATGCATCAGCAGGCCTCGAGTATTTGAACGATCAACGTTTGATGTTGTCAGAAATGCCGGACGGCGTCTCCGCTGGGGGCGCTGTGGTGAGCCGGACGCCGGTAGGTACTGCGGCGGTGCATGCCCGATGGCGCAAGGGTGACTAGCACCGGATGTGGACACGTGACGCCTTAAGGGACCGGAAGTGTGGGTGTCGGCGCGCTGTGAGTGGGTAATTAACGGTAGGGAAGCCTGGCTTGTGGGTGTTTATTAATCAAATATCGTTAATGAACTAAGAGCACGCTGGTGGTATATGTGTTTGTGTGGGTCTAGTGCTTAATTAACGGCTTCTGTAGTCGATATAACATGATGATTAGGGCGAACAGGGGAACAAGAAGAGGAGTCATGTGTGTGTTGATTGCTGATCCTTACTGATAGGTTGTTGGAGGTTTACGTCCTGATGACATCTAATGTTGGTTCGTTGATTGTTGGGGTTTTCCGTCCTGGAAATATCTAAGCGCATATCAGGATAGGTACTGACTTGTGACATTGCATGCTCATGGTGATTTTGTAGTGCTGCCCCACTGGTAGACCACACCGCCAGCACCATGACCTGATGTCTCACTCAGTCACATTATCCTGATACTGAGCCAACCAGTCTTTGCCCTATTCTAATATTGCAGAATACATGGCTATGAAGTGACAATTATGTCATTGGTTTGACTCCATCAGGGTTCGCACCCCACGATCTACCAAAGCGGTACATTGAAGGACTCCGTTCCAGGTGAGAACGTGTCAACATCTATCATTTTCTTGGGATGTGCCTAAAGCCCCAGTCACACCTTACCGGACTGAGGACAGGACACCACCGGACAAAGAATTGTCTAGTCCGGTGGTGTTCGGTATCAAAATGTACCGACATGTACCAAAATGTACCGGATGAAACAAACACTAAACGGACAAGGAAGTACATTAACGAATAGCCACCGGACGATAACCGAGCGATAACCGGACGATAACAGGACGATAACCGGATGATAACTGGATGACACCGGATAACAACGGACAAGCAATGGTCAACCGACGGGCGAAAACCGAATGTCAAACGGATGGACCGGACACCAACCGGACACCAACCGGACACCAACCGGACACCAACCGGACACCTACCGGACACCAACCAGACTGATTACGGACGCACCGAAAACATATAAAAAACCGATGGACAGAATTCCCGCAGCACCGTCAACGGACTCTTCAGGAAACAACCCAGACACCTAACGGATTGGTACCAGATATGAACAGGACAAAACAGACTAAACGGACTTAAACCGGACACCAACCGTATGTACACTTCAGTCTGGTGGTGTCCGATACAAGTTTTGTGCATGTTCAAAACTTGACACCGTACACACCGGACAGCACCTGGCAGAGAACGGACATGCTGGAGGCGTACCGTATATAAAACGGACATTGACGTATTTCACCGGACAGTGTCCGTTTTCTATCAGGTACCCCTATCTGGTAAGGTGTGACTGAGCCTTGAGTGAAGAGCTGTGATATGCTCTCTGTCTTAGCTTTGTATCTTGATAGCATGTAGCTTAAAGTGTGTGGTGCGTTGAACGTCAGTAATCGGGCGTAATCCTTGTCAGGAAGGACCTGCAAGGTTCACTTCTGTGGGTCAACACAAACCATTAAATGCAGGATCAATTAATTAAAACTATTTCGTTTTAGGTGCCTTCTTTCATTAATACAATTGATGCAATTTTCCAGGTATTGCTACGGAAGATCATAGCCTATTTATTTGAGCCCCACAGTTCAAAGAACCGCATGAACAGCCGCTATTGCGGGGGTCACTGAGGGATTGTATATGTGTGAGTGTACCCAAGTATAATATATACATATATATGTATATACAAAATATGGATATTGCTTATACATATATATATTTCTAGGTTTGAATATGCCGACCAATTTTGTCTCTTTTCCAAATACAATAATGTCCGTCAGTTGTGCTGCTTATTATGTTTCTTGCGGTGTTGATTGGCCCACTTTAAAGACGGTTCTATATGTGCAAACATATATTATTGATTATCCAATCAGAATGGAGAGAATTTGTTCCATATGCCATCATCTACATACATATCAGTGGAATATAGCAGGCGCATTTTCCTCTATATGACTTTGTTGTAATTAATGAGGAATCTGTTGTAAGTTTCCTGAACCAAAATCAGCAAAGTTCCATCTGATAAGATGGCGGATGCTCACCGGGAAACTTTATAGGAAATATTCTAGAAGAGTGCTAATTAGGTATCACCTGGAAAGCGACAAAGGGGGATATATACACAAATAACCTGGTACATATGGAGCGAATGAGTGCTGAGGGAAAGGAAGGATATTTCGGATTAGGATACTAGTATAATAATTATGCACCTTATATATATAGTATATATTATGGAGTATATATATAATGCTGCATGCCTTCATGATGCGACATCTGCGTTCAATCATGAGGCTAACCTGAAAGGACAGAGTGACAAATAAGGAAATACTCGAACGGACGGGCTACCCTCTATGGAAGATCTTCTGATCAAAAAGAATCTCCGTGGACTGGACACTTCATGAGGATGTCATCAGACAGACTATCAAAGCAGATCTTCTCTTCTCAACTGTCTTCTGGTTACAGAAAGAGAGGGCACCCTCATCTCCGGTTCAAGGATACCATCAAGAGAAACCTGAAGCTGAGAGACATTAAGACTGACTCATGGACATCACTCTCACATCAGAGAGCTAAATGGAGAGCGGCAGTCAAGTAATGAAAGCAGTCGTTGTTGCATCGCGACTGACAGCATGATGATATATATATATAGTACTGCCCCAATTGTCTGCAAATGACTACTCTGCATGCAAAGCGGGTGTACTCTCATCGGAGGCACAGTCTAATTATAAAAAGTTTGCTTGAACATTGAACAATTATTCACAGATGGTTGGGGCTTCACCCATACATAAGTTGTTCTTTAAAGCTTGAATCCTAGAAGCTGTGTGTATATGCTACACATTTGTGAGGGAGGGGCAGGATACGGGTAACGGCCGGGAGAACTCGGCAAGAGGCACCACCATGCAAGGAAGAAGTCCCTACCAGTAGATGACTGGTGGAGTGTCACTTAGTAGGTGCAGTGTCAGGTTGATATGAGAGGAGATCGTTTATATATATTCGGTTTCCTGATAATTAGACAGCACACAATTTTACCCAGCCCTCAATGATGCAGAAATTCTCTCTATAATATATGAGTTCAAACTGGGTTTCCCTCATTCATTAACGTATAAGACATTTGTGACAAATATGTGGTATAAAAGCATTAGACGTGGAAGAGAGTTATTATTATTACTACTATTCTATTCACCACTATTTGTTGTATCATTTGGTGCGGAGTAGCCCCCTACCATGTGACCAATGGCGCCACCACCACTCTCTTGCTATAACCACGGATGCTCAACACTGTCATTCGCACCCACGAACACCAGGGATAGTGATAAACCCTTTATCGCGTGCAATATGCTCTGTAGTGGTTCCTTCCCCCCAAGCACACTAGATGGGTTGGGGGGGGGGGGGGGGGTGTGACCAGCGTGCACATCACTTATCTATAGATATATCTATTTATATATAATAGTATTGCGTCATTGAATGGTTCCTACTAAATTTACATTATTTTGATTAATTATTACCTTGCACCGGAAATGAGGTCTGACATATTTCAGAGAACATAGACATTCATTCCTAATGTAATGTATCTTATAATTATCTTTTTCGAATAAATATCTCATTTCTTTGCATATATGCACCACTCATTGCCAGAAGACCAGGGCTATGGCGCTAGCATTGTCCCAGTATTCTGAATCAAATAAATGTAGCAGAACAAAGTAAAGTGTGTCCACGCAAAAGCCTGCTGTGTGCATCTCCTTTAGCTATAAATCACGCCACCTAGCGGTGGCGACTCATTGAGTTATCTACGTGAGAGAGACAGGATGGGACCAGCCAGATGTATGGCCAGCCTGGATGTGACAACGAAATAAGCGCTAATCTATGCTCATGCAATTCCCGAAAAAGAGGCAACGCATAGTATACAAATTAGGCTAGTATAGATAGGTAATTACATTCGTCTCAGCTCCAAGATAAGGACTGATGCACCCCATTGTTACATTCATCTTCCTCTATGCTTGTGGATTATGGACCGATGAATGTAAAAATGGAGTGAATCACGACTAACCAGTGCTTGCCCTATCCTACTAATGCCAAGCCGCCAGGCCAGGAAGTGTCAAGTGTCAATTTTGTAAGTATTGGCGTGACTCGACCGGGAATCGAACTCCCCACCTTCCGCACGGGAAGCCTGCGCTGTACCGATTCGGGCATCATTTAAGGTAAGCATATACTATGTTACAGCTATAGATTCACTTCATGTCTTTATTGTCGGTATCATCAAATACCAGCAATACAGCAGCTCTCTATGCTTGTATGCTACTACACTCACCGAGTTATAAAGGAGGTAGCAACTGTTGTATGTATGGCCATCTATGTTGCGTATTAGTTTGAAAGCGTAGGGTCAGCACCCCGCTAAACCAAACGTTGGGTAAATGCAGGGGCAGAATGTTTCAGGGTTAATGCTCGACCACTTTCCATTGGATGAGCTCATCCTCAATGTTGTACGGGACTAGATACGCTTTTGTTTGTTTGTTTGTTGTCGGCTTACGTCCTACGGGGCTGCCATCTATGGAAGATCTTCTGATCAAAAAGAATCTCTGGTTGACTGAACACCTCATGAGGATGTCATCAGACAGGCTACCAAACCAGATCCTCTATTCTCAACTGTCTTCTGGTTACAGAAAGAGATGGCGCCCTTGTCTCTGGTCTAAGGATACCATCAAGAGATACCTGAAGCTGAGAGACATTAAGACCGACTCATGGACATTACTCTCACAGCAGAGAGCTAAATGGAGAGCGGCAGTGAAGTAATGAAAGAGGTATTTGTCCCATCGCGACCAACAGCATGATGATGATGATGATGATGAAGTCCTAGCGTCATCTAATGTCATATCACGATGGGGACTATATACGCAGACAAGCCGGGACCAGACCGGATGTGCGCGTGATCATGCGCAATTACATTAGCGCACATTTCTGACATAGACCTGGGTCTGAGCAGCTGCCTGACCTGCTTTTAGGGCGGGCCACCTCAGATTGAATAGATGCGCCCTCATGCCCCACTGCCGGTCTGCCGGGCTGCCCCGCTGCGCTGCTTCTCTTTGCCCCACTGCCGGGCTGGCCCGCTGTTCTGCTTCTCTTTGCCCCACTGCCGGGCTGCCCTGCTGCACGGGTCCCCTGTTACCCCGCTCGCCCGTTGCCCCACTTGCCCGTTGCACCACTGCACTGCTGCCCCACTACTGGGGTGCCCCGTTGCCCCATTGCCCCGTTGCCCTGCTTCTCCATTGCCCTGCTTACCCGCTGCCCCACTTACCCATTGACCCGTTGAAACGTTGACCCATTGACCCGTTGACCCGATGCCCCATTTCTCGCTCCCCTGTTGCCCACTATCACTCTGCCCCGTTGCCCCATTGCCCCACTGCTCCACTTCCCAGTTCCCCCGCTTACCCGTTTACGTGCTGCCCTATTGCCCCGTTGCCCCGTTGCCCCGCTGCCCCGTTGCCCCGTTGCCTCGTTGCCTCGTTTCCTCGTTGTCCCGCTGCCATGAGGCCATGCCTACCTGTTTGCCAGTGACACATCGGTGGTTCACTTACTCAACTAATCGCCTGAGGCTATATTTTGAGAGCTATCTTGTGGGGGTTTTATCACATTGCCGCAATTAGGTATGGTGCCAAGATACATATACCAGAATACAGTAACACCTCTCTAACCCACTACCTCCACAGATCGACCACTCTGCTATGTCGATCGCTTTATTTGGGTCCTAAATGATCGCCCATACAATACCACTGTCAGGATAAATAAACTCCCTAAACTGACCACCTCCCTAAATGGACCATTTAAAGTATCATGGTCTTGTGGATTTAGAGAGGTTTTACTGTAATGCCTATAACCACTAATTTCTCATGTCAAGACCTGTCGTATGACACGCGTTGTAGCGGCATCTGGCACATATTGAAGAATTTCCTTGGAATCTGCATGTGTTTTATATGAACATTTAAAACTGATGGATGCATTCTCTTAAACAGCGAAGTGATAATAAAATAAATAACATTCCCAGCTGTGAATATGGATTTTGTTCCTGGCATGACAAAAAAGGATCCATCAATCATTTAGTCTATTCTATTCACAAGGGGTATCCATTGAGAATTAGAAACACAATTAACTCGATATTGTGTGACCTTACTATATAATGCCAGCACCTGAGGTACATAATTAACATACCCTCGCTAGGTGGTTTCATTTCCATGTTGTCAATTTAAATCGCATAAAATATGTCGGCCAATATTGTCTTTGCTGCCAATACGGCGTTACGCAAGCACCAATCAATGAATCATGGAATCCAAATATATTTGATGCATCGAGGTTTAAATTGGAATTTAAATGCAGCATGTGTGTGGGTGTTATTGGATTATTTTAACCTTCTCACTCACAGCGACCATTGGAGTTTTTTTTAATGATGATTCACTTTGTCTTTGTCTTTCGTATGGCTCGAAGGTTTGCTGCTTTACCTACATTTTTTGGAAAGTAATCAGTTAAAGTCTCAAGTGGCTGAGTAATATATGGGACCTTTGATAGATTAGTGGTTGTGTTAGCCTATATTCATGGCGAGGTAGGGGGGGGGGGGGGGTACCGCGTTATATATATATATATATATATATATATATGTTACACATGGAAACATATGCTGCAGGTAAGCAGGCAAAGTGGACATGTTTCTGGAAATCCCTCTGCCTGAAGCTAAGAACAGTGAGTTGCAACTGCAACAGAAGACATAGATGAAACTGTCTCAAAAGGTGGTAAGCAATATGGGACAACATTTTGTCCATTGTAACGATCAACAGACTATCTGCTTATGCATTTGCTCAGGATAAACTAATTTATTTTGTATATGGTGTTTGATAATCCCAATAGGATACATATTGATTTGAAGCAAATGTCCTTCTGTTTTCAGTTTAACCGTTTGTGTGCTGTTTTGTGTCAATTGTTTCAATGGACAAAAAAAAGAAGAGTTATCACCTGTTGAGACAGGCTCAGGTACCACTAAACCCTATAGCTGTCCACCACCCATACGTAGTCATCTATGGAAGATGTATTAAGCCTTGCCCTCTTAATTACATCCATACGTATTGGGTTCAAAGATTAATATACTGGTATCATTTGAGGTGAGAAGGATACCCGATTTGGGAGACCGGGCGAACCAATTGCTTAGCAAATTTGCAAATATTGCTGCGTCATGTTTGGTGTTGACAACAGTGTAGTGGTCTGCACTGACCTCTCAGGCAAGTAACCACATAGACAGGTAGGCGTGGGGAGTGTATTGATATCAGGGAGCCTAGGTGGTGTAATGGTTAGCACACTGGCCCGGAATGCAAAGAGATGTGGGTTCGAGTCCCGCTCTAGGCACAATATTTCCCATTTTCATCACCCCCACGACACAACAGTATCTAAAGGAATATATATTCATGCGGACATAGCGTGCACTAATTGGATTGGAATGGCAAACTCATTGTAATTTAGGTAATGTAAAGGAGTAAGTCGGATGCTAAGTAAAGCTTTCCACGATATATTTCACACCTTCTGCTGACAAGACTTTGCCTCATTGATGAGATAGGTATTAAATACAGCAAAATATTCATACTTATGTAAATATATATATATGCTGTATAAGCCATTATACGAGTATAATAAGCCGGAAGATTCATCTATTCCCCCAGCCACTAAGTCATCGGCTGGTCACCTACTCATCAGCCCCATCTACTCGTTCCTCATGACCTGATCATTGGCGCCACCTACCAGCCCACGCCTCAGCTCCTCTGCATTCTCTCACTGTACCGATTGTATATTTACATATATGTTACATATATATGGCTTTATTGTGGATTACTTCCCAGTCGCAAAACATATTCATATATGTATCCCCTCCACAGGTCTGACAATCCATGAGCAAAGCACATTTCCTCCATTATGGCCGTGGCTCATAAGCACCTACCTCTGCCTTGGTCAGAGCTCCCTCCACAATTGCTATCATCATGCACCATGCCCTTTGGTGTTCTAGTTACGGTCCCCCGGTGGTGAAAGTTTCACTGAGCCTGGATCGCCTGACAAGGAGATAAGGGCAGAGGCTCGTCCCAAGGTGATGATTCCCATGTAATGAGTTCAGGCGTGGTTTTTGTGTCTATTAAAGTGCACATGCGTTTGCACTAATCACCTGATGGCGATGTTTGCCAGTAGTAGGCATCAGTGTATTGCAGTATGTTGTTAAGTATTGTGGCTGCACAAAAGGCTAATGCACACATAAGGGTCGGATATATATAATGTATATATATATATATATCTAAATATGCGTGGATAATGTATATGGATACGCATCATGTATAATATACATATTACATATCAATATTGGCACCTGAACGTATATGCCTAGTGATCATCCCCATCCTCAGCCATGCTCTTTTTTATAAAGCATCGTCTAATGACCACCCCTCCCCGTAAGGTTATTCAGATGGTTGGTCCCGGGATGCGCCCACTATATCTCACTCTCAAAATATCTCGAAGTTTGAAAATGATAGGGATGCGTTCAAAGCACTCACTGTTTAGCAGTGCATGGCGGATGGTATGTTCGAACATATATATACGAGATGCATTGACGGGAGTGCATGATATCGTTCAAATAGCTGCAAATATATTGTAACACTATAGTATTATGTTGGTGTTGAACTTCTCGACGATCAATGTTGAGGTCGGATGTCATCTGCATTGACCTCTCAGAGAATTAGGCGCATACACAGGTATGCATGGGTAAGGCAGTGACATCAGGGAATCTAGGTTGTGTAATGCTTAGGATACTGTTCTGAAATGCAGGAGATGTGGGTTCGATTCCCGGTCTAGGCGGAAAATTTCCCATTTCCATCACTGCACGAGACAATATCACGTCTTACTAGGCATTCACCGACGAAAATTTGATTATTTGTCTCTCCGAATTTCAATTGGATCCATTGATTTTTTAAATGGTTGTTGTATTTATATTTACCAACATCGGAAATGCATTGTTAAAGTTTCATAGTCCGATGCTTTTAAGTATAAGTCCCTTTTATTTATTTTTAGATAAATACAGTACAGATATGGTTTTAGTCTACCTCACTTTAATTTGAAGTACATTTTATATTAAATGACTAACTTTTGAGAAATTTGAAATTCAGTCTTGCAAAATTAATTGATGCAAGCACACACAAACCCTGACACCATAGGCTTGGGCGGTACCATATTCTATTACATCGACTTTGTATTATCTTCTTTGCAGCAGCAAATGCTTAATAATTTCACCAATATATAAGGTAGATCTGTAGAATCAAATTTAGCTAAGCATTTTGAAATTTAAATATGTATGCTTTCATCGGAGTAAGCAGATTTAATACCTTGCAAATGCTTGCATTAGTCTGTGATGAAGGTCCATTGCCCCTTCCTTATGATGCTGTCACATTATGATATATCTCGCCGGTGCGCCGCCAATGCCAAAATCACTTTTAATCGTCAAGAAACGTCAAGCTTTTTCGGCGTCAGCGCAACGTATTGGTTGCGTGCAGCCGACGTTGTGCAGAAGAAAAAAAAGTTGTGCACGCCGTCCTGATATGACCTTAGATGTTGGTAGGACATAAAACAACAACAGACCAAAAAATCAACAGTTTGGTGCAACGTGTGGGAATGAGCCTCATGCACGGTGTGTGCATATCGTTTGCATAACATTATTCCAGCGATATCGACGTGCTTCTGACATCGCCATAATATTGGCACCCACGCGTTGTCGGTCATCAACATTTTTGTGCAAGCACAAAACTTTGACGGTTCCCTGATGCGTGGTGCCAACCATCACCATCCATCAATGAATACCAACATTCGCCTTACGCGCGTGTAACGCTTCCTGACGTATCCCGACATTGCTGCAAAAAATCACACTCGTCGACGCCCGTTGGCGAGAAATGTTGTAATGTGACAGCTCTATTAGCGAAGTGCACCGTTTACGCATCACTCCATGTGCATTGTACTCTGTATATGGTTCCGATGAGTTGAGTGAAACAGTTCCTCCACGTGCACAGGTTAGGCTTGGTGGTAGTGGGGGTTGGGTCCCTTTCGATATTGAAAAGTTGTTGGTTTATAAACAAATTATAGTGTGAATACCATTTCATAGGCAGCCATTCCTCATCCCTGGCGGTTGTGCTCCTATTTTCATTCGCATCGAGGAATTGTTTTCTGTTAAGCAAGGCTTCATATTTCCTATGCCAGATACCGACACCAGTGATGTTTTCCGGGTATACAGGTACCTGGGAGCGCCGTAGGTGGCGCCACCAGCCATGACACATGATGGAGAGTGTAGAGTGTATATGGTAATAAAACAGTAATAATAATAAGGAAATAGTTCCCTCCCGTGCCTTTATACTCGCATACTGTGTTATACATTACATATATTTATATATATATATATATAAATCGATATATATGTAGTAGTCTGAACATGAGCTCTACTATCACGCGGTAGCAGCAGAGACTATGCCGTGCACCAGCGCAGTACCACTACACTGCGCTAGGTGGCGGCACGGGTAGCCACCGGTCAGACCCCAACTGGGCTGACCTCTACTGCGTGTGGCTGACCCCCCCCCCCCCCACACACACACACACATATAGAGTCGATGTGGGTCTGGCGAGTCAGGGGGCGGGTCAGACAACAGTTGACGCCGCGGAGAGTAGATGGTTCAATAAACCAAGGGTGAAGCATACACTGAATTGAATCTTGGTGTTCTTCCGTGTGTGACTGCGAGAGTGGGAGTCGGAGGGCCGTGGGCCATTACATATATATATTGGAGGTAACTCAGCAGTGGACCACAGCCATTTACCTCTAGAACAAGAAGTTGGCATAGATTAACAACTATGTATATGTATTTGACATATATGTATATATAAGACCTTTAATGCTTGTAAAATCAGTTCTTCCTATGCACACCTATAACACATGAAATGAAACACGTGATCGCCCAATCATCTGACATAATGCACGCCCCCGCCGAACGATGCCACCTACACGCATGGTATTAAAGTTTGCACGTTATGTATTTTCCCTATTGATACACATATGGGGATATTATTTATATCTATATACACGCGTATATCTAGGATATACTGGTGTAGGGAGGGGCACAGAGTTCCCCTGTCGTAAGTTGGTTGTAATTATTGACCGTTGGGGTTCGAATCCGTCAGGTGGCGCCACCACTCCACGTTTCCTCACCCCCTTACCTGTAGGACCTCGGCCTTTCCCTCCCTCGCCTTGACCGGGCAACACCTGCTCCTGGCCTGTTCTCAATTTGTTTTTGTTTAGCTAGTATAACTTGATTATTGCTATTTCACTTATGATATTGTTATGATATTGATGCTTATGCTACACTATGATTACCCTTGATCGCTTATTATTGTTATTATTATTATTATGGGTAGGGCGGGTTGCCCAGCCAAATATGGTTACGGTTGAGTCATGGTGCAATGATATAAGCCAAATAAAACTAACTATATTCGCCTATTAGTTTCTGTGTTGGGCTTCCCCCTCCTACATGTATATATCTGTGTGATTAATATATATTTCATCGCTCTAATCTTAATACAAAGGGCAGTTAGGCTGGAAACTCATAGCATAAACAGGAAGCGGTGGCCGAATTGGTGAATCTCATGCTTCCCATACAGAAAGCTGGGAGTTCGAACCACAGCCGAGTCACAGGCCCTGTCTGTATGTATGTCCTCCACACTTGCAATACGGTGCCCCCAGATGGATGCCAACTAAGTGGCTGTGCTTCAGACTACCCTTCAGAGATGACAGGTAGGCGCAGACCATCCAGCGCACATATGGCTTAACGCGCAGGCCCCATCGGCCAGAATTGACTCTCCTCCTAGTGGTACAGAACCAGTAAATTAGCTGATGTTGCCTGAGAGCTTGGTTTTCAGAATTGAAGGTCATTGGAGGATGCATCTGCTGACACAGCTACCAGGTTGAATAAGGGTATGCTGTATAAGCCAGTATTCGATTCTAATAAGCCAGACGATCCATCTATGTCATTGGCTGGTCACTTCTACTCAGTAGGTCATATATTGGTACCTCCTGACCTCCCAGTGTGCTCGCCAACGCCTCAGCGGCCGTTATCCTCACTCACTGTACCGCTGAAAATTCAGCCCTGAAGTGAGACTCCACATAAAACGTTAGGACAAACTGGTCTACATTTTGCATCTTCAGTGACAATGTGTTATGGGGTTCGGACATTTTAAAATCAGATGCGATCCTGTAGCATTGATATGTCAAATATAGCATTGCATTTAATTTAGGGCGGAGGGAGGAACCGCCAACGCTGTTCTTTCGCCCTCCCTCTGGACTCTCACCTTGGGTCTCGCTCACCAGAGCAACCTGCCAAAACAACCTGCCTGTCATTGTCATCTTTACTCCTCCACCAGCCGAGATGTCAGGGTTTACTTTCCTGCCCACCCACCCAACTTCCGTCTTCCTAATCCTGTGACCTGACTCTCTGACTTTTGAGACAGTGCGCAATCGGGGCAACATTATAGTGCTGCCCCATAGGGAGGCCAGACCATCAGCACCATGACCTGACATCCCAGTCATTCACATTACCCTGACACTGAGCCAACCAGTCCTTGCCCTATCCTAATAATCCAGAGCGCATGGCTAGGAAGCGACAAGTGTCAATTGTTCAGTCATTTTATGCACTCAGTGATATCGCCGGGGTACAGACACGTGAGTACCTCCTCCACTCGGTAGAATGGCTCCTGAACCGGCCACCACTTTCACAGAACTAATGGATTACACTCAGCGGCTAACGTCTGCCCAAATTCATTTCCATAAGCTGTTTTCATCCCAGTGCCTCAAAACCGGCTATTAGAGGTCAAATATAGGTCAAAGTGTGATTAGAATGGTCACACATAAACCGGGTTCTGTATCCCACAGCAGTCTATCTTATACTCTATTTGATCATTTATATATATATATATGTGCTCTATAATCTACAATGTGAATGTAAACAAGGACATGACCACCTAGCAGTTCTCTCTCTATTAGTTACTACATCCTACTGTCATGTGATTTAGTTACCCCTACTGTACTAGTTCATTGAGTTAGTACTAGCTAATGTGCTGCTGCTTAGTCTAGTTCCTTCACTAGTCTGCCACCTGTGTGTGGCTCCTGACCGCCCTGATACCAACTGCGTCTGGTCAGTACTGCTACCAGACCCGCTCAGACGGTACAAGAAGGAAGCGAAGGAGGTGGTTGACAATGTCCCCAGTGTGTGCGGCACGAGGGGGCCCACCCGAATATATTACCCGACAGATGTGGGGGGGGGGGGACACTCCGCCAAAGTGCATATGGAGGAATCATACTAATATAGTACCTCTTCCCCTACAATGTATACTAGTATGGTGCGTTATACATCACACAAATATATCCCATATAGTATTTGAAATGTGTATCCATCATGCGGCATATATGAGACGACATTATTAGAAATGCAACCAAAAACAATCACGTTATCCTCAATTTAACATCGCAACTGCATTGAAAATGAAATAATATGGTTCATTCAACCAGGGAACCAGGGGATATATAATGGTATGTCATCGCTTATGACACAATCTTGATTTCGCTGGTACATTGTTTATATATGAAAGTGAATCGTGAAGGATGTTTTGGATATCCTGTATAACTTAACATGGTCCTAATGTAGAAAGATATATGAAGAAATATTTATTCTGTATATTGAAACCATCAATTGTGAAGCTGGCACCGGTCATATGTGTTGGCAGTTATTTAGAGAAGGGTATACTCCATTCTATCTCATGCACTAGTTGCGCAAGGGAGCTATAGAGAGGAACAGAAAAGGCGCACATAGTGTTGGCAGAGAGTGTGTATATAAAGAGATGAGAGGGACAACTCCCGCGAAAAACGGTAACACAGGCTACAGTGGCGTTCCTGGCGGTTAGTGTTGAACAAGCCTTGAGTTTGCCGGTACGCTCAGTGCAAAACATTAAGTTTCTTAAAAGATTAATAGAAATCCAGAACCCTAACCTTATAAATTCAATATAATCTTGTTGGTAAACATGTTTTCTATATGTGTACTAAGCGGCTTGTTTCTATTTGGTGTAGTTTTAGAGATATTTCACTTTTTCTGTAGGAAGAGTGCACACGACCATTGACAATGCCTTGAGTTTGCTGTACGCATAGCGAAAAACGTCTATTTTATTCAAAATTAATAGAAATACAGAACCCTAGCCATGTAAATTTAATATAGTCTCATTGCTAAACATGTTTTCTATATGTGTTCCAAATAGTTTGTTTCTATGTAGTGTAGTTTTAGAGATATTTCACTTTTTCTGTACGAAGATTGCTCAAGGCCATTGACAATGCCTTGAGTTTGACAGCTGTGTCATATACTGTTCAACAACCACCACTTGGAGCGCCACAGTCGGCAGCTGTTACATGGTCTAGTATGGGAGTTGTCCCTCTCATCTGTTTATATACACGCTCTCTGGTGTTGGGAAGCAATGCATGTTGGGTAGAGCATTATGTCGGGCCATGCCGGTGTTGGATTTCATGTTTTTGTTGGTGGACCACTCTTTTAGAAGGGCAGTCATAACTGTAATATGATGGCAGTCATCTGAACGGCGATATAGCCTGCATTATGTATACTATATGTGCTATATTGAATCGGCATTGCACAAATAAACAACATATATTATATATATATGATGTATATGTCTATCGGTAATACTTCATGAGTTACTCATTCTACAGTTGGCAGAAGTGAAGTTGACCCAAGTAGTTTTAATGTTCCCATATATATAAGAGCATGTATAAATGCATTGCCGTACAATATTGATAGCATATATATATATGTATATATATATATATATATATATATATATATACATATTGATAGCATTACGCTATACCTTTCATGTTCAAAACCTTTTAGAGAAATTGTATTGATCGGTATGCATAATGGTGTATATGTCATGTATAAGCATTATGTGAGTAGAAAGGCACGGGAGAGAGAGTATGATTATTGGTATGATATTACATTATGATACCCATTTGTTCTGGAGCATCCGTCACCCACCGTGACCAGTGGCGCCACCACCGTCACCGATCCTAACTACGGCCGCTCTACACAATATATCCAATGAAGATGAACGCTTTGCAGATAAACCCGTAGCCAAGTAACGACAGCCCATCAGCCTTTGCTACGTGAGTGGCTACAACACCTACAAAGCACACTTTGTCACTCTTGAGCGTATAGGATGTGGATCTGTAGATAAAATACACAGTATAACTCTGATTATATACTACTATTTCATACCTGCTTTATCTCATTAGAGTTTGTATGATACAATCCGTAAGTGGATCCACATGTTGATTCTGGACGGACTCTGTTGTTATGGGTATCATGCACATATGTTTGATATCACCTATCACTAGTAATTGAATACATGGACTGCGGTTTCTCCTCCCCCCCCCCCCCCTCGCCCCATCTCCCAGTGGTAGTATTGCTCACAAGGCAAACGGGGGACGGCAGTGCTGGGCTGGCTGGTGCTAGGAGCGAGATGGATGCCGGTGGATTGCAGACGGAGAGGGGACCTGAGGAGGAGACCGGACGGGCGGCAGAATGGACGGAGAAGGGAAACTGGCCGCGGGGACACTGAGCACGCGCCCGGAACAACGGTCACCACGTGAGGCGATGACGGCGGTGTTTTAGCGGTAGGCCTACTGAACATGCGAGCGCCGGAGCAAGGTGGTCATCAGGCATCACCGGCTCCCTCACCAATGTTCATGCTGAAGCAGAATGTACCTAAGCATTCAGTGGTACTCTCGCACATCCGGCCTCGTGTATGTTGAAGCAGTATATGCCTTAGCATTCAGTGGTACTCACGCACATGCTGCATCATGTATGTTGAAGCAGTATATGCCTTAGCATTCAGTGGTACTCTCACACACACTGCCTCGTGTATGTTGAAGCAGTATATGCCTTAACATTCAGTTGAACTCTTGCACACGCTACCTCGTGTATGTTGAAGCAGTATATGCCTTAGCATTCAGTGATACTCTCGCACATGCTGCCTCGTGTATGTTGAAGCAGTATATGCCTTAACATTCAGTGGAACTCTCGCACACGGTACCTCGTGTATGTTGAAGCAGTATATGCCTTAACATTCAGTGATACTCTCGCACACGCTGCCTTGTGTATGTTGAAGCAGTATATGCCTTATCATTCAGTGGTACTCTCGCACACGCTGCCTCATGTATGTTGAAGCAGTATATGCCTAACATTCAGTGATACTATCGCACACGCTGCCTCGGATGCGTCAGTTGGCGCCACCAGGCCACTGAGAAAGGCTGACCAGTCAATGACAGGAGGAGTGTCAGTCTGTGATGTCATGTCAGGTTTATATATAGATAATTGATTTCCAGATAATCATACTCGGAAAATTGCTCATACAGCATATATATATATATGTATCTAATTATATATACATATATATGCATATATATATATATATATAGAGAGAGAGAGAGAGACTGCGTCATTTCAAGATAAAGAACCCTGGTGCTCTTGGGGATATAAAGTGGTTTGTTTTACCAAAAACCTTGACATATTTTCAATGTACAAAGGGTTTGAACCCTGGTCGAGTCATACCAATGACATAGACTTGTCGCTGACTAGCCAAGGCTCTCGGCATTATCAGGATAGGGCAAGGACTGGTTATTTCAGTGGTAGAAAATGTGACTGAGTGTGATATCAGGTCATGGTGCTGGTGGTCTGCTCTCCCAGTGGGGAAGCACTATAAAGTCGTCAAAAGGGTGCACTGTCACAAGTCAGTACATGTTCCGATATGACCAGAGATGTTTCCCGGACGTAAACCTCCAACAGCCGACCATATGTGAAGGCAGGTAGCCCATATGTCTGGACAAGGTCGGTCTCAATATACTGCAGAGATGGTCATTGAAAGCAGTTATTAAAGTAAACAGGTTTTCTATGCAGAATTATGTTTTCTGATGAATAAATTGCTCGGAAACACCAAATAAATCATAATAGCCGGTGTTTTTATTTCAAGCTGCTCAGAATGCCCCATTCATTAAAGTAATCGTGTATGTCAAGGAGTAGTACGTGGTTCTGAAATTATAATGTGCTCCGAAGTGTAATTGGATATGCAATAGTCAATAGCCATACAACTTAGCTACGTATTCACTTTTCTTAGACTTAGTAGTAAGAGGGAATGGTTCCCTGAAAGTGAATGTCCATCGTGCTTAATGAGCTAGACATTTGTTACTGAGAGGGGCCCTCACTGACGCAATAAAGTATGCCAGCTTGCATTGCGAGAGTTACAAATAAGTCAATCCTCTTATGAATTGTTCCGATCTAATGGCATGAGGATATATGTGAATACTACTATAATAAATTGCAACTTGTCTATATGATGGTAAATGGTGATATATAAAATCCAAAGGCATATGAGGGATATGTGGAGTTGGTAAACTATTACTCATTAGGTATAGAAATTGTATAGTAAAATAGTATTTGGAGGAGTGTCACTTCTTAGATAGTCTTTGGAGGAGTCACCTCACATACCCCCTCCCCCCCATGCTGTTATTTATGGATCAGTGGGCACCACATGGCACTGTAGCCAGCATAACAAGGCCTTGGATACAACAGATTGAACTCTGATTGGTGGATCAACCCATGTGACCACTGCCATCTTGGATTCTAGAAACCGATATAAGATAATAAATCAAGGAGTCTCACTCTCCTACTTTCACTCTTTACCTACTTTCCTTCATTACCTGTATTGCTTTCTCTTGGCCACACCACTCACACCACCAGCCGGCGACTTTACACTCTGAATTGACTTCAGATGTTGCTAGGATATAACACCACAATCACCGATTCATTGTGCAATGTGGCCAATAAGTGTGCTTACATGTATACGTATGGATGTTTTTATGTGAATGTTCTTGCAAATATTATTCATGTATTCAGTTATTCTGTATTGCTATTAGATTGTTCTGTTATTTGCATTTGCCCTCCTTTTATATGTTCTTGAATAATTTGTGTTCTTGGAGGTGGGGGTGCAACCTGGAGAGCTGGAGCTCTGCTTTCAATCAGTTCTCCTAATTGCCCTCCTGCCCTTAATGTGGTCCCTCACTCCACTATCATTTGCCCATATTCATTTTATATATAGATAAATATATAAATACATATATGCTTATATGTGTGTACATGGAATGTTTGTTTGTTTGTTTGGCTGTTGTTGGTTTACGTCCTAGCAACATCTAAGGTCATATCAGGACGAGCACATGGAATGTGTAACATGTACTTTAATTATGCACGTACAAATCTCGCTGTACATTGTGACATTACAGTATCATGCCATATGCAGCAAACACAAATACTGCATTGTTAGTTTACTGGGAAGGTAGTAGGTGGGTGACGCCCCACCTGGAGGGTAGGAGGGGAATTAGGGGAAGTGCGTGGTGGCAGACCTCCAGCTCTCCAGGCTGCATCCCCGCCTCAAATAACCGAAACTACAAAGGAACTTTTTAATTGAGATTGCAGGTGTAGTGGATAGCGACACTAATAGAATAAGTACAAAATAGAATTCCTTAAATCAATTATATTTGCATAAGTATTTTTTTCCTCAAGTCCATAAATGTAGGCATACAGCCATGGAACTGGCCACAAATAATGATAATTCCAACAATCTACTAGACTACTAAAGACAATCAAACCAACAAGTTACGCAGTTTACCAAATCTAATCCAAATGTGGGCAATTGCCTTCCAATTTAGGCAATTTTCTATCAATTTACGCAACGTAGACTTGGATTGTGTGCTCCGGATATGAAATATATCTTACCATGATGTATAATGCTATAACCGTTGTGGTTTGGACATTGACTTAGGTAATTGTTGTGGAACATTATGATTGATTGATTGATTGGTGGTTGCTTTATGCCGTGTCGGCAACATAGGCCATATTCACGGCGAGAAATGTTTGTTTTTTGTTCAAACCATCGATTTTACATGTAAAAGCAGACAATCAATTATATGCCAATAGACAATCATTCAATTAGAAAGCTCACAATCATATATTTTGGTCAATGGAAACAAATTCCCATAGAAAAAGGAAAGTTTTATTAATAATTGATAGAATTTATTTAGTAAACTATATGAGGTGGTACAATCCAGATGAACTCAAAAAGGCTAAAATGTTTTCTTGTTTTACTTTAGTAAAAAGGTCATGCATACTGTCTGCAGTGTAGAATTGTTGGCGCAGGGCCAAACAATCAAAGCAACTTAGTCAAATGTGTTTGAGTGTCAGAGGGGACTGACACCCAATACATTCAGGGGTTCCCCCTTGAGCAGAAAAGCATGTCTAAGCCATGAGTGGCCAATACGGCAGTGGCTAAGGACCACTTGGTCCCGCCGACCTCCCGCATGAGTCTGTGGTGGTATTCCCACAGATCGTTCAATTTCTTTAAGTTTATTAATGTTTTCATCCCACTCATGTTGCCATTTGGATTTTATGTGGGTGGCTATTAGTGGTTTCAGATCAGACTGAGGGATCAGACATGGTTCAAGATCATAGTTTAGGGCCTTCCTCGCAGCCCGATCAGCTCGTTTGTTTCCTTGTATGCCGGCATGGCACATTATGATGATGATGATGATGATGATGATGGAGAGAATAGTTGGCCAACTGCAACTTATAGAAATCTTGTTTATTTGATGTGACTACCGAAAATCTCTGGCAAGAGGAACTAACGCCCCTTACCTAAAAGGAAAATGTGGTGTTACAATGAGTGTAGGTGGGGAGGGGGGGATCTGAGTGTGAATAGGTTGGAAGTTTAGGTGAACAGATATGCTACTCCGGTAGATGACTGAGGGAGGAGGTACGGCTGAGGAGCAGATGGAAGGTTCCGGCCTTATTATACTTGTATAAGCTTATACAGCATACATATATATATATATATATGTTGGTTATTTGAGTTTTACCTCATGACAGCATCTAAGGTAATGTCAGGATGGGTACCGACTTTTGCACTCCTGGAAACTTTTTAGTGCTACCACACTGGGAGACCAGGCCACTATGACTATTACATGATATCCCACTGAGTCACATTATCCTGACAATGAGCTTTGCCCTATCCTAATAATGCCGAACACCAGGCTATGAAATGACAAATAACTATTTTTAAATCATTGGTTTGACTCGACCAGGGTTTGAACCAATGAATACGAAGCCCACGATGTACCAACACATGAGACAGACGCTCAAATCATTCGGCCATCCCGTTTGGTCGATATATATACATATATATATATATCTGCTATATCATGTATTATGTAAATATAAATAAAGGATAGTCCCTAATGTGTTTCGCTGTCCAGGCACCTCTCGCTTCCCAACACCCCTTATTCTCTATAACCGGTGTATATATATGGATAGTGATAAACCATTTATCGTGTGTAATACACTCTGTAGTCGTCCTCGCCGCCGCCCTCAGGTTGGGTTAGGGGGGGGGGTACCAGCATGCTCTTTCGGAGGGATGGGCGTTTGGAGTCGATATATGTGATGCATAACGCATTATACGAGTATAAATGCAAGGGGACCATATATTGTATATATCTATTCCTCCTTGGCGCATTGGTGCCCCCCCCCAGCTGTCGGGGTAATTGGTGGGCAGGGCCCCCCTCACACTACAAACACTGGAGGAATTGGAACACGTGGGGTAGGTCACCAAGTTCAAAGTTTGTCGCATGGCCTCCCTATCCGGGAGTACACACTGAGGGAAGACGCTTCATTATTCAGGGATAACATTGTTAAATATTGAGCAGCTCGGCCTGATACTGCTGCCGACGCGTCTATGTGTATAGTTCTGTGAATAGGCTCTGCCCGTATCCTCGCCCCTTGTTGGTCCGTTGTTGATGGCCTCTTACACTGTAGAAGCAACGCTCTGCCATCTCCAAATAGCACCCTCCTCAGGTACCTAAAAAAGAAGATACCTGGGCCCAGACAAACAACTCATGATGCAACTTCCAATGAGGACATCCCGGGGAAAGGTAGGCCGATATCAGTAGGCACAAATGCATTGAGTGGACTGAGGCTACACGGGTTGTGTTGAGATACACTAAAGTGTGGAAATGGGGAATATCAGATCTTTGTAGCTACAGCAAATAAGAGAGATGGTCCGAAAAGACCACATCTTTGAAGTGAGGTCAATAGGTGTGTAATTACCCGAGGGAGGTAGATCTATTATGTAAGGAAGGAAACAAAGAATACCGGACGTGTCGCCAGGTACATCATCAGTTGAACAAGATTGGGATCCAATTGGATCTTGTCTTGGTCAATATTGATATAATCAGGAAAAAACGCGAACACAGCAAATATAGTTATGGCATTTTTAATTAAGGAAAGTTAAACGTCAGATTATACAAATGTCAGCTCACAAATGCTTAAGAAACGAGGCTAGAGATGCTATGGCCCTACTTTCCACATTCACATGTAGGGTGGGTCGGAGGCCAATTTAAGGCTGGTTATTGTCTCCTGGCTCCTCCGGTTGTAATGACCAAATCCCGTCGCTATGCCGCCTTATATAGCAAAAGTCTACCCGAAAAAGGCTGCATCGGCAATACAAGTGTACTGCGTGATACATCATCAAGTCCTGTTTACCCAATCGGCGACCAGGTTTAGAAGAACCCGCTAGTCGGCGTTTGAGTTTATTACATAGTTCTAATGAATTCCGCTAGTCGGCGACACAATAGACATCCTTAGTACTGGCACGCCTTGGTCTGTATTTGCGATCCTGATTACCTGCAATGCCAAAGCATTACGCACAATGCTTGTGGTGTGTTTAGTCGCTATAGCGGCAAGGTGGAAGGGTAAGGTACTGGCAATGGCTTTGCTTACAAATGGTGCATTGAGCGTAGAACGGGGAGGGGGTTGCAGACGCGGGTGGGCCACCAGCTAAGCCATTAGTTAGTTGTTGGAGTTTTACGTCTTGGCAACATCTAAGATACTATCAGGATGGGTTCCGACTTGTGAGAGTGCACATTCCTGATGATTGTATAGTGCTTCTGCACTGGGAAAGCAGGCCACCCGCAGCATGACCCGCTATCGCACTCAGTCACATTTTCCTGACACTGAGCTATCCATTCCTTGCCATATCCTATTAATGTTGAGGGCCAGGCTAGGAAGCGACAAGTATCAGTTTTATAAGTCATTGGTTTGACTCGACCGGGAACCGGACTACCGACCTCCCGCACGCCAGGCTCGAGCTCTACCGATTGAGCTAGTGTGCCTCATCCACTGGGTACAGGATGGGCCCACTACCATTACACCAATCGGCGCCTACTTAGGCGTGTCTTGTCGGGAGCTGCGCGTTGAATAAGCAAGTGGTGGCATTGGATGTGTGGTGTTTGACGCAGGAAGAAATAAACACAGCAGTGAATGGAGGACTGAGGATTGGTGAGACGGCGGGGAGGGGGAGGGGTAGGTGGAGGGAGGGTTAAGGGATGTCGTCAGAGACCAGGATTTTTCTCCCAAAGCAGGCTTATATTGGTGTACAGAATAGATGTAACGTCACACCCATATGGGTTTATCTCTGTATCGCTATCTCTGTCTCTCTCTCTTTGTATAGATATATATTTATATATATGTTATTGAACCGTGAGATGTGATTTGCACGAGTAAGTATCAATATGTGAACGAAATCTTATTCAGGAGACCAGGACCTATTGCTCACTTCGAAAAGAATCGCTATCCATTGAAGATTATTATCAATTAATTAACCCCTACACCGCCTTTAATAAATTAGGCCAGCTTAGCAAGGATAAACAGAATTTAGCTCAGTGTGTGTCGCATGGTATAAATACAGATTAATGATGACCGATTATTATATTAGGAACATGCATTATTCCCTGCCCCATTAGTAAGAGCAGTTAGAACCGGTTCTGAATAGTGTTTAGCTAGATAGAAGGTTGCGCAGAGAGGGGTGGGGTGGTACCATTACTGTATTTAGGAAACCTAGCACCAAACTTGTACCAGTGTCCCATATTGAGCAACAGTGAGCATTGTGCAACAGTTTATCTAAACAAAAAAACACGTCCGCACACGTGGCTGTAGTTGACGTTGATAAGTGGTATGTGTACGTGTGCAGAGTGCTTACATTATTAACCACTCCCCTCCCAGTGTACAACACTGGTTCTTATGTGTATGCAATGGACACTGGATATAAGCCTAAAGCTGTCATTATAGATGGATGGAACTGTAGTGATAAGCCAACATGTGAATCAGAAGAACAAGTTTGTTTTAATTAACAACGGCTCTAGAGCACATTGATATTTACCATCGGTTATTGGACATAGTGAATCAGAGGATGCAAGCATACATGTATAGCATTCTGTAGGCGAGTATGTGGTCATAGAACAAACATGCATATACATTGTTTGTTTGCGTTTTACCACCACGGTCATATCAGGACGAGTACATATGCTGTGTTCACACGGGCAAAATCTAAAGCGATTCAGCCAAGGCGGATAGCAGGAGTCGAATTAGCCGCCCGTTCACACGGGCACTACTTCGATATCTGCGCATGAGCAAGTCCACATCACCACGAGAGAGTGGCTTTGACCTAGATATGTATGTACTGAATCGTATTGGTTTGGAACGGTCAAAACTTCTGCTGGGCAGTGAAACCCTAAAAATAAATGATGAAAAAATATCTGTGCACTTCTAGCAGGTTCATAGAGCAAATTATATAATATGCACTTTTGATCGACCGGAAAGTCAACAAACTAAGGTGTCGACTGCGCATGCATGTGAGGTGCTTAATCTGCCTCAGTGCGTTCACACGGGAAAAATAAATCGATTCACAGAAATCGACTCACGTAAACTACCTCGAGAGGTGGTTTACAGTATGCGCATCACAGAAATTGATTCAGCCCTAATTCGACTCAGATGCCTGTTCACAAGTGAAATGTGCGTTGAACTAGGCAAGTCGCTTTCTACGAATCGATTTACATTCCCCGTGTGAACACGGCTTATATAGATATAAGGCATATGCATGTGTATATGACTATCACTGATTCAGCATCTATAGCCCGAAGGTAGATGAAATTCTGCCAAGGTGCATACATACATGGAACAGAATCATTACATATTAATAAATATTATCATTATTCTGAAGATCCATGGTTCTTTTAATAACTCCTTAGTTGTCTTTTCAGCAGCTGTAAAACGCCCTTCCGACCAAATTGACCAGGAGAAAGTCGCCGACCAATGACGACCACTTTGCCACCACTTGCAACCTTTTGTCAATCAACACTTTTTGTGTGGTAGCAAGTGGTCGTACACAGTAGTGGCACTGGGGTAGCACTGGTTGCAAATTGAAGACTATAATGGAACTAGGCCCCGTAGAACAGGTGGCATGTCGTAAGAGGACAAATGTGTGAAGCATATGCGAAGTGTGGACATTTCCTGCCGAAACAGCGTTAAACCATCAGCAATGAATAAATCACCCATTCAGGATAGAAGACTAACTTTATGTACAAGACAGCATTGATTCAGCAGTCAATAAAATTTGCACCACTTAGTTCAAAGCACTGCCTGGTTTTATTTAATGACCAAACACCCCGTTCCATTCTCCAAATCTCACACTTATTTTAGCTATATTCTCTTAGTTGTGTGCCATCATTTCTTATACTTTTCTCAGAACTGCGAAAAGCTAACTATATAACCGAGTTAATTGTATTAATCCATAGGGACAATAGTCGTCATGGGCTTGAATTCATAGTTCAGTAATTAGAAAGGAATTCATGGAGCATTAGTGAAGTAGGTTTAAGCGATACTGCTTTCCCTGATAACATTCACATCGACTTAAATATACTCTCAATTAAAGCGCCTAAATACAGGAATAGAAACTTACTTTCCTCACTCTTTAAACATATGCTCAATAACATCTGCACTGTTAGCATGCTACTTACTGCTCAATGGGTGAAGGGCGTTGAACCCCAAGCACTGGTTGTAGCGAGATAAGGATTGGGGAGGGCACTCAACTGGTGTCATCAGTTAGCTATCATTGCCCACCTCCTGCAAGGGGCTGCCGTTCCATTGTGTATGTTTCCAGGCTATGAATATGCATGAGTTAATCAGGCAGCACACACAGGAGGGAAGAGCGCGGTCTAATTCTCCACGCGCCGTAAGTAAACACAATCACTCCAACAGGCACCGCCACCAGCTCCCGTAAGGCAAATGGAGGCAAATTATTCAAATGTTGTATGCTCATACTAAATCTCACAGGCTTTACGCTGAAATTGCGTCTATCATGAGAGAACTAAATAATAAAAATACATTTATAAAAGTATGTACATTGCATTGTATGTTCTTAATTTAGTTGTATGTTTATATGTATATTGCCGTGTATGTACTTTGTATTGTATGTTCTTAATTTAGTTGTATGTTTATATGTATATTGCCTTGTATGTACATTGCATTGTATGTTATTAATTTATGTATATGTTTATAAATAAATTATATGTACATTGCATTGTATGTTCTCAATGTATATGTACATTTACATGTCCATTGCATTGTATGTTCTCAATGTATATGTGCCTTTACATATACATTGCATTATATGCTCTCAATTTAGAATGTACGTTTTTATGTGTTCAATTTGTGTCTCCGTTCCTGGCTAATACCGCGCAAAACCTTAAGGGCAATTGCCATTTTGAATGAACTACCTGTTAAAACACTTGCGTTGGCTGATGCTAGACTTTGTTTGATGTACCTTTGACGACATCCTGTCCACATCTGATAACCCAATGCTGTCTAGCTAACAGCATATCTGCCATATTAATATCCATATTAGTATCCAGCAGCAGAATTATCTATGGCTCGTACAAGCTTATATGGATTGAGTACTGCATCAAATCTGGCACGAGGTGTTGTAAGCTGAAATTGAGCTGTCTCCTTCCCAAACTGTTATATATGGAACAGGCGTTTCACTAGATATTACTCAATGATTTGCACATTTTCCCGAATCGACAAAAGGAATATTGTTTCCCCGTTCATGCTGACCTATCTGTGTAATTTTGCTTATTATATTTCACTAGTTATATTAAATATTCAAACGGATTTTAATCAATTTTAATCGATAACAAGATCGCACCACAATGGTTCCAAGTCCTTCAATGAAATTACATTGTGTTAGATGAGTTAGTCTAGGTTGTATTAATCGATCGAACATAATGCTCATAACAATACTCTAAAGCGTGCACATTTGATTTAAATAATCGGTCGTCGTTTTGGTAAACATTTGTATTCATCTGATTGCAGTCTTTTTCAGCTCCGAGGGACTGGTCTTTCGGTCATTACCACTATTTAATTACCTATCTAGGCTACTCTAAAAGTGTGTCCATTGCCACCATCTAGAAGTGCCAATGTGGAGCACTACACCAACAGACATGGGCAGTCTCGAGGTTGCTTCTCTTTGCAGTAGCCGTTAATAAGGAGGGGTGTGCGCATGCGCAGCCAAAGCAGAGTGTGACTAACCCACTATCTTATTAACTTTGCATATTGGTCAATATAAATCAGCACAATAGTGGCCAGAGCCTTACTGCATTAGGAGTATGTGCATATATCTAATTTATCTGCTAGGTCCAGGCTACTCTAAACTCATATCCATTGCCACTGTCTAAGAGGTAGTGATGTGACGTAGGGTGGGTACACCGGTGGAGTGCAAGATTTGGTTTGGATAGTCAGTGTTAGGTGGGGTGAGCCGAGGTGAGTTGAGGCGAGGGGAATTGAGGTGAGAAGAGGTGAAGGGATATGAGGTAAGGTGAGGTGATGGTAGGTGAAGTGAGGTGAGGCTATGGGAACTGTGGGGGTGGGGCGAGGGGAAGTGAGGGGAGGAGAACTGATGTCAGGTGATGTGAGGGGAAGTTAGGTGAGTTGACTGAAAGTGAGGGAAATGAGGTGAAATGAGGTGAGGGAAATGAGGTGCGGTAAATTGAGGTGATGTGTACTGATCCGAGGTGAGCTGAAGACAGAGGAAATGAGGGTAAGGTAAAGTCCAGGAAGTAAAGTAAGGTTAGGCGATGGAAAAAAGGTAAGGCGAGGTGAGGTCATATTAATGGAAGTGAGCTGAGGTGATGTGAGGTGATGTGAGGTGAGGTGAGGCAATGTGAGGTGAGGCGATGTGAGGTGAGATGAGATGAGGTGAGATGATGTGAGCTGAGCTGAGCTGAGCTGAGCTGAGCTGAGCTGAGCTGAGCTGAGCTGAGCTGAGCTGAGCTGTGCTGAGATGAAATGAGCTGAGCTGAGATAAAGTGAGCTGAGCTGAGATGAAGTGAGCTGAGCTGAGCTGAGAGCCAAACGTTCCATTTCTATACTAGTCACACCCTAACCCACCAGGTCACGCCCCTGTTGACAATGCTGACCTGATTTAGTGGCATTCCCCAGAGTAACCGTCTGGCAGCAACCGGCGTTACCAAATCAACACGCCACTGGACGCACCAGCAAACACACAATCCCATCTCCTTCAATCCATGCTAAATTGGAACTACCCATATAAGGTTAGTTAAATGCAATACGTGTAGCCGCTGCCAGCATAGGGCTGGGCTTCTACACAGATTAAACGAGCTATTACGCGTTTTATCTAGTGAATTCACATCCGTGCGACTCTGCGTGTGGGTGGTGGAGAGTGGTATAACACAAGGGGTTCTGTTATAAAACTGCCCGCCCTGAAGTCTCTCCAGGATCCCGGATATTGTCGGGGGCAAGAGCCCACGTGAGCCTCAATGCGGAGAGCCATCCCCCCCTTTATGCGCGGGGAGAATCTTCCCGCTGCCAATTGACTACATCACGGTTCCGACTGCGCATGCGCTGAAAACGGCGTTGGGAGCAAAGCAAAGGCGTACGCCCATTGAGTTTGCCAATGCGCGCAGTGAAAAACGTTAGTTTTATTCAAAAATAATAGAAATCAAAAACCCTAACCTTATCAATTTAATATAATCTTTTTGTTAAACATGTTTTCTATATGTGTTCCAAGCGGTTTGTCTCTAGGTGGTGGAGTTTTATCAATATTTTACTTTTTATGTATGGAGATTGTTCACTCCCATTGACAATGCATTGAGTACTCTAGCTATGGCTCTAACACTAGTCTGAGTGCCTAGATCTTTCTAAATCTAAATGCACATGGCATAAAATGTGCTGATTATATTGATGTAAATGCAATGCTGGATAACAGATTAATATCTTAATTTATTATATATATTTTTTTAGTTAGTATTCTATGTTTCAAACAAGAGCTGAGATGAGCTGAAACTAACACATTTGATAGCTGCACCCAGTGTATTAGCATGTGCCATCTGCTTTTGGGGGGGGTTGTTTTGCTCTGATGCATCCCACAATGCACCGCACCGCTGGAACCGTGATGTAGTCAATAGACGCTGTGGTTTACAGTGTGGTGTGGCACCGATATTACAGTTAGGTACAGCCTAGTGTGGCATGCGATATGCATCATGCGATATGCGTCATGCGGATGTGCCATGTGGATTGTGTAGTGTGCAATGCTTATTGTGGTATGCATCATGTGGTAAGCTTCACGTGAATTACACCATGCGATATGCATCATCTGTTATGTGCCATGGGATATGTGTATTGTGCAATGCTTATTGTGGTATGCATCATGTGGTGTGTGACACGTGTAACCCACCATGCATCACATGTTGTGTGTCATGACATATATGTGACATGCAATGCATGGCATGTGATATGCAACATGTGATATACAACATGCAATATACAGCATGCTGTATGAGGCATACAATATGCATTATTCAGTATGCATCATGTGTTATGCTGTATGCGCTCACATCAACCATGCGGCATCGACGTCCCGAATTTGCATATTTCGCTGAGATTTTCGACGTGTTAAATTGATTGTCCCGTTGTCCCTACGCTGGCGCATTACGTCGTAGTGTGTCAGGGCCATTAAGCTAAAACTTCACAAGTGTTGGCACTAGACTCGGGATAAGAAGGGATTGTAGTGATGGCCTAATATATCCAGGAGACATCTATAATTGAACTGTACATTGTACTTGCAAAGAGAATGTATGGAACGGCATTCAATAGTAAAGTGAGGGCGCTTGTTTTCAACGCTGGGCAGCTGTGATTCTGTTTTGGCCTGGTCCCACACTCAGGAGTGTTTAGCTGGTCTTGCCCGGGCCAACCAATTGGAGCTTTGGGTGTTAGTAGTTTCTATATTATTGTATTTTTCAAAGTTGTTTTCCTAATATGAGTATGATACATTAGCCTACTATGTACATCTACCTGGATGACATACAGACCTGCGGGAGAGGATCCTGACCTTTTCTGGTTTGTTACAGCATCCTTTCACCCACACCCTGTCCTTAGATACTGCAATAATGTGCTAGAACACACCCGGACCCTTCAGGATTGCGGCTAGGTGGGATGGTTGTGTTGTATGCTTAGCCATTTTGTATTTCAGGGTGAATTCGATGCTTGACCATGGCCTGCCCTGTTCTACTTTTGTTTATGCAATTACACCTACCCAGACAGACTGTGCCATATGGTGATAGTCATTCGGATTTACTTAGTACTTAGGAGTGCTAGTTTCTATATTTGTAATATCTACCAATCCTCCAGGAACCAGCCGTGTCCATCTGCAACCAACTGTAACCATTTCCTCCCTTTGAAAATGTGATTTATATAATCAATTGGTAGACCTAGTCATGGGTACAGCCAGAGAATTTCCTAATCCAAACCTAATCTAATATTGCTTTGCTTGATGGAAACATAAATATAATAGCAAACTAGAAAAGCAATTTTGGACAACAGGCAAAAATACTCTATACTCTTAACCAGATGGGATGGCCAAATGAGTTAGAGCATCCGTCTCCCGTGTTGGTAGATCATGGGATCGTGGGGTCAAACCAATGATGTTAAAATGTATACCTGTCCCTTCCTAGCCAGGCGCTCAGCATTCTTATGATAGGGCAAGGAGGAGTGGAATGAGGAAGACCAATTGTCCGCGATTGAAATTTCCCCTGCTTAAACAACTAATGTACCAACAACAACAAAAATAGATGCCTGCAATTGCTCAGATCGATAGACCCAACAAGAGATGAGGCAGCACCTTTACAGCACCTCCAACTTCTAGTCAACTGGATGCGTTGGCCAAATTAGTAGAGCGCAGGCTTCCCCATGCGGGAGATCGGGCCTTCGATTCCCTGTCGAGTAAAATAAATGGCTTATACAATTGATACTTGCCGCACCCTAATCTAGTGGTAGCCATTAATAGGATAGGAAAAGAGCGGCAAGGTGTTATGTATTGTACCCGGCTGGGGCGCCGGGCACCAGCGAGTGCTGCGAGGGACCAGTGTTGCAGCGGTTGACATAAATAAACCATTGAGTAACTAGACGTTGACGCGTGCAGTTGTGTTACACTCTTTCCATCACATGGTGTCAGAGGCGGAACCTTTGACGGGCATGTCATTACCAGGGTTGAAGCCACCCGGGCCGTTGAGCTTGGAGGACAATTTGTCTGCGAATTGGAAGACGTGGATTCATGCATTCAATATATATGCTACTCGGCAGGAGTACAGAGCCGGAGTGAAAAGGTTCAATGTTGCGTGTTCCTGCATATGGCCGGTGCGGAGGCACAGAAAGAGCATCAGGCTATGAGATTTGCTGCGGGAGACGTTGACAAACTTCGGCCGTTGAAGGAAGCATTCAGGGAATACTGCAAGGGTAAAACAAACATTACCCTGACTCGCTACAAGTTTAATACGTTCAATCAAGGCCAGGAGAGCATGGACACATATTTGCGGGAGCTGAGACATCCCGTGGGTCAGTGTGAGTATGGCGAGTTGGAAGAATCGTTGTTATGTGATAGACTGGTCAGTGGTATAAAGTGTGATAAACTAAGAGATCGGTTGCTCCAGACGCCTAAGCTGACTTTGAAAGGATGTGAGGAGATGTGTCGCATGAGCGAACATCATACTAAGCAGCTCTCCAGTGGTACCGTCGAGTGTGCATTGGATTCGTTACGGCAGCGTGAGCCGAACCGACTGGCGGCACGGGCGGCGTCAGCACAGCGGCCGAGAGACGGGCGGCCGGCAGCAGGTGGCAGCCATGATCACCGAGGCAAGCCTGGTGTCACTCAGGTCAAGTGTAGTTGGTGTGGATATGCGCATCGGCGGGACCATGATGCATGTCCGGCTAAAGGCAAGGCGTGCGACGTGTGTAGTAAAATTAGTCATTTTGCAAAAGTGTGTCGGAGCAAGACGACGGCAGTAAATGAGATCGCGCTTGACGACGAGGATGACTGGGGTGACGAGCAGGCTGAGACGGATCTGTTTGTTGGAGCGGTATCGACGCATCGGGATGGTGACGCAAAGTTATGGTATGCGACCATACCTGTGGATGGGTTTGAAGTGCATTTCAAACTTGGTCCGAGGCTAACATCATTCCGGTAGGAATTTTCAAGCGGATGAAATCTGCGGAGATGTCGAAGTCGCATTGCCATTTGGTGACGTATTCGGGGCAGTGGATAAAACCACTGGGTGAGACGAATCTTCAAGTGCGTGGCCAGTGGCTACGGTTCCAGGTCACGGACGCTGGATGTCCGATTCTGGGAAAGGACGCCTGCGTCCGGATGCGCATCCTGTCCCGCATTGATAGTGTGCAGAAGGAGGTGACCGGCAACAAGTGTGACAGTGCCGACAGAGAAGCTACGGACATGGTAACTAAATTTCATGAAGTATTTAGTGGTTTGGGCACTATTAAAGTGGAGGCGAAAATTCATGTAGATGACACTGTGCAGCCAGTAGTGGATCCTCCCAGACGAGTGCCTCACGCTATTGAGGATAAAGTATGAAGTGAACTTGATAGAATGCTTGAGCTAGGTGTAATTGTTGAGGAGACTGAGCCAACTCCATGGGTAAATTCAATCACGATAGTCAAAAAGAAAGATAAGATCCGCATTGGTTTAGATCCAACTAAACTTAATAAGGCGATCAAGCGGGGGGCCATATCCTACTAGGACTATTGAGGAGGTGGTTGCCAAGCTGGATGGTGCTAAGTATTTTTCGGTGGTAGACGCGAAAAGTGGATACTGACAGATTCAACTCGATACTGACAGTTCAAAATTATGTACTTTCAATACGCCGTGGGGTCGGTTTTGGTATACTAGGTTGCCGTTTGGGATAAAGACTGCCGGTGACATATTTATCTATGAGATGAACAGAATTCTGCATGACCTAAAGGGCGTTAATGTGATAACTGATGATATTCTTGTATATGGTAACTTACTGCACGAACATAATGAAAATTTGAAGGCAGTTCTCGAACGGGCAAAACAAGTAAATTTGCGCTTAAACCCAGCTAAATCGAGTATATGTAAGCGGAGTGTTGAATATGTAGGTCATGTAATTTCCAAACACGGTATTACGCCTAACAAGGAAAGAGTACAAGCCATTACTGACATGCCCACACCCAGAAATAAGCAATCGGTTCAACGGTTTCTCGGAATGATAGCATATGTTGCGAAATTTCTTCCCAATCTGGCGGAAATCACTAAACCCTTACGCATATTGACTAACAAAGAGACGGCTTGGCATTGGGAAGCCGAACAAGTAGAGGCATTTGAAATGTTGAAAACAATGATAACACAGGCTCCCGTTCTCCGTTTCTATGATGTTCGGAAAGTAATCACTTTACAAGTAGATGCTTCCAAGTCGGGGCTTGGCGCAGCTCTGATGCAGGAAGGGCATCCGATCGCCATGGCTTCTAAAGCTCTGGATGCTACGCAAAGTAGCTGTGCTGTGATTGAGAAAGAACTATTGGCTATATGTAGGTACTCCAAAGTGATTTCTATTTTCAACAGGTCAGTATTACATCTTATATATCTGTACAGATCTTTTAAATTGGATCTCAATGATATAAAAATCATTTAGATCGATTGAATAGCTGCAAAGTTATGAGTGTTTAAAGATTGATTTCTTTGCCCCGATTTGTGCACATTTCCAAATTAGCCAAATCTTGGATTTTAGGGTCCCACCTGGAAGCTATTTTGCATATGATCTGTCCAATATTAAAGAATCTCATTCTCTATAGTACAAATAAGAAGCTCAATTTTGTACAGACCATCACTGTTAGTATTCTTTCTGAAATTTCATGTCAAACTTGCTAAATTCCTTAATTTCCAGCAACCACCAATAATAAATTCAGTAAAATATAGAAAAATAGCATAACTCCCATTCTAATTGTCCTATCACAGCAATCTTTATACCAAAATAACCAGAATCAAAAGCTCTACATGATGACATAATTTTCTAACTGATCAGAGAAAGAAAGACAATATTCAATTTTAGGCATCGCGAGCTGACAATAAAATTAAGAAAAATAGCATAACTCCCATTCTAATTGTCCGATCACTGCACTCTTTATACCAAAATAACCAGAATTAAAAGCTCTACATGATGACATCATTTTCTAACTGATGAGAGAGAGAAAGAAAGACAACATTCACTTAAGCATCGCGAGCTGACAATAGCCAAATTCTTGCAGCAGTCACTTCTCAGACCAAGCTTGATGCACATGATATAAATCTCAACCAAATATTGTTCTGGTTAGGTAGAGGAAGACTTAAGCTTTCTGATGATATAATTTTCAAAACGATCCTGATCAATTTTCAATGAGGATTAATGTCTTAATGTTTTCACTCCTTCAGTTCAATCAAATTTCCCACTCAGAAACACTCATGCTTGATATGCTAATGAAGCCTAGATTCTTCTCTATCTTTTATTGGTGGTTATTTTTAGCTCAGGTCAATGTACTCACCAAGCCATCAAGTTTAGGGAAGGGAGTAGCTCAGACTGGATGAAAACAAAATCGGCGAGCATGCTCAGAGCTGCCGATGGTACCCGCCAACAAGTGTCCATTGACTGTGATTTCTTTCATAATGATGATTAAAAATCAGACACCCTAAGAGGCAAAAGAACAAGCTTTAATTTGATATAATTTTTATTTCAAACCAAGCAGAATTAGTGGAGATTCAAGCCTTTTTAAAACGGTTAAAATAGGTCAAATTTTGCGCTGCGGACACCGTATACGCCGACTTTGGTGTACCTACTATATGCTTTGGATGCACTAAGTTTCACAATTACATTTTTGGCAAGAAAGTATGCATTGAGACGGATCATAAGCCTTTGGTATCAATTGTAGATAAGCCTCTCCATCAATTGTCTGCCCATATGCAACATATGCGGATGCATCTGCAAAACTATGACCTAGAATTGGTACATGTCAAAAGATGTAATATGTTTGTTGCAGATGCCCTCTCCTGAGACCACAGCACCAAGACCGGGCCCGGTGACCTGTTTGACAATGAGATAAGCGTGGCAGCGGTAGGGGTTGTGCAAGGGTGTATGCAGCAGATCAGGTCTGAAATGGTACGGGATACTGAGTTGATGGGGGTGGCCGACATGGTTGACCATGGGTGGCCGGAAGATAAGCATAGGGTACCGGCTGAAGCATGGCCATATCTTACATTCCGGCATGACATAACAAGACAAGGGGATGTGTTGTTGAAAGGTAGTAGAATAATCATACCGAAGCAAGTGCGAAAGTCAGTGCTTGACAAGCTACACCAAACGCATCAGGGTATCATTAAAAGTAAAACATTAGCGAGAGAGCATGTGTTTTGGCCAGGGATGCAGACTCAGTTGGAAGATTTGATTCAGAGGTGTAGTTTGTGCCAGCAGTATAGAAACAAGCAACATAAGGAGCCATTGCAACCTCATGACATACCATGCATTCCATTAACAAGGTAGGAGCTGATTTATTTCAGTTAGGGGACCAGCATTACTTAATATTGGTTGACTACTTTTCCAAGTATCCGGAAGTCGTAGAGTTACACAGTACAACTAGCAAGGCAGTTATCAGGGTGATGAAACAGGTGTTTGGCAGGCACGGTATTCCAGCAGTAGTGGTTTCTGATAATGGGCCACAGTTTGCACAGGTTGGAGAGCTTACCTCGATCGGGCTATGGTGGTTAAATACCTCATTCGAGCCCCGGTGCAATTTCCAAGGTCGAATTTCATATAGGAATAAGGTGCAGGTTCACAAATATGGTTGTGGAACACTGAGTTTTAGGAGGTTTTCATATTGGAATACATCACTAGAAAGCCAAAAATTATATCTAATTTCCTGGACTATTCCTACGACATTTAGTTGGGACCGGACTGAGTAAATTAACAGTGAATATTAGGAAATAATTCAGTAGTTACAACACATGTCTACAGGACAGAACTGGCCATGATAGTACTGTGTTGGTATAGCCATAAATCCTAAACAATAGAGGAAACTCCAGTCAACCATGGGGGTATATGCTGGTCTGTGGCCCACTCATATACTTCCACTTGCCACTGGGGGAGGTCCTGTGGGGACTGTTGTACATCATTTAGATATATTTGTTGCATACCAATATATATATATATATATATATATATATATGCATAATAAATAATTCACTGTGATTATGCATCTGATGCATTACCAACACAAATATGGCTTGTCTTGCTGGTACAACATTAAGAAAAACCTACCTTAAGTATTATTGTATTTGATTGTTGGTTATCACTTTTTATTTCTATTCGTATTATTTATGGGAAGGCCGGTGCCGGAAGGCCAGCCGATGGGAGGCCAGTAAGCTATGTTCATAAATAACACTGTAATTATGCATCTGGTGCATAATCCCCACAAATATGGCATTTCTTGCTGGTACAGCAACATTAACTTACCTAGTATATTATTGCATTTATTTCATTTATTTTATTGTTGGTTATCACATTTTATTTATATTTATATTATTTGAATTTAGGTCTGGTAGCGGGAGTCTTGGCGCCGGGAGGCCGGGAACCCTGGCGCCGGGAATCCCTGCCCCGAAACCCCCTATTATAAATGCTATACATATACATATATATACATACATATACATACACATACATTAATATACACATACATATATACACATATATATACATACATATACATACACCTACATACATATACATATATATTAACATACATATACATATATATACATATATATTACATATACATACATATACATACATACATACATATACATACATATACATCTATATATGTATATACATATGCAGACATATATACATGACTCTATATATATATGCATATAAATACATATTCTATTTAGAGATGACTGCATCACATATCTTAGAGTGGTACTCCATTTGTCACTGCTAAGTTAATCCATATGTAGTCTGTGTCACTATCAGACTTATTGCAACAATGCAAGAGGCCTAACCTCTGACACTTTCACACTCAGATTTTAACCAAACACTGCCATTACCCTAAATAATATTCCATTTATATTTTATTTATTTTATTTTTGAGTATGCATGTACATGTATACATACACATACTTTTAAAGGTATATGTATATATGCACATATGCACATACATATGTATGTATTATATATAATATACAATATATAAATAATATTGCAATATCAGGTGAAGAATAACTTACCAGTATTCCTAAATGTAAGGATGACTCTGCCAGACACTTCACAATGATAATCCATTTGCAAGTAGCAAGTTGACTGTTGTGTAGTGTGTGCCTTCAGAAATATGTGTGTGCAGTGCACTGTGGCACATACCCTTATAAACCAAATCCAATCCACTCTCACACCTATTCAAAGGGCATAAGCTCTGACACCTTCACACTCAGTGAGCTCAGCTGCCAGTGGAGGTGCAGCACAGAGAACCATTGGCAACCTGAGGTGTGAAAGCTTTCCTTGGCAGTTTTTGGTTAAAATCTGAGTGTTAAAGTGTCAGAGCTTAGGCCCCTTGCAATAAGTCTGAGAGTGAAACAGACTACACATGGGTTAACTTACCAGTGACAAATGGAGGACCACTCTACAATATATGATGCAGTCATCTCTAAATAGAGTATGTATTCACATATATATATATATATATATATATATATAATTATATAGTCACATATATAGGTCTCCATATGTATATATGTGTATACATATATGTGAATGGATGTATATATAGACATATATATATATAGGTGCATATGTGATATTTATATATGTATATACACATAGGTATATGTATATTTATATGTATACACATATGTATGTGTATATGTATATGTATATTTATATTTATATCGATATAAAAAAATAATTCCAATAATAATTAAAATAATACGGTAATAATAATGATGGCACCGTGACTCTCATCCTGATGGCGCCGGGACTCTCGGCCTGCCGGCGCCGGGACTCTCGGCCTGCCGGCGCCGGGACTCTCGGCGTTCCGGCGCCGGGACTCTCGGCCTGCCGGCGCCGGGACTCTCGGCCTGCCGGCGCCGGGACTCTCGGCCTGCCGGCGCCGGGACTCTCGGCCTGCCGGCGCCGGGACTCTCGGCCTGCCGGCACCAGGCCTGCCGGCACCGGTTTTCCCTTAAATAATATGAATAGAAATAAAAAATGATAACCAACAATAAAATAAATCAAATACAATAATATTTAAGGTAGGTTTTTCTTAATGTTGTACCAGCAAGACAAGCCATATTTGTGGTGGTAATGCATCAGATGCATAATCACAGTTAATTATTTATTATGCATATATATATTTGTATGCAACAAAATATATCTAAATGATGTACAACAGTCCCCACAGGACCTCCCCCAGTGGCAAGTGGAAGTATATGAGTGGGCCACAGACCAGCATATACCCCCATGGTTGACTGGAGTTTCCTCTATTGTTTAGGATTTATGGCTATACCAACACAGTACTACCATGTGCATTTCTGTCCTGTAGACATGTGTTGTAACTACTGAATTATTTCCTAATATTCATTGTTAATTTACTCGATCCGGTCCCAACTAAATGTCCTATGAATATTCAGGAAATTAGATATAATGTTGTGCTTTCTAGTGATGTATTCTAATATGAAAACAACCCAAAACTCACTGTTCCACAACCATATTTGTGAACCTGCACATTAATCTTATATGAAATTCGACCTTCGAAATTGAACCGGGGCTCGAATTGGGTACTTTAACCATCGTAGCTCAAACCAGGTAAGCTCTCCAACCTGTTGCAAGTGTAGAGTATAGGGAATTTGCAGCTGAATATGAGTTTCAGGTTGTGTTTTCCAGCCCGCATTATCCGCAAAGTAATGGGCAAGCGGAGTGACACATCCAGACAGTTAAAACAATGATGAAAAAGGCCAGGAAAGAATTAAAAGACTATAATCTGGCGTTGGTCAATTTCCGGAACACTCCGGTGATAGGTTTGGATGCCTCATCGGCTCAATTATTACTGAGTCGGAAACTTAGATCGAAACTACCAATATTAAGTAAGCATTTAAAGGCTAAGGCAGTAACGATAGGACACAGCCAAATACAGAAAGTACAATCTACCCAGAAGGGATTCTATGATCGACATGCAGGACGGCCGTACAGTCAGCTACAGGCAGGGGAGCAGGTACAGTACCTGACACATAAGGGAGAATGGGCCCTGGGACTGTAGCGAAGGAGAGAGGGAAAGACTCAGGTAGCTATGAGATATTGAATAGCAAAGGACTCACAGTAAAAAGAAATAGGAAACACATTTTTCCGACACGTGGGAATGTCAGTCCGATTCGTCTCGGTATCAAGAGGCCTGTGCCACAGTTTGATAGTAGCAATGAGAAAGCCGGGGCAAGGTCCACGCCATATCGCACTCGGCTTCGGAGAGAGATTAGGCCGGTGGAAAGGCTAGGTTATCGCTAGTGGATTTAAAGCTTGACATGCTTATCAGCAAGCTGTCAGGATTAAGACCAATTAAAAGTGTGAGAAGCGAATTGTGGGAGTAGGTTAAGTTCTTTATTGAGATAATTTAATCAGTAGTATGTGGAACAGGTTCAGATAAGGGCAGTGGTGAACTGAGAACTTGATGTGAAGGTCTATTCTGAGAATATACAGTTGGTGTTTCAGACATTTTGTGACGGTATGTGCATGTGGGAATGTAGAAACATACCCAAATTTATGATAAATGCTGCCCATTGACTATTTTGTGCAAGTTAAAGATATTGGCACATGTATATCTATTGCATTGTTTCATCGATGTTTTTTTTTATCGTTATACCTATATTTGTTTGTTTTTTTAGTTTTTTTTCAAGAGGAGATAGGAGTTTGTATGTTGTGATCTGACGCTATGGACAAAAGGCGGTTTTGAGAACTGCACGTCAACATAGGCCAAGGATGTTTATGATCAATGCAAAGGAGTAGGACTGAACTCTGAGGCACGTGGGTGCAATCCCAGCTGTGCGAGGCGGACTCATTGGGTGATTCTCACCATGTTGAACCGTACATGCTATTTGTCTTTATTCCAGCTTTCATCTTATATTGTTTATAAAAAGGGAGATGTTATGTATTGTACCCGACTGGGGCTCCGGGCACCAGCGAGCGCTGTGAGGGACCAGTGTAGCAGCGGTTGACATAAATAAACCATTGAGTAACTAGACGTCGATGCGTTGTTACACTCACACAAGGCACACCATCAGGATGTGACTGTGTGGGATATTGGGTCATACTGTCGGCACCTTGGTCTCCAGGTGAGGCAGCACTATAAAAGTTGTCATTGCAGTGGCCTAATGGAAAGAGTGCGGGCCTCGAAGCAGAAGGTCGGAAGTTCCGTTCCTCGTTGAGTCAAACCAATAATTCACTAAGGCGGAGACTCGACTGGTTATATCAGCGTTTTATTGATTCATTAAGTGTCTAGTTACAGGCTACAGGAGAGTTGACATGAGCAATCTGAGGTACAATAAGGTAGTTGGCAATGCCATGTAAGTCGCTAACAGTTCAATAATAGTGTTACAATTAATTAAGTCTGCCCCGGCGGCATGCAGCCGGTGGTTTCAGGCATCATCAAGGTTCGAACATGTTTTCACCGGTAACAATAGAGGCTCCTCCCCGCCCGATCGGTCGAGCCCGAGGACCATAGCATGTTGTATTTGAACCCTACATCCCTACTCGCTTCGCCCTTGTCTCAGTGGTGTGGGTGGGTGGGGTAAATTTAAGCCGTGGTTGACTGTCTGGTGTTTGGTCGCTGAGTGGCGAGCAGCTCGGTGGTTGTCACATGGTTGGGTTGGAAGAGTCCATTGTGGAGGGGTGGCCACTCGGTGTGGTGGTATCCTCTAGGAGGCAGCACCGGCACCATGCAGTCACTGATCGTGTCTTGGGTTCGAATCCTGCTGGCTGGTGGGTGTGGAGTCATGACTATGTAACCTTATTCATGACTATGTAACCTTAGTAACTGTCTTGTCTCTGCCTGTGAATTACCCATGTTACTTTAACCATGTCGCTTCCTATCCTGGCACTTGGCATTCAATCAATAGCATAGGGCAAGGACTGGTTAGCTCAGTGTCAGGATAATATGACTGAGTGGGATATCAGATCATTGTTCCGGCAGCATGGTTTCCCAGTGGGGCAGCACTATAAAAGTTGCTATGAGTGCACACTATAACAAGTCAGTCACCATCATGATATAACCTTAGATGTTGCCAAAACAACAAGAGACAAATAAACTTCTAGTAAATGCTCAAACTACCATACACAGTCGGTGCAGGGGACTAATGGATGTAAGCTGTTTTCTACCCCTTTGTGCACCCTTTGGGTGTTGGTGTATCTGTTCACCTGACCGTACTCCCCACATATATGCTTAAAACAACAACAAACTAACCAACTTCCAGTTAACGCTCAGACAACCCTACACACTATACTGCCCTTATACCATTCACTGAATACTCCATTTGCAGTAGGTGCACTGGACTAATGGATGTATGCTGTTGTCTTCCCCCTTTGTGCACACCTTGGACGTCAGTGTACGTGTTTACCAGGCGGCATACCCCACATACGCGCCTTAAGGGCGCAGTGTGCCCCGCCTGGTGACTGGGCGTGACGCAATGTCTGTAAGCCGAGGGCCGGTGTAAAGATTTCAAATTCCCCCCATATTCAAGTTCCCCCCCGGGAACTTGAAAACGTTTTCAAATTCCTTCCCTCGTTTTAGCTTTCCCTCCCCCCCCATTTTTGGAGAATTTTCTTTATCTTTGTTATTTTTTGTTATTTTTTGTTATTTTTCATGACAAATTTGATAATATACAGAGAATAGCATGACGGAAATCATTACTAGTACAATAAAACATATTTAACCACAAATGACACAACAAGTCTCCAAGATGGTTAAGAACAACATATTAGAGGTCTGAAATTTAAAACGTTTTTTAAAGTTTTTTAAACAATTTTAAATTCCCGGAGGGGGGAATTTGAAAATAGGGGGAGGAATCTGAAAACTGTTTATAAGTTCCCCCCCAGTAATCTGAAAACGTTTTTAATTTCCCTGGAGGGAAGTTAAAAACGTTTTCAGATTCCCAGGGGGGAACTTGGGAAGGGGGGGAAGTTGAAATCGTTACACCGGGCCTTGGCGCGATACCAGCAGAAACAGTTCTGAGAGCAGTCAGTGGGTCCGAGTGGCAGAGTGCTGGGATACGGGTATGGGTTGTGGAGTGGCAGTTGTAGAGCCCCTGAGTTGGTGGTACAGATTCACACGACGAGACGTGAATCATGTCATCAGGACCATATTACACGGCACTACCCAGACCATGTGGAGCCATTGATCAGAGCCTATCGGCGGGACTTGCAGCTCGGAATTGCCCTCTGTCATGACATAATGACTAAGAGGTATCTATGATTATCTAATCACTATGAGGTAGATATGATGTAATGACTAGGACCTCCCCATGATGACATAATGGCTAGGATATTTCTATGATGTTCTAATGACTAGGAACTCTAACGTGACCGATAAACTAGGAGGTCTCTATGGTTACCTAATTAGTAGGAGCTCTATAATGACCTAATATCTAGGACCTCGCTAGGACTTGGAGGTCTATATGATGATTTAAGGGTTAGGAGATATATATGATGACCTAATTTCTAGGAGATATCTACGATGATCAGAGAACTATGAGTTATCAATGTTGACCTAATGGTTAAGGGTTCTCTGTGGTGACCTACATAATATGAGCTATATATCATGACCTATAGATTCCGAGCTCTATCTGATGATACACTGAATAGGATCTCTCCATGATTACTGAACTACCGGGAGCGCTAGATTTGAACTTAATGACTATGAAGTAAATATGGTGACATAATGAATATGAGCTCTCTAGGATGATCTCTAATGACTCGGAGGTATTTATGATGACCTAATGACTAGGACATCTCTCTGTTAACCTAATTTCAGTGTAACCCCTTTAAACCACCCTTGGTTAAACCAAGCGATCGGTTTATCCAGACCTTTTTCGGCGGCCCGGCAAAATGCTACCATTTATCATATAAAAAGATTGGCTAAACCAAAATCGGGTAATCCCAATTATCGGGTAATCCAAACAGAAGTGTCGGAATCGAGGTCACTCCGGTATGGTTAAACTAAAACTTTCATGTGGTTATACGGTCATCTGAGACCCGACCAACTTGTTTATATGATAAATGGTAGTATTTTGCTGGGCCACCAAACAAAGTTTGGATTAACCTATCGTTTGGTTTAACTGAGCTTGGTTTAATGGGGTTATAGATAGTATATATGCGTATATACCGGTGTAGGCATCCATGGGACGGTTGTCCTCCCCTGCCAACAGGTTTCACGATTAGCCTTTCGAACGTGCCGGCTGCCGTATTGTTCTTCAAAATGCAATTTAGATCTTGGAACTTAACATTCCCCTGCAGAATAGTGTGATAAAAAAGAAACGGTGTGTAGTTATTGTAATTGAAATAATGCAAGACCGACATACTTTATATGGAGATTTATTACAGTCTTTAGAAGGTAAATGTCAGACTACAGATGTCATAATGTGTTAGGCTTACAGAACTTAACCCCACAAATATTGTTACAAGCTTGGGTGGGTGGGATGGTAAACAAAGGAGCTCATAGTGGAGATGTTACAGGAACCGCAGCTGAGGTCGAAGTGAGCCAGAAAGCAGACTAGACCGTTAGGGTTAGATTATGACGTGGCGTGGCGTGACGTCATGCAGGGGCCAGGATTTTAGTCTTTTAATAGAACAAGTGAGCTTTCTCCGATGCATCAAAGAAGTTTGGCCTGAAGATTAACATCAAGAAGACGGAGGTGCTGTACCAACCCAACTCTAAGAGAACCCGAGAGGAGGAGATCATGGTTGACGGAAAAAAGCTGAACTCTGTTCCGGAATTCACCTACCTCGGAAGCACTATATCAAGGGATGGATGCATTGATGCTGAAATACAGAGGAGGTTGGCCAAGGCTAACGCATCTTTCGGCCGACTATGCCAGAGACTCTGGAACAACCACCATGTGTCCATTAGGGTCAAAGGCAAGATCTACCATGCAATCGTGCTATCCACCCTACTATATGGAGCCGAGGCCTGGACAGTGTACAGAGGACAGGTGAAAAAGCTGCATGCCTTCATGATGCGACATCTGTGTTCAATCATGAGGCTAACCTGGAAGGACAAAGTGACAAATAAGGAAATGCTCGAACGGACGGGGCTGCCCTCTATGGAAGATCTTCTGAGAAAAAAGAATCTCCGGTGGACTGGTCACCTCATGAGGATGTCATCAGACAGCAGATCCTCTATTCTCAACTGTCTTCTGGTTACAGAAAGAGAGGGCGCTCTCATCTCCGGTTCAAGGATACCATCAAGAGAAACCTGAAGCTGAGAGACATGAAGACCGACTCATGGACGCAACTCTCACAGCAGAGAGCTAAATGGAGAGCGGCAGTCAAGTAATGAAAGCAGTCTTTGTTGCATCGTGACTAACAGCATGATGATGATGAGCTTGTATCCAGGCAATGGCAGGACGTCAATCCTGTGTATTAAATTACCCATGTTTCGTAACATGCACAATTATGATATTCATCGTTGGCAGAGATTACTGGAGCATTGTTAGTTATGCGGCCAGATGGGAATGCCTCAGGGCGTGTTAGCACATAATCTGCCTTGTAATGGATAGGTTCCAGGCTGCGCTGCTCATACCAAGTGAGGTGGGTAGAGATAAGGTGGTATTCCTGCACCGCCTGTGTTCTAATATACATAAGCTTCCATGTAATCACTCCAATATCCTCTGGCTAGTGTATATATGCATATCCATGTATATTTTAAGTTTGAAACCTAATTGGCAATAGTGGTGTGCCTTAAATCGTTTCCCCTGCGTCGTGAGGGGGCGATAGGGGCCAACCAGTACCTGGTGGGAATGAGTCCTAAGCAGTGCATTTAATCACTAACATACTGAAAGGTTGCATTCAAGCCATATTACTAGCAGCCAAAGTAGCTCCATAGCATCCCACCGACAATTTACAAAATGATATGATAAAATGGCAAAGTGTTACAGTTCTATTTAAAATTGCATAGTCCGATGGTTTTGAGTTTTTGTCATTTTCTCTGATAAATATATTAGGTCCATGATTATAATCTCTCTTACTTTAATTTGAAGTAACTGTTATTTTAAATGCCTAACATTTGAGATATTTGATGTGCAAACATGTCTAGTTAATGTTGGCATGCCTGCCAAACCTCTGAACCCATAGCTTTCAGTTGAAACAGGTTTTAGTAACTTGACTTAATGTCCCTTTCTATGCAGCAACATATGCTTAATAAGTGCATCAGTATGTAACTTGAACATGTAGAATCAAATCAGGGTTTTTGTTCTGAAATATTGATGCTTTCATCGGACTGTGCAACTTTAAGTGATATCTGCATAAACCTTTGTTACATATATGCTATAGATATGAGAAGAGAGATGGCAAGGGCGTCGTCCCTATTCAAAATTGGCCGTGCTTAATACATGTAAGTCAACGTGTCCAAACCAGGTACATATTTTAGTTATGAATACAGAAGGATGTTGGCATCACTGCTAGATATGTATTTTCTGCTTCCACTCACTTTCTATGTAGCATATACAGAGACAATCTTTGTTTGTTTGGTAAATGATCATTTTATTCAGTGACTAAACATATTTTCTTCAGCGCTGAAGCACTGGTCTTCCGGCCATGCTATGTTACATTCATACATATATATAATAGTCTAAAATCAACAAGAGTTTGATACAAATAAAAAAAGAAGAAAACAGAAGAATAGTGCTGAGAGATAACAGGGTGTACATTATTGTATTGTCAGTGTCATGGTTAGGGTAATTTTGGACTAATACCAAAGCATCGCGGGCTTATGCTACTCATATCCAGTGGATTGCACTTGAATAATCGATCCGACTGCCCCTACCCCGCATACTCTTCACCTTTTTGGACGATCTCTGATTCGCTAACGTTTATGCAGGATTTTTATGGTGTTTCCTGATGGGTGTTCTGGAGCGGGTAGAGAAATGTTATTTTCATGTTGGCAACATTTTGTTTACGTAAGTCTTATTGGACATGTGACACAGCAAAATAGTTTTAAAGTTGGATTTATTATAGATCCAGCAGTGTAAGTCTTTTTTGTTCATCAAGAAGTTCAATTCAACAACAAGTTCAATAATACATTGAGGGCATACTAGCTTTAGGTCTTGCCCTTTTAGTAACCATCTATGTCGGGTTGGGTGGGTGGCAATTTTAAGGCTAGTTAGTATCCTCCATGCGCCCATGTCAAAGTGAGCTCTCTGCTGCAGAACATGGCCTTATATAGGACTCGTACACAGTTATCGAGAGGCAGTAAATAAAATTAGTTCCAAAAGTCTCTGCAGATGGCAGTGTGATCAATATTTACATAGGCTGATCAGGAGTTGTCCATTTGTATCTTAAAAAGTGAAGATAGGTGGTGCTAGTCTACAGGGCATAGATTAATACCATCGCTTCTCGATAGGTGGCAGCATGTACAGCATCCTTAGTTACTGGGCCGGCTATGGCTGTGTCCGCATGCCAAATTACCCATGTTGCTGAGCATCATGGACAATTCGGCCACCCTGCGGCCTACATGGATGACAGCTCTGTATCATGTTTATTCGCTTAGGGAATTTGGAGGGGTAGGTGTGCTATGCTTCCACCGATAAAGGATCTTATCAGCTTTATTGTTAATAACAGCTGGTTTCCGGCTTGCATCCAGCAAATATTGTTCAAAGTGATTGTTTATTGTTGGGGGATGAACACGTTTTATCATCTGAATCAGATCTTTCATGAGCATAGAAGGGGTGGACTTTTAACTTGGTGAGTACCAGGATAACATGACTGAGTCGGATATCTTGGTACAATGTTTCCAAGTCGGACAGCGCCATAATATATCGCCAGCAGTGTACATGGTCAAAAATCAATACCATCCTGTTAACACCTTGCAATTTACCAGGACGTAAGACCCCAATACGCAAATTGAAAACACTCAATCATGTTAGTTTGGTCATGTAATTCTTCAAAATCCAACCCGAAGACCCGTCGTGCCTCATCGTAAGGTGTTAACAACACTGTGAACTTTGGTAGTAAATGTCGTCTGCTCAGGGCGTTCCAAAAGCCTGCCAGTCATTCCGCAATGTTCAGCACTTAGTACACTTTAGATCTCATAAACACATCACGAGCTGCTCAGCTCAACCGCCGTACAGCTCGTGTCAAGGGCTCCAACCATTCTGTTCAAGGGTGCAGCCATTTATTTCAAGGGCGCGACCACTCATGTCGACATTTGGATATCCCCAAAGGATGATGTTGTACAACCCACACCTACGTCTAACCTGAGCTGGTGGTCTGTCTCAGCCGGGCCTCTGGCAACACACGCCAATTATCTGAGTGGCCGACAAACCTTCCTCTCTTCCAGGGGCGCGTTTTACTCACATTTAATCGACGACTTTAAAGTTGCATGGTCCGATGCCATTTGATTTTTTGCCTTATTTTTTAGATAAATATATCAAATTGATCGTTACGAGCTACTAATCATTAGTCCGGAGTGATTTTGATTAAAGATGATTAGTTTTGAAGTAATTTGAGCTGAAAGAACCAAAAATAATGTTGACAAGCTTGTCAAAAGTCCTGTGGCTATCTATGACCTAGATGGTCATCTCGCCGTGACCACGTGATGTGAGATGACCCTACACAGTAGGCCTACTTGGTTGGGGGGAGGCTAATGGGGTTACAAGATTGGCCTAGTTGGTTAATGGCCTCCCTGCATAATGAGGGTTTCAAAGTGAGTGTCTAAAGGGGTGAGCTTATAAATTGACTGGTTATTCTGTATATGATGTCCCAAATCATTAGCTAATACACCAATATCTAAGTTGAATATATAGGATCAAATGTAAGTAGTTCTTTTAATTTTGACAAAATTATATTTCATCGGACCATGCAACTTTAAAGTTACAATAATCCGATGGTTTTGAGTTTCTGTCATTTCTCTGAGTAAATATATGTCAAATAGATTGCTATGATCTACCTAACTTTAAATTGAAATACATTTCAGTTTAAATGGCTAAGTTTTGAGATATTTGTTATGCGAGCATCTAATATTAGTCTTGACAAAACATGCCAACACTCGGACACCATAGGCTTTAGTAGAAACAAGTTATATTAAAGTGCCTAAGTGCTCCCTTTTTCTGTGGGAACAAATGCTCTATAAGTGCATCAGTATCTAAGTTAGGTATGTAGAATCATTTCTAGATACTTGTTTTGGTTTTGAAAAGTCGGTGCGTCATCGGACTATGTAGCCCTCACAAAATACAAGTAGCTATGTTGTTACCAAGTGACAAACCTTATCAAACTGACTATGTCTATAAGTTATAACATGGTGCAGTTTAACTGAAATTGCGTTATTATGATACACTGTCTTTGTGTTTGAAGTTGTAGTTGTTGTCTTTATTCGTTAGTTTCTGATTACTTCTTGGGCTTATTTCTAAGTACTAAGCACATGTTAACAGCTTTTGTGGACTGGTTTTATTTAGTTTACTGGTACCACAGCGATGCAAAGAAAATGACAATGAACTATTGATTAATTGCAAAGACTTATGCTATCTGAGGTAAAGCCAAGGTCAATGAACTATTGATTAATTGCAAAGACGTATGCTATATGAGGTAAATCCAAGGTCAATGAACTATTGATTAATTGCTAAGATGATAAAAATATCACATTTTCAAAACAAACAAAAAACACACCGATTTAGATTTGATTCTCCGTAAAGCCAAGGTCAATGAACTATTGATTAATTGCAAAGACGTATGCTATATGAGGTAAACCCAAGGTCAATGAAGTATTGATTAATTGCTAAGACGATAAAAATATCACATTTTCAAAACAAACAAAAACTACTCGATTTAGATGTTATTCTCTATATCTAACTCAGATAGTGGTAATTTATTAAGCATGTATTGCTGCAAAGGACAATTTAATAGAAGCTTATAACAGCACGCCATGGTACCAGAGTGCTGATACCCTTGCCAACATTAATTGGGAATGTTTGAACAAAATTAATTGGGAATGTTTGAACTTCAAACATATCAAACGGTAACCATTTAAAATAACATTTATTTCAGCTAAAGTAAGAAATATTGTAAGACCCAACCTAATATATTTGACAGAAATATAAGAGAAACTGGAAACCATCGAACTATGCAACTGAATAACTAATTCGGGATGGGGTTGTTGGTCGTAGTCTCGCACCGGTGCATTATGGCTTCCAAGCACCTGCGGGTGGGAAGTGGCCCATTAGGCGTAATAGCCTCAAAAACAGCCTGCGCCCTAACTCGCCATGACCCACACCGCACCTCCCCTCTCTTCAGACTTCCTCCCTCACACACCACCTTAATCCGGAGCTACACTGGTCCTGACGATCATATTAGTTGAGCATGAGGAGAAGCGGAGTAACACGTGTAATGTGAGCCTGGAGTGGGGTCATTAACGAGAGTGTCAAGTTGTTATCAAGTTTACCACTTAGCTAAAGGAGCTGCTGGTATGATCTTTACAAATATTACTATTCCGGGTTCCGCTGGTTCCTCATGGAGGATTGAAGGTATGACTCTGGATGCCGGGTCGAAGCTTCAGTTTATGCGCAGGAAGTTTTGGTTGCTGCCACTCGCAACCCTACCTGGGCACGATGGTCGAATGAGTTGAGTGTTGGTAGATCGTGGGATTCGAACCCACGGGTTCGAACTCTGGTCGAGTCAAACCAATGACTTAAACATTACATCATGTCAATAATCAGCTTAGAAAGTTGAATTCACAACGTCCGATGGCTTTTGTCTTGTTTTACTTGCATTATATCCCATTTGAGCAATGGTTTGCCAATATAGATGAACAGAGCACACTGAAACAAGGGCATTCCCACCTTGTTTTCAGTGGTTTCATCCCAAACCCATTTTACTTATTATTCACCTGTTCTCAGTGTGAGTGTGAATATCAGGTTCAGTTAGACCTCTAGAACCGAGATCTCTAGCATTTACATAATATACATCACAGAGTGCTAGATAGCTTTTCCACCATTTACACATCTTGCCGGGTGCAGTCAATAGTGGCACTCTTCAGTGATTACCATACAGATCTGTAAACACACTTGACAGCAGGCTCAATGGCTGGGCGGAATATGTCACAGTCATCCAATACGGAAGTGGTATAACTATAAGACCACTGTTGATATGCATGAAAGTGATATGGCTTCCACACTATACCAACTCCTGCAAAGGCTAGTCAGAATGCATCGCCACTGTAGAACATATTGACACCATTACCTTGATGATATTGTTTATTTGAGACGGGATGGCCGAATAAGTTAGAGCGTCCGTCTCGCGTGTTTGATAGATCGTGGGGTCGTGGGTTCGAACCCTGGTCGAGGTAAACCAATTACTTAAAAATTGATACTGGTTGCTTCCTAGCCAGGCGCTTGTCATTATTAGGATAGGTCCGGGAGCAGTGGAATGAGGAAGACCAATCGTCCATGATTGAAATGTTCCCATATAAACAACTAATCTACCAACAACAAAAGTTTAAAAATGTAATACGGTTATGAGTTTCTCCCTTAACCTTATATAACTATATATATTTTGTTGTTGTACAATAGTTGATTAAGCACGGGGACTTTCAATCGCAGACAATTGGGCTTCCTCATTCCACTGCTCCTTGCCATATACTAGGTAGTGACAAGTATATATTTTAAGGTCATTGCATGGTTTGACTCAGTCAGGGTACGAGTCCCACGACCTACCAGAAGAGGAGGTGGTCACTCAACTTATTCAGCCATTGCGTCTGGTCTGCTAATTCGAATATATTTCACGAATATATGTTTAGTCCTTAAGCCTGGTACACACCTCCTGTATAGGATTAACGTGCTAAAACTCACTGCCCGACGCGACCCGACCCGACCCGACCCGATTCCCAACTAAAATTGAAAATGGGGACAATACACATATCCCGACTGCTAAAGACTGGGGCATTCACATATACCGTCCGTTTCCTGACTGGTCTCCGGACACCTGGTGTAACGTAAATCGGTATACATATTGGAATATTGGACACCTTAGGTTTATATGGCCTGCTCAAGTTATAGGTTATATTAATTTAAAGTATCATTAGGTATATTCAATAATATCATCTTGTATAAGTGTACCAGTATATGTGAATGATCCAAACAAGCCAAATGGTTTCGTTTAGAAAATGTGATGCATTCACCGGATTATGCAGCTTTTATTGCTCATATTATTAAGGGGAACATATATATTATTCCACGTGTGTATACTAGAATGGGAACAGTCTCCGACAACTTTGGTATCTGTATAAAATGATGCTGCTTTTAACAGTTTTAGCTTAATATGCTGAAAAGAGGAAACCGTGAGATGAGTGGCGATTTGATCCTGAACGCCTACAACATTTGTTTGTTTGTTATTGTGTTGCATCCTAGCAACATCTAAGGTCATATCATGATGGGTACCGACGTGTGACAGTGCGCACTCATGGTGACTGTATAGTGCTGCCCTACTGTGATACCAGGCAGCCAGCACCATGACCTGTCACATTATCCTGACACTGAGCCAACCAGTCCTTGCCCTATCATAATAATGCCAAGTGCTTCGCTAGGAAGCGACAAGTATCAAATCTTAAGTAATTGGTTTAAACTCGACCAAAGACCCTATAATACTAAGACGGCTCACTCCCTATCTCTCCCATGGGAATGTAAATTTTGCAGTGCCACCTTGTAGTGGGTTTGATCAGCCCGGCTGCTGGTTGGTGTTTCACATGTAAACACATACAATTATATTATACATGAGATAGGTAAGTATGAATACACATCAATATGAAATTGCTATGAACAAATACACATCATCATCAGCATCATCATCAGCATTGCCATCATCACACATCTTTCACATTCATATATACATTTATACATATATATAGCACCTGTTTAACCAAGAGAACAGCCAGCGCACCAAGTGGTGGGTTTGATCATTTTGATTACACAGTACAGGCTGAGTGAGTCGTCTTAGTAGTATAGGGTATTTGACTCGACCAAGGTTCGAACCCACGATCCCATGGTCTACCTTCACGGCAGACCAACGCTCTAATTCATTCGGCCATCCCGTCTGGTTGCCTACAACATGTATGGTACGCTGTAGTGTAGGAGGAGTGTCAGTTCACCTTAATGTATTACTACCTGTCCTTACGATGGGGGTGGCCCAATCGGTAGTATGAGTTTGGGTGTTCAGTTCCCGGTCGAGTCAAACCAATGACTTTAAAATTGATACTTGTCGCTTCCTGTCTTGGTGCTCAGCAACAATAGGATTGGGCAAGAACAGGTTAGCTCAGTGTCAGGATACTGTGACTGAGTGGGATATTAAATTATGGTGCCAGCAGCCTGATTTCCGAGTGGGGCAGCACTATGAGGTTGCCAGGAGCGTGCACTGGCACAAGTCCGTACCCGTCATTAAGCCTGGTAGGCACCTCCCGTATAGTTTGTCTGTTTGTTGTTGTTTTACGTCCTAGCAACAGTATACGATTCAAGCGCTAAAGCTCACTGCTGACGCGACCCGACCCGACCCGCTCCGACCCATCCTGATTACCGAATAAAATTGAAAATGGCTGACTGCTAAAGACTAGGGCACTCACATATAACATATGTTTCGCGTCTGGTCTCCGGACAACTGGTGTCATTTGCCTGAACTACACCAGCACGGGCACCTCCTATGACAGCCCTCTTCCATTCCCCTCTTCCATTCCCTTCTTCCATTCCCCTCTTCCATTCCCCTCTTGCATCCTGCTCTTGCATTTCCCCCCTTTTGCATTGCCGTCCTTCCATTCCTCCTCTTTGATTCCCCCCTTTCTGATTCACCTTCTTTTGGCTCCCCCTCTTCCATTCCCCCGCTTTGATTCCCCTCTTCGATTCCCCCTCTTGCATCCCTATCTTGCATTCCCCTCCTGTTGCATTCCCACCCTTCTATTCCTCCTCTTTGATTCCTCCTCTTCTATCCTGCCTCTTCCAGTCCACCTCTTCCATTCCCCCTCTTTCATGTTGCCCTCTTACATTCCCCCTCTTCCATTCCCCATATCTTGTATTCGCCCTCTTCCATTCCTGCCCTTCCATTCCTCCTCTTCGATTCCCCCATTTTCGATTCCCCCTCTTCCATTCCTCCCACTTGCATCCCCACTCATCCATTCCCCTCTCTTCCATCCCCCTCTTCCATTCTCCTCTCTTCCATTCCCCCTCTTCCATTCCCCTCTTGAATCCCCCTCTTGCATTCCCCCTCTTACATTCCCCCCTTTTGCATTCCCGCCCTTCCATTCCTCCTCTTCGATTCCCCCTCTTCCATTCACCCCACTTGCATCCCCGCTCTTCCATTCCCCTCTCTTTGATTCCCCTCTTCCATTCTCCCCTATTATTTTCCCCCTCTTCCATTCCCCATCTCTTGTATTCCCCCTTCTTTGATTCCCCTCTTGGATCCCCCTCTTGCATTCCCCCTTTTGCGTTGCCACCCTTCCATTCCCCCTCTTCCATTCCGCTCTTCCATACCAGCAAGAGGGGGAAATGCAAGAGGGCATAGTGGAAGATGGGAGAATGAAAGGCGGATTGGAAGAGGGACAATGGAAGAGGGGGAATGCGAGTGGGCAATGCAAGAGGGGCATTGGAATGGGAATGCAAGAGGGGGGAATGCAAGACGGGGGACTGTAAAGGTGGAATTGAAGGGGGCAGTGGAAAGAGGGAATGGAAGGGTAGGGAATGCTAGAGGGGGAATCGGAAGGGGGAATGGAAGAGGGGGGAATGGAAGAGGGGGGAATGGAAGAAGGGGGAATGGAAGAGGGGGACTGTAAAGGTTGAATCGAATGGGGCAGTGGAAAGGGGGGAATGGAATGGGGGAATGGAAGAGGGGGGACTGGAAGAGGGGGAATGCAATAAGGGGAATGGATGAGGGGAATGCAACTGGGGCAAATGCAAGAGTAGGGGATGGAAGAGGGGAAATGCAAGAAGGGGAATGCAAGAGGGGGAGTGTATGGGGGGAAAGGAAGAGGGAGAATGATAGGGGAATGGGGGAATGGAAGAGGGGAATTGAAGAGCGGGGAATGGAAGAGTGGGGAATGGAAGAGGGGGGATGTAAAAGGTGGAATGGTAGGGGAATGGGGGAATGGAAGATGGGGAATCGAAGAGCGGTGAATGGAAGAGGGGGGCATGGGGGAATTGACGAGGGGGATATGGAGGAATGGAAATGTGGGGAATGGAAGAGGGCAAGAGAATGGAAGACTTGGTTGCCAAACAGACGGCGGGTATCACACATATACCATATAAGATACAACTGAGCTCTCACATATACCGTTTCTCAAACGGCCTGATTCATTTTTTTAATCACATAAGATTCCAGTCTTAAGACCTAAAACTGAGTTTTAAATTGCGAATCAGAAGGCTCAGGTATGTAAGCAGGTCACACACCTAAATACTGAAACCGACGAAAAACCGAACTTTAGTCGCGAAACGGCCGTTTTTAGGTTTTATATGGGACGTGTCTACCAGGCTTTAGATGTTGTCAGGACCTAAAACTCCAACAACGAACCGACCACTCACGTTTTTCTCCTATAAGGCAAACAGTTTCCTAGAACCTTGATATATCTATAGATATAAATATATAATAGTTTGCCTAAATAATGAACAAGAGGAAGACATGATAGTGGGTGAGAGTGTATTTACTCTGGTAGTACAGTGAGTGGTCGTTACAGTGTGCAGGGGTGGTGGCGCCACCATCGGGGCTGAGATGGAGAGGTTGGAGAAGGAGATGACTATGAGAGACTCCCACAGTCCAGGGAGCTGAGTATATGCTCCCCTTATCTTCATTACTGAAATGATTAAAATAGGAGATGAGTGTGGAAACGTGATTCCTCCAGTAGATGTTCCCATAGCCCTGGCCCGTGGCCCTATAAATACAACTACCCAATATGTGTGATCTATAACAGGATGATGCACAAATAAGCTAAAGCATTATACCATCGCAATTTTATCTAGAATTCACCATTTAAATAGCAATACCATTACCTCGAAAAATAAAGCAAACGGTTTTAATACTAGAATATTCATATCCGCCTGATACTAGGTCCCTCCTTAATTGACTCTTGCTGAGAGCATATTACATGCGATTAAAATATTCACATCAATCCCTCTAAGAGTAATGTGTTGATACTGCATTGACCTTCTCATTTACCGTCGTATTTAGCCGTAATCCACACCCTGCATATTCCGTATTTAATTGCTATTTTTATCTTATACTAATATATATATATATTATTTCGAAGTGAGAGCTGCAAGACCTTTCGAGTCGGTTCCGATGAGTGGGGAAGCAGAGAGTGCCTGGGTACAGGGGGCCCTGCATATAATAATGGTTGTTGGGAAGTGAGAGGTGCCCAGAAGGAGCACCGACAAGCATTAGGCACTATTCTTAATTATATTCACATAATACATTATATAGCACATATAAATAATGTTGTGTTTAAAGAGGCGTGCCTTAAACAATGACTGGGTAAACCAGTGCTTCTGTGCTGACAAAAGACAAAAGTACCCTCAGGCTCGGTGCCACATGGTTAAGATGCTCGCCCCTGAGGAGCAAGAAGTGTGGGTTCGAAATCTGGTCTAAGTGCACCATTTGCCATTGCCATTAGCTCCTTAACAATCGTTCCTTGACCCGGATATAGTACAAAAGCCATAGCAGCATAAACACTTGCGACATTGAGTGTCCAAACCCCTCCCCCAAAGAAAATAATGAAAAAGGATGAAAATGTAACGGGTACATAATTCCATAGTTAAACCCCTACACTGTTAGTATTAGTATTGTATTATATAACTCGTTGTCCGAATATTATTTTGAATGGAGTCCACCTGCATTGCTTGTCTGCTATTAACATATATTTATATGCCTTTTTGTTGCTATATGATCAATAGGGTCCATTAATAATCTGCAGGCCAGTAAGGATGATATATTATTGAGTGATATTATTATATAAAGGTGTATGAGGGCCAACATACCGATTAAGACGATATATGACTGAGTGCTATTATTGTGTAACTTTGTACTTCTGGCCAGCAGGCCTGTAGGGGTACTTCTCATGGTTGTATATACTTGCTCTGATACTTGCTCTTTAACCTTCACTGGAGCGCCTTCGGTACCAGCTTAATGCTTCCAATTTGGGGAGCTACCAACTCAGGGCGGTTCCATGCATGCGTGCTCCATGCAGAATGTTGACTTTAATAAAGCGGAGAGGCCTTTAAAGAAGGGTCCAGCCAGACATAGCTCAACCACACTAATTGTATTGTCTTCTCACTTTCGTATTAGATACATAATATGCCCTGCTGAGTTCCGATGCAGTGCTAGCACCTGCACCTATATACATATACTACCACTATGTCACTAAATGCTATGTATATACATAACTATAGCCGGCAGACTAGCACCTCGGCGATGAACAAAACATGTTTAGCTGAAGAAACATGCTAAAACAAGAAAAGGGAAACCAGGTCTCAAAAACAACAGTTAAGAAAGTTTGAGACAGAATGTTGTCGGTTTTCGATTAAAGTCATCGGGATCCGTGGCCGGTAGAGAGCAGGCCTCCGCTGCGGGAGATCCAGAATTCAATCCCTGGTGGAATCAAACCAATGACTTACACAATTGAGTATTGTCACTTCCTAGCTTGGCGCTCGGTATTAAACAGGATAGGGCGATTACTGGCTTCATCAGCTTCAGGATAATGTGTCTGAGTGGGATATTGGGTGGGTCATGGTGATGGTCATCAGATTTCCCAGTGGGACAGCACTATAAAGTCACCATGAGTGTGCACTGTTACCATTTTGATATTACCTTAAATGTTGCCAGAAGATACAACTCCAAGAACCAACCAACTAATATATGCAGTTTGTGCCCCAGTATTGCTGCCAGGGCAGGTGACAAGCCCATCCCTAGTTGCCAAGGCAATTGAAATCAATGGATGCCGGTACCGCTGACAATGATTTCGATTGGAGGCGTTCGCCCTGGTGCTGAATGGGCCTGTGGTGGTGTGTAAACAAGTACCTGGTGCTGGTTTAAAAAGTGCCAGCACTGAGTGCACTGTGGGACTGCCTTTCAGTCACACAAATGTGACGACCCTGGATGACGGCGAGCAATTGTTAGCTAATACAGCTATAAAAGGCACTTTCAACTTCCCCCCACCCAACCCCGCCACGAGCACCTAGTCAACACTTCCATGCGCAACATCTCCTCCCCGACCAACCCTACCATCACCCGACCACGCTATCACTATCTCACCCACACCAACCCTCCCACCACCCGACCACACTACACAAATCTCACCCCTACCCACCCTACCACCACCCAACCATGCGACCACTATCTCACTCACACAAACCCTACCACAATGAGACCATGCTACCACTATCGCACCCCTATCAACCCTACCACCACCAGACCATGCTACCACTATCTCACCCACACAAACCCTACCAGCACCCGACCACGCTCCCCCAATCTCACCCCTATCAACCCTACCACCACCCGACCATGCTACCAGTATCTCACCCACACCAACCCTACCACCACCCTACCACGCTACCACAATCTCACCCATACCAACCCTCCCATGGTAACACCACCTACCCACCACCATCCCCACCCCCACCATCCCCACCCCCACTCCACCACCAGCGCCTAAGCAAAACCTCCACCGACCTATATCTACCTCTATCAACCCCCCAACCCCCACCCCCCTGTCATGCTACCATCACTTGACCCCACACGAATACAGCCTCATTCCCCACACCCACGCCAAAACCAGCATCTAGTCAATACTTCCCGCGACCCACCTCCACCCCCACAAATGCTACCCTGCCATGCTACCACCACCTCACCCATCCCCACTCGTCCCCCACCACCAGCACATCCTCATCACCTCCACAGACGGATTGATACCCCTACCAACCTTACTACCACCCACCACCTCACCTAACCCCTCTCAACCCCCACCCCCACCCCTCTCAAGCGCCACCCCACACCCACTCCACCACGAGCACCGTTTCATCACCTCAACTGACCCCTCTCCACACCCACCACGACCCACTTCACTCTACCACTCTACCAGAACCTCACTCCACCCCACTCTACCCCACACCCACCCCCACCCCCACCCAAACACCACTATCCTATCAAAAGCTCAACCAATGTCACTCTATGCCCATTCTACCAACCACCCACCCCATTATCCCACCCCATTTCACCACCACCACATCCTATCCCATCACACACCCATCCAACACCCCACCTCCACCCACCTACAACCCTCCCACCACAACATTCCACCCGCTTCCTACCACCAGCTCACGCCACGACACTCCTCTGTCAACCCCAATCCAACAGCATCTTGGATTGGGGTTTACACACCCCACCCACATCCACACCCCACCCACACCCACAGGCACACTCCACCCCGATCACACTCCACCCTCTGCACTCCACCACTAGCCCAACCCACCCCAACTCCACTCCCATCCCAACCCTACCCTTCGGTACCCGGCACGCCACTTCACCCGCACACACCCCACAACCACCGTGATATAGGCCTGCTGTGGTAGGTACCGGGCTATACCCGAGGTAGGTGAAATGTGCAGGTACACAAATAGTGATTGGCGAATCGATGGACGTCCAGGGTGCTTGTTTGGACCTGTCATCATAAAACAAGTTCGGTTTGGCTAGTTTACACCAGCTTGTGTGAGCCAGTCACTGGTGTATTCGTTATGTATGCAGTAAGCATACAGACACACACATACACACATCTATATATATGCTGGCTAATAGAGTATTGGAAGATAAACAAAGACACTATCACTCTTCAGTTATATAATATATATTATTAGTATATTGCAAACCTCGGTTAGTGTATGTCGCGGGTGTGATGACAATGGGAAATATTGCGACTAGTTCAGGGTTCCAACCCACATCTCTTGCATTCTGACTCAGTCTGCTAGCCATTACACCATCTAAACTCCCTTATGTGATCATCATATGCATGCCCACCGGTGTCTGAGAGTTTAGTGCATATTACTATGGCTACATATATATAATTACATATATATAATTATATTAACGCATCCATATGACATAATAGCCTAGCAATAGTGTTTGACGTGGGATGGCCACAGGGTATTAATGTTTATATTTTACTCTGAAAAAGTGGGATGCCCCTTCCCCCTCATCATCATCATCATGCTGTCGGTCGCGATGCGACAAAGACTGCTTTCATTACTTGACTGCCGCTCTCCATTTAGCTCTCTGCTGTGAGAGTTGCACCCATGAGTCAGTCTTAATGTCTCTCAGCTTCAGGCCCTTGAACCGGAGATGAGGGCACCCTCTCTTTCTGTAGCCAGAAGACAGTTGACAATAGAGGATCTGCTTTGGTAGCCTGTCTGATGACATCCTCATGAGGTGTCCAGTCCACTGGAGATTCTTTTTGATCAGAAGATCTTCCGTCTGTTCGAGTATTTCCTTATTTGTCACTTTGTCCTTTCAGGTTAGCCTCATGATTGAACGCAGATGTCGCATCATGAAGGCATGCAGCTTTTTCACCTGTTGTCTGTACACTCTCCAGGCCTCAGCTCCGTGTAGTAGCAAGGCTAGTAGTATACATATATACATCTTCACAGCAAGATAGACTACATCACTATAAGCATCACTTTTCCTTGGCCCGTTCCACAGCAAATTGGCTCATCCATCCCTAAGATAAAGTGGCATTATACGATAGCTTGAAGTTGTGCCATACGTTTTCGATCAACATATTTGGATGCTGATCATAATCGAAATTAACTTAGCTCAAAGTTTCCTTTAATGTAATGGCTTTACTTTGGAGATTAACAAAACAAGTAATTTCAACGTGCTAAGTCATGCTAAGTGACCGAGGTATCCCTACTATTACTAATTGGCAATACCTGCATACGGATGATCAGAATGCACTGTTATTTAAATTTAATATGGTTGATACAATTTGGAGAAAAGGTTTGGCGTCGTAGAATTTATACTTTGGTCGTACTGCTCGCATTGCAGTTGATGCGAGGCGAGGAAGGACCCCCCCTCTCTCTCCTCCAGCCGTTGGCCATTGCATAATAGCCCGCCCTTCCTTCCCTTAAAGCCAGTCCCGAGGCCGCCTCGGGCCACTCGCCCTCCTGCCTGCAGACACTCCGCTCCTCCACACACTTTTTTCTTTGGCAGTACACTCACCCCACCACATCATGCCTAACGGACGAGGCCGGGGGAGGCACGCCGCACGCAGGGAGGCGCAGCGGATATCTGAGGCGAGCTCGACACACTCGTCCGCGCCCTCCTCACCCCCCCCAGGCCGCCACGCCCCCGAGGGCCGCCCCCGGCGACCCCCCTTCGGAGTGGGGCCGCACCATGCAAGCCACCCTACTCGACACGGTGGCGGCCCTGGAGCGGATGTCGGCCAGACTCGACATAATCGACGCACGGGATGAGCGCGGAGCCGCGCCTCAGCAGGCCCCTGCCCCACCGACCGCCGCGCCGCCCCCGACGCCGCCGCAGCAGACCTACGCCGCCCGGGCCCCCCGCCACACCGTGGGGGGGCCCACCCGCCTCCACCGCCCCTGCCGGCTGCTCCGGGGGCCATCCACCCTGAGTACCAGAGGTTCACCAGGGGGGCCCCCTCGACTCAACCCCCGCCTCCCGCGGCATCGGAGGCGCCGCCCCCTCTACACTACCGCGATGCCCACGCCCACACCGCCACCTCCGCAGCCGACGCAGTACGGGAGATCCTCGACTCGGCCGACACTCACAACGCCGGTCGACGCAAAGGTATTTCCCCCCACTACATCTTCCCTTGTGACCTAATAGAGCGGGGGGCGGAGAGGAAGGCGGTGAAGCGAGGGGAGGCCACCAAGGACGAATATACCCTCGCCCTCCGAATGCTGGAGGCACACCCCGCCTTCCCCGCCCACTCCCTTCCCGGACTCAGCCACCACGCCCTCACCATTCACCGGGACAACTTAGTTCACCCCTGGGCCACCGTCCGCCGTTATTCCGAGACGGTATTTACGTGGATCGCGGACGGAAGGCTCCCACACGGCTGGCACGACCCCACGGCCATTAACATGGTCCGCATGGAGGCCCTCACCACACCCACCGCAGCCCTGCCCATGCCCACCCGCTCCTCCGACCCCGCCCGCCCCACCCCCAGACCCCAGGCACGCCCCCAGACCGACACTCGGATCACCTTTAGCCGAGACTCCCACGGCGCCCCCTGCCCCTCATGGAACCGTGACCCGGCCTCCTGCGACCGGGCGGGGGCCGGCGAGACCCATGGGGAGGGGGCGTCGAGGTATCGACACGCTTGTGCCTACTGCGCAAACGTGAGGAAAATCTTAACGATACACTCTGAGGCCGTCTGCCTCAGCAAGAGAGGCCGCGACCGGGGGGCCCCCGCCCCCTCGGCGGATTTTTAGTCCGCCGCCCCCTCCAGCCCGGCCCGGAGGGACCCAGCCGGCCCCACCCAACCCCCCATGCCGACCCCCGCACACCCACAACCGACCCTCCTCACATCTCGCCGCCTCGTGATTCACTGCCTCCACCCCCGGTGCCTCACATCTCCCTGCCCTCTCACATCTCCCCGCCGTCTCGGCCCACCCGCGCCCTGACCGCAGAACCACAAACCGCTCACACCACACCCGGCTTCAAAGCCCCCCCCCCCGGCCGCCGCCCACGACCACCCCACCGCCCGCCGCGACCCAACAGACCCTCCCTCAGACCGCCAGATTTCACCCAACCGCCACCCCTCTCTCATCTCCGCCGACCACCCGGCCACCGCACACCACGGTCTCGCCGCAGGGGCCGCCTGTGAAGTGGCCGCCCTTGCCGCCCCGGTGGCCCCCCACGCCACCCACGCCACCCACGCTACCAATGCCACTCACGCCAATCACGCTTCCCCGGAAGCGACCAGCCCCCACCCCGCCAACGCCCAGTCCAGCCCGCCACTACCAACACCACAACCCCCCCCACCCCCCCCACCGCCCACCTCGCCGCAGATGCCGCCGCCCCCCCACACCCTCCCCCGGCGATACAGCCTACCTAACACACCTCCCCGGCCTCCCCCCCGACCCCCACCCCCCCCCCCCCCCCCCGCCCTCCACCTCCACCTTCGCCGCCCACCTCAACCTCCCTCACTGCTCCTCCTCCACCCCCCCCCGCCACCACGACCTCAGTGAGCATATCACCGACGTAGTCGACCCTCACGTCCAAGACACCCTCCTCACCGCCCCCTCCTGCGGCCCCTTCCCTCGACAATACCGCCCCACCCTCCTCGCCATCTGGCCCCACGCCTCCGGCGAGGCCTGGGCTCGCTACCCCACCTTCACCCGCGCATACGTCGCATTAAGGGAAGCGGGCCCCCCCAATTTTTTGGCAGCCCGCATCCCCCTTCCCTCTGGCCTCCACATCCCTGCATGGCGCGCCCGCCTCCGCGAATACCCCGACCCCACTCTACTCGACCTCCTTGAGTTTGGATTCCCCTCCAACTTCTCCGCCTGCTCACCTCCCCGCCCAACCTTCACCAACCATGGCGAGCCCCCCGAGCACGCCCCACACATACAGAGCTTCATTTAGACAGAGCTCGCCCTCGGCGCCCTCGTGGCCCCCTTCACCATCACTCACTTCACACCATGTACTCAGGTCTCCCCGATGATGACCCACCCCAAATCCGACCCGGGCAAGAGGCGTCACATCGTCGACCTCTCCTTCCCCCAATCCCAATGCCGGCATCTCCCGCCGGGAATACCTCGGGAAACCACACACCTATACCCTCCCCTCAGTCCCTGACCTCGGCTGCTTCCTCACGGGAGAGGGTCCCGGTGCCTACTCATGGTCAGCCGACATCTCGCGGGCCTACAGGCAACTCCGTGCAGACCCCCTTGCCTGCCCCCTCTATGGGATCACCGAAAAGATATACATTGACCTTGCCCTTCCATTTGGCTGCCGCTCCTCGGGCGCGGCATGTGTCCGCGTGACGGCCGCCGTCGCCTGGATAATGAGGTGTGACGGTTTCCATATCCTTGTCTATGTCGACGACTTTGTCGGGTGCGAGTCTTCATACCTCAGGGCCTGCCAGGCCTTTGATGCCTTCCTCGCCCTCGCTGCCGCCCTCGGGCTCGACGTGGTGCCCGGGAAATGTCATCCCCCCGCTGTCCGCCTCACCTGGCTGGGATTCGCCCTCGACAGCAAGGCGATGACAGGCCGCATTGCCCCCGACAAGGTCGATGATCTCATCCTCTCCTTCGAGGCCGGCCTCACCAGCCCCGCCATAACTCGACGTGAGCTCCAGAGCCTCCTCGGGCACCTGAACCATGTCGGCAGTTGCGTCCTCCCCGCCCGGAGGTTCATGAGTCGCCTCCTCGGGGCCCTCCGCGGCTGCTTCGGCTGCGCCTCACTCACCCTCGCCGACGATGCCCTCCGACACCTGAGGTGGTTCGCCCTCTACGGCCGCGCCTCCAACGGGCTCCACCTCCTCCGCGCCCCGGCGGGGCGCACCTACGTCATAGAGTGCGACTCGTGCCTCACGGGCCTTCTCTGCGACGCACGGCTATGCCCGAGGGTACACCTCAGACTTCTGGGCGCGGTTCCCCGACATCCATGAGCTTGAGGTGGTCAACCTCGTCGTGGCCCTCCGCGCCCTCATGCCTGACGACGCTGCGGGGGCCACCGTCGTCATCAACACGGATAATATGGCCTCCGCCGCCTCCCTCACCTCGGGCCGCGCCCGGGATCCCACCCTCGGGACATGCGCTCGGGAGCTCTGGCTCCTCGCGGCGACGGGCTGCTTCACCCTCACGATACTGCACAAGCCCGGGGCGAAGCTCGTCTTTGCCGACGCCCTCAGCCGCGCCCACCTCGACGGGCCCTGGGCCGAGGTGGCCTGCGCCAGCATGGCCCGCCTCGGGCGCCGCCGCATATCCCCCACACACGATGCCTTCCCATTTAATCCCGGCCTCTGATCCAGGTTTCTCCCCGGCCGAGGTGGACGATGTCACGCGCCTACGCCTCGCCTCCCTCGCCCCTGCGACATGGAAGAACCGTCGACGCCAGGCTCGGGAGTACGTCGCCTACCTCATTGCCCGAGGGCTCGGCCCCCTCGACCCCTCCAACTGCGAGATCGCCGCCTACGCGGCCTCCCTCTATGCCTGCGGCCTCGCCCCGGCGTTCATCAAGAACGCCCTCTCTGGAGCACGCTCCTGGGTCGAGGCCGCCGGGGGAGCCACCGCCGCCTTCGACTCTGCCCTCGCCAAGGACATCTGCCGAGGAGGCGAGCGCGCCTCCAGCCACGTTCCTCGCCAGGCGCCCCCTCTGACGCCTCACCACCTTGCCCTCGTCATCTCTCACCTCGCCCTCGCGGGGCCGGCCTTGCTCGTCCCCCGGGCCGCCCTCCTCCTCGGGTACTTTGGCATGCTGCGACAGTCGAACCTGTTGTCGCCGAGTCCCGAGGTCTGGGGGGGCCCTCACACCATTACCCGCGGCGACGTCGTCCCGGTGCCCGGGGGCTTCCGGGTCACGGTCAGGATCTCCAAGACCATATCCGGCCCTGCGGGCGCCGTCGCCCTATTCATCCCTGCTTGCCCGAGGCCAGGGCTCTGCCCTCTGACCGCTTGGAATGCCGCCGCATGGCAGCATCCTGCGCCTCCCGACGCCCCGGCTTTCATCATGCCCTCGGGCCGGCCCCTCAACTGCCCTCCTCCAAGGCGCCCTCCGCGCCCGAGGCGTCCCAGGGGCCGAGGTTCCGGACAGGCCTGCCATGCCGACGGAGTCGACATCTCCGACATCATGGCCCAGGGGACTTGGACATCTGAGGTGGTGCACGCATACGTGCGCCGCCTCGCCCCCTCGGCGGCCCCTCGAGCCCTCTCCTCTCTCTTTGGTGAGGGCTCCTCCGATCCACCTCCCGGGCCCAACTACTAACATTGCTCAAACTAACATTGACACTTTAATCATGACACCTCATATATCTTGATGATGCCTCATATATTATATTCTATATATCCCTATACTCATGATTGATCACTGCTTTTACATGTTGATGACTATATTCCATTATATACCTATATACTCATGCTTGATGTACTTATCCATGTTTATACCGGCATTTCTCAATAAAATGCCTTTTTATCCACTCATGCCTCCTCGTCCTTCCTTGTCGCGCATCGGTCGTAATGCTCACATTGCGGTTGATGCGAGGCGAGGGAGGACCCCCCCCTCTCTCCTCCAGCCGTTGGCCATTGCATAATAGCCCGCGCTTCCTTCCCTTAAAGCCAGCCCCGAGGCCGCCTCGGGCCACTCGCCCTCCTGCCTCCAGACACTCCGCTCCTCCACACACTTTTTTCCCCACCCACCATCCCTATACACCAACTCTCCATCATAGGGTTGAGGGCTCCTCCGATCCACCTCCCGGGCCCAACTACTAACATTGCTCAAACTGACATTGACACTTCAACCATGACACCTCATATATCTTGACGATGCCTCATATATTATACTCTATATATCCCTATACTCATGATTGATCACTGCTTTTACATGTTGATGCCTATCTTCCATTATATACCTATATACTCATGCTTGATGTACTTATCCATGTTTATACCGGCATTTCTCAATAAAATGCCTTTTTATCCACTCATGCCTCTTCGTCCTTCCTTGTCGCGCATCAATAATGTTCATAAGGTTGAAAGGAAAAATTGATGGTTTAACAAGGTTCATAAGGTTGAAGGTTTAATAAGAGTGAGACTGCATACATTGGTGTGGTGGATAAATATCTACTTTGTTCTAATCTTTTGCTTAAAGCTGCAAAGTCCGATGAAGCATCACATTATTTAAACCAAAATAATTATCTAGATTTGATTCCACAGTAGGGAAATGCATCCATCGATTGCCACTACCGATACTTAGATCGGTGTATTGAATACACTTGGCCCAAATATTACCTTCGTTATAATCCAACTGCATGTAGTAGCTCTCATATTGATTCAGCCAGAACAGACTGTCATAATTATGGTGCTGACATCGTCGTGCTAGTATGCACCATCAGGCATTCAGCATTACTACACCACAGGTGTCAGCGTCTGTTCAGAGAAGGGAATATTGAGTCTAGTTAATGGAACTCATTATACAGAACCCTGTGGTGTCAGAATTGTTGCATGCTTGCCAGAATTAATGTAGAATGTTTGCACTTGAAATATCTCAAAAGTTAACAATTTAAAATAAGAATTCCTTCAAACTAAAGTAAGGTAGATTATAACAACCAATTTTATATATTTGTCTCCGAATTTGAAAGAAACTCAAAACCATGTGAAATTAATAGTTGTCCGAATAGCTAAATGAACAACGAATGCCATCTAACGTCATATCAGGACGGGTACCGACTTATGGGAGTGCACACTCGTGGTGACCTAATAGTGCTGCCCAACTGGAAAATCAAGTCACAGGCACCTTGACCTGATATCCCACTCAGTCACATTATCCTGGCACGGAGCTAACCAGTTCTTGTTATATCCTATTAATGCTGAGTGTCTGGTCAGGAAGCGATAAGTAACAACTGTATAAGTAATTTGTTTGATCCAACCAGGAACCAAACTCTCGATCTGCCATACGTGAAACCCGCGCTCTATTGCTCCGACCACTGTGCCTGGTCCAGCTATGGAGATGCTGATATGAATGCAGTAGGTGGATGAGACACAGGTTATACGCCCATCACACCAAACTACTACTCACTACGTTCCTGAAAATGTTGCTGAACGGACTAAATCTGTGTGCAAAATGCAAACGGAATGGACATAGTAGTAGCCTTTTACGGTCTTTTTGCGAAAAGAATAGATGGGCTAGAACGGAATGATGCTCCACAACTTTGAGCATGCCCAAGATGTTCTTGCCGCCACATTCTATCCCAACCACAGCCCGTTTTAGAATGTGGTCAGACGTTTTGAGAACTAGTTTGGCGTGATGGGGGTATTAGGAAACAGCGCTTCCATGATCGATTGAATGGCTCTTTCGAGTTTATCTACATGACGCTGACACCTGTGGTGTAGTAATGCTGAATGCCTGATGGGGCGTACTAGCACGACGATGTCAGCGCCATACTTATGACCGGCGGTTCTGGCTGATTCAATATGAGAGCTACTACATGTAGTTGGATTGTAATGAAGGTAAAGGCCCTGTCACACTACGTTTGGTCCGGCGTGCCACCAACGCGCAAAATATTATCAATGGGTCGAGAAACGTCAAACTTTTTGGCATTTCGGGGGGTAGTTGGACGGGCCGCAGCGTGTTGGGAGTGTGATAATAGCATGTTAGTAGCACGCCATCAACGAGTATCAGTGGGGTTCGACGTGCGGCGGAACAAAGTGTCAACGTCCCGCCAGCGGGTTCCCAGTGTGCCATCAGCGTGTTATCGGCACGTTGTCGGCGCGCCGATGGCGTGGGGGTAGCGCGTCATTAAAGTTTCGCAGAATGCCGGGTAACGTTAGGTGCGTGGCAGACGCGCCAGCAACACATCAAGATGCACCAGCAACACGTCAAGACGTGCCAGCAACACGTCAAGACGCGCCAGCAACACGTCCAACGCAGTTTGGAGAAAAATCCCCAGCATTGATGGATGTTGCTCAATGTGGTTCAAGCGGGCTGGCAATGCGCTGGTAATGTGGGTCCACGTCCTGCCAACGCGCCGGTAACGCGCGATCCAACACGTTGGCGCACGTCAGTGCGTGTCGAAAGTTTTGTGCAAACACAAAACCTTGACGCGGCCCGACGCGCACCAACGTGTCGGTCCAAACGTTGCTCGCACTCAATGTGTACCGACGTGTACCGACGCACCGTTAACGTGCTGGTAACCCGCGCATAACGCTTCCCGACAAGTGCCGATGTTTCCCCAAAAAAGGCAACACGTCGGCGCGCGTTGGTGAGAAGCGTCGTAATGTGACAGGGCCTTAATATATGGGCCGAGTGTATTCAATACACCAATCTAAGTATCGGTAGTGGCAATCGATGGATGCATTTCCCCACTGTGGTATTGGGGTGGCATTTGGGGAAGCCATTCATCCTTTATATGTACTGATGTTGGAGATACCATACCTCTCATATCGCTGGAAAATGAATTGGTTTAAGGGTCAATGCTAGGGAGTGTTAGTGTTAGACTCTACATTGCAAGCCGGCTACGATACTTAACTGCCAAAGAAATATCAACTCCATCAAAATAGAATATGTTGATTGTTTTATGGGTGCTTCTTGGCGTCTGTCTGTTTTTATGTTTGGGGGTAGAATACATAAACGGAGTTCACTGTTTCGTTGATCTCAAGTAAATAAGTATGCGCTTTTTATCTGACTATATAAATATGAATATATCGATTGTACCCCGAGCTCAGTTTTAGTCTGATTTAACTATCAAATATGTATCAACTTATTTTGTTGCCATTCATCAAGAAGCATTTATATTATGATATGACCAGACGGGATGGCCGAATGAGTTAGAGCGGCTGTGTCCCGTGTTGGTAGACCATGGGATCGTGGATTCGAACCCTGGTCGAGTCAAACCATGACTTAAAAATTGATACTTGTCGCTTCCTAGCCAGGCACTCGGCATTATTAGGATAGGGCAAGGATGGTTAGCTCAGTGTCAGGCTAATGTGACTGAGTGAGATATCAGGTCATGGTACTGGCAGCCTGGTCTCCCAGTGGGGCAGCACTATAAAGTCACCATGAGTGCACACTGTCACAAGTCGGTACCCATCCTGATATGACCTTAGATGTTGCTAGGAGGTAAAACAACAACAAACAAACTATTATGATATACATTAAACAGAACTATGTACACTCTACTGGGTCCCTTAAGATATGACTAGATGCTCATATTAACACGACTAGTAGTAATTTACCATTGATTGCATATGCTGCCTAGTCCACGATCGATTCCCTTCATTTAATCATAACATCATGAGAGACCATTCTAGAATGCACATGCAAGTTAGACAAATATTGGCGCATCTAGATAATATATAATTGTTTGTACGTGTATACTAGACGGGATGACCGAATGAGTTGAGCGTCTGCGTCCGTTTTGGTAGGTCGTGGTTTTCGAATCCTTGGTCGATACAAACAAATGGCTTTCTGATTTTGACTAGTTACTTCAGAGCCTGTCGATTATGGCACATTACAACAAAAAATGCAATTCACCACTGCAGCCACATGGAGTAGGTATCGGCAATTGATATATGATATAAGATAGACTGATGACTCCATTCCTCCGACTGCGACTCCCCTTTTAGAATGAAAATTCATCTGCGCGACAAGCTTCTCAAAATGCTAATAATATATTTTGACTGAATCTCCCCGACCATGTCAGCAATTGCCGTCATATTCAATACACTGTTTCAATTCAGAATTAAAATAACTAGTCGTTGTTAATGCAAAAGTGCAACCTCGAATCTCAGCGCTGAGCCTGGGAAACTGAACAGTCTGGTAATGTGATAAGGAAGCGATTCAATTGCCACAACTCGCGTTAAGATTGCATTAGAAGTCTACACCAATATATCACATGCTCGCTCCTATGGAGCCCACCCTTACCCACGTGACACGATGTCGCCAAGGTGACCTGCCTTCCTCCTCCCTTCCCCGACCCTATCACACTATCACCACTTTATGCTAAAATACATGCACCTGATCATCTCTGAAGCATATCGATTCCTTACCTCATTAATCTTCTAGCACCGATTAAGCTTACGACTGCTTCATGTCTGTTAATCCTGTCTGACATATGAATTAGTCTTGTTCCCCAAAAAATTGTATTGCTCTCGAAAATGCCTATGCCTGCCCGCTTATTGCATATATCGATATAACCATGTGGTTTCAGCAAGAATGATACTAAAGACGAATATACAGCGGTCCTGCTTTGACCTTAGATGGTGTCAGGACATAAAACCCCAGCAACCAACCAACTAATGAACTGTGTCAATACATGACAATATGTATTGGCAGGAATTTTAAGAAAAACTGGTCAATGTATTCCCTGGGACAAATGTCTTCCTTCCTATTGATTTCTTTAATTTTAGTCCGCTTCCATATAGCAGAGTGGAATTGGTCAGGGTCCTCCTAGACGATGGTATTTCTGTCTGGAAACCAATGAATCGCCACAAATTAACGAGCGCTACGTGAAGAAAATAAATCAATGATGCATCTATCTAACAATAACTGTTTCCCGAACTGTACATGATTCAGTTTCAATCTGGATTTACTAAAGCCATCCTCAGGAATAATGGACTGGTACAGAGCTGATAAGCAACGGACATTAGAGGCGGGATGCGCATCAAATGGGAGAATGGGGATATCAGATTTGACAGTGCACTTATACAAAGGCAACGGATGGACCTTGTTGACAGGTATATGTTGTACACAGCTCTAATATCTGAATACTACTAGTAGTGATCTCTGGCACAGGTCAAATGCAGGTACAAATAGGTTGGCAACCACCATTGACTGACTCTCCCCGGTGATACCGTTGGCCGCTGTGCAATGCACCGCACATATTCACCAGTATATAACTACGCTGCAGGCTCAGCACTCAACACATCATAAAGAATGCATAACATGGTCATGGTCTATTGACCACCTTTGATCCTACTCATCAAGTCTATTCGGAAAGGCCATTCCTCATCAATTCAACGTGTCCTTGTTGTGCATGATAGGCATATCCATATGGTCGTGCAAATATAATGGGTTCTTGCCCTCCAACCTTAAGTCTCCTATTTATTATTTAGGTCAGATGGCTATTTGATCCATTAAGAGATCGATCAATCTTCTGTCACACCAATGATATAGATGCGGCACTGGTCCTTCGAATGGTTATTACACCAAACCATTAACTAACCAACATGTAGGATACCATTTCATCAGCAGAGTATTAACTGCATATAAATATGTCATGGGGTTGATGAAAATGGGAAATATTGTGCCTAGAGCGGGACTCGAACCCACATATCTTTGCATTCCAGGCCAGAGTGCTAACCATTACACCCCCTAGGCTCCCTGATATCACCATACTACCCACGCATACCTGTCTATGCGGTTCCTTGCCTGAGAGGTCAGTGCAGACCACAATACTCGTCCCCCTGGAATTGTAAGTCTTTTAATGCTTACAATTACATGCATACAGGGAATGCACTTACATATACATACACTGGGTAGGTTCAACAACTATGCAGTGCATAGCTTGTACAGCAGGGGTAAACTTTGAAGAGCTACTTATTGCCATTTTAATGATGTATTTTGTTAGGTTCCATCCTCAATATTAAAGTAGTGGCAGACTGTGACAGGTCACCCCTATTTGTTTCTATATGTAAACTGTCTTGGTTTTTCAAAACGTCTTGATTTTTCAAGACGTTTTGAAATCCAAGACGTGGCCCCTACCTGGTCATTGGTGTGATAAAAATGGGAAATATTGCGCCTAGAGCCGGACTCAAATACACATCTCTTTGCATTCCGTCCAGTGTGCTAACCATTACACTACCTAGGCTCCCTGATCTCAACACGCTACCCACGCCTACCTGTCTATGCGGCTCCTTGCCTGAGAAGTCAGTGCAGACCACTACACATATATATTAAGAGCTCTTGTCCAAAGCCTACGAGCTTGGCATTGGCATTGCAAGCTAATTTATTTGGATCGGCGATTATCACGTTTTGGAAAAGAGCTCTTCATATCAAATATAACCAATTTCTGGAATTTGCGTAATCAAAACGGTGATAATGTTATTAGTTTACACATACTGACAATGGAAAGGTGCCTTACCCATTGACTATTCACTGACCTAGCAGGCAAGTAGTCACTTAGTCATATATGCTTACGCATCGGTGGTGTTATTGTATTAGCGATCCGAGGTAGTGTAATAGTTAGAACCTGACTGGGAATAAGTGTGAGTTCAACTCCTGGTCCAGGGGCAATATTTCTCACTTTTCTCACCGCCACTACCACTGTTTGAATAAGCATAGATTAATGTGTATATTAATGATCGAAATATATATATATACGATTTCTAAGCATTCATTATGGCATATTGCATTGGAATGAAGACGGAAATGACTCCTCTAATAGACAGCATTTTGACTGGTTTTAACAACATTCTTTGATTTGTATGTTTGATGCCCTAAGACGTTAGGTATCCTGCAAGCAGAGTTGGCAATCATGTGCATTTTCCAGCTATTGTCCTATAGCACCGTCACATCTAGTGCATCTATATCTAGTAAACTGAAGCGTCCTAGTGTAGATTGCACACATTCAAACGGCACGTGCGCACTGATACTACTGCGGTCATGAAGGACACTAAACCCCATAACACCTGGCAACTTGCCAATGTCCCAGCTATATTGTTATACCCACATTTCAGGCGATGTCGCCCCAATTCAGGGTGCTTTAGTTGTCACGCACCATTATCGGCCGCTTCCAGTGTTTACACCCTCTGGACTATGTAACAGTGGAAAGAGAGGGCTTTAAAAAGCTTCTAAGCAGATGCTAATCAGCATATATGATAAAGAAAAGGCCAATGATAGGGGAACTAGTAAGGAGTGCAGTTTATTGGAACTTTGACAAGGACTTAAATACAAAAGTCCCAATCTCCTGTTCAAAGGCGTTCCATATGCTGGCCGGTTTTAAAGGGTGAACAGGAAATAGGGAAATTGAATCATGGATTTGGGTATTACCTCAACTAAAAGCAGTCTATCCTGCTCAGCTGGTGTGCGCGTGTCAAAAGATAAAAATATCTCGTACAGTATAAACAATAAAATAAAAACACCAGGCGCTTTCAATAATCGCGTGTTGGTCAATAATCAAGCGATGGCAGTTCAATGGGCGCATTGCACTAAGTCTGGCATAATGGTGACCATTGAAGGCAAGGGCCCGATAATCGTATAGCAAGTGCGGGAATAACATGCCCTCAGCTCTGCCAATTTGGATTTCCACCGCTGTGTATAACTTACAGCGTCATCAAAGGCTGGTTGCTCTCATACCATGTCTATGTGGTGTGGGAGGTTAAAAATCCCTTGGGTCAGTAAAAGTGTAGGCTTGGGCTTTCTATCGACCAGCAGTGGAATGAGGAAGACCATTCGTCTATGACTGAAATTTCCCCTGCTTAAACAACTAATGAACCAAAAAAAAACCAAAAAAAAAAAACATAACATTATTTCTATCTCAGGCAACCGTATCCATGGCATGCGGTTGCATTGCTTCTACCGGACGCTACCACCAGACATGGATATGAAACAATGTAAAGGAATTAAGGGTGATTTGAATAAGCACTTCACTGGCAGGAATAAGCAGTGAAATGAGAAGGCACACATATCCATAGGCAAAACTTAACAAGTGTTATTTAGGCTGAAACCCTGGCCCACGAGGACATATGGTGCATACGCAAAGCTTAACAAGTGTTATTGAGGCTGAAACCCTGGCCCACGAGGACATATGGTCCATAGGCAAAGCTTAACAAGTGTTATTGAGGCTGAAACCCTGGCCCACAAGGACCTATAGTCCATAGGCAAAGCTTAACAAGTGTAATTGAGGCTGAAACCCTGGCCCACTATGACATATGGTGCATACGCAAAGCTTAACAAGTGTTATTGAGGCTGAAACCCTGGCCCACGAGGACATATGGTCCATAGGCAAAGCTTAACAAGTGTTATTGAGGCTGAAACCCTGGCCTACAAGGACCTATAGTCCATAGGCAAAGCTTAACAAGTGTTATTGAGGCTGAAACCCTGGCCCACGACGACATATATGTGTGGTATAGGTGGTTGAATAAGTATTGTTTGTTGATGGCATTATTGAGACCAAGCAAGTATATCTGGGTAAGGTGTGGTTAGGATAGCCATACATGGAATAATGTCTTCCTTCCTAAGTGTATCCAGGAGACAGGAAAGGAACCCAGCAATGCATGAGGCGTGATTGGCTAACCAGTGATCGGATTGCCACGATGGACATTGGCAGTGGCTTGGGTTGGAGATGGGGGAGTGTTTTGTGTTTGTTCGAGTCGCAGCAATTATCATAAATGAAGATTCCCTACTCATTCACCAGGATGTTGAGAGCGTTGAACAAAAATTACCAAAATGTATTCTTAATGTTCACTTCAAGGTTGAATAATCCGATGGGTTTGAGTTTCTGTGATTTTCTGAGAACAATATATTAGGTTGTTGGTTATAATCGATATTACTTTATCTTGAAGCAAATTGTATTGTAAATGGCTAACTTTTGAGATATTTAAAGTTCAACCATGCAAAATTAACTTGGGCAGGCATGCCAACACTCTGAAACCGTAGGCTTCAGCAGTAATATATTCTATTAACTCGACTCAGCATCCCCTTCTATGCGGTACCACATACTTAATACATGCATCAGTATCTAAGGTAGATATGTAGGATCAAATCTAGATAATTGTTTTGGTTTTGAAATGTTGATGTTTTTATGAGTGTATGTAGCTTCAGCAGGTACTCATACCACACTATCGAGGTAGTAATAATTGTTATTCTCCTTACCGCATAGTAATCTACAACTTCACAGGAAGTAGATGCTGAATCCCTTCTGACTGGTTTGTGTACAACTGTAACACTAACAGACACAAACATGACATACATGCTTAACATCAATGAATAGTATATCCAGAAACACGCACTCTGTAGGTGGTGCATTAAATTGGATATACAGTCGAGGCAATGTGTTGCCGCCCCTTAATCTTATAAATCCATCTGACGCTGTCACCCTTATGTAGCTCTAATCCATAGAGATTTTGTGCAGTTGAGTTTGAATTGAATTAACGAGAACTTATCGATGTAGCCCCGTTACTGATCACCCCTAGCGGCTGCTACATGATCGAGGTCATTGCCAATCACCAATGTACAAACTTGAATTAAATCATAAGTATATTGGCGCAGTGTATGCTTTCTAGCAGATTGAAATATACTACAATAATGTAGTTAGAACACAGGTTAGCTTAAAAAGCAAATCATTCATGAAATAATATTTAGAATAGAATTATAAATCTATGTGGATTATATTTTAAATAAAAAAAGTGACTAACATGTTCATGTACTACGCTCAAGGCAGACATAGGAACTATTTAGAAATAATGTACTCAATCACGTGACAATTACTTGATTCCTTAGATAAAACATAATCATTTGGGCACCTCTAATTTATATATACATATATATACACATATACATATATATACACATATACATACATATATACATATATATACACATGTGTGATGTATAAGCATTATGCGAGGATAAAGGCGCAGAAGAGACTTATTATTATTATTCTATTTCATTATCTACCAACCATTATCCTCGATGTATTCACCTCCTATACTACATACTGCTACTGGTGGCGCCACATTCGGCCCCCACCTGAACTACGGGCGTTCCCATTACCATTTTCTGTGCAGACACCTCCTCCCCTACCTCCAACCAATATATATACACATATATACCTCCAACCAATATATATACACATATATACATATATTTATACATATATACATATACATATATATACATATATATATATACATACACATTTATCATGACTTAATATGACATATATCACGAACCCAATATCCCTAGACTCAGCTGACGTATATATAGTTAACCTCTTAGAGTACATTCCATTAGGCACATTCATGAATATCATGGAAGGAGCGCTTCCAATCCCGGTCGCTAGTAGTGAACCTTATACCGGCGCGTGGCTCATGCTCTGCACCGATACGCCTAAGCATGTGCAGGTCACCAACGTGTCCAGGAAGTATGCTAGAGTTAATAGCTTTTACGGAGATCCAATTTCCTGGTGCAGCCCCATCCTCTCTCCGTGAGGGTTTCCTCTGTACCACCAGGCGGCGGGCCTCCTCGCAAGTATGCTCACATATATGTGCACTCATATCTAGGTATATGGATATACTCGTCGCTCGGCGTTTTGTGTATCCAATGCTTCGATGCAATCCCCTGAATTCCATGATTATATGGAGCAGGCAGTGCATATATGGGCAATTGGGTACATATATCTATATATGTCTGGAAAAGTCCAAAAATTACTTGTCAACATGCCACTTCTAGATCTTGTCTAGCAATGCATGTGTGTGCATATATTTAGATAGGTGTGTATATGTCATCCAGTGTGACTGACACTGGTCTACATCCGGTGGAGGGTAGGAGGGACATATGTGGCGCTACCAGTACAGTGTTGGGTCTTACCGAGTTTAATAATAATAATAATAATAATTCCCTTATGCATCTGTTTACTTGCATAATCCGTTTTACATCAATTATATCCCATCTGAACATAAATATATGAAATATATAAGTATACACGTCTAGATAGACGAAGGGTTCAGGCGCAAATCCCCGAAATTGACTTACACATTGCAGTCAAAGTGTCAAAAGGGTTTTACATCCCTATTTGTGCACACATTGCGCCGTACCAATGATTTCACAAGGAATGTAAATTTAAGAAAATGTAATGTCAAATTTTGGATTGGCGTTTACGGGGATTTCCGCATGAATTTGATGTTGCCAATTCATGACATGTCCGCTGATGAGCGACGACTATATATATATCCTGACCTATGCATTATGCGATGTATTGGCTTGGAATTATTGTTTGTTGTATTCCCTTGCACCAAACATGCTTTCTTTTCCGCGCCAATTCTGTTTTCATTTCGAGAACCGACCCGGCCTTTAATGCGCATTCAATATGCATATCACTTTGAATCCCGGCGGCCATCCAGGGTGTGGATACAGGAGCGCACCCCTGTTCGCCGCCAGTAATGGTGTAGCTCAGAGCACCTCAGAGGGCTTCCCGTTATGTATTCAAGTGAGGCTCTCAGTGTTGTACAATATGTGTGTGAAGCTTGCGGAATGGGCAACAGATACATTCAGGGGTATAACCCCCATTAAGTGTTCTTTTACTTTTGGTGTGTTTTGCTATAGTGATAATTTCGGTCGCAGTGCATCGGGAATTACAACAAGGCATCATAGTTGCTGTCAAACAGATCTGAGTGTTGTACAGTGCTATCCGGTGTGTATTCAAGGGAGGCTCTCAGTGTTGTACAATAGGTGGGTGAAACTTGCGGAATGGGCAGCAGCATCAGTGGCTGCCGAGGCACTAAGGGGGTATATCACCATTAAGTGTTCTCATATTTCCCGTTTTGGATGCTGTAGTGATCATTTCGGTCGCAATACACAGGGGATTATCACAAACCATCATAATTCTCAAATAGCTCTGAGGTTTGCGTAATAGGTGGGTTAAGCTTGTGGAATGGGCATCAGCGGTATCAGTGGTTGCATGGGAAACTAAGGGGAATATCACTATTAAGTGTTCTTATATAACCGGTGTTTGCTGCTCTAGTCATCATGTTGCTCGCAACACAGATGTAATTGTCCATGATGCTACGCAACACAGGTAATTTGGTTCGCAGTCACATCTATTGTCGGCCCAGTAACTAAGGATGGCGCGCCTGCCACCACCCATGAAGAAACGATCGCATTAAGCTATGTGTTCTACACTAACGCCGTCTAGAGTCACTTCTTAAGATACGAAACCCCACTAGCCTCTGTACATATCACTGGTACTGCCACCTGTAGTGATGTTTGGAATGAATTGTTATGTCGCCGCCTCTCAATAACTGTGTACAACCTATATAAGGCCATGTTCTGCAGCAGAGAGTGCACTTTGACACGGGCACCTAGAAGGACACTAACTAGCCTAAAGATTGCCACCCACCCAGGCCCGCAATAGACAATTACTAAAGGGCAAGGGTTAAAGTGTCTATGACCTCACTGTATTATTTGTTATTGAATTGAATTTCTTGTTGAACAAAACAACTTGCACTGCTGCATCTATAATAAATCCAACTATAAACAATCTTTGCTGTTTTGCTTGTCCAATTACCACTAAAGCATCATAGGTGTCAAATATGTCTAAGATTTCCGCTATTTGTATCATTTGCAAACTGATGCTAAATCGGATCGATCCTTCTCAGTTTGCACGTTGGGTTATTTTCCTTGCCAACCAGTGGTCCACAACTGGTTCATCAAACATCAACAGACAGAATGGTATGTGGTGTCCTATATGTGGGAATGTGCATATAAAATACCTCTTGCTGCTTATCAGAAAACTAGCCTATATGGCGGTGCCAGGTTTCCTCCAAACAAATATCTCAGAATGACCATATTGACATCCTATAGCCGATCAATGTGATCTAGAGGCATCAATAAATAAAACAAACTTCACTTATATTGTCAAACCATGCAATAACTCTACCCCACCCTGACCACATCATCAGTTTGTTTGAGGTATTACAAACATAACCTGTATCATTCCAAGAGCATCCGTTAAACCCACATTCCAGACATTACGGAATTAGATACACACACTTTCGCTTTTTTTACGTACATAATATGAAGATACCCCCAGCTTCTAGGTCTAGAATACAATTCCAAAACCACTAATATAGATATCGATTCCAAATCCCGCTGTAAGTCAGTCCATCTTGTATAGAATCGACAATAAATAATGTGTGCTAAACTGCTCCAGGAAATCCCAACTCTTACAACGACCCTTGCTGCAAGCTCTCTCCAAGCAGCTGCGTCTGTATGTAGAAGACTGCCTGAAGGCAGCGAGTGTTCCCTCACCGGATGTGGTAAAATACAGAAGGCAAATTGTATGTTCATCATTATAATTCGTTAACGTCAAGAGGATTAATTATTCTGCCAAAGCTAAAGTTTAAGCGGAATATAAATGTTCTGACCATTTGAGAACAAACATGTAGTGTACATTGGTCCAGGTCATGTCGCTTTGTGCAGCTGAAGTTTATCATCTTCATTGAGAGATTATTGAGTGAGGTGAACTTGCCGAAAGCGCAGACATACAGCCAATGTACGGTGGATATTCGTGTGCATGTTTTACATATCACACAAAAGTCCACTGATGTATGTCGGAAGGGACCGGACGGAGTAGCCGAATCGATAGAGCGGAAGCCTCCTGTCTGGGAGACTAGGAGTTTGATTCCAGATCGAGTCAAATCAATGTCAGCTCCAAAGTATTGTATTTGAACATGACATATTTTGTTCCACCGCTACCATACAGACATACAACACAGAGTGACAAGCGTCATTTTGCTGGACTCTCACTGCCGGGTTTAGCAGGTTGGAGAGCTTACCTCGATCGGGCTATGGTGTTCAAATACCTCATTCGAGCCCGGTTCAATTTCCAAGGTCGATTTTTGTATAGGATTAGGTAGCAGGTTCAAAAATATGGTTATGGCACACTGAGTTTTGGGAAGTTTTTCATAATTGTGAATACATCACTAGAAAGCCAAAAAATTATAATCTAATTTCCTAGGATATTCCTAGGCCATTTAGTTGGGACCGGATTGAGTAAATTAACTGTGAATATTAGGAAATAATTCAGTAGTTACAACACATGGCTACAGGCCAGAACTGCCCATGATAGTGCTTTGTTGGTATAGCAGTAAATCCCAAACAATAGGCCACCTCCAGTCAAACCATGGGGGTATATATGGTCTTTGGCCCACTCATATACTTTCATTGCCACTTGGGGAGGAGATCCTGTGGGGATGTTGTACATCATTTTGATATATGTTTTGCATAACCAATTATATATATATATGGCATCTGATGCTACTCACTACAAAGATGGCTTGTCTTGTGGTACATCATTAAGAAAAACCTTCCTTTTATAATATTATCGTTTTGATTATTTTATTGTTGGTTATCACTTTTTATTTACATATGCATACATAGACATTCATACATATAAAATAGATGAGAGTGATCTCAGATTTATGTCTGCCATATGGAGGCATTGGTACAAACACTACTGTATGTTGACCTACATTTTGTATTGGTTAGTATGGTAGTTATTCATACTATTACTTATATTCTATTCACATACATTTTTTTAATATCTACCTTACTATGGACCCAATTATTGTAACCACCATAGTCCTGAGTCTGAAATAAAGAATTGAATGACTGAATATTACATATTATTCATTACATAATACGCATAAATTATCTGATGGCATATCCCCACGAATATGGCATTTCTTGCTGGTTACTAGTAACATTATTATAAAAATTACCCTGTATATCATTGCATTTATATTTCATTTATTTTATTGTTGGTTATCACGTTTTATTTATATTTATATTATTTGAATTGAAGCATGGTGCCAATAGGCTGCTGCCTCCCCCCCCCCGAAACACAAACCCCATATGCCCCTATGCCTATTATAAATGGTATACATATACATATATATTAACATACATATACATGTATATATATATTTATATATATACATCTATATATATATATGCAGACATACTACATGACTATATAGATAATGCATATAAATACTTATTGTATTTAGAGAGGACTGCAATCACATTCGTAGAGTGGCCCTCCATTTGTCATGCTAAGTTAATCATATTTGTAATCCTAATTTATGTGTCACTATTCCAAATTATTGCAAACAATGCTAGGGGCCTAAGCTCTGACTAACTTTCACACTCAGATGTTAACAAAGACTGCCATTCCTAAATAATATTCATTTATATTTTATTAATTTTATTTTTTGATTATGCATGTCATGGACACATACGCATACTTTTAAGTTATATGGCATATATGAGATATACACATTACATATGTTTGTATATTATATATAAAATATACTAATATCGCAATATCAGGTGAAGAATAATTACAGTGTTCTAATGTAAGGATGACCTGTGCCAGATCCTTAACAATGGTAATCCATTGGCATGTAGCAAGTTGGACTGTTGTGTAGTGTGTGCTTCAGAAATTTGTGTGTGCAATGCACCGCGGCACAGACCCTTATAAACCAATCCAATTCACTGTCACACCTTTCCAAGGGCATAAGCTCTGACACATTCACATCAGTGAGTTCAGCTGCCAGTGGAGGGTGCAGCCCAGAGAACCATTGCAAACCTGAGGGTGAAAGCTTTCCTTGGCAGTTTTTGGTTAAAGTGGAGTGTTAAAAGTTTCAGAGCTTAGGCCCCTTGCAATAGTCTGGAGTGAAACAGACTCCATTGGTTAACTTACCAGTGACAAATGGGGTCCACTCTACAAATATGTGATGCAGTCATCTCTAAATACAGTATGTATTCCACTATATATATATATATATATTTTGTAGTCACATATATAGGTCTCCATATGTATATATGTATACATATATGTAGATGTGAAATGCGTGTATTATATAGACTTATATACACTATAGGTGCATATGTAATAGTTATATTGCCATCTACAAACTAGGTATATTTTATGTACACTTATGTATGTGTATTGTATATTTATATATATTAGCCGTATATATATATTATTTAGGTATACACATGTATATGTTTATCTAAAAATGATTGCCAATAATAATACAAATAATATGGTAATAATAATGACAATAATAATGATATAATAACGATGACAATTAATACAACAATTAATGATAAAAATGGCAATGATACTTGGAAGTTACCCAACCTGACTTTTACCTGGACCGGTCTTGGGACCCGACCTGACTTTACCCCGACTCAAGTATTTATTATGCATATATATATTATATATATGTATATTTCGGTATGCAACAAAATATATCTAAATGATGTACAACAGTCCCACTGAAAACCTCCCCAGTGGCATGTGGAAAATATATGAGTGGGCACTGACCACCATATACCCCCATGGTTGAATGGAGGTTCTCTATTGTTTGGTGTTATGGCAATACCATCTCAGATATCATGGGAAGTGTGGCCTGTAGCCATATGTTGTAATACTGAATTATTTCCTATGTTTCACTGCTAATTTACCAATCGGTCCCAACTAAATGGCCTAGATATTTCAAGAATAGATATAATTGTTTGCTTTCTAGTGGAATAATTTCCAATATGTAACTTCCCAAAATCAGTGTGCCACAACCATATTTGTGAACCTGCACACTAATCTTATATAAAATTCGACCTTGGAAATGAACTCGGTGGCCAAATGACCACCGTAGCTAAAACGAGGTCAGCTCTCCAACCTGTTTAGATGAAGAGAGGACCTAGACTGTGTGAGGCGAAGCCGTCGGACAGTGAACAAATATTGTACTTCTTATCCGGAGCCTCCGTAGATTTGTAGGCCCTAACTTTTAGCCTGGCAAGCCTATAGGTAAATTCGGCAATGTGGCCTCTAAATGAACATGCCCCATGTTAGATAAAATATTCAAACAAACTGACAATAGGGATGAACGATATCTTTGTCTAGATCTGAAGAAAAAACCCTGTTTGGTAGGAATCCACTCTAAACAAGGTGTACAATATTCCGATTTACGGCATTGGTGGGGGAATGCAAATGTTCTCTTACTGATCGGGAATACGTGACCAGGTGCATGTTGAAGGTCTTGTTCCAGCAAACATTGATTATCTATATTAGTATAGATAAACAAGGAGAGAATACAAAATAACAACCAATATCGAGGCCACTGAATGTTTGAGGTTATTCTAACTGATTTAGTCCATTCTTCACTCAAAAAATAGGAGGCCATGATATTAGGAGTGATAGATAATCATTGAGACAATATAATTGGCAAAGGCAAGTGGTCATGTCCAAATCCCAGCCTTCCGAGTCCTTTTGGGAAAGGTTGTTCAGCACTGGAAGGACCACTTTCAAACCCGGTCTGTTGGATTAAATATCACCATGTATTCTTGGATTATGTATTTGGGGTAACCCCAAATTTATCTTTTACGATGCAATAAAGTGTGGATTGTCAATAACCACCACATATATACAGAGTACAGATTATTACCGATATGACACCCATGTTTAACCTACATTTTCAAATAATATCCTTTTAGGCAACTGCATAACAGCTTTTATTAATCGATAATAAAAGCCCCCCAAAAAAGAATCAACCCTACCGCCACCGACTCCCATCAGGTTACTTGAGAATTGATCATTAGCTGGTGCGCGCAGAATCTTGGTGATTAAGTATTTAGCCACTTTGATGTCTGAGTGCCTTTGTTATTCCAATCTGACTCGGGGGGAAAGCCCAGCTACCCTGCGCCAAAAGACTAAATGCAATTAACTATTCATCATGCAGGCGGAGATGGGAGGTGAGTGTTTTCCTTCCTTTGCATTGTTGTTTCTCCTCACTTGGTTAGTCTGCTACCAGACGTAGGTAGAATCAAAATGGAGGAGGGGATTGTGAGTGTCTAGATGTGTTTCCCCGTGTAAAAATATACAGATTGTCGGTTTGGAATGATACATTGGCAGAGAGCATTACTATCCTCGGGCGACTGAGTGGGGACGAGGGTTATGTAATAGAAAAACAATGAATGTCCCACTCCCGGTGTGACATATTTAAGCTATGTGAGATATATATTAGTATACCGTGCCCGTGATTGTGAGGGGATGTTCCTATATAAGAGACAGTTAATGTTTGGTGAAATGTTCCTCTATGCACCCATAAAGAGTGCAAGTGGAGGAAAAGGACATCTTTAGTACATATATATTTTATTGTAACTGGTTGCAACTACCTGTTACCATGGGGCTTATGGGCCAGCACACCAGCCATATTGCATTTATTATGGACACCACCTGCAGCTAGGATGGGTCACCACTGCCCATGGGGGGCATCGCCTCCCAGGTTGTGCAGGGTCCCTGATTGACTGGCTGTGGGAAGCCCAGTCTCCTGCACCCCCGTGCCTCCTGACCACACTAGCCTCACTTTGATATTGATTATTCTGGACACTGCCCCAGACACACTGGGCAGATCACTCTACTCCTGGCTTTTGAGTGAGACACACCTACTCTAGAGCAGGAACCCAGACACTCTGTCTGATGCTACCACCTCACCTGAGCTGTGTGCAACAACCAGGGGACTCAGGTTCAATGGACTGTATGCACTGATTTATAGATAGACTACAGAGGTAATGAAGCTATGTGTGGACAGAAGGTAAGGGGTCAGGGTGATAGGTCACTAGCAGGTTAACAGGAGTTGATGCCAATAAAGCACAACTTCTTCACTGTCAACAGAATGGGCAGAGTTTATGGTATTATCTGGTGCTCCGACGGCCGGGTATCCAGTAATAGTATACCCGGTTCACTGACCTGAGGAGAGAGTGGGCAGGTTAACAGGTTAAGCTACACTAAATTGCAATCTATAGACTCTAACATAGATTCTACATTACAATGCATAGTTTTATGTGCGCAGCGTAAATGGACTTTACATTTTTCATGAGGGAAAATTTCACATTCAAAATGATTAACCTGACTTGTGATTAGACTAGAACAAAGGAAAATATATATATACTGTCGTGGGCGGTGATGAAAATGGGAAATACTGCGCCTAGAGCGGGACTCGAACCCACATCTCTTTGCATTCCGGGCCAGTGTGCTAACCATTACACCACCTAGGCTCCCTGATATCAACACACTCCCCACGCCTACCTGTCTATGTGGTTACTTGCCTGAGAGGTCAGTGCAGACCACTACACTCGTCCCCCTCGAATTGTAAGTCTTGTAATGCTTACAATTACATACATACAGGCAATGCACTAACACATACATACACAGGGTAGGTTCAACAACCATACAGCGCAAAGCTTGTACAGGATCCTGGTCACGGCACCAGTGTCGTGGCGGTGATGAAAATGGGAAATACTGCGCCTAGAGCGGGACTCGAACCCACATCTCTTTGCATTCCGGGCCAGTGTGCTAACCATTACACCACCTAGGCTCCCTGATATCAACACACTCTCCACGCCTACCTGTCTATGTGGTTACTTGCCTGAGAGGTCAGTGCAGACCACTACAATACCAAGAAAATCACACAACAAATAGCATGGACAACTAACCATACTAAGCAACTATCTACCTGCTACTGTAATGCAGGCAATCAATCACCTTGTTAGGTGCTACTGTGTGATCAGATAACTCCACCACTACAGTTGGCAAGCATTCAAACCAAGCCTGAATACTCAAGAGTATATGCTATGGACAGTATAAATACAGAATCAATAAAAAAAAGAAAGAAAAAGATCAACTATTCACCCCTATTTAGATTAGAGTAGTGGTGAATGGAAACCATGCTCATATGCTAGCAAAAAGGTTGCAGTAGGAATTAACTGTGGACGTGGTGGTTACCAGGTACACTGTTTATCTGTATTGACTTTAAGTTGAGAAATTGAGCTAGAATCTAAAAGAAAACTAAGAAAAACCAAGAAGGCATTCACTACATTCACCCTTCAACTTTCAAAGTCTATTAATCGACATGATTTTATCAATTATTTACTCAAAAACAGCAGTTCGTGAAAAAGAAGCATTGCATGAAAGCATATGTTTAGCATATTAGATTACAAATCAATGGGATGATAGACATAACCCAGTCTTCCGACACATTTGCTAATGCTTTTTTAGCAGCCCTATCACAGAGACGGCGCTGCAGGATGAACATAAGTATGACATAAGATCAGAATTTGGGTGACAATATTGCTACGCCAAGTTTACACCATATACAAATACAAATATATTGAATGGACCCTCCCCAATCCCCACTATCAGGTTTTTGTTCACAGGTGTCAGATATTACAGAGTTCCAATTCGCTGGTTACAAGTTTCAAATTCCATGTTATTTGCCAAGGAATGACATGCAATTCCACCGTTCACCCCTCCTAGGTTCGGCTAGCTTCCGATTTGTTGGCAGGTTCCCTGCTTGTTCACCTATCAGAACATCCCCCGCCCTGTACTGGCTCACTTCCCGGCATGATGGTGGCCTGAATGAACCTTCTGTCGACACTCCTATCTAAAGTTTGGTCTGCTCTTTGTTTATCTGCGCTTTTATTTTACTCCTATCTAGCGGTTGGTCTGCTATTAGTTTAACTGCGCTTTTAGTTGACCTATTTGTTATTTACCCTACCCTCGGATCCGCAGTGAGTGAGGTAATGCGGCCCTGTCATGAGCATAGACGTTGCTAGGGCGTATATTCCCAAACAAACAACCAACAACCAACCGTACACGACTATGTTGAATGGCAGGGTTTTTAAGACTTCTGGGGGAAACCAGATTCTTGACAAAAAGATGAGAAAGGCAATACGGTTAAATTCACTGAATCGCAGCTTGGTATGTTGCTTGAATTGATTAAATTTCCATTGAAATTCGATAAAATTACCAATTAAATTTACCCAGGCCTTGAGTCAACAATGAATGAATAGATAGATGTATTGCATAGATGCCGTCGCGCCCACAAATTAAAGATTTGTGTTTACCTGACCGCCGTGTGCGAATGGAAGGAACGTCGCCTTGCATATATGACTGGCACACCCAGAATTTCGTTGGTAAGCTGATTGATTGATTGAGTGACGGGTCCTTTACTGGGTGTCGGCAGCATCGGCCATATTCACGGCGTTTTAACCCTCGAGGTACGACTGTTTCCTAGGACCTACACAAGACCACATTTCTTCACTGTGGACCCGATGGTCGGGCAAAGAATACCCGGCTGTATTTTATTTGTGTAGTTACTTCACCTTATACTCCAGTCACACTACTGCGTGCGACTGCGTTTCACCACTTTGCGACCTCTTTGCGACCACTGTGCGACAACTTCGAACCAAATAACCCACCTTCTTGCGAAGTCCTTGCGACCTTCTTGTGAGCAAATCAAAGAGGCTTGAAATGCAGTAGCTACAACTTCCTTACGATCAGGTTGGTCACAAGGAGGTCGGCGACTACTAAGGACCACTTTGCGACCACGTGCAAATATTGTGCGACCTATTTGCGACCACCGGTTTCTTGGGATCGCAAGCTGGTCGCAAAGCGGTCGCAAGCAATAGTGCGAATGGACTTTTAAGGCTTGTCTTTGGCTTCACCCATCATGTCATGATAAACGTATCTGCTTAACTACAGATTGTCGATATTTCGCCGTCAAATCATGAGTTGAACGATATGTCTGTAGTGCGCACTCACAAACACTCTATAACTAATCAGTAGTTCCTGGTACATCCGACCTCCTCCTGTCAGATACTAACCAGACAGCACCATCACCCTGCTTACAAGTGTGGGCACTGCGCCTCCCCCCCCCCCCCCGCCTGCTCCGGCCCTCTCATTCTCTACTCCTTTCCCCCTCCTCCATCAGTACTGATGTCCGCACCCTTGCCCGCCTATCGTTACAGAATCCCGGCCACAGGCCCACTATCTATTCGGTAACAAATACAGCCAGACAGCGCTTATAAGACAGGTCCATGCAAGCGCAGGCAGTGCTATTTGCACGGTTTTACATTACTGGTGTGTCGACTGCTTCAACCTTCCTGCTTGATGAACGGTCGACTTCTAAACGCATTACGGGGGCCGCAACCAATGGCATCCCCAACTTAACGCTGCAGAGCTCTGTTATGCCCCGGTCACATAGACATTAGTGGACGTGGCTGAACGTGGGTGAACATAGTGGAAGCTTAACATTGGTAAAACGTGGTGTGAGTATGTTAAACTATGTTGAAATATGTTAAGGTACGGCAGCTTTTGGTACAGATAAATATGTTACTGTATGGATGCCGGTCAGTTCAACTATGTTAGCCTCCACTACGTTCACTTACATCCGCTAATGAGTATGTGACAAGGACTTCGTCCAAATACACTAGAGTATGCTAGAGCAGGCTACAGTAGGCTAGACTATGCTAGATTATGTTAGAGTACATTAGTATCACAGATGCAAATTCAGCCTCTACCCTAGTGCACTTTTGAACATGTCCAAAGATTTATTCGGAACTCATGGCCAACCCACGTTATTACCAAGGAGAAGTATGGATGCCGGTATGTTCAACTACCTTCAACTACCTTCAACTAGCAACAACTACGTTAGCCTCCACTGCGTTCAATTACATCCACTAACGTGTATGTGACCGGGCCTTAAGTCTAAATGGATCCGTGAGAAAGCCGCCTCGTCAGGCTATTAGGCCAAATAAAAACAACTTAGTGATGGTCTCCCCCCGTGCCTGAAAAATCGGCCGCTCAGGATTTATAATTGTTTTATTTGATTTTGTTTTAAGATTTTAAAAATGTGTCATGCTAGCACCAATTCAACGTTTGTATAAATGTTTAAGTCATTGGTTAGACTCGGTCAGGGATTGAACCCAGGAGTTCTAATCGCAAGACCTACAGGACCTGCCATCGCGTGATTGTGTCAGGGATTGAACCCAGGAGTTCTAATCGCAAGACCCACAGGACCTGCCATCGCGCCTGGTTACATATTACGTCTACATAAACAAATAACAAATATAAATAAAATCCACCCGACCGGCCCGGATTTGTATTTCAAAAGGATGATAACCAATTTTTATTTTTTTTATTTGCCCTTAGTTAGCGTACACATCAAGCAAACAATTGCTTTGCGGATCCATCAGTCATCTCTGCCGAGGGTCAAGCAAGAACGCATCCTAGAGCAGCGTGGATCTATTAGCACTTAGCAGTCGGTCCGGCAAGAAGGCACTGGGTTTGTTAGTGTCGCGGAACTGAGCCTGCTTCAGACGATTGGTCCATAGCTTTGCGGAGGAAGCTTAACTGAAACCGTGGTGAAAACTGAGGTCGCACTAATGTCTTTCTTCCTGGGTCTGGTCTACTAATAAAACAACAATACATTGATGCTACATTAGCTAATTGAAATCTAGTATAGACTAGATGAAGTGGGGATTCAAATCATTCATAAGCTAGTAAATGACATCTATGAGACTGGATTTATACCATTGAATATGAATGAATCCATATTTGTACGACTCCCAAAGAAGCCAAAACCAACATTGTGTACTGAGTACAGAACACTAAGCCTGATGAGTCATATGTTGAAGATGATCCTGAAAATAATTTTACTGAGAAATAGACAGAAAATTGAAGAACAAATCAATAACATACAAAGTGGGTTTATATCTGGAAGAGGTACACATGACGGGATTTTCAATATGAGAATGATTTGTGAACATTATTGTGAAATGATCCGGGATGGTTATGCCTGCTTTATTGACTATGAGAAGGCCTTCGACCGAGTCAATCATGAAATGGTAATCAAATGTTTACAAGATATTGGTGTCAATGGCAAAGACTTTAAACTAATTGTGAACTTATACTGGACACAACGTGCATTTATAAAAATGGAGCAGGGCCTATCGGATGAAGCTATGATTAAACGAGGAGTTTGACAGGGGTGTGTAGTGTCACCATGTCTTTTTAACCTGTACACAGAGATGATTCTCAGACACATTGAAGACTGCAAGGGAGTGACAATAGGTGGCATGAACGTCAACAATCTTAGATATGCTGATGACAGTGTAATAATAGCAGACAGTGAGAAAAACCTACAAGATATTGTAAATAGAATCAATAAAGCTGGAATACTATTCAACATGAAGATGAATGCCAGGAAGACCAAAACAATGGTTATAAGTAAAAAGACAGATAAACCAAATATCAATATAACCATACATGGCACAAACATAGAACAAGTATCCGAATTCATATATCTCAGACAAAAGATTACAAATGATGGGAGATGTGAGGAAGAAATTAAGAGAAGGATAACATTAGCCTGAACAATATTCTCCAAAATGTATAGAGTGTTAACATCAAGTACGATATTAATACATACAAGGAAGCGTATTCTTCAGTGTTATGTGTGGTCTACTCTAATGTATGGGGCTGAGACATGAACAATCTCTAAGAAAATGTACAAACGTTTAGCAGCATTTGAGATCTGGACTTATCGAAGGATGATGAAACTATCATGGACAAAGAAGATCACCAACAAAGAAGTTCTCAGAAAAATTAAAAATAAGAAACACTTGTTTGCCACTATACAGACAAAGAAACTTATTTGTTTTGGCCACATCATTCGTCAGAGTTCAATATACCGTACATTGTTGGAAGGGAAGGTGAATGGCAGCAGAGGGAGAGGGAGACCAAGAACATCATGGTTTACAAATATTTCACAGTGGACAGGCTTGAATTATTCACAGTCTATCAGAACAGCACACCATCGGGACAAGTGGAGAACCATTCCATCCAACCCTCAACTAGAGGACGGAACTATGGATTGATTGATAGATATGTCAAAACTTTACCTTCATATTTGTGCACGTTGGTATTCCCTTATCAAATTCCTCATTAAATTGTGAGCTTCGTGTATAGAATTTGAGACCTACCCTATTGGAATATGTGACCTTAACTCATATTATTTTGCAATCACTAACACAAGATTGATGAGCTAGAAATATACATTTACGTTTACGTTGAATATGAAAACAGTAAATATGTTCAGACACATATACATATACCTTGGTCACATATATATAGGTCGTAAACAAACGTAAAAGAATGTCCACCAAGCGAGGCCATTCAACTATCAGACATTGAATAACTCCCTGGGTTGAGTAATTCCAATGATAACTGCTCTTATTTGTTTGTGATACTTGTGAATAGGTAAACTGTAATAGGGCATGTTACTGGCACACTAAAGTAATCTCCCTCGCTTGTGTTGATCACCCTGTAGCAATGAGGAGCACTCACATCATAATAGGTTTATTCCATAGGTGTTAGATCCATGTTTATCCATAATCTCAAATGGTGGGGTATCATTAGGTTAATAGTATAGAACAAGTCTATACTGACGCTAATGAGGCAACAGTGAGTATAATACAAAACACACCTATGTAATTTCGCTCCACATGGTACAGTACTACCTGTCTTGGGCGACATCTGCAATCGGCAAAGATTGCGCTGATAATTCACCCAACGCGACACAAGTACAGTATAAAGTGGCATTTATTAAATCTTTTCTTACTTGTTACATTAGTCTTGATTGTGATTTTTGGACACTAGTTCAAGGATACCAGACACTACCCCAATGAACATAGCTGGGTGGGAGGGACAGTAAATCTGAACCTTATGGACACGTCCTCCCAGTCCAGGTGCTCCGGTCGAAGTGATCATAAAGTTGCCACGTCATCGATTAGTAAATTACACCAGGTGGCAGCTCAATTGGTAGATATTATTAGTTCCCGTTTAAAATATAGATGGCGCCAATGGTCTCGTCCATAGAAAGCAGTGTACATGTTTCACGGGTTAAATTACCCATGTTGATATCAACATTGACAATGTGCAAAAGTAAAATAGTGTTGGTCTCCCTTGTATTCGGGTGGATGCAGAATTGTGTGTTGAGGATAGGGGCGACTGCATTGTTGATTAGTTCTCAGAAATCCGAGGACTCTTTAACATTAGGATATATTGCACATTTGTAATTATGCCATGCTAAGTCTGAATAATTCAAGATAGTCTCGATTGTGTTTCGTGTATGATAAGGTTGGTAATATCAGATTCTCTAAAGTTCCAAAGGTTGGTTTATTAGTTAGGTATGTAAATGTCAATAGACTGCAGACAATCACTATTGAATAGGACAACATGTATGGCTGAAACATATATGGAATTCTGTATTCAAATTTTGATATGAAACAAATAATTTCAGTTATGATCGCAGAAATGGCGAAGGAATATATAGACCGCATGATCCTTTTCATCCCTACGAATCTGTAGGAAGAATATGATATGGAAATGTTACTTTTAGGTAACATATTTAAAGGTATTTATATTTGGGAATAATGGAGAAAGCATTATAAATCTATACCTTACCGAAGAGCCTACAGGTTATTAGATATACATTTTACCAATTAATATATCTCACTCTGCATATATTCGGTTCACAACCTCACAAGGCAACCACTGAAGTAGTTGCCGCATATGAAGGATATATCAATTCTTGTTGCACCATTCAGAGGATAAAAGAATATCTAGCGTAGTATGTGCATACCATATTTCATGTTCATCAGGTCTGACCAAAACCATCTTGCAAGGGACAGTGGAAGGGAATAGAAGACAAGGCGGACAAAGGGAGAGGTGGGAAGACAATGTCAGGGAATGGACCGACCTGAAATGGGCCAACTCCCACACAGCAATGAAGAACAGGGAACAATGGAGAAAACTGGTTAAGAGATCATATATGGTGCCACAATGACCCTCGTGGTTAAACTATTATGATGATGGGGAAGATATAGTGGGCATTCAGCGCCTGAGTTTCTTTGGTGATGGTAAGGAATGGGGCAGCAAGGTCAGGTGAGACTGTTGCTATTTGTGCTGTAGTCTGGCCCAATTTCAGCCATCTGAGCTACTATGACCAGTTGTTATCCGATCAATGGTCATTATCTTTCAAGTATATCAGCCAAAGTCTACCAGCATCCTTGTCGATATCCAACAAAGCATATCTAGTATCTCATCCACAATTGACTAGAGTAATGCCATAATAATCCTCCGTTCTAGACATTCCCCGAAATGCTGCGGCAGCACAATTTGTAAGTGAAATCTTGGGTGCAATTGGGATTGATTGATTAATGTCTGATGGGTTAACGCCATGGTGACAAGTTCTTTGTATTTATTATCTCAGTTATATTGATCATATGCTTATGCCCACTATACAATTGATATGAAAAGCCAATTTCATCAGGTTTGTGCCAAATGATAGCATATTTGAGCACAGATGCAATTTTGAAATTGCTGTTATTAGGGAAGTGTGTTGTGTGGTATGCAGGTATTGCAGGTATTGCAACACCTCAGGGAGTTTGACGCCCCTGCCCTGCAGAGTTGTAAACCACTGCCTTGTGGTACAGGTCCTTGACAGAACCGAAGGCTAAGGGAGCAAACCCTAAACAGAAAACCATGTCACTGTGGCAGCATTAAGGGCGGTTGATGTATGGAACTCCCAACATCTCCCGACCAGCCACTGCAGGGACAAATAGTTTTGCGCCTTTCTTGACATGTTCTTGCCGGTGTGAAACCTCTATTTGCTCCCCGAGAGAGTGCCACTGGTAACGTGCAAAAGCCGGCAGCACTTCAACACTTTTGCAGGCAGCTTTCATGAAATGTACAACCTCAAGCTAAATGGAGAGCGGCGGTCAAGTAATGAAAGCATTCTGTGTCGCATCATGACTGACAGCATGATGTGTTGTGTAATTTATTAGGACAAGCTAATATAGTTTACCAGGAGGCACATACAAATCCCTAGTAATGTTCAAAACGGCATTGTGATTGGTCATCATCATTATTAGTCATTGCTTATGGGCACAATAGTTTCAGAATAGTTATTTCATTCTGAGAAATTGAAACAGTTCAATGTGAGCAATGGGAATGAGAACAGAAAACACTACGGTTCCGAATCGAACGGATATAGTAATACAAAGATCCCAGTATACTTATTAGAGGAAAGCATGGGCTGCTAAAAGGTTAATGTATATGTCTAAGTGGAATAGAATCCACGCCAGATTTGACTACTGATATGTATTAGCTTTTAATATAAGATATTATATTAGAGATCATATTCATAATACCCCAATGCAATTGTCGTGGGGGTGATGAAAATGGGAAATATTGCAGCAAGACCCACATCTCTTTGCATTCCGGGCCAGTGTGCTAACCATTACACTACCCATGCCTACCTGTATATGTGGTTACTTGCCTGAGAGGTCAGTGCAGACTACTACACTCGTCACCCTGGAATTGTAAATATTTTAATCCTTACAATTACATACATACATGCAATGCACTAACACATACATACACAGGGTAGGTTCAACAACCATAGAGTGCATAGCTTGTACAGGATCCTGGTAACGGCACCAGTGTCATAGGGGTGATGAAAATGGGAAATATTGCACCTAGAGCGGGATTCAAAACCCCCATCTCTTTACATCCCGGGCCAGTGTGCTAACCATTACCCACCTAGGCTCCCTGATATCACCACACTACCCACGCCTACCTGTATATGTGGTTACTGGCCTCAGAAGTCAGTGCAGACTACGTCCTACACAATGAAGATCATATATCAATTCAGCTTCAGTCAGACTCTGGCTTCGGTTTTATGGGGGGTATGCAAATGAAATAAAGTCATGAATATGCAAATGAAGCTATGGTTTCACAACTAAGCAAATTGTCTTATTATGCAGTTGCGGAAACAGTAGCTGCACTAACAGCAGCTGTACTAACACTTGCACTAATAGCAAGTGGACTAATAACAGTTGAACTAACAACAAATCCACTAAGAACGGCTGCACTAGAAACATCTGCACAAAGAACAGCTACACTAAGAATGGATGCAATAGGAACAACTGCACAAAGAACAGATACACTAAGAACAGCTGCACTAAGAACAGATGCATTAAGAACAGATGCACTAAGAACAGCTGCACAAGTCACAGATGCACTAACACCAGCTGCACTAAGAACGGCTGCAATAAGAACATCTGCACTAAGAACAGTTGTACATACAACATCTGCACTAATTACAGCTGCACTAATAAGAACTGCACTAATAACATACACTAAGAACATATGTACTAAAACATGTGCAGTGATAACAGCTGTACTAATACCACCTGGACTAATACCAATGGGCACTTATCCCTCACTGAAACCTTGACTGATTCACTGATTTCTTCTGCTCAAGGCCCTGTCACAATACGACGTTTCCCCCGGCGCGCCGGCAACGTGCAAAATATTTGCAACCCGTCGGCACGCGTCCAACTCGTCGGCGTTTTGGGAGAAAGTTTGACAGGGCGCAGCGTGTTAGTAGCGTGCTATGAGCGCGCGTCCAACGCGTTTAGACATGTGGCGGAACAGCATATCAACGTCCCGCCAGCGGGTTCCGAGCGTGCCTTCGGCGTGTTGTCGGCGCGCTGTCGGCGCGTTGACGGCGCATTGGTGTTGTGTTAGTACCGTGTCAATGCGTACATACCTGCCAGCAACACGTTAGGACGTGCCTGCAGCGCATCCACACCGCGCGGCCAACGCATCCAGGCGCGCCGGCAACACGTCCAACGCGCCGAGAAACGCTGGAGCAACGCCAATGGCACGCCCACAATACGTCGATGGGACGTTCCCGACGCGCTGACGGAACGCTCAGATTTTGGGGAAAAAAAGCCAACGTTAACTGACGTTGATCAACGTCCTGCCAGCATTCCGCCGGCGCCGCCAACGCGTGTCGACATGTTGCTAACGCGTCCGTAACGCGCCCGCCAACACACTGCCGCGCGTCACGGCCCGTCGAAAGTTTTGTGCAAGCACAAAACCTCGTCGCATCCCGACGCACGCCGACGTGTCTATTCACAAGTTGCTATGTACCGACGCGCCAGTAACGCGCCGGTAACGCGTCGGTAATGCGCCTGCAACACGTCGCCACGCGTCGAAGCGCGTTCGTGAGAAACGTCGTAGTGTGACACAGCCTTTAGAGAGTGATAGGAATGTATGGAAAAAGTTATTTTAATCTGCACACAACACTTTTCATGTCCTGTCATAGAATCCACACATATTAGTATTAATGAAGGGCATCAAAGTTGGCAGCTTCAGCATCAGCATCCGATAACCGTTGTGGATATTTAACTGTTTCAGGCCATTCATCGCCAAACATGCTTTATGAGGTAATATAAAACTAATGGATGGCTAAAACCCAACCGGGGCAAGCCCTATCTCACAAAGGAAACTCTTTTGATTCCAAAGGCAGCTTTCAGGGAGTGTTTTTCTTGTGTGTGTGTGTTTTAGGGGGGTTGACTGTGTAAATGTTTTCATTGCTCTAAATAAAGTATGTTTTAAACGCCCAGGCACTAGCCTTTTTTTTTTTAATTCATTGGTTTGACTCGACCAGGATTCGAACGCACGACCCCACCATCTACCACACGGGAGACGGACGCTCTAACTCATTTGGCCATCCCGTCTGGGCATTGTTTGAACAGTTGTATCTCCAGACTTCTTTTCCCATGATAAGCACGTGTATTTAATTTGTTTCATTTGTTAAGGCAATGAAAAGAGTTCCCATGTCATATTTCCTTGAATAATTTAGGAAGATAATATCTTATATTAGCCTCATTATATCTTTTCACTTGCACCTGAAAAATATGATTGCCGTCCCAGGCAAGGCGAATTCCACCTTGCATTCTAGTAGTGCCTGACAAATAGAAATACCCAATGTGTTCCATGAGTCGATCAAATAAGAAGAAACTAAAATGAATCGACGCATATCATGCCACCTCCCAATGGGAAAACCTGGAAGGCATCGAATTGATAATCAATTATGCTGCAATGATAGCACTATAGCTCTTGCACAGAGGGTAAGGACATCACGTGATTGATGTGAAGAACATGCAGCCATGTTTACCTGAATGCCTTACTTCTCCATCGACCCATTCATTATAAAATCCTAGATCAGTTAAGCCTCAAGCAATCCATCACACACACCCTTTAAAAGATCACCTCCTCCCGCACTCCACAATGGTGACACGACAGAGGGCGATTCAGATGAATTAGGCCCGGTAAGGCTCAGTAAGGGCCAGCAAGGGATGGGAAGGGCCACTGCGGACCCATATGGGTCAGTAAGGCACAGTAAGGGTCAGTAATGGCCAGTAAGGGCCAGGTACTGACGATAAGAGCCAGTATGGGCCAATAGGGTCAGTATCGGTCAGTAAGGGACATAAAGATCAGTATGGGTCAGTAAGGTCCAGTAAGGGCCAAGAAGAGCCAGTACGGGCCAATAAGGACCATTGATGGACAGCAAGGGTCTACAATGGCCAGGAAGGGACGGGAAGGCCCGCTAAGAGCCGGTAGGGACCTATCAGGGCCAGTAAGGGCCAGTTGGGGCCAGTGAGGGACACTGTGGGCCAGTAAGGGTCAGTAAGGGATGTAGGGCCGTAAGAGGCAGTAGGGGCCAGTGAGGGCCGGTAAGGCTCAGTAACGGCCAGTAAGGATCGATAAGTGAGAGCCTATTATGGCCAATAAGTGCTAGTAAGGGGCAGTGAGCGAAGGCCAGTAAGGGCCAGGACGGGACGGTAAGGATCGATACCGGCCAGTATGGATCAGTAAATACGAGTAAGGGCAAATAAGGGATGGTGAGGGCCACTAAGGGTCAGGGATTGCTGAAAAAGAAGAAATTCAGTATCAATAACTTAAAGCCAGTACCATCCACAAAGTGCTACTGAGTGCCACCCAGTGCCAGCAAGGGACAGTAACTGAGGGTGTGGCCCATTCAAGGATAGTGAGAGCCTCTCAGTGCAAATCAGGTCTAGTGAGGGCCAGTGTGGGCCAATAAGGCTACTTTTAGCCACTTATAGGGCTCTCACACCACGACATAACGAGCTAAGGTGAGCCGACGCAGGTGAATTTTGGTCATTATGTTGAAGTATGGCGGATTACGTCATGCATACGTTAGGCAGACGTCGAGTGTTGAACTACGTCAGGTGTAATTAAAGCCGGCAGAAATGTACAGTCCGCGTATTGACAACATATTGAAAATGTATGCATAACGTACATCTAACATATGTCTAACGTACGTTTGCCGTTTCTCCACCGTGTTTTGACGTATTTAACATATAAATGTGTACTTCTGGCGATCGAATAACGTATATAACATTCACTGGCATTCTGCAAGCATTCTGTGAGCGTTTTGTAAATGTTCTCATGTGTTTCAGCTACGTTGGATTGACGTTTCGGGTATGTCCACTACATTGCACTGACATCCAACTTGGCCCTGAAACGCAGAGAATGTTGACGTATCTCAACGTAAATAATTGATTTCCACGTTCCCCACTCCCTGGCCTGTTATGTTGTAGTGTGACAGGGCCATTATGTCCATTCAAGGCCACCTACGGCAACTGAACGACAAACAATGAGATGCTGAGTTATTCACTATTTCCGAGGGATAGGCCAGGCTATTCAGGGTGAAGCAGGGCCATACAACGCCATCCAAACCCAATCTGGTAAAGTCACTGTCACTCTGTTCCACTCCCGGTCATTCAAGGCCAAGTAGGGCAGCAGAAGATCATGAAGGTCATCCATAATCATGGTAAGTCACTCAAGGCTACACAGAAGCAATCACTGTCAGTCAGGCCCACTGTCAGTCAGGCCCACTGTCACTGAGGTACACTCATTGTCAATCAGACTCTGCTCACGAACATACTAAGACCTACTTATTGCAACTCAGGCGCATTTAAGGCCCCATTCATTGCCAATCATTTCCACTCAGACCCACTCATTTCCAGTCAGACCCATGCATTACCAGTGATGCCCACTCAGGGACACAGTGGACCCACTTATTGCCACTCAGGCGCATTTAAGGCCCCATTCATTGCCACTGATTTTCAGTCAGACCCACTCATTTATAGTCAGACCCTTGCGGTACCAGTCAGCCACACTCAGGACACAGTGGACCCACTTATTGCCACTCATTATTACTCAGCCCCTACTGAGTGCCACCCAGACTCTTTGCCATTCAGGTGCACTCAGGACCCCACTGGGTCAACCCTCGGGTCCAGGTTCAGCCAGGCCGCCTGACAGACACCCGCTGACTTAACAGACCCATTGCAACCCCACTTTCATCCTCTTTGAACTCACCCGGAGGAGCCGCTTACACCCAATCCACCCAACTCACTCAGGGATTCCGCCCCCCCCCCACCCCAATCCTCAACGCACTGGGCGATCTTATTCGCCACATCGTGTGGAGTGTAATCCCCCAGCACCAGAGAGCCCTGGGGTTTAATCGGGACCATACCACATTTCTGGCGTGGCCTTGACCTTCCTATCCTGGAGGCATCAACGTCCTCCCACCGGGCATATCGGCGAGCCGATCGCCAGGGCAGCAGCCAGCTTTTGGCCAGATTGTGTTTCAGGGAGGAAATTGTGCGTGCATTGACAAATTACTGGCAGTGAATGCGAGTGTGTGTTTGTGTGTGTCTGCGGGGAGGTGTGTGCGTGTTGATGTGTGTGTGTCCAGGGAGTGGGTGGCGGTGGGGGTGGGAAGCGGGGAGGGGGGAGGATACATGTGGTGGTGGAATCTAATAGCAGAGGCCGTGTGACCCGTGCTGGCCTGAATCGACACACTGGCCTGGTGTGGGTCAAATATGATTGGTTGGTTGGTTGTTGGAGTGTCACATCCTAGCAACATAGGGCAAAGATGAACGGCGGTCTGTGTCGGTTTTGTATCAACACAGCTAACTCAGCCAGTGGAACTGCTACAGGGTAGCCCTGATAACATAGGATTCATCGGATTCTATTAAAATGGCCCAGTACCTCTTTCTGTGTAGCAGTAAATGGTGAATAAGTGTACCAGGGTATGTAGGATCAAACATTGATGAGTGTTTTTGTTTTGAAAAGGTGATTATTTGATCCGACTTTGCAGCTTTACCAGCGTATCTTGCGCTGTAAACTATGTTGCTTTACAAATTCGCAGCTTGCAAAGCGTGGCACATTCTTAACTGCAATGATATCACGGTTATTGAACAAATTTGTTTCTGAACAGACTATCTTCACAGAAATGTGTGATAGTTATGTAACCCGTTACGCGTTCATCATACTGTCAGGTCATCGTCGACAGGATTCGGTGGCTAAATGAGTCTATTGTGGAAATAAGTACTAAAGTAGCTACTTCCATATGTTTGTATAGACGGCTAGATACCGAATATTTATTAGAATATCATTATTCCTTTACACACCTCAGTTGATAATTAGAGTGTCCCTTTGTTATGGTACAACCTCATTATGTTCCTACTACATTCCTCTGCAAGTATCTTCATATTTATCTGCTATGTAATTCCTTATTTGTATATATCAATAACGCCAAATATATCACTATGATAGCATGAATGCACTGTGGCAGTTGACCTAAATTAGTTCCAGATAATAACACTATGGCGCCACATGTAATTCTGGAGTTGGGTTTACGTGCCAAGTATGTAACAATAATCGTGAGAAAATGTCATCGGTATTTATATCTTAATAGTGTCTTTGTATAAAACTGGAAATATACTGCTATTGTAGGTACTGTCAGTTACCAGTTAATCAATGTAATGGTGCTGGGAGAAAATGATCAGTCCTGCCGTCATTAACAGTAGTCCCATATCTTAATGACACATGCAATCATTTTGAATATCTCCTGCGGAATGTATTACGCGCACTATGTATATCTTGCAAAGAAAAGGGCAAAGTTTATAACAACATGCTCATATTCCAGTTTTAACAACAATACGTTTGGTTTCATTATTAGATCAATTGTCAAACTTATTAATGTTAGGTATTGGAACGTCGTAGTACAATGCTCAATTGTGATGTTGTATGTACATATATATATATATATATATATATATATGGTATATGTGTATATATATATATATATCAAATATATATTATATTCATTTCTAACTAGAAGATAATTTAAATTCCAGTATTGCTCCAAATTCTGGAAGAGTTTTGCAAGAATATGTACGGTACTTATATCATCATCATCATCATCATCATGCTGTCAGTTGTGATGCAACAAAGTCTGCTTTCATTACTTGACTGCCACTCTCCATTTAGCTATCTACTGTGAGAGTGATGTCCAGGAGTCGGTCTTAATGTCTCTCAGCTTCGGGTTTCTCTTGATGGTATCCTTGAACCGGAGATGGGGGTGCCCTCTCTTTCTGTAACCAGAAGACAGTTGAGAGTAGAGGATCTGCTTTGGAAGCCTGTCTGATGACATCCTCATGAGGTGTCCAGTCCACCGGACATTCTTTTTGATCAGAAGATCTTCCAGAGAGGGCAGCCCCGTCCGTTTGAGTATTTCCTTATTTGTCACTTTGTCCTTGCAGGTTAGCCTCATGATTGAGCGCATATGTCACATCTTGAAGGCATGCAGCTTTTTCACCTGTCATCTGAACACGGTCCAGGCCTTGGCTCCATATAGTAGGGTGGATAGCACGATTGATACATTTCCTGAAAGCTGCCTACAAAAGTGTTGAAGTGCTGCTGGCTTTTGCTAGTTAGCTGTGGTACTCTCTTGGGGAGCAAGAACACCGGCAAGAACATGTCCAGACAGGCGCAAAATTAGTTGTCCCTGCAGTGGCTGGTCGGGAGATGTTGGGAGTTCCATACATCAACTGCCCTTGATGTTGCCACAGTGACATGGTTTTCTGTTCAGGGTTTGCTCCCTTAGCCTTCGGTTCTGTCAAGAACCTGTTCCACAAGGCAGCGGTTTACAACTCTGCAGGGCAGGTACTTATATCAATATACCATAAAACCTACCATATAACTATATCATATGTACATGCATTCACACTAATCTCGAGGGCATGCATTGTGGGGATAATTTATTTGTATTAATCCTTCTTGGGACAATCACCATACTAGTCATTGCGCTCAAGTTATGGCTTGAAATTGGATCACATGTTCACAGTTTGCAAAATCAAAGATGCATTGGGAAATTGGCACTGTCATTTTATGTGATAAATCAATTAGATGAAGTATTATTCCGCTTGACAGACAACCTCTGTGGGTGTTATTCTGCAAATTGTTCCTTAAACGACTACAAATAACGCCACACCTCCCGTTACTAAAGCTAAGCGCTGACGAGGAAGGTCCGGCCCTGTTTGGGATTTACTTTCCAGTATTAGTTAACGTGCCTCGTCTGATGAAAACACATTTCTAAAGCAAAAACAACTAGATTGTATTCTACATATATAAGTTATGTACTTATTACACATGTCTCACCAATATATAAGGGAATACTGAGGCAAGTTAAATACAACCTGATACTGCAGAAGCTGGCTGCTGGTGTCAGAGTCTGCATCAATCCTGATATGACCTTAGGCGTTACCACGATGTCAAACCCCAACAGACAAAACCATGAGTGCAGTCTTACCGTGATAGCATGGATATAGTGCAATAATGGGCCTCAATGAGTTTCAGTTTGTTTGTTGTTGTTTCACATCCTAGCAACATCTAAGGTCATATCAGGACCGGATGAGTTTCAGATAATAACAGAATGACACTAGATGTAATTCTGGAGAATGCAATAGCAGTAGTAGGTGGAATGCCGTTGGCATATAGTTTAACACAATCTATTGCCTAGGTTGGTTGGTTGTTCGAATTTTGCATCCTGGTAACATCTAAATTCAGAGTAAGATGAGCACCGACTGGTGACAGTGCACATTCATGGTGACTTTAAAAATATGCCGCACTGGGAGACCAGGCCACCACCATGACCTGATATCCCAAGCAGTCACATTGTCCTGACACCTTGCAGACCAGTCCTTACTGATCCTAATAATGCCGAGTACTTGGTCAGGAAGTGACAAGTATACATTTTTATGTCATTGGTTTGACTCATCCAGGGTTCGAACATGTGGGTTCGAATCCCACGATCTACCAAAACGGGAGACGGACGCTCAACTTATTCGGCCAACCGGTGCGGGGAACATTCAGCTGTAATTGGTATTATCAGAAATTATGATTTGTTATTTAATGTTGCTACGAGAAATGTATTACTCCGGGCATAATGACCAGCTATCGAACATTATAAAAGCATGTATGTCTGTAAATTGTATTGCTCTCATTGGATTATTCAAGGTTAAGTCAATCTGCAGATTTAACCAGTGTCACCGCATCAGCCTGAAGTGCTTTCATTCATTGTATTTTATATAGTATTGTAGTGGTCTGCACTGACCTCTCAGGCAAGGAGCTGCATAGACAGGTAGGCGTGGGTAGTGTGGTGATATCAGGGAGCCTAGGTGGTGTAATGGTTAGGACACTGGCCCAGAATGTAAAGATGTGTGGGATCGAGTCCCACTCTAGGCACAATATTTCCCATTTTCATCACCCCCATGACACTGGTTGCCGTGACCATGATCCTGTACAAGCTACATGCTGTATAGTTGTTGAACCTGCCCTGTGTATGTATGTGTAAGTGCATTGCCTGTATGTATGTAATTGTAAGCCTGAAAAGACTTACAATTCCAGGGGGACTAGTGTGGTGGTCTGAACCGACCTCTCAGGCAAGGAGCCACATAGACAGGTAGGCATGGGTAGTGTGGTGATATCAGGGAGCCTAGGTGGTGTAATGGTTAGCACACTGGTGTGGGATCGAGTCCCTCTCTAGGTGCAATATTTCCCATTTTCATCACCCCCATGACAGTATGTATCCAGATATCATCTGCTTTCTCTCATTATTCAGCGATCAAGTGTGCTGGCACTAATAAATCAGTTTCTAATTGAGATGGGTAATTTATTTATCTGCGGGGCAAATTAGGTGCAAGGTGACGTGCTGTCATAGCGAGTCGTGTCATGTCTGGTCGTGAGTGGCAGCCCTGGTAACAAATCCCAAATAGGACAAAGTGGTGCAGGTGTGTCCGGGTCCTACCAAGCATGCACCATTCAGCTTCTATATTTCCGATTTCACCGATATTCACTGCCTCAAGCCCCGGTCACAAAGCCGTTAATGGACATAGTTAGACATAGGTGAACCTAGTGGCGGCTAACGTGGGTCAAACGTGGTGTAAGTATGTTAAACTATGTTGAAATACGTTAAGGTATGGCAGGTTTTGGTATGGGTAAATGCGTTACGGTATGGATGCCGGTAGCTTAAAGCTGCATAGTCTGATGAAATATCAAATTTTCAAACAAAACCAATGATCGAGATTTTATTTTACATATCTAACTTAGATACTGATGCACTTATTAAGCATTTGTTTCTGCGTAGAAGGCAATACTTAGTCAATTTAACAGAACCTGTTACTGCAGAAGTGTATGTGTCAGAGTTTTGGCAAGCATGCCAAAACAAATTTTTCCTGTTTGCATTCAAAATATCTCAAAAGTTTACCATTTAAAATAAAAGTAACTTTGAACTAATGTAACGTAGATACTAGTGATCTATCTAATATATTTATCTCAGAAAAAATACCGAAATTCAAAACCATCGGACTATGCAACTTTAAACTACGTTCAACTACGTTCAACTACATTCAACTATGTTAGCCTATACTACATCCACCTGCTTGGTTGCATAGCACTAAATAAAAATCACCCCAAAATTTCCGAATTTTGTTAAACGCTGAACAACAGGAGATGGAATTTTCCGCTGCTACCCTCAGACCGGGTGGTACAAGCAAAGGGAACAGCTAGTCTAGGGCGGCACTCGAACCCAGAATTCTGCCATTCTTGTCAGAGCGACTTAATAATTATGCTTCATGGGCTCCCTGCTGGAATCCGCTCATCAAATCCTATCTTCCATGCAGGTGGCTCCAAGCCTGAGAGGTCAATTGCCTTTTAATAAAGTACAATAGGCATACATCAGTCGTCATTATTCTGATGCAAATTAATTTAACAATCATTACGAGCACCAGATGGTATGAATGTGGACCAGGTTTTCAATGAGAAACTCTATTCTGATGCACATCTACACACGCACATGCAATAGCTTCAACGTAATCACGTGACCTCCTCTAACACGCATGTCATCTTGTGATTTAGGAAGAAGGCACTTGGAAGCACGCACTGGAAGAATTAACCTTTTTCAGTTTGCCCTCCTTCCCTAGCTCCGGAGTTCTGATAAGCAGACCTGGAAATAATGTGTAAATGAAAGACTACATATTCAAAGCTTGGCTAGCTGGAGCCCATTTTGCAAACATGTTCACATGTGTTGCCTTTGCTGAAACGTTTTCTGGCGGTGGGTTGTTGGAGTTTTGCATCCTGGGAACATCTAATGGTCATATGAGGATGGGTAGCACATTGTGACAGTGCGCATTCATGGCGACTTTATGGTGCTGCCACACTGGTAAATGAGGTGAACAGGGCCCGACATCGCATTCAGTCACATTATCCTTACACCTAGCTAACCGGTCCTTGCTGAGGTTTGTTTGTTTGTGTAACAAACAAACATCCTTACACCTAGCTAACCAGTCCTTGCCGAGGTTTGTTTTTTTGTGTAACAAACAAACAAACCTCGACAAGGACCTAGCTAACCAGTCCTTGCCGAGGTTTGTTTGTTTGTGTAACAAACAAACACACCTCGGCAAGGACCGGTTAGCTAGGTGTAAGGATAATGTGACTGAATGCGATATCGGGCCCTGCTTGCAGAGGGCTAAGCTAGGAAGGGTTTGGAAGCGACAAGTATCAATGTTGTCTCAACCGGAAATTTAACTCCTGACATTCCACAGGGCAAGCCTGCGCTCTATAAATTTGGCGACCGTGTCTGTGGGGGTTATCTGTTCTTCCATCAAATGGTTATATTGTTAAATGCTGCCAATAGAATCTAATTTCAGCATCATCCGTGTACACAATTCTGTGATCCAGAGCTAAGCACAAATTGCAAATGAAAGCCTACTTGGATAGCTCGACACATCTTCCAATCCTCGTTGCACACTTGTTACTTTTAGTTTTCCCTTCGAACGATTATGCTGGTGTCAGTTTTAAGTTGACTCTAATTCCATTGTAAGGAATGTCTAGGTGTATGTCAAATCAGGTGACTTAATAAGATATTGAACCATAGTTTCCCTATGCCACTACTTATGGCTTGGTAGTTTGGTTGTGCGCATTAATCAGTAGCATCCATGGGTGAAAACCCCACACAGAGTCTGTGTGTGTATACATGCATATATATCCATATAGGTATTCATTTACACACACATATATATACAAATATATACATGTGCATATACATATACATATATATACATATATATGCATATACAGGAATACCTCTCTATACCGACACCTCCACAGATCGACCACTCCCCTATATCGATCACTTTATTTGGGTCCCAACAATAGCATTGTAATGCTGTATGTGGGCTATATGAGCAGTTGTAATTCTAGCTTTGTTTTACTGACTCGTATTTTGCAGTGATTTGACGTATGTTTAACCACCTAAAACTTGTATGTGGACTAATTCGTCCATTCATATGTCACAAATCTGACAATTTCACATAATGTTTTGTGTAAATTTAAATGCAGGTGTGATGAACAATATTGACAGAATAAATATGACTAAATGTTTACTGTGAATACCACCTTCTTGCCGAAACGGCATTAAACCATCAGCAATCCAACAAACCGATTCGAGACAATTTGCTCATGGTATGTGTCGCAATGTGATCACTGTTTGAGTTGCTCTCTCCCCCTACCATTATGCTTCATGAATTCACTTCCGTTGGACAGACAAGCCATGATTTATCCATCTACTTTGTCATTGGACACTCGCACCTTTGCCTCACGCCGTCTTCGGCTAGGCTTCTTCTTTTCAGTTATTGATGAGTCACTAACATTTACATATCCACCACTTTCTACTGCCATCTTATGTTTGTGTCCTCCAATCTACATGTGAATATGTTGTTAAATTGAACAGGCTGATGGTTTTGCTTTTCTGTCATTTTTCTGAGATAAATATATTAAAGTGATTGTTATAATTGACCTTACATTGCTTTTAAATAACTTTGAATGTACATAGGTAACTTTTGAGATATTTGAAGTGTAACCATTCCAAATATATATTGGCAAGCAAATCAACACTCTGCCACCATAGGCTGCTGTAGTAATAGGTCATATTAAATTGACTCAGTATACCCTTGAATCGCGATGAATGATTACTAAGCGCATTAGTATCTAAGTTAGATATCTAGACGTACAAATAAATAATTCCTTGGATTTTGAAAGGTTGATGCTTCATCACAATAATCGAGTTGCAATAAATGTCTCAATAAAAGGAGTGGTTACATATACCCACATATAGTTGGTCTGGTAAATTCCAGAAAGAATGCAAATCCTGGAAGTGCGATGATATGTTATTTTAATGATATTGGATGAGTTAATCCCGCCATGTGAATTTAAACATGGTTCTTATAACCGGGTATCAGGTAGGATGCAGACTAGATTACAGTAAAATAAATTATATATTATGAGTAAACTCGTTTATCGAGTGTGGAAAAGGAGGCATACCTACATTTTAGAAGTATATGTAATAATTCCCAGAATGTAAGTTATAAACGCTGAGATATAAGGTAGGGGGATTATTTTCCTGTCTTATGAAGCTTTGTTAAATGTGAGTAATAATATTCTGATGTATCAGTAGACGTCCTACTCATGAACGAACGAAGTACCTGACTTTGCGCAACTGCTGATTATATGAAGGATGTATTTTTTGCATTGAAATTTGAAGTATTCTAGGATATGTTAACCCAGGACAGTGCAAGCCACACTGTAATATTAATATTTCTTCCTACATGGTGTTATATATGCCACTCTGTCCTACTCATCAGAGCTGATATTAGAATCGAACACTCTTTGATTTCTAGCCAAGCAAATTCGGATTCTTCCTTTATTAGCCATTTTCAGAGATGGCTCCTTTTTTTATATTCAACTAACATACACGGGTGCACAATGTTGTACTGCCAGCAAATCGCTGATTTAGTTTCGGACACAGAACTAATGTCCATCATATTGAAACAGATTCAACAGAAATCCGTGTGTATTTTATTGAATGATATAATACCGGAAGGAAGGCATCCCATAATAGCTTCACTGAGGATTTAAGCTATAACGACTTACATGGTCATGGAAAAATGGATCTTATCATGCGTATTGTCCTAGAATGTCCTGATATTTTAACAAAATCAGGTTCATGATGTGTTATATATTACATTAGATAAACAGCATGATGGATGATCACCCCTTGAATAAATATATGTATACGTAGAGAGCCAGACCGAATATTGGTTTGAATCCTTTCCACTATAAACCCACTCAATGATACTAGACATAATGCCCCTTTTTTAAGTTGATGTTTAAAAACGCATGGTAACATCATATATCGACATACCTCCAGTAGATTAAGTTGTATTTCTAATTTGTCAATACTTATGAAATAACTTTCAATAGGTATTATATAACAAACTTGATACCCCTTTAGGAAGTTGAGCTTCAACTTTCCGGGCATGCGCCGTAGTAAAGAAAAAGGTCTAATAGCAGCAAGTAAGGGCATTACATACCTGTCGGTGGCGGAAACTCCAGGTAGTATAGCGACGAGGCCAAGATAAAAGGCCGCTATAAGTAGAGGCAGGAGGCCGCCTGGGGACCGGCCCCCCGCCGTCCGCGAGCCCCTGCCTCCAGGGCACCCATCCCCCGCCATGCCCACTTCCGGTGGTGACCAGGAACGCGGGAACAACAGGTCCGCCGGTCCGCGCACGCGTAACCGGAAATAGGAAGCGCCGCCCGCGTCGGCGGCGGCACGGGTCACGGCGGGACCGGCCGGACAGCGGCTGCGACGGCGGCGGCGGCGGTGGCCGGGATAGTGGCGGCGGTGGTGGCGGCAGCAGCAGCGGCGGTAGCGGTAGCGACTCCGACGACGACGACGATGATGATGGATACGTTGACGACGTCTGCAAGCACTCGCGCGCTGAGTACCGAGGTGGAGGAGGACAGGGAGGGTTTCACCGTCGAAGCATCATTGAGCACTCTCCCGGGGCCCGGTCCCGGGGTCATGCCCGTCGGTGAGCGGGCGGACGGCGCCACGAACCCATCCCGTTGTGTCCGTGGAGTGGCGGTAACAGGGGTAGTGAGACCGGTCAGCAGGCGAGCCGCACCCAGACGTCCAGTCAGTCAGTCAGTCACCCTGCGTCGGGCATATGGTGCAGGGTGCAGGGCACAGGACACAGGGCATCGGGCGCACCCGGCGGTCTATGCCGGGGGGAATCAAGGATCCCCCGGGGGAGACTCGTAGGAAAGTAAGTGGGTGTGGGATTGCTAGTGTCGGTGTTAATAATACTTTAGTGTTTGAGGCTATGATTGAAGTTCACTTTCGCCCCAATGTGTCGCAGGTCGCCGAGCTTGTCAGCTTGCCTCCAGTGCCCGTGCCAATCCCCAAACAGACGGTCCTCGTATGGTCTCCCACCTCATAAACAGTCGCGTGGTCCACCCGGTCCTATAGACCCACCACTGCCCCCCGACACCTTCCGCCGCCAGGCGCCAGCCGCCCGCCGCCAGCCGCCCGCCGCCCGCCGCCCGCCGCCCGCCGCCCGCCGCCCGTCGCCCGTCGCCCGCCGCCCGCCGCGCCCGCCGCCGCGCCGCCCCCCCGCCCCCCGCCCGCCCGCGCCCGCCGCCCTACCACCCGTCGTCACCCGCCACCCCCTCCAGCCCAGCTGAACCCACCACCACCCGTCAGCTGCAGCCAGTCATGAATATTCATGAAGCTACATGAATAAGTAATGTTCCGGCATTGGGATGGCGGGCTGAGTGTTGCCTCTGGCGGGCGGACCCGGTGACAGGAACCGGCTCCAAGTCGGAGAGGCAGGGCCGACGTCCGTTTCCACTCACACGGGAGGCAGAAAGGAATAAAGGCAGGAAGAGAGGGTGTCAGTCACCGCTGTCCTTTTGAGGTGTGCGCCTGCCTGCGTTGAGTTGCTCAGAACTGCTCTGAGAGGACGGCTCATGTGCAGGTGGCCACCTCCTGTGTGGGCGTTGGGCGGAGGCGGAGCGGGGTGTGATCTATGTAAGCACGTGATCCTGGTAGTGGTCCCTCTGGAAGGGTCAGAGGTCAGACATTCCAACGTCCGGTCGTCGGCGGCATCATCGTCGTCGCCGGGCGGCTGGTCGGCAATTTAAACCCCGGCAGAGCTGGCCGCACAAGCCGCCCGACGATGGGCCGGAGCCGCTCTCAGATGCAAAGCTGCGCCTCGTGGCAGCTGCAGGTACAGAGAAAAGCTCGGCACTGGGAGATAGTGTTAGGTGATTAGCTTCCAGTTCAGTCGGTGGTTCAGGCAACCCGGGGCTGCTGCTCGCTATGGTCATCACCGCCACCTCTCACCCTTTCTCCTCACACGGCACCAGGGTACACAGCGGCCGGTAATGGCACCGAGTCGGCGGCGCCTCGCGACGGTAATGCCCGCCTTCCATGCGGCGTCCAGCTGAGGAACGGCCGGGGCCAGGGCAGGGCAAGGCACGGCAGGACGCGGTGGGGGGAGATGGCGCGTGGGTGGGTGCGGGAGGAGAAGGGAGGAGCGGGAGATGGCTGAGGCAAGGTGGCCCGGCAGCGGCGGTCGGTGCCTGCTGGCTCCAGTAAGTAAGTACCACACCCCAGCCCAACGCCGCACTCGGGTGCGGTGCCACGGCGCCCGGTGCACTGTCGCGGGCCGGTGCGTACGCGCTGCACCAGTGTGTGCAGCCGGCTGTACAACCCGTACCTACTGGCGACGCGTCGCGGGCCGTTGTCCGTACCGTTGCCGGGTACCACGCCGCACCGTCCCGGCCTGTGTGGTGGTGGCAACGCGCTGGTGACAAGGTACTAAGAGCTGCTCTTCACGGCAGCTGTTCCTTCCCACCTGCTGAGTAGCTTGCGTGGAGTTACCTTGCACAGCATTCGCCCAGTCGCCGTCCCCATATATATATATGTGTATATATACACATATATATACGTATATAGATATAGTTATGTACACACGCCCATTTAGTGCTCACTTCCTGTCACCGCACACCGCACACCACACACTGCACACCGCACACCGCACACCGCACACCGCACACCGCACACCGCACACCGCACACCGCACAGCGCACACCGCACACCGCACAACGCACACCGCACACCGCACACCGCACACCCCAGACCGCACACCGCACACCGCGCCCAGCTGCCACAGCGTGAGCATCTGTGAGCAGTACCCACCACGACCCCAGGTCGGCCGTGCCGCTCCTCGCTGGTGTGTGAGTGGGCCGTGTGTGTTAGACAGGTGTACAACAGGCGCGTTGCTGTTATGAAGCCGCCTCCGGCACCGCCGCTCCCTTCACGGCATGCACCATCACCACCACCACCGCCGCAACCACCAACATCCAGTAGCAACCACTCAGGCAGTATGTTGATTCTATTCCTTGCGTGAGGATCTGCGGGCGGGGCGGGGGGAGGGGGGGGGGAGTGGGCTTAATTTCACATTTGTTTGTTTGTTGTTGTTTTACGGCCTGGCAAGATCTAAGGGCATATCAGTACAGATACCAACTTGTGACAGTGCACACTCATGGTAACTTTATAGTGCTGCCCCACTGGGAGACCAGGCCGCCAGCACCATCACCTAATATCCCACTCAGTCACATTATCCTGACAATGAGGCAACCAGTCCTTGCCCTGGCCAAAGAATGCAGAGCGCCATACTAGGAAGCAACAAGTATCAATTGTTAAGTCATTGGTTTGACTCGACCAGGGTTCGAACCCACGACCCACAAGATCTACCAACACGGGAGACGGACACTCTAACTCATTCGGCATGATCATTCATTACTTGTGTCCAATTACTCAACGCAATAACATATAGGTTGTGACAAGGAAGGTAGGACCTTGATGGTAAATTACGAAAACATTAGTATTGTCATGGGGGTGATGCAAACAGGAAACATTAATTCTTTTTAGATTAGGATTCGAACTCGAACTTCTGCCCATTCAGGCAGACCCCACCACTCGAACCACTAACCCATCTCTGCTCCCTTATTTTATCATTCATAGCATCTCTACCTGTTTTTCTGGTTTTGTGTCTGATAACTCAATGCAGACTATCGTACTCGTCCCCTTGGAATGATAATACTTTTAAATAGTCCTTAAGTCATTTCATACATATGATTACAGCCATACCGTCAATGCACTTACATGGTAGGATCAACAATCGTACAACTTGTTACTTGCATCGGATACTGGTTATGGCACGAGTATCGTGGGTGTGACGAAAACAGGACATAAGGCACTACCAGCAAGAATCAAACCCACACTTCTTGCCATTACATTGTCTAGGATGCAGGATTCAATCCCGTTATCCACGTTCCCTTGTATATGTGGCTTCTTCATTGATAGACCCCAAAAGACTCCAAAAGACTTCAAAAGACTCCAAAAGACTCCAAAAGACTCCAAAAGACTCCAAAAGACAATTGCAGACTCCAAAAGACAATTGTGTTTTAGTTTTTTTGTTGATGGGGTGTTTATGCTGTCCAAAGCATTTGAGTTTGGATGATCGAGCTTGTTTTCAATGCTGTGCAGTTATATGTTGTGTTTCTTAAAGTTATATCTTGGGTTAGTGATCTATGTTGGTGTATTTTTGTTTTTCTTGGGAAGAGTTTCCACTTGTTTGTTATACTTAATTATATACTAGCCTACTCTATTTACATGTTATAGGCTTGTGTGTAATAGGTGGGTGTGTTATGTTTGTTTGGATTTGATTTGATTTGATTATATTGTTGGTGTACGTCTTATCTGGTTTTCATATTTCCGGGTGTCCCATCATGGGCTGTCCAGCTGGTGGGCCGTGACAATATTCTGATACTATGGCACATTGCGACAATTATTAACACATGCAGTTACTCAAATATAAAAACCTGTTGCTTGTTATCCTGATATTATCGTTGGAGAAATATATCATGCCTTCATGGTGAACACTTGTATTACAGAAGAAACATAATGATAAAGAAATAAAGGTTATTGAGAAATAAGTGACCGGAATACTTTTAGCTTGAATGATTGCCTCCACATCTATATTATATGACAGTTTAAATATATATTCAGTTTAATATTGTGTAATTGTAAAATTAAACAAAGCCTATTTCGATTATGGTACCTAGCACTGCATGTACATGTATATATATATATACAGTAAACCTCTCTAAATCTACGACAATAGGACCTACTTTAAACTGTCCATGTAGGGAAGTGGTCAGCATAGGAAGTGTTGTTAATGTTACAATGGTATTGTATGGGCGATCGTTCGGGGCCCAAATAAAGCGATCGATATACGAGAGTGATCGATATGTGGGGATGGTCGGTTAAACAGGTGTTACAGTATTATTATTAGGAGCTGAATATAAAGAGTATATGTAAATCAAGCAAATCAATAATCGAGTTCGATTAGCTTAGTAGCCATCCGGTGTGACCTCTGTGCACCAACAAAGGTAAAAGAAATGAACAGGTATGGTAAATGCGCAGTCTTCCTGGGGATGCTGCTCTCCGACAAGGAATGCTGTCTCGTGAGGTTGTTTTTGTGTTTTAGATCTGGTGCAGAGTGTATCTGTAGTAGTTAACAACCAATCGGGAAGAGTGTTAGGAGCCTAGTGCAGGTAAGCCACTCCTGATTGGATAGCATTACCTGAGGGGATATGGGTAGCTACTCGTGTGGATTGGGCATTAAGTCAGGTAAATGAGAAAAGTGTTGAGTGAGCATAACTGACAATAAGCCATACTCTCTGTCATGTCAAATTCAGATAGGGATTTACGCGATGTCGGCGAGTGCCATTACATACTCCTCTGATGAGAATTTAGCAATGTAATAATATGCAGAGGAAAGTATGTAACTTTGAAAGGTTCAATCAAGTAAGTAATCATATCGGGGCCTGAAGCAGGCTAATCAAGTGGGTGACCAGGACCCGTCAGTTCAAGTGCCGGCAGGGGCAATCAGGATAATCAGGATAATCAGGTGTACTCGTCTCAGAATCAGCTGGAGGAAGGCAGAAATCAGCGCTGACCCCCCAAGGAAGAGGGTGGGAGGGTGGGGAAGCGAAGTGCACAGGCAGAGTCACCGCGGTAGAGTGGCTTGATACAGGGAAACGTAAAGCGAGGAAAGCAGAGAGAGTGATAGCCTCATTCGCAAATTACACATGTTAGCCTCGCCAACATTTTCAATGTCACATTAGAATCTGATTTACAATGTGTGCCTAATGTTATATTTACATTCATCGCATTATGAAATGACCTTACATGTTGCTAGTATGCGATATCCAATAAACCGAATATTGACATTGACTTTGCATGGTTCTGTTGACCTTCCATCCTAAAAGATCTATCAGACTTTATTTTTATGACGTAGAATCACTAGCTCTCAACTTATACCGGACACCCGCATGATACCCATGTCTGACTGTTATTCACACTGCAAAATTCATGTTAGATCATGATGATTTGGACCAATGCATTAGCCAATATTGTAAACCAAATAATTGTATATATCAGATGCGGATAGTCAAAATGCATTGCTGGTTTGTTATAATGATTCTACGCGAATGAATGACAGCTCATATTTTGTTTTCAAATCAACCACTCTCGAACACTCACTGATCCAGAATATGCAGTCCTGCTTTGTGCTGTAGTTGTGTATATTTACTCTGTGGCATGTCTTCAGAACACACGATTATTACAAACCTAAGTATGTGCATGACACCTTGAATTGATAACAATTCATATGATCACGATCTTCGCATTCGTCTTGGCCTTCCGTTTTTGAAAGTCTTGATGGATATGTAGCGGCACCTGGAGGAGAGGAGGGGAACCAAGGAGACTGCTTACTTGCAGACCTTCTCATCCCTAGGTCGCTCTACCGCCTAGAGTAACGTTAAAGTTGCATGGTCCGATGAAATGTATTTTTTTTCAAAACCAAAACACTTCTCTAAATTAGGTTCTATATATCCAACTTACACACAAGTGCATTAATTGAGGATTGGGGACAGCCTATAAAGCATAATCAGTGAAATTATTACCTCATTCCCTTGGACACCAAATTTGAGACAGGAACACTCATTAAGCAATTAGGTCAATCTCATGGCCTAATTAGCCAGACCCTCATTCCAAGTACCACACATAACATGGACATCGCATCATGGCTCGAGGACTGTTGGAAAGCTTGTTAAAAGTATGTTGGGTTCTTTCAGCTCAAATTGCTTCAAAACTAGCCATTTTTCATCAAAAGTACTCCAAAGTTATGATTAATAGGTGATAACGATCAATTTGATATATTTATCTAAAAAATAAAATACTAATTCAAACGCCATCGGACCATGCAACTTTAAGTAGCAGTTATGTATGATATAATAATAATATACAGTAGTACATGAACGATAGCGGTTAACACAATAACAAAGAAGGGCACTTAATAATTACACAATTAATAATATGCGCATAACTTGATATGCAACAGATTAAGCATTATACAGATATAGATAACGGAGCTACCAACATGTTGTGTATTTTTGTAGAACTTTGTCAGCAACATGACCAAGAAGCATCCTCGCACATGCGCAGTCTCTCCCACCTCATCCCCCACCTCGAGCTGCTTAGGCAACCAATGTTAAAGTTTGATTGGCATGCCCTTGTTGTTAGACCAGAGAATTCAACTTATCACACACCTAGGTCCGCTTGCTTCTCATCATTCATATTATAGGCTATTTTGATTAACAATATTTGAATCGCCGAAACAATGTTTCTAGTGTATTACAAATCATTAAGTTGTGAATATTGTATAATAACAGGAGAAGGACCAAGGAGACTGATGTAGGTGGGTATCAATGTCATAGGACTAGGTGGGTAGTCTGAATTGTAAGTCTAAGTACCAACCATGCTCCTGATCCACCCCCGGGCTAAATGCATGTATGCATAATACAATGTGTGTGACATTGTAATTGGTAAACGCAATGAACAATAGATTTTTAATTGCTAAAAGCGATGAACAATAGATTTAAACTTGGGAACATCCAACACTGGGTTTTCCAGGCTTGCCCCCCGTGTTCCCAGCTCCACCAGGATTGAGATCATCCTCCTTGAATCCGGCCTCCCTCCCTCCACCTCTGACGTAAACAACTTCTCACCACCTACCTCAAAAGAACCCTCTCCTCAGGCCTTTCATCAACAATCCGCAGAGCCACGGCCTACCTCCCAGATGGGACCGGCGGTCACCCACAAATCTCCTACTGCCTCAAGGACGCCATCACCACCCTCAAGGACTCCACATTGCTGACTCCACCCTGAGCCCTCACAAGCCACCATGGTTTTCCATTCCAGTGGAAACCCGAACCACCAACCGAGTTGCTGCCAAGGTGGTTTACACCACCCCAGAATTCCACTCCATGTCTCTTGAGGCCATAACTCAGGTGAAGGTGGACTTCCCCCTCGCTAGGACAGTCTACCTTAACCCAACATCAGGTCGAGCCGTAGCCGGAACTTCATCCCTTCTCCAATACAACAAACACCACAAGGGTGTCAGACTTTGCTTCCAGTGTCGATACCGAGATCGCCACCATTCACTTGGCCCTCAAAGACCTCCACAACGGAAGTGCCATCATCATTACCGACTCGCTGAATGCCATCAAATCCCCGACACTCCCTTGAGGACGTGATCCAGATGATAGTCTTGACCAGACATAAAGCACACCTCAACACAGTCCTGCTATGGATCCCCTCCCATATATGACTCTATGGTAATGACCAGGCCGACTGTGCCGCTCTGGCGGGTTCTAACCAAGCAGACATGGAGACAGCCATCCCCCCCTCCATTACCAAACTGACCGCCACCACCTCTCAAGCCACCACCAAACTCTGGGAATGCGCCACACAGAAGGAACAAGTATGCAACCCTTATTCAATAAGCTGGCTCTGGTACACCCTGGTCAGAAGGACTATCCCCCATCCAGTCGGCCTTTCTACTTCTACCCAAGTCGCCATCAACCGCTTCAGGACTGGCTATCACATGAGATTGATGTCCCCAACCTCCATCACTGTCCCTGTGGCACTAAGATCTTCAATGTGGCCCACATACTCACCTCATGTGGCACCGTCGACAGATCTCCCATCAGTGACTTCATGGAGGACTCCGACCGCCAAATCAGCGACAACAGGGCTGCTCTGGCTATCCTCTCCAGGATTTCCAAGTCATCCTGGAATGCACTTGCTCGCTTCTACCACCAGAACACAGATATCATCAATGCTGTGAGTCTCCCAGACCCTGACACCGAGGACTAGCAGGTCCCAACTCATCCACATTCCTGCCTTGACACCACTACCAACTAACCACTAATTTTCACTGACAACTAACAGGTAACCCCACCCACTGCCTAACTAATTCCCTCCTCACTTCACTTCTTCCTCTGGCCTTGGCCGGATTTACTGTACATACCGGTGAATCTGGAGGGACTGAAATTTGGATCCTGGTTGAGTCAAACCAATGACTTATAAAATAGGTACCTGTTGCTGCTTGGCGCTTGGCATTATGAGGTCAGGCCAGGGACTGGGCGCACAGTGTCAGGATAATGTGACTGTGTGGGACATCAGGTCATGGTAGTGGTGGCCTGATTTCCCAGTGGGGCAGCACTATGAGGTTGCCATGAGTGTGCCTGGTCACAAGTCGGTGCGGGTCCTGGTATGGCCTAGGGTCTTAGTGGGGTGTACAACTACACCAACCACCCAGCCTCCCCCGGCCCTCTCAGAGGACTGTGGTTGGGCTCTTGGGCTGGCTTTTTCCTCCCTCCCGCCCTCAATTTCTCTGACCACTACCCATGAGAAGCCAACTCCTGACCACATGGGACCACTTTCAGCGGTGCCCATACAGTGTTGCAGATTTGCAGCCTTCAGCGCACCAATGCGACTGAAAACTCCCCAAAAACAAACAATAGATTTAAATATGGGTAGCGGATAACTGATACTGGCAAGTCCTGGCAATACATATTATTGATTATCCAATCCAACCTGATTACTTATTCGACATCTACATGCTCCTTTCTTGGAGAGCTATATATATACCACCAGTACGTTTGTCAGTAAATCTGTAGTTAAAGTTATGTCAAATCAAACACATAGACGAAGGAAATTTTAAAAAACCTGAAAATTAAACTATGCTACATATTACTTTAAAGGATCATGCATTTGGAAGTAGCTGCTTTCCGTTACCAGCATCCATACTCCTTCATCATCCGGTATTCGCTTCCATTTTACTAGATGCATTATGTCTGACCCCCGAAGGAAAGATACAAACTTTCCACACCTCTTTTGAAAACTCACCCAACTTCAGTGGGATACCATATGTGGTTAAGCAAGTGACACGAATCAAGCTGAATAATTCATACATTCTGCTAAAGAACTCTCATAGTGGAGACATATATGAATATGCATATCCATATATATTTACATATGTATACACTTAGAAAATGCCCAAGCGTGATGGTAGTAGGTAGTTTTCGCCTAGCCCTGTCTTGGAGATGGAAGGCGGTTTTACTATTTAATAATGAATGTTGTCGACTAAGTTAATTAATTACTTATTACAAATGGGTTACATTACACTTAGTTTACAAGCGTATATGCCTACCTATTCATAGGTCCTATAAGTATATATATATATATATATGTGTATATATTATATACATAACGACAACACCACCTGGCGGTAATGATAAGTTGATTCCATTATCACTCACAGGGGTCGCCACAAATAAAACAAGTACCACTTCCCATAGTGCGTTATATGACGTCATTGAGGCGGTGCTTCGAAAGTCAATACGGGATAATTAAATTTGCCGCGCATACTCCAATTCCGGTTGATGGCTACCAGGACCTGAATGACGTCAATGCCAATAACGACAAAGAGGAGCCGGAGTTTGATTCCTCGCAAGGCTGAATTCAATCGGAAAGGATGGCAGAGATTAGAAGAGTTAACAATTAGGAGGAACGGACTTTGAAATAAAGAGAACATGTTTACTGAAGGTTTTCTGTGTTAGAAATACTTAATACCTAGAATATCAGTAATACACAAACACGAATAATTGTTGCTAGTTTAATATAGGTTCTGGATAAGGTGTGTATACTACAGCAAAGGTCAAGGTTCAGAGTTAAATGTCAATGACGTTATCCACTGACACTGAATTCAAGGTGTTATGTAATGTAGGCTACTGTAGAAAGGAAGGTCCATACTATGTGAGGCAGAGCCACATGTACGGATTCCTTTACTCTAAATCGAAGTTGCCTGGACAAGGTTATCTTTAAAAGGAATGTTCGAATGGTCGCAAATAGTTTAGCGGTACTGCAATGGGTAACCCCTCCGCCCAAACCCCCTAAACAAACTACAGAAAATACCCAACAATGACGCAAGAGAAAGAGTAATCATCCCCCTTGTATTTCAATAGGGAAAATCGATTTGAAAATTCTGAAAAATGGATCCAGGTGTTTAACATTGGTACAGCTAGCACTCTCGACTAATCTGCATTGAAGGGAGCTTCAGTGGAGCTATTGTGGTGAGTCTCGTCTAATGTGCGATTAGCATGAAGCCGGTTGTTAAATGCAAGCTGCATTAAAATGTAACGAGGCTGAAGAAGGAAGCAGACTGGTGAATTTGTTGGTTGGTTGGTTGTTGGTGTTTTACATCCTGGCAACATCTAAGGTAATATCAGGATGAGTACCAACTTGTGACAGTGCACACTAATGGCAACTATCTAGTGCTGCCCCACTGGGAGACCAGGCTGACAGCAACATGACCTGATATCTCACTCAGTCACATTATCCTGACACTCAGCCAACCACTCTTTGCCCTATCTTAATAATGCTAAGTGACTGGTTAGGAAGTGGCAAGTAGCAATGTTTATGTCATTGGTTTGACTCGACCAGAGTTCGAACCTGTGATATACCAAAACGGGAGTGTGACGCTCAACTCATTCGGCCAACCCATATGGTCAGGCTGGTGGAGGAAACATCGGACTGCGACGCGCAAACATCACGGATTAATCCCAGACAGTGTGGGATGGACGTGAGAACTGAAATGTTAATCCTGCCAAGGTATGCGACAGGGCGCCTGGTTCCATTGACGGTAACCGTAGCGGCTGGTTGGGTGGGGGGTTAGGAGGAGCGTGGATGGGGGATGATGGGCTGGTGGAAGAGGGAGGAGGGTGGGGTGGTGGCGTGGTAGACCTTGGGGAATGCATGCCCAGAGAGAGACCAGCAAAGAAGAGGACATTAAGGGTGGGATTTTTTTGTGGTGGGCCAAGCGCTTTGATCCTGGTTTGTGATCATCAGTGCGCCGTTGTTAAATGCTGGAGGGGCAGTCCATCACTAGAATCCATGAGTGCTTCCGGATTTGTTTTAGGTGAAAGCTTTATTTCAGTGCAAAATTTGTTTCATGTAAGCATCATTTTGCACCAGTCCTCAGGCAGTGATGGGTAGGTTTGTCGCGGGGAGTTAGTTTTCCTGCATGGGTAGTTCGTTTGATCTCCCTGTATATTTTCAGTGGTACAGTGAGTGGTGGTTACAGTGTGCAGGGGTGGTGGTGCCACCATTGGAGCTGAGGTTGGGGGGGGGGGGGGGGGGGCTGGAGCAGTAGATGACTAAGCCAGACTCCATCAGTCCATGAACTGAGTGAGTGATGGCAGAACGGAAGGATATTCTGGTATATTATTCTTGTATAATTATTATACAGCATATATATATTGTTGCGCTATATACTTTATTATGTGAATATAAATAAAGAATAGTCCCTAATGTGTTCAGTGCTCCTTCTGGGCACCTCTCTGTTCCCAACACTCCTTATTCTCAGCAGCCCCACCTCCTCCCCGTACCCAGGCACTCTCTGCTTCCTCTTTCCTGGGAACCGACTCCAACGGTCTCCCAGCTCTCACCTCGAAGCACACCAACACTATGCCCATCAATCAGCACCTACATATTTTTTTCACTTAAACCATATCCAAACATATTATTGATAATCAATCAAAATTGCTTTCTACAAAGGTAGGTTATAACCATGAACCTAGTATTTTGTATTTGTTTTATTAATGCCTGAAAGTCAAAATCAATGGGCTTTGCAACGCGAAGTGGATATGGATTTACACAAGAAAACAAGTTCACAAAAAGATGATGGGTTCAATATCCAGTCAAAGCAAACCAAATGTTCGTAAAATGTTTACTTTTACTTCCTCCCTTGGCACTCAGCATTATTAGGATAGGACAAGGACTGGCTGGTGCAATGTCAAGATAAAGCTACTGACTGCGATATCAGGGCACAGTGCGGACTATAAGGTATCCAAACGGGTCAGCGGTAGCACCAGGTCACCGTTAATGTATATTTTCACAAGTCTGTGCACGTTATAATATGAACTTAGATATTGCTGGGTCCCCAATTAATGCCTCAGGGAATCAGACATGTGCATCATATCCAATATCAGTTGTCTGATAATCATGCCTCTATTTTATGGATGTAATGGGAATAAAAACTGTTGCCCTATATCACTGTCTGCTTTCATTAATGAGTACCGTAACTCTAGCCTGACTATTGTAGTAGTCAGAAGTGACCTCTCAGGCAAGGAGCCATATACACAGGTGTCTGTATGTAGGGTGGTGACATCATGGAACATTGGTGGTGTAATGGTTACCATACTCGCCCGGAATGCAAGAGATGTGGGTTCGATTAGGTGCAATATTTCCCATTTCCATCAACCCCCAATGAGAATGACACTGGTTGCCATGACCAGGATCCAATACAAGCAACATTATGTTTGGTTGTTGAACCTACTCTGTGTATCTATATGTAAGTGTGTTGCCTGTATGTGTGTAATTTGAAGCGTTAAATGACCATTTAAAAGACTTACTCTACACTGACCTCTCAGGCCAGGAGCCAGATAAACAGGTAGGCATGGGTAGGGTGGTCACATCAGGGAGACTAGTTAGTGTAATGGCTAGCACCCTGACCCGGAATGCAACATATGTAGGTTTGATTCCCACTCTAGGCGCAATATTTCCCATGTTCGAACCCACCACGACACTACTATATTCTCGTAACTAAGACGATCCAGGCTCCCTTAACTTGTCTGATCACGCAATATATGTACATCCCCTGACACATGTACCATGGACATGTCCGAGGACCAGCGTCAGCCTGATTGCATGTTGCACATGCACATCCCAGATCATGCTGTCCTTGATGAAACATGAGGCCATGCAATCCGGCGTGTGACAGCAGTGGGAGTACATGTAGTAATGTGGATAGAAGCTGATTCAGGAAGAACAACACAATGTAAAATATTCCAAAAAACGCATTGATGGGGAATGTGAAATGGTCTATAAAGGAGTACAAATTGTATATTAATGTAAATGATGTATAGGGCCAGGTGCATGAATGTATTTATGTAGTTGCTGGTGAATCTTTACTTGTAGTCAATAGTCATTGTGTATTAGATAGATAGTGTGAGAGGGGCACTACTGTTAGTGTGTAAGGAGCTCAGGAGCTATACCCCCTCTCCCCCAACTGTTAGTCACGGATCACCACACACACATACAGCAGGCAGGTGCAGGCCAAGCAGCCACACTGCATGGTGGTGGTGGGTAGATCACAGTAGCCATGGTGATACAAGAATGCTCACTGTTCATTGGTGGAACTAGAAATGCTTGTTCGTGATTTCAGATAATGGCCAGGTGGTATGCCATATCAGATCCATGTACCACATTATAAACCTGAGGGTGCAAGCTCTCATTCTACTTTCACTCTTTATACTCTTGCGTTCACTCATTGCCTGTGTTGCTTTCATATAGCCTGCCTATACAACTACATCTGCCAGACGACGACTTTACAACAACACAGAGATTGGTTTGGGTATGGGTTTAAAGCCACATCCACCATACCTCTGTGACTTTGTTTGTTCTACAATTGGATAATTGTTTGGTTACCAATAGTTAATTTATCTGAATGACTTCACCTTGCTGTGTTAGTGGTAATTAGGTTTTGATTTTAAGTTTAAAGTTTACCTTTTTGTATGTATCATACCTAGCATCTGTACCCTCTAAAACGTTGCTCAAATTATCAGTGTATTTTCTATTTATTTATTTATCTATCTTTCTTTTTCTTTTTTTAATTCATTTTAGTTGTTGTTGTCATTAGTCTAGCAGTGCATTTAGCTCACTTTTGATTAATGTTTTATATGTTTCTATTGTCCCTGTACTTCTTTCTTCTACTCCCTGTGTATTCCATTCCCTTGCCTTCATGTACTCGGTACTCGTCTCATATGATCTGTGTTTGGCTCGGTAGTCTCATACCTTTACAGATGTTAATAGCCATATTTGTAGTTAGGTATATTCTGGTATTTGCTCATATCCAGATATTGTGGTTTGCCTTCTTGATAACTTCTTTCATGTTATCATTCTACTTTAGTTTCCTATCAAGATTCATCCCTAGATATCGGTAGCTGGTCTGATAATCAATAACTATTCCTCCCAACATTATTGGCTCCTCATTGCCATAGTTGATGCACGGAGAAAGGTAAGTAGTAAGGTAAGGTGAGTTGGGGCTTTGACTCGGGCGAAGGAAAACTGTTGACTGGACTAGGGTGTTGGATACTGTGAGTGAGTTGCTCATATTGAGAGTTGTATGTCGCCTTCCTGAATGGACAATACCATAATGACGTAGCTAGTTTTGGCGACGTAATTTATGTTTCAAATACAAAACTTCACAGCAAGAAACGATTACAATGATGGATGCACCTTTTATTGAAAACATATGTATATTGATCGACAAGTATTATTGAGACGTTACATGGTTGGTTGTTGGAGTTGTACGTCCTGGCATCATCTAAGGTAATACCAGGATGGGTATTCTGACACGGAGTTAACCAGTCCTTAACCTATCCTATTACTAGTGTTGAGCACCAATCTGGGAAGTGACAAGTGTCAATTTAGTAAGTTATTGGTTTGATTCGACAGGGAATTGAACTCCTGATCTCCTACACGGGAGGGGTGCGCTGTACTGATTCAGCCACTGTGCCCGGTACAGGAACACCTCGGTTGGTGCTGTAGATATGTTCGTAATTGATGCAGCACTAAGTGAAAAGACAGGAAAATAACCGTGTAACCGAGGGTTATTATATGTGAAATCTAGTATTGGTAAGTGGCTTGGACAGAGGTAGGCATCAAAGGATAGTATTAGTAGATATTCACTGATGAAGAAAAAGGAGCTAGAAGAGTAATTACTGAAGCCTGGCATCTCCAAAACCAGCTCTCATCAGTCTGAGGCAGAGGGAAATGATTGAAATGTCTTTAGAAAGTGTGTGGCGTATGGAGAAAAATCATCAGATTAAATTGTTTCTTCATCGGTTTTAGTGAGTGCATTAGTTGATATTTAAATTGCCGGCAATTGATCTTCCTCATTCCACCACTAGTATCCCTATCCTCCTCATGCTGAACGTCCAACCATATAGCAATAAGTATCTTGTTTTTAGTACGTTGGTTTGACTCGGCAAAGACTTCGAACCCAGGAGTTCAAATCCCACGACCTACCAACATGGAAAGCGGCTGCTCAACTCATTCTACCATCACATCTTTTTGTACCTCTTAGACAAGTTAGAAACAACACACATAGGATATTTACCCGACATTGAGAGAGAAAGAAATAAGCAGTGGGTTGAGTAGTTGTAATCTCCGGCAAGGATTATAGGCCAAAAATAGGAGATCCCCCAACCAATACTGGTAGTTTATAGTAGTCGCCAGGGAGGTGGCTATGCGCATGTCATTCATGATTCTTACATATTCACAGGGTATATTGCACATTGTGTTTTTGCCTGGATCAGCTCTATCTAGGATAGTGTCATGGCCCTGAACATTAATGTAGTTGTCTTCATATTTAGTGTAATCGGTACCTGCTTTGGAGTCAACAATATTACCACTCACATCGCGACAGCCAGTATCATGTTGGCAGTTTGCCTGTTTATTTGCATGCTCACAGGGTATAATGCACATTTTGGTTTTGTCGTTGTCAGCACTACCTGAAATAAAGACACATTCAACAACCTTATCATAGTCAGCTTCACAGTTAGTGTTATTGATATTCACATGAATTCTACTAACATCATTGTATCTCCCCTCCAAACCCCCTCCAGACTACTGGCAGCGACGGCTAGGATGAGTAACATGACAAACATAGCTTTATCACACTTGGTGGTTAAACGACAGAATGGGTCGCTTTAGTTATTTCAGTTTATAGATCATGGGACGGTTCATGGTTTGTCGTTAATGGTTTGCCATCTCCTGTGATTTGTCAGTCCCGCTGACATTTTGTCTGTTTGTGTGACTTTCTGCCAAACTTCCCAGATGCGTGGGTGAATCCACACACCTCCTCAGAGCACAGGCACCCAGTTTCGCAGTTCCAGAGAAAACATGCACGCTTCCCGCCGCTCGTGATGGCCACACGCCTGTTTCCGGTAATAGTTGCACATTTCTGCTTCATGTGGGGTGCACTATACTGCACCACACTAGCTCCCTGGAAGCTTTGAGAGAATGTAGCAAAGCGGTGCCGCTCTGCATTTTTGCGGATAGCGGTATCATAGGACATGTGGGCCGTGTCCTTGAAGTCATCTGTCATCTTATGGACAGACAGAAAGTGTATATGTTCTAAGAAAGCCCTGTAATCTTTAACACTCAGGGTGTCTATTTCTAGAAACCACAGTGTGGAGGCTGCTACCAGCTTATGGGGGGTTTAGTTTCCGTACATATTTAGCGGCAACAGTGAAGTGTTTCAAGACCTACTTACGTTTTCTGCGTCTAGTAGAGTTACTGGAGCGGCTTTTGGAGTCCAATCCGCTCCATCATCACTAGTCTACATCCAGTGGAGGCGAACAGGGTAGGTGGAGCCACTGGTACCATGTTGGTCTTACCGAGTATAACAAATAATAATAATAGTTAACCCTTACATATGTTTATACTCGCATAATTCGTTATACATCACGTATATATATGAAAACTCGCCTACTATTCAATAGCATGAACTTATATGCATGTATATATGTACTGTATGATTTATTATGTGGATATAAATAAGGACAGCCCCTTAACAGTTTCTCTCTAACCACGTTAGCTTCCAGGTTATTCACTGCAGAGCGGGCATTCTCTACTCCCCCGCCTCCTATACCCATGAGCCAACTGTCACTCTGCTCACTTTATATATAAAGATAATATATGAAAATGTATGAGAACTGATCATCTCAACATTAAAATGAGTGCTAAACTCGGGATAGGATGGGAGTTCAAACTAAATGCATTGACATCTTAGTGTTCCGGTCCCTAGTTCATTCCCGATGAGATTGGACACATTTAACACATTAGTAACATTTTGACATTATTAAACAGCTCATATCCAGTCAAGTGACTTTCACGATTGTTCAGTTTTCAAAACTTGTGCAACAAAACTATGAACAATCGCCCAAAGGCTGGCTGTGGAAACTTCTAGAAAGCCGCTGGTGATGGGGGCGGGAGGAGAGAGACGCGGCTCCCGTTTTCTTCACTCACTTCCGGTACCGACCGGCGGCGTTTGGGCGGACGCGATTTGTCAAATGGAAAACATCCGAAACTTTTCCCTGAAGACCGCTCTAAGCTTTAATGAATTCTACGCATGCGCGTTGGACCATCGTTGCCACCAAACTACTTACTACCTGCGATTGGAGAGAGATAAAGTAGAGAGAAAAGACAAGCTGGTCAGCAGTGTGATATATATATATGTATGGATTGGGGATACTCCACCACGTGAGGTGGGGAACCCCGAGTGACGTCATTAGGGGCGTGGCTGTAGGGTGGACTAAAATAGAACAGTTTGGAACTAGCCTTCAGTGTGTGCAGTCGTTTGTGTGTCTTATACGTGTTACACGAACGCTACAGCCACGCCCTTAATGACGTCACTCGGGGTTCCCCACCTCACGTGGTGGGGTATCCCCAATCCATACATATATATATATATATATATATCACAAGCAGTGCTGGGAGAGTGAAGGGCTGGTGAGCGGCAGTTGAAATTTGATGTGTGTGTGTGTGGGGGGGGGGGGGGGGGTTAGAGGCGGTAGAGTGGATCGCGCTCATCCCATCGTCCATTCTTGGAGAACTCATGGAACTCACGGCTTCAAGGTCAGGAGCTGGTCCGACGTCCCTACATTGCTGGGGTTGAATCGACGCGGTGCTAAACTGCCTCACTGTACCACATCGGGTTGACACTGTCCTCAGTCTTCCCAGTCATTTCAAATTAACCGCCCGACCAGACGGGATGGCCGAAGGAGTTGGGATTCAAAGACATGGCTTCAAACCCTAGTCGAATCAAAGAAATGATATACAAATTGCTATTCGTCGCTTCCTATCCAGCTGCTTGGCATCAGGTAAACACTGGTTGGCTCAGTGTCAGGATAATGTCCCTGAGAGGCAAACATCAGGTATTGGTGCTGCTGGGCTGGTCTCCCAGTGGGGCATCACTATAAAGTTGGAAAGAGTGTGCACGATCACAAGTCCGCACCCGTCCATATATAACCTTAGATGGTGCCAGTACGTAAGACTCCAACAACCAACCTTGGAACCGCACGCTCCATCACGCAACCCCACCTCCACACGTTAATCTACCCAATGAGACACGACGCATCCTTGGTCATGTGTGATGTCACATGACTGGTGAAATGGTTGCAGAATGGCTCACACCACCACCTAAATAAAAGATTCACCTGATACTTGTAGTATATGGGTGAACGACAACATAGTCTAAATACGGGCGAAAATAGCATTAGTATGGAACAACAAGTAGAAGGATTGGCACCAGTGTCAAATGGTTACTTATATCAGCACAGAGTTGTTGACATGGGAGAGAATGCAAAAAGACAGGATGGTGGCCAGAGAACGCCATCGATTTCACTTTTAAATTGCATTAAAGTATATGTTTTATTATATTTTCCAACTCAAAAGTAGCGGGGAACCTGAAGACATATACAAATAATAAATGTTGCTTCTTAGCTTGTGAAATTAGCCTCTCATGAAGACTCAATTCATTAGACCGATTTTTTTACCGTTTTTATATAAGGCTGGGTTTTCACCCCTGTACTGGAAGTATGGGGTGAATCATTTATCTAACCACCACCAGGCTACATAACTGTTCACTGAGCGTACATTACGCAGCTAGGTGTTTGTATGTGTATAGCATGTTGAATAAATGGTTAATTTCATTCAATGTGGCAATTATTTATACGATATGAATTTGGAAATTACCCCATAGTGTAGGCGTGGAAATAAAAATTGATATCAAACACCTTGTGCAATAAGCCACTGACATACCAGAAGTAAGGTTAGATATGCATCATGAACTCTTTATCACAAATGGATTTGAGCATTCCCCGCAGATAAGGTGGTCACGGTTGCGGATATAAAATCTTAGATATGGTTGTGTATGTGTGTTTGTTTGGAGTTTACGTCCTGTCAACAAAATCCAAACAAAGTTACAAACAAGCACACACTTAGATATGCAATTCTATGCATGACTCGTAGAAGAAATGTATAGTGTATGATAACAATTAGGCTATTGTTGGAACCATATTATCGACACAAAACCAGAATAGGCGGCAGCCATTACTAAACACCCCCCTACCCCCCCCCTCCACACATATACATACTCGAAGCAGGTCAGTAGAAATCACACGTGACTAATTGTGACTGAACTCGAACAACAAAAGCGGAACCTGTCTTGTACTGTGTCACGGATCGATGACAATTGTAGAGCGGAGATGTGCAGAGGTGTTGGAGGTAATGTGTGAGTGAGTGATGTTGATTTAACACCACGTGGGAAACAAAGGCCAGCTTCCTGCCTGACGGGATTGTGATCGAGGATTGGTGCGAGCGTTTTCTACTGTGGCACAAGCGCTGGCACGACATTTGCCACCCGTGATTTGCCACCCGCTATTTCCCAGCCGATAATGTGCCGCCCAACGCTTTGCTACGTGGGAATTTTGCCACTCAGGACTTTTGTCAGCTATGACTTACAGATCAGCAGCTTTTCTTGGTGTGTCATATTCCACGGCCACATACACGTTAGTAAACGTAGTTGAACGTAGTTGAATGTAGGATAGATTAACGTGGGTCAAACGTGGTGTAAGTATGTTAAACTACGGTGAAAAATGTTAAGGTAGGGCAGGTTTTGGTATGGGTAAATATGTTACGGCACGGATGCCGTTACGTTCATCTACATTCAACTAGATTCAACTAGTTCAACTATGTTCAACTACGTTCAATACACGATAGTCTCCACTACGGTCAATTACGTTCAACTATGTCAAACTATGCTAATGTATCCTTGAGTATGCTAGAGTATGCTAGAGTAAGCTAGAGTACATTAAGAGTATGGATACTTTGCCACAGTATGTTAGCCTCTAAGGTAGCGCTCTTTTGAACATGTCCAAAGATTAAATTGCAACTCATGGCCCACCCACGTTATTACCAAGTTAGCATGACAGAGAAGTAAGAATGCCTGTACATTCAACAACATTCAACTATGTTCAATTATGTTCAACTACATTAGCCTCCACTACATTCAACTACATCCACTAACGTGTATATGACCGGGCCTATAGAGTGCGTGTATATGTCTGGGAGTATGTGCCAAAATATGTGTCAAAGTATGGGTGTGCATGTTTTAGTGTCCATTTGTGCATATGTTAGTGTGTATGTGTGTGCATATGGTAGTGAGCATACTGTTGTTCATTGTGTGGGACTCTTTTCAGCTGGCAGAAGCCCCCCACTGGTAGAAGTCCCAACTGGGAAAGTGTTGAGTGGCAATTATAGGCTAGCAAATTAGTGGGTGGCAACTAACGGGTGGCAAATCCCATAGAACAGCTAGAGGCGGGGAATGGGGTGCGGTAGCAGGATGGAAAGTTAAAAGATGCAAGCACCATATATCTAACCTAAAAAGTGAATGCGCTGAAAGCTATGGGACAGAAGAGAAGGCAAATGGAAAGCAGTGTGCTGACTCAGCATAGATCATCCACATTAACTAGTTCTACCGAGGTAATCTGAATAAATAGCGAAATGAAAATATCACTATTAGTGGTAATGTAATGTAGATATAGACATGGCTATTATAGGAATACTTGATCACAGGGATATAGTTTAGTGGCAGTAACTTGGATCAAATCAACAGGAAACAGGACATGATGGCCTTAATAAATTATAAGCACTGATAAGCTAACACAATCAAGACCCTAATATTATGGGATAATAAGAAACTAATTACTTCCGTTTAATCATACATGGACCGGTATATACTTGACGGTGTGCGATTATATTTTATCTCGTTTATTGTTCCCGTCACCCAACAGGTCTCCTTAATCTACATGTGTATATAGAAAATCAAATACATGTTATGGCTCAGAAGGGAAATATTGTTATTAGTGTGATGGCCCACGGTCTTCCACACTGTCCCGCACTCACGGAAGAACACCAAGATTTAGTTTCAGTTCACTTCAACCTGGTTTATTGTAAAACCTCTCTGCTCCGCAGCATTAACAGTCAACTGACCCGCCCCCTAACTCTCCAGGTCCCACATCACCTCTATAGGTGGGTGGGGGTTGAGCTAGCCACATGCAGTAGAGGGCAGCCCAGTCGAGGTCTGCCTGGTGGCTAGCCTGCCGCCACCTAGCCCTATTCAGTTTAACTGCGTAGGTGTGAGGCATAGTGCGTGCCACCACCACATGGTAGTGGGGCTCATGTACAGACTACCTGTCTAATATCCATTGTTATTGTATATAATACACCATTGGTGAGTACACCTCTATTACGTGACCGGTGGCGCCCCCACCTGCCCGAACCCTAACCAACTATGCACGACCCTGTCATTCGCACCCGGGAAATTGAACTGACATATATATTTATATATATTAATATATATATATGCATATATTTAGACGTACGTGACAAGCAGTGTCTCAACACTAAGCGCCAACCAATGGCGCGCTCTGCACACAGTATGCCATAATAGAACTTCAACTTGGAGCGCCATACCGCCTTTTGTCCCGAGGCAGAGGGACCTGTGGCAGACGACAGTCAGCGCCAGATCCATGTGAATACACTGGAGTGACCGGCGGTCATCCGCCACCAGAGGGCGCGCTCGAGGAGACCCGAGGCACCGGAGCCGCCAGGCGGCGAGCAAGTGGACTTAATTAACTCACGCGTGACGGGATCAAAACCTTGCGAGATGAGGTGAGAGTTGTGAGTGGACCACCCAGGTCCGGCCATTGAAATCATGTTATCTGAGATGGGAGTACTGTGCGCAGCGTGTGCTATGTGTCAATGGCTCTCATTGCCTGAACTGCAGAATGATCATGGGTGGCGGTGGGGGGTGGAGGGTGGTGGTGGTGGTGGTGGTGGTGGGGGGGGGCTTGTCGCAGCTGAAAAGCCTTACCATATATGGCGACTGGTCAATCGCTCCACCAACCCAGGCCCATGAATTATTGGAATGTTTACGAAGGCTGTGTATTTTAAGTTTAGTAACCTACTTCTACCACCTGTTCTCATTGTACCATTGTATTAATGTTGTCATTTATTTATTTATTCACATTCTTCTACATCTGGAACCGGATCCAGTAGCTGAATCGGTAGAGAGCAGGCTTTCCATGCGGGCGGTCGTGAGTTTGAATCCCAGCTGAGTCAAATCAATGACTTATAAATTTGATACCTATCACTACCTAGCGTTGCACTGGGCATTAATAGGAAAGGACAATGACTGGATAGCACAGTATGAGGATAATGTGACTATATGGGATATTGGGTCATACGGCCAGCGGTCTGGACTCCCAGTGGGGCAGCACTTTAATGTCGCCATGAGTGTGGATTTCACAAGCCACGATCCGTCATGATATGACCTTAGATGTGGTTAGGACGTAAAAGAACAACAAACAATTGAAGGCACTGACTTACACGATTGATACTTGTGTTGTCCTATTTTCATTTGTATACCAATTCCACCTCAGACATGGCGTTTTAATTTCTAGAACTTCGGATGCAAATAGCAGAATTGACTCTTTGGCTCCAATGGCTCAAGCGTCAGAAGCCAGAATTCGGACTCCATAGCTACAAGGCATTGCATGTAGCTTCGCGAGTACATACCAGCTCAGGTGATGGTCCCATAGATCCTACAGCTTGCCATCTTGGTTACCAGGTTGTAACCGTCTATCATGTGGGTCTCTGAATACAGGACTTTGCAAAAGAAAACAATATAAACGTGTATAATCAGAAAAGCCATAGCCTTTAACCGATAAAGGCTGCCACCTGCATTGACGCTTCCTTACAACTGCTGGTCGAGTCAAACCAATGACTTGAAAATTGGTGCTTGTCACTTCCTAGCCAGGCACTCGTCATTATTAGGACAGGGCAAGGACTGGTGTGCTCAGTGTCAGGATAATGTGACTGAGTGGGATACCAGGTCATGGTCCCGGCGGCCTGCTTTCCCAGTGAGACAGCACTATAAAGTTGCCACAAGTGCACACTGTCCCAAGTCGGTACCCATCCTGATATGACCCTAGATGTTGCTAGGACGTAAAACAACAACAAACAAACAAACAAACCTTACAACTGTAGTAATAAATGATAGATTTATCTCCAGGCATGGAGCGATTCAGATTGATTTCAGGTGTGCAAGGTGAAACCTCTAGGCTGTACCAGGCTAAGCCTGTTGATATATTTGCGGGCATAAATGCAGAAGTTGGTTGGTAGGTTGTTGGAGTTGTACGCCCTGGCAACATCTAAGGTCATATCAGGACTGGTACCGACTTTTGCCAGTGAGCACTCATAGCGACTTAATAACACTGCCCCATTGGGAAATCAGCCACCATGACCTGCTGGCATCATGACCGGATGTCCCACTCAGTCATGTAATCCTGACACTGAGCTAACCAGTCCTTGCCTGTCCTATTAATGGCTAGCGCCAGGCTATGAAGTGACATGTATCAATTTTAAAAGTAATTGATTTGACTCGACCGGGAACCGAACTCCCGATCTCCCGTACGCTAGTCCTGCGCTCTACCGATTCGGTCACCAACCACCGGTGCAGAAGGTGGATATGCATGTGGAAGGCTATATGCTGTAGTGTAAATGTGGGGACTGTATCAATATGAATGTAGCTTGATGCCATATGCAAGAATGGATGAGTAGTAGTTCTTTGTTATCCGTAACTAGTGGATCACCACGGTGCTGTTGGAAACTAGCAAAGCATTGCTGAAAAATAGTGCAATGCTGACATAAATGAAATAGGTCTCAGACTTCTGAAGTTTGCCACAATTAATGACTTTGTAATGGGTAACACATTAATTTTGGGCATCACAAAGCATCCAGAAGATGGACTTGACATGGCCTCCTGTCATACTATGGTAATGAATTTCATCGTGTTACATGCTGCAAATTGTGTATTCGACAGTTATTGTATACCTTATTCTATATACCTTTTGTGTAAATAACCCTGAAATGAAAAATGGCTGGAAGAGCAGTGCTTCGGCACTAACAAAAGACTTGTTCAGCAGAATAAACATAATATTATTTACCCCACAAAAAAAAGAGAAAAAAGTCCAAATCAAAGATGTCAGGCAATGGTTTCAGGCATGATGCATTAAAGATAAACTGCATAATGGGATGGATGCATTAAAAGTGCATAACCGAAACATTGACCTAGATTTGATCTTACATATACAAATTAGTTACCAGTGCACTCATTAAATATTCATCGCAGTTTGGCGCTCCCGCGTCAGGCCGCTACCCTGGACAATTAACCACACATGATGGCCGAATGAGTTGAGCGTCCGCCTCCCGTGATGGTAGGAACATCCTGGGTTTGTACTCAGGCCGAATCAAATGGTTGGTGGTGGACGTGTAAGAAAACGCTAGGTGGGATGGGCGTGTATAGTTCCAAAATAATCGCGACCTGGCACCAGGTGAAAGCGTCATTGGCAAAGTATATATGCTGAGTGTTAGCGTGCCCTCACTTACACTTGCTATCCCTATCTCCAAAGCTCTCCCTATCTCCTCTCTGCTGGCCATGTTCCTCCTTGATATTGTCTGAAAAGAGTTCCTGGAGGGGGAGCCCGCCAGCATATCACTTTCTACTCTTACTCTGTCCTTGTCTTTAGCTCGCCGGCTGGTCACCATACAGTAAATAGACATGGTCCTTTGACTCAACATCCTCATTTCTCTTTCCTATAATCTACACTTTTTTTTTCTTCCAGGCTTACTTCTCCCCCTGATCAAGGGAGTTGTTTGCTTGGGTAAGGCCCTTTACCTTATTGTTTCTCTCGCTTTGTTCTTGTTGCTGGAACCGCTGGACCCACCTTTACCCGTCCCTTCCTCATAAACCCTTGCTGCTGTCTACTGGACAGTGCACAGCTACCGCCGGAATGGAGTGATTCGGCCCACCCCCAACGACTCGTCATTTAATCTTTGTAAAGACATCCTCCAGCTTCTACAACCGTCCCACCAAAAGATTAATCTTCAACCGAAGATTGGACCAATTTATCAGTGCCTCTCTATATTGCTGCAGTTCTGCAGCCGGTAACGATTGTAAGGTTACAAACACTCCAGAAGTCAAGTCAAGTCACCCTCACTTATCCATTTTGAACTTCAACATGGGCATTTCCGGGGTGCTTTTCGCTTAGGGTTAGCTTCGTCTTGAATATTTACACTTTGCGGTTCACATCCTGATGTATCTCACCCATATATCTGAACTGTCAGCGTCCCTTTGGATATTATATATAGGTATATATAGATATATATATATAGGTGAAACCTTGCAGTCTACACTGTCATATATGTATGTATGCGCATGCACCCGGGCAGAAGGTGTACGGAGAGTTCCATAAATAAAGCACTTTCTATACATCGACAGAAGCGTACAGCTGTTTTCCTTACAGAATGGAATGGACGAATGAGTTGAGCGTATGTCTCCCATTTTGGTAGATCATAGGATTCAAACACAATGATTCAAGCCCTGGTCGAGTAAAATCAATGACTTACAAAATTGATACTTGTCGCTTCCTAGCAAGGCGCTCAGCATTATTAGGATAGACCAAGAAGTGGTTAGTTCAGTGTCAGGATACTCTTAGTGAGTGGGATATCAGGTTGTGGTGCTGGCGGCTTGGTCTCCAGTGCTATGACTGTGCACTGTCACAAGTCGGTACACGTCCTCATACTACCTTAGATGTAGCTAGTAGGTGTGAAAGTACAACGTCTGAACACTTTGACTTCTGGATACTGAATGGTTTATTCATGGCCTAGGGCATGCTTGACCCGCCGGCTAAAGTTTCCATGACATCATCTCATTTGCATATCTCTTTGTCCCCAACTCTGCATCTCGTTAACATATATTAACCCCAGGTCTAGACGTCTATTACGCATATATCACATCCCCCCCCTCAAAGTATTTCTGAAACATGAAATGTTACAAAATAGCAATGAATAAACATACAATACACAATATCAACATATATGCGTACTAAACTTGCAAATGTTCGAGTGCACAATGCACTCAAGTCCGCAACAGTCCGGCCGTAATGCCTGACATCATGAATTGTCCATCATGTATCATAAAGTAAACATGAAAGCTGAAACAAACTTAACTGTACATGCACATGTTAACGGTGCAAACATCGCCAGCACAATGACCTCCTATAGATCTAACCTGCTCGCCGGCCTTATCAGCCGACCTGACCTACTTAGATTAGCCGTACTGTTTACATTCGGTGCTGACGCTGACCCAGATTGCGTTTGCATGACTAACTCGGGCCGCCTCTCCACAGGCCCGATAATAATTTGCACTCGGTTACGATATAACATGTTGCCCGACTCGTTTAAAATTTGATACTCTCTCCCAGAAAACACCAGTCCGTCCCAAAATAACCTCTTTTTTCCATTCCCCAGCATTATTTTTGTATTTAATCTTATCTCCCACTTTCATAGGCCTGTGTGCCTTACCGCACTTCCGGTCATGAAACGCTTTCTGACTACTCTGCCTCTGGGCTGTCTGTCTTCTCTTAGGAATCTGCGTTTCAGGCACCAAAATGCCCTCTGCCATAGGTAACCCGCCTCTCAACCTCCTGCTCATGAGCAACTGCGCCGGAGATGCGTTCAGGACAGGCAACGGAGTATTACGATAATTCAGCAATGCCAACTGAAAATCAGCTCCGGTTTTCTCACACTTCTTTAACATGTCCTTAACTGTCTGGACAAACCGTTCTACCTGACCATTGCTACGCGGATATTGTGGACTGGAATACACGGCCTTGAACCCATAATGCAGTGCAAACTCCTTGTATTCATGGCTCTTAAACTGTGGACCATTATCCGACATTACCTGACTAGGAATACCGTGCCTTGCAAAATTATCCTTCAACACCTCAATAACAGTGACAGACGACGTATCGCCCAACAACGTTACCTCTGGAAACTTGGTGTAATAATCTACAGTTATCAGGTAATTCTTATGATTTAACTCAAATAAATCGGCACCAACTTTATCATATGGTTGACAGGCGATCGGGTGACTTATCAATGGCTCGTTATGCAAATTCTTCCGGTTGTTTTGGCATGTGTCACACCGACTGACCTTATCCTCAATTTGCTTGTTCATATTTGGCCAAAACATACAGTCCCGCCCCAACTGCTTGGATTTAGTCACCCCCAAATGCGTCTCATGTAACGCCTCTATCATTTCACCATGAAGAGCTGGAGGAACCACCACCCGATTGCCGTTCATTACAAGATTATTTTCAACTGTTAACTTGTGTTTGTATGGAATGTACTGTCTCAGACACGGTGGTGTCTGTATGCGTGTAGTGTCCCACCCATCTTCAATATGTGAGATCAACATAGACATAGATACATCCTTTTCATATTCAGTTACAATCTTACTCAACAAACTTGACGACTGCATGTCCACTGCAGCAACGCAGAATGTGTCATCGAACAGGCTATCCTGACCTACTTTAGCGCTACGCACCCTGGACAACGTGTCTGCAAAAAACATCAAAGAACCCTTCACATGACATAACTGGATGTTGTAATTCTGTAATTGCATTCGCATCCTTTGCATTTTCGCTGAAAGTTTATGTATTGGTTTCTGCATTATCGCCACCAATGGTTTGTGGTCGGTTTGAATTTGAACTTCTTTGCCAAAGATATACTCATGAAATCTCTGACATCCGAAACATATGGTGAGCATTTCTTTTTCGATAGTGGCATAAGCACACTGCGCTGCGTTAAGCGCACGAGATGCGAGTGCGATTGGCTTACCATCTTGCATTAACACGGCTCCTAACCCTGACTGACAAGCATCAACTTGAATCACAATAGGCTTCTTAACGTTGTAATATGTCAACACAGGAGCAGTTCTTAATTTCTCTTTCAACTTATCAAACGCGCCCTGCTGTTCGGCTTGCCAGTGCCACGCCACGTCCTTAGCTAGGAGCGTGCGTAGTGGTTTGGCTATCTCGGACATGTTAGGTATGAACTTGTGTACATATCCAACCATGCCCAGGAACCTTTGGACGCCTTGTTTGTCACGCGGCTCTGGCATGTCAACTATTGCTTGTATTCTGTCTGGATCAGGCTTCACACCCTGTTGGGTAAGTTGATGACCTACATACTTTACTGTAGTTTTACATAGCAACGATTTAGTGTCATTTAACTTTAGATTAACCGACCTAGCTCGGTCCAAAACAGCTCGGAGCCGCTCATTGTGCTCTTCAACCGTTGACCCATATACCAAAGTATCATCCGTGACTATCCCGATACCGGGTATATCGCCCATGACATGGTGCATTTCCTGAATACGAATGTCACCGGCTATTTTGATGCCAAAAGGCAAGCGGGTATACCTGTACTGGCCCCACGGAGTATTAAACGTGCACAAACGTGAACTTTCGTCATCTAGTTCTATCTGCCAATACCCTGTCTTTGCATTCAAAACTGAGAAATACTTTGCATCAGCCGTTTTGGCAACAATTTCATCAATGGTTTTGGTAGGGAAAGGCCCTCTTTTTATCGCTTTGTTTAACTTAGTCGGATGCAGACAAATACTAATCTTATTGGTTTTTTTTACTATTGTAATCGAATTAACCCACTCGGTAGGTTCATCCTGTTTGACTATGACACCTAACTCAACCATACGATCAAGCTCACTACGTACTTTACTCTGAATGGCAAACGGGATCCGTCTAGGTGGATCAATGACAGGTTGAACAGACTTATCGACATGAATGACAGCTTTTGCTTTGATCAACCCCAAACCCTGAAACACATCTTTGTATTCACTTACCAGCTTCTCTGCCCCAGCGCTGGAACTGTTCGTCGGTGTGGAAATGTTCGTCGGTTTGGCCATGTTCGTCGGCTTGGATATGTTTGTTGGTACAGATGTGCGTACCTCATCCACCCTCGCCAGCAGGTTCAACGTCACACAAGCCTGCTTGCCCAAGATGGGTTGGCAATCCAGCACCACCTGGAACCGAAGCACACTGTCGTTGACGTCGAGCAGTGCCTCTGCATCAGGCGTGATCTGGTGACCGGAGAACGTCACCAACGAACACCTGGTGATCGTCAGTCTCCCTGGAGCGACTCTGTCGAACACAAACCTCAGAAGCATGTTTGCCTCCGAACCGGTGTCAAGTTTGAACTTGACAGGACAACCGTTCACCCGAACGATTGCATGCCACAGCTCGGCATCCCGACCAGCAGCACAGTCGACGGCCCCCACAAACAGATCCGTTGCCAGTACATTGACTTCCGCCGGATCCGGGTCTTGCTCAGCATTGTGAGGGTCGGGCGCTTCGACGTTAATTTTGTTGACTCTCCCCAGCCTGCTCCTACAGACCTTCCCGAAGTGCCCGATCTTCTTACAGGCAATGCAAGCCTTTCCTTTCGCTGGGCAGACTCCCCGGTGGTGGTCATATCCACAGTTCTGGCAGCGGATCCTGAACTCTCCTGCACTGGCGCCGCCGGTATTCCAAGATGGCAATTTCCAAGATGGCGACGCCACTGACCGAACCGCCAGTGCACCGGTATGCACATTAGCATAATTCCGAATGAAATCAACGTCTTTACTTTCAACGTCTGATTTGGTGTCCTCCAACAGATCTGAACTGAACTCACTCATTTCACACATACTTATGCATTGAGCCAACGTTAACTCAGTAGTTTGAAGCCATTTGTTCCGTAAATTTACATTTTTTACACCAGCCACAATTCGATCGCGCAACAGCGACTCCTCCACCGTACCGTATTCACAATCTTTCACTTTGTCTCTTAGTGCCGTGATGTATGTAGCCATATTTTCTGACACTTGATTATGTGAATTAAACTTGTAACGTGTGATAATGATACTGCACTTTCCGACACAGTAAACTTGAAATGGTTCGGTTAACGGTTTGATCTTGTCTTGATCAGCGAGAGCAAAAGTCATATTGGCAAATACCTTCTGCGCCTCCTCGCCAGCAACGTGAAGAAAGATGCAGCATTGCACTTGTTCTGTCTTCAATATGACACCTGCCGCCGTGGCGTAAATATCATATGCTCTAATCCATGTTCTCCAGTTCGATCGTGCGTTGTTGCTGAGGACAAGCTGACCGGGCGGCCGCAAACCCGGCAAAGTATTTGCGGGCGGCATTCTTCCTCATCTGACACCATGTGAAAGTACGACGTCTGAACACTTTGACTTCTGGATACTGAATGGTTTATTCATGGCCTAGGGCATGTTTGACCCGCCGGCTAAAGTTTCCATGACGTCATCTCATTTGCATATCTCTTTGTTCCCAACTCTGCATCTCGTTAACATATATTAACCACAGGTCTAGACGTCTATTACGCATATATCACAGTAGGTACAAGAACGACAAACAAAAAAACATCCAGTCCAACCGCGACTCGTATTCCTGGACAATCCCTTGACCAATCAGATGCATTGATCTGTACGGCCGGTGCCCGGGACCCACTCTCATTCCCCAGCATGTCAGTTCAACATAACTCCTCATAATATCCCATAATTGTACATTTATTACTCCACATATTTAATCATGCTCTTTCCGTTATTCTTGCCTGACATATGCATGTGGAAGTTTCCAATTCACCAGGGTTCCAAGGAGAGCTATGGTTTTTTTTTTTGTGTTGTTGGTTGGGGTTTTGTGTTTGGGGTGTTGGTTGGGGGTTGTCTAGTCCTCGTGTCATAAAGATCAAAATGTATTTAAATGTTGCGATATCGGGTCAAAGGCCACTGGATGAACGGATATGAAACGGACATGAAACGGACATGAAACGGACATGAACGGATAGCTAATGGATGGTAAGTGGACTAAATGGACTCAAACCGGACAAGAACAATAGATGTCAGTCTGGCCGCACCTGTTCCTAGTTTTGTGCATGTTCAAAACTGGTACGGACACAAACCGGACTTTGTTTGGTTTCTGTCCGTTTCCCCCAATCCGTGAGGTCTGACAGGGCTTTTCACGACCAACCCAAACACTCACTTCAGTGAAAGAACTATAGTTGTGGTTAGCCACTCAAGGTGCAGCAGGCTCTGAAGAAAAAGTCTTATAGAGAATTGCCACCACTAATTCACCATCCGAATGCAGTGGAATGAACTCATGTTGCGGATATTAGTTCATTGTGCATGCTCTGCAGATAAATGTTATTTTAGTAAGAATATAACATCCTTTTTTTTCTTTTTTGTTGTTGTTCAAATTTCTTTTTATATTCCAGTTGAATAACATCTTTTTCAGCACCGAGGCGCTGGTGTTCCAGTCGTAACAATTATAGTGCATATGATCTATTTATGGATGAGACAATGCGATGGTATGAACAATATAGACAGTAGTAGGTTACAAATATAGTGGGGATATTATTTTGCACAAGTAGACTGGAGAATAGCCATTTAACTTTAGACTATATCAGTGATTTGATGATCATACCTGTCAGGAGACATTAATATAATGGGTATGACTTGCTGATACAGGTAGTCATGGATTTTGGATTATGCAAATAATGGTTGCATGACTCATTTAAATTGTCTTGGGTCAACTATAGCTTTGTCAGTAGTATATGTGTTATTGGTTTAGTCAGGTGTTATAGGCTGGTGGGTATACTTGGGTAGTTGTTATTTCTTGTACTCTTTTTGCCAGGGAGGGATTTCAGAGAGGGAGAGGGAAGGGAGTGGTTTGGGACTATGTATTTATTTCAGTTCCTTGCTTCCAGACATTATTGTATGATGTTGTAGTAAGTTCTGTACTTTTGATCTTGTACCTGAATAAATAGGAGGTATTTCACTGCACTTCTTCCTGACACAGGAATATATGACATCCAGTTAATGATGCTGTCAACTTTGCCTTTATCAACCATTGTATCCATCCTCGACTTAGGCCGATTACTTCAATTAGTTTCTTGAAATTCTAGCAGAAAATGTAAGTCAGTCAGATTAACAGATAAGAACAGAAGGATAACTGTGGCTTATCGTTCCTGGTTTCTGCTGTATGCTTGGTTGGAGCATTCTTTGTTAACAAATATTGCAATAATGATGAAATGGTTTCATTTTAATAAAGGAAATACATTTAATGACAATAGATGAAGCAGTACACCATAGTATATCCCGACTATGTAGGATGAACAATACCAGGTATGCAGGTATTGCAGGTATTGCAATACCTCAGGGAGCTTGATGCCCCTGCCCTGCAGAGTTGTAAGCCACTGCCATAACAGAACAGAAGGCTAAGGGAGCAAACCCTAAACAGAAAACAATGTCACTGTGGCAGCATTAAGGGCGGTTGACGGACAGGCACTGCTGGGACAAGTAGTTTTGTGCTTGTCTGGACATGTTCTTGCCAGTGTGAAACCTCTATTTGCTCCCCGAGAGAGTGCCGCTGGTAACTTCCAAAAGCCAACAGCACTTCAACACTTTTGCAGGCAGCTTTCATGAAATGTAAATGGAGAGCAGCAGTCAAGTAATGAAAGCAGTCTTTGTCGCATCGCGACGGACAGCATGATGATGAGGATGAGGATGAACAAGGGAGTTAGGTGAAGATTTATATGTGGTTATTTCCGTTGCATTTGGGTGTTTTCTTTAGTGATCATTTGTTTATTATGCTCATAATGGTTAAGTGCATGCACTTCTTTGAGCCGCTGTGCTGTACTAGTCATAATCCATATGGTTCGAGTTCCTTTATCAATACCGTCCCGATATGACCTTAGATGTTGCTAGGACGTAAAACAACAACATACTAACAGAATCTTTATGAATAATGTCTGTAAGCTTGTTTGTAATGTAAAATTGGTGAGTTCTCAATTTTAAAATGTTTTGGGGGCTTTTAGTCTATAGTTTGTATTCAACATCTTTAAAAGCTTGTACCCATGTGATTAGTGTTTTAATCTAGATATGAGTCAGCCTCACAAAAATGGGCCAATTACTGGTTTATTTAAGATGTCAGCATTGCAATTCTTAAAGTGTAGTGCATTTCTTTGTTTATATTAAATTATCCTAGAAACAAATAAGGTTGTTGTGTTTTCTCTACCTTTACATTCAGGATAAATTTAAGGACTTTGCAACACCTCTGTCAATGCTAAACTATAAGTATGCCGATCGACGCCGTCATCCAATGCTGGATGCCGACAACTTTAACAGATGTCGGTGTCGCAATTCTTAAAGTGTGGTGCATTTCTTTGTTTTATATTAAATTATCCTAGAAACAAATAAGGTTGTTGTGTTTTCTCTACCTTTACATTCAGGATAAATTTAAGGACTTCCCAATACCTCTGTCAATGCTAAACTATAATTATACTGTTCGACGCCGACATACAATGATCGACGCCGACAACTTCCCCCAATTGGTCTCTTTTTGTGATCCTTACTCATATTCTATGTTAGTTTCTGTCACACCTTTGATGGTTAGGTTCGCACTCCCTTGGCTAATATATGTATGGTATGAAACCATGACATCGCTGTTTGAGCTTAGGCTGCCATCATTCCGATAATCAGATTAATTTTGTTTGGATAAGCTGTAACATCATTTATATAATTGCCTATTCAATATGAACTTAATAATAATGCGAAGTATTCAGAATTCAAAACCTGGATTGGATTGAACTGCGTAGCAAACTAATGCAGAACAATGGAGAGAGTGTAATTGGGTGTAAGTTATTTGGGTATGAAGGCTAGTTCAATAATAGATGCTGACCTTATTCCAGTTGGAACCAAGAAGGGATTCAACATGGGCGCATTATCATCCACAGATGGGATCTGCGCGTTGGATTTAGTTCCAACGTTTTGTGTTACTAAATTGAAATTAGGTTTGTGTGAAGGTTTGTGTGGTTCGCTACCAATGTGAGGGGAATGCTGGCTAACAGCCGTGATCTAGTGATGTGAACTCATTTAATGGGGATTGTCTCATGAAAAAGCTAAAGGCTCAGCCACACCTTACCGGTCTGGGGAAACAGATAGAAAATAGGACACCACCCGGTGAAATACCTCAATGTCCGTTTTATATACGGTACGCATCTGGTGTGTCCATTCTCTGTCCATTGGTGTCCGGTATGTACGGTGGCAAGTTTTGAACATGCACAAAACTTGTACCGGACACCGCCGGACTGACGTGTATGGTTGGTGTCCATTTTAAGTCTGTTTAGTCCATTTTGTCCAGGTCATGTCCAGTACCCATCCGTTACGTTTCCGGTTTGCTTCCTGCAGAGTCCGTTGATGGTGTTGCAGGAATTTGGTCAGTATATGTTTTCAGCGCATCCGTGAACAGGCTGGTATGTGTCCGGTCTGTCCATTTGACATTCGTTGTCGTCGTTAATGTACATTCCTTGTCCATTTAGCATCCGTTTTGTCCATTGGCCTTTGACCCGAAAGCGCAACATTTTGACACATTTCAGTACATTTTGATACCGAACACCACCAGACTAGCAAATTCTTTGTCCTGTTTATATCCTTTGCTCAATCCGGTAAGGTGTGACAGGCACTTAACCGCCATTCAACAGGCATGTTAGATTGGAAAGGAGAGGGGAAAGGGAATTTGAAATGTTTAGTAAAACGGACCAGAATGGTGTCATGGCCCTGTTACAGAAAAGGAAGAGACCTTCAACAAGGCAAGGTGAAGGTCACAGAGGCTGGCAACACTTCTGGCTTTCTGTTGCTCATAGCCTCTTGAAGGTTAACCTTTCGGGTGGGCATCCAACCCAACACGTCCCTGCCATGAGCCGCTCTAGCATAGCCTTTCTGCTGGACACTCCCGGCCTCTTCCACCATAGGCACACAGAACATGCGCAGCAAAAAGAGCTTTTGGCCAACTGATTTTGTGTGGGGTCAAAATGATATTTAAAGTTGCATAGACCGACGGTTTTGAGTTTGTATCACTTTCGGACATGAATATATTATGTTGATCGTTAAGGTCCACCATACTTTAATTTGAAGTAACATTGCTCACGGACAGAGCTCACGCAGAGGCTGGGTTGGGTAAAACAAGACTTTTATTTGGGCGCAGCCCACCTGGGGTAGTATACAATCAATTGTGATGCTGGCGGGTAAGGAGTGCTCAAGCGAAGGTCCTGCTATTAAGAAGGATGGGGCGTGAGAGGGGAGGGGTGGGGATGAGAATGTTATCAGGGAGAATGAGACAGATGAGCAAGGTAACATTGAGTGAAAGAGAGAAGTAACATATATATAGTACAAGTATACTTTAATGAGATAATTAACATTCAGTGAAGAAGATGAAATGAATTATATGTGTCAGCCTCATTGCCCGTTATGTCCAGCAATGAACCCGAATGACGCTCATTCATTACCATTGGCGTAAAATTACTAACTTCGGAGGTATTTGAAGGATACACATGGAAAATTAATTGTGGAATGCTTGACAAAACTCTGACGCATTATGCTTCACCAGTAACATGATTTATTAAATTGACTTAGCATACCCTTCTGTTCAGTAGCAAAGACATTAAGACGTTAACACATTTTTTATTCACAATTTCTATTCATTATTCCACAAACATTTACTATTCTGTTGCCAATAGAAATTGCAGGAACAGTAATGGTGGTCTTCCCACTGCCCCTTATAAACAAAATAATCCATCAAAGAAAATTATGAGGAAACAAACCCATGTTTAGAAAAAGATTCGATGAGATCAGGACCTGATCATGACACAAATTCTGTGATTCAAATATTGCTTCTATATGGCCTCGGGTAGCAATCACAACATAATTTGTTGCTACAATTTACTGTATCTGCATATTGACTCAATAGTATAGACTTTATCCTGTGTTTAAAACATGACCGCAATTCTTAATAAGTGCACCAATATATAAGTTGGATATGTCGTTTCAAATGTAGATAAGTGTGGTTTAAAAAAAAATTGATTGAGTTATAGGGATATGCAACTTTAAACAATTCATGCAAGTCCACCTAACAATTTGCAAACAGCTGTGAAACTACTAGATCGCCTAATCATCATGAAACTGACAGAAGATCCCAGCCAAGAAATACTGAAGCATATAGTGATGGTGAACTAATCAATGGCCGGTAATAGATCGAATTGTGGAGTTCCATTAATAATTGTCCTTCTCATCTAGGTTTCTTTGTTAAATGAAAGAAGTATATATATGATGTATAAGAATTATGCGAGTACACACACTGGAAGTTGTCTGTATTTGTCTACTATTTCCATACCGAATATGACTTGTGATGGTGCTCACTGGCGTCAAGTACACTAACCGTTCCTGACTGGTTGTGTTCTAATTCTAAATTCATAATGGTAATTGACTTATTGATGTGCAATGACAGAAAGCTATTTAAAGTTATGTAACGCACATGGAGGGTGGTTTGCTTATACAATAATTACACATCATTCACCTACACATATGGACTTATAATTCTATAATCAGACGTAACTTTGGCAGTAGTGTTATTCCAATTTTATCCGATAACCTTAGCATTTTTAAACACACAGATAGTGACAGATTTTGCTTGCATACGTAGAAACCATCAATTTCATTTCATCACCACAGGCTGACATTCTAATTATAGTTAGAATAGGTGTTTTGTTCCTAGGAAATAATATGTAGTGAAATAGAAAGTTGGTGTTCCTCAGTTTAATACCAAATGGTCACTCTATCAGTGACGATTCGGGATACACGTGGAAGCTGGATTGAAAAGTGACCATGTTTGGGACATTGAGATCTGGTTGGATGAACTGGTAGCAGCACAATTATATTTAATAAATCCACCTGAACATATACGATCAAATGCCCATTATTCATGTGTGTATTGTTTGCTTCTTTTTTGTTGTTGCAAAGATAATCACCGGTTCCCGAAGAAGTTGTGAATCTAACTTGTTATTTGTCTAATTAATTACCGACGCAGTGTATCGACACCATTCCCGATGGTTCTTGCTAGCACTGATTAGCACTGATTAGCACTGATTAGCCAGCGTCGCCATTGGATCCAGCTGAAAGCGATACTCCTCTTTGGAACGGCATTAATGGAAGGAGGTGGGGTAGGGGGGGGGCAACTTCCGGTGTGGTGGAGGAGCGGGGGGATTGTGGTTGGAGACGTGGGGGGTGGGGAAGAGCAGTAGCTGGGACAATATTGGATGTCCGATTGAATAATAAGAGCTCCGATGATGGATGGATCGATTATTGGTTGTCTAAAGGGGTGTGCGCTAGGTATGGCATGCTTATTATATGCACCATTTTCCGAAGACACCTAGCTTCACCAGAATGATGGGCTCATACGCCATAGAAATAATACTCACCCAACAACACCAGCGCTAGTTCTTAGAAACCAAATAGCTTCATTTTACACTGGTGTCGTGGAGGGTAATGGAAATGGAAAATATTGCGCCTGGAGCAGGAATCGAACCCACATTTCTTGCATTCCAGCCCAGTGTGCTAACCATTATACCACCTAGGATCCCTGATGTAACAATGTGTTAACCGTTCAATGTTCATACAATGGTCCATGTGTCCTTGACCTAGAACGGATAGCAAGTTATTACACAAGAGTAACAGTTCCTGGGTATCTACATGTAAATTTGTTTGTTATTAAATGTCGTCTGAAGATATCAGTTACACAATATTACAGTATGCAAATTCGTGCCGATTAAGTTACCTAATCTCACTAGGCTCCGTTTGACCCTACAGTAATAACCTCTTCTATTTTCTTTTCTTCTTTTTTCTTTTTTTTTGGTTAAGAGAGAACATACATAAAAAAACATGTATAGAATACAAGAAATAGCATATGTCTCTGGATCAATAGTGAATATAAGAAACTACATACTCTATGTGGACAAGCATATTTTTACGGCTCTCCGCTGTCCTCGTATCATAAATATAACTGTATGTGTTAATTGTCTAGTACCCTAGACGGTTCACCGCTTTGATTACCTTCTGAACCTGGTCACATAACCACCGCTTGGCGATGTTGTTGGTTTCTTAGGTGCTGATGTACTTTCATGAGTGGTAATTCAACCAACGCAAGACAAGTACAGTATAAGGTGGCATTTATTCTTACTATTCCGTTGTTACATTAAAGTCATGAGATGTTTGCTTTATTAAGATTTAGAGGATTTCAGGCACGTAGCCCTATAAATGTCACTTGTAGCTTCGGTGGGTGGGATGGCAAATCCAAGGAGAGAACACGTCCTATCGATAGAAATGGTCTGGTCGAAGTGTCTATAATGAAACTGGGGCGCATTTGTTATGCGAAATTACAGAAGATGGCGCCACAATCAGAGCATTTATTAGTTAAGCAAGACGTTATAGATGGCGCCAGTAGTCGCCTCCATATTTAGTATGTACTTTTTCTTGCGGGTTAAATTACCGATGTTGAAATCAACATCCCCAATGCGGTGTGGTTTACTGGTGACTGGTTCCGATGCTTGTGTGATTAGTGTTCTGTTTCTGTGTATGGTTTTCTTTTCACTATTCTGGATGTGGGAGTCTCTGCCATGTTGTGTGTTTACATGTGTTATTGTTCCACTTTTCCATTCATTTTTTTTGGATTAAGCATTGGATACGTTTGCCCACATGTAATGCTTTGTGTGGGTTTGTAGCACGGATGTCATGGTATGCTTTCTGTTTGTCTTCTCTGTGTTGTAACTGGGTTTTTCTCGATAGGACTGCTTTTTTTTTTAGTAGCTCTGGTAGTACTGGTATCCTACTTCTTAATTTCCTGCTCCGTAAGAGTTGTGCAGGGATACCGCCAGATTGTGCATTGTTGTGTTACGGTAATCTAGCAATGCTAGATTAAAAAGTGATCCGTCGATTGTTGATTATTTTGTTATCAGCAATTTTATTGTCTGTATGAGCCTCTCCGATTGGCCATTACTTCTCTGGTATAAAGGGCTTGATAATTTTGGGGTGAAATTACATGTCTTGGCAAAGATGCTGTACTCATCGCTAGAAAATTGTGGGCCATTGTCGGATACAATGAATTTAGGGATGCCATGTCTGAAAAATATTTGTTTCATGTTTTCTACTATGGTTTTGCTAGTTGTGTTTGGTAGGTGTATCACCTCCGGATTCCTAGAATAATAGTCTACGATTAGCATATAGTTGCTGGTTTTACACTAAACAGATCAACGCCTACCTCATAGAAGGGAATATCTGGGATCTCATGACTTATCAATGTTCCATGGTGGGGGCGCACTCTCACCCACTGGCATATCTGACATCTGGGAATTTTGTCCTGCAGTTGGGTGTCTAGCCCTGGACAAAAAATACTATCTTGTGCCATATGTTTACTTTTATTTACGCCTAAGTGTGCGGCGTGTATTGTGTTCAGCATTTGTTTGTGTAATACTACCTGTGTTTTACACAATTACAGCTTTTCTAAATTTAACTGTAACCCAACTTGCTGTGCACGTTTCAGGACATACTCTAATCTCTTGTTGTGTTCTTTGACGGTCCCACCATGAATTAGGATATCATCTGCGACTACATCTATGCCTAGGAGATCCCTTAAGATATTGTCCATTTCATGGATAAAGATATCCCCGGCTGTTTTTATGCCAAATGGTAGCCGAATATTCCTATGCAGCCCCCCACGGCGTATTAAACGTACATAACAATGAGCTAGGCTCTGCCAATACCTGCTTTGCGCATCTAAAACGGACAGAAATTTAGCACCTGCTGTACTGGCTACCACTTGTTCTATCATTTTGATAGGGTAAGGACCATGCAATATCACCTTATTTAACTAAGTCGGGTCCAAGAAAACACGTAATTTATTTGGTTTCTGTAATATGGTATGTGAGTTTACCCAAGGCATAGGGTCTATCTGTTCAACAATCACATTGATCGTGTGCGGAATGCGCCTTGGTGGATCAATCACTGGGGGAACATTGTCATTGACATGGATGTAGCATTAACTTTGATGCAACCAAGACTGTTAACCCAGTAGAACCCAGACACAGAAATAATTGCGGAAAAAAATCATCTGAGCCAAATGTTAGTCAACAGGGATGGGTAAGAACAAAATTGGTCGAATTTTTGGAAAGCAGCCATTATTGACCAAGTTTGGCGATGTTGCACATTTGCAACATTGGGCTTTTCAGGTGGCATTTTAACATTGGTATAGTAACTGCTACAACAAAATATAACACCAATAAATCTTGATTGAAGCCAACTATTTAATACAAACTTTCAAACTCACAAATAATGCAGAACATGCAGGACATTTTTATCCATTATATCCAAAGTATGGTGAGACATTCTGTCTAACATTCTGCCTAAATGGTCAGATCAGATCAGAACATTATTCATCATGGTAAACCATATAGCAATTGCGCTTCTCATTGAAACAAAGGCGAACATCGCACTTTACACACGAAGTGTCAGTGAAGCCATCTTTGCAGACTTTGCATCTGCCACGCTTGTTGACTTTTATGGGCATGTGTCCAACATTGTCGTGGCGAACATCATCAGGTTGATCCACTCTGGATACCCTCGGGGAGTAGACTGTGACAACTTGTCCATCGGGCCTTCCTCTTTGTCGCACAGGCACATTTCTCATGATCAGAGCAGTAGCTACCGCAGCCTGGAAGTTGCGGTGTTTCAAGACATCCTTTTTGGCAGTGGCCAGGTCACTGCAGTGTCTGCGATAGAGCAACCATGCTTGAACAAGTGCAGTGGTGACTGTATGCCAAAAGAGGTAGATGTACCATCGCCTGGCCTTAATTGGGTACTTGTACTTGGAAATGAGACTGTCTAGGAAGTCAACACCCCCCATCTGACTGTTGTACACCTTCACCACATTTGGTCGTGTGACAAGAGCGAAGTCCTTCTGTGCCTTATCCCAGCGTCTGACACTGTCTGTTGGTTCTGGACCTAGGTAGGATGAGGCTAGCAACACAGCACGATTGTCATGCCATCTCACAGCACTCACGCTGTGTGTGGTTTCAACCCTGTAGTCGAAGCTTCCTCTTCCCTCCTTCTTGAGAGCTTTCTCGTCCTTCAGCTGGCAGTTCTTCAGCCTGTTGGTCCGTGCTGTTCCAAGGTACAGAATGCCACGCTCTTTCAGTTTGATAATCAATGCCATGCTGGTGAAGAAATTGTCCGCAGTGACTTTATAGTTCTTCCCATCTGGAAGTGTTGAGCACAGACGAACTACCACATCTCCAGACACACCAAGGCCAAAACCAACCTCCTTGCCACCACTTCCCTGATAGACTTCAAAGTCATACAGCAGTCCTGAAATACCACATCTACACCAGATTTTGAAGCCCCATTTGTGTGGTTTGTTACGCATGTATTGCTTCACACCGCTAAACTTTCCCTTGAATGGCATCATCTGTTCATCAATTGAATTGTGCTCCTCAGGTACACGTTTCAGGCAATTGTTGCGGAACCTAGTGAGCCACGGCCTGATCTTCCACAGTTTGTCTGTTTTGTCCTCCTCAGTCACAGCCATGTTATCAACAAAGTGAAGTTGTGCAATGATGCTCTGAAACCTGTTCCTGCTCATAATGTCCGCAACCTGTGCATATCTTGTATCAGTTTCCCAAAACATCCTTGTGGCAGGCATGGGAACAAGACCCATTTTGAAAAACATTCCAATAACCTGCTCAAGTTCCTTTTTGTTTGTGTTTAGTTCATTTCCACTCTTCTGTATTGCATATACATTTGTCTTAGTCACCAGCAACTCAAGCATCTCATCATCAATGAGTGCTTTGAAATATTCTAGTGGGCTTCTAACATCCACAATAACCTCAGGTTCATCACCAGTAAATGCAGATTTGGGGGATCATAGTCCACTTTCCGCCAGGTGTACTGCAGGGGGTCTTGTCTTGCAGTAGCTGGAGCCGGTTTCTTGCGCTTAGCTGGTGGTAAATCGTCAGGCGGTGTGGTGTCCTCAGTGTCAGAAGCCTCAACCTCACTGTCAGTGTCTTCATCGTCATCACTCGAAGGCTCATCATTCGCAGGGCCGGGTTGGTAATCTTCACCATTGTCGTCATCACTATCAGATGCAAGTTCCTCGACTTCACTCTCATCCCCGTTGTCCAGGATTTTGAGGACATCTTCAACGGTATAGTACCTTTTTGCCATCTTGGCTGAAAAAAATAAACAAGACATTTTCAGTGTATGTACATTAAACCAAAGAACAACAAGCTGCTCAGAGAGCAAACGTCCTCCATCGCCGAGGCAGAAATCCTATGCGAGCATAAACTCTATGTACACAGTATCTTGATCATCCAAGGTATTGGTCCATACAGGTATATGATGTTGTGTAAAGATGCGAGTCACCGTTGGGTTCACAAGACAAACCGGACAGACGCACGGACGGAGCCTAATCCTATAGTCCCCCAATCGCAAAGCGATGGGGAAAAATAACCAGTGGCAGCTCTAGGGGGGAGGGGCTAGTCCGGCTATAGCCCCCCACCCCCTGTCTACTGTCTAGCCGCATTAGCCCCCTCCCCCCCCCCCCATTAACTTTCGCAGAGGAACTTCGCTGATCTCGGACACCAGACATTCGCTAATATTGGACACTACACCCCCCCCCCCCCCACCGCTTATCAAATTTCACAGAAGGGAATTCACTGATCTCGGACACTACCCCCCCACACTCTTATTGCAATTTGCAGAGGAACTTTGCTGATTTGCAATAAATTGCACCCACCACCCCCCCTTTTAGGAGTCAAGGACCCCAAACCCCAAATCCTGGATCCGCCCCTGATAACTGTCATAAAAAGTTAAAATTAATAATTACTTGGCACCCTGAAGCGATGAAAAAAGGAAACTGACCATTTAGGACATCAGCACAAGTCAATTGCAGTGCATTGATCCAGTGAATAAGATGTGCATATGATATACCAACATACCCATGGAAACCCAGAGTTGCATATTTACAACAAAATCAAAACAGAGGTGCCTACCAAAATGCACTAGCACAAAATTGAAAGACTATACCATGTCTAAAGTCTTGAGGTATTCCTACTACTAAAATGATTTACTTCAAATTGATTACATACCTTGACATGTGTTATTTCGGTGTCTGATTCGGCGAGGTTGACCAGGGTGTTGCTTACATGGAGGCTGACATCTTGGAAGGAATAGTTACGCCACATAACACCAGATGGCAGCACTCAATGTAGTGTATTTGCTACTCTGGGTTCTTGAGTATATGAACAAGTGAAAACATTTTGAAAAAAAGTTATATTTGTTTAACCCTGACCCCTCAAATTTGTGTTGCATATTTGCAACCGAGGGTGCTACGGGGTTAAATACATTATGGTATTTATTGACCAGTGATTGCGCCTCATCATCGATTTGCGGGTGCTTCTTGTCGGCCTCCATCATTAGCACATGGTTCATTCGGTTCAGCTGAACGCAAGCGTCCTTTGCTAATATCACACACCGGTTGGCGATGTCTTGAAACAGGGTAGAGTGCCCTCATATGCTGATAGTGACTTCTCCGCATGACCGGATCCTCTCCCTGAAGTATGTCACTCGCCGACATCTTGGTCTCTTCAATTCCATGTTAGGCATGATGACTTACAGCCTTCACTTCCGGGTCATAAGTGCTATTCACGCAGCCCGCTAATTGGTCCGAGCTGTGCTCGCTTAGACGGCATATTCCTAAACACCGCTCCAATTCCAGGTTTGGGGTCTGTAACAACTTGCCCCGCACTACATTGCTTTTGATGGCACATGCCAGTCTATCACACAATATCGACTCCAATAATGACATAGTTCAATGAGGTGCTGTAACTCACATATGTACGTTTCCATGTCTTGTGTTGTCTGGTTGTAACTGTTGAAGTTGTATCATACAATGGTGCGGTTGGACTTTCCATGGTACTAGTCCTGGAATGCGGTTGTTATAGCGCTTATTTTGTAACGGTATTTTGTAGCGCTTATTTTGTAACGGTTATGTTGTAACATGCAAAAAAGTGCAACATTGCAGTTTCTCACTCTTAGAAAACAGTACAGTGGCACCGGCGTAAAACTTGTAGGACCCGTGCCATATTCGCCAAGTAACAGCTAAGTTCCCTTTCAAACTTAGAGGAGCTGGCGGTTTTAGTCCTGTTAGTGACATGTTTGAAGCTGTTCCTTCACATCTGTCACCATGTAGTGAAGTAACAGACGGGAACGCTTAGAAATCTGAATGATAAGTGTTGTTTATTCAATCCTTGAACCAGCATGTCACCTGTGGCAAGTGACCCCTCTCGCTGGGTCAGGCATGCTAGCCAAACATGCACTAAACATTGGATCATACTTCTTTATCTGGGATGGGTGTCACTATATTCAATCTAATAACCAATCTCCCATCAATACCTGGGTTTGGTGCAAACCCTTTCATTCTCATAATACCATTTTGAAATTCCTGATGTTAGAAATAAATTCCTTATGTAGCCACAGATGGTATGACTACATAAGTTGATTGTCCACTTGCTGTCTGGTGTGTCATTGGATTTGTCGAATCGCTGGATTAAATTCCAACCAGATCATATGAATCAGGTAAAATGAGGAGAGGGAACTTAGGAAGACCTGATATTGAAACTTCCATTCCATTAACAAGAATTTATGTTAAGTAAATCGCAAACACCAATGAGCTACACTTTCTCATATGCATGGACCTTGACAGATACAAACAAGATGGCGGACTATGGATGCTCTCGATTCAACATGTATTGTCAGTTAATCTAAATGATTTCATCATCATCATGCTGTCGGTCGTGATGCGACAAAGACTGCTTTCATTACTTGACTGCCGCTCTCCATTTAGCTCTCTGCTGTGAGAGTGATGTCCATTAGTCAGTCGTAATGTCTCTCAGCTTCAAGTTTCTCTTGATGGTATCCTTGAACCGGAGATGAGGGTGCCCTCTCTTTCTGTAACAAGTAGACAGTTGAGAGTAGAGGATCTGCTTTGGTAGCCTGTCTGATGACATCCTCATGAGGTGTCCAGTCCACCGGAGATTCTTTTTGATCAGAAGATCTTCCATAGAGGGCAGCCCCATCCATTCGAGAATTTCCTTATTTGTCACTTTGTCCTTCCAGGTTAGCCTCATGATTGAGTGCAAATGTTGCATCATGAAGGCATGCAGCTTTTTGACCTGTCGTCTGTACACTGTCCAGGCCTTGGCTAGGGTGGATAGCACGATTGCGTGGTCGATCTTGCCTTTGACCCGCATGGACACATTGTGGTTGTTCCAGAGTCTCTGGCATAGTTGGCTGAAAGATGTGCTAGCCTTGGCCATCCTCATCTGTATTTCAGCATGAATGCATCCATCAGTTGATATAGTGCTTCCAAGGTAGGTGAATTCCGGAACAGAGTTCAGCTTGTTTCTGTCAACCATGATATCCTCCTCTCAGGTTCTTGTAGAGTTGGGTTGGTACGGCACCTCCATCTTCTTGATGTTAATCTTCAGGCCAAACTTCTTTGATGCATCGGAGAAAGCATCCACTATTTTCTGGATCTGTTCAGCAGAGTGAGCAACCAGTGCACTGTCATCTGCGAATAGCAGCTCTCTCACCAGTATCAGAGTAGTCTTGGTCTTCGCTCTGACGTGTTCGACATTGAATAGGTCAGCGCTCTGTCTGGACTGTATATAGATCCATCCCCCATGCCTCGGAAAGCCTCATCAAACATTGCTGATAGGAAGATGGAGAAGAGCGTGGGGGGCCAGTACACAACCTTGCTTGACCCAATTGGTAACCCCAAATGATTCCGAGACTTCCCCTCCAACACTAACATTCACCATCATTCCTGTATGTAGAACCTCGATCATAGTTGGGAACTTCTCTGGGCATCCATACTTCCTCAGTAGCTGCCACAGCCCGGTCGCATTTCATGACAGCTGCCTGCAAAAGTGTTGAAGTGCTGCTTGCTTTGCCAAGTTACCAGCGGTACTCTCTCACGGAGCAAATAGAGGTTTCACACCGGCAAGAACATGTCAAGACAGGCGCAAAACTATTTGTCCCTGCAGTGGCTGGTCAGGAGATGTTCGGAGTTCCATACATCAACCACCCTTGATACTGCCACAGTGACATGGTTTTCTGTTCAGGGTTTGCTCCCTTAGCCTTCAGTTCTGTCAAGAACCTGTACCACAAGACAGTGGTTTACAACTCTGCAGGGCAGGGGCGTCAAACTCCCTGAGGTATTTCAATACCTACATACACATATGATTTAAAAGGGTATCTACCTCAAAAGTAGTAGGCTACGATAGATAAGTATCTGACCAATATAGTTGCATGCATGTTAGATGGCAACATCATGTGGTAATGTCCATAACAGAGACAGTGCTGCGGGAGTAACTCCACCATAGGTACTCCCACAGCACGGTCTCGAGGACAGGGCTGCTAAGCACCCCATTAAGTATTAGATGGCTGGGATATTGAAGTAATAACATGAATGAGCAAAGTGAAGTGTTACATATATAGTTCAAACTGTTATATATCATCGCCCGGTACTTTTGGGGTAAATACTTTGTGACATGTAGATTAATAGGCATTACAAGCGGACCTTGTGGCTGCCCTCCTGGTTGTTTGTTTTCTCTAGCAATTGCTTAACTTCGTGGTAAAGTAGATTACCACTTCATGCTGGAACTAGCACATCCACAGCTTATCTATAGCTAAAGTAGTTTTTGTTTGGATTTATTCAACTTTTCATTCACTCCTACTTACTCTGTGTAGGGGTAAATGTGTTATCTCTAAGGGGAATGAATATCATAAGCATTGTACTTCTTTCATTCTCCTCTTCTTCATCCACTGTAATTAAGGTTCATGGAATTTGCAACTGTATATAATGAGGATGTTGAAATAAGGTTTATTGAATTGAATAACGACGCTCTTGGCCGTGAGATCTCACATGTCTACCCATACAGCCCTGTTCTCCAGAGAACTTCAACATCGCCATATTGCTGATGTAATTGTCACACTGTTTGCTTCCCTTGGTGCTTGCAGGGGGAGATGTATTGGCAGTGTCAGGCGCCATGCGCGAACCCCACCCCAACCCCCACCCTCTCCCCCAAACTACCCAGATGAGGGTTTCTGTTGGCAATAGATCTGGCAGCCGGTTGGGCAGGTCCCCGACAGGAAGCATCCAGATGTGCTTAGAGCTTCCGGAGACCAAAGGGAATATCATAATGCTGTATTATCGCCCACTACCAAAGCTGGCTCAGTGAAGCGAATACACAAAAAGAAACATGATGTAAAGAAATGGTATAAGGGAAACAAGTCAATGGTTGTATTGATGGTTATTGTTAATATTATGATTGTCATTTAGCACTGGCGCTAAATTCTGTGGGCTACTATGGAAGTCCTTTATGTGTTGGTCGTCATTTGTGTTTGCACCGATGTAAAGGCCACTAAAATTGCAGCTTGCATTATCCGATGACTTGGAGTTTCTGCCAAATATTTGAGATACATATATCAGATTGATTCCTGATAATCCGCCTAATAAGTTATATGATTTGTTTTGGTAAATATGATTATTCTGCTGAATAAGTTCTTTTGTCAGTGCTGAAGCACTGGTGTTCCAGCCATTTTTCCATTTGGGGTTATTTATACAAAAGTGGTATAGAGTGTATTGTGGGTTCAAACCCTGGTCGAGTCAAACAAATGACTTGATACGCCAGGCTTCATAGCCTGGCGCTTGGCATTATTAAGATAGGGCAAGAATTGTTTGGCTCAGTGTCAGGATAATATGAGTGAGTGGGATATCAGGGCATGGTGCTGGTGGCCTGGTCTCCCAGTGGGGCATGAGTGTGGACTGTCACAAGTCGGTACCGTCCTGATATGACCTTAAATGTTGCTAGGACGTAAAACAACAAACAAACAAATGTAATCTCCAGCGTTTAAACAGATGGTAAAAATACTATAGTAGTCTGCACTGACCTCTTAGGGAATAATATCAACACTAAAACAACAAACTGTACAAACTCACATTACTAATAGCAATGTGTAACACTAGAATATTCATATCGAACTGACATTTCTATATACCCCTTGTCTAACTCCAACTGGCTAGGTCTTATATTAAAACTTATTGCAACTTTACCAAATGAATATAGAAGGTAACTTGCTTACTTTCTAAATACCATGAAAATACTAACATTGATCCATCCAATATTGATGTACTTGTATTAGATTATATTTGCAATGTTGCTGCGAAACTTGTCAGCAATCCAATGTGCTGTGTCTTGCAAATTGTGTATTCAACAGCTATTGTTAGCTCACTTCAATACCTACATTTTTAAACACATTATGCAGCGGTATTGTGTAATTGTCGTAATGCGAAGCATTGCGCTTGATGCGTGGAGAGGAAGAGATCCTCCCCCGCCCCGGGCTGTCGTGCGGCATTCTCGCCTCACCCGATGCCCGCTCCTCACCTCTTCCTCGCCCTCCCCCGTGCCGGCTGCTTTCACACCTCACCTGCCATCGCCCTCCAGCCCTCCCTTATAAGGCCGCCCGCCGGCCATCCTCAGTCACTCGCCCTCCAGCCTCCCAGCCGCTCTGCCCCTTTTCCTGACTTTTGGACTTCACCACGCTGACTCCACCTCGGACCGCTGCAACTCCTCCAGCATGCCAGGACAAGGAAAGGGCAAGGGCCGCAAGGGCTCCCGGGCGACCGCCCTGGCCACGCCGGGACCCTCCTCAAGCTCACCGCGGGGCGCTTCACCCTCCTCGGCCCCGGCGTCCCCCTCGGCGCCCTCGGACCGCACCTCGGGCGCTGACACGACGGCGATCCTCGAGGCCCTCCAGCGCCTCCAGACACAGCAGCGCGAGAATACCGCCCGTATGGACACCCGTATGGATGCCCTGGAGTCGGGGGGACCCCAAGCCCTGCCGGAGACGCCCTCACCTGCGGCACCTCGGGCGCGCGCCCCGCCCGGGGCCCGGCACCCGCCACCACCACAAGCGACCTTGCCGGGGGCGGCACACCCCCAGTACGAGCGGTATCACCACCTCGCCAGCCACGCCGCCCCTGCTCCGCCGCCTACCTACTACGAGGAGCCGACCCAGCACACCCCAGCATCCGCAGCCGACGCCGTGCGGGAGATACTGGCTTCCGTCGAGGTGCAGCAATCTGTGAGGCGGCAAGGTATACCGGCAGATTATATCTTCCCCTCAGACCTCGTGGAGAGGGGGCCCGAGAGGAAGCCGGTGAAGAGGGGCGAGGCGACTAAAGACGAGTACAGCCTCGCCCTTCTCACCCTGATCGACCACCCCGGCTTCCCCGCCCACTCTGCCCAGGGCCTACACCACCACCACCTCACCGTGCTCAGGGACAACCTGGTCTACCCCTGGGCTACCGTCCGCGACTACTCAGAGACGATCTTCACCTGGATCGCGGACGGGAGACTCCCCCAGGGATGGCACGACCCGGTCGCCCTCAACCTGCTGAGGGTGGAGGCCCTCACCTTGCCCGCCCCTCAGGCCGTCCCGGCAGCACCGGCCCCCCGAGGCGACGACCTTCCCCGAGGCGCACACCTGCCCCGGGCCCAAACCGACACCCGCATCGCCTACGACAGGCACACTCACGGGGCCCCCTGCCCCACCTGGAACCGCGACCCCGCCTCGTGCGATCGGGCCCCCATCGGGGAGGCCCACGGCGAGGTGGGGGACAGGCACCGGCACGTCTGCGCCTACTGCGCCAACGTCCGGCGCCTAATGACAATGCACAGCGAGGCCGGCTGCCTAACCAAGCAAGCCCGTGAGCGCCAGACCCCGGCCGCCTCGGCGGATTTTTGATCCGCCCCCCCCCGGCCGGCCCGGGGGGCCCTCCCCGGCGCCTCACCCTCACCACTGCCGACAGCCCCGCGAACCCCACCGACAAGCCCCCAGCGACCACCGATCGAAACGCCGCCCAGACAGAGCCGGGGATCACCACCTCGCACCTCACGCCTCAGACTCAGCCCAGCCTCACGAGGAACCCTCCCCAGACAACGCAGCCGCCGACCACGACACCGCCTTCATCAACCCGCCCGACCCGACCCCGACCCCCACCACACCCAGCCCTGAGGACTTCGCTGCCCCCCTGCTCGACCCTCGCCGGACCTCCTCACCGCATCTCTCCAAGGAGCGGGCCTCCTTTCTCTTTGGCCGCCCGCTCCCTGTCGACGTAGGCCCCGGACACTCGCCGCCCAGACACGGAACCTGACCTCTGAGGTGGTGCGCGCACCGTGCCCCGCCTCGCCCCCTCGGGCGCGCCTCGAGCCCTCTGCTCCGCCTTGGTGGAGGGCTCCTCGGCCCCCCCTCACTGACTCATTCCAGACTCACTACCGGACTCTGACTTTGCCCCCTGAGGGCCCCTGTACATTTACTTGCTACTTGCTCCTCATGAGCCCTTTCCTTTGTACCTATGTTTCTGCTCCTCATGAGCTCCTCTGTTTACTTTGTTCATTTGCTCCTCTGTTGACTTATTTCCCGAGGCGTCCAATAAACGCCTTGTTTTTCCATTTCCGCCTTGCCTTCTTCCTTTTCGCCATCGGTCGTAATGCGAAGCATTGCGCTTGATGCGTGGAGAGGAAGAGACCCTCCCCTGCCCCGGGCTGTCGCGCGGCATTCTCGCCTCACCCGACGCCCGCTCCTCACCTCTTCCTTGCCCTCCTCCGGGCCGGCTGCTTTCATACCTCACCTGCCATCACCCTCCAGCCCTCCCTTATAAGGCCGCCCGCTGGCCACCCTCAGTCACTCGCCCTCCAGCCTCCCAGCCGCTCTGCCCCTTTTCCTCCACCCACCCAACTATCTCTTACCCTCTTTCTTCCAGCTAGGTGGAGGGCTCCTCGGCCCCCCCTCACTGACTCATTCCAGACTCACTACCAGACTTTGACTTTGCCCCCTGAGGGCCCCTGTACATGTACTTGCTACTTGCTCCTCATGAGCCCTTTCCTTTGTACCTATGTTTCTGCTCCTCATGAGCTCCTCTGTTTACTTTGTTCATTTGCTCCTCTGTTGACTTATTTCCCGAGGCGTCCAATAAACGCCTTGTTTTTCCATTTCCGCCTTGCCTTCTTCCTTTTCGCGCAATCCCCAATTGAAAAATACCAGTGTTTTGGCACTGACAAAAGAACTCATTCAGTAAAATAAACATATTTACAACAACAACTACGGGATAATCCTAATTATATTAAGTAGTATATAAAAGTGACAATATTCATTGACCGGTCTCCGGTAGACAGATGATGAAGGACTACGTCATCTGTTCACCAGACGCAGCATCTAAGTATCGACTGAAGAAACCAGGCATGTGCACGCAAGTCATTCACAGGAAGCCCATGTAGTATTTGTTTGTTGTTGTTTTGCATCCTAGCAACATATAAGGTCATATCAGGATGGGTACCAATTTTTCACAGCGTGCACTCATGTCAACTGTATAGTGCTGCCCCACTGGGAGACCAAGCCAGCAGCACCATGAGCTGATACACTACACAGTCACATTATCCTAACACTGTTACAGTCAGTCCTTGTCCTTTCCTATCAATGACGAGTGGCAGGCTAGGTAGCGACAAGTATCAATTGTATAACTCATTGGTTTGACTCAAATGAGATTCAAATTCCTGACCTTCCGCACAGGAAGCCTGCGCTCTACCAATTCGGCGGCCGTTCCTGTGTAGCCTGCGGACAACAGCAGCATCCCCGGGTGCTGGACTAGCGTTCTCCTACATCCGGCGGTTTGTCTGCTTCACGAGGCAATGACGATGCGGCCAGCTGATTGGCCAAACTGTTGGCATGGGAACATGCGCAGTTAAAAGGTGCAGTGAACCCAGGTGCGAAGGCAGTAGATGATGTGGGGGTGTGGCTTTGAGGAAGGATGAATTTGAGGAAAGGTGGCTTTGAGAAAAGAGAGACAACAGCTAAATATATTATTGAAAGTACTCCGGTTGAAGGTGCATAATCAAGTGTTTTACGCTTCTGCCTAGTTTATTACATAACTATACATATTGTAAAATTTCCCGATATTTAGACATTGGTGGATGGTGTGAACTAGTCTATAGTAATTACGATTGTTATATAAAAAGGTAAATGGTATATAAAGCCAGAGGCATTAAGGTGTTATGTGGTGCTGGTGATCCTTTGCTGAGTTAATATAAACATTATGTATTATAGATAGTGTGAGAGGGGCACTACTGTTAGTGTGACAGAGCCTTGGGAGCTCTGCTCACATACCCCCTCCCTCCCCAAGTGTTATTTACGGATCACTGCACACCCAGACACAACAGGGCACTGTAACCATAAACAACCAAGGCTTGGATACAGGCAGGTTGGATGTTCATTGGTTGGTTGCAGAATGCCAAGTGCTGATTGGAGGAGCTGATCAGGTGTGACAGCCATCTTGGATTCATGAGACTATATAGTAATAAACCTGAGGGTGTAAGCTCTCTTCTGTGCACTTTCTACTCTACCTTTCTCTTGCCTGTAGTGATTTCATATTTAGCCTGCCTACACAACCACAGCTGCGAGCTGTCGACTTTACAATATGGTATACTTTGATTTAATATGAATTGCTTTTAATTGTCAAGGATTAACTTGTAAAATACAAATTAATATTAGCATGCCTGATGAAATGTTGGACCCCATAGACTTCAACTGAGTGAGGTTCTTATAATTTGACTAAGTATTTATTTCATGGAACATCAAGTGTTTATTGAGGGCACCAGTTTCTAAGTTGGTTATGTATGATCAAATTGAGTGTTTTATTTTCCAGAATGATATGTTTCAAATTTCATTGGAGTAGTTTTAAGCATATACTAAATTCAATACAGGTAACCATGATTGATAAATGTATGGCATGGAATCTGACTCGATTACAAAGCAATCAATAAACCTGACAGCTGAACTATACTGTAGGGGAAAAAACAAGAAATGGCCATGGCATGTAGTTCATACATAGTTCCCATCACGCCATGCTGTGTTATACTACAAGGTGTGAAAGTATGACATCTGAACACGAAAGTACAGCGTCTGAACACTTTGACTTCTGGATACTGAATGGTTTATTAATGTCCAGTGCCCTAGACCACCGGCACCCTTTCAACTCTGATGTCATCTCATGTACATATTTCTTTGTTCTCTACACGTGCCTGGATGTCTTTTATGCATATATTACACAAGGGACAACTTGAATTACCCCCTCTCGCAACAATCAGTGTCATCCAGTAATTATTCTATTGTGTTCCATTTGAGGGCATCACTGTCAGTATTTCCCTCATCTGTGCTCATCCTCAGCTTGCTGTCATTACTTGTCCCATATCTGATCATCCTCAGCCCCTCCCGCCAATGTCGCGCTGACGTATCTAGGTCAGGGTGCAGCAGCTAGGTTGCCGCCAGTTGACAGTTCTATTTAATAGCTCTATACATTTCCCAGTGCCGTGCACAGTATCTTGCAATTGTTAATACATCAGTCACACTTGGCATGCGACCATAAGGCCTACGATCAAAACAAAATGGGTGGTCCCAAGTGATGGTAAAAAGATCTTATTTGTTCCTGACTGGTCCTCGAGCTCCTTCTCACCACTGTGTTTGCATGGAGATTGCATGTGTTGCACCAAAAACCTCCTTGAGAAGAAACTGGTCGCCAAGAGATCACTAATCATGTTAATAGGTTGGCGATCAGTCAAAGACCGTTGCAGACTAATCAAAGACTGATCAGAGACTAGCGACTGCGATTCACCTGCGATCACTCAGCAATCCGTCAGTGATTTATCACCCGACCGATCATCCACTTCACTAAGATCAAGGAATATTTGTTGGCGGTTGGTGGACGACGGATATGTGATTGATTTTCAAGCGAATGCTGATCGGTCACAGAACAGGCTCAAAGTAGTCCCAGACCATTCCCCAACCAGCCCATGGCCAGTCGCCAATCGATCGGCAAACGAGGGCTAACTAATCACCAAAAGATCACCATCCAATCAAAAACTGATCCCCAAACTGATCACCAACCAATTCCAACTGATCACCAACCGATCGCCAACGGATCGCTAACCAATCGCCAATCAATCACCAACCGATCGCCTACCAATCAGCACTTGATCGCCAATTAATCACCAAGTGGTCACCAACTAATCACCAACCAATCGCTAGCCAGTCTTTCCAGGTCTTTAGCGGCAATCACCAACCTTCTTAATGTCCCCCCCCCCCCAAATTGCATTGTGTCGCAAAACGGTAGCTGGTTCATATGGGGTTTTGTGTCTAGCAAATGGCCATAAAAATGTCAGAAGCCTAGTCTGACTGGGGTCTTAGAGCTGTCAGTCGGGATAATCAGCCTACTTGGAAAGTACATTGTGGGTGAAGTGTGCCTGGAACTGACGTGACGAGGTGCCCGTCATAGATAATAGAACATGCCTGAATGCTTGAGCTGAGTTAGGGGGGCCTATTTGATAGAGAGGGACAGGAAAGCTTGCCTGTCCCATCATATTGTCAACCGCTGGCAGTCTGATGTGAGGGTGGGGGGAGTCGGGAGATGTGGGTGGGCAATGGTGGCGGGAGAGTCAAGCTAAGATTCCATATATGCTGTATGCAGCATGCGAATGCGAATGCTTATGCGGTATGCAGCCTGATATATCCATGCACTTTTCTTGCTCAAAATTTGTGAATAAAAGATCAAGTTGCTGGTTTCCTATGGCAAAAGGAGCAGCACACACATTCTCATTCACATTCCCAGCCATCAGTCCATAGAACGATCCACTTGCCGCATTTTCATTTGCATCTGGACATATGAAAGTACCACTGTGCATTTACATGCTTTTCCATTGTTGGTTGCATTCGCATAGTGCGTATGCCATATATGGAATCTTAGCTTAAGGACATGGGAGTGAAGCGCAGGACATGGAGGATTGTTGAGGTGCAACGGCGGTAAGGAACCTGGGTTTGGCTGTTATCTGGTTGTTATGACAAGCAGTTAATGCTAGGCTCCATCCATATACAGTAAAACCTCTCTAACCGACCACCTCCACAGATCGACCACTCCCATATATCGATCGCTTCATTTGGGTCCCAATGATACCATTGTAAGGATATTCTAACTCCCTAAACCGACCACCTCCCTAAATGGACCGGTTAAAGTCGGTCCCATGGTCGGTCGATTTAGAGAGGTTTTACTAGTATAGGAGAGAGCCATCAGTGTCACAGCGAAGTCAACGCTGTAGAGCCTATAAGCCGAGCTCCATCATGAACACCAATAAATAGGGGCAGGAACGGAAGGCTCAGCTCTGCATACATAAAACCCAATTATTCAAATGCGTCTTAACTTACAGATTAACTTACATATCCTCTTCTGGCTGATATAGGGCCATATAGAGATTATATATGAGATAAAGCTTGGGATGGTTCGATGTTAAATGAGTAGTATTGAAATGGCTGTGGTCCTTATCAGGTAGGAGCCACCACAGGGTTTTCCAGCGGTCTCAGTTTCACAAGGTGAAGTTCCTATTGAAATATCAAGTCAATCTTCATATAGAAATAAACAGGGGTTAACTGCGGAGCTTTTTTAACATTGAATAGGGAAGCTAACAGGACATATCAATAGTATCATTATATTTCTAGCATTAGATGCCATTGCGGCCGTTGCGGGACGGCCGGGACGGCCGGGACGGCCGGGAAAGCCACGACGGCCGCGACAGCCGTCACTAGATCATCCCACTAGATCATCCCATATGACTTCAGCCTCGACATCGTCACAAACTCCCCCCCCCCGTCACCTACCAACCAGCTGGAGGTCATCACGGAGGTCATTGGGGAGGCCTAGTCGCGGTCAGACTTGATCAGCTGTCTCAATGGCGTCTACCACGCCCCTGGTGTCAGAAGCGGGAAATGCTGAACGAGACGCACTCACGGTGAACTCGCTTCAGATTTAAGGTTAAATTGATCAAATTTCACTTATTGCGTATGTAATTCTGTTAAATATGATAGCATTGAGTAGATTTGGGTTCCATCCTGACACTAACCTAACACTAACCCCGCTGTAAACCTGCTATGAGCAGAGTTAGAATTTCCGAGTTTAAACACTCGGTGTTAGGCCTAACACTGCTCCATGCATACCAACTTGTTGGCGCTAAACCAGAAATCCCGCCATAAATGCGTTTTGGGTCGCTAACACCGCTCCATGCATACGGCCCCTGGTGGTATACGGAAGAGAATCATGAGAAGACACCACCTCACCCGGCCAAAGGGGAACACGGTGAGTGATTTGTGTCATTGATTATGGATTTTGGGTTTTGGGTTTCGGAAGGTGTAGCCGAACCCAGAACGAATGCACCACTCCAAAATTTGTTGAAACAGCTCTAGCGACACTAGGGTGTTCTTTCAACAGAGCTAAGAACAGGGGTAGCATTGGCCAGTGGTTACTTTTTAGTTAGCGACCTGTCAATCAACCCTATCCGTTACACACCACTGTCCTTCCCTTGTTCTAGTTCACTGACTTGCAAATATGCCATTAAAAGGACATTGTTTAGTGTTTAGTACCGACCATTGACAACAGGAAGCGATGTTGCTGTTGTTTTGCGTACTCCACACCAGGTGGTGTGGCGCTCACGGCGCCTAAGATCACATGCACACTTCTGCCACTGGTGGAGTTTGAACGGGGCCCAGAGGCAGTAGACTGGTCCCCTGTTTATCCAGAAATGGCATGGGCGCCCCCTCGTGGATTACCACCGAACTAGACGTCCAGAACAGGCATGTTCCCGGCAGATATGTATAATACAGAGAGTTATATAGCTCTATGTCTTGACTTTAAGAAATATTCAAATGTAGGAAAGAGCAAATCAGTTATTACTTACCGATTCGATTACCGGATGTGACACCTTTTGTTTAATTACTAGGCTGCAATAGTTCTTCAAAGATATATTATATTTGCAGTTGTCGATGTTGGTCACAACATGGTTAATCGAACAAGGCAGAGTCGGATACCTATTCAACGGCCGCTGGCACCACCTGTACTTGAACCTTAACATTAAACATATAGATTAACGTCTACCATGCCTAGGTGGTCTTTTGTAAACTACGCCGAGTAACCATGCAGAGCTGGTGGATCTGCATATGTAAATTAGATACAATGTCAGCAGCCAAAATCTATTAAAAAGTTACGAAAACTTGACATAGTCATGACTTTTCAGGCCAGCCAAGCTGCTATATAAAGAGTGCAAAACCCAGAACTCGGCCACTACGACTTGGCAGTGGACGGCAACGAGCCTTTTTCTCTGCCATCCCACCCACCCGACAATAATAGACTAGAACTATATGGTTAAAGCATGTCGGGGCCTTCTCTCATTATGCTCAAGCATGAACCATTGCCATTTTTGTTCATTAAAAAGTCCAAATATATACCATTTATCCATGTTTGCGTTGTTCAATTATTGATACTGCAGGTGAATTGGAGGTTTCCATTAAGTGCAATGTATTACAAGAAACAATTTTCCAGCAAGTAATATAATAAATAATTGTTCAATGTGTATAGAGATACCTAGTACAAGTGCCTTTAATAGATAATTGCAATATATATTTTGTACAATTATTTATTAAAGTCAATTGTACTAGTTATATAACACCGATACAATTCACATAATTGCAGAATATGGATCGTACATTTATAAATAAAGATGATACAATTGTCTTTAATGAATTATTGTATTAATATTGTACAATTATTTATTAAAACCAGTTTTTCTATATTTATATATAAAACCCATGCAATTCCTATAAGTGTAGGGCCCCTACTGTGTATATTTACAATTATTTATTAACCAATATATAAGAAATTGCGGTCAGATTGCCACATTTATCTTATTCCTTCCAGTACCTGACTATTTATATGAATCGGTCTCATGAAAATGTGCCAATTGGTGGTCAATTAAAGATGTTGGTGTCGGAATTGTTAAAGTGAAGTGCATTTCTTTGATTCATATTAAATTATCCTAGAAACAAACAGGGTTGTTCAATTTTCTCTACCTTTACATTCAGGATAAATGTGAGAACTTTCCAACACCTCTGTCAATGCTAAACCATAATTATGATGTTCAACGCCAACATCCAATCGTTGACGCAGACATCTTTAGCAGATGTCGGCGTCGCAATTGTGACGGTGTAGTGCATTTCTTTGTTTCATATTAAATTATCCTAGAAACAAACAGGGTTGTTGTATTTTCTCTGCCTTTACATTCAGGATAAATTTTAGAACTTTCCAATACCTCTGTCAATGCTAAACTATAACTATGCCGTTTGACGCCAACATCCAATGATCGACGCCGACAACTTTCCCCGATTGGCCTATTTTCGTGAGACTGACTCATATATATATATATATATGTATGTATATATCCATATGTTGTAGTCCTATTTCCATTTTCAGAATTAGCATTTCAGGTGTTAGGGCCGTATCCGCGGCTAAGGTAGCCCCACACGGCTAAATGTGACAAATCGGTATGCACCAATCGGAGTTAGTGCTAACCGCAGAATTTAACCTAGGCTAAGCTAAACCACTTTCTGCGGTGGGGTTAGGGCCTATCCGGTGCGGTTAGTGTGAGTGTGTGGCTCTCAATCTATTGAATGCGATCATATTTAACAGAATTACATAGGCAAATTGTGAAATTTCATTAAATTAACCCTAAAATCGAAGTGAGTTTAACGCTGATGCCGTAACGGCAGCGATATTAATATTTTCGAATCGACGAGTGTAAAGTAAACAAATCGCCGCCGCCGTAGCGACGTCGATATCTATACTGTCCAAACGTCAACCAAACATGGCCACTGCCATCGCCGCCGAATCGGCGGGAATATATTACACCAAAATCTATTAAATGCTGTCATATTTAACAGAATTACATACACAATAAGTGAAATCTTATCAATTTAACCCTGAATTCAAACCGATATTAATGCTCCCGCCGAATTGCCGCCGTTATTCATATTGTCGACTGGAGGGAATTCCCAAATCTATAAATAAACTCACGGTTAGCTATCCATCCCGGCTAGAACATTGGTGCATACCGATTCACACATTTCTCCAACCCGCCGCTACCCCGAGGTAGCTACCCGCGGCTAGTTCCTTAGCTCCGGCTAAGCCTATCACCGATTGGTGCATACGGCCCCAGAAGGTTAGCAAGGGTACTTAGTAATACATCCAGGAATAACAAGCCCCCCCCCACCCACACACCCCAAACAACAACAAAAGTAATGCACAAACTCAGCTCATGTAATCATAATTCTTTATTTCCTTCTGAACCCAAATGACACTAGGTTACAAGATGAGGAATGCATGAGACATGAGCATTTGTCGGTAAGAAGATGTCCATACGGGTCACAGGATGGCCCCCTGGTGTACACTGCATGTATTAACACATGGGCGCCGCAGTGGCCCCAGCATCCTACGTCTTAATAACAATGAAGTCCATAAAGACACTGTAGAGTGGGAAAGGCAGTTGGTTTGTTGGGTTTGTTGCTCGCGGTCGGTTGAGTAGCCGTGTTCCACCTCACGTTCACCGGTGCAAAAAATAGACGTTCACAAATATACTGGACAGAGAAATGAGGACTTAATGTTAATAATGGACATGCTCCCCTTTCGTGGGAGTGAGCTTTTTTTTTTGTTTGGTTTCTTTGTTTACAAAACAATCAAGTTGTACGTAATAACAGACTAACTCATAGTTAGAGAATATACAATATACTCGTTATGTATATGTATAATTATGTACATGGATTATAATAATGCATCGTCGCACACTGCCAATAGGAGATAACAAAATTGAGCAAGGTTGAGCCTAAGTGGAAGCCTCCGTGGCAGACCTCCACAACATAGGACCACTTAAATGCATTCGCAGACGACTTTCATAATATCATGGCATTATTGTCGTCTGATAAACTACGGAAATTATCGTTTAAACAAAAACACTACAACAACTTTTTTTTGTAAACACACATTGTCGGCAATACTGTTCTGCCACAGCCAGGAACCCAGGTTGTACTCTGATATTACCTAGGACTAACTGATCAACATTGAACTTATCGTTGTCTTCGTTTCACCCTTGACAGGTTGCCTCGGGAGTATAACGGAAACAGTCGCTAGGTGGCACCACCTCGCTGTACAATTCAGTTTGTCATTGGTGGAGGCGCTGAGTGAGGTGCCACCCAGGGCATATATGTAGACACACAAACAAGGATGTTGGGGATGGGGCTGGCGGGGGGGGGGGGGGAGGTCGTTGGGCGTACAGAGTGGAGGAAGGCTGATGACGATAAAGTAGACGTAGCATGAACACTGCCATGTAAAGGAGGTAATAACAAATCACTTGTTATGTGGTTAAACTGCAAGCATTCCCAAACCTCCACCCTTAGGAAGCAAACTGATTTCTTACCCGCAGAAACCCTACACCTTGGGCGTAATCGATTAATAAACTTGGGTCACCCGAGCCACTTTTTGACACATGCGCACATCCTACAGAGTCGGGTCAAATAATCAAATACGTTTCTCCATGCTCAGTGGAAAAAAATGGTGGGTTACTCCAAAACCTTTTTCTTTTTTTTAATAACCGATATAACTACAGCAAAATAGGATTTAAAGTATTTTATAATGGCATAGTTTAGTTATATTTCCATTTAATTAATCTAGGTTATTATCCCGAAAAAACCTGTATGACTGGTACAAGTATCTGTTATCCTGCTGGATGGTACCAGTGCAAATGTGACGTCATCGCTCCTAGCCACCCCAGTCAAGAGGTGGGTTACTGGGGTCAGGTCGTTTTGCACATGGCCCGTTTATTTGACAACTCCACTCGCGGTGTTCGATTTGAAATTCTGACGACTCAGGTCATCCGACTTGCCCGGGACGTGTTAATCGATTACGGCCTGTGTGAGTATAACGGCCTCAGTCACTAGGTGGCGCCACCTCGCAGTCCAATTCAGTTTGTCATTGGTGGACACACTGAGTGGGGTGCCATTATATAGACAGACACAAACACAGATGTTGGGGAGTGGGGGTACAGAACAGTGAAAGGCTGATGTCGAAAACACAGAAGTAGCGTGAAGGCTGACGCGTAAAGGATGTAATAACCAATGACTTATCACATGGTTCAACCTCAAGCGTTCTCAATCTTCCAACCGTAGGAAGCAAACTGATTCCTGACCCGCAGAAACCCCACACCTTGTGATCGTAATGGCGCCAGTCGCTAGGTGGAGCCACCTCACAGTTCAATCCAGTTTTTCATTGGTGGATGCACTGAGTGAGGGGCCACTCAGGATTTTGTAGACACACACGCAAAGGTGTTGGTGGGCGGTGGGAAAGGGGGGGGGGGGGGGGGGGGGCAGGAAAGACCGGGAAAAGGCTAATGACAACGAAACAGAAGTAGCGTTTAACACTCACACGTAAATCAGGTAATAACCAATCACTTTTCGCGTGGTTCAACCTCGAGCACTTCTAATCTTCCAGCCTTAGGAAGCACACTGATTCCTTATGCGCAGAAACCACACACCAATCAAGTCCCCAAACATGTGACACACCAAACTTACTTAATCACCTAGTTTGCAAAAAGAGGAAACAAAAACACCATTCCCTATCGTATACACACAACGCCCCTGTCACGTTGTGACATGGCTTCCGTTTGCCCCGGCGCATTTCGTGTTAAAACCTCCTAAATCCAGCTATCACAGACTGCGAAAAGCTACAACAGAGCAAAGAAGGCATTTGGGAGGGTTGAGCGTTGGGGATGACTGATGACCGGTGTGGTGGTTTCAGTGTGTTCCCGTGCTCAGAGGTGTCCCTCGCTTCTGCGCTGCTTCTGCGCAAGCGCGGATTTCGCATCAACTCGGGTCACCTGAGCCACTTATTGGCGCATGCACACATCCTACAAACTCGGGTCGAATAATCGAATACGCTTCTCCGCGCTCGGGTGGACAATCTTTTTTTTTTTTTTTTAATAACCGATAAAAATACAGCAAAATAGGATTTAAAGTATTTTATGATGGCCCAGTTTACCTATATTTCCATTTAATTAATCTAAGTTATTCTTTTTTTGCACATGGCAAGTGTATTTGTCGACTCCACTCGCCGTGTTCTATTTGAATTTCTGACGACTCGGATGACCCGAGTCGCCCGGGTAGTGTTAATCGATTACGGCCATCCTTATTAGATTGTGACGCATGCGCAGAAGCGAGGGACACCTCTGAGCACGGGAACACGCTGAAACCACCACACCGGTGTTGGGGATGGGGGGGATGGGGGGGGGGGAAATAAATGTACATTGAAATGATCATCATCAACAATAGAAAATGTGGTAGAATATGTATACTCCAGTACAGCAGATTGAGTCAGCGAGCCGAGTAGGGATGTTAAAGCTGCATGGTCTGATGAAGCATCAAATTTTCAAAACCAAAGCACTCAATTTACTCAATTTAGATTTGATTTTGCATATCTAACAGAGATACTGATGCACTTATTAAGTATTAAGCCCACATAGAAGGCCGTGCCGAATCAATTTAATAGAACCTGTTACTGCATATGCCTATGGTGTCAGAGCTCTAGTGAGCTTTCCAAAATTTATTTTGCATGTTATACACTTTGGAGATCTCAAAAGGTAGCCATTTAAAATAAATGTTCCTTCAACGTAAATAACGTTGATGATAATTACCAACTCAATAGATTTATCTCAGAAAAATAACAAAGTCTCAAAACCTCAAATATCCAATTTGGATTCTGGTGCACTTTTTATACAGGCATTGCAGGAGTCGCTTCCAGTTCTATACTGATCGTCATGGAAATGGATCAACAAAGGTGTTTTCCTACATTTCAGTTTGTTCATACAAAGTTAAAGTGAGATAAATCATAATTATGAATCTACTAAATGAGTAGATATCTATATATATATACTTTTCGTTTACTCACTGACAATCATCGACTCATGTAACCTTAATATGTAATATACTCTCTCAATTAGACAACCCCAGGGTTAGCAAAGTAGACCGACCGCACGAGTCCATTGTATTCGCCGGGACTACTTGGATTTGCAACTCAAATTCTGATCAGATTGAGTCATAAATGCTAATATGCTCAGCATACCATATGAACTCGGTCGGGAGTCTATTAGCATTGTAATGGTGCTGCCTCTCTAGTGGACAGGGTAAACGCCAACCTAGCTCAGTAGCTAAAGGTATGCCGGGAGGAATATGTGTGTGTGTCTAACATAATAACCCACCTACACCCCATCTGCAAAATGGTTAAAAAGACCAACTCAAGAAGCAGAACTCAACTAGTAAGTAATACACTCGGTCCAAAAGAACCTTCGGCCATGACACATGATGTATAAAATATTACTGGCGAACATTAGTTACAGGGTTTTGAAAATTAACAATTACAATTGAAGAGGACCATTAAGAGCGATTACTCCTTACTACACAAGCATAAGGACTTAATGGTGATGATGTCTAGGTGTTGACGGAAAGTTGTGTGACATTGCGCCAAGACCAAAGCAGGTAGAAAATTGAAGACTGCCTAGTTCATTTAACTGTATCTATTCGTAAAATACTCTTATGCACATTACAATTAAGTAGAGTGACATTTCGTTTTAAATAACTTGAAGATTACATTATAGTTACTAGATTTAAATATTTGAAGTGGCTTTGAACCGGCGTGGAAGAATGTCTAATTAAATTTACGCAGACGACATCAGACCCACTCGGAGCAGAATAAGATCTAAATGGTCTGCACAGTCATTGGTTATTTGGTCCAGCGGCTTGCCAAAATGGCCGACACGATGGCTGTCACAGTGACATCTGGGCCACTTTCAGGGTGTGCCACGGAGGCATCTCGGAGAAATTGCCGACGTTGTGCTAGTCTGAATGGCATATAGCTGTCAGCTGCCTCAAAGATGGCGGCCTCCATAGGGTGCAGCCATTTGCCATTGAAAAGAACAACTCTGATTGGCTGAAACCACTGAAACATGTGACCATTTAGGAGGCACTTTTTGCCTCCTACCTGAAAAGCATGACATCTCGGAGTCAACTCAGAAGCCCACCCTGAACGCACAGTGGCCAAAAAGACATTGCTGAGCCATCTCAGATTCGACTGTGGCCCTGCAGTTCCCTCTACTTTTGACATGGCTTCCGAAGTGGCTTCCAACGTGGCTTCTACAATCTTGCTCATGGCACTCAACCACTGGGTCTTCGAATACATTCGACTTAACAGCTCTCAATGCTCAAACACACCAAACTCCCTGATAGTACCGAATACTATCAAGCGTCTTATATCTGTAATAATTATACCAATGTGGATGCGTGAAAGCTTGAATGGAGCCCACTAGTTGTGCTCCAAATTAAACAATTGAGCAATAGAAGCAAAATGTTGGTGGTATGTTTCTGGCTAACAAGGTCGGTATTACCACGGGGACGACCTACTGACACGAGGGTCATGTGTTTTCTCCAGTACATCCCCAGCTGAATTCCTATACTCCCATCCAGGCTGCGGTAGTTCAGCCATCGGAAGACAAGCAAAGCTATTTTTCTTTAAATAATTTGATATACATATATATGCGACACGATGCTTACAACGAGGTGTGGTTATTACCATTAATTATATTTAGCGATTATAGCAATCTCCAAGTAGGACTACTATTTATGATGCTAATTACACAAGGGTACAGTCTAAAAACATTTTGTGCCAGCAAAATGTACAACACTAGTATGATAACAATAATAATGAAATACCTATACCCGCAAGTGTACAGCTAGTTTTGGTTTCTGCTCAAGTGTGACTGAATACCAGTTTTCTGTTTACGGCGGCCATGTTGTGACGTCACTGGTACATGCGCACTGACCTATTTGGGCTTGTTGTCGGCTATATTGGTGCGGCAGGGTACAGCTGGTGTAGAACAACGGTAGACAGGCTGTTCGAAGCTGTTCCCATTGACAACCAAATTGGCTGCCAAACAAACCATGCACGTGGCTTGTGACGTCACTAGCAGGCCTCCTATTGGTCTCTTCGTTTGGTTGTGCGCATACAGTCTGAACACAGATCTGATTTAACCATTCAAAGTCTCGCTCCACGATGACGTAACACGGTGACGTCACTGCCTGCGCCACTGTCAAAATGACGGTAGCGTGGCAAGTGTTAATTGATATGAACGTAGTGCGATCTGAACTGAACAAACACGACAAATTCCCTTAGTAATCACTTATCAAAAAGGCTAAACACTCAAAGAGTACCTGCGTACCCCCATAGTATGTGTAACTTGCATATATAATGTTGGGTGTGTAGTGTGTACTGTTTTGAAACATGCCATTATATCTAAACATAATTAGAGCAAATGATATAGTTGTCGAATAGTAAAGCTGCATAGTCTGATGAAGCATCGAATTTTCAAAAAAAGAAGCAATTATCTAGAATTTAGTGAAACATATCTAACTTAAATACTGACGCATTTATTAAACATTTGTTGCCACATAGAAGGGAATACTGAGGCATGTTCCTGCTGAAGCTTATGGCGTCAGAGTTTTGACATGCTTGCCAAGACTAATTTTATATACTTGCACTACAAATATTTCAAAACTTAGCCATTTTACTATTTTTAGATTAAAGTAACTTAAATTTAAAGGAATATATATCATACCAATCATCTTAATATATTTATCTCAGACAAAATGACGGAAACTCATAACCATCGGGCTATGCAACTTTAACTGTATATATGCGAAAAGAAAAAAAAAGGGTTTTAAGATACTGAGCACCAGAAGGCAGTGCTACCTACAGGTTTATTACATTATGTGTCTGTTGAAAAAGATCTAATCCATGCTTTGAATATGTAAGTGTGTATACCGTGGGTAACGGCTACTTGGTAGCTCTATGTGGCCGGTAATCCTATTGTATAAGACAAATCGTCGGTTTGATCAGGTAGAAACTGCCTTGACTGTTCTCCCACACTGCATCCATAAAAGCGGACCAAAAGCACTTGTCACAGCCAACGCGGTACACAATGCACAACGTGCATCTTGTTCTGGTTAGGGATGCCGGTTACCTATGAAACTGAATGCAGCTCAAACACGTGTTGCCCACGTCCTTTGGCAGTCCACACATAGAGCCAAGCACCACATTCCTGTATAATTGATAGAACATTACAACTGAGGACACTGACGCTATAAGTATAACAAGAGGCAACCACCAGTGTTTGAAGCTGTCGCCGTGGTCATTCATGATTGGGCAGTTTGAACTGAACATATACATGTATGCATCGATGCAGTAAAGGTGAATTGATGAACGGGCTCTTGTCAAATGTAAGTGAGTTTGCGGAATCTGGTTCTCACAGTCTGATGAATGCGCGTACATTGATTGGTTGGTGAGCTCTGAACAGCGTCCGCTAAACTTGAGAGCTAGTTACTCTGTAGTACACCAGGCGGCGACAGGGGACTGGATGTTACAGACAAAACCACCGAGCTCATAAGGAAGTAGTGTTGGGGTCAGGAGGCCTTGACAGTTGATACTTTGAATTTGACAGTTGGTGTTTTGACTTGACATTTGACTTGACAGTTGATACTCTGACTATCAGCAAACTAATCCTAACCCAAACTCTATCCCCTTTCATCGCTCGGTGGTTTAAAGTGGTATGGTTCATTGAACCATAGAATCCCAACTACATCATCAGGTTGGTCACGAGTCAATCATAGCTCTGTTTATGAACACAATCTGGTCCTAGAAGTTAGTTAAAAAAAAGACCTTACCAAAATATATACTGAACCGATTCGGGAGAGTAACGGGCGATTTTGGTTTGGTTACCCATATAAGAGGAATTCTGTATGGTTAGTATCGATGGCTTTTGTGGACGGTATGTTTATGTTCTTTTGCTAATTGGAACATGTACTATACCTGGATCTAGCCTCAAGTAGAAAACAGAACACAGACTGGTTCAATAATGACAGTGTTGCTTAAGGGAATGTACACTGCAGCTACTAAATTAATAGATGTCCATATTGGCCTTTAAGTTTGAGATTAAAATTCACCTGGTAAAAATCTAGATCTATATAAAAGAGCATCATAATAAAATCGGAAAGGGTATTGATTGCAATATTGAATGCATGTACACTTCAAAATCTGAGAAAATAAAAATTCCCAGGTGTTTTGGAGTCCAACTTTACATATGGATGCGTGTAAGACGGGTTGCTTTGTTTATGTGGTTTTTCCCATGTGGAACATGTTGTCCACTAGCTATTTGTCATGCACCCAACCCCAGTTTGTATTTGTAAACATGCTTAGATGCGATTGCATGTGAGTGACCCTTGTTTGTATCCCAGTCTCAGTGTCACCTAAACAAAAACGACATTTGGGCTGCCTGCATAAGTTTCTCAAATCTGTATAACGCAGATTATATGAGGGTGTTAAATGTTGGTTATCTTAGAAATACCTACTAGTTAATGTCGATGGATATATTAACATGCGTTGTGGCATAGATTATAACTGCATAAGTACATTAGGTTATGAGCAGACTGAGCCAACGTTTAAGTGTGAGTGCTCTTTTCACACACAATGCCTTTGAGCTGAGTTATTCCCCGTCTGATATTGGTGTCCTTTATAATTATATAGCGATATGTTCTGATGATTCTGATCTCAATACTTTGTAAGTTTACCTTTGCCAGTCGCTTACCATCACCAAGCCATCCAGTGTGAAACCGCTGAAACACAAGTCATGTGTAAGTTTGTGTGTATCCAGTGCCAGATGTGTAGAATCTGTGTTAGTTAGTGTGCCATTCAACGACCGGTAAGGTCGTCACCACCCTGTGAGCTTAGAATGAATACAGCAGGAGACGCCAAAGGTAATACCAGTCACGTACTGATAGCAATCATAAGTATGTCTTAGAACTAAAACCAGTATCGCGACACCAATCTGGGGATGTGGGTATTCTTCAAATAAACACTGTCCATTACTTTACGCTCACCTAATGGCAAATTCCAACCTATTCAGATGGGGTTAGTTACCTTGTTCAATCACACCTTGAATACCAATCACTCCAGTGCAGAATCACCATATGTAAATATAATGGTAATATTAATAATAGAATATCACAAGATAAGTAATAGCCGCTGTCTCAGTTACACATTCTTCCAATTTCAAAAGATGCACTCAAATCAAACATCACCATCAACTAACGCAATAGGTGTGAATAGTCCTGTCGAATCACAAAAATAAAAAACAGTAATGGTGAAGGACAACTTAGTTGATAGCATGGCCCTCTACTATAATATATTGACATGTTGAGCATATATCTGAAAATAACCTACACGTTATCTACGTGTTGAACTAGGTGGCGTAGATTCAACTTGGTCTCGGGCTAATTGTGTATGTTCTTGCCAATCTAACGGTCCCAGAGATGACGAGCGGATATTGAAAGATTACAGCAAGACAGACGGAAGTGTGACTGCCCGGAATTCGCCGAACGATGTTGAACAATTCCGAAGTATCCTCACCAAGCCGACTTATCCCGAAGTACAGGACTTGTATACAAGTCGGGACTCGTGTCGGCATCAAGAGCAGATACTCTTGGAGCTACCCCCCCCCCCCCAACAGGGGAAGAGGAGAGTATAGATGTGTATGTACGTGTGTATATATATATAAACATATATATATATATATATTTATATATATATATAGCTTAAAATCCTGACGTATCTTTCCGTTGCGAGTAATTTTAGAGCATAAGGGCGGAAACAAACTGCGTCGCGCTGACGTCCTATCCGGTGCACCGGCCGACTGACATACCAGAAGTGTCTTGCAGAGGGTGGTGAGTGGAAGAGCGGCGGCGGCCTCTCTTTAGTGTTGTAACAATGAGAAGGTTATGAAGGCAAAGGTACCGGTGATAATACAGAAGGTTATGCGGCCCTGGAACAGCAGTGGGTGGAGGCCAGACACGGGCAGCGCAGTGTAGGCCGGGCGGACGAGCGTCCCGCGCACTCAGAGGGTACGGGACTCACTAGTCCGGTGGCTGTCTCCTGGGAAAATCGACGCCTCATGTCTCTTTACACACATTATTTACATGTATATTTATATGCATATATCCGTTATGTGGTTATATAGATATAGGGTTATGACCATGAGCGCTGGTGGGTATGCTCGAATACGTCGGCGCATGTTTGTAGTTGCTGTTGTTGTTTTATTTTGATGTCGGTATTTTTTCTTGTTTTCTTGTTCTTGTTTTTAAAAAAAACCAGCCAGATCCTGTTGTTGGTATATCAACTGTTCTTGGACAAACGGAAGGACAAACGGACACCCCTCACTAAACCCCCATTCCTGTCCCTCCCACCCCACCCCCACCCACACAAATAACACTTAAAAAAGATCTAAACAAAAAATGCAAAATATGACCAAACAATAAATTGTAAAGACTTTAAATATTTGGAAATAGCTGGGAGGAAATGCCAAAAGGCGTGGTTGCATGTCGAAAGGAGGCCTCCGGTCTCGGTTCCAGTGATCGCGGCGCGACCCCGGCCGCAAAGAGAAATAACCCCAGAACCCGACATGTGTTGTGGCTGCGCATGCGCCGCGCCCTCTGTAATGTATGATCGGTGTATAGAGGTCGGGCGGGTGTGGTGCCGCCGCCTCGTGAGCAGTGGTGGGTTGCGCTAGTGGCCAGGTGAGAATGGGAAGGATTGGGAAATGAGGCCCAAGCTCATGAAATAAACATTGGCCGCACTACGCGCCCCATGACCAGAATGGCGCCTGTTCGATCGTCTCGGAGATAGAAAAAGAACGGATGATCAGCATTGAAGGTCTTTTGTCCCTTCACCTCGGCGGCCGCGCCGTCTGGGACAGAGGTGCTGTCGGCGCTGCTTCCCCCGCAGCGCCCCGAACCTGCCTCGTCCATCACAATAAACACATGGTGAAACACCTTTGACAAATGAAGCTCCCTCGTTCCATCAATGCCCGACAAATCCGCCTTTCCAAACGTGAACACGTCCTTCAGCCCAATCTTCCCGAGCACCTCGTTCATACTGAAGCCCAGCTCGTACCTGAACTTGGGAATATGGACATCGACGAGCTCGTCGTGGATAACGTCTTCCACCGACTCGATGATGGCGCGTGTCAGCTTGTTCTCCAGTTTGTTGATGCCATCCTGCTTATGGGGCAGGTATATGTACATCTTGAGGTGGCCGTTGGTGCATGGCAGTTCTAGCACGTCGCAGCTGAGTTTGCTGAGGGTTCCGTAGCGGTAGGTACCCATCTGGTTCATCATGCTCACCTCTAGAGTTTCCTTCATCTGTAAACAGAAGCGCGCCTTGTGCGTCCGCTTCGCGTCGAACGGCCGGTACCACTGCACTTTTAGGTAGATGGCGCAGATCTGGAAGAGCCGCGTCTCCCTGTCGATGATCCCTAAGGGCAGCGCGTCCTTACACCGGCCCTGCGTCTTGTCCTCCACCCACTTGTTTATCTCGTTACGGGCCAGGTCCGGTCTTTGCGCGAAATTAGCATGCCGCAGCCTGCAGACTTCGTAGCTGGTGCAGATGTCCTCGTAGAGCCGCTTCATCCGGTGTCCCGTCTGTGCGAAAAGCCGTATAGCCACCTCGAGCACGCATCCCTTGGGCATGGTGGATCGCAGTATGTCCCAGTGCATCGCAGCAAAGGCAGGAAGCAGGTGGTACTCCTGCACCTCGTTAAGATACAGCACCTTGAAGAGCTCCTCCTGGGAGCTGTTCTCCGCGCCTAGGTACACCATACCCAGCCCGAGCGCGATGCTCAGGGGTGAGTACATGAGGTTGCCAGGCCGCTTCCCGTCCTTTGCAAACTCCTGGTAGAGGTTGATGGCGAACTTGTTGTGGGCCCGGGACAGACAGATGAGGTGCGTGCGCGTGGTGCGCGTTGGCTGCGGACGCAGGTCGCCATCCGTGCCCGCGCCGTCAGGGTCCCCCACAGCCTCCACCGACGCCGTGTGCCCCATCTCTCCACCGCCTGAAATGCAAACAGAGGGGCAGTTGTCAGTTAGCCATTGGTTTTAATTCAAACAAGGGCAGTCGCTGATAATAGTCACAGGCATGATGCTTCATGTGGGTTTAATGATGATTTTGGCTGATAGAGGTTTTAGATACAGGTTTCAGAATGGTTAAATATATATTTGCCTCCGGTTTGATGAAGGTGTAAAGTGTTGCTTTAAAGGTGATGTGGTCTGATACAGTTTTGAGAAACAGGTTGGAGATTGGTAGGTCAAAGATGTTAAGAAGGTTTCACAAAGGCTTGACGAATGCATCAAACAACACTGGTTTTCCCCTATTAGTGTAAGATCACCTACCCTTGAGATCGGGGTTAAAGTGGTTTGGTTGATACAAGTTTTAGATACAGATTTGAGAATGGTTAGGTAGATGTGTGGCAAATGTTTGCTGAAGGTTTAACCAAGGCTTGTAAAAGGCAGGACACAAAACTGGTTGTCCATAATAGTATAATATCACATCCTTCACGGGCGGGAAACAGTGGCTTTGGTTGCTAGAAGTTTTAAATATATATTTGATAATGGTTAGGTGTAGATTTGTCTAAGGTGTAACAAAGGATTAACGAACAAAGTTTGAGAAAGGTTTAAGACAGGCCCGATTGAGGTTTGGCACACACGCATGAATCTATTATATATATATATATATATATATATATATATATAGAAACGCGTGCATAGTTACAAGCGGTAGTGGTACATTGGATACGAGAGAACATTATTTTTAATTTATATATTGCGGAAATGGTCTCCATTATATGTCAGGAGTTACAGCTGTTAATCCTGCTCCTCGTAATGCTACACCATATCAGGAGTTACACCGGGTAGTGTTTCTCGTTCTAGTGCTACACACAATCTGTGACACCCTGCACTCTGGGCCTGTTCAGCACACTAGTCACCAACAGTCATCGTTAAGAGATAATATATTGTGATTTAACACACATGGCTTAGCTTATCGCTCAAACACTATTTCGAAGAGAAGGAATGAAAGCTTGGGCAAATTATAACAACGCCAAATGTGTGAGACAAATTCAATCTGAATAATTTCATTAATCCCTTCAACAAAGCACTAAATAGGTCAGCGACGCACAATTCAGTGTTGGAAAGGCAGCCAAACCAGCCGTGAACTCTCCACACAGGACGAGCTCATGGAGGTGGCGCCCCCACGCGGAAAGCAGCAGCTGATCGATGGGTGTGGGAGCGGAAGTCGGGAAGAAATACAACGCTGAGGTGGCGCCACGTTGTGACTACGGGCGGAATTGTCAGTACAGCTTGCGATCTCGTGTGGCGCACCAAGCGGCCACTGCTGTGTACTGACGGAGCGACAGATCACACTGAGAATGAAAGCAGAATAGTAGTCGGTTCTTTGTTGGAGTTTTACGTCCTGGATATACCTAAAGTAATATCAGGATTGGTACCGACTTGTGACAGTGTGCATTCATGGTGACCTTATAGTGCTGCCCCATTGGGGAATCATGCCATGAGCACCCTGACCTGGTATCCCACTCAGTCATATTATCGTGGCACTGAGCTTATTAATCCATGCCCTGTCCTAGTAATGCTGAGCGCCAAGCTGGGAAGCGACAAGTATCAATTTGTGAGTTTGAGCGGAGAGGGCGAAGGGTATGAACGCAGGCCGTAGAACCAGGACGCACCAGACAACTCTGCTTCGGGACTAATATAGAGACAATTCCTTCAATTGAAAAATTGTCCGCAGATTTCGGGGCTTCGCCAATCCCAGGAGGCACTTAAGACAGGGGTGACTGTACCACATTTGCCTGGTGGAACCTTATTGAATATACGCGTCTGGGATTAACCCATTGTGAAGGCCTTGCCGGAAGCTGGATGGTGTCGCATTTATATACGGCGAATGTACACACATGTATATCAAAAACCTAAACAAAACAAAACCCCAACGTAGAACAAAAATGATGTAGATTGTGCGCATTTGAAATTATATAATGGTTTGGTGATAGCTTGGTGGATCATATGTATACATATATAATTTATATACGTATATATACGATTGGGCACACATCTAGTATTCCCTACCTATGTAGAAGGCTATAACCCTGCGTCCGGAAGTCTATGGCAAATTATCTTCCCCAGTTGGCACCCAGTATTTTTATTTTATTGTTATTTGTTGGTGAACAGTTTATTCATCGGAACACTTGGACTGAGATTGATCATCACATATATTAAATATGCATAGCACGACAAAAGCATAACATTTAAAAAAGCAAAATACCTATCTAGATTTGAACTTGCATATCCAACTTAGATGCTTGTGTGTTTACTAAGTATGTGTTGCTACATATAAGGGTGTACTAAGTCAATTTAATACAGTCCGCAGTAGGTATGCAGGTATTGCAGGTACAGCCATACCTCAGGGAGTTTCACGCCACTGCCCTGTAGAGTTGTAAACCACTGCCTTGTGGTACAGGTTCTTGACAGAACCGAAGTCTAAGGGAGCAAACCCTAAACAGAAAACCATGTCACTGTGGCAGCATTAAGGGTGGTTGATGTATGGAACTCCCGACATCTCCCGACCAGCCACTGTAGGGGCAAATAGTTTTGCGCCTGTCTTTTCATGTTCTTGCCAGTGTGAAACCTCTATTTGCTCCCCGAGAGAGTGCCGCTGGTAACTTGCAAAAGCTAGCAGCACTTCAACACTTTTGCAGGCAACTTTCATGAAATCTACAACCGCAACCGACTTATGGATGCAACTCTCACAGCAGAGAGCTAAATGGAGAGCGGCAGTCAAGTAATGAAAGTAGTCTTTGTCACATCGTGACCAACAGCATGATGATGATGATGATGATGATGAAGTCAATTTAATAGGACATATTACTACTGGAAACTATGGGGTCAACATTTTGACAAGCACAACAACATTCTGACTCCATAGGCTTCAGTAACCAAATTTGGTTGCTTGGTTGTTGGAGGTGTACGTCCTGGCGACACCTACGGTCATATCAGGACGGAAAGTAATGTGGCATGTTTCCACTTCAAATATCTACTTCAATCCAATCAACCTAATATATTTATCTCAGAAAATGAAAAAAACCTTAAACCATCGGACTAGTCAACAATAATGTAAGTACTAATCAAACTGACAGATAGTTACAAAGCGACCCTTGGCAAAGCGGATGAGCTTGTTGCACACAACTACTTTATCGGAGTCGCCGAATTGCTAGGCTTTGCGTTGGCGTGGTGGTGGTGTTTTTTTTGTGGCGGTTTTTCACACGCCAGCACCATCATTCGCTGCTGATGGTGTGAGCTTGACTGTGGCTCTGGATTCAGTGTGGCGACACAAATTGCACATTAACCCTTACCTACTGATTGCCTGCCAATATTTTACTTTCGGACTGAGTGTGAACGACATGAGAATGTCAGTATTTATCTGATGGATAATGTATTATGTGAATATATATGCACGTGTGTGATGTATAAGTATTATGCGAGTATTAAAATGTTGTTATTAGGTTAGTATTATATATATATATATATATTTGTTGCCGATACCTCCATACTACCACACTTATGGTACCGGTGGTGCCTCCAACGGCCATCTTCATCCCTAACAGCGCACGCACTTCTTCACTCGCGCTGGGGATGTTATATATATATACACGTATATGTATGACGCAATCTTGAGGGGAACGTGTACGTCTGCGGCCAGAACCGTCAGAGGACGCTGCGTTCTGGGTATATAATCAGTGTTGCAAGTATTTATACTTGGATAACCACTTATACCATGACCATTTATGCTCGCATAATCAGTCATACTACCAGTATTTATATTTGCATTATAAGTTATACCGCAAGTATGTTTCCTCACACACTCAGTGATGCTACATATATATATATATATATATATATATAAATCCACACATGATGTTATATAAATATATATCTCCATAACATAGGGTAGATAGAAATATTAAAGAGCTATTCATATATATATAAAGAGCCATTTATATGTGTGTGAAGAGCTCTTTTCCAAAACCCGATTTACAAACTTGGTATTGGCATAGCAAACTCATTTGTTTAATTTGCGCTGATTACGTTTTGGAAAAGAGTTCTTCATATATATATGTATATATATATGTCATGGGGGTGATGAAAATGGGAAATACTGCACCTAGAGCGGGACTCGAACCCACATCTCTTTGCATTCTGGGCCAGTGTGCTAACCATTACACCACCTAGGCTCCCTGATATCAATACACTCCCCACGCCTACCTGTCTATGTGGTTACTTGCCTGAGAGGTCAGTGCAGACCACTACACTCGTCCCCCTGGAATTGTAAGTCTTGTAATGCTTACAATTACATACATACAGGCAATGCACTAACACATACATACACAGGGTAGGTTCAACAACCATACAGCGCAAAGCTTGTACAGGATCCTGATCACGGCAACCAGTGTTGTGGGGGTGATAAAAATGGGAAACACCGCGCCCAGAGCGGGACCCGAACCCACATCCCCCTGCATTCCTGGCCAGTGTGCTAACCATTACACCACCTAGGCTCCCTGATATCAATACACTCCCCACGCCTACCTGTCTATGTGGTTACTTGCCTGAGAGGTCAGTGCAGACCACTACATATATATATATATATATATATGCAGCAATCTACTATAATATCCCCTTACCACTGCTTACCGTCCAACGCCGACCACCAGGGTAAGCCTTCTCTACAGCTACATTTTCACCCGACCGACGCCCATTAACTAGGTACCCGGTACAAAGGCGGCCCCACCCCATGGCCGCACTATGTATGCGTGCCGGCACCTCCCCGACTCCGCCCTGACCGACGATAACCGAGCCAGCCAAGCTGGTTCCGGCCGCCCGGGAAGGAGTTAGCACCGCCGGAGCAGGGCACCCAGCGCGCGGTGTGTTATCAGCACGGTCAGACCCATTTATTAGTGGTGTTTCCTGCTGTCACGCGGGACCACAGAAAGTCCCCTGCGAGCACCAAACCACCCCAGCATACACTGCACCCATCCGCCCCGAGCCACCTCCCTCCTCCCGCTGCTTTCCCGGTGAACTCCCAATGCCCTTCCGCCCGCCACTCCCGGCGCCCCTCCGCCCGCCCTCGCACGTCCTCTGCCCGCCCTCACACCATCCTCTTCCCGCCCTCACACCATCCTCCGCCCGCTCTCTCACCTTTCTTCACCCGCCCTCACACCATCCTTCGCCTGCTCTCCCACCTTCCTTCGCCCGCCCTCACACCATCCTCCGCCCGCACTCACGCCATCCTCCGCCCGCCCTCACACCATCCTCCGCCCGCACTCACGCCATCCTCCGCCTGCTCTCCCGCCTTATTTGGCCCGCCGTCACCCCATCCTCTCCCCGATCTCCCAACTCCTTCCGTCCGCCCTCACACCATCTCCGCCCGCCGTCCTACCTTCCTCAGCCCGCCATCACACAATTCTACACCCGCCTCCGGGCCGCCCCTCAGCCCGCCCTCGCACCCTCTCCCGGCTATCCTTGCGCCACCTTCCGTACATCTTCCAGTACCCTTAAACCCACTCTATTCCCAACCTCCCCTCGGGACCCGTAACCCTCCCTACCTCCCTTCCTCTGCACACTCCTTTGCCCCTCTCTACCCCCTCCATCTCCCCTCCCACCCACCCAGCTCTGTCCGCCCCTTTGCCCCTCTCACCCCTTCGGTATCTCCGCCCCCCCCCCACAACCCCCATCTGCTCGCAGATAACTCAATTAACCTGTTGTGAGTGGCTCCCTCTGGACGCCTGACGACTAACCCTTGGTGAGTGATCCATCAGCCTGGTAGGGACAGTAAATAAGCGCCCATCACGGTGTGGCGGCTGGGGAGGCTGAGCAGAAGAGGTTGGGACGTGAGTATCGGAGGGCAGCCATGGTTCGCGGAAGGGGTGATGGGAAGAAAGGAGCGTACGCCTGAAGAAGCGGCATTCCGTAAGGAATAAGATACAATGCAGGCCAATCCCGGTGTTATATTTTGTGTTTTTGTTTGATGTCCTAGCAATATATATGGTCATATCAGAATGGGTACCGACTTCTGACTGCGCACATTCATGCCATTGCCCCACTCTGATATCCCACACAGTCACATTATCCTGACACCAAACCAAAGCAGTCCTTGCCCTATCCTAGTAATGCCGAGTGCCAGAGTAGTAAGCAACAAGGATAAATTGTATAAGTCATTGGTTTGACTCGACCGGCAATTAAACTCCTGATCTTCCGCACGGGAGGCCTGCGCTCTACGGGTTCGGCCACTGCGCCGGTGCCCGTGTTATATGGACAGGATTGTGATGAAGGAGTGTGGTGTATAATGTGATTTTACTAGGTGTATCGTTGCGATGGGCATGCGCCTATTTCATAGTGAGCAAATGGATTTTGGGATGGTATTAAGCGCGCACAACACTGCACCACATCCGGTCCAACTAGCGTTGCAGCGGGTCCGGGTTCTTAGCCTAGGACACAGATGGCGCCATGCCAGTGGCTTTATTTTCCATGGAGACCAAAGGTAAAAATTAATAGCTAACAGAGCACGGATGTGAGGATGTCAGGCAACCCTTCTCCAGCCAGTTGGATAATGTGATTCAGTAAAGGTATTTCTATAAAGATCTGGTCACCTGATTTCACCTTTGCATTCATTTGGATGAATATTTTATACATTTGAACATAATAGTCATATTCCAGATAGATCAAGTGTAGTGCATATATTATTGGTTATAGTAGGTATAGGTGGATCTGTTTCGCACCAGTAGACTGAGTATTCGATGGAAAGTATAAGGACACCCGCTGAGTGAGCGTGGATTAATTTCAACATTAGGTTGCCTGTGTTGGCTGTACTCGGGGAGCCGGACGTAGCTCAGGCAGTAGCGTTTCCATTTGGGAAGGTGTGGGTCATCCGATCGATGCTGCTCAGTGGACCCATTTGCAGGGTTGGTTATTTTCCATTCCAACCAGTGGTCCACAACTGGTTCATCAAAGATTCTGGTGTGTGATGTCCTGTCCATCTGGAAACTGCATATAAAAGACCCCTTTGCTGTTTATCAGCTTAGCAGAAAGAGTAATATATGTGGCATCAGCAGGATTCCTTCAAAAGAAATATGTCAGAATGACCATATGTTTGACGTCCAATAGCAGATGATAACAATCAATGTGCTCTAGAAGCATCGCTAAATAAAACAAACTTTGTTTGCCAATAGTCTGAGAGGAGAATGATTAACTGGCGCCTACTGAGTGAGTTTCTCTAGGAAAACACCTACTGGAGGAGTAATATTGTGTTTCTAACACATGTCACCGGACGGGATGGCCGAAGTAGTTTGAGCATCCGTATCCTGTGTTGGTAGATCGTGGGATCGTGGGTTCGAATCCTGGTCGAGTCAAACCAATTGTAAAATATTCCGACTTTTTAGGTCTGGTTCATAAATAAATAATAGTTAAAATATATTCTAAAATATCTCCTTTTCATAAAACTCATATGTGAAGCATTGAGAAAACTGTTTTAATCATATTTAAATCATCCAGTTATTTCTATAAAGTCATTATAATAATATTAAAATTATATAAGTACCACTATAAAACCTCTCTAATAATACCTAATTCATTCTATCATGTTGCTAAATACATGTGCATAATATTCAAACCAAGTTGTGAAACCATGGTAGATTATGTATATTAAGTGAAAGGATAATTAATATCAGATTGTTCTAAGGTTCTACATCAAATATAACCACTGGAGATAAGAACTCTGGAAAATTATTACTGCATTGGTTTATTTACATGTATTCCTGAATTGAAGTCTGTTGGTATTATATATTGTATGAAAGGAGGTAAATGCTGAAACTAAGGGCAGCATATACAGTTGATGCAGACTGGTTTCTTCACCCAGACAAATAGTCTGTGAAGAATGCCACAGAATGGGTATAATAATTAAGTCAAGAATTTCTGTGTGCTTGTTATTGTTATGGTATGACTTACAGATGCCAGTATCTGAGGGAGTGTTAGGACACAGGTGACAATGCATGGGGGTTGTGTGTGTGTGTGTGAGTGTTTGCAGGACCTGCCAAAGCCAGGTGTCAGGCTGGAGGTGGGAGGAGTGTGTGTGTGTGTGTGTGTGTGTGGTGAGCCCTCCCTGCCCCACCTGGTGGCAGTTTGCTGAACTAAAAGATTATAAAATATCTAATTCTCAAAGTAAGGCATGTAGAAACTCCTACTATTTTGGAGTTGTCCCAATCTAAGGGACTGGTGACCACGGGTGTTATGTAAATATAAACAGAGTTGATATTCCCATATAAGTGTAATTGGTGAACTTGATGGGAAAATATGTATCTGACTTGGGGTGGGTGGGTTGGCCCCCCACCCCACCCCCCACCACTGACTGGAGGGGTTCAGCCAATGAAATGCCATGTGACACTCTCTGACTGAGGAGACTCCCAGCAACTGTACCTGTATTTTGAATGTTGAATCTGAATAAAAGAGCTGGGCAGGGGGTGTGGCAGGCAGATGACCTGGAGACAGCACAGCAGGAGGAGCCAGCCACCCCTCCCTACTAGACTTTACCACACTTAAATTCTGTTGGTTTGATATTTCTTGGAACAGATATAGTAAGCAGATATAGTAAGCAGATACAGTAAGCGGATCATCGCTTGAGTAATATAATACATTAGTGCTTTCCGGCCTCCACACACAGAAGTTAGGGTTATATTTCCTATAAAGATTCTAGTGTGAAAAATACCGCTAGTTAACACAATGACTTAAAAATTGATACTTGTCACTTCGTAGCCAGACACTCAGCATTATTAGGATAGAGCAAGGAGAAGTGGAATGAGGAAGACCAGTCTTCTGCGACTGAAATTTTCCCTGTACAATCAAGTAATGTACAAACAAACAAAAAATCTACATTTCATCTGGAGAGTTCCATTAATCACTGAAAGAGGCTCACTTCCCAAAATTGAGATATAAATGAGGGTGAGTTATGGGCGAGTGCGAGTGCAATACTAAACCGGTTATAGCCCAATCATGATGTAGGGTTGGTGTTCGAGTCTGTGGCTATGTAGGTAGGCTAAAGTGAAAAACAATACAGACGGAGAGAAAGAGAAAAAGTAAAGCAAATGTAAGAGCGTAAGACAGAATCCAAGCCCCTCTGGTTGATTGTATATAATACATGGATTCCTGGTGTAAAATGGCTAAATCCACTTACTCAATTAATCCACCTATCATGGTCACCAGTTTTGTAAAATGGCTTAAAGCTTGAATATGTGGTTGTGTAGGCAGGCTATAGTGAAATCAATACAGACAAAGAGAAAGGAAGAGTATAAAGTGAAAAGAAGGAGAGAAAGTCAAGCCCTCTGGTTTCTTATTTATATGGTTACATGGGTTCATTGTAGAGTATCACCCCACCCCTTTCCCCCAATGGGAAACAAGCATTCTTGGCCCTACCAATAGGGATCCAGCATTCCTGGTCCCCATGGCTACCAGTGGTCTGCCCACCAACACCAAGTTGTATGGCCCCATGGCCACCACCAACCTTGACCCTGAGTCTGGTGATCCTACCCAGCAGAGGGGGAGGGGGTAGGCCCTGAGTGCCCTCCCTCCCCCCCCCAACCCTGCCAGAACCACTATGTCTTTTTACATCCCATTCGGGCACCACCAGCAGTTACATATATATACATAGATGTGCTTGGTCATGTACAGCTGATCAGTAATAGAACATTTGCATTTCCCCCGATGCCGTAAATCGGAATATTTTACACTGGTATACGACCATGCCATTCATTCAAGCAATAGGGAAGCAGCATTCCCAGTTCGTCCAATAGGGACTCAGCATTTCTGGTTACCATGACCACCAGTGGTCTGCCCACCACCAGAGCTGGTTCACCTGTGGCCACCACCAACGTTGACCTATGTGTGCATTGACCCCTACCTCAGCAGAGAGCCAGGCCCTGAGTGCACTCACCCAGACATGGCAAACATCCATAATTCTATAATTACCTGCCCTCAAGAATGGGCTAGGCCATATATATATATATATATATATATATATATATATATATATATATACACAACATACATATACACACACTTTTGGCTGGCCACACAGAATAATAATAGAGGATTTCCATTTATTTTAGGATTTGCCGATTATCGGAATATTTTACTAGTATGTGGGATGTGCAACAATCGATGTCAAGTCGAGATGAATGAAATATGTGGTTGAGTTACAAACTGCCTGGTAAAACACAGCTCCTATCTATATGCGTGGGGAGGGCTTGACAAGCAATATCTTAGAAGTGCATATAGCTTAACAGGTTACCGGGGCTCTATCTTACTCAAAGCACTGTTAAAACATTATGTTTATAATCACTAATTACAGTGATTGCACCGGCATAGTTAACCCATGTAAATAGATATATCCCACAAATTCTTGGCAAAAGATCGATTTTGGAGTTTTTGTTTATTTGTCGAGTCTTGTATTTGTTTGTTGACTAAGCATGCTTGAATTCAATTGCTGACAATTGATTCTCCCGATTCAACTGATCCTTACCCTCTCCGAGTCAAACCCAGTACCCGGGTAGCTTGCATCATTGCTTTCACTCGGAAGGGATTCCAACACATGACCTAGGATACAGAAAGCTGTTATCCCATCTGGTTAAGGAACATGATCTATTAATATATCACATCGGTTTACTATTTGTCTTAGCCTTGACTCATATTTCATATCCATATAAATATCCATTCATATATGTAGCCAATAATTACTCAGCACTTGCATATGTAACAAAATAAGGGCCTCTGAACAGAAGTGTAAAACCAGGGTATAAACTGTTTACACATATTTACTGGTTTAGCATCATTGTAGGGAAAGCAGTTTGGGCGCTGCGGTGATCGAATATGCAGTTTTAGAATGATTCAATGTCAACGTCATCTGGCATCAGATAACCCTTCCCCTCGATACCATTTATCTGGTCAGTATATCAGTGAGCAGGAACCCAATGACAGGATGTGATCTTTAAATCGCATCGTATAATGTGCTAGTCCTAACCAGCAAGGCTTTCAGTGTTGTTTATATATGTTGGATATATTTGTCGTTATTATATATGTAGTAGTCTGTAATGAGTGCCCCTACCACACAGTGGCAGTAGTGACTATGCTGACCCTTGATCGCTAAGAAGTTGCAACATGTGGCACAATGCTAAAAGTAACAGTCCCTATGGTGGACTGGTCTACCATAGGGACTGTTACTTGCTAACAAGGTGGGCAATGACACAACATATTCCTATTCTGACCATGGACAAAATAAAATAGGGATCTATCTCAGTGTTTCTCATTTTATTCCTCATGCAGAGTAGGAATCGGTCTATAACGTATATATGTATAGACAGGTAGTGATATATAGAGTAAAATCTCTCTAAATCGACCGACAATGGGACCGACTTTAAATGTCCCATTTAGGGAGGTGGTCGCTTTAAGGAGTTTGTTTTATTGTTATAATGGTATTGCATGAGCGATCCATGAACAAGCTTATCACGAGGATAAGTATAGGAAGCAGCCGTGTAAATATATTAGAATATTTGCACACACCTTCGTAAAGTACCAACACGTGCACATCTTTAATATGTGGTCTATGTAAAGTACACCCGCCTTCATAAAAGTGTGGATGTTGCTAGGACGTAATTACAACAACAGGCAAGCAAATAGTAAAGCAGAATTGTAATTATTAGTCTCTACTTTAGTGAAAATGTATTTTTAAGTCAGTCAGTCTGCTGTAGTTGGTACATTTTGCTTAATTCTTGCACATCAGTTAATATGTATATATACTCGTTAATTAAATGTGTATCAATTATACATATGGTGTACCTTGCTTTTGACTGTTTAAATCTAGACTTTCTTTGGAGTCCACGAATGGATATACCCTTCTTCTTGAAGATGTATACTGCCTATCATGGATAAGTCTGAATAGACTTGTTTTCACCATTAGACAGTTTGTCGATAGAAAGCCTGAGTCTACACGTTTACCGACCCAAGGGATTTTTAACCTCCCACACCACATAGACATGGTATGAGATCAACTGGCCTTTGATGTCGCTGTAAGTTATACACAGCGGTAGAAATACAAATTGGCAGAGGTGGGGGCACGGGGAATCGAACCACCGACCTTCAGATTAGGAGTCCGACCTAGAAACAAGTCAGACACTCTAACCACTCCGCCACAGAGAACAACACTAGAAAAATGCATCACTATTCCTGTTGAACGGTATGGAACACATTCCTGGTGCACTTGGAACCATCTCTGTAATGAGGACAGCTAAGTTTGGCTACCGGATTTCAAGACAACAAGCCGGAAGTATCTGTGAACTAATGCATCCAGGAGAGTTGCCCAAACAGGGCCTGTTGAATGGTACAAAGTACAATGAATATACCCACAGTGCAGAGTGTGTGCTAAATCTGTCTTCTCATAGTAAGCAGTAGACACCAAACACAGAACGCACCAAGTTGTCAGCTGTTCCCGGCTGACAGGGCCCAGGAGTGTAAGTAGGAAAGCGTGTATGACTCCATCCCCTTTGCCAAATTCCGGTCGAGTTAGGCACTTCTGGATTGGCTATTAATAGAACCGGTACCAGCGTAATGCCCGTCAGCCATGTTCTCCCTTGGAGAGCGTAGCTGCTATTGCAAAAGTAGGACAAGGCATGACGTCATCGAGATGGTGTTTGATTGGCGAGATGTAACTGTGGCCATGCTGGTAGGCCTATATTGTTGTGGTATTCTCCAGCATGGTCACATGATTGCTGAGGGAAATAAGCCATTCCATCCTTACAAATTACATGCCGCCATCCTTGCATGTTTGTTGTCCTATCTGTGCCAATCCCAACATGGATGACATATAACATCCTAATCAGTTACACACATGTCCTCAAGTGAAATGCCAGGTGGATAGGTAGGTGTGGGTAGGTTGCTTGCAGTTGGAAGCCTAGATAATCTGACGGTTATGACTCTCGCCCAGGGATGCTTCATAAATGTGACGTTGGGGTCCACTCTAGGAATAGTTTTTTTTGTGGGGCAATCTCTTAGATGGCATTGGTTCCCTGACCAAGATGCTGCACAAGCTAAGCACTGTATGGAGTTGAACCTTTCCTGTGTATGCAATGGAACTGTGGGTGCCTGAATATTTGTAATCGTAACTGCAATATATATGAACCCAGGGGAGGTGGTCATCAGGTGATGTATTGCGTTGCACTCATTTCGCCAGGTGAAATATCACATGCCTACCTACGTAGGCATGAATAGGTTGATCGCATCAGGGAGTTTAGATAAGGCACACTGTTTATCCCTGAAATGCTAAGGACATTTTCATATCCCAGAAATGTAGAAATGTGCTTTGGATGCCCATTCTAGACATAATGTTCTGTTTGTTTCAATGCCTTCCATACTCAAGAGTTGGGTTCCCGGTCGAGTCAAACCAATAACTTTAAAATTTATACTTGTTACTGCCTAGGCTGGCATTCGGCATTAATAGGATAGGGCAAGGACTGGTTAGTTCAGTGTCAGGATAATGTGACTGATTGGAATATCAGGTCCATGGTAACAATGGCCTGATTTCCCAGTGTGACAGCAATGTATAGTTGCAAGGAGTGTGCACTGTCACAAGTCAGTACCCATCCTGATATGACCATAACACTCCAACGACCAAACGCCTTCCATAGCAATATTAAAGAATCTAATGATTATACGCAACTGTTTATTATTTATCGGGCAGTCTAGTTACATTGATGTCATAAATAGTGCCCCTTTAAGAGAGTATTAATGCTAGACACGTACCAGCGAGGATAAGTGCTAAGCGGCTTAATTATTTACCAATTATTGACAGTCATTGAGCATTATGCATGATGAGGCGGTATGATAAATATGATACATGCATAATTCATGAAAAAGTAAATATGGGGCTGTCAATCCTGTTGGGTTTGTTTTGTTTGGTTGGTCGTATGTGGAGTGATATACAATGACCTACATATATCATCATAAGGAGACGAGCAGAAACTCGTCAGGTTCACAAATTACCACAGCTTTCTAGTTTGGTGATGGGAATATAATGCATCAACAACTATATTCACCACCAGCAGCTTGGACCCTTAGGAATTATAATAAATAAGCAAAATGACTCGATTGTCATTGAGTCAAGGAAATCCCTGCGATGTAAATGTAGGATTGGGAATACAGGATTCTGCCTGCCTACTTGACTACGCAGATACACATATCCAGTCTGTGTACAGTTTCATTAGAGAACTGTGTATTTAATTACTTTGAGGGCGTTTCATTTCTCCTCGGGCAATGTCCGATAAGTGTTTCGGATAATACATATCTATGCATATAATATTTAGGATGGGGGATCTTGTAGGTACCTATCACTGTGGGTGAGTGGACCGGATGGACGAATGAGTTGAGCATCCATCTCCCGATGTGATAGATCATAGGGTTCAAACGCACTGGTTTGAACCCTGGTCGAGTCAAATCAATGACTTAGAAAATTGATACTTGTCACTTCCTAGCCAGGCGCTCGGCATTATTAGGATGTGGCAAGGACTGGTTGGCTCAGTCGCAAGATAAGGTGACTGAGTGGGATATCATATCATGGTGCCAGCAGGCTGGTATCCCAGTAGGCCATCCCTATAAATTCGCCAAAAGTGCACCCTGCCACAAGTCGCTACCCGTCCTGATATGACCCTAGATATAGCCAGGACGTAAAACTCCAACATCAACCCATCTAACCCCTGTGGCCTGGTTGGCGCTGTCATCTGCACTGCCTCAGCCTGAGCCGCCTGGTTCCCCACTTAATGCATCAAATCAGGTGACTCTGCAGGTGACAGTAAGCAGCAGCACCTCTGGTACCTGTCCTCCAGTCGGTCAGAATTTTGATTTCTGCTGAATCAAGCTTCAGATTATTAGACAGGCATGAATCGTGGTGCATACCAGATCATGAACAATGTGGGGAATACATGTTTTATTTTTATTTTTATTTTTCTAAAAAGTGTTTTTAAATCGCTACGGAGAAATCGCATAAAGTACACCCAAAGATATTCGCTGACAAATATAGACATTTTATTAAGCGAGAAAAGGCATACCTTACTGACAGTGCATATGCTTTGTACAATTTTGAAAATGTTGACAACTTTGACATCTGGGCCGATATGCATGGAGCAGTGTTAGCGGCGTGTGGTGTTAACCGTCTAACACAGGGTAGCTACACCAGTTATCGGAGGCATCAAGAACTATGTCAAGCCATATGCATGGTGGCCTAAACGGTGTGTGTTAGCTATATGTGAATTAATTTATTCATTATGGAAATTTCTCTGAGCCTGTTGCCGGCGAGCACCTGGTTGGGCCTAATATATTGCCTTCTCTACCCACCAGGAACCAGCGCGCTTGTTACTGGCGATTCGGCGACGGCGATTTGGCGATGTGCGATAGTATGGATATCGACGTCTGCGATTTGTTTCCTTTAAATTTGTCGATTCGACAACATTAATATCGCTGCCAATGCGGTGGCAGCATTAATATTGCTTCGTTTTTAGGGTTAATTTGATTAAATTTCACTTATTGCATATTTAATTCTGTCAAATATGATAGCATTGAATAGTTTGGTCTCCATCCTGACACTAACCTAACACTAACACCGCTGTAAACCTGCTAGGGGGTAGGTTTACATTCTTCGACTGTAAACATGCGGTGTTAGGCCTAACACTGCTGCATGCATATCAACTTTTCGGCGCTAAACCAGAAATCCCACCCTAACCATGGTTTGGCTCGCTAACACTGCTCCATGCATACAGGCCCTGATCAATAAAGTACATAACCTCTACCCCACCCTCTCCGAACTGAACTTATATTGCTGATTTCTGCCTGATATTTACTAATGTTTACCTCAGTAATGAACCTCAACCTTGTATCCTCTCTGATGTCATTCTCTCTCCCCGACATTTCCCTCTCACCCCTTTTCACAGTGACGTACTCGATATACGCACCCTGAAAATAGTAGCCCTAATGGTGACAGTCCCACCTTATCCGTGTTACACCAATGCGCAAGCAACGCCTCACAACACCGTGGCGACAGGTAAGCACTGCTAACATGGATTCTGTTACTTTATTAATGTGGGAGGCAGGGTGCAAATGCATAGTTTATTTCTGGTTCCTGCAGCAAGTCAACCCAGCTCATTAGACAGGCATGATACCCCACGTGTGTATGTAGTAGATGGGAAGCGCGGGAGGTGGCGGGAGAGTGTGGGTGGATTGGTGGGGAGGGGGGGTAACTACATTTAGAGGGGAAGCCCTATTAGGGTTACACGATGCAGATGATTGACTTAAGCATTCAGCAAGCTGTGCTGGGAATGGGAAGATGGTAGAAAATCGTTAGCCCTACTCAACAACACCGACCTCTTAATATATTGGTGTATGCTTTTGGTAAACTTGTATTTTCAGCAGAATGTTATTTATATTCTATATCATTCCGCTTCGACAACTCAATACAAAAAGTAGCGAATGAGCAAGTGCTGGTCTAAAAGTTAATTGAAGTCCATTGAAGTAAAAATATTGGGAGAGTGAATGCAGATAGAGCAGCACGAGTGCCCAAAAGGGGATGCAAGCTATATTTGCCACGTTTGGGGAGGTGAGCTGCTGACCAGGCAGCTTCAAAAACCACAACAAATTAGACCTACAAGGAAGGATGCTAGATTAGGGAGTTTGTGGATAGTCATACATAAACACCTCACAACCCCCCCACCCCCACACACACACATAGTATCGCTATGAGACATTAAATAACTATGCAGGTGGAGGATCCTTAATAATATTTGTATAACGTGTTATACCTCACAGGAAGTGGTATTCTGGTCATGCATATTCCCTTGCCAATCGGTATCATTGTGTTCACCAACATAGGGTAGACGATCAGACGGGATGGCCGAATGAGTTGAGCCTCCATCTCCTGTGTTGGTAGATTGTGGGATTCGAACCCACAGGTTCGAACCCTGGTCGAGTCAAACCAATGACGTAAAAATTGAAACCTGTCCCTTCCTAGCCAGGCGCTAGGCCTTATTATGATAGGGCAAAAACTGGTTGGCTCAGCATCAGGATAATGTGACTCAGTGGGATATCAGGGCATGGTTCTGGCAGTCTGGTCTCCCAGTGGGGCAGCCCTATGAAATCATCATGAGTGTGCACAGGTTGGTACCCGTTCTGATATGATCTTAGACGTTGCCAGGACGTAAAATTCCAACAACCAAACAAGCAACAAAGTAACAAGTAGGTTACTAGGTCAATGGGTTAGCCATAATGGTAAGTTAGGGCTTAGGAGATAGGGTGCCATTTATCATGGATGACTTACGTGCAGGGCAGCTCTCCCTTATCGCTTGTTATCCTCCGGTTGGTCTAGTCTGATACATACATTTGTTAGAAGACGGGAGCTGGTGGATATTCTGTGTTGTTTCAGAGCGGGGTTCCCATGAGGGTGCGCTGGGCGATGATAAGCACATGGGAGCTGATATGGGTGAATACCAAGGCGCATGTTCAGTGGTCATCATCATATAGGGCTAATTTCTCTGATTAAGAGAATTCTGAATGGATACAGGACTTCCTGTCTGAGAAAAAGCAAAGGGTAGTCGTAGTTAATACAAAATCTTCCTTTAAGAAGAGACGTGCAACAAAATTAGTTGCAGTTATAAAGGACTTACCCTATGAACAAAGGCTTAGGGAATTGAAAATTCCTACCCTTTCCTACAGAAAGAAAAGAAGTGACATAGTTGAAGTATTTAAAATTATGAAAGGTTTTGATCAAATAGATATGAACCAATTTTTCCCCTTGAATAAAAGAGAAGGCAGTCGGGGCCATACTCTCAAACTAGTAAAACCCAGAACCATTTCAAAGTTAAGGCAAACAAAAAGGATCATAAATATATGGAACAGTCTCCCACAAAATGTTATTGATGCTGAGTCAATAAATTCATTCAAGAACAGATTAGAAAAGGCATGGGCCAGGGATGATCTGGGGAAATTTGACTGCTTATTCACCACATGCTACTACTTATTCCTTGTGTTGCTTATTTACTTGCACTCAAGCAAAAATGAGAGACAAATAAGTGTTCACACCTCCTGTCTACCATTCGCTATTTCACTATTTCGCTATTTTGCTAAGACCTATATATATGTATGTCATTATCTTTAAAGTAGGACATACACTATTCTTCTCTGGACTATTTTGTTACACATGCTTTCTGCGCATGCATTATGTAACACTAGGAGGCATCATAATTGAAGAGGCTCTTGCATTATTAATTACTTGCACAAGCATGGCATGCTGAAGAAACACATGGGTGTCTGGCTGAAGAAACACATGGGTGTCTGGCATACGGTTATTAGGGAGAGATTGGAAACAAGGTTGAGGTGCGATCATTACTAAGGTAAAGATTGGTATATATCAGATATGAATCAGCAATAGGAGTTCAGCAGTATTGAGGGGGTGCGATCCAGGTGTTGTATATTTATGATCAGATGTCAAGGTTGTCAGTATTTTCAAAGATGTGCGTCGTGTATATGTGCTATCAGTAAAGTATTACTTGTATTGCTTAATGTTGATATTCTTCAGCAAATATTTGTGGGTGTACATTTCCAATCGTAAACATTTAGTCTTCTTCATTCCACTGCTCTTTTCCTTATCCTGGTAATGCTGAAAGCCAGGCTAGGGAGGGGAGTGGGTGGTTTGATTTGTACAATGGGGGTTTAAATCTCATGATCTAAGTCTACCACAACTGGAGGTGGATGCTCAAATCATTCGGCCATCCCATCTGGGTCTGTAGTCAAATGTGTACTAATTTCGGAGAAAGGGACGGAGGGGTTCAGGAAAAGTAGTACGCTTCGAACTATTTTGAAAATATTATCAACTTTGAACAGCCCTTATGTCAACATTTTCATCTAGACTTAGAGGAAGCACCGATGTAGGAGTTGGGTATCCATGTACCATATGCCTACTTCTATGGCATATAAGTAGGCATACGCTGCATGCATACCAAACCCATCGACTATGGGCAAGGCATAGGTTTGATGGTTTAGCTGGATACCCGGGCACCGATGGCCGCTGTGGCTACTGGTGACCGAATGGAACTAGTGTGGTAAGGAAACTAGGTCACAGGAACGCCGACCATCGGACCCGACGCGGCAGCAGCAACTTTGGGGCGACATCTATACTGGCGTCAATAATGTGTGTATAATCTCTGACTGTTCACTGAGGCCTGCCTGGGCAGCGTTCGACTCACACTGCATGACGTCATCGTGGTGACATCACCGTGACGTCATGTTGCTTCATCGGCGTCTCGCCAACACGATGTTTGTTTGTTTGTTTGTTTTTGTTGTTGCTGTGTGTGGGTGTGTTTTATCGTCTGCTCGGATGTGTGCGTGCCAGGGCGTAATGGGGATGGCGGCGGAGATTAGGGCGCTTGGGCCGGCTATGGGGTGAGCGGAAGTTGACGGTGGAAGCCTCGATTTGGAACCAGGCTACGCTAAGCCGCGTTCGTCAGGAACTGACGCCAATGTTGACACCAGAGGGTACAAGCTCTCTGTTTCACCGCACCTCACAGCATATGGCCTCAAAATTATATAGCAATATCCAGGCTAGGCTTGCATAGTCTGATAGCTTTGAGTTTGTGTCATTTTCTGAGATAAATACATCAGGTTGATGGTTATAATGTGCCGTATTTTATCTTGAAGTAGCTTTTACAGATGACAGGCTTGTATGTAACTGTGTGGTGTGCTATCTGGCTACTTTTGGCATGGTTACCTTCCATTGGGCGTCCCGCTGGTGGGCCGTGACATATCACATGCCCCTTTGCAGTGCAGCTTAATGGGGGTTTCCTACCCTTATTTTGCACAGATATTTGTTGTATGTTTTAGGTCAGGAATTTGTTGTTCCTTTACTGTTAGGGCATTCCACACATTGGCAGCCATTTCCAGCGTGCTGTTAGATATGTAGAATCAAATGCAGATAACTGCTTTGGTTTTTGACAAATTTGATGCTTTCATCGAACAATACAACTCTTAAAACCATACAGTAAACTAGTCCACGCTTAATCTACCTCGAAGCACCTTGCCGAATCTAGCCCATCCACGACCATTATAATATACTGCTAACACACACATGGTAAGCATCCACTGTTATTCAGGGTTTCTGTCAGTCTCACACCCACCGCCATTGAAATATGTGTCTCTATTGGGGTGCGCCTGATCAACATCTGATGTAATATATGCACGAGTACCCATCTAAGGGAAGGTGTACTAGATAAAACCCCAGACCGGATTGTCCAAACTATGGTGATCCTTAGCCAGCTTGTCCTTACCAGTGAGTGTGGTTCATCTAAAAGCAAGACATTCTACATAGGAAGATGTGTCCATTTCACTTTTGTCCCGGAGGAAGATGAATATTATATGGATGGCTTTGGGCTTTGTTCTAGATCGTATGAATTAACATGTTGAAGCTGCACTCAATAGGACCGGGAGTTTGGTTCCTGGTCGAGTCACACCAATAACTTATCAATTGGATGTCTGTAGCTTCCTAGCCTGGCGTCCGGCATTATTAGAATAGGGCCAGGACTGGCTAACTCAGTGTCAGGATAATATGCATGAATGGGATATTGGGTCATGGTGCTGGTGGCCTGATTATCCCAATAGGGCAGCACTATGATGTCGCCATGAGTGTGCACTGCCACCAGTTGGTACCCTTCCTGATATGACCTTAGATGTTGCCAGGACATAAAATATCAACAACCAAACAACTGGGTTTTTGGTTGATTTGGGTGTTACGTCCTAGCAACATATAAGGTCAGATCAGGACTGACCAACCAATTGCATGCAATAGGTGTGTGAACTGGTACTTATTAGTAACCCGAGCTGCCTGCCTTCCTCATTACGAACCGCTGCATCATGGGACAGCTGACATCGATTCCTGCTTTGCTTCAGCTCTGAGTTGGGGTTGGGGCGAGGATGTGGGGTGTGAGGATGTAGGGAGGGGGGGGGGGAGGGTAAGTGAGGATGTGGAGAGGTGGGAGGAAGGGCGTGGGGCTGAGGGTGAGGGAGGGGACGGGAGAAGGGGATGCAGGGGTAATATGTGGATGCGCGGAACAAATTACTGCGCAGAAAGGCAACGCACAGCGTTGCAGGCATCGCTGACTTCCGGTTTGGTCATGTGACACGTGTAGGAACCGGAAGTTTGTCTGGGTATGTATTAGGATTTTTCGCCCAGTTCCATTTAGGTCAAATTAAGAAGTATATCGAGTTTTGACAGCGAATATTCATGGCGTTCGACTGGGATTATCAGTCTTCGGTTTGATTCATCCGGGGATTATTCCACAGACCTACCACACCGGAAATCAGTGTTCTAACCAGTAGCCCAGCTCCTGTGATGATTAGCTGGAAAAGGTTTGATAGTTTCGGATACTGATGCAAGCAATATATTGGGAAGGGTTCTTTGGCAAGCGAAGGAAAATATTGCACCTAGAATATTGTTCTGAATCCACACTTCTGTTATTCCAGTGGTGGCATTGTACCCATTCTCTAGGCTATCTAGGTTATCTACACTTACGGCTGTATGCGGCATTTAACCTGGGCAGCTCAATGGACCTCATTATCCTCATTATATGTGTCATGGGGGTGATACAAATGGGAAATATTGTGCCTAGAGTGGGACTCGAACCCACATCTCTTTGCATTCCGAGCCAGTGTGCTAACCATTACACCACCTAAGCTCCCTGATATCAACACACTCCCCACGCCTAGCTGTCTATGTGGTTACTTGCCTGAGAGGTCAGTGCAGACCACTACACGCGTCCCCCTGGAATTGTAAGTCTTGTAATGCTAACAATTACATACATACAGGCAATGCACTAACACATACATACACAGGGTAGGTTCAACAACCATACAGCGCAAAGCTTGTACAGGATCCTGATCACGGCAACCAGTGTCATGGGGGTGATGAAAATGGGAAATATTGTGCCTAGAGTGGGACTCGAACCCACATCTCTCTGCATTCCGAGCCAGTGTGCTAACCATTACACCACCTAAGCTCCCTGATATCAACAGACTCCCCACGCCTACCTGTCTATGTGGTTACTTGCCTGAGAGGTCAGTGCAGACCACTACATATGCATCTCCCTAGAATGTTAAATCTCATATATTCACTATTCACTATTCATACACATTACATATGTGTACAGGGCTGTACATTGTGGGGGGCCAACAGGAGAAGTATCAAGTATCAATTCAGCTAGCACACTTGCGATATATACGGAGGGATGGGTCGATAGTATTAGTATGCAACACTCATTGGGTAGATAATGCTGTCAATGGAAGAGTGCGCTTTTACATTAAAGTTGCAAAGTTCGATGGTTTTGAATTCATGAATTTGTGTATGTCTACCAAGACCTTTGTAATCAATCTTTCATTCTGTAACTTTCATTTTAAATGGCTAACTTTGGATATGTATTTGTAGTGAAGACAGCCCAAATTAATTGTGGAAAGCAAATGACTAACCCCATACGTTTCAGCAGGAACAGGTTATATTAAATTAGCTCAGTACCTCTAACAAGTGCAGGAACAAATGCTTAATGAGTGCACTAGTATCTAGAGTGGATATAGAATCAAGGCTGCTCTGGTGTTGACAAACTGATGCTTTCATCGGACTATATAGCTTAATCAGTAGTGGAAGAGTGCGCATATAGCGCGCCTTCGGGCCCACATCCCACCCATTCTGAGGTTTGTACCCTAACTGGGGCAGCGAGAGGCAACTTGGTGGCTATTCAGGGCCTACCTCCGTATGCAAGGCGGGGTAGCATGGCGCACCCGGGGTAAAGTAATTTTGCAGTGGGGCAGGACGATGCGCATGCGCCGCTACAGTATAGTAGAGTAAGGTGAGCTGAATATGGGAAATGATGCTGTGAAGTAGTGTTGTTGTTCTGCAAAGTATCCCTAGGCTTACTGGCGTAGAATACGCCACTGAGAGCAAGTGTTCACGAGTCAGGGGCGAATGGAATGGAATTTAAATAGATATATATGTGTCAGTGATATGGCTTTGCTGGTACTTTACGTCGTGGCACCATCTCAGGTCATATCAGGATGGCTACCAACTTGTGACAGTGTGCTCTCTTTGTAACTTTATAGTGCTGTCCCACTGGGAAATCAGGCCACTGGCACCGTGAGCTGATATCCCGGTCAGCCACATTATCCTGGCACTGCGCAAACCAGTCCTTACCCTATCCTATTGATGCTGGGTGCCAGGCTAGGAAGCGACAAGTATCAATTCAATAAGTAATTGTCCAGTCACAAGCTCAGAACCTTTGTGCGGGTTTCAGCCATGTTTATTGGCGGAAATATATTGGTTGTTATTTGTAGGTAAAGCATAATATTCCCTCCATCCCGGCCAGCATTGTGCAATTTAATCAGAATAATCTAACTTCCACGAACCAATGCACCTCCCAGCTTGCAAATCAGGCATGGGATTAGCATATAACATATGGGTCAATTACCAGTCATGTGAGTGTTGCCGGCCTACTACCGCATGGTGGCGCCACCTATATATTTTCCCTGGCATTTTGCATCATAGAGTGTTGGAAAATCCTCATACGTGGTCGATAGGAAATCGTTGACTTTGCCTCATGGCCACAATCCCAATCTGATATCCTGAAATCTGAAAAGCTCCGTAAACGAAAGCTTTTATTCAAACAGCACATCAATAAATTAATACTATTTGTAGTCTTTATTGACCCCACTTTGTGTGAGTATTCATACACATTACATATGTGTACAGGGCCGTACATTGTGCGGGACCAACAGGAGAAGGTGCACCTCCAATATAAAATCAATATGTAATCTCCCTGAAATAGCTGGAAATGGTATTACAGAGAGTCTAGATTTCAAAATGTCCTGGGGTGGAAAAGTCGCAGACCCCGCTCGTGCCTCGCGCCTTCGGCACTCATCTGTTTCCAGAATCTGTTCCTTGAACGAATCAAAATCCCAAACAAAAATTCCTAGCTATAGGTATGCTGTACTGTTACATTATATGCTATACTACTAGGCTATGCTGAATAACATACAATATGTTCAGTACCTATGCTGTACACTATACAGCATACACTGCTCCCCCACTTTCACTGTTCAGAATGGGGTGTGCTGCACACAATGCAGCACATTCCACTTCCCCGTCACCATGTATGCGCCCAAATGTGATCACCTCACTGGCTGGAAAACCAGTGTCCCGGCGTTGACAAAATAGGTATTCAGATGAATAAAATATTAAGCCCAATAAAGAAATTTTAAAAAGAAAGAAATATGAACTTCCAAAACTTCGGCGATGGTAAGTTTCATCGTCATTAGGATGGTACACGGAGAACGGCCATGTGTTGTCACTCACCCCCGCCTCCCCCTGTGGACCGATTTACTCATGTATGATCAGCATTCTGATATGGCAAAGTAGATCAACCGTGGCCTTCTATATTCCTGAAGGCTGGCTAGCTTTTATTATTCAAATATCGAAAAGAAATATATGAAGAGTTCAGGCGCAAAACCCCGTAAAAGCCAATCCAAAAATGAGGATAAACATTGGAATCAAACCTTCACCAATTTAATTTGTTTACATTCCTACTTTTTGTTCATTACTCGATAATCATGTCATCACAAGAAAAGTGGAATTAGTGAGAATTAAAATTCTTTTGGGGAAAAAATCTGTTATTTTAATCAAATTTTCGGATTGGCGTTTACAGGGTTTTGTACCTGAACTCTTCATGTGTACATCTGAATAACCTTGACAATAATCACAAGCATATTTCTAATTATCACTTTAAGTTCATCCATATTAAAGCTGCATAGTCCGATGAAGCATCAAATTTTCAAAACCAAAATAAGGATAAAGATTAGACTCTACATATCTAACTTAGATATTGATGCCCATATTAAGCATTTATTGCCACATAGAAGGGAACGCTCTGACAATTTGATAGAACCTGTTACTGTTGAAGCCTATGTTGTCAGTGTGTTGGTGTGCTTGCCAAAACTAAGTTTGCATCTTTGAATTTCAAATATCTCAAAACCTATCCATTTAAAATCAAAGTTACTTTAACCTTAAATAAGGTAGATTATAACGATTAATTTAATATATCTATCTTAGAAAAATGACCAAAACGCAAAACTATCGGACTATGCAACTTTAAATATAGTAATTATCCGGAATAAGGTGGCATGCCCCTTTCAATTGATCATGTCTTCCTTTGGATAATTTATCCCGTTCATATAAATGAGATAATGATGTTTACTGATGATGATTAATTTTCAAGCTCGAAATGTGATTTCACATCAGCAATGTGAATTGCATTAACTTTCCGGTGTATCGCATGTAGCATACTAGTACGCCACTGAAATATATATAGCTCTCAATATAAGAAATACTATTCGGAGACAATTTGATTTGACTTAAATTATCCTTAGGTAGTAAGTGTAAGCTAATGGTGAAGGGGGTTATTGTCTAACGGTAATGAGTAACACCGATCTTCCTGTACCTGAACTCCTCCAGGGGGTTGGACGCCAACACCCTTATCATCCCGAACGGTGGCGTCCTACATATCAGGCTTAAATGATGTGTGGGATTGGGGGTGGGAGGGAGAGAGGTAAAGAGGGGGGGGGCGCGAGTGAAGCCTATACTAGCTTTAACTAGCCTCTAATATTTAGGAAATTCAGATGTTACCAATTATATTAACAACATTTAAATATTGATATTCGGTACACTGAATGTCGTATGCTTTCAATGTAGGGCGAGAGCAGTTGCTTGTGATATGGTTTCTATAAACCTGTCTGTAAAGGAAATGCATGCTAAAGCATAAGTCAGATACCTTAGCCAAAGGACGGACACACATCTCCTTGGTCTCATGTATAAAAGATCCAATGATGAACAATATGTTGACCATACAAACAGAGTAACCAGACAGAACAATGCTACACTTCTAAAAATACCCAAGCCACTAAAAAACAAGCTGACTAAAGCACCGATTTACAGAGGTGGCACATTGTGGAATAAACTTCCAGTGAGGACAAGACGGTCCGGTCCACAAGTCTCCTTGAATTTAAAAACTTAATGAAAATACAACAGGCCTGTCAGACCCCTACACAGTTATAGGTATTCTAAAGGCCATCCTTGCCCTGACGCTTGTACATACATATATATATAAATGTACTCAAATGCACCACACAGCCCTGCATGCTGATCCCCTTCCGACCCCTACCCCACCTACTACACCTTTTTTCAAAACCTATTACCTAACATTTTCCTTTAAATTGACATAAAACCTGTCTGATGTAAGTCCCCACGGCAATCTCAGACTTCCGATCCCATCATTAGGCCACACAATATGGAACACTTGTGATGGGATTAAAAAATGGGCAGGTTTCTCGCATTTGCTATTGGTGATTGGATCTACTGATTTGCATATGTACAATATAATATATATATATATGTGTAATGGAGATATGTTATATCTTTTTGAAAAAAGAAGAGAGAATGCAAAGGAAGAAAGAAGTGTTTAAAGTAGGTATCCCAAGTGCCTTGCCAATCCACCAATAATCTGTGGGTGGAGGCTTAAAATTCATCAATAGTTGGTGTGTTCTAAGTTGTTCACCTATTGAAATAACATTTGAAGCAAAATAAAGCTTCATATTTCTTCTTTCTAATAGTACCATCTACATTAGGATATGACTTTGATCAGCTACAGAAAAATCAATGCTTTGTCAAGTCCATTTATGTAGAAAATCAGCTTTTGTTTCAACTAACTTATGCATGAAATTTTACACTGCTTCTTCAAACCTCTGGTGCCCATTCACCAGAGCTAGCATCGTCATGCCAATGATATCATTTTGTTGACAATAATACAGGCCATATAGTCATATTTTGTCCTTGAATAAATTCTTTGTCCATCTATTCTAAATTTTAATTTAAAATGTTCAATTAACCACCATTTCGGAACCGAATAATGGATAATTTAGGTTTTTACATGAAAATAAAGATCCCTTTTCTTCTTAAAAAAAAAAAGTTAATCATGATTCTTAGCAATGCATGGTGTGAAGGTGTAAATTTGAGACAAAATAAATGTTGGCTCTACTTAATAATTGAATGCTAAAGTTGTTATACAATGTGCCAGTTGTTATGCAATGTGCCATAGACACACTGCCCACACACACACAGGGTTTGAATTTTTTTTTTTTTTAAACATTCACATCTATCAAATTGTGTTGTATGTAACGTAAACAGAAAGAGCATATTGAAGGTAGTACAGTGTGAAAATTTCATGCAATTATCTTGTACGGGTGCTTTTCTGTACCAAATAAGCCTGCTCAAAGTTGAGCATTTCCTTTTACCGGATTTTATCACTTGTCAAATTGAGCTCTGGACCATTTTAAACCTATTTTGTTAAGCTTTTCCCAAGCATGTGTAGTCCTGAAAAAAAATAGCAATGACAAGACTCATCAGTAGGTTAGGGATAAATCAGAATAATTTAATATGGGTGCCAATTTTTTCCACAACCAAGCCCCTAAAAGTGGTCCAAAGGGAAATTTGGAAATTGGTGAAATTAAGGAAATTATGATTTCGTGCATTTTGGAAGATGTATATCTTGAAATGTAACCACATCAGACCCTGGATCTTTTTATTCTCGTGGATTTGAAGGAAAAAATACAGAAAGTCTGATAGGGTGGTTACTTATAATTCTTGGGGCCATCAAAAATGCTATCTTTTTAGTTTTGGTGGGACCAATTAAGTAACAACCTAAAAAAGTCCATATCTTCTTTAATATTAGAGCGATTTTTACAAATAAAGTGTCATTTTATTTCAAATTAAATATACTAACAGGTGAAATCCATTAAATCAAACTCCAAACTATTTTTGAAAATCACTTGGGATACCTATTTAAAGACAATTCTAGAATCATCTGTTACATTTATTGATGCATGCTCAACAACTGCATAATACATATGTTGAACTGGAATTGTATGCAGTTAATATTACAACAAATAGTCAATTTATATTATGTTTCTATTATCGAACAGGTTTTTCATGTGGTTATCATTGCAACTGATATTGTCATTTATGTACCAACAAATTGTAATGAACGGCCAGAAGACCAGTGCTCTGGCACTGACAAAAGACATTATTCGCTGAATAAAATACATTTAGTGAACAACCAAAGATATTGACAGTTTAATAACATCAGATGATAATTCCTAGTTAATCGGATCTAGCTAAAAAAGTAAACAGAGGCATTAACAGGAGGAATTGTTTGCATATGACTAGGGTATTACACAACACATATATATCATATACACACACATATATATCCTCCGACATTAGTGATGGTTTCCGGGTATACAGGTACCGTGGAGCGCCAGAGGTGGCGCCACTAGTCATGATACATGACGGAGGCAGTACAGTGTATAGTGTAATAATAATAATAATAATAATAAGGAAATAATTCCCTTCCACGCCTTTATACTCGCATAATACGTTATACATCACATACATAATATATATATATATATGCATGTATTGTATCTACAGACCAGATGTGGTGGCCCAATCGATAGAGCACATCCTTCCAAGTTCCAGTGCGGAAGGTCGGGAGTTCGAACCCTGGTCGATTCAAAACAATGACTTATAAAATGCCTATGTTTCACGTATGGAAATCATGTAAACACTGTTCAGTGAAATGTGTACAGATTCCATTGCGAATAGTCAATGTTATAATAAGTACTTGTTATTACAGTTGTGAACCCCTAAATAACTGCTATCAATTTCCACATGGAGGTTAACACTCACACTAATGCTACTCAGCTAATCAGCTACCCCCCCCACACAGACTCATACGTGTCGGTCCTAACTGGGGCTTTGTAAGCCTTGCAACGGAAGCAGAAACCCCCGATTAGCTCGCAGGGCTTTCAGGAATGCCGCGTGACTGACTACAGGAACGCCGCTTCTAAAGCGAGGACGGAGGCGCGGGATGGAACGCGGAATTACGCCTACGTCACGGCGCCGGTCCTGAATGCGCCTCGTGCATTGCCGTTACCTATGCTATGGTAGAAATCAGGAGCCGCGCTTTGTTGCTGCATGGTGTGACTGCGGCAGGTCCGCAAGGAGCCAATCACGCTGGTATAAATACATGGATTTCCTATAACCGACAAGTCTGTACGCGCGGCACCAGCGATTCGACAGACAGTATGTATGTATATTATATATATATATTATATAATATTATATATATATATATATATATATATATATTATATGACTCAGCCTCACGAAAATGAGCCAATTGGTGGTTTATTTAAGATGGTGGCGTCGCAATTCTTAAAGTGTAGTGCATTTCTTGTTTTATATTAATTTATCCTAGAAACAAATAAGTTTGTTGTATTTTCTCTAACTTTACATGCAGGATAAATTTACGGACTTTGCAACCCCTCTGTCAATTCTAAACTATAAGTATGCTGATCGACGGGGGGTGCAATACACTACAGGTATTATTACACGCAATAAAGGGTTCATCATTAACCATATGTAAGTATATGTATATATGTGTATTACTTGCATACATATATATTATATACACGTATGTTTATGTTTATAATATATCTATATCCATACTGATATGACCGTATATGTTGCCATGCCGTAAAACTACAAGAAGCAACCATATATATATAGCCAATTTCACATCATGAGATTATGGAGTACAAGTATGGGACTATTTTATTTCTAAGTTATTAAATGTGACGGTTTATCATGTAGCCAACAAATGCAAACCTCCCCTATTATATACGCCATGGCAAATTTCGTATGTCTTAGATTATCGCGTAAAAGTACGAAGCTACTTTCTTTCTAAATGAATAAATGCGATGTTTTATCACAATGGTTTTCTGTGTATATAACTATATATATGTGTCTATATATAAATATATATATGCCTATATATATGCCTATATATGTATATATATATATATTATTAAATGGCAATGCCAGTTTTATTATTGTCCAGTTGGTCTACGATGCCAGAAGCTGTTTTGGAAACGTGTGCCAGCGAACAGACACGAATAAAAATGACCCACGAAATAATAATAATAATAATAATAATGACGGGTTTAGTCATAGCTGCATTATGTTAAACCTATAGTATTTGGTTTGCGTAATAGGTTGACCGTACGCGTAATTGCGGTGCATTTCTGGCCATGGGTGTTGGCAACCTCACCTGTCGTGACAACAGGGATAATTGACATGGTAAGTGTCAGTCCCTGAAAAAATGCTGTTACACAAGCACCGGTGTAGGACGTTCAAAACACTACCCCGTTGAAAACACTACGGTAGTGTTTTCAATCTAAGTTCAAAACACTACAGTAGTGCTTTCAACTTAAGTTGAAAACACTACTGTTAAGTTCAAAACACTATCAACATCTAAGGTCATATCAGGACAGGTACTGACTTGTGACAGTGCGCAATCATGGTGACTTTATAGTGCTGCCCCACTGGAAGATCAGGCTGCCAGCACCATAACCTAATATCCCACTCAGTCAGATTATCCTGACACTGAGCCAACCAGTCCTAGCCCTATCCTAATAATGCAGAGCGACAGGCTAGGAAGCACCAAGTATCAATTTTTAAGTCATTGGTTTGACTCGACCAGGGGTCGAACCCACAACCATACGATCTACCAACACGGGAGACGGACGCTGTAACTCATTCGGCCATGCCGTCTGGTATGTAATGCTGCAAAATGTAACCTACTGGTACATATTGATATGCTGACCATGATGTGGCATTTGATTGATTGCTTGTTGTTGTTTTTCATCCTAGCAACATCTATGGTCATTTCAGGACGGGTATTGACTTGTGAGAGTGCACACTCATGGTGACTTTATAGCACTGCCCCACTGGGAGACCACACTGCCAGTACCAAGAGAGAAGTGTTTTGAACTTAAAGTCAGTGTTTTGAACTTAAGGATAGTGTTTTGAGCATAGCCACAGTAGTGTTTTTGACCTACCCTTAACTAAGTTGAAAACACTACCGTAGTGTTTTGAACCTAGGTTGAAAACACTACTGTAGTGTTGTTGTCGGGTAGTGTTTTTAACTTACTACACCGAGGGTGCCGCCATTGTAAATTGCTAGCACGACTACCTAAATTGAGTTCATGCTGCGCTGAAATATACACATCTGTCGTTGCTAATAGGTGGGTTGTGCGCTCCAATTGTGGAAATATACATGATTTGTTTGGTTGTTCTTGTTTTACGTCCTAGCAATATCTAAGGTCATATCAGGACGGGTACCGACTTGTGTCAGTGCGCACTCATGGCGACTTTATAGTGCTACCCCACTGGAAGACCAGTCCTTGCCCTGTCCTGATAATGCTGAGCACCTGGCTAGGAAGCGACAAGTATCAATTTTTAATTCATTGGTTTGACTCGACAAGTGTTCGGACAGATGATCCCATGGTCTATCAACATGGGAGACGGACGTTCTAACTCATTGGAAATGTACATGAGGTGGTTAGATCTCCTGTAACGCTACATATGATTGGCTCTAATTACCCAGTGTTATAGCTTTTCTTAAAGAACAGGGCAACAGACCACCCCGCTAGCTAAGCTAGTGACATCTATCGGCAGAATCTGGAACCACTCTAGCCAGGTACATTCCCTGACTGCTTATGATTTCAGATGATATATCTCAGTAAAGAATGCTTAGAAACATAATAAAATGCCTGATTATATTCAGATATTCATATCACAACAGATTCAAGCTCTTATCCTTCCAAACATCTTTAAAAAAAAGACAACTATATTGTATTTTTCTTCTGGAATTCCACCGCTGACCTCTTCATGTATAACACCCCTCCAGTTAAGCTACTGACAGCTGGTGGCATAATCTTGAACCACTCTAGTCGGGAACTTTCCAGCTTAACTGGCGGGGTCTATTCTCGACTATTGCCGTAGCTTTTCTAAACTTAAGTTACTCATATTCTGTGGGATACCAACCCTATCCATACCTTGGAAGGTAGCTACAAACAAACCCCCTGTTCCTGACATCCATTCCTTTATACTACTACCGTATTGACAGTCAAACCTGCCTCTAGTGTCGAGTTGTTAGTGGTGTGACTATGGAAATGATGTGAATAATGGTGACGTGACTAGCAAGGTGACATCACTATGTCTGGGACCTGTGTCTGGTCGTGATGTCAATGTGGAAATGGCATGAGTACTGGTGACGTGAGTATATTGGTTACATGATTGTCAAGGTGATGTGAGTATGCCTGTGCCCTCGGCCCGTATGCATGGGGCAGTGTTACGGACCAAAACTGGTTTTGGGACGGGATTTCTAGTTTAGCGGCGAAAGGTCGGTATGTATGGAGCAGTGTTACGGAAACAACGCGAGTTTAAAGTTGGATATGCTAACACCACTCCATAGCAGGTTTACGGGTGGTGCTAGGGACCAATTAGGCCCAAATATATTCAATGTTATCATATTTAACAGAATTACATACTATAAGACTAGTAAACGTGAAATTTGATCAAATTAACCCCAAAATCGAAGCGATATTAATGCCACCGCCACCTCGGCGTCGATATTAATACTGTCAAATAAAAACAAAACAAATGGCCACCGATGCGGCGGCGGCGGCATTAATATCGCTTCGATTTTGGAGTTAATTTGACCAAATTTATTAAACAGAATAACATATACAAAAAGTGACATTTGGCCAAATTAAGCCAAAAATTGAACAGATATTAATTCCGCTGCCGAATTTTGGTGAAATTAAACCAATAATCGAAGCGATATTAATGACGCCGCCATCGCTGCTGAATCGGCGGCGATATTGGCAAATAGCAGAGGGATTTCCCAAATCTATAAATAACTGCATGTTTAGCTAACGCTAATGGTTTAGGCACCTATGCATACGGCGTGACATACTTCGCGACAGTGGTGATAGCTACCTAGTGTTACCTGTTAACACCACACAACGCTAACACCACTTCATGCATATGGCCCCTGGGTGTTTGCGATATGAATCTGGAAGTGACGGGATTGCTAGTAACGTAGGTGTACTGGTGACGTTACTGACAACTAAAAGTGATAAAAAGAAGGGGGAGTCACAAGAATATTACTGTCTAGCGGCAAAAAAAAGTCATTAGACTTAACCGTTATGGGCAGCATAAATACACCCATCACAAAAAACAAAAACAACAAAAGAACTTGACGTGATTGTGGTTGTGCCCGGTGTGTGTTAATGATGTGAATGTGGAAGTGATGTACGCACTGGTAACGTGAGTACGCTGGTGACGTGACTGTCAACGTGACTTGAGTATGCCTGTTTCCTGGGTGTGTTAGTGATGTGAATGTGGAAGTGACTGGTCACGTGAGTATACTGATCATGTGATTCTCAAGGTGACGTGAGCATATGCCCTGCTTGTCCGATGACGTGTTCTGACCTCTACGTGACCTGAATGCCGAGGTGACATGCGTGGAGATGGTGTGAGTGTTGTTGTGACGTGAGTATCGAGATGACACCTCTGAAACTGTTCTGGCGGAACGCCTAGGTCCCAGGCGGCGGTAGCTAATTCTACAGTGGGACACCCACACATCCATTATGTAGCAGTCCCTCAATGGTTTGCCAACCCATATTCCTAAATAATAAGCAAGAATTATCGAACATTGGCAACAGCTATGCTCTTCCTTTCTTGTTTGTGTCATTATTCGATAACGTAATAGAGATCTATGCGATGAAACTGTTAGTGAGCCAAGGTCCTGTCTAACTAGCACGATGCAGAATTGTCTCAGCGGTTCACAATAACCTGAGGAAAATATTGCTCAAATACTTCATGGTATCATGATTTTATCACACTCGTGTTATAGAGGGTATAACTCCAAAGATATAGCAAACTCTCAAATGTCCCCCTCGCGTACTTAAAGTTGCATAGTCCGATCGTTTGGAATTTCTATATTTCTTCTGAGATAAATATATTAGGTCTATCACTAGTATCTACTTTACATTAGTTCAAAGTTACTTTTATTTTAAATGGTAAACCTTTGAGATATTTTTAGTGCAAACATGGACAATTAGTTTTGGCAAACCATAGACTTCTGCAGTAACAGGTTCTGTCCTATTGACTCAGTATTGCCTTCTACGCAGAAACAAATGCTTAATAAGTGCATCAGTATCTAAGTTAGATATGTAGAATCTAATGTAGATAATTGTCTTGGTTTTGAAAATTTGATATTTCATCGGACTATGCAGCTTTAACTGAATGACACAAACAAGCCAATGACAAAACCACAGCAAAACCACGCGGTAACAAATTGACCGATGTTTCCTGAAATGGCCATTAACGCCCCACTGGCAGCTAGTGGGGCACTGCCCCCTGCTCGTTATTTTGGCTGCCAATGAGAGGCGGAGTGCGTCAGCGCGCGCTGTGGGACAGGTTGTTAATATGCGCGTGCGCACTGAGCCAGCACGCCACAGTCGCGGGTTCCAGCCCCGCCTGGTGACATATGCCAAAACCATGCACTCCTTACTCGCCAGAGGGCGTGCTAATAACACAGCGGCGTAGGGGTGCGCTGAATGGATGCGCGAAAGTCAGCCGGGCAACGCGCCAGGACACTGCTGCCGGTAAGTGCGAGGACACTTACCGGATGTACTAATTACGCTGTGATTACCTACTGGCTCAGTGAGACAATGCTCCTGGCCAAAACTATTACGCATAAATGAGCATACGCCATATGTCAATATGTTCCATATTAAATATATATATCGATCAATATATATATATATTTATGTATGAATGTATATATCTGTATAGATATATATCTTTATATATATGGATATATATAGAGATTTATATATATGTATATAGAGATATATATATAGAGATATATGTAGATATAGATATAAATTCCTCCGAGAGAGTGAAGGATTTACCCCGCACATGAGGTGGAGCAGTGCATGTTGGTAACCCACACCAACCCGGATAGGGGGGGGGGGGGTGCAGAACACTACATTCATTTTTACACGCGATAAAGGGTTTATCACTGTTCGTATATATATATATATATATATATATATATATCAAGGGCCCAAAGATGCCCAATCCATGTGTGACAAACAAAAGTGACTATTGGCCAGGCTTTATTGATTGCTACATATTGTAAAGGCCCTGTCACATTACGAGACATCTCGCAAGCGTGCGACCAACACATGAAATCACTTTGTTACATCAAGAAGCGTTAACGTTGTTGTCACGGGGGACAAAGTTGGATGTATACATACCATATACATAGCGTATGGCCAACGTATGACCAATGTATGGCTAACATGCTTCCAGGCGAAAAACGCTTGAATTATGCTCATGGTATGTTTGCAGAATGCGGGTGAACATTATATACGTTATTCAATCGCCAGAACTATGACTCATATGTTACATACATAGAGACATGCTGGAGAAATGCTAAATCTATGTTAGACATACATTACACGTATGTTAGACATACATTAGACGTGTGTTATCCATACATTGTCAGTACACGGATTGTACGTTCCCACTGCCTTTAATGTAGGTCAACATAGTGCAACATAGTGAACAACATTTGTCTAACATATGTCTAACATACCTCGACGTATGCCTAATGTATACATAATGTACGGCCTACCTAAAGTCCACACGTTGTCGAACGTTGTTGTACGTCAAAAGTGGTTGGAAGTTCAAATTACTCTTAAATAATAGGGTCTATAGTGAATGATAGCCACACCACACCCTCAATAGCCGATGTTGTGCTAGGGGGTCGCTAAACGAACAAACAAATAAATGCTAGTCACACCACTGCCAACTTCTACTACCTACGCCCATCCTGATATGACCTGAGATCTTGCCAGGAGATAAAACTCCAACAATCAACCAATCTAGTGTGTAGGTTGACATTGTGATGCGGTGTGTTGCGTCGCAGCCTCAGACCTTCTTCAGCAACAAGCGGGACTCAGAATATCTCTATTAATTATTGTAGCTCGTGTGTTGACCATTATGGGGAAGGACCACATAACTAGCTGACTACCTAACTGATATGACCTGAAATGTTGCCAGGACGTAAAACTCCAACACCCAACCAACAAATCTCACTGAGTATGCCAATGTGCTGATCTGCCTCCATCAATGCATATTTGTCCATAATTATAATGTTTAAGCATGGATGCTGTTGATGTCCTGATGGCATTTTCTTCTTTTTTTTTGGTGTGGTAAATATGTTTATTCTGTTGAATAAGTCTTTTGTCAGTGACAAAGCACTGGTCTTTCAGCCATTTTTCAAATCAGGGTTATATATACAAAAGGTATATAGAATAAGGTATACAATAACTTTTGAATACACAATGTGCAGCATGTAACACAATGAAATTCTGTAACCCAAAAGTTCCATATCAATATGGTAACAGTAGTGTCATATAACTAGATCAATATTAGTCAGAGCAATGTGAGTATTTACATAGTATTTAAAATCTAAGCAGAAGTTATCTTCTGTATTCAGTTGGTAAAGTTTTGTAAGTTGTAATGTTAGTTGCAGTTAGGCAAGTGGTATATAAATGTCAGTTTGTTAGAAATATTCTAGTGTAACTCTAGTGTAGTTAGTTATGTGAATTTATTAATTATGTTGCTGAATAGTATATGAAATCTGAAGAGTAGTACATGCTATGCTGTCCCCGTACACGCAGTCCCCGAGCCCCATTATGAATGCATGTGTATAACATGGTAACCGCCCGCAAATTATGCTCCTTATGTAGTACCATATTCCATAGACTCAAAGAGCTACAGTGTCTTTGCGGTCATCAGACTTATCATACTTGATTAATAAACCAGATATAACTATATATAAAAGGATGGACAACTAGTTTAAAAACCGCATATATATTCTATTGGTTTTGACATAGCGCGAAATTGTGAGATCAAGGACGATGTATGCAACCCTAGAGAACAATAGGTGTTGCAATGATTATTTGCAGACATGAGGAACTCAGTTCGCTTGGTGTGAAGGCATGAATAACATTAAATATAGATGAAGTTGACAAGCATGCATTATCTACATGTGCCTCATATATCATAGACCAGTTGCCAGCAATACAACATCGTATTTATGGACTTTGTAAGTAAAAGAACGAAAACTAATTTAAACCACATTTTCCCGAAAGCCAACTAAATTTGGTGCAGTCACCATAATGTCTCAGTAAGGCAATATTCGTACCGCAGTTAATAATCACCCCCACCTCTCCTTCCCATCTCTCCACTCCCATCCGTCCATCCTCTCCCACCTCTCCCCACTCCCCACTCCCCGCCTCCCCCTCCCCCTTTCCTGAAACTTAATTAAAGTTGCTACAGTCACCATTATGTGTCACTAAGGCAATAATAATATAGCATGTAATAAGCACCTCCACTCACCGGTCCCCTCCCTCCACCCCCTCCCCTGCCTCCCCTGCCTCCTCTCCCCCTCCAGCGTCTCTCCACTACCACTCCCTCCACCCCCCTCCTCTCACCTCTCCCCATCCCACCCTTCCATCCCTCCATCACCTTCCCTCCTCTCCCTCCCCTCCACCCCTCCTTTCCCTCCCTTCACCCCTTCAACTCCCTCCCCATCCCACTCCCTCCCTCCCTCTTCTCCCTCCCTTACATAGCCTCCACCTCTGTCTTCCTCCCATTTCCTACCCTCCCCTCCCTCCCTCCCCTCCCCTCCCGCCACTCGCCCTCCTCCCCTGCACCACCCGTCCCTCCCATACCTCCTCTCCAGCCCCCTTCCCTCCCCACCCTTCCCACCTCTCCCTCCCTCGGTACCTTCCCTGTCCCACCTCCCCCTCCCCAGCCCGGTTCTTATTGCCTGGTGCACAACTACTGTCCAAGAGACGACTTGTGTGGCTACTTCTGCCGGCATACATGGAAGGGGCAGGGCGTCGCGGGGCCGATTAGGCGGGCATGGGTTCGCCCGCAGTCCGGCAGATTTCCTCGGGGAGGAGCCCTCATAAAGCCGTCATTACCTACCGTTTAGCCAGGTAACGGCCACCGCTGCCTACCACATCCCCCCTCCCCTGGTGGCCGGCCGACGAACCACTCATCATTCACTTCACAAAGGTATATATTGCGTAAGGGTAGTGAGGGTAGGCGTAGCTTGCTCTTAGGAATTCGCCAGTCATCGAACCAGTTGGAAAATATCAGCGAAGGGAATACTTTGGGAAAACACACTGTCGTGGGTGTGATGAAAATGGGAAATATTGCGCCTAGAGCGGGACTCGAACCTACATCTCTTTGCATTCCCGGCCAGTGTGCTAACCAGTACACCACCTAGGCTCCCTGATATCACCTTACTACCCACGCCAACCTGTATATGTGGATCCTTGCCTGAGAGGGCAGTGCAGACCACTACAACACCAAATGGATAGTTGCTTTACCTCAACTGCGCCCAGCATGGACATTATTCTTGTTTGTTGTTGTTTTACGTCCTAGCAACATCCAAGGTCATATCAGGACGGGTACCGGCGTGTGACAGTGCACACTCATGGCGGCTTTATAGTGCTTTCCCACTGGTAAACCAGGCCCCGGCACCATGATTTGATATCCCACTCAGTCACATTATACTGACACTGAGCGAACCAGTCCCTGCACTATTTATTTATGCCGAGCACCTGGCTAGGAAGCGACAAGTATCAATGTTTAAGTCATTGGTTTGACTCGACCAGGGTTCGAACCCACGAACCCACTATCTACCAGCACAGGAGACGGCCATCCCGTCTGGTCTGGGCATTGTTCTAATGACTGAAGGCAATTATTGTATGTGGGAATGCAGAATTATGGTTATCATATCATAGTGCAATGAACTCCAGTACCACATGGTGGCGGTGGTGCCTACACTGCCCACAATAGCCGGTGTCTACTTTTTGTGATGCGGGGTCGTTAAACAAACAAAGTGCCTTACGGATCGCTGTTTGCAAAGAAATAGCAACATGTGGTAGTATGCTGGCAGGAAGAATTGCTAGGGGGAACTGTTCCAACCAATGTTAACGGCCTGATGCTGGACAGTGACAAGTAATTTCATATTCTGACCTTGGCGGCTAGCCAGATACGTACCCAAGACAGATACTTCCATAATACAGGGACTTACACAACACAGAGAGTTACCCGAGACAGAGAATTACACGAGACAGAGACTTCCATCATACAGACAATTATATCAACGAGAGACTTCTATTAAACAGAGACTTCTACCAGACAGAGACTTCCATCAGCCAAAGACTTCCATCCGAGAGAGAATTCTATCAGATAGAGACTTCCCTCAGGCCAAGACTTACAGAAGACAGAATTCCATCAAACAGAGACTTCAATCAGACATCAAGTTCGATCAGTCAAATACTTCCATCAGACAAAGACTTCCATCACATATAACTTTCCATTGAACAGAGCCTTCCATCAAAGATACTTACATCAGACGGAGACTTCCATTAAACAGAGACTTCCATCAGACAGAGACTTCCATCAGACAGCATGTTCCATCAGTCAAATAATTCCATCAGACAAACACTTCCATCAGATATAACTTTCCATCGAACAGAGACTTCCATCAAAGATACTTACATCAGACAGAGACTTCCATTAAGCAGAGACTTCCATCAGACAGATACTTCCATCAGCCAGAGACTTCCATCCGACATACTTCCATTAAACAGAGACTTCCATCAGACAGAGACTTCCAGCACACATATATTTCCATTAAACAGAGACTTCAATTACACAGATACTTCCATCAGACAAATCCTTCCATCAGATATAACCTTCGGATGGAACCTTCCACCAGAGAGACTTCTATCAGACCGAGACTTCCATCAGACAGATACTTCCATCAGACAGAGATTTCATCAAACAGAGACTTCAGTCACACGGAGGCTTCCATGCGTGAATGCCTTCCATCAGATATAACCTTCCATAAGACAGAACATTAAATCAAATAGATGTACATCATACAGAGAATTCCATCAAATAGCCACTTCCAACAGACAGAAACCTTAATTAGACAGACACTTAGACGAGACAGAACAGTTAGATAAGGATAGTCATGTCAAACGTCATCTGAGAATTTGAGAACGGATGTAGGGCATTTGATTTAAATGGTGTCTGCCTGAGGAGGCTGGAGGGAAGGGATCCATCTTTGTTGCATAAACTGGAGGATGACTGGCCCGCGTGTGTTGCGATAATAAGGCCTGGATGCATTGGTCAGTGGGTGGGTTCACGGTACAGAAGGGATAAGTGGAGAGTGAGTGAGTGTTTGAGGTTCTAGGAATACCTGTGGTCATATCATGATGGGTCCCGGTTTCTGACGTTGCATAATAGCAAGGGAACACATCACCTCCGAAACTATCGATTATAGATGTGTCACAACATCTGATCTACCCGTCCTGATATGACCTTATATGTTGCTATGATGTAAAACAACAACTAACAAACACAGCTGATTTCACAGATGCATTCAGTTCTATGCTCAATCACCCTTTTCTCTCACTTCCTTCTTTCCTCCAGTACCTATAGACTAGAGATGATCCAGCCACCTTCATCCCATTGCTTTATCCTCCGAGCGCTGCTCATCACTCCCCTGCCCCACCCACCCACATGCAAACAGCGGGTGGGGGATGAGGGGTGGGGTTATGATGGGGGTGCTTGCCTTTGAGGCATCCCCGATTGCAACTCATTGCTACCATCTATCTGCCAGTTAAGGTAGTGACATCTATTGGCAGAATCTGGAACCACTCTAGTCGGGTACATTCCCCAACTGCCTATGGTTTCACGTGCTATATCTCCATAAAGAATGCTTGGAAAAATCTTTTAAAATGCTTGACTATATTCAGATATTCCTATCACAACAGGCATCAAGCTCTTATCCTTGTAATATATAGATTTATTCTGGGTTTCAGCACCGCTCTCTTCACGTGTGTTACACCCCACCAGTTAAGCTAGTGACATCTATCGGCAGAATCTGGCACAACTCTAGTCGGGTCATTTCCAACTTAATTGGCAGGGTATATTGCGGCGGATTTATAGTTGTGCCCCAATGAGTTACCATTCCGCCCTCAGCACACGGAGTGAGAGCAGTGAAAGGACTTGAACAAATGTTGGTGCGTTGTGCGTTGTTCTTGGGTACAGCCTGGGAGGACCACTTGGGCAATTCATGGGCACGACGCAGAGCAGGGAATATGTATCGCCCTGGTTTGTGTGGCGGAGCAGAGTATATATATAGACCCAATAGACTTGGTTTGGGTTGAGATTTATTCTTTAATTTATATACACATAATAAATTATATAGTAAATATATGCTGGACCAAGACCTCTCTGTTAGTACTGGTAGAACAGATTATTTGCAATATCGGGGCACTGATCGAGCAACATAGTTTGATATACTATATATATATGAACAGGTTATTTGCATGAATTGGCTATGGTGTAGGAAAGATGACGGAGTATTGTAAAATATTTCGATATGCAAATGTTCTATTGCTGGTCGGTGTATGGGCCTTTCATCGAGTCCCTTTATATTTTCCAAGAAATCGGACTTCATCGTGAGATGCAGTGTTCGCGAAGGCTTGGCCAGAGTCATAAACTATCTTGATGACTTCTGTCTGGTCGGTGGGACACGTTCGGAGGTCCATGGCGCCTTGAGAAGACTTGGGTTTTTTGTTAACTTCAAGAAGGTCAGCAGTGTCGAGACCAAGGTTAGGTTCCTTGGCATATTCGTAGACTCTGTACGCCTCGAACTTAGCCTTCCTCCCGATAAATTAGAGAGAACATTGGAGATCCTCCGCAAACTACGCGGGCGCAGGAAGGCCAGTAGAAGGGAGCTGGAGCAGGTGGGGGGGTTGCTCGCTCACTGTGCCAAGGTCGTCCGGGGCGGGCGGACCTTCTCTAGGCGGATCTATGATCTCATGTCTAAACTTAAGCAGCCTTTCCATAGAATTAGGCTAGGCACCGGAGTTAGGGAAGACCTCGACTGGTGGCTGAATTTTGCAAGTAGCTTTAACGGGAAAGCCAAGATTCTTGGGAAGTTTGCCCCAGTCATATCCTGTTACAGTGATTCTTCCAAGTGGGGCTTTGGTGCCCTGCATGGCAGCGACTGGACTGTCGGCGCTTACACAGACTCAGCTGAAGACATCCTTGACAGTTACGTCGGTCATCACCACTTCCGTCCTCCGGAGGATGTCTGGACCGCCCACATCAACGTGCAGGAGATGTGGGCGGTCTACGCATCCTGCGTCCGTTGGAGTGCGGGCTGGGGCGATACCGCTGTCATCTTCGTCACCGATAGCTCTGTCGTGCAGGCAGCCCTTAATACGGGCAGGTCTAGGAGTGCCGAAATCATGCACTTCTTGCGCATAATATTCTGGTTCTCGGTTAAATACAATTTTACCTTTACTTCTGTTTATATACGTAGTGCTGTTAACGTAGTATGTGATGCCTTAAGTAGACTGTGTGACAAGGATAGTGCCGCTAGAATCAGGAGTGTCGATGGTGCCAGAATGCTCTGTTGCAGCGACACCTTTGACCGATCGCTCGTCTCTTTCAGTGAGGGCAGCCCTGAGAGCCGAGCAGCAGCAGTACCAGCATCAGGCATACGCTCAGAACTCAACAATAGCGAGGGCCACGCAGATCAAGAAATATTTAAGATATGCTGAGCTTTTCCATTCTTCAAGGTCTCCCATACCATGCTCCGAGGAGCAGGTGGCCCTATATGCCGCCTGGTTGGCGAGGGACCTCAAGTATGTATCTGTCATCAACTACCTTAGTGGCCTAAATTTTTTCCTCAAGCAAAACGGCGGAAGGCCGATAGACTATACAAACTTTGTTCTTTCTTCTACGCTCAAGGGTATTCGTAGAGCTAAGTCTGATATACCTAGGCGTGCTATGCCTCTCCTTCCCCATATGCTTCGCAAAATCTTCGCCTTGTTAACCAATAACCCCGGCCACGTCGCCTGGCGCGCAGCAGTCCTCTGTTCATTCCGAGGGCTGTTGCGTAAGTCCCAGGTCACCTTGTCCGATGCCTCCTTATTGAGATCGGACTTCCAGTTTTATGACTGGGGTCTGATTTTGACTGTTCGTCGCTCCAAGACGATTCAGTTTAACGAGAGGGTCCTCGAGATCCCGATAGCTAGGTGTGTTGATACTGACATGTGTGCTGTTTATTGGACTGAGCGGCATTTCAGCCAGATTGCCGCTAAACCATCTCAGGTAGCCTTCCACATTCCATGCGGCGCCGGGAGTTCCGCCCCTTTCCCTTACTCGGTCTATCAGGAGACTCTAAAGATATTTTCGGCCAGGGCGGGGCTCGATGCCGCCACCCTATCTTCCCACTCACTCAGGAGGGGGGGTTGCACCTTCCTGTCCATGTGTGGAGCCACCATAGAGGAGCTTAAGGTCCGGGGCGACTGGGCGTCCGAAACTGTCTACTCATATCTCAAGACACCGCTCGGCACAAGGATTGTGAACGACATGAGGGTGGGGGTGGCGCTATGCTCGAATCAGGCTGGCGTTGGGTTGGGGGGAGACGCTTAGGCGTCTCCTTGGCCTATATTTTGCTGCCCTGACGCAAATAAAGTCGCCTACCCATCACCGCCTCTTGTCTCTCTCTTGCCGTAGCCCAACTTTATAGAGAGTATAATGTATTATACGTATATAAAAGGGGCGGAGCTCTCTCATAATATTATCACGATTATTCCTCTGTTATTCGACTAATATTATTCTCCAATCGCTGACTTGCCCGCGTTTGCCCCGGTCCTTGCCTACCCCAGCGCCACCACCTGTGGGTTCCTGGCACTACTTGCCCGGGCAGTCAGTCTCTCTCCTGCTTCTGAAAATTTTTCTTTTTTTTTTTACCGGTAGCCTATATTTTGCTGCCCTGACGCAAATAAAGTCGCCTACCCATCACCGCCTCTTGTCTCTCTCTTGCCGTAGCCCAACTTTATATGGGCTGGTGGTGCCTGAGTGGGATGTAAATAGACATAGTGGTGCTGGCAGGTGTGGGTGTGAGTGCACTCAGGGCCTACCCCATCTGCTGGGATAGGGATCACCACACTCAATGGTCAACATTGGTGGTGGCCATGGGGCCATACAGCTTGTGGTGGTGGGCAGACGACTGCCCAGCAGTATCTTTCTATACTGCTGGGCAGATGGTAAGAAGTGGAGGGGCGGAGTACGTTGTAAAATTGTCCGATATAATACATGTGAACCGAGGTGAAGTTACTATAATAAATTACAAACTGTCTATATAATGATAAATGTTAAAATATAAAAACCCAAAGGCATATGAGGGATGTGTGAAATTGGTAAACTATTATTCATTGAGTATAGAATTTGTATAATTGAATAGTCTTTAGAGGGAGTGTCACTTCCGAGTTTGACTAAGAACAGTCTTTGGAAGAGTCACCTCACATGCCCCCCCCCACATGGTATTGTTATGATCATTGACCACTGCATTGTACTCTGATTGGAGGAGTGAGTCATGTGACCACTGCATTGTACTGTGATTGATGAATGGAATCATGTGACAACGGCCATCTTGAATCTTGAAGAACCTATATAAGCCAATAAACTAAAGAGTCTCATTCTCTTACTTTCACTCTAACCCTGTTTCCTTCATTACCTGTAGTGCTTTCATTTGACCTATTTACACCACCCACACCCACCAGCCGGCACGTTTACATACTGGTATCCATGGGGACCAGGAATACTGGATCCCTATTGGTAGGGCCAAGAATGTTTGTTTTCCATTGGGGGAACGGGTGGGGTGATACTCTACAATGAACCCATGTAACCATATAAATTAAAAAACCAGAGGGCTGGACTCTCTCTTCTTCTTTACAGTTTATACTCTTCCTTTCTCTTTGTGTGTATTGATTTCACCATAGCCCGCCTACACAGCCACAGATTCGAGCCTTGGCCTTTACAGTATGTTATATATATAGATGTATCCTCTGGAATGGAATTATGATGATAATTATAAACATAGACCCTATTGGGCAACAGTTTGTTCCTCTGTTATTGTATGGCTTACGCATACCTTTGCTACAATATAAGATAACGACTTAGTTCCCATTTCTCCTAACGGTAGCGCCACCTGTCTATGGAAATTGCCCCCATATTTACAGCATTATACACGTATGTGTACACAGATCCCTGCAGCTGTGGGATCAAAATGCTGGCGCAGGCTACGTTCAGGCAGGCCTGGGGCAAGGTGCGGGCAGGTTGGTAGGTTGGCAGGTGACGCGGAGGCTGTCGGTTCCGACTAGGGATGTGTGTGTATCTGATCGGCGGGGACAAGGATCGATGTTGCCCGGCCTACACCCGCCTGCTGGTGCATATATATATATATATATATATAGGCCTGCCAAATTAGCTGCGTGCCAGATGGAGTCAGCAGCTCGCCATTGATCTGGGTGATCATTGGGCGGGCCGGTTAGCGGGGAGGGGGCGGGGGTGGCCCGGCCACGCCCCGCCCCGGCAATGGTTCCTCCGGTGCCGGATCACCCCCGCCTCCTCCGGTCCATCCCCGATCGGGGCTCCCCGCCACCCCACCCTGGCCTACCCGGGCCTCGGTGACCCGGGCCTAGCACACCCCCACTCCTCGACCCCAACCCCCACCGTGCCCAGTCCGTCTCGGCCGGGCAACAGCGTGCTCCTGTCTGGTCGCTAAATGGGACCACAGGAATTGCCTGCCTCCCCCAATATAAATGCTGCTCTCGTCAACAGAAGGTCGTGAGGTGTCAGCAGAGTGTGGACACAGCACCACATCCAGCATCCAGGATAGTAGTTTGGGTTATTTTCCCTTCCAGCCAATGGTCCACACTGGTTCATCAAAGGATGTGGTATGTGCTGTCCTGTCTGTGGTGAAGTGCATGGAAAAGACCCCTTGTTGGTTATCGGAAAGAGTAGCCTATGTGGCGGCAGCAGGTTTCCTCCAAAGAAATATGTCAGAATGACCATATGTTTGATGTCCATAACCAAAGATAAAAATCAATGTACTTTCAGATGTGATGGCCGAATGAGTTTTGATAGATCGTGGGATTCGAACCCTGGTCGAGTAAAACCAATCACTTAATAATGGATACATGTTGCTTCCTAACCATGTGATCGGCATTATTAGGATAGGGAAAGGACTGTTGTGTTCATTGTTAGGATAATGTGACTGAGTGTGATGTAGGTTGACTGGTCTCCCAGTGCAGAAGCACTATAAAGGAAGCGTGCGGAAGTATGTGCGGAAGCACTATAAAGCTCCCATGAATGTGCATTGTCACAAGTCGGTAGCCATCCTGATATGACCTCAGATGTTGCCAGGATGCAAAACTTCACCAACCAACCAACCAACCTTCAACACCTTTAACACCAGCCACCAGTAATCCTAAATCCAGGACACACACTCCCAACTCATACCTGTCCAACAACTCAACAAATCCTCCCTGTGAATACACAACCCCCTTAATCACCCAGTCATACCATTCATATTATTGACGCAGTATCATTAAGCATCAACGATTGCACCTCACTGCTCTTTCAAGGGAACACATCACCTCCAAAACTATCGATTATAGATGTGTCACAACATCTGATCTACCCGTCCTGATATGACCTTAGATGTTGCTAGGATGTAAAACAACAACAAACAAACACATCTGATTTCACAGATGCATTCAGTTCTGTGCTCAATCACCCCTTTCTCTCACTTCCTTCTTTCCTCCAGTACCTATAGACTAGAGATGATCCAGCCAACATTCACCCCATTGCTTTATCCCCCAAGCACTGATCCTCACCCCCCCCCCCCCCACCGCCCACACACATGGTAACAGTGGGTGTGCGATGAGGGGTGGGGTTATGGTGGGGGTGCTTTGCCTTTGAAGCATTGATGTTTACTCAATAAGCCAGTCCCTCGGTACACTGAGCTTATCAATACACCCCTGTCGGTAACGGTTTTAATGGCAATAGTGGGGTGATCGAGAAGAGAAGCAGTGTGTACAGTTGGAAAGTAGCCAATGGTTAATTGGGCGACCTGAGGCTGTGATGGCGCATAATTGTTTCGGTCCGGTTATACCCATGTGATATAATGGTGCATGTGCCACGCTTGGGTAGTTTGTATTATACGAGGGTTGTGTACCATATACAATACGATGTGTAGAGGCTTGTGTGCGATATTTACATTTGAACTGTTCAACATCCTGCTGCAATATTTTGGAAGACTAGTAAATTATTCAGATACGAATACTATTATCGTAGTAGATGACACTGCTATTTAACACGCTGAAACAAAATGACTGAACATTAAACTGCGGCGGTAGTGGTTCCAATTGGGAGTATTTATATATATATTGTTGTAAAGATGATACATTGATAAAGAATGGAAAAAAAGCTGCACCAAGGTGAGGGTCCCACAACGCTCTCTAATCGATTATTAAAGTGAATTAATCTACATGATTTCATAAATGTGTCTCTCAAAAAGAACGAATCATACTAAACAAGCATGTTAACTATATGTATTCAGCAGCTTAGATTTCAAATTGATATAGTTATTTCAATAACCCAGCTTGGTGATGTTGAACAGCTCTATTATAAGAACATGAATGTAGGAGTAACTAGTATTGTTGGGAAGTTTGGTGGTGTGCAAGGGAGTGAAACCGCCCCCATAGTTTGTTTGGCATAGCCTCCTTCAGGTACAATGAGTTTGGCAGGCTACAAGTGTGTAACAAAAGCCGGATGTGGGGGGGGGGGGGTTTGATTGCTGTGCTTTTGGCTAGGCTATCAATATGTGTAATAATAGATGGCTGGATCTACAGAACACTTCCAAATCTATTAATGAAGTTCCTTATACATAAAGACAGTAAAGGCCCTGTCACACCTTACCTGACTGGAGAACTGGACACTGTCCGGTACTGTATGGCGATGTCCGGTTCTTGTCCGGTTCTTGTCCGGTACCCATACAGCGGTGTCCGGTGGTGTCCGGTGGTGTCCAGCGGTGTCCGGTACAAGTTTTGAACATGCACAAAACTTCTACCAGACACTGCCGGACTGATGTGTCTGGTTGGTATCCGGTATGTCTGCTACCCATCCGGTACCCATCCGTACATGTCTGGTACCCATCCGTTGGTGTCCAGTTTGTCCGTTTTGTCTGGTACATGTCCGGTACCCATCCATTATGTGTCCGGTTCTTGTCCGGTATTCGTCCGGTACATGTACGGTACATGTACGGTACTTGTCTGATCACCCAGCACCAATTGACCCAAATCCGCTCCATTTCGATACATTTTGTCACCGGAAAGCACCGGACTAGACAATTCTTTGTCCGGTGGTCTCCAGTGCTCAGTCCGGTGAGGTGTGACAATGGCTTTAGGGTTGTAACTGAGCCATGGTTTGGATATACATTAAGGCTGTTACGTAATAAAAGAGCCTGGATGATATGATAAGGCAGCCTAGTCAAAACTACAGCTGGCCAGCATTGAAAACAAGCCTGGGTACCCGGTCGTACATGCTATGGACAGTATAAATACAGCCTCAATAAAAAATTAAAAAATTAAATAAAATGGGATTTTCATGGGACCGAGATAAATGTGCAGTAATTTAATACATTTATGTTATGCTTTACATATATATAAACATAAATATATGGATAGTGACGGACTGCCTTGTAGACACATCTGTTTGGAGTCAATCCTCACTTTGCGACCTATGTATGGCATCGCTAGTACCAGTGTTTAGTTTCACTTTCAAATATATATATATATATATATATATATATATATATTTATGGTATCACATGCATATATATATATATATATATATATCGAATTACCCATATATAAACTCATTGCTTTCCTAATGGAACACAGGGAAACAGCTTCCGAGCGACTGGAGTTCAGAAAGGCCCGCGCAAGGGGGTGGGGGTGGAGTGAAGCATGCCGGTACCCCCCCCGGCCCCCGCCCAGGACGGGGGGGGGAGCAGGAGCAGGACACTACATAAATTATTACACGCGATAGCAATCTTATCACTATACATATATATGAGTAGCAAGTGAGGGGAGGAGCCTACTAGCTGGCGGAAGAGGCGGGGCCCCGAGAGGGGGCGCCACCGGGTGTAACCATGAGTAATATATGAATGTGAATTTATACTTGCATAATTCTTATACATCATATAGACATAAATGGTGAGCTTTATAGTCATGCATATCAACTTACATATATATATATATATATATATATATATATCTCCTGGCTGAGCGACACAGGGGGTGGGAACCCCGTTACAAACAACACTCCAGAGAGGGATGTACTCCACCGATGCAGCAGCGTAGGAGGAAGTGACAAGATGTATTTCCTCTGAAGAATTTATATTTGTGTAAACGTTATGCATGACAGCAATTGCAGAGAAGTACATAACAACTATATATTCCAGCAAGATACATGGTAATTAGATAGGGATACTCAAATGCATATTCATGCATGGCAATATATAAATATATTATAAACAAATGGTTTTGTGAAGTGCGTTACAAGGATATATTATAACAACAGAAATGACAATTCAACTACATAATCCTAGTAGGCTCTAAGACTAGTATTGTGTAGCTATGAACCTGCATGCGTTATTGCATGACAGACATCCTCAACAACTCTCTCCCGATGACTGCTCTTTGCAAACATGCAATTCGCAGATCTTTTTATAATGCAATGTACTTGCGTCATTGCCTAGAGTAGATGCAACTATGTCTGGGCCTTGCACATCACAGGAGCTTGCTTCGAGGGTGCCTGATTAGCTGATTACCTGTCAGCTGACTCCAATGCGCATCGCTAATCTACGTCGTTTCTATCTACGTGTGTACTCAAGGCGATGCTCGGGTAAATATAGCGATTGTCGCGGAAGGTGTTTTGGCTCTAGCTTTTCACTCTCCTGGCTGTCTATTTATATCGCCTGATAGCAGGTTTACTAACTCTGTCATCCCCATTATCGTCCTTTGCCCCTTCAATGTGTTTAATTTACAGCTACTTATTGGTTTTATGAGTTTGTTTTCTTAAATATATTGTTATTGTAAACCACAGTTCATTCAGGGTAATCTCTTTAATAGATGTACTTATGCACATACTGAAGTGCAAGCTAATAATATGATATCCATTGACAACAGCAACAAAAAATAGATCTATACATTCGAGAAGGGTGTGCTAAGTGTTGGTACACTCGCTTCCTGGCGTGTCACACGTGATCGCTGCTGCTATTTCTGCCGCTCGCCACCGTAGGCCAGTCTCCAAGGCCGAGTGGGTAGGGGAAGAAGCAGCACTGCACGATTCGGGCAGTTCCCAGCAATGTGCCACAGCTCCGATTAATTCCGAGCGGATCGAGTCTAGACGCCTAGGAACCTAGCTGATCGGAGCTGCTCGCCGGGAGAGACTCGAGCAGCGAGCAGCAACTCGGAGCAGCTCTGAGTAGTTCGGAACAGCTTGAAGCAGCTCGATGCAGCTAGAAGCAGCTCGGAACAGACATATACTGGTAGTTTGGAGCAGCCGTGAGCTGCTCGGGGAAGCTCGGGGAAATTCGGAGCAGCTCGCAACAGCTCTGTGAAGCTCGGAACAGCTCGGAAAAGGTCAGATCAGCTCGGAGCTGCTCGGACCTATTCGGAGCTGCTCGGAGCTGCTCGGATCAGCTCTGGGCGTGTATGTACAATGTCGAGAACAGAGACCCGTGTAGGGTGAACATATATGTGGGTTATGCCAAGGGCTACATCCACGAGTGGCTGATAGTCGACCTCTTTTCATAGCAACCAGAATCAGCGAAGCCGGCGGCAGCAATACAGTTCCTGCAAACACAAATTGATGTGTGCAGTGGATGGCATCGAAGAGGCAAAAGTTCACAAGGGCATTGCAGAATTAAGCTTCCTATGCATATAGGTATAATGTGACTGAGTGCGATAATGACCAGATGCAGCTGGCATACATCGCTTAGAGCCCCTCACAGGTGGCGCCAGTGTGGTCAATTCTGCACTACCCAGGGCCAGTTAGATAGGATATAGGAGGTAAACTATAATATAGGGAACTGAAGAGAGGTAGTGTCCTTGTTTATGTTCCCATAATACATTATATAAAATGAAAAAATCCTCTGATGAGGCTGACAGTTGACGAAATCCGGTGGAGGTGAGGAGTGCCGTAGGTGGCGCCACCAGCACAGTATAACGATATAATACTAATTCGCTTAAATATCTTTATACTTGCATAACGCATTATACATCACATATACCTAGCTGTATCTGATTTGCCTTGGTGTGGCGATTATAGGGGCTTATATAAAACAGTACACCAGGTGTTGATGCTTATGTGTACCACTATGCGAGAACTGATGAAAATGCAGCAGAACTATTTCTATGAGTGTAATAAAACACAGGGAATGCCATGTTGAGCCGCTCCATGTGTAGAGTACTGGAAATGTGCTTAGCTGCTCCGTTGGGTGTATAATGGGCATCCTGTATCGCACCGATCGATGTGGTGTGCCCTGACAATATTAAGCTTGAACCTCTGTTTACCTAACTGTTTCAGTCCACCCATGTAACACGTCTGGTCTGTTTCGGGTAGTTTATCACTTATTAGTCCAAATTTGCCATTTTAAAATAATATGAGATTATATACGGATTCCACCCCACACCACCCACTAGTGATGCAGTTCTTAAAGCAACCATGTTACCGATTCAAGAGAGTTGTTCATTATTGTTTCTAAGGCTTGTTTTAGGATGGGGAAGTTTCAAAGAGGGAGACGTCTTTAATTTCTTCCCGGGTTTCCTACTGTTTCAATAGCTTATATATACTTTGTATATATATACAAAGTACATGCTGCTGTAGGTGGAACACCGTGGCACATTCTGCCGTATGGCCGGGTAACCTTAGTGGGGTGCGGGTTCGAGTCTGCTAGATGGAATTGGACGCTTCGATCTGTGTGTGCATGATTATATACAGATATACATATATATATATGAATAGTTGGCTACTTTTAGATGCTACAAGATATGATTGATCTGGGTCACAAATAAAAACCCATTTAATTCATGTCAACATAATCAATTAAACCTGTTTCAAAAGACCAAAACTCCAGGGTTTAACTCAAATTCACAGGCAATCCGCGACTGCCTATTAAAGTGTTGTACATACTTTACCAGCAATTCATAAACACGAGCAGTGAGACCATGTGACTCACCCTACATGAACTTGCCCTTCAGTTGGAGTCCTTGAGAGGTGGGAGGCGCCGGGAGGTGGGTGATGGCTGGCAGCGAAAGGTGGGTGAGTGGGTGGGGTGAAACCAGTTTGAGATATACAGGTAGAGCTCACGCGAGATCGGAAGGAGTGAGTGAGTCAGACCGAGGTGTGTGTGTGTCTGAGGGTTAGGGGGGGGGGGGGGTTATGGAGGCTGAGACGACAGGGTTAGCTACATTTGGGAAGGGTAGCCATAGTTTGGCAGACACAGTTCATGAAGGGAAGTGTGAATTAGAGGATTTGGGGGAGAAAGGGGTTACCTGTGTGGTCAGGGCCCGGGGATGGCCGCGTCCAAGCAGGGTGTGAGGAGCTTGGCATTCTGCCTCCAGGCATCAGGCAATGTTTTACACCAATCATACATACACCAGTGCTTGAGCCAGATGGCTCAGCTGAGACTGCCTCCCAGGGGGAACATTTATGGGGAGGTAGGGGAGGGGGGACGTACCGGGTCTGCTGGGTGTGCAGCTTACAGGGTCCTTGCCCCAGAGGCCGGTAGCGGGACGTGAAGGGGGGGGGGGAGGAGGAGGACGGGGGTAGCCCTATTTTATTGTCTCCTCCAGTGTGGACTTGCAGTAGTGGTGGGTTGATGGAGATATGGCGTGACGCGACTACTAACACCCTGCTGGAGGTTTGCTAGCCCATTCTGGCCTAGATCTAGTAGGGTAGGTGTGTATGTGGGGGTGTGGGGTGGGGGGACCGGACTAGGTGGGTGGGGTGGGTGTGCATTGAATGGGTAGAATGATATTATATTGGTCGATAAGGGCCCGCTGTTGTTGGACTACATCTACAGAGGCACACACAACCCCACTTCCACCCTCTCACCCTCCAGCCCTCCCACCCTCCAATCCCCTTACCCTTCCCTTACCCCCACCCCCCGCTCGTTCTGATATGACCTGACATGTTGCCAGGACGTAAAGCTCCAACAAGCAACCAACCTTAGCTTAACAACCACCCACCCTTTCCACTCTCCGACTCTTTTACCTACCCACCTCCCACCGCTTCCACCCTCCCACACATACCCTCCCACCCTACCACACTTAGTATGCCGTGAATTCTGACGTGAGTTCTGAATTCAGGCAGTCAATGCACACCAATCCGTGGCTGTGCCTCTACCCGTGGGAAACACTTCACTTGCGGGTTGGTTGGGTGTTCCTCCTTATAAACCTTTTTCGCCGGTCGACAGAATGCATAACAAAAGCACACTAACTGTAGAGATGGCAAGCAGTGGCAGAATTGCTAAATCATTTCTGCAGTGAAATCACTATGGTAAACAGTTGTGGACGTATAATTAGTTTACTCGGATAGCCATGACTGATTTAAGGAGTAAGTGACCGTTGGTGTATCACCAGCCCCCATCACTGATGGTATGGTATCTCATGAACCACAGTGACTGATGCTATACATTAGACTGCAGGAGCCACTCCCTTAATTCTACAGGGTCGGTGCTGTAAGTAATACAGCACTGATCAAACTTCGATTATATAGACTGTCAATTTCCAATTGTATGCAGGTAAGATGGCCGGAAGACCAGTACTCCGACACTGACAAATGTCATATTCAGATGAATAAACACTTAACCCAAAACAAAGAATTATGCTGTGTGTGATATCCGCTTGGTATTTTCAGAGATATATTTGGTACATTAGTTAAGCAGAGGAATTTCAATCGTAAACAATTAGTCTTCCTCATTCCACTGTTTTGTACATTATCCTAGTAATGTCAAATACCAGGATGGGTAGTGAAAAGTATCAGTTGTTAAGTAATGTGGTCGAGTTGGCTAGAGTTAAGACCTGGGGGGTTGAATCCCATTACCAACATGAGAGGCGGACACTCAACGCATTCATTCGGGCATCACATTTATTATATTGTATTAAAAATGTATATTCTACGTTGATAAGACAGACGTATTTATACTTAAAGGCCATTATATGTATTGTGTTTCGACTAGATTAGCATCATTTATAGTGGCATTAGTATAGGTGTACTACTATTAAAGAAATACTATTAGATTACCCTCATGCATATTGCTTCTAAAATAGTGTTACTATTGTAGTAACACTATTAGATTAGCATTAAATACGCCTGAATAATAAACAGCATCCCCATATGTATAATATGGCCGTTATCCGCACTGTATACATACACCACAATTCCCCTTGGAAGATCAATGAATAAATATTTATTAAAAGAATAAATATTTATCAAAAATATATTCGCCATACCTGTAGACTCAAGTGAAAATCCTCCGGCTCCGTCGGCTTTTGTACACAGGTATACATTATTTAACGCTACACCAAGCAGCTGTCATATCCAGCAAACACATACTTGCATACATACTCCCTATAGGCACCACAAAGTCCACCCCCACTGCTCGCATACACCCACCCACCCCCATCCCTCACACCCCACTGTATACGCTGAGCAGTACTGATAGGGAGTATCCAAACATATATTCCGTATATGTCTCCACCCCCACGCCGCCCCAGCCTCACATATAGCTACCATATCTAGACTTGGAGCACTAACGGACCTCAGCCGTCTCCCCAGTGCCCGCTGTCAGGAACGAGAGCAGGAGTAGGATATTACTGAAAGCAGGCTTTACGGGCTGAATCAGCTCATGAGCAGCTCAGCTCAGCAGGTCACCCTCTAATATACACCTTATTGGAGGAAATATTCACAATGACTCAGGTACATAGAATGAATGTAAGTGTAATGCTCACTTGTGGGCGGGGTTTACATAAATACACATGCCTTACTGGAGACAGGCAGTGAGTTTTTAGTGAAAGGGGGCAAACCGGAAAGATCAATCACCTCCTTCTCCCAATCCAGCCCACGCCAGCCCAGCCCAGGCCAGCCCAGCCCAGCCCAGCCCACCCCAGCCCAGCCCAGTCCAGACCAGGCCAGCCCAGCCCAGACCAGCCCATACCAGCCCAGCCCAGCCCATGCCAGCCCACCCCAGGGCAGTTCAGCTCAGCCCAGCCCAATCCAGCCCACCCCAGCCCAACCCAGGCCAGCCCAGCCCAACCCAGACCAGCCCAGCCCAGCCCAGCCCAGCCCAACCCAGCCCATACCAGACCATCGTAGACCAGACCAGCCCACCGCATCCCAGCCCAGGCCAGCCCAGGCCAGCCCAAACCAGCCCAGACCAGCCCAGAACAGCCCAGAACAGCCCAGACCAGCCCTGACCAGCCCAGGACCTATATGTTGGTTTAGCACATGACACACGGGATATGTCTGGGAAGTTAGCCATCAACATTCCACACGCGCGATCAGCCAGGCACGCAGCCTTACTTCAACTTCCAGACACCAGGGAGCGTGTCAGGCGACGGCTACTTGTAGTGTCAAACATTCACATTAGTTTTAACACCGGAGACGACATGTGTCCATAAGATTAGAGCTGCACATGTAATCCACCACAAACCAATATGTATATTCCGAGTTAAGCTATGGTTCCGTTTATGCTGTATGCGGTATGTGGTATGCAAATATGTATATGAGGTATGCGATTTGTGTAATCTGATATATACAAATATCCATGTGTTTTCCTTTCCGTCAGTCCATCCATTGTATATACCAACGGAAGCGATCCAGTTTGGAACACGCTAGTTTAAATAATATTGGCATAATAGATTACACATTTAGAACATTTAACTAACTATGAACACATAAATATGTGACCTTTGATGACTTCTAAAGTAGTAGGATTATTGCCCTACATTTGTTTTAGGATTGCATTGCAACAGATTGTGTTAATATATACTCTACAATAAATACAATGCCTCTTCCTTTATGAATGTATCTATGTAAAAATACATACATGTATGTATGAACGCATAACAGTAGATAATTATGCAGTGTGACCCAACTCGTTCTCTCTAACCCTAAAGCGGCTGTCACACCTCAGCGGATTAGGGGAAAAGGACAGAAAGTGAACAATGTCTGTTTTGTGTCCGTACAAGTTTTGAACATGCACAAAACTAGGAACGGATACCGCCGGACTAACGTCTACAGTTCTTTTCCGGTTTGAGTTTGTTTCGTCTGTTGGCTATCCATTTATGTCCGTTTCATCTCCGTTTCATGTTCGTTTCATGTTCGTTTGTCCAGAGGCCATTGACTCGATAGCACAACATTTTGACACATTTTAATACATTTTGATACTTATCACCACCGGACTAGGCAATTCTGCCAGTTGCTCAATCCGGTGATGTGTGACAGGGGCTTAACATGGCCACAGACCTGAATACTGGCTGAGTGGACACCACATTTGATCAAGTAAAGCTTGTTTTATTTAACGATGCTACTAGAACACATCGATTTTTGTATCATCGCCTATTGGATATCAAACATATGGTCATTCTGACATATTTCTTTGGAGGAAACCTGCTGGTGCCATATAAGCTGCTCTTTCTGATAAGCAGCAAGGGCTCCTTTATATGCACTCTCCCACAGCTTCCTGGTTAGACACCATGCCGCCCTCTCCCTACACCACATTTGCTATCTCACAAGTGATGTATTACATAGCATTAGGATATAATTCTGGAAGCTATGTCCCCAAGGTGTGTCTTGGAGAAGACCCGATTTCACAGCGCACAGAGAGTATCATACCTTGGGATAAAACTGCAGTTCACACAAACCTTAGGTCTGCAACAATGCCTCAACTTCCAGCTACCTCCACCACTCACCGGGTCAACAGGACACCAGATGCAGTCATAGCATTCAGCCAGCCCACACAATTCTTCCACCAGGCTTATTTCCCATTCCGCGTCAACCCGCTACACAAAGAAGCTCCCAGGTGATTATGGTACCCCGGCCATGGTTCCTCCATCTTCTTGTTTACCAGTAATCAAGCCATGCAGTGGCATAGTGGTTCATCATCATGCTGTCAGTTGCGATGCGACAAAGACTGCTTTCATTACTTGACTGCCGCTCTCCATTTAGCTCTTGCTGTGAGAGTTGCGTCTATGAGTCGGTCTTAATGTCTCTCAGCTTCAGGTTTCTCTTGATGGTATCCTTGAACTGGACATGAGGGCGCCCTCTCTTTCTGGAGCCAGAAGACAGTTGAGAATAGAGGATCTGCTTTGGTAGCCTGTCTGATGACATCCTCATGAGGTGTCCAGTCCACCAGAGATTCTGTAGTGGTTACAAATCTGATAACCTGGGTGTTTTTTTCTGTATGGGACTCTTACATTAATATTCGCAATATCTGACTGACATATTCATATTCCAGGAGTTGTATGTCCTGGCAATATCTAAGGTGATATCAGAATAGGTACCGACTTGAGACAGAATACACTCACGGTGACTTTATAGTGCTGTCACACTGAGAAACCAGGCTCCCATTTGAAGGAACTAAGAGTAGCGGCGGGATACTCGTTTCGATAGCCTTACTCATGTTAGTCACTACCTACTAGGTAGTACATGTTGTGACGTCGTGGAAGGAATGTCTAGGTGGAATTACATAGGTTATAGGCAATAAATATCAAAGGACTTCAGATTCACTATTCGTCCGAGGATGCTATGTGATCATTTTCTTTGGGGAAGAAAATTGTAGTGAACTACCTTATAGTCCCTATCTATAATTATTGACACAGGATACATAAGCGTTATTCAGTTATATTTCCTACAACAAAGCCTATTCAAATTTGAATATGCATGACCTATATCAAGCCAATAGTTAAGGAATGTCATTAGAACTGACTGTCAGGAAAATGTGACTCAGTGAGATATGACGGCATGCTGTTGGCAGCCTGCTCTACCAGTGCAATATCACTATGTAGTCGCCATGAGTGCGCACTGTCTCAAGTCGGTATCCATCCTGATATGACCTTAGATATTGCCAGGACATAAAACCCCAACAACCAACCAACCCCTATCCGCGCCTACCTGCCTATGTGGCTCCTTGTCGGAGATATCAATGCAAACTACTACGCACAGATATATATGTGATGTATAGCGAATTATGCAAGTATAAAGATACATAAGGGAATTAATAACATTATTATTACACTCCGTAAGAGCCAACACTGTACCGGTGGCGCCACCTGCGGCCTCCTCGCCTCCACCGGCCATTGTCACTCGCGTCGGAGGATGTTTTCTTCTTTATATATATATATATATATATATATATTTGGGGTAGACGGTAAATCAATGCATTGCTTTCTTATATATATATATATATATATATATATATATATATATATATGTTCGTGGGTTCGAACCTTGGTCAAGTCAAACCAATGACTCGAAAATTGGTGCTTGTCACTTCCTAGCCAGGCGCTCGGCATTATTAAGACAGGGCAAGGACTGGTGTGCTCAGTGTCAGGATAATGTGACTGAGTGGGATACCAGGTCATGGTGCCGGCGGCCTGGTTTCCCAGTGATACAGCACTATAAAGTCGCCATGAGTGTGCACTGTCACAATTTGGTACCCATCCTGATATGACCTTAGATGTTGCTAGGACGTAAAACAACAACAAACAAACAACGATATATGTTCCTTATATATTCATATATATATATATATATATGTATAAGAAAGCAATCCGCTGAGATTACCATCCACGTCATTACGCCATCCCACTCTCCCGTCAGTCAGTTCAACCAATCCCAACTGTCACACCTGCAACCACGTGACCCCATAGTTCCTCCTCTTGCTTCTTAGCTGTGTACCGTATCCCAAGATGACAAATTTGACAGGCAGAAGCAGGCATTCTAGAAGGTGAGTATTTCAAGGTATGAAGCTGTTCCTCTTTAAGTTTGTCTAGGTTAAAGAGGTTAAAGGATACATTGGTTAGATTATTATGTAGTTGTTATGTCCATATAGTGGAGCAGATGTCGGTCGGGTCGTGTACTTGCGGTTGGGATTAAAATTGAGAATGTTTCGAAGAATGAAACAGTTCTAGAACATTGTATGAAGTTTGGAAATAATCGTAACTTAACTTAAATTAAGTTCCGTATGTTAACTTAACCATAGCATGTTTTTACCAATCTTTAATAAATAAAGTAAGAATATGTACAAGTTTGATCCCTTTTTAGTACAAATCGATGCGCTCACTTAGGACTTCAAAGGTAATGGTGTGTGTGTTTGACAGGTAAAACGAAATATACACAAGCCATTTGATGCATGGAAATATCGTATATGATTACGGTGAAGGTCTAAGAAATTACCTTATATGTTCGGGAATATATGTTCTCCATAGAGAGCAGGTGATTTGTCTGGTTCTATAATTAGAAGAGGCAACTATTATTAAATATCCATCCGGCATTCTATTCATATTTAAATCACATCCGTCATGAGAGTAAGAAACAAAAAGAAATAGCATGACAAAATGCGGCTAGAGATTTACTCTTGGAGGTACACAAGGATTCCATCGTTTGCTCATTGGTGTTCTACGTCCTAGTAACACGTATGATCATATCAGCAGGGGTACTGACATGTTGTAAAATGGCTAAGGCTCGAATATGTGGCTGTGTAGGCAGGCTATAGTGAAATCAATACAGACAAAGAGAAAGGAAGACTATAAAGTTTAAAGAAGAAGAGAGAGTGAAGCCCTTTGGTTTATTATTGATATAGTTACATGGGTTCATTGTAGAGTATCACCCCACCCTTTTCCCCCAATGGGAAACAAGCATTCTTGGCCCTACCAATAGGGATCCAGTATTTCTGGTCCCCATGGATACCAGTGTTCTGCCCACCATCACCAATCTGTATGGCCCCATGGCCACCACCAACCTTGACCTTTGAGTGTGGTGATCCCTATCCCAGCAGAGGGGGTAGGCCCTGAGTGCCCCCACACCCAGACCTGCGAGCGCCACTATGTCTATTTACATCCCACTCAGGCACCACCAGCCCATACATATATATACATGTGCCTGGTCATGTACACTGATCAGTAATAGACCATTTGCATTCCCCCCTACGCCGTATATGGGAATATTTTACCATGTGACAGTGCATACTGATGGCGACATTATAGTGTTGGCACTATGACCCGATACCCCTCTCAGTCACATTATCCTGATATTCAACTAATCAGTCACTGGCACTATGACCCGATACCCCTCTAAGTCACATTATCCTGATATTCAACTAATCAGTCATTGCCCTATCCTAGTAATGCCGAGCGTAGGGCTAAGTAGTGACAAGTACCAATTGAGTTAAGTCATTGGTTTGAGTCGGCCCGGACACGAACTCCCGACCTTCCATACGGAAAGCCTGCAGCCCACTGATTGGGACAACGCGTCCGGTGCAAGAATGCCATTGAAGACAAGAATAACAAGTGAGATATGCGTATTCCATATAGCCCAGAATTAAACAAGTTAAATCATTGGAAAGACACGGTGTGTGATAAACAAGAATAACAAGTGATGTATGTGTATTCCATATAGCCCAGAATTAAACAAGTTAAATCATTGGCAAGACACGGTGTGTGATAAACAAGAATAACAAGTGATGTATGCGTATTCCATATAGCCCAGAATTAAACAAGTTAAATCATTGGCAAGACACGGTGTGTGATAAACAAGAATAACAAGTGACGTATGTGTATTCCATATAACCCAGAATTAAGCAAGTTAAATCATTGGCAAGACACGGTGTGTGATAAACAAGAATAACAAGTGAGGTATGCGTATTCCATATAGCCCAGAATTAAACAAGTTAAATCATTGGCAAGACACGGTGTGTGATAGACAAGAATAACAAGTGAGGTATGCGTATTCCATATAGCCCAGAATTAAACAAGTTAAATCATTGGAAAGACACGGTGTGTCATAAACAAGAATAACAAGTGAGGTATGCATATTCCATATAGCCCAGAATATTAAACAGGTTAAATCATTGGCAAGACACGGGGTTTCATAAACTATGTAAATAAGCAGTTTGAATCATTGGCAGGACACTTTGTATGATAAACTATATAAAATAGCAGATCAGGTGTCGGACGAAGTTACTGGTATGAGCTTACATTGACACCATTAGATGTTCTTTTGGAATTTGGGTGCTACTAGTAATATTAGGAGAAGGCCGGGATACGAGGGTATGCAACTCACTTAAAGTTGGATAACCCGATGAGTTGGAGTAGGTGTCATTTTTCTGAGGTAAATATGGTATATTTATTGTTATAATCTATTTTTTCTTCAGTTTGAAGTAACTTTTATTTTAAATGGCTAACTTTTGAAAATACGTGAAGTGTGTACATGATACGATAGATTTATGCGGTAGCAGGTTCCATTAAATTGACTTTGTATTCCCTTCTAAGTTATATGTGCCAACCAATCCTTAATAAGTGTGTCAATATCTGACACCCCAGTCACACTACAGCTTGCGACCACTTTGCGACCACTTTAAACCAAAGAAGCCACAGTCACCGGTGACGCCCAGATGTTGGCAACCATTGTTTTGGTCGCAAGGATGTCAGTGGTGAGTGGGGGTTCTCTGGTCTAAGCTTGTCGCAAATTGATCACAAGCTGTAGTGTGACTGGGGCTTAAGTTAGATAGCTAGAATCAAATCTCGGTAATTTTCTTAGTTTTGAAAATCTGATTCTTTCATCAGACTACGCAGCTTTAAATATGTGACGCTATACATTATAAATTTTGCTTTGAAATTGACAATGTGGGGTGGGAGAGAGAGAGAAGATGGAGAGCTTACCTGATAACTATATGTTCGGGCATGCGCAGCTTTCTCCTTCTCTCTCCGTGGTGCATATGTGATATGATAAGATTACTGGTTGAGGAAGCGATTGCATTCCAGATACAGTCCAAACTGCTCGCACTGCCTGCCTTATTATCATTCTGAGCTGCTCACCATCATTGGTTTTTTTTCTAAAGAGAGCTTAGCACCGTATGCAGTACGCTGCATATCAGCAATTCTGGTTATGGGACCCTACAAGATACCCGCCCCCCCCCCTGCCCAATCTAGTCATTGCTGGAGGTCGGTCGTGGATCCTGTTGCGGTTTGTCAGGGACACCAGTTTGCCAGGGACACATTGCTTCTGCGCATGCGTCAAAATCGAACAGCATCGTCACTAACCTTACAAATTTAATATAATGTTTTTCGTAAAGATGTTTTCTATATGTGTACCGAACGATTTGTTTCTAGGTGGTGTCGTTTTAGAGATATTTAACTTTTCCTGTATTTTATGTATAAAGATTGCTCACGGCCATTGACAATGCCTTGAGTTGGACGGTACGTGCAGTGAAAAACATTAGTTTTATTCAAAATTAATAGAAATCAAGAACCCTAACCTTATCAATTTAATATAATCGTAATGGTAAATATGTTTTCTATATGTGTACGAAGCGATTTGTTTCTAGGTGGTGTAATTTCTTTCCCGCCTGGTTTTCTTATTTGTTTATCTTCCAGCAGCTCAGAAATGTGTGGAGGTACTTCAGTTTGTTATGTACGGGAGGAGTCCACTTCATTAACATGCCATCAACGCAGGTCTCCGAACCTGCCGCCGGCAGTGTACGGTTGAGGTTCCTCGTCAAAGGCATTCAAAGCGGTCTTTAATCACTTGAACTTGCAGCTTTAATACTGGGATGGGTCTTCGCATAGCTACCTTATCAGGGGCCATATTCATGAAGAAGTTTTTATCGGCAGCGTTAATATTGCTTCAATTTTAGGGTTAATTTGATGAAATTTCACTTTTTGAGTGTGTAATTCTCTTAAATATGATAGCGTTGAATAGATGTGGGCCTAATCGATACCTAACACCGCCCTTAAACCTGCTACGGAGTGGGGTTAGTGAACCCAACCTTAAACTTGCGGTGTTTCTATAACACTGCTCCATGCATAGCAACTTTTCGCCGCTAAACTAGAAATCCCGTCCAAAACCAGTTTTGCCTCCTAACACCGCTCCATGCATACGGCCCCAGCCCCCTCTTTCTCTCCTCTTCTCCCTCTGCTCCCCCTCCTCTTTCCTTCCCACTCCCCTCCCCCCCCCCCTCAGGTTCCGCTCCCTCTTCATCCTTGCGTTCCATATTAGGCCTCTTCATAATTAATGTGCATGCTTGAGGATGTTTGTTTGTTGTTGGTTTACATCCTAGCAACATATAAGGTCATATCAGAATGGGTGCCGACTTGTCACAGTGCGCACTCATGCTGACTTTATAGTGCTGCCCCACTGGGAGACCAGGCTATCAGCACCATGACCTGATATCCCACTCAGTCACATTATCCTGACACTGAGTCAACCCGTCCTAGTCCTATCCTAATAATGGCGAGCGCCTGACTAGGAAGCGACAAGTATAAATTTCTAAGTCATTGGTTTGAATCGACCAGTGTTCGAATCCACGATGCCACGGTATACCAACATGGGAGACGGACGATCTACCTCATTCGGTCATCCCGTCTGGTTAGTGGGTCTACTAATAGTTTACATTTGATCAAATACCACTTCTTGTAACTTATACGTAGCAGTGTATATATAGTGCTACATTTTACTTCGCCCCTCACATGACAGGTAACGAGTGAGCACCAAACGTTGCTATCTCAGAAGTGACGCATTATCAGAGAAACAGGCCCTCCTAGAAGCACCTCACTATTAGTTTACATTCGATCAAATACCACTTCTTGTATCTATGCGTAGCATTGCATAGCTCTAGATTTTGCTTCACCCCCTCACATAACTAGTAATGGGTGGGCCCCAAACGTTGCTATCTCAGAAGTGCTGGATTATCAGAGAAGATCGGTGATTCTGCTAGTAAAACCAGCCCCCCTAGAAGCACCTCACAGAGCTGCTCGCCGTGTGGAGAGGACTGGGCTGGTCTATACCAGTTAAATGTCAGCTCTGGTGGCAAAATGTCAAGCTCTGCCATGCGGCCAGCGAGACAAGCAATGCTAGCATTTTGAAGCTCATGTTCTCAGACACTTGAATCATTGCTTGCTGGTGGAGAGACGTGCGGTTACTCAGGGTTGGCCAACATTGGTGTCGTGGTTTTTTGTGGGTTTTTTTTTTGTTCTCACCCAAAACCACTCCTTTATCCACCACACCACAGTGTGCATTACAACTCCTTAATGTCGTTTTTAAACGCGTCCGGATTGTGGCCGTTTCAAGGAATTGGGACCAGAATAAAGCAGCCGGTCTCCTCCTCAGGGTGCTTGGTTGGTTGGGTGTTGGAGTTTAACGTACTGGCAACATCTAAGGTCATATACAGACGGGTACCGACTTGTGACATTGCGCACTCTTGGCGACTTTATAGTTTGGCCTCACTAGGAAATCAGGCTGCTGGCACCATGACCCGGTATCCCACTCATTCACCTTATCCTGAGCTAACCAGTTCTTGTGCTATCCTATTAATGCTGAGCGCCAGGCTAGGAAACGAAAGGTATCAATTTTATAAGTCCCTGGCTTGACTCGACCGGAACTCAAGGCCCGTGCTCTACCTATTCGACCACCGGGTGTCGTCTTTAGGGTGCTGATAATCGGGTGGAATGAGGGGGGAATGGTTTTAGAGCACATTCGGTGAGAGGTTCATAATGAGCAGGACGAGGGCAGCAATGAACAACTAAGTGAAGTATCCTTGTTGGTGCGATATATGTCGATCTATGGCAGTCTCAGTATTAAATTAGTATATTGTACATACTGAAATGGTCTATACACTGATATATAGTACAGTTATATGACTCTTACTTGGGTACAGATATATGATGTATAACTCATGTTTTACCGATGTATTAGCCTCGATTAGTCATACTTATACTTACTTATCCTCTTCTGGTTATATATTTAAATATTTATATATTTTGCATATTAGCCTGATAGCAAATTCAGCCTGCCTATATATGACCTGTCCAGAAATATAGTGGTCATGCAAGGAGTCCTGATTATACCGATATTGATTCCAAAATGTGTAGAGTCTGTTTTTCAATGCATTTACTGATGTTGCTTTTACTATTTCTGGTGGAACCTATCCCAAGTTTTGCTGCTCTATCAAGGAGAAAGTTTGTATTCGCTCGTCAGTTGATCCGTGGACAGGTATATATATATCTATATATATATATATATATATATATATATGTACCGGATGTTGGGGTAGGAGATACAGACCACTGTGTAATGTAATGTACAGGTGTTGGTGACGTGAAAGGGCAGTCCTTATTAAATTTACATAATCCGACGGTTTTGAGTTTCAATAATGTTTTTAGATTAATACATTAATTTGATTGGTATAGTCTACGTTACTTTCCTTTGAAGTAACTTCTATTTTAAATGGATAACATTTTAGATATTTGAAGTGCAAACATGTCACATTAGTTTGCCAAAACTGTGACGCCATAGGCTTCGGCAGTAAGAGGTTATATTAAATTGACTCAGTATTCCCTTCTACGTGGCACTCAATTATTAATCAGTGCATCAGTAACTAACTTAGATATGTAGAATCAAATCTAGATAATTGGTTTGGTTTTGAAAATTTGAGGCTTCATCGAACTATCCAGCTTTAACATACCGACGATAATGGTGGTACGAGGCATGGGTAGTCCATACTAAGATGCTGACAGTACCATGGTATGTGCAGTCTATGTGTCCTGTGATATTATACTGGAGGTGTGGGGGTTTGTGAAGTCCGCACTGGGGCAATGTGGATATTTGATAGTATGTACAGTTCATTTGCCCTTGATTGGGTTCCAATGTAAAGGCCTGGTCACATACACGCTAGTGGGCATAGTTGAACGTAGTGGAGGCAAACACATTTGAACGTAGTTGAACGTGGTCGAACGTAGTTGAACGTGGTTGAACGTAGTTGAACGTACCAGAGAAGTATGGATGTTGGTACGTTCATCTATGTTCAACTACATTCAACTACGTTCAACCAGGTTAGCCTCCACTGTGTTCGACTACGTCCACTAATGTATATGTGACCAGGCCTTTTATAGACAGGATAATTATTATCACTATATAAAAAGGTGGAGCGGTCTATCCTTATTATTATTGTGCTGATTATTACAGGCCAGTAAGGTTTGGGTATTTAGCGACGATTAATATGTGTATTGGGCTATCACGACCCAAATTGGTCGATCCCTCTGTGCGCTACTGCAGCGCTACCATGTTTTGGTGCCCTGCTCACTGCTACTTGGCCATTGCGCACCAGGTTTTAAAACTTGTAACCGGCTAGGCAATTATCCTAGCCAAGGTTTATTATTAAACTGATCAACCCATACTTATGTTGTGTCTTATGTTCTAGAGCGTAGCCTAACTTTATATGGGCATTCGGTATTAGATACTCATACTATTCATCCGGTGTAGTCTATATACCCCGTTTTATATAATAGTATAATGGTGGTACGGGGTTTGCGAAGCACCTACCTATGTATTGACAAACATATATATACTAGTGGTAGGAAGATTGCAGGTCCAAACTCACAAAACAATGATGGATTGAAGGCTTACACGGGGCTAACCCACATATTGATAACGGTAATGGGATGGCAACACAGCAATGGTGGTATCGGGTTTGGGATGGTTCTATTTATGTATGTAGCAGGTACCTGTATGTAGCAGGTATGCAGGTATTGCAGGTATTGCAATACCTCAGGGAGTTTGACACCCCTGCCCTGCAGAGTTGTAAACCACTGCCTTGTGGTACATGTTCTTGACAGAACCGAAGGCTAAGGGAGCAAACCCTAAACAGAAAACCATGTCACTGTGGCAGTATTAAGGGTGGTTGATGTATGAAACTCCCAACATCTCCCGACCAGGCACTGCAGGGGCAAATCGTTTTGCACCTGTCTTGACATGTTCTTGCCGGTATGAAACCTATATTTGTTCCCCAAGAGAGTGCCGCTGGTAACTTGCAAAAGCCAGCAGCACTTCAACACTTTTGCAGGCAGCTTTCATGAACTGTACAACCGCACAAAACACCATACCGGCTCGGCTAAATGGAGAGTGGCAGTCAAGTAATGAAAGCAGTCTTTGTCACATCGCGACCGACAGCATGATGATGATGATGATGATGATGTATGTACTAGTCCGATGGATAGACTCTCCAAGTGGTATCCTCTGCGGTGGCATGGGTAGAGCATCTGACTTTTTTTTCTAGGTCAGACCCCTAATCTGAAGGTCGGTGATTCGATTCCCCATGCCATCACCTATGCCAATGTGGAAAAACTCTCATCCTCGGTATTAAATAAATTTCCTATTTTCATTACTGGGGGTTCTCATGGGGGTGATGAAAATAGGAAATATTGTGGCCAGAGCAGGATTCGCGTCCATTTTCCGGACCTAGCATGCTAAGCTGATTCAATCACCCTACCGGTCTATGTCGATCATTGCCTCAGAGGTCAGTGTAATCAACTACAGAATACATTTACATTACACTAATTTATTTAATACCGACGCTGAGAGTTTAGAAAGGGTTCTTGAGGCTTACTGATCTTAGGTAGTCAATGTGAAAGGCAAGGAGCCATTATTTCATACTTACATGATATAATGCATACAACAGGCAAATTATATTATTCAACCAATGGAATATTATGCACATACACCAAAATGATCAATTATATAATATATATTCCATATATATATATATATATATTCCATACATATATATATTCCATATATATATTCCATATACATATATTCCATATATATATATTCCATACATATATATATTTCATATATATATATTCCATATACATATATTCCATATATATTCCATATATTCCATATATATTATATATATATATATATTCCACATATATTCCCTACATATTCCATACATATTCTCTATATATATTCCATACAGCAAATGGATCAGTCTGGACAACTGCGGGGTAAATGGTAATAATCGAAGCCATTAGCTTCCGGTAATAATTTAAACAGCGGTAAACATCTAAGCTAATCATGCAATGTCGAACAATTCAAACTTCTAATCAGAGTGAAGCAGGAGAATTGCGCATTCTGCCAGAATAGACCGACACGGTGCCCTGAACATTCTTCTCCTGCATAAATACGTGATACTCGAACAAAGATCCAGCAGAGCAGCTGCTATCTATCTCCAAGGTTGTCTAGATCGAGCCTTCAGAAGGAAACGTATCTAAATGTGACACCTCTAGGGTGAATGTAGACGAATGAGGGGAAGCGTCAAGGTTATGGACCTCTGAAGTGTGCACTGTGGCTACAATTAATGGCTGTTTATGAAGCAAGCCCCAAACCCAGAGTGCAGCGGCATCCTTGAGGTCACTTTACTAAAGGCCCGGTCACATACACGTTAGCGAACGTAGTTGAATGTAGTGGAGGCTAACGTAGTTGAACATAGTTGAACATAGTTGAACGTAGTTGAACGTAGTGCAACGTACCGGCATCCGGTTTCTCCATGATGATAACGTGATAATAAGGTATATGGGCCGTGAGTTCCTATTTAAGCTTTGGACATGTTCAAAAGAGCACTACGTTTGAGACAGACGTAGCCTCCGTGATGATAGCATACTCTAGCGTATTCTAGCATACTCTAGTGTACTTCTTAATGTACTCTAGCATACTCTAGCATACTCTAGTGTACTCTAGCGTACCCTAGCATACTTTGACCCACACAAAACCTTGGCCGTTCTGCTGTGGTCACATAGCCGTTAGTGGACAAAGTTGAACGTGGTTGGACGTAATGGGATCCGCGCCGTAACGTATTTATCCGTACCATTAGGTGGGTCATTAACCAAAACCTCCCATACCTTATTGTATTTGAACGTAGTGACATCACGTTTCACCCACATTATTCTAACTACGTTCAACTACGTTCACGAACGTGTATGTGACAGGAGCTTAACAGTTCAATGGTTTCTTTCATTTTAAATTTTTTTTTTTAAATTCTTATTTTGTCTCGGTTTTCTTGTTTTGTTTTCTTCCTTTTCTTCTTCCTTTTTTTACGAAGTGAACAGCTGACTTAAAAAAGAGTGAGAATATGCATAGTAGTGATACACATGGTCTCATTGCATTAGATTCCATCTGCATTGTCTAAAATGAAGGAGAACCAAAATAATGTGCATATTGGTATTGCAGAATGGTTTCCAAATATTCCTTTTGATCGTCGATGATTAGTCTGCCTTATCTTAGGAAGTCTGCTTGTAGCCATGCACAGGTTTCCTCTATTGCCAATTCTATTCCCCAATGTTGCTCAATATAATAATTTAATAATACAATAATAAAATAATATAACAGTGTTGAAATATGAGTTCCCAAGATAATAACTCCACTTTTCGAATTAACCTGACTTATTCTTAGATCATTGGGTTTGCACGTTTACTAGATACATAAATACATTAAGAGATGTGTATATTCATTTTGACAATATTCATTAATCATTCATTAAAACATCGCTTGGAGAATTAGCCAGTTGTAAATGCATATACATAGCAAAAGACCAAGTATGTTGTCTGCTTTGAATTCTTAATATAAGGTGTTCTAATTGTCTTTGTTGATTGTAGCATGGATAATTCACAGTATGGTAAAGCCTTAGGCACTACAGACCTCTACGGCATCGGCCTATTATCATCGTCCCAGCAAAGGCGACATCGCGCATGCCATCTAGCACTTCCTACTGATGGAGCAACTCTGCCCTTTTCCTCCTGTACCCAAAGCTGCAGTGTCAGGATCGAACTCACCACCCTCCCACCTTCCACTCAAGAAGGATCCTCCATTGGTAGGGTTCAACTGAACGCTCTATATTACTGAGCAAAGACTGCTTAATGTTAGACATGTGTGGATGTTGAGTTTGAACCCTAAAAGAGCACTAACAACCAGTTTCTCTTCCGCATTTTGAATTACAGTATAACCCCGTTAAACCAAATTTGAAGGGACCCTAGAAATTTGTTTGGATTAACCGATCCTTGGTTTAATCAAGCTTTGACTTTGACTTGGCTTTGGCAAAAACGGGCATGCAATGTACCATGTATGTGGACACTATGGTTATTGTTTTTTATGTATATACACCTTAACCCCATTAAACCAACCTCGGGTAAATCAAACGATCGGTTAATCAAAACATTTTTCGGCGACCTGGCAACATAAAACCATTTATCATATAAAAAAGTCTCAGATGACCTAAAAAACACCTGAAAGTTTGGTTTAACTGTACCGAAAGTGGCCTGGGGCCGACAATTCTGTTTGGATTAACCGATACTTTGGATTAACCTACTTTGGTTTAACAAACTTTTTTTTTATGATAAATGGTAGTATTTTGCCGGGCCTCCGAAAAAAGTTTGGATTAACTGATCGTTTGGTTTAACCGAGCTTGGTTTAACGGGGTTGTACTGTATATCGAAGCTGGCAATTATATTTTGTAGTGTTATGTATTGATAAGTGTAGCATTACTGATACTTGAAAGGCCTCATTATTAACTATACCCATTTCATCACGTGTGTCAACGGTGTAATTCTCACCCAAACCTTTTCTCCAGTCACTACATTCCTTTCTTTAATTGGACCATATCACCAACCAAGATTAAAGTAGCATGGCCTTCCTCGTTATTACTAATTTCGAAGAAATAACTAATCAATCTGCATCCATGTGGACATTATTACCACTCCTTGACTGCCACTACTGACCAGTCTTTCTTAGGCAGCAATAAACATCCTAAATATAACTTCAATCCAGAGGAGAGACCAGACCGCTACCAGATTGCATAGTCAGCGGTGAGTTGTTTAGTACCACATTCACTACACCCAGCAGGCTCGCCAACACGCCCCAGTGGAGGCTGGTGGTTGTCTTGCCCAGTTGTGTGTGGTACTAATCAAATAACCTATCCTTGCCAGCCACATATCAACCCGGCGAAGTCTGGTCATTGATCCCCCCGATCGGCCTTTTCGGGCCGCCCTGACAGCACACCACCCCATCCCCACCACCTCACTCCACCCCTACACACACTACATACAACACCTGCCTCTCCACCACCAGCTGTACTGATTCTCAAGATGGAATCTAGAAATATCATGTTGATGTCTGGCTCCTCAAAAGTCTGGCTCCGCAATCTCTTGCTCTCAAATCTCTGGCTCGTCAATCTCTGGTTCTTCAATCGCTGGCTCATCAATATCTGAATCGTAAATCTCAGACTTTTCAATATTTGGTTCCTCAACATCTGCATCTTCAACCTCTAGATCCTCAAGGTCTTAATCCTTAAGCTCTGGATCATCAAGCTATTTATTTTCAAGATCTGAATCCTTAAACTCTGCATCCATAAGCTCTGAATCCTCAAGTTCTGAAACCTCAAGCTCTGGATCCTCAATATATTGATCCTCAAGTTCTGAATCCTCAAGCTATGGATCCTCAAGCTCTGGATCCTCAAGTTCTGAATCCTCAAGTTCTGGATCCTCAACCTCTGGATCCTCAACCTCTGGATCCTCAACCTCTGAATCATCAAGCTATGGATCCTCAAGCTATGGATCATCAAGCTATGGATCATCAAGCTATGAACCCTCAATTTTTGTTTTCTACTAACAGTTTTCCATGCCTTACATAAATACTAGCCCCGACTGCTTTCCAGACTGCAGGACAGTGTATGTCCATAATATATCGTTATATAGCTATATAAAGCCATATATGTATAAGTGTTTATATAGACATTACACAGCATGTTGTGTGGAGAAGGTCTTATCGCAGATTACCACCACCAACACGCCATCTGCGGGCAGTGTGACGAACTAATGTTGACTGTACCACCTCATATAGTTTACTAAATAAATGTTATCAATTATTAATAACACTTTTATTTTTCTATGGGAATTGAACGATGGTTTGAACAAAAAACAAACATTTCTCGCCGTGAATATGGCCTATGCTGCCGACACGGCGTAAAGCAACCACCAATCAATCAATCATTCAATCGTTTAGAATCAATCTACTGCGTTCCCATTTAGCTGTCCATGACTACTCCCACATCTTTGACAACACATTCCTCCCTAACCGTCTTCCTTCATTAAATTAGCAATGTTCCCTTCTTTTAAAATCAATGTACTGCGGTCCCATTTGGGATTGCATGGCTAGCCCCACACCTTTGACAACACATTCCCTAAATGTCTTCATAATTTACTTCAGTTCCACTTCATTTCCATGTCATTCCTACGCTTGCCCATCCCCGTAATCACTTCCACCCTTCAACGAACTTCCTCTTGAAATCAGTCTCTTCTCCACGCATCTTACCAGTCTTCCTTTCAAACTGATGCACACCAATAACATGGATGAAAGTGGTCTACAGCAAAAATCTTGGAAATCAACCCGAGATTTTTTAACCGATGGCGAATTTCCGTGAAAAGAGCGGATTGTCCCCCTTATAAACTACCAAAGGTCAGGGAATCACGGAAAAATGCAGGAAGTCAGGTTTCAACTATCTTTATTGTCCCTATATAATTGTCGATAGCTAACTCGTTTTTGTTTGGCATTTACGTCACAACACCATCTAAGCTCATATAAGAACGGGATTCAAACTACCCAATTATTGTCAAATACATCCTGATTCCTTGGGGGCATTTTGTTCAACGTCAATCAGTAAATATAACAAATCGCGGAAATCCGGGAAATCGTGGAGATATTTCATCTCTGCAATAGGTTGTCCCTTCCCACTGGTCCATCTCTCACTTCCACATCCCCGACAGTCACACACATGCATCCCTCCCTCTCTCATCCCGCACTAGCGCCGCCCAGAGCTCGTTAAATCGGCACATCAACTCACTGTACGAAGTGACGGCATGTGTCCCTAATATTTCCATCTTCTTCTTTTATTGTCTTCTTATTTTCTGTCCAGCAGGCAGCCTGGACCAGTTCTGTCCAAGCAGCTCCCGAGCTGCTCCAGCTAGAGAACTGCTCCAGCTCCAGGATTGCTACAGCTCCAGAGCTACTCCCGCTACAGAACTGCTCCAGCTCCAGAGCTGCTCCAGATACAGAGCTGCTCCAGCTACAGAGCTGCCCCAGCTCCAGAGCTGCTCCAGCTACAGAACTGCACATATCAATAAGTCAAACCTACCGTCCTCATTACCATGGCAAGCAGGCGAATATCAAAGTGAATATGCAACGGCTCGCCATGTGTGTTGTACAGGCCGATCCCCTCCCCCCACCCCTACCACCACTACTACCACCACCACGACCACTACCTCCACCACCACCACACACAGGCTGATCCCCCTCCCCCCACCCCTTCCACCACTACTACCACCACCGCTACCACTACCACCACCACCACCACACGCAGGCTGACCCCCTCCCCTTCACCACTACCACCACTACCACCAACATCCACCACCATCACCACACACACAGGCTGACCGTCCTCTCCACCGCCACCATCACCACTACCACCACTACCCACCAACATTCACCACCACCATCACACACAGCTGATCCCCCACAACCACCACCCACCACCACTCACGACCATCACCAATCACAGGCTGACCCTCCCCACTAACCCCCACCACCCACCACCATCACCACACACAGGCTGCCCCCTACCCCCACCACAAACACCACCACTACTACCACCACTACCACCAGTACCCACCAACATCCACCACCACCACCACACAGAGGCTGATCCCTACCCCCACCACCAACACCACCACTACCACCACTACCCACCAACATCCACCACCATCACCACACACAGGCTGCTCCCTACCCCCACCACAAACACCACCACCAACACCACCACTAGCACCATTACCCACCAAGATCCATCACCATCATCACCACACATAGGCGTCTCCCTACCCCAACCACCAACACCATCACCACTACCACCTCTCCCCACCAAGATCCACCACCACCATCACACACAGGTGATCCCCCACAACCACCACCCATCACCACTCATGACCATCACCAATCAAAGCCTGACCCTCCCCACCAACCACCACTACCACCACCACCCACCACCATCACCACACAGAGGCTGCCCCCTACCCCCACCACAAACACCACCACTACTACCACCACTACCACCAGTACCCACCACCATCCACCACCACCACCACACAGAAGCTGATCCCTACCCCCACCACCAACACCACCAACACCACCACTAGCACCACTACCCACCAACATCCACCACCACCACACACAGGCTGATCCCTACCCCCACCACCAACACTACCACTACCCCCACTACCTACCACCACCCACCACCATCACCACACACAGGCTGCCCCCTACCCCCACCACCAACACCACCACTATCCCCACTACCCACCAATATCCACCACCATCAGCACACATAGGCTGCTCCCTACCCCCACCACCAACACCACCACGACCACCACTATCCACCAACATCCACCACCATCACCACACACAGGCTGCTCCGTACCCCCACCACCGCCACCATCATCACTACCACCACTACCCACCAACACCCACCACCACCATCACACACAGGTGATCTCCCACAACCACCACCCATCACCACTCACGACCATCACCAATCACAGGCTGACCCTCCCCACCAACCACCACCACTACCACCACCACCCACCACCATCACCACACACAGGCTGCCCCCTACCCCCACCACAAACACCACCACCACTACCACCACTACCACCACTACCACCACTACCCACCAACATCCACCACCATCACACAGAGGCTGATCCCTACCCATACCACCAACACCACCACTACCACCACTACCCACCAACATCCACCACCATCACCACACACAGGCTGCTCCCTACCCCCACCACAAACACCACCACCAACACCACCACTAGCACCATTACCCACCAAGATCCACCACCGTCATCACCACACATAGGCTTCTCCCTACCCCAACCACCAACACCATCACCACTACCACCTCTCCCCACCAAGATCCACCACCACCATCACACACAGGTGATCCCCCACAACCACCACCCATCACCACTCACGACCATCACCAATCACAGCCTGACCCTCCCCACCAACCACACTACCACCAACCCACCACCATCACCACACAGAGGCTGCCCCCTACCCCACCACAAAACCACCACTACTACCACCATACCACCGTACCCACCACCTCCACCACACCACCACACAGAGCTGTACACACCACTACACCACCACTACCAGCACCACTACCACCACTACCCACCAACATCCACCACCACCATCACACACAGGTGATCCCACACAACCACCAGCCATCACCACTCACCACCATCACCAATCACAGGCTGACCCCTCCAACCACCACCACTACCACCACCACCCACCACCATCACCACACACAGGCTGCCCCCTATCCCCACCACAAACACCACCGCCACTATCACCCCTACCACCACTACCCAATAACATCCACGACCACCACCACACAGAGGTTCATCCCTACCCCCACCACCAACACCACCACTACCACCACTACCCTCCAACGTCCACTACCATCACCACACACAGGCTAATCCCCCCGACCACCAATACCACCACAACCACCCACCACCACCCACCACCATCCCCACACACAGGCTGAGCCCCTCCCACTCCCACCACCACTACCACCACAACCAACCACCATCACCCCACACACTATGTGTATCCCCCAGGTAGACAAGCGGCCAGCAACAAAAACCAACAGCTCTCTGCATAGTGGGAGCAACTGGAGGGGCTCTCCTGGGGCCCTTGTACAAATAATTCACCGGCAATACTCGGAAACCAATAACACGTGATAATGGCATGAATGAATTACACCATAACTAACATAACTAAGAAGAGCTAGGCTTGAAGGCAGACTAGGATGGAACTATATTCATTTAATGATCTGTCTGTGAAGATGTCCCGTCACATAATATGAGGGTAGCATTTGTGAACAGTGTAAGTTACTCAGTCTGTGTGCACAACGGCTCCGACCAGATCTCACACAGGCCCCCAGCTTTATCTACCTCGCCAGTGGCAACCCCCATCATCACTGTATCGAACCGCGAGTTCTTGACCCCTCGGCCGATATCCAGGGAGAGGATGTAGCTCTGTGTTCCAGCCTTTGTACCTGTATATTCCCACACCTAGATTATATATATTATATATGAATATAATATTAGATATATTTCCATGCTATACTTGAATAATAGCTTGTACTTCACACATATAATAGTTTAATTTACGGGCGGTACAGTGAGTGGCGGTTACTGTGTGCAGGGATGGTGGTGCTACCATCGGAGCTGTCGTTGGGGAGGATGGAGCAGTAGATGACTTGCACAGACTCCATAAATCCACGAACTGAGTGAATGATGGGGGAAAGGAGGGGCATTTCGCGTTATTATACTTGTATAATCCTTATTCAGCTTATACTATATATTTTGATATATTTTTTCTCCACGGCATGAACTTCTGTGGAGATGTGGAGTATTGAGGGTAAACTCCACATAGGTGCCACCAGTGTAGGCAATCAGTGAAACATGCAGCAATAACACAGTGTGAAAGAGTCTCTTAGTCTGTTATTGACACTCTCCTAATAAAGTATGCAGCATATATGAAGAGTTCAGGCGCAAACCACCTAAACGCCATTCAAAAAATGAAGCTTAATTCCACGATTTGTCCCTGAAAATAATTATAATTCTTACTAATTTCACTTTTCATATTATCATATAGTTATGGAGCAATTAACAAAACAAATATGGATATAAAAAAAAAAGAAGTGTGTAGGTTTGATTCCAATGTTTATTTCCTTTTTTGGATTGGCATTTATGTGGTTTTGCGCCTGGACTCTTCATATATATAATTATATATATATATATGAGTCAGACTCACGAAAATAGGCCAATTGGGGAAAGTTGTCGGCATCGAGCATTGGATGTTGGCGTCGAACCGCATAATTATAGTTTAGCATTGACAGAGGTGTTGGAAAGTCCTTACATTTATCCTGAATGTAAAGGTCGAGAAAATACAAAAACCTTATTTGTTTCTAGGATAATTTAATATAAAACAAAGAAATGCACTACACTTTCAGAATTGTGATGCCAACATCTGTTAAAGTTGTCGGTGTCGATCATTGGATGTCGGCGTCGATCGGTATAATTATAGTTTAGCATTAACAGAGGTGTTGGAAAGTCCTTAAATTTATCCTGAATGTAAAGGTCGAGAAAATACAACAACCTTATTTGTTTCTAAGAAAATTTAATATGAAACAAAGAAATTCACTACACTTTAAGAATTGCGATGCCGACATCTTAAATTGACCACCAATTGGCCCATTTTTGTGAGGCCGACTCATATATACAGATATATTTCTCAGTGCGAATGAACATATGTGGGCATCGGTTAGGGATGAGGAGGATCGGTGGCGGCACCACCAGTCCAATGACCATGGTAGTCAGGATGCACTGAGTAGCAAATGGGTATATATATATATATATATATATAATAACAACAATAATAATGGAATTCCCTTCCATGCCTTTATGTTTGCATAATACATATATACATCACATATATATACAAATGCTTATGACCTCATTGATGCGGAGAACTCATTGAGATCTACAAACACCTCAGCGGAAGATATACAGTCAAAAACCGGTACATCATACTCGAGCCAACAAACAGTCTGATAACCAGAGGGCATAATAAGAAGATCGTCAAACCCAGGACTAACAAGCGAGTTTGTCAAAACTTCCTCACTGAAAGAGCCAGGAACACTTGGAACAGACTACCAGCTGATGTAGTGAATGCCCCAAGCTTAAACTCTTTCAAAGGGCGCCTCGATAAGCACTGGGTAAATTACCGCTAAAGTCAGTGCTTGCTGCACAAAAACTATAATTTCACTAGGTCCCACTTAGACAGGCCAAACCTGCTAACAGGCATTGATGCCTAATTTCTTAAGCAGAAGAGGATAAGTGTAAGTGTAAGTGTAAGTGTAAGTATGGATTACTTCGGTAATTTCTAACTCATAACTGCACAGAAGCAGAGTTGGATTCGCGTTGTTTCCCAGCGTTGTGTCTGCTCCAACAAATAGCGGGGCCCGGCTAGTTGTGGCGTACTACAGGCGTGTGGGTATAAAAACGGGCTAAAGTGCGATACCAAGCCGGCTCACTCTCGCCCCAGCCCAGCCATGAACAGGCTAGGTTTCTTTTCGTTTTCTTTCTTCTGATTTGGTTCTTTTCTTTCTTTTTGATTATTTTTTATTTTTGTTTATTGTTGGTGGCTGTACATCTCACAGCATCTCGACCTCCGCCCACGCTGCACTCATAAACGACGTGTTTTGTGGTCGGTGGGGAGAGTAGGTTGTAAAGACAATCCCAGCAGCATCAGTCTCCCCGTTGCCAGCGCCACCACCACCACCACCACCAGCCTCGACACCAGGCCCTCAGCACCAGCGACCGGGTGTGTGTGTATGTGTGTGCCTGTGTGTGGGGGGTATGTATGTGTATGTGTGTGTATGTGTGTATGTGTGGGTATGTGTGTGCCTCTGTGTGTCTGTGGGTATGTGTGTGTGTCCGGTGTGTGTATGTGTGTGCCTGTGTGTGTGGGGGTATGTATGTGTCTGTGCGTGCCTGTGTGTATGTGTGGGTATGTGTGCGCCTATGTGTGTGTGTGTCTGTGTGTGCCGGTATGTGTCTGTGAGTGCATGTGCGTATGTGTATGTGTGTATGTGCGTATGTATGTGTATATATGCGTGTGTGTATCTGTTTGCTGGCTGTACCAACTCTTACAGACTGGCGACGACTTGACACATGCTACTAAATATATCCCCCAGTAGTATGGTCGAATATATGAATATATTTATATATAAAGGGCATATATATAAAGGGCATATAGGTATATGTATATATATATATGTGTGTATGGACCTGGTGTGTGTGTATGTGTGTATGTGTGTATGTGTGTATGTGTGTATGTGTGTGCCTGTGTATGTATTTGCGTACACGTATTCATTCTGCTGGCTAGCCAAGGCTGTACCAACTCTTAGAGACTGGCGACGACATGACACATGCTACTAGATATATCCCCAAGTGGCAATGTCGAATATATATATATATATATATATATATATCTTCCGCGTTAATGTGTGTTGGAAGAGTCAGTAGAATGGCGAGGTGGATACACTGCATGCGATTGCACTGGCTGCACAGGCTTGGGTTCGATTCGAGGTGCCGGGTCCATGAAAAGCCAGTTCATACCCCTCTACTTTTTATGTTCAGGGGTCGTTAAACAAAAACAAAAAAAAACAAGGAAACACTGTTCATCAGCACCATATAATAATCATATAGTATGACACATGAGCGTGCACTGTCATAACCAGTTTAGTAGTATAAAGTCGTCATGACCTTGCTTTGACGACGTTATCCTGTCTGTCCACGTGTGATGTTAGATGTTGCTAGAATGCAGAACCCACAGAAAGGAAACAAGGGTGGGATGCACACCGCGCATGCGATTCATGTTTTAGGTGCCTGTGTCGACTGTGGACACTGCCTGGCGCAGGCCCTGCGCGCGCTGGTGTGCTATTGGTTGGTTGTTGGAGCTTTACGTCCTGGCACCATCTAAGGCCACATCAGGATGGGTACCGATTTGTAACAGTGCACACTCACAGTGATGTCATAGTGCTGCCCCACTAGGAGACCATACCACTGGCACCATGACCTGATATCCCACTCAGTCACATTATCCTGACACTGACCCAACCAGCCCATGCCCTATCCTAATAATGCCAAGCGCCTGGCTAGGAAGCGACAGGTATCAATTTTTAAGTCATTGGTTTGACTCGACCAGGGCTCGAACCAGAACTCGTCGATTCGAATCCCACGATCTACAAAAAGGGGAGACGGACGCTCAACTCATTTGGCCACCCAGTCTGGACACGCGGTGGTTGGGGAGAGGGCCCAGTGGTGGCAGTCCGGGCGGGGTTACACTGGCCCGGGAACCGGGCAGATCGGGGACCGGGGCCTATAGGGTTGATTCCATGTGCAGGAATGAATGACACTGACACTATCACCGCAACGGCGGCCGTTGGTAGCCATGACAAGAAGACAAGAAGACAAGAAGACAAGAAGACATTGCCAATGGCGTTCTCTGTGGTTCTCTGTGGTGGAGTGGTTAGAGTGTCTGACTGTTTTCTAGGTCAGACTCCTAATCTGAGGTCGGCGGTTCGATTCCCCGTGCCCCCAGTTCTGCCAATTTGGATTTCCACCACTTTGTATAACTTACAGCGTCATCAAAGGCCGGTTGTTCACATACCATGTCTATGTGGTGTGGGAGGTTAAAAATCCCTTGGGTCAGTATAAGTGTAGGCTCGGGCTTTCTATCGACCAGCACTGGAATGAGGAAGACCAGTCGTCTATGACTGAAATTTCCCCTGCTTAAACAACTAATGGACCAAAAAAATAAAAAATAAAAAATTGTTTTAACTGCATTCGGCGTTGGAATTATTGATGAGCATGCGCACTACCGATATATATATATATATATATATATATATATCAGGTATGTGTGAGGTTAGCCTTGGTAGATGTAGACGTGCAATGATTAACCCTGGCTGAGTGGGTGACATCAGTGGAGTTGACAGTGTGGGTTTATGGTGCCACCTTCACAGAAGTGAGTGCGTTGGTAGGAAGGGTGTACAGGAGTCCGTGCAACTTAGCTGTTGTTGTTTTACCTTCCTAGCACCTTCTAAGGTCATATCACGATTAACGAGAAGTTACTCTGGATAATATGTATAAAAAATAACGTCCGTGCGACTAGAGTGTCACGTCCCGTGAAGGGGGTGGAGAAATGCATGCCGAAGACCCCCCCCCCCCAGCCCAGAAAAAGTGGGAAGGGAGGAGGAGGGGCAGAACACAACAGAGCTTATTACACGCGATGAAGGGTCTATCACTATCCATATATATATATATATATATATATAATATATATATATATATATGAGGAGTTCAGGCGCAAAACCAAGTAAGTCCACCCGACCTCTTTTGTTTTAAAATCAAGATTTGTATATGCCCATAAATATAATTCTCAGTAATTCCACTTTTCTTTGTATTATAGGGTTATGGGCAATGAACAAAATACTATGAAAGTGATAAATGAACCTTTATTCCAAAACTCATTAATTAATCAACTTTTATTGATTTTTCTGCAAAACCAAGTAAGTCCACTTTCGGTTTGTTTGCAAAACCATGTAAGTCCATTGTCAAAGACTAATCTTATGGAAATCTTGCAGAATCAAAGAACACACAATTTCCATCATAAGCTTACTCATCATCACCACTATCCTCATCAATTGCATCATAGGTTTCCATCATAAACGTCGACAAATCACCCGAGGCAAAAAAAAAAAAATAATGTGACCTGACACGCGTAGCTGATTGGCCAGCTACATCTTACGTGGTTTTGCAGACAAACTCGAATGGCGCTTACAAGGTTTTGCAACCAAACCCTATTTTAAGGCCAATTTAACATAGGACTTACCAGGTTTTGAAACAAAACTGATTTGCTCATTGGGTAATAGGGACTAAGAAGTGGTGTCTCCATTGGTTATCTCACTTTTCATGAAAATGGACTTACTTGGTTTTGCGCCTGAACTCCTCATATATATATGATGTATAGCATATTATGCGAGTATAAAGATGTGTAAGGTAATATTACTTATTATTATTATTATTGTTATCCTCGATAAGATACAACACTGTACCAGTGGCACCATCTCGCCCATCTCACCTCCTCCGGATGTTGACCAGTGTCAGTTGCACCGGAGTCAGTCGCAGTTGTGTTGTGTATGTATATATATATATATATATATATGTGTATATATATGTATATATATATTAAAGGGGTAATGGGAAAAGTAGGTTAGTGCCAGAGAATGGAACGAGTGTGCATTTCATTTTGAAATGGATCCCGGGTGAGTTGCCAATACTGCATTATACATACATGATAAGTCTGTATATATGACTGCCGATGCATATATATGCACTCTCTTAAAATGCTATTTACAAGTGGCCATGTACTAATGAGGGAGATATTAGTGGCTGCTCCATTATTAACCATAATGGTCTATTGCACAGTACCAGGAAAGGCTAGCCCGGCAGAGTCTGGGAAAGAGTGCACTTGGGTACGAATGAATGGCTATGCGCGAGGTTGTTGGAGTACGCTACTCCTAGTTATGCCAAATATAAAACAAAATGGTGAACCTCCTTTTGAAATAAAAATCATGGTTGAGCAGGCGGTTTTTATTTTCAAATTTGTACTTTTGACATATAGGTAATATGTAATCATACGCGATGGCCGAATGAGTTGAGCATCCCCCTCTCGTTCTGGTCAGGTCATGGGATTCGATCTCCTGGGTTCGAACCCTGGCTGAGTCAAAGCAATAACTTATAAAGTTATACACAAGTTTAATTGATGCAAGCCCGATGCATTTTAAACAGTTTATAAGAATAAATAACACAAATACAAATTCAGGACGGGAGATTTTTCAGGAACGGGTGGGGACGATCACCAATTTCTATTTCTATTTGGCCTTAGTGAGAAGGTGGTACTACGTGGCCAGGCAATTGACATAGAAGTAGACCTGCAGGGTTGAAGGATCTGAACAACGATGCTTTAAATAACTGGTGTATCAATAGGCGTGGTTAACCTAGGCGCAGGCTCCTGGTGACATCTCCAAGGAAACCCTCAGGGTGCCCGCCCCCTGGTGAGAGAGGCGGTCTGACAGCGGGGGGTTGAGTGCGACCAGGGTTATCCAGGCAGCGCTCCCAGCGATTGGGGTCAGGACTGGCGGGAGACGCTGTGGGTGTGGGTGTGTGTGGGTGGGTCGGTGGGGGTGTGTGGTGGGGTGTGGTGGGATGGAAGAGGGTGGGTATGGGGACAGGCATCACAAACACATTTCCTATGGTGGCGAGTAAGCTTGTAGCCATACACCTTTAAAGATGCGTAGTTTGATGGTTTTGAGTTTGTCATTTTGCTGAGATAATATATTAAATTAATTGTTGAATTGAGGGTTGAAGGATCTGAAGAACGGTGGTTTAAATAACTCGTGTATCAATGGGCGTGGTTAACCTAAGCGCAGGCTCCTGGTGACACCTCCAAGGAAACCCTCAGAGTGCCCGCCCCCTGGTGAGAGAGGCGGTCTGACAGCGGGGGTTTGAGTGCTACTGGGGTTCTCCAGGCAGCACTGCCGGCGATTGGGGTCAGGACTGGTGGGAAACGCTGTGGGTGTGGGTGTGTGTGGGTGGGTCGGTGGGGGTGTGTGGTGGGGTGTGGCAGGATGGAAGATGGTGGGTATGGGGACAGGCATCACAAACACATTTCCTATGGTGGCGAGTAAGCTTGTAGCCTTACACCTTTAAAGATGCGTAGTTCGATGGTTTTGAGTTTGTCATTTTTCCGAGATAATATATTAAATTGATTGTTATAATATGCATTGCTTTAGTCTGAACTTTTATTTTAAATTGCTAGCTTTTGAGATATTTGAAGTGCAAACATGCCAAATTAATGTTGGCATGCATGCGAAAACTCTGACACCAGAGGCTTCTGCAGTAACAGATTCTATTAAATTGCCACAGTATTCCCTTCTTTGTGGTGACAAATGCTGAATAAGTGCACCTGTATCTAAGTATCAAATCTAGCTAATTGCTTTGGTTTTGAAAATGGTATGCTTCATCGGACTATGCAGCTTTAAGTAACAATGGCCGAAATGAGCCAACTTTAGACATGACGCATTATATTATCAGTTAGAGAATGCAACAATGAGATTAGCTGAAAGTATATGTCCAGATTTAGATTTAGATTAATAAATCGATATACTACCAACAATTCACCCTACCCCAATCCCCAAATAAATAAATACAAACAACCAAAATAAAAACTTTTTTTTAAAAAAGGTTAATGGAATTTTAATAAACCATGATAATAGGAGATTCCATAGCAATGCAGGCATGGAAATAACATAAATGGAAATACATTTTTTTTAACTCGTAATGTTTTCCAAAACTGCTTTTGATGTGCGTGGTTGACCTTCTCTGTTTCGTTTCAGCTTTAGTAATCGTCGAGCATGGTGATAGTAGTGGTTTAATTGATCTGCTTCCTGCACCCGGGAATTGTGGTCTATGTACAACCTTTCTTCTTGGCGCAGGAGAGGTGGGGGGGGTAGATAAAAGATTCACCCAGTACTTCTAGTACACGGGTGAATGACAACGTAGTGTAAATATGGGCGGAAATAGCTTTAGTATGGAACAGGAAGTAGAAAGTGTGGTTCCATGATCAAATGGCTACATATATTGGCACAGATTTGGTGAAATGGGAGAAAATGCAAAAAGACAAGATGGCGGCCAAAGAATGCCGGCGATTTCACTTTTAAATCATATTAAACTAGCTATTTTATTATATTTTTCAATGCAAAGGTAGCGGGGAAATAATGAGACATATGTAAAGAATAATTGTTGCTTCTTAGATTGTGAAATTAGGCTCTCATTTCATTAACCCGCACTTTCGACCGTTTTTATATAGGGTTGGTATTCACCCATGTACTGCGAGTACCGGGTGAATCCTTTATCTAGGGGGGGGGGGGGGGGGATCATTGGATGGAGGCTATGGATCTCATTTAGGGAAGGCATCCCGAGTGAGCATCTTTTCTGTATTATTGAGAAGCTTGGTATCAGTATTTGGGTATGGCTGACGTAGAGGCTTTCAATAGGCGGAGAACAGGTGCGAGGTGTGGGGGGGGGGGGGGGGGGTACCGGGGGGCGGGTACAGGGGGGGGGGGGGTGCCCACGAAAGGTCCATTTGTGTATATATATCCTTCTGCAGGGCGGAATGCAAGCTATCCTAACTGCATTGACAGCGGTGGTGTGGGGATAACAGCAATACCCACGACACTGCTATGCTGGTTTGCCTATAGATATCGGTCGGTGAATAGCGCCACCGGTATACACACTACACACATGGCCCTCCTCGAACAGATGGCAGCCAAAATAATATATTGGTGCAGTGCAATATCCTAAAGTTGCATAGTCAGAGGAAAGTATCCAATTTTTCAAAGCAAAATACTGATCTAGATTTGGACCTAAATATCCAGTTTAGATACTGGTCCACTTAAAGTTGCATAGCCCGATGGCTTTGAGTTTCTGACATTTTTCTGAGATAAATACGTTATATTGATTGTTACAGTCTACCTTACATTAGTCTGAAGTAACTTTTATTTTAGATGGTCAAATTTGAGATATTTGAAGCACAGGCATGTAAAATTAGTTTTAGCAAGCATGCCAAAACTTAAATAAAAGATTCACCCGATACTTGTAGTACAAAGGTGAACGACAACGTATGGTAAATACGCGCGAAAATAGCTTTAGTATGGAACAGCAAGTAGAACGCCTGCCTCCAGTGTCAAATGGTTGCTTACCTAGGCACATAGTTGGTGAAATGGGAGAGAATGCAAAAAGAGAAGATGGCGGCCGCAGAACGCCGTCGATTTCACTTTTAAATCTTCTTAAACTAGATATTATATTATATTTTTCAACTCAAAGGTAGTGAGCGGGCTATCAATAAGACATATGTAAAGAATAATTGTTCTTTCTTAGAGTGTGAAATTAGGTTCTCAATTCATTAACCTGCTTTTTCGACCATTTTTATATAGGGGTGGTATTCACCTGTGTACTGCGAGTACCGGGTGAATCCTTTATCCAGCCAGAACTATGACACCATAGGCTTCAGCAGTAACAGGTTCTGTTTAATTGACTTGGTATTACCTTCCATATGGCAACAAATGTTTAATAAGTGCCTGAGTATCTAAGTTGAACATATAGAATAAATTCTGGATAATTGTTTTGCTTTTGAAAATTTGATACTTCATCAGACTATGCAGCTTTAATAATGATTGGTTACTACATACAAGGGGATACTAAGATAAAGGATTCACCCTGTACTTGCAGTACACAGGTGAATACCAACCCTAAGTAAAAGTGGTCGAAACAACGGGTTAATGAAATGAGAGCCTAATTTCACAATCTAAGAAGCAACAATTATTCTTTACATATGTCTTTTTCATAGCCCGCTACGTTTGAGTTGAAAAATATAATATAATATCTAGTTTAATAAGATTTAAAAGTGAAATCGACGGCATTCTGTGGCAGCCATCTTGTCTTTTTGCATTCTCTCCCATTTCACCAACTCTGTGCCGATATAAGTAACCATTTGACACTGGTGCCAGGCATTCTACTTCTTGTTCCATACTAATGCTATTTTCGCCAGTATTTATATAAGGCCGGTCTTCACCCGTGTACTACAAGTACCGGGTGAATCTTTTATCATGGGGATACTAAGAGAACTTAATCAAAGCTGTTAATGCTGAAGTCTATGGGGCGAGGGCTTTGTCAATTGTTTCCAATTCACAAATCTCGTAATTTAGTGAATTTAGAGTACGGTTTCAACTAAATTAAAGTAAATTATAATAATCAGTCTAATATATTTATCCCAGAAAATGACAGCAACTCAAAAACCATCCGACTATACAACTTTGAATTAATGAGATTGTGCATCTATTTATGTTCAAGCTTGTAATTTCCATCAGCAACAACGGTAGGATAATGTTCAAAATAACTATTGCAGTGCATAGCTAATATGAAGCTAGCAGTAATGTATTATGGCAGACGGCAACAATATAACCCACCAGAATATCATTGACAACCATACATGTGTTATATTAGGACATACAGGAGTTAGTCACATGACTTATTCAAATTAGTCACATGACTTATTGCAAATTGGAATCTGCGTTTAAGATGCACTGCATTGTTAATGGCAAGGAGTTTAGGATCGAGACAATCATCCAAAAGTAAAGTCAAGTTTGGTTTATTTAACGATGCCTCTAGAGCGCATTGATTTTTGTACCATTATCCAGGCAGGCACCCAGCACAAGTTGCTATTCTGCCCCGCCATTGCCAAGGAATCTATTTTCAGAATCATTATTCTCACAATTGGGTGGTCTACTTTAAGAGTTCTCACCACCAGGAAACATAAAAAAGAGTCAATGTCGACAACAACATTTGTTTGGTCAAATCGGAGTTAATCGGCGGAATCAGCAGGGCTTCGGGAGAGCTATGATGTTATTATGGGTACAATGCCTTTGCAAAGGTGTGATTGTGGACTTTTGTCAGCATGGTCAAGGTCACCGTCCAAGCAAGGTCAGCGACTGGAAATCATGGTTGAAGTGATGAGAGACTGCCAGTAGCTACTGCAGGTAAATAGAGCACATTACTCAAGTAATATCCTATTGGACATGTTGGTTCTCCTTCAATCACCAAAGTTAAAACAAGGGTAAGTCACGGCAATCCTTAGATGGGTAATCATCTGAGAATAGCATGTGCAGTATCCATCTAGACACAAGCATAGAACATGTCAGCTACATTAAAATGGATCAAACAAAGTTTCAAACAAGGGGTCCTAGATATAACCTAAAGAATCAGATAGCAAAAGAATAGAGACAGATATTTCTGAGATTCTATGTGGTTACTTCCTTGAATCTGTTATCAAACGATGTCATAGAAATGCCAAGTCTAAATGCTTTTAAATCTAGATTATGTTAGACCGATTTTGGAGCCAATACCAAAGCAGCCATTAATCAAGTTACATATATGCTATCAGGCTATTATCCTCCTTATGGCAGAAGAGAATTAATTACAATAAAGTGTATCAAGTAATTAATGGCTAACTAATAGGCAATAAACATTGTCAGTGTTATCAGGTTTGAAAATACAATTGACACAACAGCAACTGGCAGTGCTTAAAATGCATCACATTGGATTTAATTAGAACCACTTCGAGCATCAAAATATCAATTCGGCATAGTAAACCATAGCATGTTCGAAGGCAAAGCACTTAGCTATGTTCGATCTCATAGATCAGACTTAGATGTTGATGTATTTATTAAACATGTGCTGCTGTATTAGAGGGAATACTAAGTCAATTTAATAGAACATGGTACTGCTAAAGGGTTGGCCATACCCTTCACAAGCCTGCATCCAAAACCGCAAGACATGCCCTCTCCTGGAATCCACAGGGGAAAAGGAAGAGAGGCAGGACAAGAAACAGTTGGCGCCGTGACCTGGAGGCAGATGTGAAGAGGTCTGGCCATACATGGAGACAGCTGGAGAAGATGGCCCAGGACCGGGATAAATGGAGAGCCCTTATTCGTGGCCTATGGCCAAAGTAGGGCGGTAGGCGTAAGTAAGCATTTTGGTCAAAGTGATTCCCGATGTTTTCACTTTACACACATCCACAGTTAGCCATTTATGTAAAGAAGGCAAAGTGATTACTGTGTTCATCCTAATTGATTGACCACAAAAGCCTAGACAAAAAAACGTACAAACCATCGGAATATGCAACGATAATCATGTTCAGATCATGTTCAGATCATGCTCAGATCATGTTTAGATCATGTTCAGGTCATGAGCGGATCATGAGCGGATCATGTTCAGATCATGTTCAAACCGTGCTCATATCGTGCTCAGAGCATGTTCATGACATGCTCAGAGCATTACATAGCGTGTTCAGAACATGTTTAGAGCATGTTCATAGCATTTCAGAGCATGTTCAGATCATATTTATATCATATTCAGATCATAGTTAAATCATATTCAAATGATGTTATGCTGATGTTCAGATCTCGTTCAGATCATGTTCAGATCTCGTTCAGATCATGTTCAGATCACATTCAGATCATTATCAGATCATATTCAGGTCAGGTTCCCCTACATTGGTCCATTCAATATGTATATGAAGCCCATTGGAGTACAACAGCTACAAGTTGACTACTCTCCTGACTGACGGGTCCGCGTGTGCGTGCATGCCTGGGTGAATGACGGTGGTGGGGATCAGTGGTGACTCACAATCTGTGCATGCTGAATTATAATTAATGGTGTGCAATTACATTATCCTGCAATAGACTGCTCCTTCTCAACGGCGATCGAGTGTCCTCTTAATTCGCAACTACTGCTACGCTGTCACGCTGATCTCCTATTAGTGTATTTATTTGCGGTTTCAATAATGCATGGAAAACGCAAAGCTAGTTTCTCACAACCTGTGAATTGTGCATGCGAGATGTATGCGTTGTCTAATAGCGCCGTGCATCTTGGTCAGATGACCCGCCGTGGTTGTAATTAGTTGTTGTTTTGTGTTGGGGTTTTATATCCTAGTGGCAACTATGGTCATATCAAGACATGTATCGACTTGTGACAATGCGTACTCAATGCGACTTCATAGTGCTGCCCCATTGGGATATAATTTCACCCGCGCAATGACCCGATATCCTGTGCTATGCTAGTAATGCCGAGCACCAGACTTAAGGATCAATTGTATAAGTCATTAGTTTGACTCGGTTGGGAATCGAACCTGTGACTTTCCGCATGCACGGGAAGCAGCCTGCGCTCTGCCGATTCGGCCACCAGGTCAGGTGGTTGGTATAAGCACCCATCCTACTGACCCCCCCACCCACATACACCCACACCCCTCCACACCCCTTTCCTCCCATCTGTTCAGTCTATTCCAGCCCCCCCCCCCCTGCACGACCCCTCCTACTTCAGACCCCTCCTGAATATTTCACCTGATTATCGAGCCCTACTCCACCCACTCTTCGGTTCATTGCCGGTGCGCTGAATTGCAGCCAAATTTAAATGTGAATATCATATAGACGTGGATACTAAGGGCAAGCGCATTACGCGATGTACCCATGTGTGAAGGAACGTACTGCAACAGGATCAATAGAGCGTCGATAGTGCATCAGTAGGGCCAGACCTAACTAACCTGGCGTACATTCATGAAATGCACACCGCATAATTGTAGCTTTAGCTCAGCAATTCAACCCATCTAAGTTCTAAACCGGTTCATGAAGTTGTACTAACTAGGACGCAAATTGGATCCAAGTGTCCGAATCTAGGGAAGAGGATCTTAATGAGATCTATCAATGTCCATTAGTTTCAATGCCTAACGCATATTATCCTCATCGAATAGGTATCAATGACTAACAGCCTTTATTTGATATTTTCTCAGTGGGCGATAATGTGGGGTTTTCAAATTGCATGTGCAAAATTATTTATAATAATAGACAATTGAGGCTATACCAGCTGATTATCCAGGGTTTGGCTAATGCCAAATAACTTCAACTTCAGACAAACACTACTCGGAAATGAATGAGATGCAGTTAATATTAAAGCTGTCTAGTCCGATGAAGTATGAAATTTTCAAAAAAGTGACAGAAACTCAAAACCATTGGACTCTGCAACTTTAAGGTCAAGCGATTTAAATACGCTATCTAAAGGTTCATTTCCGGTGCACTGAATGTCATCAAACTTTAGATGTGAACATAATTCACACTATTCACACGCGACCTAATTTGACATCGGAACGAGGCTGTGTACGCGTCGGGTATTGGAAATTACCATAAGACACTGCTGTGTGCCGATGTGTATGAACTACTACAGAAATTAAAGGAGTCAAATTTGAAGATATTCACTTTTGAAACTATCATATTCATTTTTGCATACCTTTTTTAGATTTATTGGTCAATTTTCATGAAGATTGGGTGATGATCAGATACATTTCAGTAGGCAATGTCAACAAAGTCGCTCACCTTGGCTGCCAATCTTTTCTTAAATTCAAAATTGCATAAATTGCATAACTAAATATATTTTAACCCTTTTAAAGCTTTTATTAATTTGTAATTACTAAGACTAGTTGTTTAACTGTGTTGCACAGATAACTATGCTGACAGTGCTGCATTACATGATACCACCATACTACGCAGACTTGAAGTTGACAGTCACATTGTAGTTAAAGAATGGGAGAAATCACCTTGCAAGAGTCGCCCAATCTTCGTGAAAATTTGCCAATAGATAGAAAACAGGTATGCAAAGCTGGGTATCGTAGTTTCAAAAATGAATACCCTCAAATTTGAGTGATTTTGAGAGGTATTGGTCGACGAAAAAGTATTCACATTACTTTTCATACAGCGGTGCCTCACAGATGCATAAGTGGCCTCCGTCTGGTTTCAAAATGGCCGCGGGATGAATAGTGTGAATTAAGGCCTAAGAGCAGAGTCATAACGTAATATGACTATCTGCACCGACATCTGAAGCAGCATACATATTTTTCTCACCCTGATCTATCATTTCCTAGAAAATGTCAAAACTTCTCTTTTCATTAAATAGGTATATAAGCCTATCCGTGAATATCGATATTCATGTGTTGAAAACCGCACACCTTCCAGTGAATAACCGATTAGCTAAAGTTGCATAGTCTGATGGTTTTGAGTTGTTGTTATTTTCTGACCTAAATAGATTACGTTGATCATTATAATCTACGTTAATTTTATTTTATTTTATATGGCTAACTTTTGAGATATTTAAATTGTATCATGGAAGAATTAATGTTGGCAAGCACGCCAAAATCTGACAGCATAGACTTCAGCAGTATCAGATTATATGAAATTGCCTCAATAGTCCCTTCCATGTGGTGACAAATATTTAATAAGTGCACTGCTATCTAAGTTAGAAATATCAAATCAAATCTAGATAATTGTTTTGATTTTGAAAATTTGATGTTTTCATCGGACTATGCAGCAGTCATGGGAGATGATGAAAATGGGAAACATTGCCCCTAGAACGGGAATCGAACCCATATCTCTTGCGGTCCGGGCTAGTGTGCTAACTATTAGACCCTGATGTCACCACCCTACCCAGACCTACCTGTCTATACGGCTCCTCGCCTGAGTGGTCAGTGCAGACTACTACACAGCTTTACCATTAACTGCATCTCATTCATTTCCGAGTAGTGTTTGTCTGAAGTTAATGCTCATTAAAGCAGATAGGTCCACGTGCCGTGTTTCAGTTATTTGGACATTAACATCTTGTTTCCGGTTGTAAGTAGTATATGGTGATTGCGGTTTGTTTCGGACATAGCCTGAGGCTCTGGGTTAACTGGGTTTCGTAGATAAGACAAGGACACATTCTTGCTGTGGCCCTCCATCTGGTTGGCAATTAGTGAGTAAGCCACATGGTCGTACACCTGGGACCGATTAGGTAGTTTGGTCTGACTTGATTGTCGGGGATGACGGGCACTTACAGCATTATTCGTGTCGGGCGCGGTGGCTGAATCGATAGCGTGCGGGCCTCGCATGTGGGAGATGGGGAGTTTGGTTTGTGCGGGAGATCGGGAGTATGAGTCAAACCAATGACTTATAAAATTGATGATTGTTGTTTCCTAGCCTGGGACTCAGCATTCATAGGATAGGTCAAGGGATGGTTACCTCAGTGTCAGGATAATGTGACTGTGTGGGATATTGGGCCATGGTGCCGGTGGCCTGATTTCCCACTGGGGCAGCACTATAATGTTGCCATGAGTGCGCACCATCACAGGTTTGTGCCCATACTGATATGACCTTAGATATTTTTTTTATTTTTTATTTTGGTCCATTAGTTGTTTAAGCAGGGGAAATTTCAGTAATAGACAACTGGTCTTCCTCATTCCACTGCTGGTCGATAGAAAGCCCGAGCCTACACTTTTACCAACCCAAGGGATTTTTAACCTCCCACACCACATAGACATCGTATGAGAGCAACCGGCCTTTAATGACGCTGTAAGTTATACACAGCGGTGGAAATCCAAATTAGCAGAGCTGGGGGCACGGTGAATCGAACCGCCAACCCTTAGATTAGGAGTCTGACCTAGAAAAAAGTCAGACACTCTAACCACTCCGCCACAGAGAATGCCAGGATGTAAAAGTCCAACAACCAACCAACCAATCATCATACCAGATGGGATGACCAAATAAGTTAAGCGCCCACCTCAAGCTTCGGTAGGTTGGGGGCATGGCTGAGTGAAAGCCATGACTTACAAATTTATACTTGTTGATTAGCTAGCCTGGTGCTCAGCATTATTTGGATAGGGAAAGTAGCAATGGAACCAGGAAGACCAATTATCAGCGATAGAAATTGCCCCTGCTTAATCAAATGCACCAACAACAATAACAGATATGTATGTATATGGCATGTATACTACGAAGAATTATACAGGTATACAGAGGCCCAGATATAGTCCGTGTATATTGGTTCAAATTGTGATTATTATTTATAAAAACGTATAACCTACAACATGCAATATATAACAGTCAAGCATCCATATTCAAGTATAATATATCACGAAACAAACACATCCATAATACAATCCATAATGTTTATGCAATATGTAGGCATTCTCTATGACATGCAATGATATATAGATATACATACATAGATGCCCATTGAATCACAAATATATGATTGTTAATTAATTTCTTTATATCATTGCGTCAGGTAGATGTCAGTGTTATAACTGGTCCCAATGTTCAGATTACACTGGACAACATGCCTGCTTCCTCCTCTGCCCACTGGGCCTTTATACTCATATCTGGGTGTTGGGAGGACTTCATCTTCCATATACTCAATTGGACAGCAGGCTTTCACACATTGTCCGCCTTTGTCCAAAGCGTAGCACTCCCTCTAGTAGGCCGGCAATTCGCAGTGTCCACCCACCCATCCACCCTACTACTGTATTTTGTGTCATGTTCTTATAGAACTGTGCCTAGATGATACTTTGCCTGCTGAATACAACTAGCTTTACCTACACTTCCCCCTATTTGTCATTGCTTTGCCAAACCCGCTTGTGTATGATATGGATAAAGTTGTACTATATGCATATTGCCTTATATGCGAATGAAGATACTTTCAGCTATAACTTATAATGGAATCTTCTGACCTTCATGCATACCCTCTTCGATACAGCTCAGATGGAAACCTACATGGATTCAATCTGTATTGTAATGCAGTTACTGTTTCCCAGGGAATACACAACATATTGTATCTATATATTGCTTGTATTGCTGAATATAATATTTCAGTTGGTATGTAGTTGAATTTATGGCCGCAGCGTGCTGGAGTGTGGAATGTAATCAACTATAGTGTCCAAAGTTAAATGAATTGGAACATCACTCAATGTACCTAGCAACCCCTTAGCTGGCCTCTGTGCATGGGGCCTTACATAATGCATGAACTCTAAGTGTAGCAGATGAGGTTTAACAACAGGTCCACTGAAGGCCACCGGGTCCAACCACAACCTCGCCCCTCCCCCTCCCTTCCCCTCCAACCCACATGCTCGGGCAGATATTAATTAATTCCCAATGGAAAGAGCAAAGTGTGTGGGCTGTTTGTTGGGTGTTGCTGGAAATCGAATTTAGGCATTGAGAGAATGTGTGTGTGTGTTTCATGGGAGGTGTGGGGGGATTGTGGCTGGTGTTTTAAACATGGAGACAATATGGCCAAAGCGGGAACTGTAGGAGATGGCTAATGAGGGCTGATGTGTTAAAGAAAATATCACAGATGCGCATACAAATAATCCATCTGAAGAATATGGTATTTTGGCTTGTTTTGTTCTTCTCTTGTATTTTTCCTTAAATGACTAACCATCTTCGATCCTTACCTGAATAAATTTTGGAAAGAAAAAAATGGGATTAATAACTGGAGACAAAGTAGTCTAATTGTTGTGCATCTGATATATATGTCACAATATAATAGCAACGATTTCCAGTTTCGATTCCTGGAGTAAATGTCGGTACGTCTACACAATAAGACAAATTTCAGCAGCAGAACTATGTATTCAGCCTTTTGTGAATGAGGAGGGAATCAGTTTGGTCCCCACATGCTTTTAACTCATCATTAGAAAAGGGCAAGTGACTGTAATTATTATGGAAGGATCCACTAGAATTCTAAAAATGAATTGTAACCTATGCTAAATTCAATATTTTAAATTAATGTTGTTGGTGTGTCGTAAAACAGTTTATTCACCAAAGCGTAGAATTGTTCAGCGCCGAAGCACGGGTCTTCCGGCCATGTACAGTACATTACTGATAGGTATCTCCACAGGTACATAAGGAGGGGATAATAGTAAATTAAAATGGCAGTTATAGTGGGTTAGTGTGTTGTGTTCTAGTTAAAAGACACTATTATATTAAATAGCCACATTCTCAGACTCCATTGAGAAACATCAATAGTGTCAATGGCCTAAAGAATCTGGTGTTATATCAATGAACTGCATGCCGTTCTGTTTAGAATTGTATAACTCTTCATTCTACATGTCTTCACCTGCATAACTCTTCACTGTATTTTTGTGATTCCTTCCCCGAGCACATGTTCAACTGCTACTTGCGTCCCTCCCATTGACATGACATTCTTCGTTTTCAGAATGTTCCCTAGCATCCACACAGACTGGACCATTTTGAATGCCATCGATCTGAAATAGCGAATCCTTTTTTATAGTTTGGTCACATCCTTTTCTTGCATTCAGTAAACCGGAGACCTTTCTGATATGGACAGGCGGAGAACACATTTAAATGATTTTATCCTAGTAATGCCATGCAAGAATGTGGATTGCTTCAATGGCGTCAGTTTATTTTAAAAGTTGTCCTCGGTTGTGGATTGAAACCACAACCTTTCAAATGGGAAGAGGGGCTCCTACCCTTTGGACCATCATATTGCATCAATTTAAAGTGACAGTAAGACGACCAAGAAAATATTATTTATTCACAATCATCCTGATCATATATAACTGTTCATAGTTTGTATCCATTGAAAGAATCTATCCTCCGGGACTTAAATATAAAGAGCTCTAGATTGGATATATATATATATATATATATATATATATATATATGAAGAGCTCCTTTCTAAAGCATAAGCTACAAAGTACAAGCTTTGCATTGTTTATTTCAAGTGCATTCTTTGGATCTGTGCTTATCGCGTTTTGGAAAAGAGCTCTTCATATATAAATAAATATATGGATAGTGATAAACCCTTTATTGTGTGTAATACGCTCTGTGGTGGTCCCCCCCCCCTCATTGGAGGTGGGTGGGTGGGGTGGGTACCAGCGTGCTCCGCCACCCCCACCCATGCACGGGGTGGGACTCTCCACTCGTGTGGTAGCATTTCGCCATATATATGGGTCAGCCTCACGAAAACGGGCCAATTGGTGGAAGTTGTCAGCGTCGAGCATGGATGTCAGCGTCGATCGGTATAATTATAGTTTAGCATTGACAGAGATGTTGGAAAGTCCTTAAATTTATACTGAATGTATAGGTCGAGAAAATACAACAACCTTATTTATTTCTAGGATAATTTAAGATAAAACAAAGAAATGAACAAGACTTTAAGAATTGCGACGCCGACATCTATTAAAGTTGTCAGCGTCGATCATTGGATGTCGGCGTCAATCGGTATAATTATAGTTTAGCATTGACAGAGATGCTGGAAAGCCCTTAAATTTATACTGAATGTATAGGTCGAGAAAATACAACAATCTTATTTGTTTCTAGGATAATTTAATATGAAACAAAGAAATGCAATACACTTTTAAGAATTGCAACGCCGACATCTTCACTTGTCCACCGATTGGCCCGTTTTCGTGATATACATCTAGTTGACACCCTCCAATCCAACCCCTCACCACTTCACCCCAGCCATTCAGTACACCACACACCAGAATCACAACAACACCCAGCTAGGTTTTTATTCAATTATGCTTGGTAAATCTGTTTATTCTGCTGAATAATTTCTTTTTGTCAGTGCTGAAGGACTGGTCTTCCAGCCATTTTTCAATTCACGCTTATTTACGCAAAAGGTATATCGAGTAAGGTATAAAAATAACTGTTGAATACACAATTTGCATTTGGACTGTCTCTCCCATTGTATATCGTTGACTGGAAATAACAGAGGAACACCAACAAATAAAAAGGGGAGGGGGGGGGGGGGAACTGAGGCGCAGGGTTTGGGGGCCAGACGCTTAGAGAATGGTGACGCCATGGAACATCCTTTACTGTGACTTGATTGGTTGTATACCGCCCACAAATCTCAGCTAAACCCATCCCACCTCCAAGTCTACCCCCATCTCCACCATTCCAGTCCCCCCTGGACCCACACCCAGTACACCAAGCCTGATGTACAGATCAGATACAGACACACCTACAGGACCTACCTGGCGACTCATCTCTGTCTGCCATGCGCATGCGCACGCGCTTCAGTTGCGGTCCGGAACGGCGCCTGGTTTTGTTGTGTGGTGATATTTACTTTTTGTACTTTTTTTCAAATTCAGTATTAGAGCTGGGGCACAGTATGACGTCAGTATATCCCAATAAGGCCCTGCCGGGGCGCCCTCCCATTCCCCCGCCCCCTCGTTCCGGGCCGGGCAACCCGTCGACCGTCTTCGGCTCCTGTCTGCCCGGCAATGACGCCCAACTACCCGGCTGCCGCCCTGCCCCTCACGGCCACATTCCGGCTGAACCCACCGGGCGCGGTGGCCTAATCGGTAGAGCGCGCGCCTTGCGTCCGGAAAGTCGGGGAGTTTAGTTCCCCGTCGAGTAAAACCAATGACTTTAAAATTGATACTTGCCACTTCCTAGCCTGGTGCTTGCCATTATTAGGATAGGGCAAGTACTGATTAGCTAAGTGTCAGGATAATGTAACTGAGTGGGATATTGGGTCATGGTGCCAACGGCATGATTTCCCAGTAGGGCAGCAATATAAATTCACCATGAGTGTGCACTGTGCACCATGAGTGTGCAATGTCTGCCTGTCCTGATATGACATTATATGTTGCCAGGACGTAAAACTCCAACAGGCAACCATCAGCATTGTGCTCGTGCCTCATATGCCCGATACCAATAGACCGGATCCCCTCTAACCTTCGCCTTTTATCTAGCCATTAATTGCATGCACGTAACAAATCTGCTTCTAAAACACACAGAGATTAGTGGACAGTGGAAGAGAGACAGAGAGAGCAATGGGGTAAAGAAGGTGGAGAACCTAATGTTAACTGTGCTTTCTAATCACACAGAGGCCCTGTCGGCAAAGTGGTGGGCTGTATCGGCCTTTATTACAGAAGGAATTGGGTCAGGTAGATTAAGCTTCCGAGGCAGGGTCTATTTAAGTTGCATAGTCCGATGCTTTTGAGTATATACATGTCATTTTCTGAGATAAATACAATATGCAAATCGCTATTATCTAATTTAGCTGAGCTTGATTTAACCTTCATTTTAAATGGCCAACTTTGCGTATATTTGATGTCAAAACATGCCAAAATAATGTTGGCAAGCATGCCAAAACTCTGATACCACAGACTTCATAAGTAACGGTTTCTACTAAGTGACTTATTACGCCGTTCTATGGGGGCAACAAATGCTCAATAAGTGCACCCGTATCTAAGTTAAATATGTAGAATAATATCTATGTAAGTGTTTGGTTTTGAAAAGTTGAGGTTTTCATCGGGATATACCAAGTTAAGAGGGTTTCTATCTGCAAAGTGTATAATGTTGGTATGTGTTACTTTAGAAACGGTCGCTTTGGTCACTAAGCGTCATCCTAGAGGTACTGCGTTGGGTTGGAGCGATTTGATCTGATAGACCTAATACTAACAGAAATGTAGAGCTTAGAATGTAGAAGCACTTCCAGGTGAGCGTGGTATGGATATTTCAGGCACAATTAGAGAAAATCAATCAATCCAAATAAATAGTATATACCTAATTCCAATTAAATTTCGTTTTTAATTATTCTAAACATATTTATTGTTTTCAAACCACGCCATGGATAGTACTTGCAATAACCTGTGCTTATCGAAATGTTATGACTGTGTTGTGTACATAGTCAAATGTTGATGTCATTTGACACAAATTTAACCAGTTCAAATTACATATGAGAACACTGATGCAGTCATTTGACATACATCTCTGCAATTCATATTTTTCTGTAAATTTGAATGTAAATATATTCGTAGTCTCGAGCTCCGGACCAAATGGGACGCCTGGAGGGAAAAACCGTTGGATGCTGGAACCTGGAGGCGTGAGCTGCTTAGTGCAGCAACAACAGGTCTCCAGGTGCCTCTAACTGCCCATACCCACTGTCCAGCGCACAAGGTTGGTGGTTGCGGGTTCGATGTCACACACATAAATTCAATTGACAGAAAGGTTCCATAATAATAATGTGAAATAAACATTTTGAGTGAAATAAAAGTGATAGCATAAATAACCTTCTTTTTTTGTTGTTGGTCGATTAGTTGTTTAAGCAAGGGAAATTTCAGTTATAGACGACTGGTCTTCCTCATTCCACTGCTGGTCGATAGAACGCCCGAGCCTACACTTTTACTGACCCAAGGGATTTTTAACCTCCCAAACCATATAGACATGGTATGAGAGCAACCGGCCTTTGATGATGCTGTAAGTTATACACAGCGTTGGAAATCCAAATTGGCAGAGCTAGGGGCACGGGGAATCAAACTGCAGACCCTCAGATTAGGAGTCTGACCTAGAAAAAAGTCAGACACTCTAACCACTCTGCCACAGAGAATGCCACTGTGAATAAAACCCTTGCTACCGACACAGCATTAAACCATCGCCAATCAATCAATCAATCAATCAACCGATCAAGTGTGCATAGCTTCCTCAGTGGGCTAACCTCAGTGTATATAGCTGGGTTATGTGTGGCTACAACTTACTGGCACTGACTGATGGTCTCTGCCTATCGCTTTAGCTCTGCCTGTAAAACCCCACCATCTGCCAATAATAGCAGATATATATCATTAGATGTGACACGCCTAATGCCTAGCTTTAACCGCCCGAATAAGACCGCCTGATGGACATTGCATAGTGGTGTTTATGATGGGTCTTTCTCTGATTTGAAGTTGCATAATCCGATGGTTTTGAGTCTTTGTCATGTTCTGAGATAACCGTTATAATCTATCTTGCATTAGCTTGAAGGAACTTTCATTTTAAAGGGCTAACTTTGGAGATATTTGGAGTGCAAAGATGCCAAGTTAATTTTGGCAAGGACGCCAAATCTCTGACACCATAGGATTCAGCAGTAACAGTATCCATTAAACTCTCGCAGTATTCTCTTCTATATGGCAACAGATGTTTAATACATGCATTAGTATCTAAGTTGGATATGTAGAACCAATGTTCTGCCTCATTGGTCTATGCAGCTTTAACATATTCTGCAACATTTCTAGTGCTGACCAATACATGACAAATGTGGACGGATAACAGAATGCCATTAGAATTATGATAAGAACTATAGACTTAATTTCTCTTGTGAATGGCCATGTGCGTTCAAGCGTCAGTTGGTGTGGGTTTGTAACTGTCATGGGGGGTGATGAAAGTTACGAAATATTGTGCCTAGAGCAGGAATCGAACCCACACCTCTTGCATTATGGGCCAGTGTGCTGACCATCACACCACCTGGACTCCTTGATGTCACCACCCAATCCACACCTACCTGTCTATTCGGTGCCTTGTCTGAGAGGTCTGTACAGATTACTAGATAACCATCTTCTTATTATGCAACCATCATGCACAAGAATGATGCATTCCATCTGCGCCAGTGATCTTCAGCTGATTGGGTGAGTTAATTAGAACTCGTCCATGCTCTACTCAAAGTCTGTGGGTATGTATGTGTGTGGCACTGGGGGTGGGTGGGGGGCAAGATGTGATATTCAATCAGTAACCGACACGCATGAGACCAAATGGGATGATCGAATGAGCTGAGGATCGTTTCCCGTGTTGCTAGATTGTGGGATTCGAATCAACTGATTTGAACCCTGGTTGAGTGAAACCAATGACTTAAAAAGTAATACTTGTCGCTTCCTAGCCAGGCGCCCAGTATTATTAGGATGGGGCAAGGACTGGTTGGCTTACTGCCCAGAATAATGTGACAGACTGGGATATCAGGTCATGACACTGGAAGCCTGGTCTCAGGAGTGGGGCAGCACTATAAGGTTGCCATTAGTGCACACTGTCACAAGTCAGTGCTCGTCCTGATATGACCTTGCAGGTTGCCAGGACGTAAAACACCAACAACCACCCAAACAACACGCATGCGCTGAAGAACCAGGTTAGGGGATCTGATTATAGCATGGTTAGTGCAGACTGAACGAGTTAGTAAAGATCCGAAGGTACAGTATCCGCCTCGTTCACATTCAAATCGCCTCCTGCCGCATATCTACCATAATAATCTAGCTAGTACATCCATTCCAGCACCACCACAACATCAACACCACAAGCACCACCAGCACCACCAACACCACCAACCCGACCAGCACCACCAGCACCACCAGCACCACCAGCATCAGCAGCACCGCCAGCACCACCACCACTGCCAGCACCGCCAGCACCGCCAGCACCACCAGCACCACCAGCACCACCAGCACCACCAGCACCACAAGCACCACCAGCACCGCCAGCACCACCACCACTGCCAGCACCGCCAGCACCGCCAGCACCACCAGCACCACCAGCACCACAGCACCACCACACCGCCACAAGCACACCAGCACCCGACCAGCACAGCACCACCAGCACCACCAGCACCACCAGCACCACCAGCACCACCAGCACCACCAGCACCACCAGCACCACCAGCACCACCAGCACCACCAGCACCACCAGCACCACCAGCACCACGACCACCACCCCTGACAAGAAACCACCGACGCACCCTTCCCTATAATATCCGATCTTCCGGGCTGATTCACATCGCATTGCAAGTGACACGGCTCAGTGACTTTTTTAGGGGAGTTTAAATTCTTTATCCAGCTGAACAAGTCTTTTTTCACTGTTGAAGCACATGTCTTCTGGGCATTGCCATACACATAAATATAGGGTAGTTACGTAGTGCTAGCATGTATATATATATATATAGATTCAGGTTCTAGCCCTACCAGAGAGCGTGTATATAGATGAGAGGGACAACTCCCGCGAAAATCGGTAACACAGGCTACAGTGGCGCTCCTGGCAGTTATTGTTGAACAAGCCTTGAGTTTGCCGGTACGCACAGTGCAAAACATTGGTTTTCTTCAAAAATTAATAGAAATCCAGAACCCTAATCTTATAAATTCAATATAATCTTTTTGGTAAACATGTTGTCTATATGTGTTCCAAGCAGCTTGTGTCTAGGTCATGTAGTTTTAGAGATATTTGACATTTTCTGTATGAAGATTGCTCACCGCCATTGACAATGCATTGAGTTTGCCGTACGTGCAGTGCAAAACGTTTATTTTATTCCAAATTAATAGAAATGCAGAACACTAACCTTATAAATTTAATATAATCTATTCATTGAATATGTTTTCTATATGTGTACCATGCGATTTGTTTCTAGGTGGTGTGGTTTTAGAGATATTTGACATTTTCTGTATGAAGATTGCACATGACCATTGACAATGCCTTGACTTGGCCAGCTGTGTCATAAAGTGTTCAACAACCACCACTTGGAGCGCCACAGTCGGCAGCTGTTACACGTTCTACGATGACAGTTGTCCCTCTCATCTATATACACGCTCTCTGGCCCTACCCAAAGATTCAGCAGTGCATAGTGATAATAATAGTAATAGTAATAATGATAATAGTAATAATGTCATTGTGTGTCAGTTACAGTATTTACTATTATCTTATACTCATTGGATTGGGCGGTTGCTTTTTGGGAACGTGGTTATGCGGTTATGGTTAGGTATATTGGTTTGGTTACTACTGTGGGGGTTGGTGTTTGTTCGCATTGTTTGTTGTTGTTTTACGTCCTAGCAAAATCTCAGGTCATATCAAGTCAGGTACCGATTTGTGACAGTTGCACACTCATGGTGATTTTATAGTTCTACCCCACTACGAGACCAGGCTGCCAGCACCATGACCTGATCTCCCACCTAGTCACATTATCCTGATAGTGTGCTAACCAGTCCTTGTCCTATCCTATTAATGCAGAGTGCCAGGTTAGGTAGCAACAAGTATACATTTTAGAAGTCATTGGTTTGATTCGACCAAGAATCAAATTCCCTACCTTCGGCACAGGAAGCCTGCGCTCTAGAGATTCGGGCAATGCGTCCAGTATTTGTGGGTGTTGCAGGAGAACAGAGCGATAAAAGATTCACCCGGTACTTGTAGTACACAGGTGAATGACAACGTAGTGTAAATACGGGCGAAAATAGGTTTAGTATGGAACCTGAACTAGAATCTGTGGCCCCAGTATCAAATGGCTGAATATATTGCCACAGAGTTGGTGAAATGGGTGAGAATGCAAAAAGACAAGATGGCGGCCAGAGAATGCCGTCGATTTCACTTTTAAATCTGATTAAACTAGGTATTATATTATATTTTTCAACTCAAAGGTAGCGGGCTAGCAATAAGACATATGTAAAGAATAAATGTTGCTTCTTAGATTGTGAAATTAGGCTCTCATTTACTTAACCCGCTTTTTCGACTGTTTTTATATAGGGTTGGTATTCACCCGTGTACTGCGAGTATGGGGTGAATACTTTATCTAGAGAACAGAGCGATATCATGGTTAATGGCTGGGTGCAGTTGGCTGTGAGAGGAGGGGAAATGGTGGCAATCCCCATGGCGTAAGCAGGTGGGGGCAGGACTGGTCGCTGGGGGAGTGGGTGTCGAGGCAGCGAGGGGCTGCATCAGGGTGGCATCTCATGTGATTAGAGGGAGTGGGGTGACCTTTTCAACAATTGAAACCAAGATACGTCGATTAGGCTTTTATCCCTGAGGCGCCAACCTTCCACACTCCACTTCCCTTTGTTATCGGGGTTCTGGCCAAGCTGTTTGTTGGTGTTCTTGGGGCACGGAGCAGTACTCCTTTAGCCATTGTTGTCCTCCTCACTGCCAGGTCTATATAAAACCGGTCTCTTTATCTTGTGTAAATTAACTTCCGGTCAGATTTGTGCGCGTCGTAATTTGGGTACTAGCATCAGAAGGACATACTGCAGACCTAGTGAAACGACCCGAAAAGAAGGATATAAAACATCCCTTTGCAATAAATGATCGTACCTCTGCCAGTTGTGTCCACAGCACACATTTGTTTTGTTTGTTTGTTGTTGTTTGACGTCCTAGTAACATATACGGTCATAGCAGGACGGGTACCGACCTGTGACAGTGCGAACTCATGACGACTTTATAGTGCTGCCCCTTTGGAAGACCAGGCCACCAGAACCATGACCTGATATCCCACTCAGCCACATTATCCTGACACTAAGCCAACCAGTCCTTGCCCTGTCCTATTGGACGTGTTCTGGTGTGTTGTCCATGTGAGGTTCAGAAGTAGGATTTCTCATTAGAAAGGCATGCCTTTATAGTGGACCCTCTGCATTAGCGATATAGTGGTCACTGAGGGACCCAGCAATACAAATGGTACATTTTCGGATTGTTTTAAAGGCCATGACTGTTCCTGAGATGCAGACACACAGCGGTAACCTTTCTGAGCTACGGTTTGGCAGATATACCCAGGCCAGAACAGCATTAGGACAATATGACTTCTGAAGGTCAACTTGAGCACAAGTGTGGAGCAGATAGTGCATTATTTATCCTAATTTTCTTTTGACCTGGAATACATATGTGAGAAGCCTTATAGTGACTTTTGTTACTTGCATAATTCAATGAAACGATCCATTAATTTTCGATAGTAAATCACCCGCGCCACCAACATCAAAATTGATGTAATTATCAAACATGTTTTGCGTAATAGAATACATATCAAGTCGATAGAATATGTAACTGCATCAACGCATGCATACATATATATCCAGCATGTATGTGTGTATTCCAACATTATTTGGTGTGGTTTCATTTTAAATATATCCAAAGTTACCCACTTATAATCAAAGTTACTAACACTTAAAATGAAGTACATAATATGAATCAATCAAATATATAAATATATATATATATATACATACACATACATATGTGCCCAGCATGTATTTGTCTATTCCATAATTAGTTGGTCTGGTTTCATTTCAAATATATCCAAAGTTACCCATTTATAATCGAAGTTACTTCAAACTAAAGTGAACCATATATATATATCTGACCATTCGAGCGGGTCTGGCAGCGGTAGTGACCAGACTCAGCTGGTATCCGGGTGGGCAGGGGCCACTCATGGGTGGCACCCTAGTGGTGGAGGCAGGAACTATACCCCTATGAAGTAGTACAGTAGGTAATAACTAAGTCCTATGACAGTAGTACAGTAGGTAATAACTAATATAGAGAGAACTTATAAGTGATAGTATCCTTGTTTATATTCCCATAATAGATTATAGAGCATATATATATATATTAAATATATTATATATATATATTAAATTGATTCACTTTAGTTTGAAATAACATTTATTATAATTGGGTAACTTTGGAGATACATATCAAATTCATTGTTGTGATGCACTTCACTTTAATATATATAATAACAATTAGGGAAGAAACTCTGAACCATCGGATTATGTACCACTGACACAGTGTAATATTTGGTGATAACGCCCACCCAGTTCGGACCGGCTGCCCATAATATTCAGGGCCAAAGTAGAGGTTAGTGGCTGCGTGCTTGACAATAATTCTAATGCATCCTATGAGCCCCGGTGGTATTACATAACGACTGATGCTGAATGGTGTCGTTACATCACTCTTAATGTCCGGCCCCCGGAAGTAAGTGGTGCCTGGTGGCATTGGCAATTCACACGATGACTGGAGTAGTAAGAGGTATCTGTCTGCGTCATGTCCTTGTGTACGCATCACTTTAAATATGGCATTGAGAAATCCCTGAAAAGTTGAGTTATGTGGAGCAGAATTCTCCGATTCTACGGCAGGCTCTGCTGTACTCTCCAAGCAGGTACTGTTGTAACAGTATATATTGGCAAACTAGTGATTATTAAAGGACTGATTCTCTACCAGGATGGATGCTGTGTTGTCAGGTATATGCGTTGTGTTCTGCTGGACTGTAACTATCAGTCATAGGGGAGGTTATAACCATTCACCTTCTACATTAATGAGCATAACTATAACTAACATGTAACTGGGACCATGCAAGGTTATCTGCGGCATTCTGATGGAACTTAGTAAAAGTATATGAAAGGCGGTAAGGTAATATTACCAAACTTCATACCTGATATGCATAGCACCTGTGCATTGCCACATTCGTAACACTAACAACAATACAATGGCACGTACGCCTGCTGTTCCACTGCGATCAGATGAGATTGGCAATTGCCAATTGTGGGCTGCTTGATACCTAAAGTCGGTTGGTTGATTGCTGCAGTTTTACTTCCTGGCAACATCTAAGGTAACCGACTCATGACAGTGCATAGAAATGGCAAGTTTATAATGCTGCCCCACAGGGAGACCAGGCCGCCTGCACCATGACATGATACCCCACTCAGTGACCTTATCCTGACACTGAGCCAACCAGTCCTTGCCCTATCTTAATAAAGTCGAGCACCTGGCTAGGAAGTGACAAGTATTAGATTTTCGGGAATTGGTTTGACTTGACCAGCGTTTGAACCCGGGGGTTCGAATCCCACAATCTACCAAAACGGGAGACAGATGCGCAACTCATTAGTCCATCCCGTCTGGTTCTTGATACCTAGAGTCGTTAGTGTATTAATCACTGCTTTTCTTGCTGCAACTTACAGGAGAAACTACACTAGGGCAGTCTTCCTCTCTTACGCAGTGTTTGCATGGCGGCACTCATTGGGCAAAAGTCAATGTCTAAAGCGGCTGTAACACCTCGCTGGATCGAGCAAAGGACATAATTGTCTAATCCGGGCGTCATAAGTTTCAAAAAGTATTAAAATGTGTCAAAATATTGCGATATCAGCTCAAAGGCCGCTGGACGAACGGACATGAAACGGACATGAAATGGACATGAACGGATAGCCAATGGACGGTAAGCGGACTAAACGGAATCAAACCAGACAAGAACCGTAGACGTCAGTCCAGTGGCATCCTTTGCTAGTTTTTTGCATGTTCAAAACTTGTACGGACACAAAACAGACTTTGTTCGGTTTATGTCCGTTTCCCCCAATCTGGTGAGGTTTGACAGGGCCTTAAGTGACACGTAAGGGCTGCAATGCACAATGCTCTCCAAGCAGATACTACCGGAAAGAGGTTCCTGATCCACTCTGGATGGATATGCTTGGAGAGTGCTATTGTAGAATGAGATTCGGCGGAGTGTTTTGTTGTTGTTGTTCTTGTTTGTGTGTTTCTTTTAATAAGGAGGAATTGAGGAGGGAGCGCAGGAGGGAGGGATCCCAGTGGAGGTCGGGGTGGCGGTGGGAGTGGGGATAGGGGTAGGGGTGGCGGTGTTCTGGCCGGGCTGCCTGGTGATTTAACACATGCAATCCTGCTGTGGGCCACTGACAGTGCACTAGCCTATTGCACGCCCATGGAGGCAGCACCAATAACGCACGCCCTACAGGACAAGCCGAGTACAGTACGCCGAGTACAGTACGAATATTATAGTAAGCTGAGGACAGTACACACAGTACATTGCGCCGAGTACAGTACACTGAGTATAGTACTCCGAGTACAGTGCGCATAGTAGATTAAACCGAGGACAGTACACATAGTAGTTTCCATAATACAGATGCGGATTACAGTGTATGCATATTACAATATGCAGAGTAAAGTAGGCAGAGAACAGTGTACAGAGTAAAATGCGCAGAGTATGGTATGAAAAGTGCACTGCGTACAGTACAGCATGCAGAGTACAGGATTCCTAGTCTGCAATATACAGTACGCGGAGTACAGGATGAATAGTGCATTACATAGAGTAAAGTATGGAGAGTACAGGATGCAGAGTCCAGTATGCACTGGACAGTAATGAAGAGTACAGTAATGAAGAGTGCAGTATATAGAGTAGAGTAAACCGAGTACATTACACATACTCCAGTATGCAAGATATAGTAGGCAGCGTACAGTATGAAGAGTGCATTGCATAGAGTACAGTAGGCCGAGTACATGACACATAGTCCAGTATGCAAGATATAGTACGCAGAGTACAGTATGAAAAGTGCATAGAGTAAAGTATGCAGAGTACAGTACGCAGAGTCCAGTATGCAATATACAGTACGCAGAGTACAGTATGAAGAGTGCCTTACTTAGAGTACAGTAGGCCGAGTACATGACACATAGTCCAGTATGCAAGATATAGTATGCAGAGTACAGTATGAAGAGTGCATAGAGTAAAGTATTCAGAGTACAGGATGCAGAGTGCAGTACGAAGAATGCATAACACAGAGTAGAGTAAGCAGCATACAGGATGCATAGTACAGTGTGCAGAGTACAGTACGCAGAGTACAGAAAATTGATTAGAATGTGATTAGTATGTAATGTATGTAGACAGCAGGTAATATGCCTACTACAAAACGCATAATGCTAATGGGACAATGAAATGCACATATCACTCTATGCACAATAAAGTGTGCATAGTACATAATGCATAGGGTTAAATGACCACGGAGGTTGTCATTTGCTGTCATTACTGGGGGCGGGGAGGCAGCCAGTGAAGCAGCCACACCCACCTGTCAATCACAAACACCTCCTCCCATGAAGCACACTCCTTAACAGCCAATCAGAGGCCCCCTCTCCCACCACTCTTACTCAAGCCTCTGCTTCCCCCTACTTCTCCAGTCTTCCACTGACACTCGTCAGCTGCACATCTCTTCTAAAATCCAAACACACCCACTACATGCACTTGTCTCAATTAAAATGAACAATAACGAGACAAAATAAAACCAAAAAACATTTAACATTAAAACATCTTGTAATTAAAATATATGATTAGATGTGTATATCTTCATTTATGATTTATGACCATGTTAGATAAGGTGATCCAATAATATCCACCTACTCTGTTCCTAAAAAACAATGTAGATATGTTGTTGATCAATTTATGATTATTGCATAACTTCAAGCTCATGTCAGACTTTGCCTGCGGGCCAGCTCAACTGTGTACAACCTAAACCGAATGTGCCGAAGACGACGATTGTCTTCAGAATAAAGTTATGTTATTCCCACTCCTGCTTCCGCGTTCCTCCCTGTCCATGCCAGTAATGATATATTATGCTCAGTACAGTATACACAGTACAGTACGCCTAGGAAGGGTACAATTCCACAGCTACCAACGAGTGAGTGAACGAGTGAGGGAGTGAGTGAGTGAGTGAGTGAGTGAATGACGGAGTGAGTGAGTAAGTGAGTGAGTGAAGTTGTGTGACCAAAGTGTATATTATCATGACAGACACCGACTTGCCACAGTAAGCACTCATGGGAACTTAATAGTGCTTCCCCAATGGGATAACATACAGTGCCACGCAACAATGACACTGGTTCCCAACTGGTCCGTGACCCTGATCCAACCCTGTTTCGGCGATATTAAAGTGGACGCCTAATGGGTTACATAGAATACATTAAAAATAATCGAAATGACTCTGGCTCAATGAGGGTGATTCCATTGGTTTTAAATTGTCTGCGTTCAAGTGTCCATATGCATATGTGCAAAATCGATGTGGGTCATATAGTGATCGGTTTTTGTATGCGAATTTGGGTAGTAGTACCGATCAATAGGGGTTCTATGCAGGTATGTGGAACACCCAATGTACACCTAGGCTCCCTGATATCAATAAACTCCCCAGGCCTACCTGTCTATGTGGTTACTTGCCTGAGAGGTCAGTGCAGACCACTACACTCGTCCCCCTGGAATTGTAAGTCTTGTAATGCTTACAATTACATACATACAGACAATGCACTAACACATACATACACAGGGTAGGTTCAACAACCATACAGCGCAAAGCTTGTACAGGATCCTGATCACGGCAACCAGTGTCGTGGGGTGATGAAAATGGGAAATACTGCGCCTAGAGCGGGACTCGAACCCACATCTCTTTGCATTCCGGGCCAGTGTGCTAACCATTACACCACCTAGGCTCCCTGATATCAATACACTCCCCACGCCTACCTGTCTATGTGGTTACTTGCCTGAGAGGTCAGTGCAGACCACTACACATGTATGCAAAACACCCAATGTAAGTTGCTTATGTGCATGTGGCGCATTGCATGTTAATTAATCTAGCATCCCTATGCTATAGAACATCTCCATGACAGGCCTTCTGAGTCATTATTATAGAAAACCCGTTGCATTGTTTGGTTATGGACAGGTTCCCAGGAATCATCTAACTAAGCAGTTTCATATATTCGTCAGATTTATCTTTCATAGACTTGTTGCTATGTGTAAAATATTCTGATAAAGCGCATTGGTGGGGAATGCAAATGGCCTATAATGGAATGCAAATGGTCTATTAAGGTAAATGGTATATAGTGTCAGGTGCATGAATGTATTTATGTAGTTGCTGGTGATCCCTTACTTATGGTCAATAGTCATTGTGTATTAGGTAGATAGTGTGAAGGAGGCACTATTGATAGTGTGTAAGGGGCCCCAAGAGCTCTACTCACTACCCCCTACCCCCAACTGTTAGTCATGGATCACCACACACACAGCTCAGGCAGGTGGTGGCCAAGCAGCCACACCGCATTGTGGTGGTGGGCAGATCACAGTAGCCATGGTGACACAAGAATGCTTACTGTTCATTGGTGGAACTATAAATGCTTGTTGCTCATTGGAGAACACGGTCAGGTGGTATGCCATACCGGGCCCATGTACCACTATATAATAATAAACCTGAGGGCATTGTCTCTCTCTCTACTTTCATTCGTTATCCTCTTCCTTTCTCTTCTTGCCTGTATTGATTTCTTTATAGCCTGCCTACACAACCCACAGATTCCAGCCGTGGACTTTACATAGTGGTGACCACGGCGTTCTTAACACCGTACGGTTAGTAATACTGTGTACAATATGACATTTTGACTAATGCATTCCCCACCAATACTTTGAATATAGATTTAACACAAATGTAAATTAACATACTCTAGAAGTTGAATGGACTGAATAAATATATCCACTGCGGCTGCCTGTTTAGCTAGAGTGGAGTTATCTTCCAGTTCACCAAATCTATATCACTATAGCTAAACACTGCTCGCTTGAACCAGGACCATAAAATAGTGTTTACAGTTTACTGTCGCTAAACTTGGTTTTAAAGAGATTTATACAGGTGTATTGCTTACTTTTAGTGGATATGAATATATGATCATCCAACGATATGAAACCAGGATAATAAAATGTCACAGACAGTTAGCAGGAGTCCATACCAGCTACCTTTAATTTCCATATCTGTGGAGCACATTTATAACTCAGTTCACAGCGGGAGTTGCTCCTAGTATGCTCGGTTGGCCGTTTATATCCTTTTGGTTGCTCAGTTATTGCTCAGTTGTTGTCACTAATCCTAGCTGGTGTCTCTCTCAGAATACCCTATTCCGAGAACTACAGAAGGTTGTGTTACTGCGAGTTAGTGTATACTGCTTCTATTTGCAAAGGCACAACACAGTTTGAAACTGAACACATATCTCAAGTTAAACAAAAGCGTCAGCAGAGGAAAGATCATCTCCTTCATCTACTAGACTCTCTGACTGCAACTATGCACATGTCCAATGTGCCACCACACATTCCAAGCACAAATTGGATTCATCGGTCATTGACAAGTTCAAGTTCACAACAAATGATGAGCTCCTGTCGTCATCGCCACCAATGGAAAACCAAGAGAGAGAGAGAGAGTTCTTTGAACTACCTGATCCAGCCCTAAGAAGCAGGACCAAAGGTAGTGTTACTACTACTAGAGAATATCACTTAGTTAATACAATGTACCACATACAGTGCTGCAGATTCGCTAACACTTAGAAAAACGATGCCAATGTGAGATATGGTAGACTGTTGGACGTCCTTGAAGGTACTATTGAAACAACTGCCTTCACTATCTCACTCAGATAGTTTGTACTTTCTGGAAATGGTGGTTGCAATACATAGTGCTGATATTGAATAGGCTTCATGTGACCCCCTAGATGTCAGCACCCTGTATTGACCTGGCCCTGGCAGGCACTACTTCATTACTAATGATTCCCTCCTTTCAAGCTAGTGTAATTTGGAAACGAAGACAAAACAGCGTTTGTTATAATATTCAAGCAGCATCTCATGAATGAGGAAAAGAAATGACTACTTGATTTCTCAGTACAATAGAGTCTATTGTAGCATGTGGGTATTGCAGTACGTATCTGCTAAAATACCTCAGGCAGTTTGATGCCACTGCCTTGCAAAGTTATATATCACTGCCTTGTGGTCTAGGTTCTTGATAGAACCAAAGGCTAAGGGAGCAAACCCTAACAGAAAACCATGTTTCCGTGGCAGCACTAAGGGTGGTGATGAATGGAACTCCTATCACCTCCCGGCCAGCCACTGCACAGACAAATAGTTTGGATCTGTCTTGACATGTTCTTGCTGGTGTGAGACCTCTATTCAAATATGTTGTGTAGAGCAACATACAACATGGCAGCCCAGTCCTTTTTCCCCACCAGCTAGACAAACAGCGAACCATAGTATATATATTAGGTAATAAACCAGACAGTATTGAGCATAGCAACTTATAAGAGATAGCTCCCCAACCCCTCCATATACCTCACATATGATGGTAGCACAGTTGATGAAGTAATCTGCCAGCTTATCCTATAATACAAAATTTACCTTTGAAGGTTAAACCTCCATCCTAATTACTAATACACCTGCAAAATTTCTATCTAGAATGTTATTTACATGGCTGAAATACCAGAATTTGAGTGCATGAATTGTATTCTCTGATGAATAAACTGTTTTATCTATAAAGATCTATACCTAAATATCTATACCTAACTGTCTAATTGGTGAACAATATCCTACAACTAGAACATGGGCATGGATGTAGCCGGTGGTTATTACATGCAAGAAGCAAGAAGCAGTGGAATGAACTATAAGAGAAGATGACTACAATGGGTGAAATGCAACAAGTGCTGACAGACCAGATCAGCAGCATGATACAAGATTGTGCACGCATTCCATAGACAGAACATATTTGCAACCGGTCATTCCTCTGTGGCAGTGCCTGCATGGCATTGTTAATGTTAAGAGTGGCCAGATTACATTGCATAATCGAATAAAGGCATAATATTTTCCAAACTATAATAGTTAAATAGATTTGATTGTACATATTCACGTTAAATAGTAGGGCATTATTTAATCATGTATTTTGGGTTTTGATCCTTAAGAATCTTAAAACTCACGGGCATCAAGAGGCTGGTTGGTTGGTTGGTTGTTGGAGTTGTACGTCCATGCAATATATACGGTCATATGAGGACGGCAGTGACATGATCTACGTATGGTATTAATGTTGTATATTGTACTAGCCTTGACCTGGTATGCCCACACAGACTATTGTCGTAGGGTGCATTGACATGATCTGCGTATGGTATTAATATCGCACATTGTACTAGCCTTGACCTGGTATGCCCACACAGACTATTGTAGTATGGTGCATTGACATGATCTGCATATGGTATTAATGTCACACATTGTACTAGCCTTGAACTGGTATGCCCACACAGACTATTGTAGTAGGGTGCATTGACATGATCTACGTATGGTATTAATGTCGCACATTGTACTAGCCTTGACCTGGTATGCCCACACAGACTATTGTAATAGGGTGCATTGACATGATCTGCGTATGGTATTAATGTCGCACATTGTACTAGCCTTGACCTGGTATGCCCACACATACTATTGTAGTAGGGTGCATTGACCCATCGGGTAAGAAGCCACATAGTTAGGTACACATTGATAGGGTCATTGTATCAGGGAGCCTAGATAGCCTAATGGGTAGGATCCTAGTCCCAGAAGAAAATGGTGGGTTCATTCCCTGCCTCAGTCACACAGAAGACTTGCAAAGCTGTAAACTTGTGGCTACCTAGTCTGGCGCTCAATGTCACTAAGATAATGTTTACTGTGTAAAGGCAATTGTGATTAGGGCTGGAAGACCAGTGCATTAGCACTGACAACATGTTATTCAGAGGAATAAAAACACTTGAACAAAAAAAAAAAAATGAATGTACTGATTGGCTCAGTGTCATGATAATATGACTGAGTGGAATATCATGTGGGTGATGCTGGCCTGATGCACTAGGTTTCACCTTGGCACACACATCAGGTAGCTAGCTACCCGCAAAACAACCGTAAGCTCACATAAACCAAGCATACACACACCAGCCTACCCACCAAGCATACCAGCACTAGCCCGCACTACCCGCCCATCACGCCTTGGCTGCACCTGAGAGGTGGGGGAATATTTAATGACCCCCGCCCCGGCGAATGATTCATCTGGTCCCGGTTCTTGGCCGAGGGTGAGCCGTGCACCCGGCCCCGTATCTTTACCGTGTGAATAAAACATGGGGTGTGTGGTGGGCGCGCATCTCTGTATGTGTCCCTCATCTGCGCATGCGTGCTTATGATACGCATGCGCGATCTGCGCGTGCGCATAGGGTGAGCGCGTGTATGCGTGTATGAGGTGTGGGTGTTTCCGGAAGGTAGGTATGGCTGATGTCTAGCCTTTAGGTCTAGGGAACAGGCGTTGCATGTGGGATGTACAATTCAGCAGTGGTTGACATGATTGTGTAGGTTTTATTGAGGTGAAGGTTAAACACATAGATGTGTGTGCTATATAATATATTATGTGAATATAAATAACGAAGGCTGGGTGGTGGTTGGAGTTTTACGTCCTGGCAACATGTAAGGTCTTACAGATTAACTTACAGATCCTTGTCTGGCTGATCTAGGCACTATTGGGCCAGCTGGTTATGGCAACAACAAAAAACTATATTTGATAGTTCACACTCAAGGCGACTTTATAGTGCTGCCCCACTGAGAAATCAGGCCGCCAGCACCATGACCCAATATCCCACTCAGTCACATTTTCCCCACCCTAAGCTAACCATTCCTTGTTCTAGCCTAGTAACGCCGAGTGCTTAGCTAGGAAGCAACAATTATCAATTTTGTAAGTAATTGGTTTGTCTCGACCTGGAATCGAACTACCGATCTCCCGCACGGGAGGCCTGTGATGTACTGATCCGGCCACCGCATTATAAATAGCAAAAGTCCTCATACATTTAACAATATATAGACATACACATTTTCTAACTTCTACATGTATATGGAGAGCTGTGAAGATTTAGATCTAGAATAAGATCAATTGTGATTATCACTTTTACTTTTCTTTCAAGGTTTCAGTTTAGTATAATAGTTTATACTAAGTTTAGAGAAATTAATCAAAACTTGTAAGCCCAGTTCTTGTGGAGGCAATTAAATTTACGACTACATATTTCAGGATTTCGATCTAGAGAAATCTAGGTTTAGAAATGAATTTGTCAACAGTTCCTACTCTATTTGGTTCCTATGACATTACACATGAATATCCCATTCATTTCCTTGGTGCTTATATACAAACATATATCCTAGTTCATAATGAGTGAGACCAGACGGGATGGCCGAATTACTTAGAGCGTCCGTCTCCCGTGCTGTTAGATCATGGGGTCGTGGGTTCGAACCCCAGTCGAGTCAAACCAATCACTTAAAAATTGATACTTGTCGCTTCCTAGCCAGGCGCTCGGCATTATTAGGACAGGGCAAGGACTGGTGTGCTCAGTGTCAGGATAATGTGACTGAGTGTGATACCAGGTCATGGTGCCGGCGGCCTGGTTTCCCAGTGGGACAGCACTCTAAAGTCGCCATGAGTGCGCACTGTCACAAGTCGGTACCCGTCTTGATATGACCGTAGATGTTGCTAGGACGTAAAACAACAACAAACAAACAAACATAATGAGTGATTTGATGTTTTAAATCGTACCATTATTAAATGTCAAATCAGGCCAAAGATTGACTAGTTGTGTGCACATAGGGAAGCTTTCTAATGCTACCTCACTGAGGTACCGTGTCAACCGAACTGTGATATGATATCCCAGCCGTACACTTTCTCCCGATAATGAGCTATGCGTGCATACACCTAGAAATCAAATCCTTCTCTTGCCACAGAAACTTATGTCTCAAAACATTCGGCACCTAGCATGAAGGACTTAGGCCAGGCATGTTTACATTTGAAATATCTCTTAAGTTAGTAATTTTAAAGCAAAGTTACTTCAAATGAAAGGAAGGCAGATTATAATGATCAGCCATTTTCTGAGATGAAAACATTAGGTTGATCGCTATTCACCCTATTCACGCGCGACCTAAGTCTAATTCGTCAGCAGAACGAGGCTGAGTAAGCGCCGGTATTGGAAATGGCCTTAAGACACTACTGTGTGCCGATGTGTATGAACTACTACAGAACTTACAGGAATAACATTTGAAGATATTCACTTTTGAAACTATCATATTCATTTTTGCATACCTTTTTTCTATTTATTGGTCAATTTTCATGAAGATTGAGTGATGATCAGATGCATTTCAGTAGGCAATGTCAACAATGTCACTCACCTTGGCTGCCAATCTTTACTTAAATTCAAAATTGCATAACTTTCTTAATATAGATATATTTAATAAATATATTTTAACCCTTTTAAAGCTTTTATTAATTTGTAATTACTAAGACTAGTTGTTCAACTGTGTTGCTCAGATAACTACGCTGACAGTGCTGCATTACGTGATACCACCATAACTATGCAGACTTGAAGTTGACAGTCACATTGTAGTTAAAGAATGGGAAAGATCACCATGCAAGGGTCAGCCAATCTTCGTGAAAATTGGCCAATAGATAGAAAACAGGTATGCAAAGATGAATATGTTACTTTAAAAAATGAATACCCTCAAATTTGAGTGATTTCGAGAGGTTTTGGTCGACAAAAAAGTATTCACATCACTTTACATACAGCGGCGCCTCGCCGACGCGTAAGTGCCCTCGGTCTGGTTTCAACATGGCCGTGGCGTGAATAGGGTGAATTATCTACCTCACTTTAGTTTGCAGTAAATTTTGTTTTAAATAGCTAACTTTGAAGATATTTGAAGTGAAAAGATGCCAAAATAGTTTTGGCAAGCATGCCCACATTCTGACATCATAGGCTTCACCAGGACCACATTCTATTAAATTACCTTTGTATCCCCTTCTCTGCTCCATATGCTAATTCCCGGAGGCGGAGACGATAATAGGGTATTGTGGTTTATTTATCGAACATCATGGAAGGGCTAGTGTTATGAACATTATGCATCAATCAATTAGTACATCAGAGTTCAATGGTCCAAAGGCCAAACGTCAGGTGGGCCCAACTCGAACCCTCAACCCTACCCGTGCCTAGTCCAATTAGCGGTGTGGGTGGGTGGGGGAAGAGGGATAGGTCCTTCAAGGATGGCGGGTTTGGCAGTTGTAAATTTTAAACATGGCAGGGTGGTCACATGACCGGGTTTGGCGGGAAATTTGATTCGCATGTGTGGGCGGTGCTGGGGCCCTGGAGGTGGTGGCCGGGCTAGTTCTTTCAGTACCCGCCAGTCAGTGCAGGAGACTGCGGTGCTGTAGTGTTAGTTTGTGGTTTTTTTGACAGGTGGGGCCACCGTCTCATTTCAGGTTCAGGCTGTTTCTGCCCCTTGAATTACGCATGTTACATATAACATGTACAATGTGTGCACTAGGTGGATATGTAGGATGAAATCTAGGTCAGAGTTTTGGATTTGAAAATGTTATGCCTTCATCGGACTATGCAACTTTAATATTGACATGTATGGACAGCTCTTTCATTGTTGAGTCTCAAATATGATTCGTCGTATGTTTGTTTCCAGGCAGCGTTCCAAGATATCGCACATGATTGTGATTTGCAGCACCCCCTCCATAATTAAATGACTCAGACATGAATACTGTCGTCGGGGTGATGAAAATGGGAATTAGTGCGCCTAGAGCGGGACTCGAACCCACATTTCTTTGCATTCTGGGCCAGTGTGCTAACCATTACACCACCTAGGCTCCCTGATATCAACACATTACCCATGCCTACCTGGCTATGCGGCTCCTTGCCTGAGAGGTCAGTGCAGACCACTACACTTGTCCCCCTGGAATTCTAAGTCTTTTAATGCTTACAATTACATACATACAGGCAATACAACGCACTTACATACACAGGGTAGGTTCAACAACTATACAGCGTGTAGCTTGTACAGCATCATGGTCACGGCAACCAGTGTCATGGGGGTGATGAAAATGGGAATTATTGCGCCTAGAGCGGGACTCGAACCCACATCTCTTTGCATTCCGGGCCAGTATGCTAACCATTACACCACCTAGGCTCCCTGATATCAACACATTACCCACGCCTACCTGTCTATGCGGCTCCTTGCCTGAGAGGTCAGTGCAGACCACTACAATACCAAGTGGAGATCATTTTCAAGTTATCTGCGGTATCTCCTCATAGAGATACTGACGTGTTTGGGGACAATGTGTCTCTGAAGAGCGGTGGAATAGTTCTCTCAAGTGTTTACATTCTGAGATATAATAGACGATTTCCACCACCTCCCGGTCCTCTGATGCAAAAGTTAGTGTCGTGTATAGGACTCCAGCACTGATAGTTTGGCACACACGCATATCCACAGAAGGCAGCATAAAACTATATCCGAATTGATTACAAATACAACATATAATAGAAGAGGTACATCAACATGAAGAGCTTAGTCGATTTGCTAAATGCATACTCTTCCCAACAGCCGTACCTTAAACTTGCATAGTCCGATGGCTTGGAGTCTCTGTCATCTTCTTAGATAAATATATTAGGTTGATTGTTATAATCTACCTTACATTAGTTTGAATTAACCTTAATGTAAAATAACTAATGGTACAGATAATTGAAGTACAAACATGACGGACCTGTTACTACTGAACCCTATGAGGGCAGAGTTTTGGCAAGCATGCCAAAATTAATACGGCATGTTTACACTTCAAATATCTCCAAAGGTAACTATTTTACAGCAAGGTTTCTTCAAACTAATCCAAGGTAGATTATAACAAACCATTGGATCATGGATGAGAATATCAGACTGCATATATACATTGTAATAAGTGTATTGTCTCAGGATCTCAGGGTTCTCTGCGGCGGAGTGGTTAGAGTGTTTGACTTTTTTCTAGGTCGGACTCCTAATCTGAAGGTCAGTGATTCGATTCCCTGTGCCCTCACCTCTGCCAATTTGGATTTCCACCGCTGTGTATAACTTACAGCGTCATCAAGGGCCAGTTGCTCTCATACCATGTCTCTGTGGTGTGGGAGGTTAAAAATCCCTTGGGTCGGTAAAGGTGTAGGATCAGGCTTTCTATCGACAAACTGTCTAATGGTGAAAACAAGACTATTCAGGCTTATCCATGATAATTGATAGGCAGTATAAATCTTCAAGAAAAAAAAAGAAGAAAAATACGAGTGCCACTGCGCAGGCAAAATACTTTATTCACTGAATAAATTATATGTCTATACCTGGCATCAGAAATATAATAGTTGTGCAAATGTAATAGAGTGATCTGACTAGTAGGAGCCATTCTAAGGCACTGCACAGTTAACCCATGAGATGACGCATTTAGCCATTTGGGATTAGAATAGTTCAAGTATATAGTAATGTAATTTACCATAGTACTAGCTCCCTTAAGCGGGTGAGTTTTGAGAATAGATTTAAATTCCTTAAAGTGGCATAGTCCGATGGTTTTAGTTTCTGCCATTTTTCTGAGATAAATATATTAAGTTGATTTTTATAATCTACCTTACTTCAGTTTCAAGTATTGTGTATTTTAAACGGCTACGTTTTGAGATACTTGAATTGCAAGCAAGTCAAATTAGTTTCGACAAGCATGCCAAAACTGTGATACCATAGGGTCTAATACATTGTCTCACTATTCCCTTCAAGGCTTAATAAGAATTTAAGTTAAATATGTAGATATCAATTCTAGATAATTGTTTTGGTTTTGAAAAGTTTATGCTTCGTCAGACTATGGAGCTTTAAAGGCCAGAACCTCAGTTGCTGAATGAACCAATTAAGACCCTGGCTCTCTCAATCTTATTTGGGAGAGGTGTACTATTTCAGCAGGACATGTGGTGCTGCCTCCACTGTTGATGTTTATGGTCCTCTCCCTGTGCCCACTAATCATGACATTTACAGAGTGGCACCACATGGTTTCTGGCCATGTGGTGGTTGTTTATAAACACTGAATGGAAAATTGGTGTGGTGATTGATCTGCTAATCAATAGCTCTATTGGTTTGGGCTACGGGAATTGAAATTGTGTCAAAGCATGGGTTATAGTTATTAGGCAGGATATCATTTCTAACCTCATAGATGCATTGAGCATCCATAAACACATGGAGCTAATATAGAAGGTTGAAATAACCAGTAACCTTAAAAGGTAATTTCCTATATGCATGTGACAGAGACCACCAGTTAATAATATAATATAGTATGTCCACATGATCAATATACACACAAGCTGACATCCACATCACCAATTTGTTCACATGAAAAAGGAGAAAGCAGAAGTACAATACTTATGAGGTGCTTTGCCCATTTAAAAATAACACATATACATTACCTATACCATAGAAATAATAAAGAGTACAAAGCATATCAACATTACCCTCAATACAGTAAATTACATCTCAATATTTATGTAATAGATTATGTATTTTCCCTCTGGTAAAGCTTACAGGTTTTCTTTTTATACATTCGTTGAAACATATATATGTTTTTTGAACATTTGTTATTATCATCAAGTGAATTCCATATTTGTATACCACATTAAGGTGGAAAGGAAAGGACAGGGACGTCAGAGTTCTGTTTTGGGGTTCTTTTTATAGTCTGATTCATGACATTAATATATCCTTACAGGCATCCCAGATATATATATCCAGAGATATATTATGCACATGGCTGATGGTGGTGTGCGCATATCATTAAAGGACATCTAACTGTAATAATCATATTCATTTATGAAGCAAAAGAAAAACGATGCTACCTTACTTATCCTATTCTTTCTTTCAAACAGCATATTCCGCTGAAAGCATAGCAATTTCAAAACTAAAACACTGACCGAGATTTGATTCTCCTCATCTAACTAATGCCCGGTACACACCTACCGTTTACGATCGTTTTTCCGCACCCACCTAGCGTATACGATCTAAAACTGCCCAAAAATCGTGAGGTGTGCACTCCCCTAGCACACCTACCGATTGCGATTCGCGATTTTTAGGACTAAAACGGTAGGTGTGCGCTAGCACTACGATTGCGATTCGCGATTCAAAAAATGAATCGGCCCGTTTTCAGTTTTAAGCGGATCGGGAGTTTTAGTGCGCGAATCCTATACGGCATGTGTGTACCTGGCATTAGATAATGATACACTTATTAAGTATGTGTTGCCCCACAGAAATGAACACCAAGTAAGTTTACGAGAACAGGTTACTGCAGCAGCCTATGTCGTCAGAGCTTTCAGGTACTTGCAACAGTTAATGTTGCATGTTTGCCCTTCTAATATCTCAAACGTTAGCCATTTAAAATAAAAGTGACTTTAAGCTAAAGTAAGATAGGTTATAACGACGAACCTGATGTATCTATCATTTATCTCAGAAAATGACAAAAGCCCAAACCTATCGGAGTATGCAATTTAAATATACATCGACATAGGGTCCACTGTAAGTATTCACTCAGGAATGTGAACAGTTGTCCAAGCAAGGGCCAATTAGTTGTGCAAGATCCGGGTAGCATATTACTGCATATATATATATATATATATATATATATATATATATATATCCTGGTAGCATAGTACCGAATATATATATATATAGCATATTACTGCATATATATATATATTTATATATATTTATATATATATATATATATATATACGTTAATATACTACCCGGATCTTGCACAACTAACTAACTATATATAGATATGTGTATTATAATGTATTATAATAATATAAAGGAACGGAGCAATTCCAATATTGATATCATATTCATTGTACGATTATTTGCGTGTATTCGGGATTCGCGCACCCACCCCGTTATATGCGCGTGATTGGGGCGCCAAACGTTTGGTGCGGAAATGACTCAAACCACTGTCACTTCGCTCACATTTTTCTTTGGGGGAACACCGTGCGCATTAGCTGGCGACCTTTTTAGAATGCCGTATTGCGACTTGTGTGGATTGTCACACAAGCTTGATAAGTGCAAGAAAATGAAAGGAAAGAAGAAAGGAAAGAAAGTACCGCCTACAAAGTTAACAAGGCGCATGGCAGCAATAGAGGAAGATTTGTCGAGGAGTGCCTCGAGAGAGAGTTCACCAGAGTTGGTGGAAAAAGTGCAAGCACTCAGTTTGGACGACCAAGAGGCAGCGCTACTTAAGGAAATTGCAGACATGGCCAAAGAACAACGCATAGCGGAGTTGCAGGAGAAGCGAGAGGCCATGAAGAGGAGGCAGGAAGGGCGTCTATTCAGCATGGCGCCTTTGGAGGAAGAAGGACGACCAAGAGAACCAGCCGGTGTAATGGCAGCGCCGGCAGCAGCTGCCATTGGACACTCCGAGTATGGAGTGGCAAGGGGACGACCGAGGTCAAGAACAAGATGACGGAGACAAACTCCGTCGGATTCGCGCAGCAGGAGCACCAGCAGTACAAGAAGACGGCGAAGTAAGTGGAGTCTCAGATGGTATGTGGTGTTAGGAAAGGAGGTGAAGAAATTAAATTGCTATGAATTAATTACCGCTTCCATTCGTTGGTGCCTTAACATTGAATGCTTAACTCTAAAGGACCTCCGTGCTTTCCTAGAACACTTATGCTTCATGGCTTCAAGAGCCAGACAGAATGACTTTAATGACTCCACGCATATTGAATATGACAAGGACATTAGGAAATTGGCGGAAGTAGAGGGTTTTGTGGCTTTTAGTAGCCGCAACACAGGTGTGGGGATATTCCACTATGGTATGCACAACATGCGGCCAAGAAAGTCAACTGTCATGGTGCCCAAGTCAAATGCGTACACGAAGGACGGGAAAGCGGGGTGCTTTAGGTGGAACAAAGAGGCAGGCTGCAGCAGAATGGACAACACATGTAATTTTGGGCACTGGTGCGCAAAATGTGGCAGCAAAGGGCACAAAAAATATAATTGTGCTAAAGACTGAACTGCCGAACACAAGACACGAAAGGAAGGCATCTCAAATATTGTATGAAACATGTTGCAGTGGAAAGTGGTGTTAGTAATTGCAAACAACATATACGAGAGATGGTTGATAATGCGTATGTGCACATTTCAAGTGAGAGACGACAAAAATTTGCTTCTTCTCGCGTTGATAAATTTCCTTCCGTGGCCCAGTTTCAGCGGAATGTTATAACATGTGATGTTACAGGTGTGCCTAATGACCCTAATTGTGTTAATAACTCATCTGGTGCCAGTGCTAAACTGGCGGGTATGCCGTTAGGTGGTGGCTGTTGTGCGAATAGCAATCCATTTAGTGTTACATGTGCTACTAACCTCGACGAGTTACCTAATTCCAATGGAATAGTGTCTGAATGGGGAGCCGAATGTGTAATTAATGAATTGAACGATAAAAGTTTAGGGCAGCATTTAAATAGTACAGACAACATTGCATGTGCTAATATGCTTTATACAATTCAATACAAACCCGAAGACAGCAAAACATTAGTGTCAGGCGATAAAGTAAAATTTGAATATAGCGTAAAAAGCCAAGTCGACGGAATACTAAATAATTGGAGAAATAAAAATGTTGCAAGTAGGGAGGACATGCTCTATGTAGAAACAGGTCCATATTAAAGAATACCCCAATTCAATACCGAAAATAATTAATGTCAGGAATGACTGTGTTAACGGTAATTGCAGCTGTACAGATTATATAGCAGGCAACCTAGTACAGTTAAATTTATATATATATATATATATATATATGCGGTAATATACTACCCGGATCTTGCACAACTAACTGACTATATATAGATATATATGTGGTAATATGCTACCGGAGCTTGCACAAATACCTGACTCTTATAAATATATGTGATGGTATATGTATATACCATCTGTCGGTTATTGACATTGTCCCCGCATATATATACATAGTAATGCAATTGTTGTTTGGATGTGGTATGCTGCGTTCTCTATTAAAGTTGTTTGTTGTTGTTTTACGTCTTAGAAACATCTACGGTCATATCAGGACGGGTACCGACTTGTGACAGTGCGCACTCATGTCGACTTTATAGTGCCCAAAGACCTTTGGAAAGGTAACTCGCGACCGGTGTATGTTGCTGAGGACCATAAATATATTAGGACCAGAAGGCATGGATAACATGTTCATATCATTCAAACATTTCGATTAATAAAATCAAATAGACATTTACTAAATATGTATTAACCATGAAATGATATATCTATAAACCAGACAGAAAATTGTGAATAGCTCACTAGAGATCAACTCTACAATGGGGCAAGTGTCGCAAGTAACACTCGCGTCTTCATTTATTGGGTACGACCAAGGTTCTAAAGCAATTGAGGTAATGATCACTAGTTTGAAATTGAGTCAAATGTTGGTAGTTAATAAATGGGTTTGTGTAATCTCTTATTGTTCTTTTCTTCTCTCTCTCTCTCTCTCTCTCTCTCTCTCTCCCTGTTTCTCTCCTCTATATCTCTCTGTTTGTTGTGACCCTCTCTGATCGTAAGTATATAATATATATATATAGGTGTTTATATGTAAGCTTGATTAGTTGTTGGCGATTTACGTCCTGGAACGAATTAAGGCCATATTTGGATGGTTATAATATTTAAGCCTATATATATCTGAATGTGCTGCTTCTAGTAGTGCAATGCATACAAAATATATCGAATAGTGTTGACCTAATTATAAGTCGTCAGTACTGGTGTGATGTGACCGCTGCTACATCTATTTATATAGCACCCCATCCTCCTGTCCTTCCGTCATCAGTGTCGGGTGGTGTTTGTAGTACTGACTGTGGTACGCGTAGATTCTACAGCACACCACCTCTCCCTACCCCGCCCCCTCCTCCTCCTCCTCCTCCTCACACACTCCCACACTAGCAGAACCGTCGGCACAGTGTGCTTGCTCGGGGTGACGGCTGCAGCTCGGAGTCATGGCCGCGGTAGTGTGATTTGGGATGGGCTCGAGGACACTGTGGGATTGAACTCGGGGTTGAGTGACGCTGGTACCCATGTAATCCGGCGTGACCCACGCACTACACTGCGTACGGTCAGGCTTTACACGTAACTGTCAGGTGAAATCGGCGGGACCAGTGTACTTTCCTATTTAGTCAATGAAAACGGACTCATTAGAATATTGGCGCGGTGGCTGTGGTGTGGCGCGGTGGCTGGCTGGTCGAGGCGTGCCCGGTCGCCTCCTCCCCACCCGACAGCCTCCACCTCCACCGACCCGCCCGGCCGGCCGCCGCCCACCGCCCGCCCCAGATACGGGATCGGGGCCGACACTCGGCCGACGATCGGCCGGGAGTCGGCATAATCCTGGGGACATAGATAATATGAATAGAGGATTGAGAGGTTTCCCAACAATATAGCTAATGGGATGTGCAATGCCGTCAACCACGACTTCTCCATCGCCATCCCCTCCCCTACCGCCCCCGCCCCATCAACCGCTGCCGTTGTGTGAAGTGTACGTCGCCTCCCAACGCTCCTCCCCGGCACTGTGGTGTGAAGGGCGGGCAGAGGGTAGAGGGAGGCTGGGGAGACCGACGTTCCTCACCCAAGAGCGGCGGATGCTGGTGGTGGGTTGGTGGGTTGGTGGGTGGTGGTGTGTGGTCGGTGGAGGAAGGAAGACAGAAGGAGTGTCGGGAGGGCGGGGGCGTGGGCCTGGGGCGTGTGGGGGAGGTTCTGAGGGGGGGGGGGCGGGTTCTCAAAAGACGGCAGCAATGGGGGAATCCGCCCAACCAACCAACGTCACTTACCGTAAGGGATACGTGTCTAGGCGGCCCGTGGTTCGGCCGTATTAACCTGGCTGCCGTGATGTGGTGATGTAGGAGAGCTCCAAAAAGCCGGCGAGACAGACTGACAACCGAATCTCCTTCCGTGGTCCACTCTCTGTCGGTACAACGCCAGCACTGGCTGGTCCGCCGCCGCCGCCGCCGCCGCCTCCGCCGCCGCCGCCACCGCCTGCTGCTCGCCGCCTGCCTGCTGCTTAAGTTGCTACTCCTCCCGCCCGCCGGTGCCACTGCTGCCGCTATTGACTGCTGCTTGGATTGCTCCTATTGCCTCTGCGACCTCCTGCGCACTATTGCCTCGCCTGCTCCCTTGATGTTATTGCCTGTCCTCCTGTGCCTGTCGACGGTGCTGGTAGTGGTCATGGCGCTGGCGGTGGCGCTGGTTGCAGCAGGAGCTACGTAGCTGCGTCGCGTTATGGCACTATCGCGCTGGCGGATTGACGTGCACCTGCGTTACACCAACACATAGACTACCCGTATCCGGGTCGCCAGCTCAGTCAGTGTGTGACTGGACATAGCTGTGGTATGTTTAGTTCAACTCTCAGAGCCATCCATTTAAACCCTAAGTCTGCTCTAGAATTAGTCCTGACGTTCGAGGAATGTATATCATGTATAGTATACACATTGTATGTATTATAGTGTATATATTATATTATGTATATCATAAATATATTGTAGTGGTCTGCACTGACCTCTCAGGCAAGTAACCACATAGACAGGTAGGCGTGGGGAGTGTGTTGATATCAGGGAGCCTAGGTGGTGTAATGGTTAGCACACTGGCCCGGAATGCAAAGAGATGTGGGTTCGAGTCCCGCTCTAGGCACAGTATTCCCATTTTCATCACCCCCACGACACTGGTTGCCGTGATCAGGATCCTGTACAAGCTTTGCGCTGTATGGTTGTTGAACCTACCCTGTGTATGTATGTGTTAGTGCATTGCCTGTATGTATGTAATTGTAAGCATTACAAGACTTACAATTCCAGGGGGCGAGTGTAGTGGTCTGCACTGACCTCTCAGGCAAGTAACCACATAGACAGGTAGGTGTGGGGAGTGTGTTGATATCAGGGAGCCTAGGTGGTATAATGGTTAGCACACTGGCCCGGAGTGCAAAGAGATGTGGGTTCGAGTCCCGCTCTAGGCACAGTATTTCCCATTTTCATCACCCCCATGACAATATTATATATATATTATATATATTATAGAGAGTATATTTAGATATATGTTATATATATTATATGTTATTAGAAATATTATGTTGTATATATATTCAATGTATTATAGGTGTTGTGTATATTATGTATACAACATTAAATCATATATATTTGATATATTTTATGTAATATATAATATATATTATATACAGTATATATAGTATATAATTATATTATATATATTCTATATATTATATATTAAACATATATACTAGATATTATATATATTATATGTAGTAGATTATACTTATAGTAGATGCATTACATACATTATATATATGGTGTATATTATATTCACTATATTATATATATTTTATATAGTATGTATGTTATATATATTATATATATTACATATAGTTTATATATTATATACATTGGGGATGTTGGCCTGGCTAACATGTTTAATTTGCCAACGAGACGCCAGGTGGATCCTGGAGCAAGCCTGTTGCGCAGTCACTCGACCACTGGAGCCTGAGCCGGCAACACGTAATTTCTTCTCACCCACCCTCCCCAAGCTTGAAAACAAGGTTGGAATGGGTTGAGCGCTGTCGGGAGTGCAATTCCAGATCTCCACCAATGACCTAGTGTGCATACCATGTTTCGTTTCAGCTAAACCAGTACTGAACTTTGATGATCACTTCTTATAAGACTGCTTACTGTGCTTAGAGGCCACTGTCGCCGTCACGCTTTGATAACTACACGAATGACCAGGTTCAGCGCTGCAGCTCATTGTACGTGAGCATTGACCTGTCACTAGTTAAGAAGGCCATGCGCCGACCATATATATCCGCGAAGAAGCTTCCTTGAAGCATGTTACTTGTACCGATTAAGTTATATAAATCTGTCCAAATATACGTTGTTGTCTTGGTGTCTCATTGGCGAATTGTATATGTCTTGTATTATATACATTATATATATGTTATATACTATATTATATATGAAGAGTTCAGGCGCAAAACCATGTAAACACCAAACCAAAAATGGAGATCAACGTTGGAATCAAACCTGCAAAAAGATTATTTTTGTTTATTCCTACTTTTTTTGTTCATTGCTCCATAACCATACGTTCATATGAAAAGTGAAATTAGTGAGAATTTAAATTATTTTCAGGTACATCTTTTATTTAAACTACTTTTTTGGATTGGCGTGTATGTGATTTTGCACCTGAACTCTTCATATACTTATGTGTATTAATGATAGTATTATATATATATTATATATAATACATATTATATATATTATATATATATTATATATAGTATATATATTATAAATATTATTTATATAATATATAATATATATTATATATATTATATATATTATATATATGATATATTATATATATTATATGTAAATTCCTCCAGTGTGTGTGGTGCGCTGGGGGGCCTGCCCACCAATTACCCCGACTGCTGGGGGGGGAGGCACCAGCAATGCGCCAAGGAGGAATAGATATATACAGTATAGGTTCCCCTTGCATTTATACTTGTATAATGCGTTATTCATCACATATATTATATATATATTACATACAGTATATATGCGAATTCCACCTTTAGAACTATGACATTCACCTCTACCAGAACGTATGCAAATACCCCATCTATGTACACAAATATATCACCAGGCATGGCCTACTACAACATATAGCTTCAAACACGAGACAACCAACAATCCTAATTACTAACAAATCCGAATTACTACTCCGTACATCCCAGTAGAGAAGTCTATAATTACAAGAACGAACGTGTCATGAACACAGTTTACAGTACAATGTCAAAACCCAAACACACACTATATCGAAATTAGTATTGTCTTAGTCTGCACGGACATCGGAGGAAAAAGGAGCCACATAGGTCCATGCAGATAAGGTAATTGCATCAGGGAGCCTATGTAGTGTAATAGCTAGCAAGCTTACAATAACGCCGCCAAGAAGTGTGAGTTCAAAAACTGCTCTGCGCGCAATATTTCCCATTTTCTTTCATCGTCCCCAGAAGAGTATCAACAACCAGAAGAGTATCACACAGAAATAGGACACAACATTGTAGCAGTAGTATATCATATGCAACTACACTCCTGCCTTCAGTCATGCATTCGTTCCAATATCCTGGTCCTGCCCTACCATCTGACCTAGTGGCCACTCACCAATAACTGCCCTCTCACCACGGTTCCACCGTATGGGCCCACCTTTCTATCTGGCTTAGTGACCACTCAAATGCAAGTACTCTTATTGTCAATGTTTCCACCCCCCGGATTCCCCTCGCCCGGATTGTCCTCACCCGCAGTGCCTCTCATCATCATCATCATTATGCTGTTGGTCGCGATGCGACAAAGACTGGCATTTCATGAAAGCTGCCTGCAAAAGTGTTGAAGTGCTGCTGGCTTTTACAAGTTACCAGCGGCACTCTCTCGGGGAGCAAATAGAGGTTTCACACCGGCAAGAACATGTCAAGACAGGCGCAAAACTATTTGTCCCTGCAGTGGCTGGTCGGGAGATGTTGGGAGTTCCATACATCAACCGCCCTTAATGCTGCCACAGTGACATGGTTTTCTGTTTAGGGTTTGCTCCCTTAGCCTTTGGTTCTGTCAAGGACCTGTACCACAAGGCAGTGGTTTACAACTCTGCAAGGCAGGGGGGTCAAACTCCCTGAGGTATTGCAATACCTGCAATACCTGCATACCAATACCTGCATGCCCTCAGTAGGGCCCACATAAGCCCCCATAAACCACCGCACATCAGTAAATATTTGTCTTAAAATCCAGCTGATGCCTGTACAACCAGCCCTCCTCGATTATTAGCCCATCCAACCTGTCTATATTGACAGATCCGGAGTATGTGGGCCTCATCAGCGCGGCTGAGGCCAGATAGCTGGACCCGAGGGCCCCGGGTTGTGAGCCAACTACAACGCCACCATACACAAATACATGGCACACTGTGAACGGTTCCTGGTCCCGCTCATATGCCCAACACCACTCCAGGTGAGGTGTTAGGTAGAAATAAGGGCCGCCCAAGTGTGCCCATCTTCCGTGGCCAACTCGGTTTCACACCTCAGCCTCTTCCGGAGGATAAGGGGGAACCCATGGCACCGCTCGACCACATCACGATACGTCTCGCCATGGACATCATCAAACGGTCCAAGTAGCACTGGCCCAAGCAGCCATGGCATGGCCCGGTCCAAGTCATCTGACAGGCCATCCTGCACCTTAGCTCATCGCCCCAGGGCACAGTCGTCGCCTTTGCCATATGGGTGATGCTCTTCACAGGGGCCAAACAGTCGGAGATAGCCCCCAGGTCGGTGGCAACGTTTGACCCCACCAGACATGCTATCCCACGCAACTTCGGCATCGGCGCCGGTTCCCTGCGAATTGACCAAAAATGGTCAAAGAACATGCAGTCCAATAACTAGTCACACATCATCACCCTCGCATCAGCCTCCAACAAACGATTCTGCCCAGTTCAGGCATACACGGACATGATCGCCTTCGCCCCGACACGCTCACCATCACAGCCCCTCTTCCCAGGCGATGGCCTTCCCATGACCATCCCATATATCGTAAAGATGTGGAAGCAGGCACAGCCTGCCGACCCACACATTGCCCCATTCACCCTCCATGCCATCCGGAGGGCAGCGGCCATGGTGGCATTTGCCTCTGGAAGCTCTGACCTAGCGGTCCAGCTCTTCGGTGGATGGGCATCTGATGCCCATAAGCGGCTATACGTAAAGCCCCAGTCACACCTACCCGGACGAGTCCTGGATGAGCCCCGGATTTTTAGCCGGACCACCCCGGGACCAGTCACCCGGACTGTCCCGGACAGCCCCGGGTAAAATCGCTATTTTGGTCGTTTTTGGCCTTGCGGTCACACGTACCCGGACGAGCCACAGACAAGCCCCGGACCAGAGGCTGGATCACCCCGAACTGAGCCAAACCACCCCCAGAAGTGTCCCGGACAACCCCGGACGCCCCTGGATCGACGCCGGATGCCCATGACCAGCCCTGATGAGCCCCGATAGACGCCGGACCAACCCCAGACTCCCCGGTGTTTCCACGGATTGTACCCGGACTGGGCTGAAGAGGCCCCCAGACTACCCCGGACGAGACCTGGACCACCCGCAGAAAGCCCGGACCACCCCCGGTTCGCCCCTGGTCCACTCCTGGACTGCCCGGACACCCCCCCCCCGGACTACTCCCGGAAAGCTGTGAGTATAAAAAGACCGCGCAATCGGTGGCTGATCAGTGGCCATCTGACGTGTCTGGGTCTTATCCGGGCAGTCTGGGAGTGGTCCGTGTCTACGTCGGGGCTGGTCCGGACAAGTCCGGGGCTGGTCCGGGTTAAACCGTGGCTAAAACGTGGCTCATCCGGAGCGAAACAGCCCCGGACTGCCCAGGACTGGCCCGGACGTGGCACGGACTATTCCAGTCCACCCCCGGACTACCCGGACCACCCGTGGATTACCCCCGGATCATCCCGGACGATGGTGGATCGCAAAATGCCCCAGACCGCCCCAGATGTTTTTAACATTTTAAAACATCCATGGCGGACCCCATACGAGGCCGGACAAGACACGGATCAACAAGGATCACCAAGGATCAACAATGACCAGCCACAGATGAGCCACGGATCAAGCCGGATCCCACGGACCACGCCGGATCACGGTCCGGGGCTCGTCCGGCCCCTGATAAGGTTTGACCGGGGCTTAAACACCAGCGACACCAGTAAGGTCAACGGTGCCCTAGTCCGGGCCTTGTCAAACAACTAAACTAAAAACACACACTAATTTGTCCTGGCCGATATTTTAAAGAGATTACATTACATAATTTGAATAACCAATTTAATTAACATTTAACATTAGAGATATATATCATTATTACTGTTAATAATTAACTAACTGTTGCCAACCACTAGTTGCTATGTCATTTATTCAACTCACTTAATTGCGCATGTCTCATCTCCACTGACCTCACTACGATCCTTCACCACTCCAATCACCACATGTCGATCATCTGCTAAGCGAGAAGCGTCTCTTATATCATTAACTATCCTCATTGCAATATGACTTTTTAAGTACACAAAGATTGAATCACTTGACCAATCACCCCAAACCCATACCTCCTCCAGAGAGGCACCATACATTGCTAGATAAGTGCAGCCTCCATGTCGAAGTGAATGCGATGACAAACCCGAGGGGTCTAAGGCAGCCCTTTCTGAAAACAGCTTCAGCATACCCTGATATAAACTGTAAGTAAATGGTGTGGAGCATGACCCCTCCTAAATGCTGGTTAGTTTTCGCCTGCTGGTAATTCAGCGAAATGCCATCTCACCCAATAGACCAGTTTGGTCCGGGCAATTAGCGACTGGTATGTCTAGGGTACATTCTCCAAACTGTATAGTTTTAGATCACCTCACTCGCACGATCATGCCCCACTTAAAGAAGCTAAAACTAGTCCGATGCAAAACCGAGTCTGACAAAGTCACTTGGCATTTACGAAGTAGTGCCCGAAAACTACACTATTATTTAATTTACTAAACAGTGTGCACAGCATAGATGGTAATAATGGTTCAGCCTGTCGCAGCATATCCCACCTTGAGCATGGTATGTATCACAAACTGACTGGGATCAATTGCCGGTGAGGGGGGGGGGGGCATGGGGGGGGGGCATGGCAGGGGGTATAAACTCCGCCCAAATTCATTTAAAAATTCCAGGTACTTTCTTATCTGAACTTCTAATTAGATCGAATTAGGGGCGTAGAATTTCTGCTGGAAAGCTTTCTGTTCCATCCTCAATTCTGCCAGGTCTGGGAGTAGAAAATCCCTCATCAAAAATAACACTACAGCACATCTTATATGCATCATCTGCCATACACAATCTGCTTCGCGATTCTAATTCATTCAGACAACTCAAAGCATCACAAATAGTATTATCCTCACTACTAATATGGACTGAGGAAAACGTGACATTAAATTCAACTGCTAACCAAAATAAACACCAGATATAATACATATCGTCTGGTCACTTGGATCTACTCATACACAAGGCCGACTGCACTGTGGCGTTTTCCGATATTATCAACACTGCCCTCCCACCTATTGGACGAGGCCAATGTGGCCGCGTAGACAGTCCACATTTCTTTTACGTTTATATTTGATTTTATTGAATTCTCATCAGCTAAGATATAGTGGTGACCCACTTCTTCAATCAACCCGAGCTCTGGTTGCCCCTCAAAGGTACCTACAATACAATCCTCCTGATGGAGTATGCCAGACCCCCATAACGAAGTATCAGTGTCTGCAGAGCATACAGGTGCTAATTTACCTAATATGGTGGCTTTGCCATTAAATCTACTAGCAAAAGAAAGCCACCATTGCACATCTTCCCTGAAAGCTGCACTCAGTCTTGCCTTATAATGGGCATACCACAACCCTGCGATCATGTCGTAGATCCTTCAGGTAAAAGTCCTGCCACCCCACACCACCTTGGCACAATGGGCCAGCAAACCCCTTAATCTTTCTAATTCTTTCCTAGATGCCCTCTGACAACCAATAAACCCTCCTAGGGTACCAATTAATTTAATTAATTTGTCGTCTGGTACACGCATTTCCAATTTAATGGTATCGATTATAATATCCAACAATCGAATGCTTGTGGAAGGTGTTATTAACTTTGGGAGGCTAATAAAGAAGCCCAATCTTGTTAATAGGCCTATATGCTCTAGTAGGGCCCTATGGTCAGCAACCGTCACCCACTCAATATTAAGGGCCCATTTTGGTGTGGGGTGAATAATCTTGTGAGGGTTCAGGTTGCGAACCTTCTTCTCCGCAAAGGTAAACTTCCACAAGGACCACATACCCTTGTGCCTCCTCGAAGAGCTACTACTCCGTTAACTCGAGTTGCCATGGCATTGGCACCTCCTGCCACATGGACTTAGTGATACCCAAGTGCCTCTCGTGCAACATTTCAATCATTTCACCATGGAGCATTTGGAGGTACCACAACCCGATTGCCTTTCATCACTAAATTATTCTCTACAGTTAGTTTGTCTTTGTGCAGAATGTATTGCCGTAGACATGGTGGTGTTTGTATGTGTGTAGTGTCCCAACCGTTCTCGATATGTGTTATTAACATGGACATGGATACATCATTATCATACTCTTTGACAATTTTACTTAACAGACTGGATGATTGCATGCCCACTGCAGTGACGCTGAGTGTGTCATCAAATAGGTCAGTGTGACCTACATTAGCACTGTGTTGTCTGAACAACATGTCTGCAAAGAACATTAGAGAATGCTTAACATGACACAGCTGTATGTTGTAATGCTGTAATCGCATTTGCATTCTTTCCATCCGTGCTCACAGCTTATGTATCAGCTTCTGCATTATCGCCACCAACGGTTTATGGTCAGTTTGAATTTGAACTTCTTTACCGAAGATATAGTCATGAAACCTCTGACAGCCGAAACATAGTGCAAGCATTTCTTTTTCAATAGTGGCATAGCCACACTGCGCTGAGTCAAGCACATGAGATGCGAGTGTGATTGGTTTGTTATCCTGCATTATTATAGGCCCTAGACCTGACTGACAAACATCTACCTGAATGACAATGGGTTTGTCTACATCGCAATATGCCAATACAGGAGCAGTTCTCAACTTCTGTTTGAGTTGGTCATATGGAACATAGTGTTCGCTTTGCCAGTGCCATGTGACATCCTTAGCAAGGAGCATGCGCAGTGGCTTAGCGATCTCGGACATGTTTGGTATGAACTTGTGCACATAGCTAACCATGCCCAGGAACCTCTGCATGCCTTTTTTGTCATGCCACTCTGGCATGTCTACAATCACTTGTATTCTGGCTGGATCTGGCTTCACGCCTTGTTGGGTAAGTTGATGACCTCCGTACCTGTACTGGCACCCATGGAGTGTTAAACGTGCGGAATAGTGAACTTTCATAGTCTAGTTCTATTTGCCAATACCCTGTCATAGCATCCAAAACTGAGAAATATTGTTTGTTCGCCTTTTTGGCGATAATTTTGTCAATAGTTTTAGTAGGGAATGGCCCCCTCTTGATAGCTTTGTTCAAATTAGTCCGATCCAGACAAATCCTTATCTTATTAGGTTGTTTACGATTGTTATTGTTGGAAGGGAAGGTGAATGGCAGCAGAGGGAGAGGGAGTCCAAGAACATCATGGTTTACAAATATTTCATAGTGGACAGGCTTGAATTATTCACAGTCTATCAGAACAGCACACCATCGGGACAAGTGGAGAACCATTGCATCCAACCCTCGACTAGATGACGGAACTATTGATTGATGGAATTAACCCAGTAGGTTCATCTTGTTCAACAATTACACCCATTTTTACCATACAATCAAGCTTGTCATGCACCTTGTTTTGAATCGCATATGGGTTCCTCCTAGGTGGGTCGACAGCAGGTTGTACAGATTTGTCAATATGAATGACAGCATTCAACTTTATCAGGCCTAAACCTTCAAAAACATCTTTATATTTGCTTACCAGATCTTCGGCTTGCGAGCTGTGGATGTTGTTCAGGGTGGAACTGTTTGTCGGCATGCCAGAATGCACCTCGTCCACATGTGCCAACAGGTTCAACACAACACAAGTCTGTTTACTCAAGATGGGTTGGCAGTCCCGCACCACTTGGAATGTAAAGTTTTTGCTATCGATCCCGATCGATGCCTCACTGTCAGGAGTGATTCGATGCAAATGTGGCAAACTTTCCCGAAGTGCCAGACCTTCTTGCAGGCAACGCACGTCTTGCCCCTGGCCGGACAGACTCCCCGGCAGTGTTTGTAACCATAGTTCTGACATTGAATCTTTAATTTTCCTGCACCGGAGCTGTTGCCGGCCTTCCAAGATGGCAATTTCCAAGATGGTGGCCAAAACGGATGAACCACCAGTGCACCCTTATGTACAGTTGTATATCTATTCAGAAAATCAATTTCCTTAACCTCCATGTCCTGGTCAAAACTGAACGCACTGAGCTTGCACATGTTTATGCATTTTTCCAGGGTAAGTCAAATTAATGTTCTTGACTCCAGCCACCAACCGATCGTGCAAAAGAGATTCTTCCACCAGCCCATATTCACAATCTTTCACTCTGTCTCTGAGAGATGGGATATATGTGGAAATATTTTCTGTGGCTTGATTATGAGAATTGAAATGGTAGCGTGTTATTATCAAATTACATTTACTGGTACAATATGCTTGAAATGCCGCTGTAAGCGGTCCAATCTTGTCTTGCTCAGCGAGCGTGATGGACATGTTGGCGAAAACCTTTTGGACTTCTTCACCCGCGACGTGAAGAAAGATACAGCATTGCACTCGATCTGTCTTCGTTACGACTCCTGCAGCCATGGCATATATGTTATTTGCTCCGATCCCTGTTTTCCAGTTCGATCATGCGTTGTTGCAGAGGATGAGCTGACCTGGCGGCCTGAGGATCGGCAGTGTGTCTTTCTGATTATTTTAACCAAAAGTAACGATCAATTCATATCAGAAAAGAATTAAACATTTCCAAAAGAGAAACTTGGTGGGGAGTAAACAATATGATAGGGGGAATCGCTTGATTATGCAGAAGTTAAATTAATATTCGTAAATTAATTCGCTACATTTCATGCTAACTGAGATATTAGACAAGCAATATTCTTAATGTATTTAAGTTGAAAAGTGCATTAACATATGCATGGGTTCTACTTCTCAAATCAACTCTAAGGGGTAACAGCTAGCAAGTGCCAACTTTTCTCTTCTTAAGGGGCTGTCACATTAGGGTTTTTTGCGGGAGCGTATGGCGGCGTAGGCGCATTACGTCATATACGTCGGCATACGCCGTATACGCTACTCATACGCTACTCATATGCTGCCAGATGCCGCCAGATGCCGGCTTATGTGAAGCGTATGAGGCATACGCCGCCATACGCTTTCATAAATCCGTCCGTCCAAATTTGTTTGTGCATGCTAAAAAAAACTCGACCTATGAGGACGTATGGCCCATACTGTCAAAAGATGTCACAGTACGCTCCCATACGCTCCTCATACGCTCCTCGTATGCTCCTCGTAGGTTCCACATACGCTCAAAACCACCCGAAAGTTCACCAAATTTCATCATAGGGCGGCACGCGCAGGACCTACGTAGCTTTTCAATACGCTCCCGCCATACGCCATAATGTGACAGGGCCTTTATCACTGCGCATGTCCATCCTCCTGCTCGACCTGTCTGGTTAAGTACATATCATTGTAGTTTGGCATTAATAGGCAAACAAATAAGTGATAGCTCTTAAGAAATATGGTAGTGTCCATTATCTCCAACATCCTGCTCCTCTGTACATTATGTTAATGCCGATATCCTACATAGTAAGATCACATTAGGCAGAAAATACCAATCTATTATGGAACATGTTAAATGGTATTGGACCAGGCAATTTCCAGAATCGATTACATTAGCCTCGGCATTAACTGGTATTATGTATTAATAAAATGCACTCGAAGTACGCCAAGGCTAGTACTCTAAGTACCCATAACGTATGCTAAAGCTAAGCTTTCATACATGCGGTATGCCGCATGTTGTATGCGAATGCGAATGTGGTATGCGGCATAGTTACCCATGCCTACCCCCAATACCCGATGTCAACTTTTTGTGCTGGGGTGTCGGTAAATAAACAAAACCCCCCAAAGAATATACCCATGCCTTTTTGGGGTTTTTTTGCTCCAAATTTGTGAAGAAAAGTCAAAGTTACTGTGGTTTTCTATGGCAAAAGCAGCCGTATTCGCATTTGCATTCGCACGGATCGGTCCATGGGTCAATTTTTTTGCCGCATTCGCATTCGCATTCATATACCGCATACTGCTTATATAGAATTTTAGCTTAAGATTCCATATACGCAGTATGCGGTATGCTAACGCGAATGTGCTATGCAACATAGATACCCATGCCGACACCCAATAGCTGATGTCTAATTTTCGTGCTGGGGTTCGTTAAACATAAAAAAAGAAAGAAAACAAAAGATACCCATGACGTTTTGGGGTTTTTTTGCTCCAAATTTGGGAAGGAAAGTCAAACTTACTGTTCTTTTCTATGGTAAACGCAGCAGCATTTGCATTCATATTCGCACCGATCGGTCCATGGAGCGATTAACTTGCCGCATTCGCATTCGCATTCGGACATATGGAAGCACCACTGTTCATTTACATGCTTTTCGATTTTTTGTCACATTCGCATCCGCATTCTTAGCGGTATGCGAATGCGAATGCGAATGCGGCAGAAAATTGAAAAGCATGCAAAGGCATAGCAGTGCTTCCATACGTCCGAATGCGAATGCGCAAATGGATCGACCCATGGACCGATCGGTGCGAATGCGAATGCGAATGCGAATGTGAATGCGAATGCATTTGCCATAGAAAACAATAGTAACTTTGACTTTCCTTCACAAATTTGGAGCAACACCCTAAAAAAATGGGATGGGTATCTTTTTATTTTTTGGGGGGTTTGTTTAGCAACCCCAAAACACAAAAAGAAGACATTGACTATTGGAGGTCGGCATGGGGTATCTATAGTGCATACCGCATTCGCATTCACATGCCACATACTGCATACCGCGTATATGGAATCTTAGCTTAAAGTTATGGGAACTACAACCGTCTGTACTGACAACACAGATTGCCACGTCATTGGCACCGTACGGACGGACGTATGAAAGCAAGGTGGACAATATTGAGCTTCTTCCATGGCGTCGATGTTGTATTTTAACCTTGCGACAATGTCCCTTCTTCTAGGTGGGCCTACAATGTGGATGCAACAAGTATCATGTGCAGTAGGTAAGCTGATATAATTTCTCTTCAATACTTGGTATACTTTATTGAAAATAAGGATAGGGGCCTACAGGATACTAGACTCGAAATGAAGCCAGTCATCGTGGCTGTTGCCGTGCGTCACATATTTACTTCCTTCAAAGATTGCGCTCAGTAGGGTATCATAGAGTAATAGATATTTGTTTTCTGGTCAATGATTATAATTAAAGCCTATCCATTTCAATATTAGATGCATTTAAGAGAAATGGTCTATGGCCTGCTTCCCTATGGTGAGCCGACAAATGATCCCAAGATAAAAGCTCACAAGAAAAAAGTCCACACCCTTATTGAAAAAAAAAGACAAAAGCTCACAAGACAAAGGCTCATAAGACAAAATCGCACACGCTTATTCAAAAGAGACAAATGCTCACATGTGTATCATGTACATATACATATAAATGTAACAGGCATAATAAGCTGGACTATTTCAAATGTATTTCTTAAGGGACTGGTCACAGGTTTTTCTTTGTTCCCAATAAAACAAAGGATGAGCATTCACCATGATTGCTATATCATAAATCTCTTCATATTTATCCTGTAATCACAATTTAAAGACAATTTTCATAGTAATTTTCATAGTTTTTTCCAATGGAACCGGACGCAGTGGCCGAATCATTAGAGCGCAGGCATCCCATGCGAAAGGTCGGGAGTTGGAATCACAGGGGAAGTAAACCAATGAACCACAAAATTGATAAGGACTGGCTAGTTCAGTGTCAGGATAATATGACTGAGTGGAATATCAGGTCATGGTGCTAGTGGCCTGATCTCCCAGTGGGGAAGCACGCTAAAGGTTACCATGAGCACACACTGTCATAAGTCAGTACCCGCTGTGATATGACACTAGACATAAAACCTCAACAAACGAAAAATCAAATCTTTCCAATGGTACCAGTTATAATACAAATACATGAATTCAATTTGTTTTGTCATGTACTGTACTTTTACAGGTGGTAGCCTTTTGCGCACACATTGGCATTTACAAAATATTGGCTAAGTTGGGGATGGCATTAACCCACATATGGATCTTAAGCCGCGAGAATACAGAATGTAAGATACGCATTGAGACGGAGGCAGTGTGGCTGATACAATCTTTATTAGTGACAATATATTATTACTGACAATATTCATTACTGACAATATATCAAGTACCTGGCTGGGCTAGAATGCCAAGTCCCAAGGACCCGCCCAGACAAAATTAATTAACCAACACTCCCGAGTGACGTAGCCACACGCATGTCAGTGAGAATCCGCTCGGACAGAGGTCGAGAGATATACTTATAAACCGCGTCCGAAGAGCAGTCGCCCCTGGTCTTGATCTCCTCAATCGTTGCACCCTGGAGGGCCAGGTAGGTGCAGCCGCCAAGGCGCAGTGAGTGGCAGGAAAAGTTTCCATTATTGAAACCCACCAATGCGGCAAAATACTTAATGCTTGACTGGAGAGCTACATAATCTATGGGGGCATAACCTCCCAGTCCAGACGGAATCTGGAATTCTGGCTCAGACACAGGTACCCTCACCTGGGCGAAATGTTTCTTTACCAAAAAAAACGCACACAAATCTGTGTTGGGGACACTTGCAACTGGAATAAGGAGCTCGCGCTCTACGAATTGGATAGTTTTGGAGTGGCGAACAGTCACCACCGTATCCCAGGAATGGAAGACAATGTCTGAATGGAGCAGGACTGATTCTGAGCTGGTAATCTGGCACTTGCGCAACATTTCCCTAAAGGCAGTCAATACTACTGCCCTAGTACAGAAATGACCCTCACTCCCAGACATGAAATAAAACATTTTAATTAGTTCTGCAGGTAAGAGCGGCACAGCATGCTTAAGTGCGCACCCCAAGGTTCGCTTAGCCCCACCCATAATAGTGCGTATCTGGTGTGACGAAAAATCAATAGGCTCACTGCCCTCTGACTTCAAAAAGAAATTGAGGGTTTTCACATAGTTGGTAATGGAAGAATATTTAAGTGAACGAGACAACCGAACCACATAATTGGCCACCTGAGAGGGGGGGATGGCAGGGGCGACAATATCCCTTTAAGCTTGTCTATAAAAGTCAGCTACTTCCAAACCTGCATCGCCCTTGTCAACCGAGAGTTTGTCGAATAATAACAATCGCTCATTGCCTTAGCTGCCCCTCTCAGATGGTCCAAACCTGGAAGAACAAGAAAAAGGCATTAAATAGAGAAAATTGAAGCACACAGAGGCGGCTGACATGATTGGCAGTAGCAACACGATATATACTAGCTTTGTCCCTCTATCTACTGAGGGCATCGCATATAATATTATCTCGGCTTCTTACATAAGCAGATTTGATATCGAGGTTATGTGTAATTGATAGCCAGAATAGCTCTTTGAGATATAGCATAATACGTTTATTAACACACCGGCCGGTTACCAAAGCGGCCCGAACAGTATTGTTGTCCATCACAAACACTATACATTTATCCCTCCATAGGTGACACCAGTGGCGGGCAGCGGCAACCATAGCCCACATTTCCTTCTCGTTAATATGGAAATCAGTACCACCCTCTGTGCTAACAGCGAAGTGATGGCCCACTTCAACAGCTAAATCGGGCTCGCAACTGAAACTACCCACCAGCCAGTGGTCCGAGTGAATCGCTCTGAACCCCCAGTTTGACGCATCTCTATAAACCGAAATAGTGGTAGTATGGACTCCAAGTAGCCTAGTGTGACCATTGAAGGTGTCAACAAATTTTACCCACCAAAGCAGTTCTGAATGGAATTCACCGTTTATCCTCAACTTATAATACGGGTTCCTCAACTGGCGGATAGTGTCACACACCCTGGTGGAGAAGGAGCGCCCACCTCAGATGACTGTTGAGCAATGTGCAAGGAGGCCGCCCAGCCACTCCAGCTCCTTGCGAGTCACCTTCCTTCGGCCCAAGAACATAAGCAAAACATGTTTTAGTTTAGCGATTCTATCTGCTGGCAATTTCAGCTGCAAATTCACACTATCGATATCTATGCCAAGAAATTGTGCACATTGGGATGATGGAAAGAGCTTAGAATAGCTTAAATAAAACCCGAGATGGCGTAGGATTTTCATTATGATAGTCTGACTGTGTAAACAAGCATCATAATCACAGCCCAAAATGGTGAAATCATCTAGGTAATTAATGGTACGAAAACCCCCCTCTCCGCACAGCGCACGACGAAATTGGATATTTGATTGAAAATAAACGGGCTAGAAGAGAGACTCATGCAAAGGCGATTATCCAAATAAATCTGAGAGCTTCCTCCAAAATTCCAACAAATGGCTGCCTTGGCCGATCGGTGGGGTGAATGGAGATCGCCCTATAGCATCTGTTATATCAATTAGTGGCAATGTGATCTCTCCTTGAACCATCATTTTTACCAAGTCATCAACCCCCAGGTAGGAACATTTTTTGGTAATCTCAGATACAAAATTATTCACAGAAAGGTTCGAAGGCTTGCTAGAGTTCACAATTATTCTGAGGCCACCGCTTGATTTTGGGACAGCAAATAGATTATGCACACATAGCGGATCTGACTCAGCGCGGGTAATATATCCTGTACTCAATTCAGCCTGTAGCTTAGTGTCAATGAAGGCCTTAGTTTCAGTGTTCCCTTCATCAGTGAAATGACCAGGATAGGCAGTCATACAAGACAAAGTAATAATCTTAAAGCCAAAAATAGACCCGTGCATAATGAAATCGCAATCGAGGTCGGGTAGGCCCCTAGCATAACATTCACCGAATGCTCGGCACAGCTTAAATTGACTGGGTTGGCCTGCTATTAAGTGTAAGCATGAAGATGTATAGTCAAAACATGATAATGTGACATCAAATTCAATCAGTTTCCCAGTATAATTATCAGTGGCTGACACACACAAGCCAAGTTCAGAAGTGGTTACAGTAAACCAGTCACTCCTAATTGTGTCCCAATGTGGAACAAAAGAAGCGGCGTCAAACTGTGGCGCAGCAACATTGCCGATATGCCTGGTTACACACACCCCTGCCCCCACCGGCTGCGTGGTGCGTGCCTCTTCACCGGTGGTCAAGTAGGTGGGCGCTTGAGAGGCGTAACAATTAGCACAATCACCATAGCAATTATCACAATTAGTATGAACGCTAAGGCATTTGCTAGGGCAAACCAGATTAGGGTGGTGTTCTCTGTGGCGGAGTGGTTAGACTTTTTGCTAGGTCGGACTCCTAATCTCAAGGTCAGTGGTTCGATTCCCCCTGCCCCCACCTCTGCCAATTTTCATTTCCACCGCTGTGTATAACTTACAGTGACATCAAAGGCCAGTTGCTCCCATACCATGTCTATGCGGTGTGGGAGGTTAAAAATCCCTTGGGTCGGTAAAAGTGTAGACCCAGGCTTTCTATCGACAAACTGTCTGATGGTAAGCAGTATAAATCTTCAAAATAGGGATGCCTAGGTGGCGCAATCAGATGACTCGCTGGGACACATATCCCTCCCACCTATGTCACACTGTTAAATGCATGGTTAACATAATTTGGGACCAGGGCAATCTGCAAATATATTAGGTTTATATGCATGGGAAACACAATTTAATGAAGGGGCGCTAGTCACATTAACACAAAGAGAAAGGTGCTTCCTTCTACCCTGACCCCTACCCCTTCGTATTCACGCCTTGTGGCAGTTGGCACGGATATGCGATTTACTCCCACACCTGGAGCACCAGTGACCAAAGTTACAAGTTTTCTCATTGCGCCAGCAACCCTCCTCTTTGTTATGAGAAAAACATGGTTTCTTCCCATCTTTTGTCAATAGTGAGCGATTAGCATTCTGTGCTCCCCTACCAGTTGAAGAGCTCCCCTTACCAGACTGACTACGCATGTTTTCAAAACGCGTAGTATTTCAAAGCCAGCTCTGGATTGCCGGCGCAAAAGGCTAGCTGGGATACATGCATAATAGAGATCTAGACGTCTAGATGTCTAGACACGTCTGTAATATATGCAAATGAGATGATGTCATGGAAAAGTTTGGCCGGCTATGGTTTGAGCCCTGGAGGGGAATAAAGTCATTCAGTATCCAGAAGTCAAAGTGTTCAGACGTTGTACTTTCACAATAGTCATCACTAACCACTAGTTTTCTTATAGCCAGATCGTAACCGGCATGAGCATGGTCTTGACATTTTCCAGATTTGTCTTTGCCTGCTATATATTTGATATGGTTAACGAAGCGCCGCAAGTCCTGCAAATCCAAGACCTTCTTATCAAAGACCCAGGCACATGACGATTCAACAATTTAGAATGGTGATAGTTTTTTTAGGTCCTTGCGGTCCTCTAAATAACGTCAAATTGACCACTTACTGCGCTGTTTTCTGTCCCTGCTGGTCGTCCTGGCACTGGAGCTTGAGCTTGACGAGTGCCTGCAGCGATGCCTCCGTTCCCCAGAGCAACTCCGTCTCCTACTTGAAGTACGACCCCTTTTCCGTCGCGCTGTTAAGTTGGCCGCATCTCGTGTTCCAGCTCATCCAGGCGCTTCCGACGCTCCATCGCTCGCTCCTTCTCAGCCGGAACCCGCTCGCGCTTGTCCATTTCGTCGTCACTTGGCACCGCACGAGGTTCAACCGTCGTCGCCATCGCCTCCTCCTTCATCGACTCGCAGTTGTCGTCGGACGCTATAGTAGTCTTCTCAATACTGCGGGTAGTGCTTCTAGTCTGCATAGCTACGATATTGCACCTGTCATTAACTGGGCCTCGGTGTAGACAGCCGCACAGACCACATTACATAGCACCAGTCACCGGCGGTGTAGAGTGTCGCCAACATTTCTGGTTACGGTCGTATGGCGTTATGCCGAATGACAGAGTGAAGAAGCCAGTAGCGACAGCTCGATATGCTATATAATTTATTATATGAATATAAAGCGGCGGAGTTTATATCTTATCCTTTTTATTGTACTTTAATTAATCCCTTGCTATTTATTATGTACGTCTTATTTATTTGTATATATTTGCTGCGGGCCAGAACCCGCCCGCCTGGCTGGTGCCACATTCATGAAGCCATAGCCCAGGCAGCGCGCGTCAGGGTCACCAGGTCACATGAGCTCCAATTGTTTTCCTTTTTTTTCTAGGTAGGGCTGTTTATTGCTCGGCCATATGGGCCTCGCAAAATAAAGTAGGCTTCTACCACTCCTCGTCTCATCTCTTTATTTTATCCTCCGGAGTCGTAGCCTATTTTATATATATATCGGTAGCCCCGGTTGGTAGAATAGCAGCGCGCACCCCCCTCGCTCCCCAACCCAGCAGGAGGGGGCAGCACCATGCGTTACTTTCATCGGCATATACGTAGTAAATACATTGGTATATATAAGGAAGGGTTCCATGATAAAAGCTCAGAAGACACACCTTAAGTGAAAGAAGAGATAACAACTCACAAGCTTTAACCAGAGGTGTTACAAGAGTCAGTGGTTAAAGCTTGTGAGTTATCTCTTTTTTCACTTAAGGTGTGTCTTGTGACCTTTTATCATGGAACCCTTCCTTATATATATATACTGTATTCTCGCAGCTTAAAACCCATATGTGGGTTAACGCCCACCCCCCACTTAGCCAATATTTTGTAAATGCCTATGTGTGCACAAACGCCTACCACCTGTAGTAGTACAATGTCTGAACGCTTTAACTTCTGGTTAACGAATGCTTTATTCACCATCCAGGGGTCGAACCGCCAGCACCCACGCGTCTACCACATCATCTCATTAGCATATATCTTTGTTCTCTCTGTGTGCCTGGACACCTTCTACACATATATTACATCCCCCTTCACAAGTATTTTGAATTCACTGAAATTCAACAATTCACTTTCATGCATATTGTCCAACAATAAAATGTCTCAGTCCTTGACTTTCTTATTGTAGTCTGTGCGTACCCTTAAACTCAGGTCCTGTGGGTGTATGTTCAACTTTACAGACTCTACGCTGACGCGGTGATAACACATGTATGAGGTAAACAGAATAGTCTGGGTTACGAAACTTAAAGCCAACATGCAAACCCTTAGGAGGTCATCTCGACTGGTTTCTTATCAGCTTTAAGGCCCTGTCACATTATGGTGTATGGCGTTAGCGTATGCCGGCGTATGCGGTTTTCGACCCACACACCATCATACGCCATCATACACCATCATACGCTACGCACGAGGTCCCAGCGGCATCTGAAGCGTATGCCCAGCGTATGCCTAACCGATGCCTAACCTACCCCTAGCCTATGGCGGCATATTCAAAGTTTATCCCGACCTATGCGCAGCGCACTGTGATGAGGTTTGACGGTTGTGATCCACAAGTTCAATGTATGCCCAACCTATGCGTAACCTATGTCGGCGTATGCATAGCGTACGTCCAGCGTATGAGCAGCGTATGAGCAGTGTATGAGCCAGACGCCACCATACGGCGAACATTTTTGAGCATGCTCAAAAAGAATTTGGACGGATGCGCGTATGACGGCGTATGATGCCGTATGATGGTGTATGCCGGTGTATGCGTAGCGTATGCGTAGCATATGCGAAGCGTATGACGGCGCCATACGCCGTAGTGTGACACCACTTTTACAGAACATTGGGGGTACGCAAGAGACACCCGCGGGTGTCCATCCAGCGTATGCCCAACCTATGCTGACGTACCCCTAACCTATGCATAACCTATGCTGGCGTATGCATAGCGTACGCCTAACATATGACCAGCGTATGATCCATACGCTGCCATACGCTGACAATTTTGAGCAAGGAAACAGGCTTGTTGGAGGATCGGCGTATGACGGCGTATGCGTTGCGTATGCATAGCGTATGGCGGCGTATACCAACGTATATGACGTAACGCGCTTACGCCGCCGTACGCTCCCACAAAAAACCTAATGTGACAGCCCCTTTATAGGTTTAGACGGTTGGCTGGCTTTTATGTTAGGCCAAAACATGCAGTCCCTCGCCAGTTGTTTGGATTTAGTGATCCCCAAGCGCATCGCATGCAATGCTTCAATCATGTCATCCCTTAACCTTAACTTGGGAGGTATGAAGACATGGTTACCTTTAATTACCAGGATATTTTTCTACTGTCAATTTGTCTTTGTATGGAATGTACTGTCTCAAGCAAGATGGTGTATGTGTTCATGTAATGTCCCACCCAGTTTCAATGTGTGTGATTAGCTTGGCCATTGACTCGTCAGTTTCATACTCTTTGGGTATTTTACTCAACACACCTGACGACTGCACGTCAATCGCAGCGACACTCAGCGTCTCATCAAATCGGTCAGCGTGACCTATTTCCACAATGTGTGCTCTGGACAACGTGTCTGCAAAAAACATTAAGGACCCCTTAATGTGGCACAACTTCACGTTGTAATTTTTCAATCGTATTCACATCCGCTGAATTCGCGCTGACAATTTGTGAATAGGTTTCTGCATCATGGCCACAAGCGGCTTGTGATCTGTTGGATTTGTACTTCTTTACCAAAAATATAGTCATAAAATCTTTGACAGCCGAAACAGATTGCGATCATTTCTTTTTTGATTGTGGCATGTCCCCATTATGCCGAATCCAATGCCCGAGATCCAAGTGTGACTGTTTTATTATCTTGCATATTAACAGCACCTAGCCCTGACTGACAAGCATCTACTTGGATGACAATGGGTTTTCTCACATCGTATTATGACAGGACAGGAGTGGTTTTTAACTTGTCTTTAAGTTAGTAATATGCACTCTGTTTGCCAGTGCCATGCGACGTCCTTGTTTAGGAGCGTATGCAGTGGTTTTGTGATTTCAGTCATGTTTTGTATGAACTTGTGCACATAGCCAACCATACCCAGGAACCGCTGCACGCCTTGTTTGTCACGTGGCTCTGGCATGTTGACCATTGCTTGGATTCTGTCTGGATCTGGTTTTACGCCCTGTTGGGTAAGTTGGTGCCCTACATACTTGACTGTTGTTTTGTATATCAGAGATTTGAAGGAGTTTAATGTGAGATTAACAGACCTGGCCCTATCCAAAACCGCTCTGAGCCTGATGTTGTGATCTTCAGTAGCTGACCCATATACCAAAATGTTGTCTGTTACTATGGACCTATTTCATATGAAGTCAGCATAGGTATCTAGGTCAGTGTGCTGCAGGACGACACACTGTCACACTGCAAACTCAATCGCTATGAGCAATCTTCATACAGAAAAAGTGAAATATCTCTAAAAACCACACCACCTAGACACAAACCGCTTGGAACACATATAGAAAACATATTCAACGGATAGATTATATTAAATTTATAAGGTTAGGGCTCTGTATTTCTATTAATTTTGAATAAAATAGACGTTTTGCACTGCGCATCCCGGCAAACTCACTGCATTGTCAATGGCCATGAACAATCTTCATACAGAAAAAGTGAAATATCTCTAAAACCATACCACCTAGGCACAAACCGCTTGGAACACATATAGAAAACATATTCAACGAATAGATTATATCAAATTTATAAGGTTAGGTTTCTGCACATTGTGGGATCCAGACAGATTCTGATTTTGTTGGTTTTTTTTACAATTGTAATTGAATTTACCCACTCGGTGGGATCATCCTGCTCAACAATAACCCCCAATTTTACCATGCGTTTGAGTTTGTCATGCACCTTATCTTGGATGGCATATGGGATCATCTTTGGTGGGTCGACAAAAGGTTGTAGAGTAGTATCAATGTAAATGACAACATAAACCTAAGCCCTGGAAAACATCACTCTACTGGCTTACCAATGGGGACCTTTCATGAGGCATTTCTCTCGCTATACACTTGGTGGCAGCACCCGTTCCCGGTCGAAGTCGGCCATCATGGTTGCATAGAAGGGTGTAGGTGTGGTGTGGTGGTGGTGGTGGTGGTGGGGGGGGGTGGGGGTGGTGGTATGGGGGGGGTTTAGGGACGTGGTGGGGTGTAGGTATGTAAAGTCGTGGGGATGTAGGTGTGTGTCGGGGGTGTGTGTTGGGGGTGCAGGTGTGTGATGAGGGTTTAGTGGTGTGGTGGGGGTGTAGGTGTGTGGTGGGGGTGTAGGTGTGTGTGGTTGAAGTGTAGGTGTGTGTTGAGGGTGTAGGTGTGTGTGTGGTGGTGTAGGTGTGGTGTGTGTGTGGTGGGAGTGTATGTGTGTGGTGGGGTTTAGGTGTGTGGTGGGGGTGTAAGGGGTACTGGGGGTGAGTGTTGTGGGGTGTAGGGGGTATAGGTGTGTGTGGTCAGGGTTTATGGATGTTGTGGGGGTGTAGGTGTGTGCTGGGGGTTTAGGGATGCTTAAGAGTGTGAGGGTTTCAAGGTTATTATTGCCGGAAGTGATAGTGAGGATAAGCTCTCACTACCTATAAAGTACTTTCTCATGGCATGCGTATCAAACAGCCTCTGATAACCAAGTCCAACTCCCGGCCTTCACGAGGCGAAACTGTTTCTACTGACGGGAGAAGGGGCAAAGGCGGATCTCTGGCGCCTCAAAACCAGATGCTTCGGGCAGGTGGGGCTCGTCAATCTTGGCTGACTGCTCATCTAGGAGAAGGTAAACTCTGATTTAAAACCCCCGCTGCCATGCGGCTAGTCCCATTTATGGGAAGACCAGAAGTTGGTAGTGCACACCAGCGGCCATACCGACTCAATTGTCGGCCTAAACTAAGTGCGGTGCACATCAACTTTGTTGGTGTGGTCAGGGGATGTCACCCCTTCAAGTGCATGAAGACTGGAGCAGCAGATGAGTTAGAAGATCAATAGCTTTGAAGGTGTAACAGCAAGATGATGTGGCTCATCAGGGCACACTCTGACAAAGATGAGTAAGTGGCCAGTCACCTTGGAAAGGAAGGGGAACCTACCAAGTATTTACCCATAGTAAGCAATGGTAATTAATGGAAACAAATTTAGAGATGGAGACAACTCTGGTCCCTCTGCGGGGAAGCCTTCTAATAGCTACAGTGGAGGCACCTTTCCTTCAACTATTAAGAAACCTCGTAATGACAATGTAAACTCAAAGCCTAAAATAGGAAGGTATGCATCTGATGTCAGGCAACTGAAAACTGGAGGAAAGGTGCTAAAGATTGGTACATGGAATGTACGAACATTGTACAAACCAGGCCGATATGACAACCTGAAAGTGGAAATGACAGCGCTAAACCTTGACATCCTAGGTATAGCTGAGACGAGATGGACGGGTGACGGGAGGATAGGTGATAGTGAGGTAGATATGATATATTCTGGAGATGAAAAACATCAGTATGGCGTTGGAATTATGATGAAGAAGTCCATTGCCGCCACAATGATTGGATTCTGGCCAGTATCTGACAGAATTATTATGATGAAGCTGAGGGGAAAACCGTTCAATATAAACATTCTGCAAGTTTATGCACCAACCTCAGATCACGATGATGAAGAAGTCAACGAGTTCTATGACAGCATCAAAAAGGTAATGGAATACACCAAGTCTGGAGAAATAACAATTGTTATGGGCGATTGGAATGCGAAAGTTGGAGAACAACATGAATATCCAGTAACAGGAAGATTTGGCTTAGGTGAGAGAAATGATCGTGGTGAATACTTGATAAATTTCTGTTTGACATCAAAACTAGTAATTGCTAACACCTTATTTGAACATCCAAAGAGAAGACTATATACATGGAAGAGCCCTGGTGATGTATGTCGGAACCAGATCGATTACATTCTTGTCAACCAACGATATCGAAATTGTATCAAACAGGCAAGGACATATCCAGGTGCTGACATATGTTCGGATCATAATCCAGTAGTAATCAGTATGGTAGTGAAATTGAAACAGCAGAACAAAATTAAAAACAACATTCAAATGGATATGAACATGTTAAAAGATGCAAAATACAGAACTAAGTATAATGTCTCTGTTCATAACAAATTCAGTGTACTGATGAATGAAGAAACTCCTCAGAGAGAGTATAACAACATTGAAATGGAATGGGAAGCTCTCAGAGAAAGCATGGTCAAGTCAGCAGAGGAGGTGTTACCAAATAAAAAACGAGAGACAAAGCAATCATGGATGACGCAAACCATACTAGAAAAGATGGCAGAAAGGAAGAAAGTGAAAACCACTGATCCACCTAAATACAAACACCTGAAGAATGAAATAGAAGATGAATGCAAAAAAGCTAAAGATGAATGGTGGAATAAGAAGTGTGAAGTAGTGGAACAACTTGAGTCTCAACATCGTTCAAGAGAGATGCACAAGAAAGTGAAAGAGATAACAGGTCAAGGATACAGACAGAGAAGCAGTAAATGTATCAAGAACAAAGACGGCAAAATGCTCTTTGAAGAAGATGAAATAAAGTCCAGATGGGAAGAATATGTAAACAAACTATACAATGATGACAGAGGGAACCCACCCACAATTGAGAAAGAAGATGGGAATATTATATTAGTATCAGAGGTTGAGAAGGCTATCAATGATCTAAAGGCAGGTAAGGCTCCTGGAAGTGACCAGATAACATCAGAAATGATAAAAGGACTAGATGAAGTGGGGATTCAAATCATTCATAAGCTAGTAACTGACATCTATGAGACTGGATTTATACCATTGAATATGAATGAATCCATATTTGTACGACTCCCAAAGAAGCTAAAACCAACATTGTGTACTGAGTACAGAACACTAAGCCTGATGAGTCATATGTTGAAGATGATCCTGAAAATAATTTTACTGAGAAACAGACAGAAAATTGAAGAACAAATCAGTAACGTACAAAGTGGGTTTATATCTGGAAGAGGTACACGTGAAGGGATTTTCAATATGAGAATGATTTGTGAACGTTATTGTGAAGTGAACCAGGATGTTTATGCCTGCTTTATTGACTATGAGAAGGCCTTCGACCGAGTCAATCATGAACTGTTAATCAAATGTTTACAAGATATTGGTGTCAATGGCAAAGACATTAAACTAATTGTGAACTTATACTGGACACAACGTGCATTTATAAAAATGGAGCAGGGCCTATCGGATGAAGTTATGATTAAACGAGGAGTTCGACAGGGATGTGTATTGTCACCATGTCTATTTAACCTGTACACAGAGATGATTTTCAGACACATTGAAGATTGCAAGGGAGTGACAATAGGTGGCATGAACATCAACAATCTTAGATATGCCGATGACAGTGTAATACTAGCAGACAGTGAGAAAAACCTACAAGATATAGTGAATAGAATCAATAAAGCTGGAATACTATTCAACATGAAGATGAATGCCAGGAAGACCAAAACAATGGTTATAAGTAAAAAGACAGATAAACCAAATGTCAATATAACCATAGATGGCACAAACATAGAACAAGTATCCGAATTCATATATCTCGGACAAAAGATTACAAATGATGGGAGATGTGAGGAAGAAATTAAAAGAAGGATAACAATAGCCCGAACAACATTCTCCAAAATGTATAGAGTGTTAACATCAAGTAAGATATTAATACAAACAAGGAAGCGTATTCTTCAGTGTTATGTGTGGTCTACTCTAATGTATGGGGCAGAGACATGGACAATCTCTAAGAAAATGTACAAACGTTTAGCAGCATTTGAGATGTGGACTTATCGAAGGATGATGAAAATATCATGGACAAAGAAGATCACCAACAAAGAAGTTCTCAGAAAAATTAAAAATAAGAAAAGCTTGTTTGCCACTATACAGACAAAGAAACTTATTTATTTTGGCCACATCATTCGTCAGAGTTCAATATACCGTACATTGTTGGAAGGGAAGGTGAATGGCAGCAGAGGGAGAGGGAGACCAAGAACATCATGGTTTACAAATATTTCACAGTGGACAGGCTTGAATTATTCACAGTCTATCAGAACAGCACAACATCGGGACAAGTGGAGAACCATTGCATCCAACCCTCGACTAGAGGATGGAACTATTGATTGATTGAAGAGTGTGAGGTGCCGCTCTGCCAGACACCCCTACACCTCCACCACAAACCACCTATACCCCCATCACACACACCTACACCGCGATCATATCCTTACACCCCCACCTCATCCTTAAGCACCAACCACACCCATACACCACACACCCCCAAGCACCCCACCACATCCACCCCACCATACCCACTCACCACACACCCCTACACCCCCACCACACACCCCTAAATCCCCATACACCCCCACCACACACCAACATCCTCACCACACCCCTACACCTCCACAACACCCACCACACAAACATGCACCCCCACCACACACCCACCATACACACCTACACTCCAACCACACCCACCACACCATACCCACTCACCACAGACCCCTACACACCCACCACACACCCCTAAATCAACATACACTCCCACCACACACACCAACATCCTCAGCACACCCCTACACCTCCACCACACAAACATACACCCCTGCCACACACCCACCTTACACACCTACACCCCAACCACCCCCACCCCATACACACTCACCACACACCCTTCCACCCTACCACACACCCCTAAATCCCCCCACCCCCACCACACACACCAACATCCTCACAACACCCCTACCCCTCCACCACGCACCCCTACACATCCACCTACACCCCTCAACCCAACTTCACCCCCCTCTTATTTACATGCACTTGATAGTAGAAGGAACCGCTTCTATCCAACTAAAAGCATTACAGAGACCGGCATTCTGCGCCATCTGACGAGAGAGTTATGCAAACTGAAAGGTCCCCATTCATTGGCATGGATGAGGCTGTCATTGGCACAGCTGCGACTGTTCATTGGTGTGTCAGAGTTCACTTCGGCTACCCGTGCCAACAGTTTCAGGGTGACACACACCTGTTTACCGAGGGGCTGACAGTCCTGCACAAACTGGAATACTATGTCTCTGCCATCGATTTTGACTGATGCCTCACCATTGGGAGTTATCTGGTGTCCCGAAAATGTTATGAGTGAACATCTGGTGTTCATCAGACACATCGACCTCAATCTGTCGAAAATGTTCCTCAGGAGGATGTTTGCGTGCTATCAGGTGTCAAGCTTGAACTTAACTGGATGTCCGTTGACTCTGATCGTCAAATACCACAGATCAAAGTCCCGATCAGTGCTGTTTCCGAGCACACTGACAAAAACAGATCAGTCATCAGCACATCAACTTCCACCGGATCTGGGTTCAACTCTACGTTGTGAGGATCGGGTTCTTCCATGGCCAGCTCATCGATCCTGTCAAGTTTGCCTTGGCAAACTTTCCCAAAATAACTGATCTTACATGCAATGCACGCTTTGCCTTTCGCCGGACAGAAACCACTCCGATGTTCGTAGCCGCAGTTTCTGCAGTTGATTTTTAACTCGCCGCCGCCGGCTGCGCTGCTCGACTTCCAAGATGGCGGCCTTGTTGCAGACCTGTTAACCGCCGGTGCACCAGTGCTTGGAACTCCATACTTGTTCAGGTAGTCGATTTCCTTTGTTTCTACGTCCAATTTTTTGTCCTCCAATTGGTCAGCACTGAATTCGCTCAATTCACACATGTTTATGCATTTTTCAAATCTGAGATCGGTGGTCTGAAGCATTTTGTTTCTTAATGTCATGTATTTTAAGCCAGCGCCCAGATGATCACGCAACAGCGAATCCTTGATGGGCCCATATTCAGTCTTTGACTCTGTCCCTGAGGGCCATGACATACGTAGAAATGTTTTTGCTGGCCTGGTTGTGCGAATTGAAATGATAACAGATTATTATCAAATTGGATTTACCGGTACAATATGTCTTGAACGCCTGTGTGAGCGGGCCGATCTTGTCTTGGTCATTGAGCATAATGACCAAATTTGCGAAAACTTGATGTGCTACTTTGCCGGCGACATGCAGAAAAAGACAACATTGTACCTTTTCTGTCTTGTTCACAACTCCTGCAGCTGTGGCATATATGTTATATGCACTAATCCATGTTTTCCAATTGGATCTTGCATTGTTATTCAGTATTAACTGGCTTGGCGGCCTGAGGGATGGCAGCGTGTTCGCAGGCAGCATTGTCCTTATCCAACACCATGTAAAATTAAAATGCCTGAACGCTTTGACTTCTGGTTAACGAATGCTTTATTCACCATCCAGGGGTCGAACTGCCGGCACCCATGCATTTACTACATCGTCTCACCAGCATATTCCTTTGTTCTCTCCGTGTGCCTGGATACCTTCTACACATATATTACACCACCCACTTCAGTGATTTGCCCATTTAGACGACCAGGGTATTAACCCGCGAGAATACGGTGTATATGGTCCATGGAATATTTACCCTGGAAGACATATTCTGTTGTGGATATGACTTTGGTTGCTGACATGGTATCAACTCAACATCAATCGATCACGCCAATATACATTTAGAAACTAATGTCTATATCCATACCCATTATAATGAAGACTTCCTTTTGTAGATGAACATTTCATTACAATAGAGGGAAATCGACATGTAATCCGTTTGGGGGAGACCTACAATAAGTTGAATGGAGATAAGGCATGCAAAGACAACTACGGTGGACACCTGATCGCAATTGTGAGGTTAGTCTTCTGATAATTAACTATTCTAATATTTACTTATTCGGTATTAACTTAAGTGTAAAGGACCAGGTTTGCTTGCGCTGATTAGTGTCTTAAGAGATTTCGGAATGGACCCAGACATGAATTGTTTGAAAATCACTGTGTGTATACTGGGAGTGGCTAATGCAGTAGCGAGCGTATGGTCTAGAAGATTATCAGATCATTTAGAGTGGAGCCTAAATACAGGCGCGTTTCATCATATCTGTAAATAGAAACGAAGAATCCCTATGGTAGACATACTTGCAGTAAGATTATATGATAAATTACAGCAACAAAAATGTAAGTTAGAAACCTGAACGAGCTACTTTTAAGTGAGATATATATTTGTGTTTTCTTTCCCACCATTTACTCCACACACACATTAAATTGGTGATCGTCCCCGCTCGTGCCTGAAAAATCGCCTGCCCCTGATTTGTTGTTATAGATTTTTTTTTTAAGTGACACTAGGTAGCGATAAGTATCAATTGTTAAGTCATTGGTTTGACTCAGCCAGGGTACGAACCCGGAAGTTCGAATCCTATAATCCTCCAATAATGTAATTTGTAAATGGATTATTTATTATTCACTAAGGCCTGGCAGTTATGGTTGCTAAAGTAGATGTTCTTAGCTGTGTAGTTTACATGTAGTGTGTAGTTGTAGATGTAGATTGTAATGTAAGTTCCATGTGGGCAGTTTGAATTCTGGTACATTTTCACTACCTCATATTGTTTTTGTAAGCGGCTGGATCCAGTCATTAATGAAGTACAATATATGCTTCAGAGAAATTAGGCTAAATAAATATTTTTAAATTGGGGGTCGTTTCAGCCCGTGCCTGGAAAGTCATCCACCCGTGATCTATTTTGTTTAACTATTAAAAGATGTGTCGGGCTAGCAGCAAGTCAACTTTCGCAAGCACACAATCTGTGCAACATGTTGTGGTATCTTACGCTGTAACCCGATATCCAAAGAAACAGCTTAAAGGTAACTAATGATACTGAATACCTACATATTACGCCTATGTCATATGCAATAAACAAACAACTAAATTTATAAACAAAACCGCCCGCCCGAGCCTAAGTTGTGTGAACAAAAGGACGATCACTAACCTTGTTTCTATTTGGCCTTCGTGTGGCATCAATCCTTTGCATTGTCATTTTCAGATTGCTTCAACAGGAAGAATTAGTAGGCTATTTGAAAGACATAGCACCATCTAATTCATTTTGGATAAGACCGATGGCATTTACACGCTATCCATATACGATTATTCGTATAGGGCTCTTACTTTATGGAGATCGCATTGGTAAGTAGGCCTATTACTGGGGGGAAATCAGACAGAATAGTATCAACATACTATAATGATTGTTCCAAGTTCCAAGCAACACATTTCATATCTTTGGCATTTAGATCTAGAGGATGGGTCTAGCGCGACATATGTCATTAACCATAGGATATAAATAAAAATGAATACAATAAGTACAACTGACTCTGGCTATGGCTCTAACACTAGTCTCAGTTACCAGATTTGTTATGCCATAAACAAATCTACAGAAATTAGTGATACAGGAAATCAATCCGTATGGATAATGACCACTGCTGTACAGCAGCGAACACAGATGCATGCACTTAACTGTTATGAGCAGATTAAACAAACGAAAAATAAAAAAATAAAATAAAATATATTTCTGACTGCCCAATGCTTCCAAAATGTATGAATAAATAAATAAAACTAATAGCAAAACCCAGCTACAACTTAAAAGCGATATGTGGTAACTATAAATTATACACTGATTATATAGAGAAAAATACATGAAAGATATTCTGAGTTTTTGTTTGAAAGAATATTACAGGACGACAAAACCTGAAGAGATATAATATCCATATACAATTTGGAAGTTATACGATGCTGACATATGTCCTCAATAGAGTAGGCCTACATACAATAACTACCGACTTAGAATATATAGATTATTTGGTTTGGTTAGGTTAGTAGGCCCTACACATAATCTGGTGAATTGTTACCTCTAGAAGTATGGAAACTATAACCTGGGCCCATATGCAGGAGTCGGTGGTAGCGGCTTTTGGTGTTACGGCGTATCACTGTATAGCTATGACCGACGTCGGGAACTGTGTCAAGTGGTATGCAGGAGCGCTTAACACTTTCATTATAGCTACACGTGAAGTTATTTATAGATTTGGGAAATCCCTCGAATCGACAATATGAATAACACCGCCAATGCGGGGGGGGTGTTAATATCGGTTCAAATTTAGGGTTAAATTGATCAAATTTTACTTATGGCGTATGTAATTCTGTTAAATATGACAGCATTGAATAGATTTGGGCCTGCGGCGGCGCCGGCGCCGGCGATTTGCGACAGTATGGATATCGACGTCGATGTGGCAGCGGCGATTTGTTTACTTTACATTCGTCGATTCGAAAATATAAATATTAATATCGCTGCCGTTGCTGCGGCAGCGTTAATCTCGCTTCGATTTTAGGGTTAATTTAATAAGATTTCATTATTTGACTGTGTAACTTTGTTAAATATGACACCATTGAATAGATTTGATACCTTACACCGCTGTAAACTACCACTTTTTCAGAGGTAGTGTAACACTGGTTAAGCTTTTGGTTTTAGGCCTATCACCAACTCGTGCATACCACTTTTCCCTGCTACCCGGGAAATTCACGCCTGCCACCGTTTTGGCTCGCTACCACTGAATACCACCGACTCCTGCATACGGGCCCTGGCATGGCAGATCACTTTTCTGGGATCCTTTCTCTCTGTAAGGAATGTATATGCATTTATTGTATCACCTCAGTTTATTGTAAACATACCTTGCAGAGAGTTAAGATAAAAGAATTGAATTGAATTGAATTCCACACAAAACAATTATTAATTCTTGTTCTAAATATTAAAATGCCAAATATGTCACCAGACACTTGTTTCAGAGAAATATATTACCAATCTCTGATTAACCCTACACATTTTCTAGCTCTACGGATGTCATTAACGATAGGATATAAATACAAACATGAATAAAATAAGTAAAACCGACTCTGGCTATGACTCTAACACTAGTCTGTGCAACCAGATTTGTTTTGTCTATGCAGATGGCATAAGATGTGCTGATTAGATTGATGTAAATGCAATGCTGGATAAAAGATTAAGATCTTAATTTATGAGATATATATTTTTAGTTGGTATTCTATGCTTGAAACAAGAGCTGAGATGAGCTGAAACTAGCATATTTCATAGCTGCACACAGTGTCTTAAAGCCGTGTTCACACGGGAAAAGTTTAAAGCGATTTAGACAAGGCGAATAATATGAATCGATTTAGTTTGAAAGTGTTTCGCGTTCACACGGGCAGTGCTTGAGTCGGTTTAAGGCGGAAGTGGATATCTGCGTATGAGCAACTCCATACTAACCAGTGCCAGTTTCGGTTAGTCGACGTCGGCACGAGAGAGTGTGGGTTCGACCTAGATATGTATAGACTGAATCATATTGTTTTGGAACCGTAAAAACTTCTGCTGGGCAGTGAAATCCTATAAATAAATGATGAAAAAAACATCTGTGCACCTCTATCCGGTTCATAGACCAAATTATATAATATGCGCTTTTGATCGACGGAAAGTCAACAAACTAAGGTCTCGACTGCGCATGCATGTGACGTCCTTAATCCGCCTCAAGTAAGTCAGTTGCGTTCACACGGGCGATATAAGTCGAATCATAAAAGTTGGTTCATATAAACCACCTACTTAGGTGGTTTATAAAATCCGAATTATATGATTCGAATCAGCCCTAAACCGCCTCAGCCGCGCATTCACACGCCAAATGTGAGCCGAACTAGGCAAGGCGATTTATATGAGTCGAATTAACTGCCCTGTGTGAACAGGGCTTTAGCATGCGCCATGTGCTTCGTGTGGGTTTGTTTTTCTTCCACACATCTCACAATGCCCCATGCGGCTGGAATGACGAACTGGTCTATTGTTTCCTGATTGCAGAAACAAGATTGTGTGCTGTAATAAAATACAGAGGCATAGCTTCAGGTCAACTGGTATCAAAGCGATGTTCTAATGAGTTTGAAATAATATGCTCAGCCATAGAAAGTAAGTACTGAAATTCTGCATTATATAACCAACATTCAAGAGCATTACATAATAAATTAGGGTATATATATATATATTAGTGTTGCACTTTAAATAACCACACAGCCCTTGTCATGAGTTCTAAAACTAGGCAGATATTCCTTTGTCTGGAATGAGCAGGGGTCATTCGGGATTATTATATCCGGGAGCAGGCTCAGACCCTATAATACTACGAATGCTCACTCAGCCTTTACTGTGTAATCAAAATGATCAAACCCACCACTTGGAGCGCTGGCTGTTCTCTTGGTTAAACAGGTGATATATTATATATATAAATGTATATATATATGAAATTGAAAGATGTGTGATGATGGCGATCCTGATGATGATGCTGATGATGATGTGTATTTGTTCATAGCAATTTCATATTGATGTGTATTCATACTTACCTATTCCATGTATAATATAATTGTATGTGTTTACATGTGAAGCACCCGTCCTGATATGACCTTAGATGTTGCTAGGATGTAAAACAACAACAAACAAACATGTGAAACACCAAACAGCAGCCGGGCTGATCAAACGCACCACAAGGTGGCACTGCAAAATTTACATTGCCATGGGAGAGATAGGGAGTGAGTCGTCTTAGTATTATAGGGTCTTTGGAGCAAGGGAGATCGAAGCTACACCTTGCTCACCCCCTTCCCCGGCCCCACCCATCGCCACCCCCTCTTGCCGGGCGGAGTGGCGGGGGATTGGGGAAGGGATGGGGGGGGGGGGGGGGGGGGGTAGGCCAGCCTCATAACCCAAAAAACTGCCACTCGAACAATAAACTCCGCCCACTTCATGCCCAAGGCTCACGCTCAGAGGGGCAACAGCCAATCAAAGCCCCCGCTACACCCACTCACCAGTCCTCATCGCGCCTTCTGATCGTCACCTACTCCCCGACTTTCAACCCACCCATCCACACTTGCCGATTGATTAAATATCCAATCACACGAAAAACAATGATCAATGATCCCTGTCTCAAGCCGAGTAATAACAATTAACTAGAAATTGACAACCTGGCAATTCACTATCCATTATAACATATTGATGTGCTTATTAGTATGTCCTGTATGATGATAGATCCACTGTAGGTTGATAATATTATGACTATTTGAATGTTTCTTGATGTGTGCTTTGTTTATTCGCATAAATTCATCATATTTTGATATGTTCATCCTATTCTCTAGGCTGCCATGACATTGTGTCGGCTGCCACATCTGGGTATCTGTAACACACTCAATGTAATGATGCCGGGGGGTAAAGGTGTGTGTGTGGGGGGGGGGGGGGGGGGGGGGCGCTGTGCCTAGAATAAAGTCATGTTTTCCCAAATCAGCTGGAGCGTTTTTGTAGATGTTTGGATTCGAATCCACGGGTTCGAACCCTTGTTCAGTCAAACCAATGACTTAACTTTGACACATCCTCCCTCGGCGCTCGGCAGTAGTAGGATAGGGCAAGGACTGGTTGGCTTTATGTCAGGATAATGTGACTGAGTGGGATACCAGGACATGGTGCTGGCTGCATGATGGTCGGCAACATGAACAATAATATTCATTCGGGTGAATTCCCTCACCTGAGCTATTCCATTATGCCTACTAATAACCACGTACCGTCCTGATATGACCTTAGATGTTGCTAGGACGTAAAACAACAACAAACAAACAAACAATAACCACGTAACCACTAATAAGTTAGTCAAATTAATATACCACCCCATGGCTCAAACAATTCTTCTCAAATAATGTTCATGTTAGCCTTTCAATACACCTGTATGAATAACCTGTGAACAAAGCAATCGTCAGAAGACCAGTGAAAGGAAAGGACTAATTCTAATGTAGACCCAATTTCTTAATGAAAAGCTGGGCTCCTTTTTTTTAGCCAGTGTTTACAAATGAAGAATTCTGATGTATACCAAATTTACAAATGAAAAGCTGGATTTTAATTTATTTTTGAAAGTATTCGTTTGATGCATTAGATGTTCAATATTTCAGCACCATTGTTTGGACCAGCTTGTGAGGGTATCCTGGTTGCAGACAGAGTGGCATGCCTAAACCATGACACCACTGATGTCACACTGCAGAACTGCAGGAATATCGGCTGTTGCTATGATAACTCACAAGCCCCCTACTGTTATCATTCGACTGGTAGGCATTATATTATTATGACATGCGCATCTTGCTTCGATATTGATTACCAGTGATTAATACACAACTAAAGCAACATCAGCATAATCCATCAACACAATATACATTTAGCTGTTTCTCTTACGCCTCATTTGTTTCCTCGTGTTACGTAGCATTACATTTTGTCATCATGCATAGGGAATGCTTCTCATTGCTTCGATAAAGGCTCAGTCAGACTTTACCATACTGAGTACCAGACACCACTGCACAAAGAATTGTCTAGTCCGGTGGTGTCCCGTGTCAAACTGTTTCAACGGCCGCCAGATGAAACAGATGCTAAACGCACAAGAAATGTAGATTAATGAATAGCCAACGGACGAGAACCAGTCGAGAACTAGACGGCAAACGAGTGTCAAACGGACGGACCAGACACCAAAACAGACACCAACCAGACACCAACCAGACACCAACTGGAGACCTACTGGACTGTTCACGGACGCCCCAAAAACTGAGGGACCAAATTGCCGCAGCACCGTAAACGGACTCTTCAGGATACAAACCGGACACCTAACGGATGAGTAACGGACATGAAACAGACTAAACAGACTTAAAACAGACACCAACCGTACACTTCAGTCCGGTGGTGTCTGGTACAAGTTTTGTGCATGTTCAAAACTTGTACCGGACACACCGCCGGACACCACCAGACAGATAACGGACACGCCGGATGCCAACTGTATATAACACATACATTGCCCTATTTCACTGGACAGTGTCCGTTTTCTATCCAGTTCCTCAATCTGGTGAGGTCTGACTGGGGCTTTAGTAGAACATATTTGGTTATTTTCAATATGTAAAGGAAGTTTAACTCAATGTTTTTTAAATGATTAGACAATTAGATAATGTTTTATGGAATAACTAGGGCCTCTAAATCCAAGACATTCTGTCATAACAGGAGATATTAGGAAACAAGAATGGTATTTATTTAATTAAAAGTAGAAAATGGAGGCGTGATCTGTAAAAGAGAAGAAATTGTTTGAAGCCATAAGATATTTACAAGTAAATCAAAGTACGCTTAAAAATAATCTCAAGAATGCACTCAAGGGAGGAACTGAGGGGTCTAGAAAGGATATCTGGCAGGAGAATGATGCTATATAATATTAGGGAGCACTGAGCAAGGTTGAGAAGAATGGAGGTGAGCTCTTTGTTCATGTCCAGAGTGATATTGAACAGTGTAGGTTGTGTAGGTTGCGAATGAAATTAACACATAGATGACACAGTAAATCCTCGTGAACCAATCAAATTATATGTTTTAACAATATACTAGAATTATAAGAAATAGCAGTCCTTATCATTTTTAATAATAATAATAATAACAACAATAAATGATAGAAGGTACACATATTCTTAGTTTGTTTATGCCTCCAACGCAAACCATGAAGTCAATGGGGACCTTTCATGAGCCATTTCTCTTGCTATACATTTGGTGGCAGCACCCGTTCCTGGTCCAAGTCGGCCATCATGGTTGGATAGAAAGGTGTAGGTGTCTGTGTTGGTGGTGTAGGTGTGTGGTAGGGGTGGGGGCAGGTGGTGGGGATTTAGGGATGTGGTGGGGGTGGGGGGTATGTGTATGGTTGGGGTGTAGCTGTGTGGTGGGTGGGTGTGGTGGGGGTGTAGGTGTGGTGGTGGGTGTATGTGGTGTGGGTGTATGTGGCGGGGTGTAGGGGTGTCGTGGTGTGTGGTGGGGGTGTCGGTGGTGTGGTGGTGGTTGAGGTGTGTGTGATTAGGGTGTAGGTGTGTGTGGTTGGGGTGTAGGTGTGTGTGGTGGGTGTGTGTGGTGTGGGTGTATGTGGTGGGGGTGTAGGTGTGTGGTGGGGGTTAGGTGTGTGGTGAGGGTGTAAGGGGTAGTGGGGGTATAGGTGTGTGTGGTGGGGTGTAGGGGGTATAGGAGTGTGGTGGTGGTTTATGGCTGTGTTGGAGGTGTAGGTATGTGGTGGGGGTTTAGGGATGCTAAGGAGTGTGAGGTGCCTCTCTGCAAGACACCCCTACACCTCCACCACAAACAACCTACACCCCCAAAACACACACCGTCAACCCACACCACACACACCGTCAACCCCCACCACATTCTTAAGCCCCCACCACACCCCTACACCCCACCACACCATACCCACTCACTACACGCCCCTACACCCCCACCGCACACCCCTAATTCCCCGTACACCCCACCACACACACCAAACACCTCATCACACCCCTACACCTCCACAACACACCCACCACAACATATGCCCCAACCACACACCCACCATACACACATACACCTCAACCACACCCACCACACCATAGCCACTCACCACACACCCCTACACCCCCACCACACACCCCTAAATCCCTATACACCCCCACCACACACACCAAAATCCTCACCACACCCCTACACCTCCACAACTCACCCACCACACAAACATACGCCCCCACCACACACCCACCACACAAACATACACCCCACCAAACACCCACCACACCATACCCACTCATCACACACCCCTACACCCCCACCTCACACACACCACACACACCAAAATCCTCACAACATCCCTACACCACCACACAAACATACGCCCCCACCACACACCCCTACACCCCCATCCCTAAATCCCCATACACCCCCACCACACACACCAAAATCCTCACCACACCCCTACACCTCCACAACACATGAGACCGGCATGGTGCGCCATCTGATGAGAGAGTCATGCAAACTGAATGGTCCCCATTATACATTGTAGAAATGTTTGATCATGTTTGACAAGTAAGCACAACATTGTAATACATTTCTGTAGATAGTTTCACATGACATTAAAAAGTCCTTAAATATGTTGCTTTTGCATATCTAACAAAGGCTGTGCCCGGGTTTACACGTCTTCCAGGACATATCTTCACTGACATGATCCCTTTAAGTATAATACTTGAGGTACCAAATCCAACAGTATGTGTAAGGAAATGTGTTGTAGACGGTGATAAATGCACTGCAGCTGTCTACCTGAAATCTCCACACATATTATACAACTGTGGACTTTACACCGACACGCCAAGTCTAGAACTCACTGATGACCTGTCTGCAGAGATGTACACCTACTTCAAGAGTGAGTATTATCAAAGACAATGTACGATAAGATGTGCCACTCAACACTTTCGCATGAAATACAGCAAACAAGGTCATTGAACAAGTCCCCTAGCACAGCCTGACTGATGTACCATTGAAACAAGGGGGCAGGTCCCCTAGCCCACCTTGACTGCTGTAATGTGCAACAATTATAGTGTATTATCACCTAATATTAACAAGGAAAACAATATTATAGTATAGTAAAGTACAAATATACTTTAAGAACTTTCATCTGTGCCATACATAAATATAATTTGTGATTATGTCTGAGTAATAAAACTACTACTACACCTAATCAAAGACAGTGCACCTTGTTTGCCGTGGGATCATGGCACTGCATCATTGCATGTTTATTTCAGAATGTCCTATATGAAAGCGCTGAGTGGCGTATCTTATCATATATTGTGTTTGGTATTATCAAAATTGTCATAAAGGAAGAAAAGAAGGAAAGCATGTATACAGCCTTGACGTTGGTACCAAGCGGCAATTCATGTTATGAATAGCATTGACCTCTCAGGCAAGGAGCCACAAGGAAAGCTAAGTGTGGGTAAGGTGATTGCATCAGGACATCTAGGTAGTGTAATGGTGAGCATGCTATCCCCGAAGTGGCAAGAAATGTGGGTTCGAAACCTGCTCATGGGGCAATATTTCCGATTCCCATCACCTCCACGACACTGGTTGCCATGATTATGAGCTGGTACAAGCTATATGATGTACACCTACACTGTGCATATATATGTAGTGCATTGCATGTATGTACTTAATTGATTGTACGCATTAAATGACAGCTCCAGGGCGCTCTATCGATTGCATGTTGCATGGATCTGGGAGCTGCTGCGATGGGTTTTCGATGTGTCAAGCTCATACCAGACTAACTGCTAGGTCCAGACTATTTTGCGCCAACTACTTGCATCCCCACTAATCAACCACCACCACCACCCCCCCAATAATAAATTAAAAGCCATATATTACTGAGACCACTGAAAGGTCAGTCCTGCACCCCATCAGTATAAATATATATATATATATATATATATATATATATATATCTATATATATATATATATATAATGTTCCCATTCCCACACATTAATTACTAAATTGAAAGACAAATTTATCTACGATAATAATTCCATCTTTCCCTTCACCTAAACCTGACACAATAAGGGCACACCATTGGATGGTCATGTAAAGTAGGACAGTGTGATCCAGCTGTTGGACTTGATGATCAAACCATTGAGGCTGATATACGCTATATCAGCCCAGTTGCCTGTTTTGCTGCTTGTCAAGAACTTGGACCAACTGCATGCACATCAGCTGAAATCAGTGTCAGCACATTGGGGCAGAGATGCCACCTACGTCCAGACAACTGCCCAATGAGGAGTCTAGTAATTGACAGTCTCATCACCACTGCCACAAAAGTGTGCTCCAAAGGTAAGTCAACAAGTTGAAAGACACTTATATACGGGTTCATGCATATCTATACACACTGGAAATCCTCAACAGAGTTGGAATGGTTTGTATATAATGCTATTCAATTGCATGTATTTCCAGATACAGCTAGATCTAAAATGAATTTGACAGGAGCATGTGACACAACAATCCAATAGATAAAAACCGTCTAGTTATATTACAACGGAGATGTTCTATGTCCGTTATCAGCGATGTTCCTAAGTATATTAGAGCAGCTAATTATATTGAAAATAGCTCTTACCTTTTCCTTCTGAGTGTGTGCCTTAGGATTGACCAAATACAATTAGGACAGTGTATGACAGATAGCTTAAATTCTGACAACTTGTATGTAGATGGGTCACTTTCCTGACAACTGGTCAGCATGGGATGGGATTTTAAAAAATCAATAAAAAAACGTCCTACTTATTTGTTTCCTTATAATTTTCATATTCATGTTCAGATTTGATGTAGAAAATAAGGGGAATAAAATAAACTGTGTGCAACTTTGGTCCTTATATTTATGAAGTATTTTTGTACAAAAAAAAACATTTTAAATTCAGCCATTTGTAACATGACATATGGGACATGGTTGGATCCTTACTAACATCTTGTATTGCATTGATATATCAAACAAAACTGTTCCCAAATCAAAAAGGAAGTATTTATTAACATGTGTGCATGCTTAAATTTTAAAAGAAATTATTTTATGTCTTCAGAAATAACATTACAAATTTCTGTCACAGATGTAACCAGTGGTGTCTGGATGCCATACAAATATTGTACACTAATTATTCAGTGAATAAAGCATGGCTGGAAATTACTTTTTTTTTTATCAATATAAGCACTAGATGTGCTTGTATATTATGCCATGATTAATATGCTTCTAAGTACGAAATTATTTAATTCTGCTTAGATTGTTATTAAGCAGACTGTGTGGTGTCCTAAGCATGTGTTCCATCTGAGCAACACATGTTATACTGCCATAAGACATAGCTCAATCATGGACTTTATTCTTTATCTCATCAATTTATATTTTACATAGATGTAAAGGGGAGATTTCCAGCTTTCATTTGCAACCAAAAAAAATGTTAATAATTCAAATATTAGAAATTAACTCTCCATGTGACACTTCTGGCCATATGCATGGAGCGGTGTTAGCGAGCCAAAATGCGTTTAGGGCGGGATTTCTGGTTTAGCGCCGAAAAGTTGCTATGCATGGAACAGTGTTAGGCCAACACCGCAAGTTTAAAGTCGGAGATTCTAACACCTGCCCATAACAGGTTTACAGGTGGTGTTAGTGTTAGGTTAGGGCCAAATCTATTCAATGCTATCATATTTAACAGAATTACATACGCAATAAGTGAAATTTCATCAAATTAACCCTAAAATCGAACCCATATTAACGCCGCCGCTAAATCGGCGGCGATATTAATATTGTCGAATCGACGAATGTAAACTATACAAATCGCCACCATCGCTGAATTGCCGGCGATATATATGTCAGAATGCGGTGCTTGCCAGGAACACGCTCACCAGTAACAAGGGTTGCTGGTTCCCGGTGTGTGGAGAAGGCAACCGCCGCATCGGCGGCAATATATTAGACCCAAATCTATTCAATGCTGTCATATTTAACAGAATGACATACTCAATAAGTGAAATTTCAGCAAATTAACCCTAAAATCGAAGCGATATTAACGCCGCTGCTAAATCAGCGGCGATATTAATATTGTCAAATCGACGAATGTAAACTAAACAAATCGCCGCGCCACCGAATCGGTGGCGATATTGGGAAATAGCGGTGCTCGCCGGCAACAGGCTCAGAGGGATTTCCCAAATCTATAAATAAATTCACGTTTAGCTAACACGAAGCGTTTAGGTGCCATGCATACGGCATGACATACTTTGCGATGCCGCTGATAACCAGTGATAGCTACCCTGTGTTAGATGGTTAACACCACTCCATGCATATGGCCCCTGGCCAGTTTTCAGGACTGTGACCCAGAACTGTTTGGAGTAATTTAATTAGGACTGGGACTCCACACTCTGCAAATGATCAGTGAAATAAGCTAGCCTATTTTCCGTTAAGAGAATGAAATGCTACATTGTTCTAACTATCTCTACCATGTTGTTATGCTGCAGGCTTCATCGTGTTCTCACAGCCAAACTGGACACAAGAATTACCAGCACTATCAGATGGTAATGCTTCAAGCTGCATCACAGACTCAACAATTGATCCATTTTCTCCCCTACTCAAATTGTTGTACCCTTGGCCAAACATCAAATGGGATTTAACCTTTGATCCTAAGTACATAATGAAATTCAAGGTGATTGTGGAACCTGGTTTGATGTGTGGGATGAAACATAAGGAACCATGGTATGACATGGCAGATTACAGTACTTATCCCAAAGCTCTTGTGTATGCATCAAACAGCGTGCAAGAAATGGAGACTAGAAACAAATTTGAGGGCACTTTCAAAGTGTGTGCGGTAACTAATGCACATTTCGAATTAGAATCTGGGAACACAATATGTTATTTCCAGTGTACATGTTGGAAGGCAAGATGCAACGCAGCCTATCTTCTAGTTACTGATGCAACGCGTCGGGTGTGTGAGTTCATAGAGTATACCGAAGAGCCATGAAATGTAGAGTTGCCTTATGTAGACAGAGGCATAGTGCAGTTGAAAATCCTGCTGTTGACCAAACTGTATAAAAATTGGAGACCTTTAAAATTGAGTAATGGTTTACTAATGTTATAATTATTGAAAGTGATGCAAGTGGATAGACTTGGAAATTATAAGTTTTGAAAATAATGCTATAGAAACTGGTTATTTGGAGAAAATCTGTAACTAATTAACTCATTGCTAATTGGTTGGTATTCTAGCAGTGTATACTAGACATTCAGGTAATATGGAGGTTAACCAATGGAGAAAAAAGTAATAGGAAGAGCACATTGTCGCTGTTCTCTTTTATGATGAATGTCAACGGATACATGCCTAATTCTACAAATTCATGAATTACTGTATTCAGGAGGAATATTCGAATATCGCTGTACAGGGAAGAACAGTATCAGCACAGTATCAGCATAATGTGACTGTGTGGGATGGCGGGGCATGGTGTTGGTGGCCTAGTCTCTCAGTGGGAGAAGGGTCCACAGCGAGGAAAGGAGGAAAAACGGGTGACCACTGTCCCATATTGAGCATACATTTGCAGGATGAGTTTCCCATTCTTTAAGTACTGATATTGTGTGATTTAAACAGTGGTCGATGTAGATACATTTCAAATATACTTCAAACACTTAAATCTGTGCAAAAGATACATAAATGTTTGACAAAATCTGAACAAGAAACTACTAAAAAAAATAATGGATGTATTCAACTGGGACCTTTCCATAATTTGAGCCAATCAGAGCGTTCTTTTCTATTGCAAATGGCTGCCCTTTATGGGGGACGCCATTTGCAATATAAAAGAATGGCTCTTATTGGCTGACACTGAGAACTGTTCTAAGCCAATCAGAGCTGTTCTTTTCATTGCAAATGGCAGCCACTATAGGGGGCAGCCATTTGCAATAAACAAGAAGAGGAAAGTCCATTTCCGGCAAGTTCAAATGGGCTCAGACAAGTTCAACTGTGGCTGGTTGTCCCTCTCCGTTCAGCACTGAATATGCTTATGCTCAGTGGGACAGTGCTATAAAGTATCCATGACTGCACACTGTCACAAGTCGGTACCAATCCTGATTTGACCTGCTGTTGCTCGTATTAAAATAACACCAAACAAGATAAATATCTACCCCCATTCAAAAGACTATTCCCCCTTCATAAGAAAATTAATGTTACCATAGTTACCTTCAATGACATTATTTCAATTAATGAATAGCTTACACTCAGTTAACAGAGCTATATTATTGAATACAAATAGCTAGCCACGAACACATTTTATGTTCATTTCATTTTCCAGGAAATATAGTTCAAACTATAATCCTACTAAGAATGTGCATGTTATTTTCTGGAAAACGAATTGGCTTCAGGGCTCTAAAATAAAATCTAGTATGTCTGATGTATTTGAATAGATCCTTTCTGTTTCCTTTTAATTGTATTTCCCAGAAATATATGAGCCTGTCTCAAAAGGTGATAACAGTTTTTTTCTTTGTCCAGTGTAATGATTGACACAGAAGAGCACAGAAACAGTTACACTGAAAACACAAGGGCATTTGCTGCAAATCAATATGTATTCTATTGGGATTATAAAACTCCATGTACAAAATAAATCAGTTTATCCTGAGCAAACGCATAAGCAGATAGTATGTTGATCGTTACAATGGACACAGTTTTGTCCCATATTGCTTAGCAGCTTTTGAGACAGTCTCATTATATATAGAATCTGTCAATGCAAATTAATGTATTTCATAAAGAACCCTTTGCATAAGATTTTGATTAAGATTCATCAAACAAACATATAATGGCTTAACCATCACACAGTTTAGCCTAGTTAGCCTTAAAATTAACACTCTACTTGACTAAATCAATACATTGCACATATCCATTGAACGTATCCTTGGAAACAATAAGTGATATTTCCTATTCTGGTAATTCCTATTTCTGATCTTTTGAATGTACAATGAGCATATATATTTGCATGGTATATACATCAGGATTAGCTTCTAGCGCTCATTGAATAAGTAAATACAATATATATATGTCACCTCTAGAAAGATAATCAGTTATTCCCTCCTACTAATGCTTACCGTACTAATCTAGCATAGCTACCTGCCCATATGTTTCTTTTTTCTCTTATGTTCTTAATTGCCTAACATTCATATCGATGATTTGCTTATTGTCTTTTAAGTGTCTATCTATATTGTTGTAGATGTGCTTACGGTGTAGTGGCAATTGTCAGTGAGGCTGGAATCTAGTGCATTGGCACGGACAAAATGTTATTCAGAGGAATAAAAACATATTGTACTACACAAAATATATATATATATATACATATTATAGTGCCCTACATTAAAAAAGGAAGAGTTGTATTCTCAGCAGTACAGTGACTGTGGGCCGTGACAACTTTTAACGCATGAGCGGAAAGGTGGTGCCACAGCTGACCTGAAGTTGGGTAAATTAAACCAGTTCACTTAGTTCAGGCTGCAAAAGCTGATGACTGCGGAGGGAGAAGGGGCTGAGGGGCAGGTGGAAGCTTCCGGCATTATAATACTCATATAATTGCTTATACAACATATATATATTTTTGCATATAAAGAGTGTGCATGGAACTTACATTATAGCAAGAGCTATGGCACTGATGTCAAGGTATGAATTTAGTTTGAAGGTAAATTGGTGTTGGAGTAAAAATGGTAATGTAGCACAACCACCGTATATGTTAATGTGCATATATATAATTATAATACCAACCAGTGGTTAAAGTTGCATAGTCTGATGCTTTTGAATTTCTGTATTTTTTCTGAGATAAATATGTTAGATTGATCACTGGTATCTACTTTACATTAGTTCAAAGTTAGTTTTATTTTAAATGGTAAACTGTTGAGAGATTTTGGGTGCAAATATGGAAAATTAGTTTTGGTAAGCTTGCCAAAACTCTGACACCATAAACTTCTGCAGTAACAGGTTCTGTTAAATTGACTCAGTATTGCCTTCTATGCAGAAACAAATGCTTAATAAGTGCATCAGTATCTAAGTTAGAGATGTAAAATCAAATCTAGATAATTGGTTTGGTTTTGAAAATTTGATATTTCATCGTACTATGCAGCTTTAAGTTTTTGGGTCATTCTGATCACTACTCCTCTGTTAATTGGCCCTGTTAATTGGCCCTGCCAATGCGCATACTCATACTCCACTGATGCTTTGCCATGTATGGGTTGTCAATAGCAGTTTGCTTGTGCCTACCATACACATTTAATATTATTTTGATGGTTTTAAGTAACTTTGGTAATTTTGACCAGATTGGTATCAATTTTGAGTCACATAACCACGAGTGTTGTTAACTCGGACATTAGATAGCGCCACCGATATGGTTTACCGCATAATGGTGCAAATGGATTCCACCAGATGGCGGCAAGATATTGAAACGGGACCGTGCATGTGTGCAGAATATAGCAGAGAATGTAGATATATACATGGTCTCTGAATATAGTCAGAGACCATGAGTATATATATAATGACAGCTCAACACAATATTGGTCCAGGGATTGATTTGGAGCCTAGCTTTAACCGATACACAGCATGGGTTAAAGCTAGTCATTATAATAATATGCATCATATTCGGTTGCTGACTTTAGATCTTGCCTTCCTTCGGTGACATTGTAGTCATACTATGAATATTATTTTCAATGAAGTGAGATTTCTACGTGTTATATATTGATGATACAGCGTGTCATAAGTACAATGCTAAGTTATTCGGAAGCAGACATTTTTATTTTCTGCTTCACACACTCATATAATTATATATATTTGCATTGGCAGGTCTTTGACTCAATCAATATACTACTATTACTCAATGGTAGTGAGTACTCTTCTATTGAATTCAAGGATGTTTTGCTGAGCTTCCTGATATAGCTACGTGTTGATGTAGAATATTGTATTTACCTTAGTGACAATATACTATGCAATTCATCGAAATATGTAGTTATTTTCTTTGAGTAAAATAATAAATATCTTCTGTACTGTATTAGTCAATGTGTGTACGCTCTGTTGTTAGAGGTTTGTAAAGAAAGTTTTCTCATAGAATGTGCGATAGTTCCAGTTAAGTTCAATGCTCTGGGGCAAACCTACTTTAGAACCTCTTTAATTTACCCCTGTGATATATTATGTTATTTAATTTGGTTTTCTGCAGAATCAATCAACATTGATGAACAATTGAGTGAATTTCTACATAATAGTCTCATCATCAAGACCATGTGCAGAATTGAATGAGTGCATACAATTAATATCTAAATGCATGTTGGTAGGCATAGACACAGTTAATTGTCTTTTGTCCTTAGTTTAAGGACGCTTAACTAGATCGACAAATATCCACAAATTAAGTTCTGGAATGCCCTGCTAAATATTCCCTAGGTACAATAATTTAATTTTGCCTTATATTCCCACGTTATTTGCACATGGGAAAACATGTTAATGGAACATATTTATCTTACTTCAATGCATGTCCAAAGCTTTATATGACACTAAGTTTGTGTACTTCAATAAATAACATATACCAACACTTTGCGTTTTGGTGTAGTCTATATAAACCACCAGATATAATGTGAACCATCTGATATAATATTCTGGAAGCTATGAATTGATGCAATGTCATAGAAGCTCCTCTCTGTTCACCTGCAGTCAGCTGGTCTATTTCTCGTGAAGCAGTCTGTGGTGACCTCTCAGGCAAGGAGCAACATAGACAGGTAGGCATGTATAGGGTGATTGCATCAGGGAGCCTAGATAGTGTACTGGTTAGCGTGCTAGTGTGATAGGCCGATGTCGGCCATTCCAGGTTCTCGCACTCATGCAGACACACACGGATGAAGGATAAGTCCACATATGCTTCAGACGTTTATTACGTCTATATGCGCCCATCACGGCATCCACATTCAAGTGCCCCCCACCACCCCCCTAACTCGCTATGTCCCACATCGCCTCAATAGACTACATCACCGAACACTCTACCCATGCAAAGAAACTGAATGAAACCTGCCAACTGATCACAGGCTGTCTGAAGGCAACAAACATGAATAGCCTGCCCGTAGTCGCGGGAATTGCCCCACCTGACATCAGGAGAGCGGTGGCGAGCTGCACAGAATGGACGCGGCAAGCAACAGACCAAGGGCATCCACTCCATGGACATCTTGCAGCGGTGCCACACCTGAAGTCACGTAGGAGCTTCATCAGAAACACCAAGCCCATCAACACAACAGCGACAGCGACCCGTGTGGACATATGGATGGAGCGATTCGAAGCCCTAGATACCAGTGTGCACCTCAACATCCGTGCCAAAGAACACCTCCCCACTGGCGCAGAGAACCCCTGTGTAAACTGGAAGGCTCTGAACCGGGTGCGAACACAGGTTGGCCGGTCCAGAGTGAACATGCTGAAGTGGGGGTACTCTGACTCATCAGAAACCTGTGACTGCGGCATCCGGCAGACGATGCAACACCTACTGGTCTGCCCCATGATGGTCACTGCCTGCTCTGATGCAGACCTGACATTGGCCAACAACATTGCCATCAGCTGCTCTAAACACTGGGAGAGCAGCATCTGAAATAGACAACTGGTGGAAGGACACGATGAAGAAGAAGAAACTACATCACCATTCCAGTGGCACAGTGAATTGTGGGATGCGTGGAAGAAAAACAAAGCCGCGAGAAGCACATGGCACATGCTAATACATTAGGTGCAGCTATGAAATGTGCTAATTTCAGTTCATCTCAGCTCTTGTTTGGTACATAGAATACCAACTAAAAAATATATATAATAAATTAAGAGATTAATCGTTTAGCCAGCATTGCATTTACATCAATATTATCAGCACATCTTATGCTATGTGCATTTAGATTTAGATCAATCTGGACACTCAGACTAGCGTTAGAACCATAGCCAGAGTCAGTTTTACTTATTTTATTCATGTTTTTATTTATAGCCTATGGTTAATGACATTGGTAGAACTAGACAATTAGTAGGGTTAATCATATATTGGTTATATATTTCTCTGAAACAAGTGTCTGTTGACACATTTGGCATTTTAATATTTAGAACAAGAATTAATTTGGATATCAACCTTAAAGTGACTGATTGGTTTGTGTGGAATTGTATTTTCTTAGCTAAAAATGTTTAACTATCGCTAGTTTTGTCTCAGTTCTATTCATCAGATCATTATATTGCATTTGTGCATACATGTTTATGCCAAATTGTTATGTATTTCTATTAATCTTGAATCAAATTGAAGTTTTGCCCTACGGATATCAGCAAACTCAATGGCTGTATGCCTTTGCTTTACTGCCAGCGTCGTGTTCAGCGCATGCGCAGTCGGAATGGTGATCTCGTCTATAGGTGGGTGGGGGAGTGTGCTAGCCACACGCAGTAGAGGGCAGTCCAGTCATGGCACTGCCCGGTAGTTATTGTGCCACCACCTACTGCAGTGTAACTGCACATGTGTGCGGTGTAGTCTCTGCAGCCACCCCGGTGTAGTGCAGCTCATGTACAGACTACTACACTAGCATCGGAAACTAACACCCCAACATAATAATTCATCTCCAATGATCACATCCTATTAGGCATAGAGGAAGCAAGGCAATGTTTTTTCTGAAGGTTGCAATATAAATTATAACACCAGTCCATTATTTCTCCCAGAGAATGTTTCATTCCAATTTTCTGTTACTCCCCTCCATCTCGGTAGGTGTGTTGGGGGGTGGGGGGTGGGTCAATTGTATACCACTGCACCAACAGTGCAGGGCAGTATCCTGCGACAGAGCTCGATTGAATTGGCTGGAAGCAGTGGAAGGGGCGTTTCAGATGCGATAGATTTCACAATTTCCTGGTGACATGCACCCAAAAAAAACCTAGCCTCACACCATTGGACCTTATTCAATCCAAGAATTGATGTTCCACACCATAAACTAATCTGGAAACCTTTCTCCGGCCCTGATATGATGAAACAGATGTACACATACTTAGCGCAAATTAGTGCATACGTATCCTGCGAGTTAACAGGTACTGCCACCTATCCTTTGGGATAGTACTTAGTAGTTCATAAAGTTCCGGTAGGGGGCTGCACCATATATGCACGCGAGTTGGGAGGGTTTGGTCAGGTTGCTGATGAGCAGCGTTGTTACCTCGATTCAGGGAAGGTGGCGCCACCCTCGATTTTACTGTGGAACCACGCTCGTGAATGGGGCTCGCCGGTGTTGCGGTTTCCCAGGCTTCCCAGTTTGCCAGGGACACATCCATTCAAATGCATTGTTAACGGCCATGAGCAAATCTTCATACAGAAGAAGTCAAATATCTCTCAAATTACACCATCTAGAAACAAATCGCTTGGTACACATATAGAAAACATATTTACCATAAAGACTATATTAAATTTATAAGGTTAGGGTTCTTGATTTCTATTATTTTTGAATAAAACTAACGTTTTGCACTGCGCGTACCGTCAAACTCAAGGCATTGTCAATGGTCGTGAGCAATGTTCATACAGAAAATACAGAAAAAGTCAAATATCTCTCAAATTACACCATCTAGAAACAAATCGTTTGGTACACATATAGAAAACATCTTTACCAAAAACATTATATTAAATTTATAAGGTTAGTGACGATGCTGTTCGATTTTGACACATGTGCATAGGCGATGTGTCCCTGGCAAACTGGTGTTCCTGGGAAACCGCAACACCGGTGTTGCAGCCAGTTTGCGAGGTACACATACATTCAAATGCCTTGTCAATGGCCATGAGCAAATCTTCATACAGAAAAAGTCAAAAATCTCTCAAATTACACCACCTAGAAAAAAACCGCTTGGCACACATACAGAAAACATATTCAACAAATAGATTATATTAAATTTATATGGTTAGGGTTCTTGATTTCTATTAATTTTTAATAAAACTAATGTTTTGCACTGCGCATACCATCAAACTCAAGGCATTGTCAATGGTCGTGAGCAATCTTCATACAGAAAATACAGAAAAAGTGAAATATCTCTAAAACCACACCACCTAGAAACAAATCGCTTGGTACACATATATAAAACAACTTTACCAAAAACACTATATTACATTTATAAGGTTAGTGACGATGCTGTTCGATTTTGACGCATGCGCAGAAGTGATGTGTCCCTCGCAAACTGGGGTACCGCGGAAACTGCAACACCGGCCGGCCGAGATAACGCTAGATAGCGATTATGTATTATCAGCCCGTGCAGTTTCACGTGAGGCGGGAGGGAGGAAGGCAGGAAGGCAGGGAGACAGGCAGGCGTACAGAAAACAGACAGGCCATCAGACATACAGGGATGCAGGCATGCATATATATGCATATAGTTTGTTTGTTGTTGTTTTACGTCCTAGCAACATATATGGTCATATCAGGACGGGTATGCATATAGTTAGGAAAACATACATACATACACACAGGCAGGCATATACCAGTGCTGTATACGGAGGCAGTCACATATGCAGGCAAACATACAGGAAGTCAAGTATGCAGGCATATATACAGGCAAACATACAGGCAGTCATATATATGTAGACAAACATAAATTCAGTCATATATACAGGCAATCGGACAGGTAGTCATGTGTACAGGCAAGAAGTCACATGCAGATAGGGAGGCAGGCAAACACACAGGCAAGACTGCATGAAGACATGCATACAGGCAGGCAGGCAGTCATACAGGCAATCAGTCAGGCATACAGTCATATAGTCAAGCACGCAGTCATCCATAAAGTCATGGTAGAATAATGATTAAGGATATGATATGAAATTGACATGTTAATAAAGCACAGACAATTTATGCAAATGAGATGACGTCATGGAAAGTTTAGCCGGCGGGTCAAGCGTGCCCTAGGCCGTGAATAAACCATTCAGTATCCAGAAGTCAAAGTGTTCAGACGTCGTACTTTCACAAACATGACCGGTGGCATACTTGTTGGCTGGTGTCGCTCTTAATTGTCTGATTTTTCTTTTGATAGGCGAAGGCTGAACAGTGACAGACGACGTATCGCCCAACAACGTCACCTCAGGATACTTTGTGTAGTAATCCACAGTTATCAGGTAATTCTTATGATTTAACTCAAATAAATCAGCACCAACTTTTTCATACGGCTGACAGGTGATCTGGTGACTGATCAAGGGCTTGCTATGCAAACTTTTCCGGTTGTTTTGCCAAGTGTCACACCGACTGACCTCATCTTCAATTTGCTTATTCATGTTCGGCCAAAACATACAGTCACGCGCTAACTGCTTGGACTTGGTCACCCCTAGGTGTGTCGCATGTAAAGCCTCTATCATTTCATCACGAAAACCCGGAGGAACCACCACCCGATTGCCGTTCATTACAAGATTGTTTTCTATAGTTAACTCATGTTTGTACGGGATGTACTGTCTCAGACACGGCGGTTTCTGTATGCGTGTAGTGTCCCACCCATCTTCAATACGTGAAATTAACATGGACATGGACACATCTTTTTCATATTCATTTACAATCTTACTCAACAGACTCGATCACTGCATGTCCACTGCGGCAACGCAGAACGTGTCATCGAACAGGCTATCCTGACCTACTTTGACGGTATGCGCCCTGGACAACGTGTCTGCAAAAAACATCAAAGAACCCTTCACATGACATAACTGAATCTTGTAATTTTGCAATCGCATCCGCATCCTCTGCATTTTAGCCGAAAGTTTATGTATTGGTTTCTGCATTATCGGCACCAACGGCTTGTGGTCCGTTTGAATTTGAACCTCTTTGCCAAAGATATACTCATAAAACCGTTGACATCCGAAACATATGGCGAGCATTTCTTTTTCTATCGTGGCATATCCACACTGCGCTGAGTTGAGCGCACAAGATGTGAGTGCAATCGGCTTATCATCTTGCATTAATGCAGCACCTAAACCTGACTGACAAGCATCTACCTGAATCACAATGGGCTTCTTAACATTGTAATATGAAAACACAGGAGCAGTTCTTAACTTCTCCTTCAACTTATCAAACGCGCCTTGCTGTTCGGCGTGCCAGTGCCACGCCAGGTCCTTTGCGAGGAGCGTGCGTAGTGGTTTGGCTATCTCGGACATGTTGGGTATAAACTTGTGTACATATCCAACCATGCCCAGGAACCTTTGGACGCCTTGTTTGTCACGCGGCTCTGGCATGTCAACTATTGCTTGTATTCTGTCTGGATCAGGCTTCACACCCTGCTGGGTAAGTTGATGACCTACATATTTTACTGTTGTTTTACATAACAACAACCCCAAAAACCAACAACAACAATGGACAAAAAACTAACGAAACGGACAACGGGGGGAACAGCATGGCTAAAAATACAGACCTAAACTGGAACAAGCTCCAGGAGCTCCAAGTAGCATACAACACTCTAAAAATTGAGTGTGCCTGGTACAAAGCTGAATATGAAAAGGTGAAAAGCAAACAAGATAGGGAAAACAACACCCCCAAAAAAACTGAAACCAAAACAACCACCGAGACAAAAATTACTACCGAAACTACCCCAAAAATGAAACCAGAACCTGAGAACAGAAAACTCAGTGTCGTGATACATGGGGTTCCTGAAAAAGAGGATGAAAAAATAGAATCCACAGTCACTGACATACTAAGTGAAGCTGACTGTAATTTTGGTTGGACGGTAGTAACAAAAGCCTACCGTCTAGGAAAAAAACCAAGACAAAAAAAAGAAAAAACACAAGGAACAGACGAACCGGAAAATAAACAGGAAATAGATGGCAACAAAAAGCAGGAGACTGCAGATCAAATCAAATCAGACAGCAAAAGACTGACTGACAGACCCAGAAGCATAAGAATACAACTAGAAAAGGAAGCACACAAAAAGGAGCTCTTCCAAAAAAAGAAAGCACTACAGACGAAAAAAAACTATGAAAAGGTAACGATCAGGCCTGTCAGGACAGAAAACGAAATGCTGAGTGAAAAAACGGTGCAGCAAATGTACACACTCGCGCAGGAAACAAAAAACGAAAAAATCCAATCGATCAAAATGAAGGGCTGCAACATAGAGATAAATTGGAAAACCTACAAACCCCAAGAATTCGATAACATAGAATTCAAAGAAATAAGCCCTGAAAAAGCAGCTACCAGAGAGCATGAATGGGGAGTGTCCTTCCAGGGACACAACTCTCCCTTCAGCAACCTCTACAAGTGTAAAATAGCAGGAAAAGATGGGAAAATATACTCATCTGCTGAACAGTACTACATTCGATCATGGCCAAGTACCATGACAAGTATGACCTAATGAGACTCATTGACAACATGGAAAACCCCTACACAGTGAAGGCGATTGCAAAGAAAGTGTGGAGGACACCAGAATGGTGTAAAACAAACGAGAAAGTCCTAGAGGACATTGTCAGGGCCAAGTTCACGCAAAGCGAAGAATTAAAGCAACAATTTTTAACGCTCCAGGCAAAGCATTCAGAGAATGCACCAGATGCCCATATTGGGGAACAGGCATTTTCTTAAACAATGCAAATGAATATGAAATTGTCAAACAAGGATACAAAAATAAAATGGGAGAAATCCTCAAAAAAATCAAGGAAAGCCTAATAAATGAAGCAAACAATTAAGATGGGAGACATCCTCCAAAAAGTAAAGGAAGGTCTGTCGAATACCAACGAATAAATAAATATATAAATAAATCAAATATAATAATCAAAATAAATAAACAAACAGCAAAACAAAATTTAGAGCACTAGAAATACTGTATATAATTAAAACCCATTCCAGGGCATGTACCTCCCCTCCACTCGCACAGGTGCAGTCTACGGTAATGTATGAAATTATATAACAAAACAGGGCATATGTACTGTATGCACCAGCCCATAGGCCCATAAAACAATCTAAATAAAGTTAAAAACTCGCGAAATCTAGCAAACGCCAAACCTAAAGGTAAAGAAAGATGGTAGAAGAAATTGAATGCAGGCTGGGAAGGGTCACGCACTTTGCCCACCTAAACTGCCAGAGTGCATCCAATAATAGACACAATAAAAATGCACCTACAAAATGAAAATCTTGATGTTTTAACACTGTCAGAAACATGGTTCAATGACAGACATCAAGACAACACCCTCAACATAGAAGGATATAGGCTTGTACGTAATGACAGACAGCAAATTAACATAGCAAACCAAACAAAAAAAGGTGGAGGTGTTGCAATCTACTGCAAAACCTCAAAAAATCTAGACACTGAGGCCCTAAAAATAGCAAACAACTCAAATGAACACCTGGAGCTACTATGGTGCCTAATAAAAACCGAGAAGCAGGCTAACATAGCCATAGCAAGCCTCTACAGACCACCGTCCGGGGATATTGAAACATTCCTTGAAACTCTAGACAAAAGCATAAATGCAGTGAGAAAACTAACAAATGCAGAAATCTTTGTGCTAGGGGACTTCAACATAAACTACAGTAACAACGACAAAAATAAGCTAATGCTACAAACCACTATCAAAATCCTAGGGCTACAACAACTTATTACAGACAGCACAAGACTAGGAAACAATAGCTCAACAATTGACCTAATACTAACCAACTCAAACCATGCCACAAAATGGGGCACTAGAAGCTGGGGTATAAGTGACCATGAGCTAATATATGTAACGAGGAAAAAACTCAAAAGCACAAGCCAATAAAAATATAAGATGGGCAGATCCCTAAAAAACTACTCAAAAGAAACACTAAAAAACCACCTATATGAAAATATAGATAACCTCACAACAGTCAGAGATGACACTGATATCTACTGGAATAACATTGTCACAGAAATAAAACAATCATTAGATGAAATGTGTCCCATAAAGAAACTAAAAATACAGAGAAACCAAGACCCATGGGTAGACAGGGAACTGTTAACGCATATCGCAACAAAACGAAAGCTAGGTGACAAAGTGAAACGTACTAAAGACCCAGAGGATAAAAGGGCCTATAATACTGCCAGAAACAACTCCCTCAAAGCAGTGAGGACAGCAAAATGCAAATATATAATAAAACAAGACAAGGACTGGGGAAGCAACACAAATAAGTTCTGGAAAAATGTAAGCTTACTATTTCCCAAAAATAAGATAGAAGAACGCATAAGCTTCCAGGATAAGGATAGAAACACGCACACAGATAGTGATGCAGCAAACAAACTAAATACACACTTTGCCATGGTAGGACAAAGGTTATCAAAGAAATTCACAAGAATCTGGGAAAACAAGTCAGAAAACATCCAGGATGAAATCCCCACCTGCAAAACTGACCTAAAAGAACTAACACAACTAATAAATGACATAGATGAAAACAAACCAAGTGGAATAGATGGAATCCCCACAAAAATACTAAAAGAGGCACTCCAAGCCATCGCAGATATCATGGTCGACCTGTTCAACATATCATTTGAGCAGGGACACTTCATCGCAGCATGGAAGATGGCAACCATCACCCCCATCTAGAAAAGTGGTTTCAAACAAAACATGGGGAACTACAGACCAATATCAATCTTGCAAATGCCAGGCAAGCTAATTGAACAAATATTCCACAGGCACATAAATGAGCACCTGGAAAAAAACAATATACTAAACAAGAGGCAAGGAGGTTCCAGAAAACTACACTCCGCATCAAAAACAATAGCAAACCTAACAAGTGATGTGCTGGCATCATTGAACCAAAAGAAATTAGTTGGTGCAGCCTTCATCGACTTCAGCAAAGCCTTTGACACTGTAGACCACAGCATATTAATAAGAAAATTAAACAACATGGGCATTAAATCCAAATCAATAAACTGGATAAAATGCTACCTAAACAACAGGCAGCAAAAAACTAAAGTAAATGGTACACTCTCACACCAACAAACTGTCACCTGTGGTGTACCCCAAGGATCAGTCCTGGGACCATTACTATTTATACTATACATAAACGACCTAGAAAAATGGCTGGAGACAGAATGTCTCCAGCTATATGTGGATGACACTGTTGTATATGCAGAAGGAAGCACAGTAGAGGAGGTAGCAACCAAACTGAACAACCTCCTGCTAAAACTGGATGGCTGGTGTGAGTCCAATAAAATAACCATCAATGCAAATAAATCTAAAACTGTACTCTTCTCACATACAACAATCACAGGAAGAAACCTACAATGCACACTAGGAAACCAAACACTGGAAAGTGTAAATCACTACAAATACCTAGGCCTAGAACTAGATAGCCAGCTAAACTACAATCTGTGTGTAACAAAAATCATACAAAAAGTAAATCACAAACTATGGCTATTTGCTAAACTAAGAAACTATATGACACAAGATATGTCAATAAAAATCTTAAAAGGCATGGTATTCCCCTACTTTGACTATGGGGATGTAATTTACATGGGTGCTAAAAAAGAGATACTTAAAAATTTGCAGATACTACAAAATAGGGCCCTGAAAATCTGCCTTAAAGTAGACAAACTACACCCCACTTATGACCTACACAAAAGAACTAAAGTAAAGCTACTAGAAAACAGAAGGATAATCCACCTAAAAACATTAGCATATGGATATACCCAAGACATTAAGCGTCTAACCCAACCACTTAAGGCCCTGTCACATTATGGCGTATGGCGGGAGCGTATTGAAAACCTACGTAGGTCCTGCGCGTGCCGGCCTATGATGACATTTGGTGACCTTTCGGGTGGTTTTGAGCGTATGTGGAACCTACGAGGAGCGTACGAGGAGCGTATGAGGAGCGTATTGGAGCGTATGGGAGCGTGCTGTGACATTTTTTGACAGTATGGGCCATACGCCCTCATAGGTCGAGTTTTTTTTAGCATGCACAAAAAAATTTGGACGGACGGATTTATGAAAGCGTATGGCGGCGTATGCCTCATACACTTCACATACGCCGGCATCTGGCAGCATATGAGTAGCGTATGCGTAGCGTATGAGTAGCGTATACGGCGTATGCCGACGTATATGACGTAACGCGCTTACGCCGCCATACGCTCCCGCAAAAAACCCTAATGTGACAGCCCCTAAGGGACACCAGAGCAAGCAAGGCACCACTACTAAGGCAGACCAGAAGCCAGATCAAAGCCCATGAAAGGAGCACACTGGAAATGGCTGCCAAGGCATGGAATGCGCAAACGGTGAAAGAAAGACAAATCCCTGACCTAAAAACGTACAAAAAATATTTGTGCAAAATAAAAACTGGGAACCCCAACTGAACTGCACCACAAGGGGGCAGGTGATATGTCATCATGGCCCACCAACTGGACAGCCCAGGGCGGGATAACCGGAAATATAAAAGCCAGATAACATATCCAACAACAATATAAATCAAATCAAATTCAAACAAACATAACTCAACCACCTATTACGTACAGGCCTATGGACATGTAGATAAAATAGGCTAGTATAGAATTAAGTAGAAAAAAGTGGAAAACTCTTCCCAAGAAAACCCCAAAACACTAACATAGAACCCTAAGAAAACAACTAACATAGTAATAAGAATAGAACAAAGATTCAATGCCAAGAGGGCCCAAAAAAACTAACATAGGCTACTAAACACACCAACAGATCTACCTGCTACTGAAATGCAGACAATCAAATAACTTATCAGCAGCTACTGCTTGGTAAGACAACACCAACACTACAGCTGGCCAGCATTGAAAACAAGCCTGGATACCCGGGCTTACATGCTATGGACAGTATAAATACAGCCTCAATAAAAAAGAAAACCAAAAAAAACCCAAAGATTTAGCATCATTTAACTTCAGATTAACCGACCTAGCTCGGTCCAACACGGCTCGGAGCCGCTCGTTGTGTTCCTCAACCGTTGACCCATATACCAAAATATCGTCCGTGACTATCCCAATACCGGGTATATCGCCCATGACACAGTGCATTTCCTGAATAAAAATGTCACTGGCGGTCTTGATACCAAAAGGCAAACGGGTGTACCTGTACCGGCCCCATGGGGTATTGAACGTGTACAAACGTGAACTTTCGTTATCTAATTCTATCTGCCAATACCCAGTCTTTGCATCTAGAACTGAAAAATACTTTGCATCTGCCGTTTTGGCAATAATTTCATCAATCGTTTTAGTAGGGAAAGGCCCTCTCTTTATTGCCTTGTTCAACTTAGTCGGATCCAGACAAATCCTAATCTTGTTTGGTTTTTTGAAAATAGTTATAGAATTAACCCACTCGGTAGGTTCATGTTGTTCAACTATAACACCTAACTCAACCATGCGATCAAGGTCACTGCGTACCTTGCCCTGATTGGCAAACGGAATCTGTCTAGGCGGATCAATGACAGGTTGAACAGATCTATCAACATGAATGACAGCATTTGCCTTAACCAACCCCAAACCCTGAAATACATCTTTGTATTCGCTTACCAGCTTCTCCGCCCCAGCGTTGGCACTGTTCGTCGGCCCGGAAATGTTCGCCAACACGGGAATGTTCATCGGCTCGGAAATGTTCATCGGTGCATCGCAGTGCACCTCATCCACCCGCACCATTAGGTTCAACATCACACAAGCCTGCTTGCCCAAAATAGGCTGGCAATCCGGTACCACTTGGAACTTGAGCACTCTGTCGTTGACGTCCAGCAGTGCCTCCCCATCAGGCATGATCCGGTGACCGGAGAACGTCACCAACGAACACCTGGTGTTCGTCAGCCGCCCCGGAGCAACTCTGTCGAAGACGTACCTCGGCAGCACGTTCGTCTGCCGGATCCGGGTCTTGCTCAGCATTATGAGGGTCGGGCTCTTCCATGGTCAGCTCGTTGACCCTGCCCAGCCTGCTCCTGCAGACCTTACCGAAGTGCCCGATCTTCTTACAGGCTACACAAGCCTTTCCTTTCGCTGGGCAGACTCCCCGGCGGTGTTCATATCCACAGTTCTGGCAGCGGATCTTGAACTCTCCAGCCCCGCCGGTATTCCAAGATGGCGATTTCCAAGATGGCGTCGCCGATGACCGAACCAACGGTGCACCGGTACGCACATTAGCATAGTTCCGTATGAAATCAATTTCTTTACTTTCAATGTCTGACTTGGTGTCCTCCAACAGCGCAGAGCTAAACTCACTCATCTCACATATATCGACACATTTTCCCAACGTTAACTCCGTAGTTTGCAGCAGTTTGTTCCGTAAATCCACATTCTTTACGCCAGCCACAATCCAATCGCGCAATAGCGATTCTTCCACCATACCATACTCACAATCCTTCACTTTGTCTCTCAATGCCATTATATATGTAGCCATATTTTCTGTTGCCTGATTATGTGAATTAAACTTATATCGTGTGATAATGATACTGCATTTACCGACACAATAAACCCTAAACGCCTCCATAAGGGGCACGATCTTATCCTGATCAGCGAGAGCGATATCCATATTGGCGAAGACCTTTTGCGCCTCCTCACCGGCTACGTGAAGAAAGATGCAGCATTGCACTCGTTCTGTCTTCAATACGACACCTGCCGCAGTAGCGTAAATATCATATGCTCTGATCCATGTTTTCCAGTTCGATCTCGCATTGTGGCTGAGGACAAGCTGAGCAGGAGGACGCAAACCCGGCAACATATTAGCGGGCGGCATTCTTCCTCATCTGACACCATGTGAAAGTATGACGTCTGAACACTTTGACTTCTGGATACTGAATGGTTTATTCATGGCCTAGGGCACGCTTGACCCGCTGGCTAAACTTTCCATGACGTCATCTCATTTGCATAAATCTTTGTCTCAACCTCTGCATCTCGTTAACATATATTAACCACACACCTGTATGTCTATTACGCATATATCACAATGTGTGTTGGCTCGCGGAGGACATACATACAAATAAATAACATTTATTCCCTTCAATATATTTATGCCTGTATAATATGTTATAAATAAATAAATACATAAATGGTTGAAACTCCTTCTTTCTCTTCATTTACATGTGACAAATTAAGTGCAAGCCATTGGGTGGTCATATTGGTAAAGGCAACTGCTGCTGGAATAGTGGGTGGAGTTTGGGTGGATTTGGGGGTCCAGTCGAGGGTGACGCCCCTAACACAACAGGTGTGAGTGCAACCTGTTGGATGTACCAGTTCTGGCTAGTGACTGTTCAGGGACTAGACCAGGCAGCATCAACCGATTGGTAATAATATTAGCAAATTAAAATATGTACAATAAAGCTATATTTTGTGTGATATTGAAAAGATTTAATATCCAACACGTGGTATTTATTTTAAATTCTACTAACAGTGCAAGCACCATCAAAGGGCTAGTAATATCAGGTTATTGCCAGTTCTTATAGGGACATCAGGAGTAAAAATGTTTGTTTTCCACGCTTTTGCAAAGGGTGTAGCTTAGAGATGTCAATAAATCTACCTGTTTTGTAATAGCTACATAATAGTACATAGATACATTGCCACTAATAGAACATTATAATTTTACTAAACTCATGTAATTACTCTGGTTATGAAGGTTTCCAGGTCATGGACAGCTGAAATATGTATTGCGTGTTTGTGCCAGGCCTACAACACCATTAGATGCAACTGTTGTAAATTATATTTCTAATTTCCTATTAACACAATGGTAAAGAGCTGTCAATAGTATATAAGTCAGTGTCAATCAATAGCTTGCACATATTGTATGACTTTCCATAAAGTAGCATAGTCCAATGTGCATTTTGGGGGATAAATATATTAGATTAAGCTACCTAAAATGAAGTTTGAAATAACTTTATTTTAAATGGCTAGCTTTGAAGATATTCAAAGTAAAACATGCAAAATTACTATTACGTTCCAGTCAACAGGCTGACACTACAGGTTTCAGAAGTAACAATTTATATTAAATTTACTTATTATTCCCTTCTGTGCGGCAATTGATGTTTTAAAAAGTCTACTGACATAAAGTTGAATATTGTACAGTCAAATCTACATAAGTTTTTGGTTTTAATTTTGATGTTTTAATCGGGTTATGCAGCTTTAACTATAGCCGTGCTTACACGGGCAAGTTAAAACGCTTCATATAAAACCAGTTGTCTAGATCGATTTACATTTGGTGTGTAAACGCGATGCTATGGCGTTTTAGGGCTGAATCGATTCATATAAATCGGTATATGTAAACCACCTTGCGAGGTAGTATAGATGAAGCGATCTAGCTTAAGCACATCACATGCATGTGCAGTTGAGACCTTAGTTTGTTGACTTTCCGGTCGATCAAAAGCGCATATTATTAGAATTTAGTCTATGAAACCGCTAGCTGTGCACAGATATTTTTTTCATCATTTATTTTTAGGGTTTCACTGGCAAGCAGAAGTTTTGACCATTCCAAACCAATACGATTCAGTCCATACAGATCTAGGTCGAACCCACTCTCTACTGGCGACATCGACTAACTGAAACTGGCGCTGGTTCGTATGGACTTACTCATGCGCAGATATCGATTTCCGCCTTCAAACTCGGTGCGTGTAAACACGCCACTAAATCGATTCATATAAATGGCTTTGTCTTAAATCGGTTTGGAATTGCCCGTCTAAACATAGCTAAAGACTGGTGTAATAGGAAAAAAGTGCTAAATAATGCACAATTGTTCACTTAGCTTAGTGGAAGAGGAAATAAATGGTACTGTGCAAGATTCTTTAATAATGAAAACACTGCATTAACAGCAGACAGACTGAAGTTGTTCACACCACAATTGTAGGTGGAAGGAAGTCAGACAGTTGCAACGTCCACGATTTCAGTTAGCCACGTTACCTTGATGATGTTGTTTGACTTCTTGACCATTCCACTTCTTCTAACCACTGTGTGGAGTCCAACAATAACACATGCAGACATAGGTGAGTTGTTCTAATTTCATTCTCTGCAAAATACCTGTGAATCATTTGCTAAAAGTAAAGAAAATGTCCGATAATTTTGTCATAGCTTAGTTGTGAAGGTGACTGGGTTAATCACTAGCCATTACTAATAAGTAATATGTTGTCATTCAGGCTTACAGATTATCACATATTATTAAATGCATTGAACATGACTAGTTAATGCTTAATACTTAGATTGGTGTTAGTTTTGCCATGCGAGATAATTCTAGATTAAAACTAAGATAAACAACTAGACATATGTGCATCGTTGTACATCCACTTGCCCGGTAACTTAATGAAGCAGACATCTAGTGCAATAGATGGATTAGTCCACTGGTAACAGGGGCAAGAAATCATGGACTGGGTAGAACTCAAAATTAATGCATGGGATAACTTCCAAAACCACGGAAACCAGAAGAGATCTGTATGAAAATTGATTACAAAATATTGTATATAATATGTTCCTGTCAAGAGTATTGATATGAGTCGACTCGTATTATTAATGTTCAACCCATTTTGAAAATAGGTATGGAGCCAACTACTTTTCTAAATCTATCCATTTGGTAGCTGGGTTTTTCTGGCATAGAAATAACTCTGTCTTCAGGCACTACATTGGAACAATTACTAATTGGATAAATACATTCAAACTCTGAGCCTGAGGGTCATACCAGAGCAGTTTGATTTTATGTGCTAGACTGCAGATGTTCAGGTATCTAATACTGAACCCTGGCAGGCCGTTCAAAGGTTTCAAAGGAAGCGCAACATTCTCTCCTCTCCAGCCCCTCTCCCACAGCAGTGGGAGAGGGGCTGGAGCAGTTCAGCACCAGCAGAGGTGCCAAATCTAAAATATAGCAAAATAACCACAATCTCCCAATTTCCCACTTTTAATTTGTAATCTCCTGCCAAAGAATCATTTTAGCTTGTGTTTTTAAAGTAGTTTTACACATCAGAATGCACCATTTTGTTTCGCCGTTTAAAAGGTTTACTGGGGAAGACCCTTCCCAACTCAACTGTGGAAGGGCGTGCCCCCCGCCCTTCGGCACCCTCCTCCCTTCGAACATGCTATTTCTCCCTATTTATAACGTGTGTATTAGGGAGATCTCCCTACTCACCCTCTTATCTACTTGGTACCTCTGCACCAGAGTCCTATTGTATCCTGTTTTGAATTAAAATCTCTCCATGATTAGGTCTCCCATTCTTATCTGCAGGTCCATTGGCCTGAATAGTGTGTTGGTTGTTGTGATATATGTGTAATAGACGTATAGGCTTGTGCCTAATGTTTGATAATGAGATGCAACGGTTTGGACAAAGGATTATGTAAATGAGATGACATCATGGAAAGTTTAGCCGGCGGGTTCGGGGAGCCCTGGGGCATGAATAAATCATTCAGTATCCAGAAGTCAAAGTGTTCAGATGTTGTACTTTCACAGTTGTGAGAGTTTGTACTTTTTTATGCATCAGGCTTGTGGTTGATTAGTATGAGTTTTATTGACTTGTTTATAAATGGTAATGATGAAAATATTATTAGTACCAGATGTACAAACTAGTTCCCATGCATGATGGAAAGAAATAATTAAGCTGACAACCATGATAACCATGGGTGCAGCGGGTGCGACCAGATAATACTTGTCGGTTTCATATGTGCACTGATCTCACTTTCTCATTTTATTTATTTATTGTTTTCATTTTACATATATGGCCAGGGTTCACTAACCATTGTATTAAATACTAACTCTATACAAACGTTGTGTTCACTTTCAGAGTTGACTGCTAATGTTAGTTTCAGCTGAATGCCAATGTTCCACGGAAATATTCTATTGACCGATTTCTGGACACGAAAATGAATAGGAGGATGCTACACTCAAAATGAATATGGTCACAGTGGTTGTAACCTATTACACACACGGTGGACCAATTGGTCTTGTCAATAACAGCTATGTCTATTGCAATTGTTTCCCAAAGTAGTCCATGGTTCTAATTGAATGCAGGCTTTTCCTCGGTTAACTCTATCAAGGGCGTAGCTAGACCTTTAACGATGTGTCCTCCTAATTTCGTCAGGGGGTTTAGGGGCCGCTTAAGCTTAAGCTGGCGGATTTTACACATTTTAGACTTGAGTTTTCAACACTCCGGACTACTACATGTGAAAGTACAACGTCTGAACACTTTGACTTCTGGATACTGAATGGTTTATTCACGTCTAGGGCATGCTAAACCCGCCGGCTAAACTTTCCATGATGTCATCTCATTTAAATAATCCTTTGTCTCAAACCTTTGCATCTCATTAGCATATATTAACCACATGCCTATATGTCTATTACGCGTATATCACACTACATGCCTCCTCTCTCTCTCTTTATTATTTTTTAATTAATTTTTTTTTTACAAAATGATGTGGACATTTTGGCGTGCGCGCGTACGCCTAGCTACGCCCCTGTCTATATAGAAAATAAGATGTGAGCAACTTTGTGGCTATGTGTGAGCCAACCAAAAACAAAGTCTAAGGTTATTCATACATGTATATGAACAGATTTTTGTTTTTTTATAGATGAGCACTTCATTACAATAGGTGGAAATCGACATGTAGTCCGCCTCGGTGAGACATACACAAAAGTTGATGGAGACAAGGCATGCCAAGATAATTATGGTGGACACCTGATCGCACTTCTTAGGTTAATATCAAAATACAATAATTATTACAATACAATTATCACAACTGATCCTCACAATAACCGAAGCAAAATGTTTATATGGACATCATGAACAGTTATTTAACAGATAAACCACATGAAAGTTACTTTTCGAAGACAATTATGATGAACATTCTAGGTAATATTTGTATCATTGTAAGAATTAGTATTATGGTTATTCGGATATTATTAACATTTAGCTGTAATAAACTCATGTTTGATCAAATATAGAATGTCAATTAAATGCACGATTTATCAATATATCACATATAAATCGGTGATTCTGTTGGATTGGTTTTTTTTTCTATATATTGAAGGTCAAATACTATATATTCTCTCATAATTTGATTATTCTATGAGTAAATAGTTAAATAAACAGAAACAAGAAAGAACATTCTGGGAAAACTCTCATACTTAAGTAAATTAGTTTGTGAAATAATTGACCTGGCATTCACTGATATCATTATATGATTGATTATTCATGGTTGGTGTATCGTAAAGTGACCTACTTACTTAGGGGACAATCAAGGCGATGGCCACTATAGTCAAGCGATGACTATTTATTAGAGTAATTTGACCCTAATGACTCTGATCCCATCTGTATGTACTCAATGCTCTATATATTATTGGCAAGAACTGCGACTTCTGACCTGGCCCACAGGCCACATTCTTTTATGTTTGCAGGTTATTATTTACATGATGGGCATAAATTTATTGACTTTCTGCCCTACTACCCTTACTTATGTACAACTACTGTACACCTTGATTCTGCTTCGAAATCTGCTATTGGGACATGTCAGTCCACTGGCCCAAACCTTTGATCTGGTTTGGATCTGCATAGTGACTATTTGACTGCCCGCGATATGCATGGTCTGCCAGTGCAAACTTGACTGGTATGACTCAAGAGGCACAAACTCCCCTGTCAAATTTATTAATCTTTCCTTGTACCCTACCCTTCATGCATAACATATATGCCTGAGAGCACTATGCATGGATGCCAGGCTATTTGTGCATGTGCCCTTGTTGCTGTGGCCACTTTCAAACTGTATATAATCAGGCCTCTATATGCTACGGGTAGACCTCTGACCTGAGCCCACAGGTAACACTGCTTGATATTTGTATGTTAGAAATTGATGGATAAATATTTAAATACTACCGCCGTGCACCTCAATTCACGGTGCTGATGGAGCTGGTCAGCATGAGCTTTGTGCTGATGGAAGGGCTGGACTCAACCTTTGGAACTGGTACGCCTGATATGGCACATTCACAGCAGTCCTTAATGTACATTTGTCATGCTGACCCTGGCTTGGGCCCTTGCTTGATCACCCAAACACCAACTGCAGCTAATGTCAATACCCGATTACCAATATGTGAGTGGTGACACTATCTACTATTGACCACACTCAGCTGTCACTGATCCCTGTCTAATTGTCATATATCATCAACTCAAACAACATTAACAAGAACCTATTAAGTAGACCCTACATTAATTAACCAGCCCCCTGTTACAACATGATACACTAATATCATACCCCCCATTGAGATAACCGCAACTAAAACTGAACTCAGACTAAGCCAACAACCACCACCACATCATGGCTAAAACCCAAATATCAGGTTAGCTAAAGCTGGATGCCCACTAGGTGGTAGTACCGGGCAAGCAAAGAATACACTATACACCATGACATAACTGACAAACTACTAGAGCTTCAAAAGGATAGAGATTACTTTATCCAAAAGTTTGAGAAAAGAAAAGATCCAGGGGAATGAATTCATAGCTAAATGTATTGTCAGAAAGGCTAGGAGTGAAGTAAGGAAAGCCAAAGCAAGGTATTATCAAGTCCAGATAGACAAATATAAACAGAATGCCAGAAAATGTTGGTACGAAATAAACCAAATCAAACATAAAAACGAGAAAAGTATCAGTGGCCTTGCAAGTGAAGACACTGGTATTAAAATCCCAGATGAATTATTAGCCGAGGAAATCAATAACTATTTCATAGATATAGGTGAGAAACTAGCCAATAAATTCAAACAGAAGGATGATCAACACAAAACCTACCATGCCAAACTAAATAAACAAAAGTATGACCTCCTGGAAACCACCCAGGTCGAAATCCTTGATAGAACTAACAAAATATCGATATACAAATCATCAGGAATGAAGGACATCAGTACCACTTTGATAAAAAGCACGATCACAACACTGAGTGCAGAATTTACACATTTATATAGCCTAATAATCAGCACAGGCATCTTCCCTGATCACTGGAAAATAGCCACAGTGACGCCCATACCTAAAGTCAACATCCCACAAACCTGTAGCGAACTACGCCCAATATTGTTCCTCCCACTGCCTGGCAAGATCATAGAACAAATAATACATGACCAAATTAAGACATTCCTTGAGTCCTCTAACTATTTGACCTACCAGCAAAATGGCTTCAGGAAAATAGGTCCACCACCGGGGCACTGGAGTCTCTACTGGATGAACTTCTGTCAAACATAGACAAGGGTGACCTTACTATTGCAGTCTTCCTTGATTTCAAGAAGGCATTTGATACGATCGACCACAAAATCCCCATGCATAAAATAGAATGAGCTGGGCTAGGCAATAGAGCACATAGCTTCCCCACAAATTACCTCAGGAATAGAAAACAATACACAAAACTAAGTGATACCAACTCGACCAATCGAGAAATATAAACAGGAGTTCCACAGGGTTCCACTATGGGACCCATACTGTTCCTAATATTTATAAATGACCTACCTCTAGTTTCCAACAAAGCATCTTTCACATTATTTGCTGATGATGCAGCACTAACAATGCCGATTCCAGGCTCCGTTAACTGTCAAATCAATTTAAGGCAGTTGTTGTCCGCGTGGCTCCCGTGTTGAAAGTGAAATATATACGGCCAGCAGTCGCTTTTATATCCGAAAGGCAGCATAATTTAGTTCAGAAATATGATACCGGTGGAGCCGCAGTCGCCTTGTTTACTGGGCGATATATGGCGGAAGTGCCGAAAACCCGCTAGTCGGCGTTAATGGTATAGTTCAGGTTAGTTCAGCAAGGAACCGCCAGTCGGCAACATATCGGAGCAGCCTTAGTTACTGGCACTTGGCTGTATTCGCGCGTCCAATTACCCGCGATGCCTTAGCATCACCGACAATGTTTGTATGTGTCACTGTTCTGGTTTGCTGCTTACAAACATATGCACTATTGAAGCTTATTTCTGGCACCCATTCGCCTGCACGACATTGAATTCTCCAACGATTGACGAGGCAAGGAGCCGGCGACATGCACGCCAGTCCGCCGGGACAACACTACATTCTCTGGCGATCGACGACGCAAGGAGCCGGCGACACGGGCATCAAAATCTACAACATGGGCATACAGCCACACTTAAGGCCCTGTCACACTACGACGCTTCCGCCGGCGCGCCGGCAACGCACAAAATATTTGCAACCCGTCGAGAAACGTCAAACTTTTCAGCGCTTTGGGAGAAAGTTTGACGCGGCGCAGCGTGTTAGTGGCGGGTTGGAGGCGCATTATTGGCGCGTTATTGGCGCGTTAGTAGCGTGTTATTAGGATGTATGTAGCGTGTCGGTAGCGTGTTATTGGCGTGTTGTCGGCGCGCTGTCGGCGCGTTGTCGGCGCGTTTACGGCGTGGAGGCAGCGCATTGGTATCGTGTTAGTATTGCGTGAACCCGTACATACCCGCCAGCAACACGTTAGGACGCGCCCGCAGCGCGTCCACAGCGCGCGGCCAACGCATCCAGGCGCGCCGGCAACACGTCCAACGCGCCGAGAAACGCTGGAGCAACGCCAATGGCATGCCCACAACATGTCGATGGGACTTTCCCGACGCGCCGACGGAACGCTCCCATTTTGGGGGGAAAAAAGCCAACGTTAACCAACGTTGATCAACGTCCTGCCAGCGTACGGCCGGCGCGCCGCCAACGCGTGTCGACGTGTTGCTAACGCGTCCGTAACGCGCCCTCCAACCCGTTGGCGCGCGTCGCCGCGCGTCCAAAGTTTTGTGCATGCACAAAACCTCGACGCGCCCCGACGCGCCCCGACGCGCGCCGACGTGTCCATTCACACGTTGCTATGTACCGACGCGCCGGTAACGCGCCGGTAACGCGCCGGCAACGTGGCGGTAACGTACCGGACGTGTACCGACGTGTTGAACAAAAACCCAACCCGTCGGCACGCGTCGAAGCACGTTGGTGAGAAACGTCGTAGTGTGACAGGGCCTTTAAATTCTTCTAGCCAGCAACAAGCGCACCCGTTCACCGGCACGACATTAAATTCTCCGGCGATCGACGAAGCAAGGAGCCTGCAACACGGGCATCAAAATCTACAACATGGGCATACTGTGACATTTTTATTCAGGAAATGCACCATGTCATGGGCGATATACCCGGTATCGGGATAGTCACGGACGACATTTTGGTATATGGGTCAACGGTTGAGGAGCATAACGAGCGGCTCCGAGCCGTGTTGGACCAAGCTTGGCTGGTTAACCTGAAATTAAACGAAACAAAATCTTTGCTATGTAAGACTACAGTGAAGTATGTACCCAGACAGCACACAGTCGTCGGCCCGACGGCGGCCCGACGGCGGCCCGACGGCGGCCGCTCCGGCGGCCCGACGGTGGAAAACGCCGTCGGGCCGACGATGTTTTGTCCAACCTCCCGCCGTCGGGGCGACGGCGGCAAACGCCGTCGGCCCGACGTTTGCCGCCGTCGCCCCGACGCGGTCGGGGTGACGGCGGCAAACGCCGTCGGGGCGACGGCGGCAAACGCGGTCGGGGCGACGGCGGCAAACGCGGTCGGGGCGACGGCGGCAAACGCGGTCGGGCGACGGCGCAACGCGGTCGGGGCGACGGCGGCAAACGCGTCGGGGCGACGTTGTTTTGTCCAACCATCCACCGTCGACTCGACGGCGGCTGCCGCCGTCGGGGCGACGGCGGCAAACGCCGTCGGGCCGACGTTGTTTTGTCCAACCATTCACCGTCGACTCGACGGCGGCTGCCGCCGTCGACCCGACGAGCCGAGAAGACACTGTCACTGTAGTGTCAGTACGTACAGCCTACAGGTGCAAAAATATTAGTTTTATTCAAAATTAATAGAAATCGAGAACCCATACCGTATTGACACTATAGTGACAGTGTCTTCTCGGAAAAAACCAAGATGGCGGTTCTTCGTCAAAATTCCGTACAGGGTAATTCAAATCGTATTAACACGAATAATTCCATTAATACTTCGTAATAAATTACAAAACTTTTACAAAATAATCTAAACATATTAATAAACAAACCTGTTAAATAATTCCTTAAAATTCCTGGTATTTCTGGAGTTATTGGGAGAAAAAGAACACTGATCAACGATCGCACGTGTTCCGCTGGCGACTCAAACTGTCGAAGTAAACAAACCGTATCGGATAATTCAAATCGTATTAACACGAATAATTCCATTAATACTTCGTAATAAATTACAAAACTTTTACAAAATAATCTAAACATATTAATAAACATACCTGTTAAATAATTCCTTAAAATTCCTGGTATTTCTGGAGTTATTGGTAGAAAAAGAACACTGATCAACGATCGCACGTGTTCCGCTGGCGACTCGAGCTGAAATCCAAATTTAAAGAACTGCGCATGCGCGGCCCACTACCGTCGGCTCGACGGTGGCTCGACGGTGGACCTGATGTGGAAAATGAATGCAAACCTGCGGCGGCCCACCACCGTCGAGCCGACCATGGCCCGACGGTGAATCAAAAGTGGAAAGGGATTGAACCCTAACGTCGGAACACCACCGGCGGCCCGACGGTGGCCCGACGGTGGCTCAAAAGTGGAAAAGGTTTAAAACCTAAGGTCGGGACACCACCGTCGGGGCGACGGTGGCTCGACGGTGGACCTGATGTGGAAAATGAATGCAAACCTGCGGCGGCCCACCACCGTCGAGCCGACCATGGCCCGACGGTGAATCAAAAGTGGAAAGGGATTGAACCCTAACGTCGGAAAACCACCGGCGGCCCGACGGTGGCCCGACGGTGGCTCAAAAGTGGAAAAGGTTTAAAACCTAAGGTCGGGACACCACCGTCGGGGCGACGGTGGCCCGACGGTGTACCAGATGTGGAAAATGAATGCAAACCTGCGGCGGCCCACCACCGTCGGGCCAACGATGGCCCGACGGTGAATCAAAAGTGGAAAGGGATTGAACCCTAACGTCGGAACACCACCGGCGGCCCGACGGTGGCCCGACGGCTCAAAAGTGGAAATTTGGATTGAACCCTAACGTCGGAACACCGCCGTCGGGCCGACGAAGGCCCGACGGTGACTCAAAAGTGGAAAGGGATTGAACCCTAACGTCGGAAATCAACCGGCGGCCCGACGGCGGCCCGACGGTGGCTCAAAAGTGGAAAGGGATTGATTCCCAACGTCGGATATCCACCGGTGGCCCGACGGCGGCCCGACGGTGGAAAGTCGATCGCGATGGTGCGACCAATAGCCGACGTCGGCCCGACGGCTGTGTGCTATCTGGGTAGGTCATCAACTTACCCAGCAGGGTGTGAAGGCTGATCCAGACAGAAAACAAGCGATAGTTGACATGCCAGAGCCGCGTGACAAACAAGACGGCCAAAGGTTCCTGGGCATGGTTGGATATGTACACAAGTTTATACCCAACATGTCCGAGATAGCTAAACCACTACGCACGCTCCTGGCTAAGGACATTGCGTGGCACTGGCAGACCGAACAGCAGGGTGCATTTGATAAGTTGAAGGAAAAGTTAAGAACTGCTCCTGTGTTGTCGTATTACAATGTTAAGAAACCCATTGTGATCCCGGTAGATGATTGTCAGTCAGGGTTAGGTGCCGTGTTGATGCAAGATGACAAGCCAATCGCACTCGCATCACGTGCGCTTAACTCAGCGCAGTGTGGCTATGCCACTATTGAAAAAGAAATGCTCGCCATATGTTTCGGATGCCAGAGGTTTCATGACTATATCTATGGCAAAGAAGTTCAAATTCAAATGGACCCACACGCCGTTAGTGGCGATAATGCAGAAGCCAATTCATAAACTTTCGGCCAAAATGCAGAGAATGCGAATGCGGTTGCAAAATTACAATATTAAGCTATGTCATGTGAAGGTTCTTTGATGTTTTTTGCAGCCACGTTGTCCAGGGCACATAGCGCCAAAGTAGGTCATGGTAGCCTGTTCGATGACTCGTTCTGCGTTGCCGCAGTGGACACGCAGTCGTCAAGTTTGTTGAGTAAGATTGTCAAAGAGTATGAGAAGGATCTATCCATGTCCATGTTGATCTCACACATTGAAGATGGGTGGGACACGACACGCATACAGACACCACCATGTCTGAGACACTACATCCCATACAAACACGAGTTAACGATAGAAAATAATCTTGTCATGAAAGGCAATCGGTTGGTGGTTCCTCCGGTTGAGGCGTTACATGAGACACACTTAGGTGTGACAAAGTCCAAGCAGCTGGTGTGGGACTGTATGTTTTGGCCGAATATGAATAAGCAAATTGAAGATAAGGTCAGTCGGTGTGACACTTGCCAAAACAACCGGAAAAATTTGCATAACGAGCCATTGATAAATCACCCGATCGCCTGCCAACCGTATGAAAAAGTCGGTGCTGACTTGTTTCAGTTAAACCATAAGAATTACCTGATAACTGTAGATTACTACACAAAATATCCAGAGGTGATGCTGTTGGGCGATACGTCGTCTGTCACTGTTATTGAGGCGTTGAAGGATAATTTTGCAAGTCACGGTATTCCTAGTCAGGTCATTTCGGACAATGGTCCGCAGTTTAAGAGCCATGAGTATAGGGAGTTTGCGCAGCACTATGGGCTTAAGGCCGTATAGTCCACAGTATCCCCGTAGCAATGGGCAGGTAGAACGGTTTGTGCAAACAGTCAAGGACATGTTAAAGAAGTGTGAGAAGACTGGGTCTGATTTTCAGTTAGCTTTGCTAAATTATCGTAGCACTCCGTTGCCCGTCCTGAATGCAGCTCCGGCTCAGCTGCTCATGAGCAGAAGGTTGAGGGGCAGGTTGCCGATGGCGGAGGAAATTTTGGTGCCCGAAACGCAAAATCCGAAGAAAGTCCAGACGGCAAAATGGCAGCAAAGTCAGATAGTGTTTCATGACAGGAAGTGTGGTAAGCCGCACAAACCTATGAAAGTCGGAGATAAAATGAAGTTCTTAAATCATGCTGGGGAATGGAAAAAAGGGGTTATTTTGGGACGGACTGGTGTTTCTGGGAGAGAGTATCAAATTTTGAATGAGTCAGGTAATATGTTGTATCGGAACCGGGTGCAGATTATCAGGGTGCCTGTGGGGGGGGTGCCCCGAACTGGTCGGGCAGACGCAAACTAGGTCAGCATCATTGCCGAATGTAAACATTGCGGCTAATCTAAGTAGGTCAGGTCGGCTGATTAGGCCGGCGAGCAGGTTAGACCTGTAGTAGTTCAGTGTGGATTGGGTGTATACATGTATAACATGTGCATGTAGGATTAAGTTGTATTTTCAGCTATGTTTGTGTTATTTGATGTAATGGACAACTTATGTCATGAGGCGTTACGGCGGGACAGTTAAAGGACTTTAGTGCCACAGGGCGCTCGGACATTTGCAAGGCCTTGTGTTGAAGTTAAGTACGCATATATGGTATTGTGCATTCGTTTGACTGTTATAGGTTACATTGTCATGGTTATTTTGAAACATTTCATGTTTCAGAAATACTTTGAGGGGGGGATGTGATACATGTGTAATAGACATATAGGTGTGTGGCTAATATATGTTAACGAGATGCAGAGTTTTTTTGAGACAAAGGAATATGCTAATGAGATGACGTCATGTAACGTTTAGCCGGCGGGTCAAGCGAGCCCTAGGCCATGAATAAACCATTCAGTATCCAGAAGTCAAAGTGTTCAGATGTTGTACTTTCACAATAACTACACATTTGTATCTTATATTCCATGACCACAAATCCCCATCCATGGTCATGAACTGCATAAGCGGAACCCAAACCTGGGTTCTCTCGCTCAGAGGATCAACTTAACCTATTGACACACTCATGACTAAAGGGGCTGTCACATTAGGTTTTTTTGCTGGAGTGTACGGTGGCGTAGGCGCTTTACGTCATATACGTTGGCATACGCCGCCATAAGCTACGCGTATGCTACGCATACGCTATGCATACACTACGCATACGCCATCATGTGCCAGCTTATGCCGTTGTACGCCGCCATATGCTTTCTCCCGTCCGTCCGTCCAAATTTTGTTGTGCATGCTAAAAAAAATTCCGATCTATGGGAGCGTATGGTTCATACACTACTCATACGCTTCTCATACGCCGGCATACGTTCCTCGTACACTAGGGGTACGCCGGCGTACAGTAGGGGTGCGCCGGCGTACGCTACTCATACGCTCAACTTGCATCATGGGCGTATCTCTGGCGTATGAAGCGTACGCAGAACCTACGAGTTGCGTATGGGAGCGTATTTGTAGCGTATACAAAGCATATGAGTAGCGTATGGCGGCGTATGCCCAACCTATGGGCTCGGTATATAAAGGCGACGCATGCCTTCTTCGGTCATTCCTGCTCTGCTGCTCATACAGGATGGATGTCCAGGCACTCCAAGAACAGTTCCAGCATTTCTACAGAGTTGCCCTTTATCGCCATGAGCTTGGTCTATACCTCATGGTTCTTCTGGCATCCCGTCTCCAGAGCAGAAGGAGGAGGGAGCGGAGCTGATGGACGAGCTCCGCAGTGAGGACACCGTGTCGTTTGTGAACCTCATGCGGCTGCCTCCCCAGTTGTTTGACGAGATTGTGGCGTGAGTGGCACCGAGGATCGCAAAAAAACGGACCACCTTCAGTGTGCCACTCGAGCCGGCGCTGAAAATAGCACTTAGTCTGCGGCACCTGGCACCTGGCATCTGGCACAAAATACTCCTCCATGAAGTTCGGGTGGAGGGTGCCCCACAACACACAGTCGCTGATAGTGCGTGAAGTCTGTCAGGCCATCATCGACGAGTACATGGCCGAGGTCATGACGTGTCCGACGACTCCAGAAGGGTGGCGTGCCGTCGTGGACCTCTTTTTAGAGAAGTGGAACTTCCCCCATACCTGTGGTGCTCTGGATGGGAAGGACATCGCCTGCTGGTGCCCTCCAAAGAGTGCGTCGCTCTACTACAACTACAAGGGCTTTTACTCCATGGTCCTGTTGGTCCTTGTAGATGCGGATTACAAATTTATCTGGGCAGATATTGGCGGTTTGGGCTCCGCGTCCGATGCCCAGATTTACAACGACTCCGAGCTGAAGTCGGGCACTGAAGGTGGCACCATCGGCTTTCCGAACCCTGAACCGCTCGTCGACGGCCAGAAGGATCTGCCGTATTTTCTGATCGGTGATGACGCCTTTGCCCTGTGGCCGACCATGATGAAGCCGTATGGCAAGAGGGGCTTGAACAATGACGAGCGACTCTTCAACTACCGGCTTTCCCGAGCTAGGAGAGTGTTGGAGAATGACTTTGGCATTCCAGCCAACCGCTTCCAAGTGCTGCTGACGACTATGCAGCACCACCCCTCCAACGTGAAGATCATCGTCAAGGCGTGCATTGTTCTGCACAACCTCATGAGGACACACTACCCAGTGCTACAGAACATGCAGCTGGATCACCCCGAGACAGCCAACAACAACTTTGTGCCTGGAGCTTGGCGAGAGGGCCACAACCTTCCTGACATTGACGTTCTACCTGTTAACCCCAACCCCGCGTCCAAGCTAGGAAAAGAACAGCACAATCTAATTAAAGACTGGGTCATCTCACCCGCCAGAGCACTGTCATGGCAAGACAAGATGATCTGACAAAACATTTTATCAGTCTGTCAGCGCTGTGTCTGTGTACTGTTTTTGCAAACTTATGTGTTTTTTCTTGACACTGTACTGTTATCGCTTATTTACATGTCTATCATGTTGTGACATGTCTCCTGTTATATGAGATGCTAATATGTTTATATGTCTAGTAAAATAAACGATATCATTTTATAGATATGATAACACAATTTTACATGTCTGCTACGTTCTTTCGCTCACTCTCTTTTTACATGAATTAATCTTGTACATACATACTAAGAACACAGGGAAAAATAGAGTGACACAGGGACAGAAAGGGGGAGAACAGTTAGAGGGAGGGAGGGAGGGGGAGAAGAGATACAGGGAGGGAGAGATAGAGAAGAGGGAGAAGAGTAGATAGAGAGAAAGAGGGAGGAAGAGAGATAGAGAGAGAGGGAGGAAGAGAGATAGAGAGAGAGGGAGCAAGAGAGATAGAGAGAGGGAGGAAGAGAGATAGAGAGAGGGAGGAAGAGAGATAGAGAGAGGGAGGAAGAGCGATAGAGAGAGGGAGGAAGAGAGATAGAGAGGGAGGGACGGATGGACGGACAGAGGGAGGGAGGAGGGAGGGGAGGGAGAAAGGGGAAGGAGAAAGATAGGGTAGGGACTTGTGTCCTTAATATTTATTATAAATATTTTAAATTGTCAGTTGTTATTTATGTTTTAATTGTACTTTAATGTATAATAATTAAATGATGGCATGCCTTTACTGAACGCTGACACAACAATTCAAATTGACACTATATTTATTTATTTACACATCTTGACACATATTTACATATATACATAAAAATGTACAAGCAATATATATACATACAATATATATACATATATACATACAAATGTACAAAGATAAATAAAAACTAAGACTACATATCTACACATATATACAAATATTTACATTCACTTCTCTCCCTTGCCATTTGAAGTGGCATCAGCTGGTGACTTGGTGGCTGATGAGGGGAATATGTCCAAGTTGGCCCCCAACATGCCCGACATCCCCGACATCCCCGACAAGTTCAATAGTCTGTCTGGGCTGGCCGACTCAGACAAGTTCACTTGGGTGGGGTCGACTTGTCTCGGAGTCGCGACGTCTGCGGCAGCAGAAGCCGCCGGCCATGCCGCACCCACAGTGGCTGGACCACCCGCAGGAGTGTGCGGCAGTGATGGCCGTACCACCAGCGGAGCTGCGGCCGGCTCGTGACCCATGGAGGTTGGAGGTAGAGGCTGAGGCAGAAGACTTGGCAGAGACGGCAGAGGCTGTGGCTGATGATGTATGTGTGGCTGCCCCATATAGAGCACATACTCCTGTGTCTGTGAAGCCCATGGTGATGCCGATGGTGGCTGGTGAGTCCACTGGTGGGGTTGAGGCTGGTATGCCTCACTTGCAGACATGGGAGCAGGTGCAGGAGCATGTGCACGAGCAGGTGCAGGAGCAGGTGCAGGAGCAGCCACATGAACCACCGGGGCCACGAATGTTCGTTCCTCCTCCAGATGGTCCGACACCATGCGGTTGAGTGCACCACAAATCGCCACAAACCGCTCCTCTGGCATCGTGATGATCATGTCCCGCACATAGTTGGCGAATGCCACGCGCTTCGTCACCATCGGTGGAGGAGGCGGCTGCATCACCTTGAGGATGTCCCCAGACTCGTCGAACCTATTGTGGATCGCAGCGAGGAGGTTCTCGTCGACTGGGGCAGATCGCTTCCCTCTCCCCTTTCCCCGCTCTCGGAATGTAGCGGGGGGAGTGGGTGGAAGCTCCTCGTCCATCGCCACCTCCACATCGGTCGGCACATTATCGTCCAGGCTGACATCGAGCTGTGGAGCCGCGACAGGAGTGGCCAACTGCAAGACAAAATCATAAAATAACATAAGTAACATGAACGCAAATCTATATTTCGACAAAAGACATGACAAGTCAACAGTAAATCAAAAATATATAAAGCAAAAATAATTAACGTTAAATGCAAACATGGATTTATAACGATTATATCTCGATATATCTATTGTCAATATCTCGATTTAAGAACAACAACACAACATTAAAGAAATAAATAACATTAACAAATAACTAGAATATTTACATAAATACAACAAAAGCATAACATAACAAAATTAGAATACGAGCGGTTTTACGAGAATACTAAAGGCTGCACTTGTCAGAACGATAAAAGATTATGTACTTACACTCCTGCAGGGCTCCGGTCGGTGATGGATGATGGACCGCAGGAACCCAAACTTGCGCAGGATCCACTCCTCCCGCTCAGTCAGGTCAGCGGCTGCGTCCCCACTCTTTTTCTTGTGGAGCCGCGTGTTGGTGTCCAGCAGCGACTTGAACCACTTCTGGAGATGGACTGTTGTAGTCCCCAGAAGTGTCGCCTGGTCCTCCCACATCTTGGCCTTCCTGTCTGAGCGGCGGTAATCCGTCAGCTTCATATTCCACATAATGGCGTTCTCCTGGAGGAAGTCCAGCATCTGATCTCCCTTGAAGACTGACCGAGAACAGTCGCTCTTCTTTGCCCTCCATCTCTTTGCCGTGGAGAGGCCACTGGTGCTGGTGGAGGCTTTGGAGGCATTGGAGGCGGCGGAGGCGGCGGAGGCAGTGGACGACGCCCGTGAGCTGCCCCAACAAGCAGGAGATGGCGAGCTGGAGTGGGGACGCCAGCATTGAGTCGTCGACCTCTCCACTTCCAGCTCCAGCTCCTCCAGTGGGTAGTGGTGTTCTGGAGAGTGGTGTTCTGGAGAGTGGTGTTGTGGAGAGTGGTGTTGTGGGGAGTGGTCTGGAGAGTGGCGAGGTGTGGAGGCAGCTGAGGAGGCTGGTGATGGAGAGCATGGCAAAGTCTGCCTCTTTCTGCCTCTCCCACGGTCTAGTCCTCCTCCTGTAGTTACAGCAGCTCTGGAGGCCGGTGTAGTAGTAGTAGTAGTATGTGTAGTAGTAGTAGTAGTAGCAGTAGCAGAAGCAGCAGCAGCAGTGAGGGGAGACTGTTGCTGCAGGCTATATATACCCAGGAGTCACCCGGCGGCGGACCGTGGAGAGATAACATAGGTCGTGCATATGCTATGCATACGTTATGCATACGCTCCTCATACGCTCCTCATACGCTCCTCATATGCTCCGAAACTAATCATACGCTCCTCATACGCTCCTCATACGCTCCACATGCCACTCAAAACCATAAAAAAATGTCACAGTATGCTTTCATACGCTCCTCGTACGCTCCTCATAAGTTACGCATATGCTCAAAAACACCCGAGAGGTCACCAAAGGTCACGATATGTCGTCCCACGCAGTTTTTTTCCCATTTTCGACGTAGGTTTTCAATACGCTCCTGCCATATTCCTTAAGGACATAACTCTCACGAAACTGGGCCTTAACATTGAGGCATGGAATCATATGTGTCCAGGACACAGCTACATCTCGATGCATTGGTCTTCATAATGATGGATGACCTTTCCTGCCAACCCCGACCATTAATGCCGACCATTAACGCCGACTAGTGGGTTTTCAGCACTTCCATATAGCGGTATTGAATGCACTTGTCCAATCAAGCAACCTCTGTCATTAGTGTAATAAAATCTAGTGGAATTGGCGAATGACTCTCCAGGCTAAGCATATGCAATTTGTTATTTTCCACTCTGGTGATTTACCCTCTGACATGTTAGTCTGACATTTTATTGTCTTGAACGGTTCCCAAAAATGAACTCTAAATAGGGAATTTCCAAAACGCATTCTTATGCTATTGTGATTGTCACTAATAGTGGTTCCCCTTAGCAATTCTGCACGCTGTATGATGTCAGTAGTTATTTCCATTTAGATAGTTCAAACTGAGGTTCTTCTTTCTTCTTGAATCTAGTGACTGATAAGCTAATGCTTCAAACCAACTACTATCTATCATGCAATCCATTATATTGTCATTGCAGCCGCAGTAGAAAGGCTGAACTAGCATCCCATTTGGAAGTTATAGCACCAAGCAACAAGTTTTGGCTAAGAGCCAAAGCTTCAAACCCCATGGGGATGATAATCTATCTTCCGGGATTAGATCATTCAAGCACTGGAGGTAATCTTTTTCTTTTTTTTAATAATTTTTGTATTGAAGATTTATACATTTCTGAATAGACTTATTTTCACCATTAGACAGTTTGTCGATAGAAAGCCTGAGTCTACACTTTTACGGACCCAAGGGATTTTTAACCTCCCACAACAGATAGACATGGTATGAGAGCAACTGGCCTTTGATGTCGCTGTAAGTTATACACAGCAGTGGAAATCCAAATTGGCAGAGGTGGGGGGCACGGGGAATCGAACCACCAACCTTCATATTAGGAGTCTAACCTAGAAAAATGTCAGGCACTCTAACCACTCCGCCATAGAGAACACCACTTTTTATTGCTGAGCACCAGACCAGATGGTCAAACATATCAATTGGGCCACGCTGCTCATGTGGCAGGGTCATAGGTTCAAACTCTGGTCGAGTCAAACCAATGACTTCAAAATGCATACTTAAAAATGCATGCTTACACAGGTATACAAACGGTTGAATGACGAAGACTGTTAATTCAGAATTGGAATTTCCTCTGCTTATTTAAACCGCATCAAAAAAGTATTTATCGAAACAAGCAAATGCGTTTGGTATGATTGCAAACGAGAATGGTGCATCTTGCAACATACTCGATACATGAAAATGCTATACTGGAATATGAAATTTGTCTGTTTCAGATTTTGTTGTCTCTTTTTTTTTAAAGAGTAGCCTGGATGAAAATGTAAAGAAAAATGGGGTTAAGCTAATTATTCTGTTAATCAATATGTTCTCGCTAGGTGTTTGATCATATTGATCATACTGCAATTACTTAAGTATCAATTTATCCTAAGAAATGAGATTCTGTACTTATGGGCATCCTAAAATATTTGGTACCAAATGTGTTTGTAATAAGCAACCCTGCATTGTTTATCGAAGTGTAAATAAGAAATATGTTGAAAGCTTGATTGAAAGAAATAAAACAATTGGAATAGCTGTAACAACAGCATATATATTAATTTGCTGATATTATTAATTGTAGCTGACAAATTCTCAAGGGACAAAATATATTGCAAATTAATCAGGAATTATTTATTTGTAGGTGTTTTCTCTTTGCTAGCTGAAAACGTTTTTTGTTTGTTTTTGTTTAGCTAATCAATATATCACATGAATGAAGTGTGGTTTTATTCCAGGGGATAGGAAGTGTGTTTCAATACGATTCAATGGACCAGATAGAGGCACACTGAAGACAACAAACTGTGAAGCTTTGCTTGAAATAATATGCTCAGCATTAGAAGGTAACCACTGCAGTTCAATATTAGTTAGCAGACATTCAAGAACATTAAGCAATTAATGAGCCTAAAACTATTAATGATCTTGCCCAAATAGTTATAGTACTGTAATTTTTTTTTTTTTTTTTTTGGTAAAGTATTTATTTATCTGAACATGACATTTGTCAGCGCCGGGGCACTGGTGTTCCGGCCATCTTACTATTAGAATAAGTTTGATCAGTGCTGTATTAGTTACAGCACCGATCCTGTAGAATTAAGGGAGTGGCTCCTGCTGTATAATGTACAGCAACAGTCACTGTAGTTCATGCAAAAATGAGGAGCAGCACCGAGTAGAAGGCCCCTGTATACTCGGGGCAACTCAAATAATCATTGTGGGTTACATTTTTTCTCTTATAAAACAAGTTAAGTTCAGAGTTGACAAGACATTTTGTCTGTCTTATATAATGTTCAATGTGTTTAAACAGATTGATAGTTGTGTAGGATGTTCGGTGTGTTGATGGTTTGTTCATGATGGTTAAGGGTGGTGGCAGGGGAGGGGGGCCCATTGGGGTGGGTGGTACGGGGGAAAAACCCACCGGAGAGCAAGCGAGGATCCGGGGTGGCAGCAGCTCAGGGCTTTGCTAGTAATTACTGCAGTAGTCATCTAAGGGCCTGAATAACCAGGTGGGCTCTATATGCATTTTTGAAGGCAAGTATCGTTTGCGTTTCTCTGACTCTGATAGGGAGGTCATTCCACATGACACTACCTTTGTAGATTGGTGCTCCGATATATTTATTTGTTGAAGGGTGTGGTACATTGAGCAGAGTCGAGGCTCCTCTTCTTGTTATTCTATTTGTGCGGTCAATGAATTTTTCGTCTTTTGCGCGTTTGTGCATTAGTGCCATCAGGTGTAGGTCCCTTCGTTCTGAGAGAGTATCCAATTTTGCATTCTTGTGCATTTCAGCCACACTGAGTGTCTTGCCTTGGTAAACTGTTCTCAGTGCTCGGTCCTGAATTCTTTGCAGTTTGATCTTTTTTGTTTTGTTAAGAGCTCATATATGATGTCATTGTAATCTATAACAGGCAATATTGTAGTCTTGTACAGGAGTAGTGCAGTGTTTTCACTTATGAATTTCCTTAATTTCCTAAAAGTTGTCAGTTTTAGTGCCAGCATTTGATTCAGTCTCGCCAATTGTCGATTCCCATTTAGAGTGGAGTCAAGAGTTGTGCCCAGGTATTTGTAGGAGTCCACTTCACGAAGTAAGGTTCCACCCATATGTAGTTGGATTTGAGGGGCTCTTGATTTTCTCATTTTCGTCCCATAGATCACATACTCTGTCTTGGCACTATTTACTGTTAGTTTATTTTCATAGCACCATGTATTCACCTTATCTAACACCATGTCTGTCTGGGCTGCCGCTGCCATAATATCTCTATTGTGTACTGCGAGTGCTGCATCATCAGCAAATAATGTAAATGTTGCTCTATCAGATACTAGTGGTAGGTCATTAATAAAGATTAGGAATAGCAGGGGTCCTAGGGTGGAGCCCTGTGGCACACCGGTCTTGACCCTACGGGTGGTGGACTCATTGTTGTTTAGTTTTGTGCACTGCATCCTGTTCTTGAGGTAATTTGTGAAGAACTGATGTGCTTTGTTGCCTAATTCAGCTCTTACTACTTTCTGCATCAGGATCTCGTGGTCAATTGTATCAAATGCCTTCTTGAAGTCAAGGAAGACAGTGATTGTTAGTTCACCTTTATCCATGTTGCCCAAAAGTTCATCCAGTAGAGATGCCAGAGCCCCTGTTGTGGATTTGTTTTTCCTAAATCTGTTTTGCTGGTAGGTCAGATAGTTGGATGATTCAAGGAATGCTCTAACTTGGTCATGTATAATCTGTTCAATAATTTTTCCTGGAAGTGGGAGGATTGAAATTGGTCGCAGTTCAGTGCAGTATCTTGGGTTATTGGTCTTGTGGATTGGGGTGACTGTAGCTACTTTCCATGCATCGGGGAAGATGCCTGTTTTAATTATTAAGTTGTACATATGTGTGAATTCCCTAATTAGTGTTGTTATTCCCATCTTTATCAAGGCAGTACTGATGTCTTTTATACCAGACAATTTATAGGATGATATTTGATTTGTTCTGTCTAAGATTTCATCACATGATGTTTCTTGGAGATCATAGTTGTGGTTATTTAGTTTGGCTTGGTAACATTTTTGTTGGGCTGTTCCTTGGTTAAATTTACTGGCTAGCCTTTCTCCTATCTCGATGAAATAATTATTGCTTTCTTCAGGAAGTAGGTTATCCGGTATTACGTTGCCAGATTCTTCATTGGAAAGGCTACTAATTTTGGTCTGGTTTTCTGGTTCAATCTGTTTGAGTACATGCCAGCATTTTTTGGCATTGTTTCGATGTTTGTATAGTTGGTCTTGGAGGAATCTTGCTTTGGCCTTTCTGACTTCATTTCTTGTTTTCCTGGTCATGCATTTGGCTATGAACTCATCACCAGGGTCTTTTGATATTTCACATTTGTGTCTGAAGTAGTCTCTGTCTTGTTGTAGTTCTGTTAGTTCTTCATTAAGGTACCCAGCTGTGTTAGTTCTAATAGTGAGCTCTACTAGGGGACAATGCATGTCAGCCACTTTTGTTATTGTTGTGTTAAGCATTTCCCAGCATTTGTTTTTGGTCTCGTTCCACTAGGAGCTCTCTTTGGTTGAATTCCTGCAGTGAGTTTTCCAATTCTCTCTGGTCACAGTTTCGGTATGAGCGTCCCCAGTAGGTGGCAGATCTCTTGTCATTCCTTATTTTCTTTTTTTGTATGTATATTGGTTTATGGTCACTTTTATTATAGTTGATAACTCCTGCATTTGTGCAGTGCTTAATATTGGTGAATGCTAGGTCTATTGTTTTGTCAGAGGTTCTGGTTATCCTGGTTGGTTTGTGTATCATTTCCTGGAGCTCATGATCTGCAGCAAATTGTTTCATTGTTCCCCACAGAGTCTGTTTCTTTTCATTGTAATCCACATTAAAGTCTCCTAGTATGAGTATCTCATATTTGTCGATGTCGGTTATTTGTCTCATGGATTCGTTTAGAAGGTCAATTCCTTCGTTTAGATTGCCATCTGGCGGCCTATATATGTTGCCGATGAGTATACTCTTGGTGTGAGGTCTTATTACAATTGCCCATTGTAGTTCGATGTTGCAGTTGGAGAGGTTAAGGTCCTCATATTTTGATGTATCAGTATGTAGCTCATTTTTTGAATAAATTCCCAGTCCACCTCCTTGTTTGGTTTGACCATCTGGCCGTTTTGTTTTTCTGTCGGCTCTCATGAATTGGTAGCCTGGTACGCTGGCTAGTCTGTCTTCCATGTGACTGTTGAGCCATGTTTCCGATATTGTGAAGACATCAAATCCTGACTCAGGTAGGTCTATCCTTAGTTGGTCAATCTTGTTGGGGAGACTTTGTATGTTTAGATGGCCAATCTTGAAGCCTGGTTGGCCCTTCAGTTCTGTCAGAGGAAGTGCAGTAAAAGTAGGTGGCCCATCAACCACCAGACCTGGGTCCTCGCAATCGCTCTCCCGTGCACGCAACCCCCCCCACACCCAAGGACCCGCCAACCCCCATGTGTGTAAATATTGGTGACTGTTGTATTGACATATTTATTTGTTTATCTTAGTGAGTGTTGAGTGTTGATCTGGGCTGAGAATTTGTATCTTTACTTTTTAGATTATATTTATGCTCTTGTATCTCCTATTGTGTGCATACTTGGTGTGTTTTGTGTGTGTGTGTGAAAATACTCTAGTAGCTATATACTAACCCATATAGGTCGATTCATTAGCTATTATGTCCAAAGTTGTTTGGTGTGCAGAAATAAAGCCAGTCGCGCTGCACTGTAGTAGACAAACTAGTTATGGTAGGGGGATGCATCATTGACTACCTTCAGGGAAACTTGATCATTCCCAAAATAAGCAGAATCCTTATAAAAAATGAAGCATTTACAAAATCCTAACTGTCTTCCTTGGTTGATATTTCAGCCTGTGAGAACATCTCTATTGCAGAGAGAGTGGCATGCCTCAACCATCACACCACTGATGTCATGCTGCAGAACTGCAGGAATATTGGCTGTTGCTATGATGACACACAAAAACCGTACTGTTATCATTCCACAGGTATGGATTACATTTTTCATGATAGACTAACATGGGTAATTCACGGACTAGTCTGTGACTCTATGAAGAATAAAGTTCCTTACTGACCATAACCCTCCGGCTGCACACATTTCCATAGACTAAAGCCATAGATATACCTAGTTAATACCTGTTAACCTATTATTTCTTAATTTATATACATGTTCAACATATTTTTCAATGTAAATATGTCAGAAATATTTCCTACATTTACATTTTTATTTCATGGCAAAGGATGGAACTTATCTGTACCATCCACAACTATGCTGTTTTTTCTACTAACTATGTAATAGTTGCTCCAATTTATAGGTACTAGAATCTTTTCCTTATAAAAAAAATGCAATTATATGCCATAATATTGATCTTTTCAGAAATATATACTTTATTCTCCTAGCCTGAAGCACTCTTTGGGGGTAACCATTTTACTATTGCAGACGGACGGTTATGGGCATTCATATTTCCAGTAATTAATATATAGTAAATAGTTATAAGGACACTGAGTAAACACATTTAGATTTAACATTTGCTATGCCTATCACACACAGTGTCTAGTTCACATAAGTATATTCCAGAAGGCACAATGGTCATAGTACAGATAGTTTTAACATTTAAAAAGGGGAGACTGACGGTTATGCAAATAACCTGTAAAGTATACAAAAAAATACACATTCCTAGTTAAAATAAATAAACACAGTGTTGGAACATGTTAAACTATACTATAGGCACAAACAAATCACTTTACTCTAATATATTGTCACAACACTTTAATTCTGGGGGCAAATACCAATGGGAGATGGATGGTTATGGTGAATTAAATTTCTACTAATATAGAGTATTACTTAGCACAAGACTGAGTAGTCTAAATTTGATGTAACCATATGTCTCACAGTGTTCACAACCTGTAGTTAAAGTTTAACATGTACTGTGGTCCTAGTGCTGATCTTTCTATTTTTGAAAAATGGGACACATATGGTTATGCAAAAACATGTACACAATGCTTAAAATACAAATTGATACTCAAAATGACATCCACACCTACGTCCACGCACCCTCACCCCTACCCCTACCCACACCCCTACCCCATACCACACCCATACCCACTCCCACACCCCTACCCACTCCCACAACCCTACCCACTCCCACACCCTTACCCACTCCCACACCCCTACCCACTCCCACACCCCTGCCCACTCCCACACCCCTCCCCACACCCACCCTGTATTATGCCGACGGACGGTTATGGTGATGGACGGTCACATGATGTGGTCTCCTTCCTGGTTCAGTCTGGAACCCACACCCACTGGTGCCCACACTCACACCACGACCCCTACCCACACCTACATCCACATCACACACCCACACTCACACCCCTACTTACACCCACACCCCTACCTACACCCACATCCTTCATGTCACCATACTCCCACAGTAACCAGACGGGATGGCCGAATGAGTTAGAGCATCCATCTCCCATGTTGGTAGATCATGGGTTCGAACCCTGGTCGAGTCAAACCAATGACGTAAAAATTGATACTTGTTGCTACCTAGCCTGGCGCTCGGCATTATTAGGATAGGGCAAGGACTGGTTAGCTCAGTGTCAGGATAATGTGACTGAGTGGAATATCAGTCATGGTGCTGGTGGCCTGGTCTTCCAATGCGGCAGCACAATAAAGTTGCCATGAGTTCCAACTGCCACAAGTTTGTACCCATCCTGATATGATCTTAGATGTTGCTAGGACGTAAAACAACAACAAACAAGCAAAAAACTCCCACAGTATTATGGCGACGGACGGTTATGGCAACAGACGGTCATGTGATGTGTTCTCCTTCCTGGGTCAGTCTGGTACCCAGACCCACTGGTACCCACACCCACTGGTACCCCTACCTACACCCACACCCATACTCACACTGCCACCCGTATTATGGCGACGGACGGTTATGGCGATGGATGGTTATGGGAAAGGTAAAAACACTACCAGATCAAGGGAAATAGGAATAGCTATCTAAACTTTGGCAAATAAAAGGGTACCTCATGATAATTAGCCATATGGAATATCCTTCACTAATCTTCAAAATCCATGCCACAGCACATATGTGAGTGTAAGACGGACGGTTATGGTCATATCTGCACCAAATTAGGTTTTAGATGCTTTGGATGCTCATTACTGGCATAGGGGCAGGGAGGAACGAGGAAGCAGGGGTGGGAATGACATAACTCATCCAGCGGCGGTCTCGGTTACAGTGCTTTGTAATTGAGCATGCCTGCAGGCCAAGTTTGACATGAACATGAAGTTATGTGAGTCATTAATGTAATTGCCAAGAACATATGTACAATGTTTTTTATGAACGTAACATGGGAGATACATCACAATATAGCAATACAATATATCAACACAATATACAGGTTGGGGAAACACCTGAATTGAGAGTCCGATGATGGTATGCAGGTATTGCAGGTATAGCAATGCCTCAGGGAGTTTGACGCCCCTGCATTGCAGAGTTGTAAACCACTGCCTTGTGGTGCAGGTTCTTGACAGAACCCAAGGCTAAGGGAGCAAACCTTAAACAGAAAACCATGTCACTGTGGCAGCATTAATGGCGGTTGATGTATGGAACTCCTAACATCTCCCGTCCAGCCACTGCAGGGACAAATAGTTTTGCGCCTGTCTTGACATGTTCTTGCCGGTGTGAAACCTCTATTTGCTCCTGGAGAGAGTGCCGCTGGTAACTTGCAAAAGCCAGCAGCACTTCAACACTTTTGCAGGCAGCTTTCATGAAATGAAATATTCGAACGAACGGAGCTGCCCTCTATGGAAGATCTTCTGATCAAAAAGAATCTCCGGTGGACTGGACACCTCATGAGGATGTCATCAGACAGGCTCCCAAAGCAGATCCTCTATTCTCAACTGTCTTCTGGCTACAGAAAGAGAGGGCGCCCTCGTCTCCGGTTCAAGGATACCATCAAGAGAAACCTGAATCTGAGAGACATTAAGACCGACTCATGGACGCAACTCTCACAGCAGAGAGCTGAATGGAGAGCGGCAGTCAAGTAATGAAAGCAGTCTTTGTCGCATCGCAACCGACAGCATGATGATGATGATGATGATGATGATGGTACAATCGGGTCCGTTGATGTAATCTAGTATCTTAATTGGTAGGCTTTACTATAGGAAAATGTGTTATCACCTATATCCAGTGAACCTGTTTGCTGGGGTAATAAATATTGATATCACTAGAAAGAGACAAACCTGCTTCACCAATTAAGTGACTATCAGCTACATTTGGTGTTTTATTTAAGAGTAACTAAGGATTGAATTTACATTAAATGTGTGCTGTGTGTCTGTCACTGAACCCTTGGTCAGCCCTTGGTCAGTCCTGAGTGCATCCTCCTCTCCCCATCCCCACCCCCACCACCGCCTCTCCCCCAGGGGGCTACCATGGTTACTAATTAAGACAGGGTGTGGGTGACCTAAGTTAGCACAGATGAGGGGGTTGAAGAACACACATGAAGGAAGTGATATTTTATTTAATTACAATATTTGTTAGGACAATTTGCTAGTGAATGATGGAGGCATGCATGCATACATACATACATAAATACATACATACATACATACATATATATATACATTTATACATGCAAACATCGATATTTATGTATATGTATGTATTTTCACGCATAGCTTGTGTAAACATCTTATCCACAAGATGAGGGGGTTGAAGAACACACATGTAGGAAGTGATATTTTATTTAATTACAATATTTGTTAGGACAATTTGCTAGTGAATGATGGACTCAGGGTGCACATGAATGCATACACATGCATGCATGCATGCATACATACATACATACATACATATATACATTCATACATGCAAACATCTATATTTATGTATATGTATGTATTTTCATGCATAGCTTGTGTAAACATCTTAGCCAGCAAGCCTGCAGCGACCCCACACCCACCCTGATACTGGTAGGAGTGTGTGTGTGTGGAGGGTCAATGCACCAGGAACACTTGTGAAGGCCACCCCTGGCACACAATCAGTAGGAGTAGTGTGTGTGTGTATGGGGGAGGGTGTCAGAAGCAGCCTGACTGGGACAGTTAAACCAAACTTTCTGGTGGTTATATTTGATCTGATTAAATATTTGTTAGGACATACATGCATAGATACATATGCATGTACATACATACATGCATACATACATACATACATACATACACGCATACATACATACATACATACATACATACAGACATCCATATTTATGTATATGTGTATATATGTATTTATTTTCGCTCTTAGCGGGTGTTTACATCTAAGCCTGCATGCCCTCAACTATCCAACACCCACCCTGGCAGGAGGATGTGTGTGTGTGTGGGTTCAAGAACTAAGGGGAGAGCACCAGTCTGAGACTTGACTTGACATTGTGGACAGGGAACACCTGTGATGGCAGTGTGTGTGTGTGGGGGGGGGGGGTAGAGAGGGAGGGTTATCAGTCCTTGGGTCCTCCTCCAGTGTTGATGTGTCTAGCTCCCACTTCTCAACTAGAACTGTAGATGAATTCCAAGTCTCAAGGAATTATATCAATGACAAAATTACTAAGATTGTTTACAATTTGGACTTATATATGTATATATATATATATATATGTATGCATGTATAATATCATAATCAAAGTATTTATGTATATGTATGTATATGTATGTATATGTATATATATTTATGTATATGTATGTATATGTAGGTGTATGTATGTGTATGTATGTATATGTATGTATATGTATGTATATGTATGTATGTATATGTATGTATGTATATGTATGTATGCATGCATGCACACCTCAAACCCATCATTCACCACCAAATTGTCCTAACAAATATTCTAATTAAATAAAATACCACTTCCAACAATGTGTGTTCTGTGCTAACCTTGGTCACTCCCACCATGTCCAAATCAGTAACCATGGTCCCAAACGATCGCACATACAATACAATTGTAATAATAAAAAAGAAATCCCTAGGTGTGCACGGATGCATGCATACATAAATGCATACATATACATACATATACATACATCTATGCATGTTTATATGTATATACTTATATATGTATATATGTATATAAAATATATGTATATATGTATATAGTGAGTCAGCCTCACGAAAATGGGCCAACTGGTGGTCAATTTAAGATGTCGGCAACGTCAATTCTTAAAAGTGTAGTGCATTTCTTTGCTTCATATTCAATTATCCTAGAAACAAATAAGGTTGTATTTTCTCGACCTTTACATCCAGGATAAATGTTCTACCCTCCCCACCACCTCCCCCACTTCCTGCGCGTTATACCGTTCAGCATATGCTAAGATGAACCCACCCCCACCACTAACCCTGTATCAAGTGACGAAGTGGGATGTGTGTGTGTGTTTGTGTGGAGGGTCAAAGCACAGCACACCACCCAGAGCACGATGATGGCCACCCTGACACACAGTAAGTTAGAGCAGCAGTGTGTGTGTATGGGAGGGGGGGAGGGTACACACACCCTGCACCATACACACACCCTGCACCATACACACACCCTGCACCATATACACACCCTGCACCGGCTCATCAGAAATGCTCCCCATACAGCTAGCTCTCCCCCACCCCCACATACAAACATACCCTCTGAGCTTTCTTCCTGCTGTGTGTGTGGGGGGGGGGGGGTGGCTGTGGGGAAGGGGGGGCTAACCCAGAGTAACTAAGCTGTGGTCAGGGGGCAGGTGTCGGCGGTGTTTGTGTGTGAGGGTGTGCGCTTGCGTCCGCCGCCCACCTGCTGTGAGAACCGGCGAGGAGACCTTTCCTCGTTTGATTTATGGTGGTCAGATTAGCTAATTTGACCCCACCCCCTTCAATTACCAAAGTCAAATTTTACATAGGATTAATGTGCAGTTTGACAGATCTGGTTGTGACGCACTGAGTTTTGGGAAATTTTCATAATGAAATACATCACTAGAAAGCAAACAATTATATTTATATTTATGTACCTGAATGTACAGCTACGATTTAGTTTGGGAACTAATTAGTAAATTAGCTATGAATATTACTTATTTTATTAGTAAATATTCCATGTATAGATGTATGAATGTATGTATGTAAAAGAAAAAGAAGACTTCTGAGCGAGTGGAATGAAACGTCCTGCACATTGGTGGGGGAGGTAGAGTGAGGCATGCCAGTACCCCCACTCCCACCCCCACCCCGAAGGACAAGGGGGGGTGGGCTGAGGAGCAGAGCACCACTGTGAGTGTGTGACGGTGCGTGCGCATGCCATCCACCCACCCACCGGGAGAACCGGCAGGAGATGTGGGGGAGTGGGGGGAGGAGGCAGACAGGCGAGCTAGAGGGAGGTGGCCCAGCTGCTGTCCATCCCCAGCAATGATACATAATGGGTACCCACATACAAACAAATACATCTAGAAATGTACACACATTTATACAGATGCACAGGTTGGCTAAGTCACCTATGCTATGGTCCAAGTATGAATTACTTTCATAGTTATAGGTAAGAAAATAGTAATAATCACGCATTCCTCACCAATTTGATACTTAATACAACAGATATGTATATAATGCATGTACATATTTATGTGGATATGTCTTCATTGTCACCCAAAATATAAGGTAATGTTAAGTTCCCCCACCCCATTTATTAATGGGGGATCAACATAATAAATAATGCACATTTGAGTATATATAAATAAATATATATATATGGGACCGAGTTTAAATGATAAAAGAAAATCCCTACATGACCACCTCTCTAAATAAACCATTTAAAATCGGTCCCATCTATATATCTATGCATGTATAGGTGTATGTATATATGACATTTCATCCCCTCCCCATCACACACTCACTTGCTATCCAGACCAAACAAAATCTCCAGATGTTTTTTGCCAGTTTAACAATACCACCATGATATGAGGTGCAATACATAAAAATCCTTCTGTCTTAATGTAAATTCAATCCTTAATTACTCTTAAATGAAACACCAAATGTGGCTGATAGTCATTTAATTGGTGCATCATATTTGATGATAAATAGATACAATACTTCTGTATGCAGACACACAAATTATGGTACCTCCCCTACTCCATACCCCCCCCCCCTCGCCACCAACCAACCCATTTTCTATCCTTCCCACCACCCACCCCCCACTTCCTGCCCTCTCCAGATACCTGTCAGCACTTGCTAAGATGAAATCAGGTTCATCCAGCTGGGTCAGTGCCTGTGTCTGTGTGTCTGTGTGTCTGTGTGTGTGTGTGTGGGTAGGGCCAACGCACTATGGCGGAGCACCCGGTGTGTGATGGCCACCCCTGACACACAATCAGTAGAAATGTGTACAGGGTGAGGCATGGGTGTGAGGAGGGGTATGTGTGTAGGGGGGGGGGGTGAGATGCTGGTGTTGATGTCAGTGTGTCGGCCAACCACACCCTCTCTTAATTAGTAACCATGGTAGCCCCCTCCCACCCTTGTTTGCAAGCAGAGGAGAGGGGGGGGGGGGCTCTGTTGCTCACCCAGGCACTAAGTGTGTGTGTGGGGGGGGGGGCAAAGACCCTATACATCTTTCTATTTTAATGTAAATTCAATCCTTAATTACTCTTACATGAAACACCAAATGTGGCTGATATTTATTTAAGTAGTAGAGCAGATTTGGCTCTTTCTATTAATATAAATATTGATCACCCCATCATACAGGTTCACTTGATATAGCCAAAAACACATTTTTCTATAGTAAAGCCTACCAATTAACATACTAGATTACATCAACGGACCCGATTGTACCAACGGACTCTCAATTCAGGTGTTTCCCCAACCTGATATATGAGGATCATGAGTGAAGTGAGTGAGAAGACTCATCACTGATCTAAGTAGTGATCAGGTGGATCACTGGGGTTTCTAGGATAATTGATCAGGTTTGCTTGATCTTATCAACCCATGTATATTAAGATAGTGCTGATTGGCTAATAGGAGAAATTAACCTATTCATAATTTTAGGAAATTTACAGGGAGGTGGTTTTTGTATCATTAAATGTTTTTTGTTTTTATTTGTCTCGTTGTGTTTGATTTATATCGAGACAAGTGCCAATGCCAAAGTTGTGGTTGTGTGTCCTTAGTTTATGGCAGTTATTAGGGTTTTGTTGACCTTGTTGGAGTCTTTGGTGCTTATGTATGTTCGGTGAGCCTGGGAGGCCCATCCCCTGAACCTCTGCACCTCCAGTTCCGTGCTGCCTGATGCGTATGCAACCGTGGCTGCCGCCTTCCTGATGGCATGCAGGGTGACTGGGGTTTCTACACCTACCGCCCTCTGGGCGTCTTTCCACACATTGGTGATATATGGTATCGTCATGGTATCGCCATCACCTGGGTATACCAGCAGTGGTTATGCTGGGTGCCGTGTCGGGTCCTCGTTCAGCATTCGTTTGTATACTGCTACGGGGCAAAGCACCGGGTTGGGTGCTGGCGCCAGGTTCAGTATCCTCGACTGTGCGCTGCCCTGTAGGTTCTTGGCCCACTTCTGGTCAATCCTGATCTTTGTATGGTGACATCTGACCTCGTCTTGTGCCGAGTTCTGTCGAATACATTCACTGCCCTGGGGGCCACCTCGGATTGTCTCGCCCCTGTGTAGTACATTATGAGTATGACGAAAGCCACCACCCTGTGCTTCTGGGTGTCCTGCAGGTACTCCACCACTGCCCTGATTGTGGCTATCGAGGCGTGTGGTATGGGGCGGGGCTTGTGGGTTTTTGTCCTCTTGAGGGCATCCATCGCCAGTTTCACCCTGATATCGTCCATCTGTTTGAGTGGTGCCTTGTTGAGCCTGAAGTGCATGCAGATGTGGGATACCGTATTGGCCACGGATGATGGGCACTGTCAGGCCGCTACTTCTTCGATCCAGCATCGTATCTCGTCGGATGTGGGGTTCAGCTCGGTTACCCCATATGTGCTGCAGTGGTGCCTGTACGCTTTCACCGCCGTTCTGTGGTTTGCCCACATGCCTGGGGCCCGAGCCTGGATCTGTCTCGCCTCCGCTGCCTCCTGCAGCTGTCTGCACTCCGGATATGTAATGTGTGAGGCATTGTGTTGTTTGTATGTGAGCAAGCATGGTTGTACAGGGATTAAGCAGTGTTGAGCACATAATCGAATTGCAGTGTTTTTATGTCGTTCACTTATGTGGGCCCTGCTGAGCACGTCGGCTAACACATTATCAACTCCTGGTATATGTTGCAATGTAACCTTGACCTGTAGTACGGCCTGTAGCATCCAGGCTGAGCGGGCTGTTTCGTGCAGGCGTGGGTCATGTGTGCGGCCTGTGGTGAGGACGTGGACTGTGGCCTGGTTGTCATACATGACTCTAATGTGGCCGCCTCGATCTCCTTCATGTACGAATGTGTGGAGGGCGACTATGACGTTTAGTGCCTCGAGATGGTTAATGTTTGTGTCCGGGTCGTTTGAGACTGCGCTGTGTAGTTTGAGGGAGTATGCACTGGTGGAATCGGCTCCTCCTATGCCCCCCATGCATGCATCCACCTCGATGGTCCTGTGAGGTGTGGTTGGTGGTATCACCGATGTCCCGTTCCAGCAGCGTGTGAATTTGGGAACCAGGAGAGGTCGGCGTGCATCTGGTCGGTGACGATGGCTGTGCCCTCGCTCATGGCCCGTACAGTGTCGAGCAGGCGGCCAACAAATATACGTGCAGGTTGTACGCATTTTGCTAAGTGAAACAGCTTGCCCAGTATGGACTGGAGCTGCTTCTTTGTGATTGTACTCCTCTTTATAGTTGAGTTGACCTGTCTAATGGTGGCATTTATTTTGTCCATTGGTATGAATAGCGTCATGCCGGGTGCGCTTATGTTTATGCCAAGCCATCGGACCCTGTGTGCTGGGGGCTGTGTCTTCTCGGTTGCCTCGGGTAGGCGGAGCTGGCAAAATAGATCTCTCGTTATTGCGAAGTGTGTGTTACATGTGTGTATGTTGGGGGCGACCACAATTAAGTCAGCGAGATACATTATTGCATTGACGCCTTGCTCTTTTAGCATGTATACCACAGCCTCGGCCACGCATTGTATATGACAGCTCGAGCCCCTTGCTCCGAATGGGACTGATATATCCAGGTAGAATTGATCTGCCCAGCTGGCACCTAGGAGTGGCGAGTCGAGCGGCATGTTACAAAGTTTTTATATGCACGGCTGATGTCCATAGTGAACATGTAACTGTGCTCGCCCATGGACCTGAGTTTGCGTGTGAAATGGTCGACTGTGGGGAGGCTGTGTTCACGTATGTCGCCTAGTGCCATATTTTTAATGATGTAGGCATTAATAGAAGTTCTTACCGGGTAGGACATGTCGGTGATTATCCTGCATTTGGTAGGATCTGCCTTCTCCCTGGTCATTATCGGTGAGATGTGGTACCAAGGGGTGAATGGTGGTTCACTATATGGGCCGTATATAGCTCCTAGGCTCTTCTCTTTTGTTATGTATGCCTCAACCGCGTCAGGATGTTGATTGGAGCTCGGATGGTTGGGTCAGCCTGTGCTGTCCGAAGTTGGGCCGAGGTATCCTAGCGGGAAGCTGTATGTGATGAAGTCGAGTAGCTGTCTATGGTCATCTTTTTTTCCGAGGCGGTGTTGGCACTCGGGTAGGTTGAGTGCGGAAGGGACTAGTGTGCGCGCCTCTATGCCATTGGGCAGACCGGTGGCCCTGACTGTCTCATATATCTTTGCGATATCCTGCTGGAGGGGTGGGGCTGCGATCGACCAATTGCCTTTGCGGTGTTGACTGAAGGCCCTGGGGCCCGGATCAATGATGCTATGGGCGAGGGTTGTTGTGTCAGCCGCACAGTGTTCGCGTATCACATCAAAGTCTATAACCGTGTTTACACGGGCAAGTTAAAACACCTCAAATAAAGCGCCTTGCCTAGTTCGTCTTACATTCGCCATGTAAACGCGACGCTGAAGCGGATTAGGGCTGATTCGATTCATATTATTCACTTTATGTAAACCGGGTCGCGAGGTAGTTTATATTAAGCGCTTTATGAAAGTCGGTTTATAAATGATAGTGTAAACGGTAGCAGTTTACTTGAGGCGGATTAATGACGTCACATGCATGCGCACTCGAGAGATTCATTTGTTTTCTTCCGTTGAATCGCGCACGCGTTGCCAATCTTATCAACGAACCGAACCCTCCTACATCTTTACGTCCAGATCTACAATAAACCTTCATCATGGCTTCTGCAAGTACTTCTGCAGAGACTTCTAAACGCGACAACTGGGACAATGAGGAGGTGAGGCTACTCATCACCCAGTGGGGTGATGACAATGTCCAGAGGGAACTGGAGAGTTCTGGTCAGAACATAAACATTTCCCGGCAATTGGCAGCCAGACTCGCCCTGGCGTGTAGTGGAGGTAGGGCGGAGAGGAACACCTTGTCCTGCCAGACTAAAATAAAAAGCCTGACGCAAGCATACAGAAAATGGCGGGACAACAACAAGTAAGTAATTTTGATGTGTTATGTCCTATATTTAAGATGACTGTGGTTCCTAAATAGACGATCAGGCGGTTCTCGCAAAATCTAAACAGCCGGCACTTGTAGTACCCTACAAAAAAAATTGTACCACCGCCATAAACAGTAGGCCTACAGTGGGTTCCACATGGATGTTATGGGATTAAATGAAACTCACTATCATATTGTGTTGTGTTAATCAAAGAATGTGGCCTAATAACACGACAGATGTGAATATTATTGTTGGTTATTTATAAATTAGCGTACGGGGGCCGAACAAAGTAATAACAAAAGTCTGATTAGTTACACTACCCATTAGCAATTGATGTCCCAAGCATATTCCAGTCGCACGACATATGTGAACATTATTGTAGGTGACAGTTGTTGCAAGTAACACAAACAAAACTCTGATTAGTTACACAACCCATCTGCATTTCATCAATCTCTTTACTAATCTCTTTACTAATCTCCCAATGGTTTTCCAGTCGGAGTGGCCGGGCGTGGCAGACGTTCCGCTACTATGACGCAATTGATGCCATTCTGGGGACGAGGCCCACAGCTGTTCCCCTCCGCTACGTGGACACAGACGCCCTCTCCATGGAAGCAGGTAATGGCAACCCTGGTGTAGCCAGCTTTGACATGATGCTTTTACACAACTGAGCGCACACATGAATTGCAAATGACACAGAACTGTAGATAAAATAATACAGATGAAGTAGTATCCTACCTCATGAACCGGTCTACATGATTCGAACTAGGTGAGTTGATTTACCAATAACTTCAAACCAACTTTAGCGACATGAATAATTAACATGATGGATCGTTGTAACAGCAGAAAATTTTACAGATGACCTAATTCTTCCTCGTGAACCGTTCTACATGGAGCGAAGTAGCTGAGTCGATTTAGCGGTAACTTAAAACCAACTTTAGCGACATGACGGACAGTTAAAACAGCAGAAAATCTTACACCTGACCTACTGTTGCTCTTGAACCGTTCCACATGAAGTGAACTAGTTGAGTCGATTTAGTGGTAACTTACAACCAACTTTAGCGACATGACGGACAGTTTGAACAGCAGAAAATCTTACACCTGACCTAATGTTTCTCTTGAACATGAAGCGAACTAGTTGAGTCGATTTAGCGGTAACTTATAACCAACATTAGCGACATGATGGACAGTTATAAGAGCAGAAAATTCTACAGATGACCTAATGTTCCTAATTAACCGTTCTACAAGAAGGGAACTAGTTGACCCGATTTACAGGTACCTTTTATATACAACTGTTATGTCAAGCATATCTCTAACACAACACACAATATAATTTACAATTTGTTTTCCAGACGCCGACACAGAACACATGGTAGTGGCGGCGGAGGAAGAGGTGGAGCACGAGGTGCTGGTGGACATAGAGGTGGAGCTGGACAGTGAGGGGCCACCGTCAGAGACTCCAGCAGTCCAACCTACTCCCACTGCCAGCCAGGCCAGGCAACCCACACACCCAAGTAAGGACCTTTCTAGTCAATGAAATCGACGCCTCGCTAACATTACATGCCCACGCATCAACAATTATCAGCATCATGATGTCGGTGGCACGTTTTTCTGTGTAGGGTTTGCTCCCTTAACATTTGCTTCTCTCAATAACCTGTACCACAACGTACTGGTTTAAAACTCTGCCATACTTGCATATGATTATCAATGTGAACACATATAACAGGCCAAAAACAAGTAACTGTAAACCCACTATTTTGACGAGTGCTGAACGATTGGCACTGTACACGATCGGGCTATACATATATAGAAAACAAATTAGAATACGTCAGAAACTTTTTTACAAGATACAAACTAGTTGTGGCGATTTAGCGGTTTACTCGAACCAAAGGTTTTTGTCCTTGATGCGGGTATATTGACCAATGGTGTTCAAGTAACAAAGCACATATGCAACAAATACATGTAGACCAACTTAGGGTCAGTCAGCTTAATTAATGTCCGTCAGGAACCTTTTTACATCAGAGCAACTAGTTGAGGAGATTCTGCTTGTACTTGATACCAACGATGTTGTTATTCCAGCCCTCGGCAAACGAAAGGGGAAAGGCATCGGCAAGAACGAGCGTGTAATGGATACCTTCATCACACAGTTCATCACCGCTCAAAAGGAGTCCGCCACCCTTTTCCAGCAGCACGAGGAAAGGCGCATGGAGTGCGAGATGGAGATGGAGGAAAGGCGGCACAAGCGGGAGATCGAGATGGAGGAGAGGCGGCAGGAGCGCGGCGCGATATGGCAAATCAGGCAGAGCACCGGAGGCATGAGGAGCGGGTGGTGCAGCTCGTCATGTCCCTGCAACGTCGATCGCCAACAATTTCACGGTGCGACAACTGATGGCGTTACCTGCATCACCCTCCTGACCCCACAAAATCCACAAGCCGGACCGTCTAACCTCAGCCCCAATTCCAGTTTTACGAATATAAATAACCTGTATATATTTTGACATTGTCTATAACATATTTGTACTCCCAGTAGTGTAAATAGGTATAGCGTATTTTATGTCGGTAACTTTAGGAAACAGGAGATTCTAAATTTAGCTTTCATTTACCTAATTTTATAACACTGTCATTTTGTTTGAAGTTTTGCCTTAATCTTGACATTTCCTACTTGTCATTCTAATAAGATGTACTAGTAGTTCCCTTTATGACACGTTTGTTCCATGTTTTATACACACTTAAAAATGACATGCTCTTTGCGATGTTATAATAACAGGACGAGAACTAATTTAAATATTTCCATACATGTCAGGTGTGCAAATAATGCCCTGAACAAATACATATTTGCCATTCTATTAGGAGTGTGTAGCCTAAGTAATTATTGAGTGTCACATGCAACATGCTTTACCTGAAAGATGAGTTACCATTGCAACAACATCAGAAGTTAGGGAAGTGCTCCAAGATTACTTTGAAATATGTGCACAGGATACAAAACTATTAAGCATAAATCCTTTTGCTGCATCTGTGGTGCTTGTTTCATCGTGAATGAACAAAGTCATCAACTTGCACTTAGTTACTCCCAGTGTGTGCTGTTCAAAACTGTAGTCAGCTAAGCTAAGGGTTTGGTTCAAAATCTGACACTGAAAAAATCATTTACCCACTAAAATATGACATAAACGCGTCACGTATATCCGCCCCATTTCCATCACCGTCCATGTCATGAGGCACATTCTCTGGTTGGTGGTTTGGCCCCTCGTCCCACTCCACGTTGAAAGCCTCCTTGTGTACTTCACATATATTATTTAATGTGAAGCACACAAGGATGACTGTGGTCACGTCTTCGGTGCGAATGTCCGTCCGTCTCTGCAGTATCCTCCACCATGCTTTGCATCACCCGAAGGTGTTCTCAATGGTCATACAGGCACGCGACAGTCTGTAGTTGAAGTTACTCTGGTCCCTGGTGAGTCGGCCCATGTCAGAAAAAGCTTTCATCAACCAGGGACTCAGAGGGTACGCCGGGTCGCCGAGAATGACTAGAGGGACGCTTGTATTGCCAATCTGTAGGGGCCTGTCGGGGAACAGCACCCCCGCCTCAGCTTTGGCAAATATAGAAGAGTTTGCCAACACCCGCGCATTGTGCACCCTACCTGGCCAACTGGCAGCAATGTTCATTACCTGATATTGATGGTCGCACATCAATTGAGCCACAATGGAGTAGTCCCCCTTGCAGTTATGATAGTCTGTGTGGCGCTGCCGGGGAGGCCATGATGGAGTGTGGGTCCCATCTATCACTACTGCACAGTTGGGAAAGCCAAAGCGGGTTTCGAAGCCCTCTGTTATTTCTGTCAACCGAGCAGCATTGGGCATCTTTATGTACTGTGGCAGGAGGACGCGGACGATCGCAGCGCAGGTGTCATGGAATATGACGCAGCACGTACACTTAGTTATGCCAAAGAGATGCCCCATGCCGTGATAACCCCCTCCTGTCGCCAGCAACCAGAGGGTCACTGCCACCCGCACTTCGACCGGAATGCATCTAAAATTAGTCAAGAAAAGAACAAAACCATATAAGAATGGGTCCGTGTGTAATTTACAACAGCATACGATTTAGGATGTGAAGTTACTGGTGCTATCAACCTAGAAAATTTCCCTGCAGTATCAAATGGCTACCCATATAGGCACAGAGTTGGTGAAATGGGAGAGAAAATACAAGATCCCGGCCACAGAACGCCGTCCATGTTACTTTTAAATTGCATTCAAGTAGATAGGATATTATATTGTTCAACTCAAACGTAGCAGCCTATCAATAAGACATATGTAAAGAATCAATGTTCCTTCTTAGAATCTGAAATTATGGTCTCTAATCATTGACCCATTGTTTGCTACAGGTTTTACTTAGGGTTGGTTTACACCCCTACTTCACTAGTACGGGGTGACTTTTGTATTTACAACTAAGCTAGCAGTAGCACCGTACCTCCGCATATTGGTGTCGGCCCGCCCAATGTGGATGCGCAGTTTATCGACGATGTGTTTGAATGTGGCCCTCCGCATTCTGAAATTCGCCAGCCATTCCTGATCGCCAAAAGTCACCAGAACAATGTCCCTCCACCAGTGGCAGGACCTGGAAGAGTAGTGATGGGGGAGAACATGTAGGTAAACAGACAAGAGGATAATGCCAATTAGTGCACTTCATGTAGGTCAGGTTATATAAATCGCCCTAAAGTTACCTGCATTGTTCAATAAAAAGGACCCAAGAATTACATTTGACACGAAGGGGTATGTGATACGAATTAAGTGAACATTTGACCAGGACAGAACACTGGATAGTGGAAACTAGTTCGCTTCATGTAGTTCGGCTTATATAAATCGCCCTAAAGTTTGCTGCATTGTTCAATACAAAGGCCCCAAGAATAAAATGTGACCAGAAGGGTAGGTGATAAGAATTTATTGTACATTTCAGCACGATAAAACACTGGAGAGTGGAAACTAGTTTGATTCATGTACATCAGGTTATATAAATCGCCCTAAGCTGCGCCGCATCGTTCAATAAAACAGCCCAAACAATTCAATGTGACCCGAAGGCCTATGTTATAAGAAGTCAATATACACTTTAGCAAAACACCACACTGGAGTGTGGAAGATAGTTCGGTTCATGTAGACGGCCTTATATGAATCGGACTAAACCTCACCGCCCCATTCAAGAAAATGGGCCAGACAAAAAGAAATGTGACATGAAGGGGTATGTGATAATAATTAAATGAACATTTTACCAATACACCACACTTGAGTGTGTAAACTACGGGTGAAGAATTGCAACACGGGGGGAAAATGTATTTAGCTGGTTAATTCTAAATTTATTAATCAAATTATATTTTGGACACACATCTTCATATTTAGCCGTTGCTTGTGAGTTGGAAACAATAATAAAACATATACTTTAATGCAATTTTAAAGTGATAATGATGGCGTTCTCTGGGCGCCATCTTGTCTTTTGCATTCTCTCCCATTTCACCAACGCTGTACCGATATAGGTACCCATTTCACAGTGGGGCCAGGCATTGATTGTACTTCAGTTCCATTCTTAATGCTATTTTGGGCCGTATTTACCCTACGTTGTCATTCACCCCAGTACTGTAAGTATGGGATGGATCTGTTATCTACATGTACGTGGGCTTATGTGATAAGAATTAAATGTACATTTTAGCAGGGCAACACACTGGATAGTGGAAACTAGTTTGATTCATGTAAAGGCGATGTAGGTAAACACAAAAGAGGTTATGTGACTGCCTACCTTTCCCGCGTCCATTGCACCCTCTCCGGCCGAGCTTGCAGACCCAACAGCCTTATCAGTTGCATCACAAATGCTCGCCGCTGATTTTCCTGCCACTGAAAAAATCGCTGCGCTCTCCGCGACGACCGCCTAACTATCCTTCCCATGTTGGCTCGTGAATGAGCAAATATCTCGCGTGTTGACACCGCATGTTGTGCATTGAACATCATGAACATTCCGCTGGCTACGTTGTTGGCCATTGTTTTTTGCAAGAAACGGTCATGCGCAGACATGCACTTCTGCCTTAAACCGTTTTAAGTGCTGCCCGTGTAAACACGACACACTTTCAAACTTGGTCCATGTAAACGCGCCACTACTTCGCTTCATATAAATCGCTTTGTCTAATTCGCTTTACAATTGCCTGTGTAAACACGGCTTATGTTGTGTACTGTGCCGGCCCGCTTGTATTTGTATGGGTGGCATTCTGGTCGGGGCGGTCGGCACGTTCGCGTGTAGTTACGGTGATATTTACTGCGGCGCATCCATCCCGCCTGTCGCGGTCAGGTTGGCAGTTGTGTGGGGGGCCGTCCTGGGCTAATCCTTTGTTGTGGGGATGGCTGCCGGCTGCCACCCCCGGATCTGTGATGTCGCCGGGGTGGGCCTCTTGCGTGTGGTTATTGCAGTTGTGACTGGTGCCTGTCATGCGGGCGGTGTCGACGTGTGTGTTGCAGGCCTCATTGCAGCGTGTGGGATGCAGGCCTCATTGCCGCGTTGTGTTTCTGGAGCCGTTGGCAGTTGTTTTGGCGCTTAGATTGGCGGCCATCTTGGATGGGCCGTCCACACGACCACCCACATTCAAACATACATCAGGAATATGAACATTGATAACATTTTGTTTGACATTTTGTACTATAGTTGGGATTGTTTGGTGGGGTGGTATTCACGGTTGAGGTGGTGTATTACAGCTTCTTTCGATCCGCCCCCCGTGTTTAGTTTTTTGCCACGTTGTTCCTGGCCTTTTCTCTGCACTGCTGTTCAGTGTGCTCATAATAAGTTTGTGTTATACGGAAGCAGTATGCACACACGTGGACCACATCCTGTGGGCCGTCCTGATGGTATTGGGCCTTGTTGCACCTCCTCCCCGAGTTGTATGTTTGGCGTGGCCTCTTGTGCGGCTCAGCCTCGAGCCTTGCCCGGCCGCCCTTATTGTCAGGGTAGCTCGTGTTCGTGTGGTCGTCCCTGACACCTGTGTCATTGTGGTAGGTGTTATTGAAGGCAAATCTTGCCGTCTCATTGTGAATGCCCTGCTCATTGCTCCAGGAGAGCTTCTTCTTCTCGATTTTGTCAAAGACCTTCTGACTCCACGCCCTTATCGCGTGCCATGGGCTATATATTGTGTCCTCTGCGATTATTCTAAGGTGGTCTAACATGCCTTCGAAATCTTTCGGGTTGTGCACCTCTTTGTTGTCTAGCATTGTCAGGTATGCGGCTATGTACTCCCTCTCCGTCATGGTGTGTCTCGCTGCTATTTGCTCTCAATTGCAGTCGGGTCCCGGCGGGAGTCCTCGGCCGATGAGGCTGGATTCCTGGGAGTGCTGCTCCTGATGTCGGTGCTGTCCCCTCTTGGTATCGGGAGGGTTGCGGACGCACCTGCCGGGCGGGCGGCGTTGGTGGGCCACCCCCTGCCTCTCTTCTTTGACGAATTCGCGTGCCTGGGCATCTCGGTGCTTTTTTCAGTGGAGATGTGTAGCTGACAAGTGTCAGTGGAAGAGTGAGGAAGTGTGTGTGACACAGAGTCGGAGGGAGAGTGAGGGGGGGCCTGTGATTGGCTGGAGAGGATTAGGTCATCAGGATAGTGGTGGGCTGGTGATTGACAGGTGGGTGTGGCTGCTTCACTGGCCTCCCCCTTCCCCCCAGCAATGACAGCAAATGACCACCTCTGTGGTCAATTAACTCAATTAAAATATACAATTTTTATCACTCAATATGGAATGCACCAACCATGTCAATGAAGTTGTGTGTGCAGTTAGTGTTATTTAATGATAGTTTACACCAATATGCCCCTATAAACCATTGGAGATGGACGGTTATGCTACAAATTCCCCAACACAAAAATACTGATTATTATCCAGGCAGTCGACTTGCACTCCTAATTTTGAGGGTTAATAATGGCAGAGACATAGGCAATGGTAAGAAAATATTTTCTGAATGCCCTAAAAGGGAAACGAATAAAGCTACTTTTGGCCAAGAAATTGTCCAAAAACTATGGAAATATGACCATCTATGGGCCACCGTTTTATAAGATCACATTTTACAGATAGAAACCTGGTATCCCCAGAAAGCCCTAACACAGACGAATGCACCCAAGCTCATCCCAGCCTTCTAACCACATTATTAACGAACTTGTCGTATTAAAACCCATTTGTTGCAACTTTATGAGAAGTGACCATATATGACGTCGTATATGCAAGGTATATACATGCATGGGTGTATTCATAGACCTTGTATATATGACGTATATACAAATAGCCTGAACTGAGACAACCAGCTCATGTGGCCTCTGTAGTCTAGTGCTTAGGGTGTTACACATATATGTTAGTACACTTACATTGCATATTATTAATATGCTCCGTAGCAATCAATAGCAACAAATGAGACACAAGACATTTGACATATATAGTTGGATGAGTAATTCCTCTGGCTGGTACCTCAAAAAGGTCCAAACCCACCCCAAACCAGCTAGTTCTGACCTCCCGCCTCCAGTATTGTAGCAACCCGTAGGTCCCTTGATAGCCTCTCTTGAAGAGATGCCTTCAGGTACTCAAACACTCCATCTGACTTCCTATTGCCCCTTTCTTTTTTTTCGAGTATTGATGCACCACATAGTCATAGGAAGGCAGCTCCGCCCCTTCTCAGGCTATGCGTGGATAATTCCACTGGGTGTAATATATGCATAATAGACATCTAGACACGTCTGTAATATATGCTAATGACATGCATAATGTTCCAGACAGTGAGTTAGACAAAGGAGTATGTAAATGAGATGATGTCATGGAAAGTTTAGCCGGTGGTTCAGTGAGCCCTGGATGGGAATAAACCATTCAGTATCCAGAAGTCAAAGTGTTCAGACGTTGTACTTTTACATGGTGTCAGATGAGGAAGAATGCTGCCCGCTAATATGATGCCGGGTTTGTGGCCGCCAGGTCAGCTTGTCCTCACCCACAACGCGCGATCGAACTGGAAAACATGGATCAGAGCATGTGAGATATATGCCATTGCTGCAGGTGTAATCACAAAGGCGGAACGAGTGCAATGCTGCATCTTCCTTCATGTCGCCGACGAAGATGCGCAAAAGGTATTTGCCAACATGTCCATCGAGCTCGCTGATCGAGACAAGATCAGACCGTTCACAGACGCGTTTCAGACCTACTGTACCGGTAAAAGTAACATGATAATAACACGCTATCGGTTCAATTCTCATAACCAAGTACTGAGAATATGTCTATGTATGTTACTGCGTTAAGAGACAGAGTGAAAGAGTGTGAGTATGGATCGGTGGAGGAGTCGCTGTTGCGCAATCGGCTGGTGGCTGGCATAAGGAACACAAATTTGAGGAACAAACTGCTACAAATGGCTGATTTGACATTAGAAAAGTGCATCAACATGTGCAAACTCAGTGAGTTCAGTTCTGATCAGTTAGAGGACAAGAAATCAGATGGTGAAGTCAAGAAAATTGATTTTCTGAGGAACTATGCTACTGCACGTACCTGTGCACGGGCAGTCCTGTCATCAGCGACGCCATCTTGGAAATCGACATCTTGGAATGCTGACGGTGCCGGTGCTGGAGAGTTCAAGATCCGCTGTCAAAGCTGTGGATACAAACACCGCCGGGGAGTCTGCCCAGCAAAAGACAAAGCTTGCATAGCCTACAAGAAGATCGGGCACTTCGGCAAGGTCTGCCGGAGCCGACTGGGCAGGGTCAACAAGTTGACCGTTGAAGAACCCGACCCTCACAATGCTGAGCAAGACCCGGATCTGGCAGAGGTCAATGTTTTGACAATGGATCTGTTCGTCAGTGCTGTTGAGCGCGGTACTGATCAAGACGCCGAGATGTGGTATGCGACCGTCCGGGTGAACGGTTGCCCTGTCAAGTTCAAGCTTGACACCGGGTCGGAGGCGAACATGCTTCCCAGGTTTGTGTTTGACAGACTGACGAACACCCGGTGTTCTTTGGTCACGTTCTCCAGGCATCAGATCACTCCTGACGGTGAGGCGTCGAAGTGAATGGCAGAGACTTCAGGTTCCAAATGGTACGGAACTGTCAGTCTATTTTGGGGAAACAGGCTTGTGTAGCATTGAACTTGCTGGCGCGTGTCGAGAGGTGCGCTCTGAAGTGCATTTCCAAGCCAGAGGACAGTCCCAGCGTGCAGGCTGAACAGCTGGTAAGCGAATACAAAGACAATTTTCAGGGTTTACGCCTGATCAAAGCAAAGGCTGTCATTCATGTTGATAAATCTGTACAACCTGTTATAGATCCGCCTAGAAGAACCCATATGCAATTCAAAGTAAAGTACGTAGTGAAATTGATTGTATGGTAGAAATGGGTGTAATAGTTGAGCAGGATGAACCTACCGAGAGGGTTAATTCTATAACTATCGTAAAAAAACAAATAAGATAAGGATTTGTCTGGATCCGACTAAGTTGAACAAAGCTATAAAGCGAGGGCTTTTCTATACCAAAACACTTGGCGAAATTGTTGCCAAGACGGCAGATGCAAAATATTTCTCAGTTTTGGATGCAATAACAGGGTATTGGCAAATAGAGTTAGATGAAGAAAGTGTGCGTCTGTGCACATTTAACACTCCATGGGGCCAATACAGGTACAACTGCCTGCCTTTTGGCATCAAAACAGCTGGTGAAATTTTTATTCAGGAAATGCACCGTGTCATGGGCGACCTACCCGGTATCGGGATAGTCAAGGACAACATTTTGGTATATGGGTCAACAGTGGAGGAGCACAACGAGAGGCTCAAGGCTGTGTTGGACCGAGCTAGGTCAGTAAATCTCAAATTAAACGAGGCAAAATATTTGTTATGCAAAACTACAGTAAAGTATGTAGGTCATCAACTTTCCCAACAAGATGTCAAGCCTGATCCAGACAGAATACAAGCAATCGTAGACATGCCAGAGCCACGTGACAAACAAGGTGTCCAACGGTTCCTGGACATGGTTGGGTATGTGCACAAGTTCATACCTAACATGTCTGAGATTGCCAAACCACTCTGCACGCTCCTCGCTAAGGATGTGGCGTGGCACTGGCAAAACGAACAGCAGTGTGCTTTCGATAAGTTGAAGGAAAAGTTGAGAACTGCTCCTGCGTTGTTGTATTTCAATGGAAACAATCTTATTGTTATTCAGGTAGATGCATGTCATTCAGGTCTAGGTGCTGTGTTAATGCAAGAAAACAAGCCAATCGCACTCACATCTTGTGCACTCAATTCAGCGCAGTGTGGTTATGCCACAATAGAAAAAGAAATGCTTGCCATATGTTTCAGATGCCAGAGATTTCATAACTATATCTTTGGCAAGGAGGTTCAAATTCAAACAGACCACAAGCCATTGGTGGTGATAATGCAAAAAACGATTCACAAACTTTCGGCCAAAATGCAGAGAATGCGAATGTGTTTGCAAAACTACAATATTCAACTGTCTCATGTAAAGGGTTCTCTGATGTCTTTTGCAGACACATTGTCCAGAGCACACAGTGCCAGTGTAGGTAATGAGACTCTGTTCGATAACACTTTCAGCGTTGCCGCAGTGGACATGCAATCATCAAGTTTGTTAAGTAAAATTGTCAGAGAGTATGAAAAAGATGTATCCATGTCCATGTTGATCACACACATTGAGGATGGGTGGGACACTACACATCATTGTGCTATTCATTTTACTGGGTATATATAGTGGATGGTCATTTTAAAACATTTCATGTTTCAGAAATACTTTGAAGGGGGGATGTAATATATGCGTAATAGACATCTAGACACGTCTGTAATATATGCTAATGAGATGCATAATGTTCCAGACAGTGAGTGAGACAAAGGAGTATGTAAATGAGATGACATCATGGAAAGTTTAGCCGGCGGTTCAGTGAGCCCTGGACGGAAATAAACCAGTCAGTATCCAGAAGTCAAAGTGTTCAGACGTTGTACTTTTACATGCCTTGATATAATGTGATATTAACGCTCTGGAGAGTAGTTTGTAGAGGGAAAACATATACAATTAGATTGCAGCTATTGAATTTTGATCAAATTTTGGCCAAACTGAGGCCATCGACTATGAAACACATTTCGCTAGCTTTTATATAGGGTTGGTATTCACCCCTAATATAGGTATAGGGTGAATCTTTTATCTAGTGTCCGGTCTACACCAACTAAGATCGATATCAATATACTCGTCAAATTGAAGGTTAGGGTGATGGTTTTGGTTTCGGTTAAGTTAGGGTTAGGATTAGAGTTAATGAGCAGGTAAACCCCACCCTAAAATGTAAATGGTCAGATAGACTGTTGAAGTGGCACCTAAATAATCTGCTAAGGCCCTGTCACACTATGACGTTTCTCATGAACGCGATTCGATGCGTGCCGACGTGTTGCCTTTTGGGGCGAAACGTCGGGACCCGTCGGGACTCGTTAACGGGCATTACGAACGCGTTAGCGGCGCGTCGGTACACGTCGGTACACATTGAGTGCGAGCAACGTTTGGACTGACATGTTGGCGCGCGTCGGGCCGCATCGAGGTTTTGTGCTTGCACAAAACTTTCGATGTGCGCCGACGCGCGCCAACGTGTTGGATCGCGCGTTACCAGCGCGTTGGCAGGACGTGGACTCACGTTACCAGTGCGTTGCCGGCCCGCTCGAACCACGTTGAGCAACGTGCATCAACGCTGGGGATTTTTCGCCAAACTGCGTTGGATGTGTTGCTGCCGCGTCTGGACGTGTTGCTGGCGCGTCTTGACATGTTGTTGGCACATCCTGACATGTTGCTGGCATGTCTACCGTGCGCCTAACGTTACCGGGCATTCTGCGAACCTTTAATGATGCGCTACCCCCACGCCATCGGCGCACCGTTGGTGTGCCGACAACGCACCGATAACACGCTGATGGCACGCTGCGAACCCGCTGGCGGGACGTTGACACTTTGTTCCGCCGCACATCGAACCCCACCGACCGTAGTAGGTTAATGACCCGTTGTTTATGCTTTTTCCGCCTGCAACGTCGATACCCATTGACGGCGCGCTAATAACACGCTATTATCATGCTACCAACACGCTGCGGCCCGTCCAACTACACCCCGAAACGCTGAAAAGTTTTACGTTTCTCGACGCGTTGATAATATTTTGCACGTTGGCGGCACGCCAGAACAAATGTTGTAGTGTGACAGGGCCTTTAGTGTTACAAGAATATTATTCAAGATGGCACCTGACCGCTCGTCATCAGCTGTTACAGCCTCGGCTTACTTCACTGCATGTAGACCTAATCACTTCGCACCTAACTTTGTCGATCCACTGATGCACAGCTAACTTGTGACATTACAATTGTTCTCTACTTACCCTATCATGTTGATGAGTTATGTGACCAAAGAAAATGTACATTGTCTTTGCTGTCAAGTAGTTTATGCGATTATGATTATCGACATATACATATAAATGTCACGGGTACAATAAGGTAGACTATTTTTAAATGTATTTCTAAAAGGGACTGGTCACAGGTATTTCTTTGTTTTCCATTAATGCAAAGGATGAAACTTCACCCCAATTATCAACCTTCAAAATGATAAAACCATCTTCTTTTTTTTCTTTTTTTCTTTGGGGTCCATTAGTTGTTTAAGCAGGGGAAATTTCAGTCATAGACGACTGGTCTTCCTGATTCCACTGCTGGTCGATAGAAAGCCCGAGCCTACACTTTTACCGACCCAAGGGATTTTTAACCTCCCACACCACATAGACATGGTATGAGAGCAACCAGCCTTTGATGACGCTGTAAGTTATACACAGCGGTGGAAATCCAAATTGGCAGAGCTGGGGGCATGGGGAATCGAACCACCGACCCTCAGATTAGGAGTCTGACCTAGAAAAAAGTCAGACACTCTAACCACTCCGCCAGAGAGAACGCCACATTCTTCATATTTGTCCTAGAATCAAAAGGTAACAAGTATTTTAATAGTAAATTAACATGTGATCAAGATGACAAACACATCTCAGTGTTGCATGGAAACCTTCCAACTAATAGAAGAGAACTTTTCAAATAATAGAAGAATCTATGTTCATATGAAAGTGTTCATGTTAATATGTCAGTTGACAAAAAATAGCTATTTCACTTTTTGATTTTCATCTTATACAAATTGAGCATTACATTAATATCACGCATGTAACGTGGAAGTCAAACCTCCTACATTTAATATTGCGGACATACTTAATAAACAGAGGCAACAATAATTATATGACTTGCTACCAAACAAAAAGAAAGAATTTATGATCATCGTAATGTAGAAACCAAATATATGGAGTCCATGTTCAGAGAATGATCCATATCACATTTGAACCTGGCCCGACTCAGCTAGATCTGTTGCTTTACTAAACAGAGGATCCAGCAGTATGTTCAATCAAGTACTTTGTTTATCTGGCTTTGTATATATGCAAATAACAGAATTGAAAACAATTGAGATGTGTTTGACTTCGACTGTAGCCAAAGGCATACAACCAAACTGCAAAATCTACCCCACCTCCAATATTTCAATACAGGCTTTGCAATCACGTGTTTCCAATAACATATGAGTCCCATTTTTCTTTTTAACAGAGAGTGTGCCTGGATTTTCACGTGTTCCGGGTCATATTTTCACTTCAGTCAGAGCGTCAAAACTATCTTCAATGAGTACACTATTGCAATGTGCACAGAGATGCGTGAAAGAGGCTGATCACTGCAGTGTATTTGTACATTTGAACACTTTCGATGTGAAAGCGAAATACAATTGTGCACTGTACTATGACATCCCAAGTGTGCATCTTACTGATGACCGCTCTGCTGAGATGTACACATACTTTAAAGGTGAGTAGGAGCCAATCTGTCTACTATAAAATAATAACAAAATATAATGAAAGCAGGCAAGCCTACACATCACTCTCTTATACCCCTGTCACATTACAACGTGCTTTCCGGCGTGTAGCCAACGCGAAAAATATTTGCTAGCAGGCTGGACACGTCCAAGTTTTCGGCGTTTTGGGAGAAAGTTCGACGGGGCGCAGCGTGTTGGTGTCATGTTAGTAGCGTGTCAACGCGTACATATTCGCCAGCAACACTTTAGGTCGCGCCCGCAGCGAGCCCACACCCGCCGCCAACGCGTCCAGGTGCGCCGGGAAACGCTGGAGCAACGCCAATGTCGCATCCACTACCCGTCGATTCGACGTTGCAGACACGCTGACGGAACGGTCGCAGTTTGGACCAAAAAAAGCCAATGTTAACCCACGTTGATCAGCGTTCTGCCAGCGTTCCGCCGGCGTGCCGCCAACGTGTGTCGACATGTTGCTAACGCGTCCGTAACGCCCCCTCCAACCCGTCGGTGCACGTCGGTCCGCGCCGAAAGATTTGTGCAAGCACAAAACAATCGGCGCGACCTGACGCGCGCCGACGGCCGCCGACGTGTGCATTCACACGTTGCTATCAGTCAACGTGGACCGACGCGCCGTTAACGCGCCGTCAACGTTTCCCGGCGCGTCCCGACGTTTCGACCAAAAAGGCAACACGTCGCCGCGCGTTGGCCCGAAACGTCGTAGTGTGACAGGGCCTTTAGGTATCATTGTTGTTAATTGTTTGTAAATATATGTTATTCCCCATAGCAAAGTATTTGTTCAGCGCCGAGGCACTGGAATTTCTCCCATTTGTTGGCACAGTTATTTACACCTTTAAAAAAAAAGATAATTGTTGTTTTTTTGTGGTTAATGGAGCAGTCACACTACGACGTGTTTTCAGGCGTGCCGCCAACGCGCTTAAATATATTCAACGCGTCGAGAAACGTCAAACTTTTCGGCTTGTTTTGAGAAAACTCAACGTGGTAGAGCGTGTTGCTGGCGCGTTATTGGCGCGTCGCCAACGTGTTGCGCCGGTGGGCGTGTTGTCAACGTGTTACGGACGTGTTTTCGGCGTGTCGCCAGCGCGTTAAACCAACTCGACAGGTTGCTAGCGTGTTGTCAACGTGTTATGGACGTGTTGTCGGCGCGTTGCGAGCGCGTTATCAAACCCAGCACACTGACGACATGTTCGCAGAACGCCGGCGCACCGCCGCGGACGCGCCATCAACACGTCCACACGCGCCAGCAACAGGTTACCGACGTGTTGACGCACTGGTGCCAGTTGTGGGAAATTTCCACGACTTTGATCAACGTGCTATGAGCGGCCGCCAACGCGCTGGTAACGCGTGTCGACGTACTGCTAACGCGCCCGTAATGCTCCTGTCACACTACGACGTAATGACGTCAGCGTAGGGAGAACGTGAAGAACGTTGAACTTCTCGGCGTAGTATGCAAATTTGGGCACAAGTTGAACATGGATGCAGCGTAGTGGACGAGATCGCAACGTCGGTAAAGCATAGTGCTACTGTCATTCAACGAGAGATGACAAGTTCATTACGTTCACGGAACGTTATGAACGTTATTCCATCGCCAGAACTACGTTACCTCATGGCGAAACGTTGAAGTACGTTGAACATACGTTCTCCTGATGTTCTTCTGACGTTATCCTGACGTTCCCATTACGCCGCATGGACGTTTCCTCCGGGTTTAATGTGGGTCAAGGTAGTGGAACATAGTTGAACGTAGTGACTAACGTTTTAATAACGTCGGTTTAACGTCATTGACGTTCACTGAACGTGTACAGAACGTACGGCGAACGTAAACCCTTACGTTCGCGTCACATCGAAAGTTTTGAACAGGTTCAAAACCTTGACGAGTGTAACACGACGTAACATGACGTAGCTCGACGTCAGTCTAACGTCATTATGACGTCATCAAAACGTAACCCAACGTAATGACGAAAAATGACCACGTTAGGCTCACGTTGGCTTGTTACGTCGTAGTGTGACAGGGGTATAACGCGCAACGCAAGACGTCGGCCGGCATCAAAAGTGTTGTGCAAGCACAAAACTTTCGGCGCTGGGCGACGCGCGCCGACGCGTTGTTTCAAAGCGACCTGTCAATCAAAGTGTACCGACGTGTACTGACGCGCCGGCAACGCGTTGGTAACGCGTCCCGACGGGTTCCGACGTTTCGCCCAAAAACCCAACACGTTGGCACGCATTGTCCAACGCCGGGCCAACACATCGTAGTGTGACTGCTCCATAATGCTTCAATAAAGTTGCATGGTCTGATGGAATTTAGTTTTTTTCAAAACCAAGACACTTACCACCATTTGATTATATATATATCCAACTTAGGTACTGGTGCACTAACTAAGGCTTTGGGGCAGCATACACAGAATAATCAATGAATTTATTACCCTATCCCTTTTTTTTTCTTTTTTTTTTTGGTAAATATTTTATTCATCTGAATACTTATTTTGTCAGCGCCGGGGCACTGGCCTTCCAGCCGTTGGAGTGATCGCATTTGGTCTGTACATAGTGGAAGTGGAATGTGTTGCATTGCATGCAGCGCAACCCATTCTGAACATAAAAGAAAGTGGGGGAGCAGCCTATGCTGCATAGTGTACAGCCATTAGACAGGGAGCCACTAACCAATTAGGTCAATCCCATGACCTTATTAGTCTTACCCTAATTCCCAGTACCATATATGACAATAGTCAGGTTCCAGACTACCTACACATTAATAGGTCATTCCACATCATGTGACCACGCCACATCGCGAGATGTGAATCTGGGCCACAGCAAGACGACTTTTGACAAGCTTGCGGAAATGATTTTGGGTTCTTTCACCTCAGATTGCTTCAAAACTAGCAAGGTCCATCAAAATGACTCCATCAAAATGAATAGTAGCTTATAATTGTCAACCTGATATATTTATTTTTTAAATGATGCACAAATTCGAAAGCCATCGGATTATGAAACATTAAAATATGAAAGAAATCAGTACATAGATATGATAGAGAAGGAGTGGTATCCTATAGTTTTGTTATGGGCCTGTCACACTACAACGCTTCTTGCCGGCGACCCGTCAACGTGTGGTGTTTTTGGGCGATAATTAGTGAAATATCGAGACGCGCTGGGGGCGCGTTATGCGTGCGTCGGTACGCGTCGGTACATTATCTTTGACGTTGATGGTCGGCGGACAACGTCGGCGCGCGTTATTGGTCGCTGAGCGTTTTGAACATGTCCAAAACTTCCAGCGACCGGCAATGCACGGGACGAAATGGGTAAGAATGCTAGGAGGACGTTAGCGGCGCGTCAAAACGCGCCCACGACACGTTACAAGAACGCTGGCAGGACGTTGGTGCACGTCCATATTGTGTTGATATTTTTGGCAACGGTTGGTTTGATTTGGTGAGCGCGTCCATAGCGTTCGGTGGACGTGTGCGTAACAGGTAGCGGGCGGGCTGTGCGCGTTGGACTAGCGTTTATTGATAGTTTGGACGTTGGGGAGACGTGTACGGCGCGCCGATAACGTTCCCCAGCGTGTTGCTGGCGTTGTTCTAGCGTGTTGTCAGCGTGTAGCGGACGCGTAGCGGATGGGTGGTGACGTCACACACGTCCGCTTGTCGCTCACGGACCGCTGACCGAACGCTGTCGTACCGTTGAGGACGCGCCGCGCGCGCCATCCAGTCGCCGCGCAAAAACGATAGATCGCATTTGTTTTTGTTTTTCCCACGCGTCGACAAGCGTTGGCCGCGCGCGCATTAACGCGCCGCGCTGACGCCGATCTTTTCCCCCAAACCGCCGAAAAGTTTGACGTTTCTCGACGCGCAAGATAGTCCTTTCAACGCTGACGGGTCGCCGAGAGAAGCGTCGTAGTGTGACAGGCCCATTATTCTGGTTTTCTCGGCATAAGGAGACGATTGACCCCCGATCCCCCTTCCCAGGTCAGGGAATGCAGTGGTAGTTTGTGGTGTGTTCAATGATCACTGGCACTCGGCCTTAATTGCTGCAGTCACACTACGACGTTTCTCTCCAACGCGTCGACGTGTGTCACTGTTGGGCGAAACGTCGGGAAACGTCAGGAAGGGTTTCGTGCGCGTTAGCCGCGCGTCGGTACGCGTCGGTACACCTTGATGGACGTTGACGGTCGGCGAGGATCGTCGGCGCGCGTCGGCCCGCGTCCAAAGTTTTGTGCTCGACCGACAACGCGCGTCAACGTGTTGGTGCGCACGTTAGCAGGACGTTAACACATAAGGGAGTCTTTTTCGTTATAGGGTGTGTGGACAAGTAAATGTAGGTGGTGGAGATTGATCCTAACCGTGTGGATTTAAGTCAAGGAGAGTAGTGGATGAGTTGCTCCTGGTGCCGGTGTAAAGGCCCTGTCACACTATGACGTTTCTCACCGGCGTGCCGGCAATGCCCAAAATATTTGCAACCCGTCGACACACGTCCAACTCTTCGGCGTTTTGGGAGAAAGTTTGACGGGGCGCAGCGTATTAGTAGCGTGCTATGAGCGTGCGGCCAACGGGGTTCGACGTGCGGCGGAACAAAGTGTCAACGTCCGGCCAGCGGGTTCCCAGTGTGCCATCAGCATGTTATCAGCGCGTTGTCGGCGCCGACGGCGTGGGGGTAGCGCGTCATTAAAGGTTCGCAGAACGCCGGGTAACATTAGGCATGCGGCAGATGCGCCAGCAACACTTCAAGACGCGCCAGCAACACGTCCAATGCGTCGAGAAACGCTGGAGCAATGCCAATAGCGCGCCCACTACCCGTCGATGGGATGTTACAGACGGCACGGTCGCATTTTGGCCAAAAAAAATGCTAACGTTAACCGACGTTGATCAACGTTATGCCAGTGTTCTGCCGGCGCGCTATTGGTCTGCTATTGGCAAGCACAAAACGATCGGCGCGACCCGACGCGCGCCAACGGCCGCTGACGTGTCGATTCACACGTTGCTATCCCTCAACGTGTACCAATGCGCCGATAACGCGCCGGTGACGTGTCCCGACGGGTATGGATGTTTCGAATAAAAAGGCAACACCTCGACGCGCATTGGTGGGAAACGTCGTAGTGTGACAGGGCCTTTAAGTGGCGGAACATCCACTGGATGGTGTAATATATATAAGTGACACCGGTACCAACGTGCAAGATTGTGGCGGTATTCCGGTAGATGGTGTGTGCATCGATGGCCATTGTGACTTCTTCATTGCGACATATTGCAAATTGTTTGGAATGAGTGGGGATACTCATTCTGGGTCATTGCCAGGGCACAGGGGGACATGCAACTGTGCCCCTTCCTTCCCGTTCACCTGTCAATCCTGCACTCGCCCTCTCCCACTCAGGCTCATCACCCAAGCACAGCCCTTCCCTCAACTCAGGGGCTCCTACTTTGCTCCCTCTCCTCTAGGCAATTGGCATAACGCTCTTGAACTGAACACAAGTCTCTTTTTCATCCACCCACCCATTCCTGCCAACTGATTTGCTATGAGCTTATCAAATGAAAAACAATGACAAACAATTGACAGTAGAACCTACGACTAGAGTGATTTATCAGACTTCTAGGCAGAATGACAACCTATCAATTAACATATCTTTAACTTGTTCATATACTCCAGTTGTGTTGCTATGTCCTGTGCTTTATGAACATATCCTGTTCATATCATATCCTTAATCATTATTCTACCATGACATTATCGTGGCTGTGGCGGACAGGCTGGTACCACCATGAAGATTGTAATGCCGGCAGAGGGCTGCTTCCAGAATAACCCACTTCAGCTTCCATGTTCTCTGTGGCCTCAAACGAGTTACAGATAACATGGACCATTAGGAGAAAATAGTAAAATATCAGTCAAAATCATATTGTTGTCTTAATAATGACAGCATTATCCCACATTCCAGTTAATGTGATGTATTTATCGGAATATTAGCTTATTCATTGACTAAATATTATGCGTACTATTTAGAGGCTCTATTCAATACTTGTTACTTTGGAAAGAAAATTAGCCTAATGTTAAACTTCATGTACAACTTACCCACAGGCTTTTAAATTGTAAGCCATTGCACCTCTGTAAATTTATCCTGTACACATCAGTCAATCCTGTTGCCACCATGAATAGTCTAGTTGTCCAGATGGATATGGTTATATGGTTTTATGGATAAAGGAATGACTTGATTTAATTCAATTTGGACTTTGAACATGTCAGTACATGGAAACACATTCAAGTATACAATCAGTGTTCATGCTAATTGCTATGTAGTCCTTGAATCGCCTTACCAAAATCCCTTCCATCATCATCAATCCCTTAACTTTGAGGGACATTCGGGAACCACAGTTGACTTTGTAATGCCTTTTCTCCACTGCCTTCTGGGACTTGCCAAACTGTAGGTCTGTCCATTCCATGATGTTGTCTTCCCACATTTTCATTTGTCAGCCATGTTTTCTTCCTCCTTTCACTGTGCCTTGAAAGATGGTTTTGGCCAAACCTAATGAATGAGAATTATGGCCATTCCCCTGCAGTTTACAACTCGTTACGATTGTCAGAGGATTTTTGTGTGTTCCAATTACCTGCTGGATTTTGGAATGGACTTCCTCAGTGGTAATATGGTCTTTGTATGTGACATGTAGTATCTTGCAGTTGCACCTCATTTCCATGGTTTGTGTTCCTTTATGGAGCTCTCTGCTATGAGGGTCCATGATTCACAAGTGTGGAGGAAGATGGAAGTGACAAGGGAGTGCATCTTGGAGCTGAGAGAAATACTCTTGTCCAAGCAAACTGGTTTACCTTATCAATGGTGCTGTTGTCTGTGCTATCTGAGAGACATCCACCTCCACATTAATCGCCCTCCCCACATTGTATCTGACACTCTCCTACGTCCTTGATTGATTGCCAGATAAACAGTAAACTAACAAATTATCCCGCCTCTTATTCACATGGGTGAACTCTTTGAAAAATGAATTACCGCTCTACTAACCAAACCCGGGTGGGGGTTTGAATCGAGTACATTTAAAGGCGGAGAAAAAATCAATAAAATACAAATGATGTAGCTATTGGCTCCTATCAATATGCAGAAATAAGTATGTTTAATATTCGCAGGTACCAATATTCAAATACAAATATTTAAAAATTAAAACATATAATACAAAGTGCAAAAATAGAAAGACAAGAGCAAGTGACTGGTTGAGTAAGATATATGTCTAATGATTTCAGCCCTTTTCTATCAAAAGAAAAATCAAGCAGCAGCCATTAGGCGCAAAACCAGTTGGCTCATGGAGGAGAGACAGACAAATAAATACCAATTTTTCCCTTCAATATATTTATACTTGATTAATATATTATTAAGATGAATGCCAGGAAGACCAAAACAATGGTTATAAGTAAAAAGACAGATAAACCAAACGTCAATATAATCATAGATGGCACAAACATAGAACAAGTATCCGAATTCATATATCTCGGACAAAAGATTACAAATGATGGGAGATGTGAGGAAGAAATTAAAAGAAGGATAACAATAGCCCGAACAACATTCTCCAAAATGTATAGAGTGTTAACATCAAGTAAGATATTAATACAAACAAGGAAGCGTATTCTTCAGTGTTATGTGTGGTCTACTCTAATGTATGGGGCAGAGACATGGACAATCTCTAAGAAAATGTACAAACGTTTAGCAGCATTTGAGATGTGGACTTATCGAAGGATGATGAAAATATCATGGACAAAGAAGATCACCAACAAAGAAGTTCTCAGAAAAATTAAAAATAAGAAAAGCTTGTTTGCCACTATACAGACAAAGAAACTTATTTATTTTGGCCACATCATTCGTCAGAGTTCAATATACCGTACATTGTTGGAAGGGAAGGTGAATGGCAGCAGAGGGAGAGGGAGACCAAGAACATCATGGTTTACAAATATTTCACAGTGGACAGGCTTGAATTATTCACAGTCTATCAGAACAGCACAACATCGGGACAAGTGGAGAACCATTGCATCCAACCCTCGACTAGAGGATGGAACTATTGATTGATTGAATATATTATGCATCACATAAATTGTTGAAACTCCTTGTTTCTCTTCACCTACATGTGACGCATTAAGTGCAAGCCATTGGGTGGTCATGTGTAGTAGGGCAATGCAATCCTGCTGTTGATCTTGATGATCCAGCAATTGCAGCAGATATATACAACATCACTCCACTTGCCTGTTTTGCTGCTTGTCAAGCGCTGGGATCAACTGCATGCACATCAGCTGAAATCAGTGTCAGCACATTGGGGCAGAGATGCCATCTCCATGCCAGCAACTGCCCAATGAGAAGTCTAATACTTAACAGTCTGATTTCCATTGCAACTGAAGTGTGTTCCAAAAGTAAGTATAGACGTTGGAAGAGGTTTACTGTAATGACTTTTAGCCATCTAAATACAATTGCCTACAGTTGAAAGCCTTTGTTGATGAGCTACTCCCATGAATACATTTCTATATAAAAGAGTAAGACAGATAAACCTACATAGTTCAATTAAAATTAGATTGCTATAGGTCTGTAAATGGAACTCCTGCTACTTAAATTGGAACAACTGGTTAATTTGTAGGTAGACCTTTATTTTGTGATGTGCCTTTGAATTAGCCAAATACAATTTACTAGCATGCATAACAAATAGCTGGAAAGTTATAATTCCAACAATTTGCTGAAATATGTCTATTTAGACTGTCTCAATTCCCACAGTAGATGCTTAGTGATATATTTACATAGCATACCTGTTATCCTTTAATCATCTATATTTCGAGAAATGAATTGTATTCATATGGATGTCATTTCACAGCTCTCTAGGTTTTCTAGTTGTGATTTAGTAATGTAAATGTTTATTACCCTGCTATAATGATCCCTACCATTGTTTTATCATAGGTTTGGTCTACTTCTCACAAGTAAGCTGGACTCAAGAATTGGCAGTACTAGTAGATGACAATGCTACAACCTGCATTACCACCTCAACAGTTAATCCCCTTACTCGACCCCTCAAGTTGTTCTATCCATGGCCAAACACCGAGTGGATTACAACCTTTCATCCGAAGTACATCCTGAAAATCAAGCTAATTGTGGAACCTGCCTTGATGTGTGGGAAAGAAGATGCTGAACAATGGTATGACTCGCATATTCGCACTACTGATCCCAAGGTTCTTTTGTATGCATCAAACACCATAAAGGAGTTGGACTTCAGAGCCATATTTGAAGGGACATTCAGGCAGTGTGTGTTGGATAATTTCAGTATGGATTTAGCAGCTGGGAAGAAAATATGTCACTTCCAATGTACATGTTTGAATGCAAGATGTAACTCAGTCTACCTTCTTCTTACTGATAACGCTGGTCAGGTGTGTGAGGTCACTGAGGACCCAGGAGACTAGCAGCACAGTGGAAATGAAAATTATGTTCCTGCTAAATACAATGAGACCCCATTATAACACGATTCTTGGGGTCAATACAAAGTCATCGCGATAAAATGCAGGGTCAAGTTAAATCGTGGTTCAATTTACTGAATTACCTTTAAATTGAAGAATTCTGGGTCCAATGAATCATTGCTATACATCGGAATTCTCAACAAATTGGGGCACAGTAATATGGGGTTTCGCTGTACACATTAATGGTAATTATATTTTTATTGTGATTTGATTAATTATATAAAGGTTTGACAAATTAGATAACATGTTAATCATAATGTAAATATTCCTTTTAAATAGTATCATAATTATGATTTACCCTGCTTAGATTGATGTATTTATTGATGGTGTTAAAATCAATATTCCCAGCAGTTTTATGCAAGTGTTATTTATGTATTCCTCCCTGATATTAGATATAAAAACAGTTGGAGTAGCGATTTACGATTAGAAGTATCAGTTTATGCGGGTATTACAGTACCTCTGATAGTTTAGGTGCTCAAATACCTCAGGGAGTTTGACGCCCCTGCCTTGCAAAGTTGTAAACCGCTGCCTTGTGGTACAGGTACTTGATAGAACCTAAGGCTAAGGGAGCAAACCTTAACAGAAAACCATGCTACCATGGCAGCATTAAGGGCAGTGATGAATGGAACTCCCAAATCTCTCAATCAGTCACTGCAGGGACAAATAGTTTGTGCCTGTCTTGACGTGTTCTTGCTGGTGTGAGACCTCTATTTGCTCCCTGAGAGAGTGCTACTAGTAACTTGCAAAAGCCAGCAGCATTTCAACACTTTGCAAGCAGCTTTTATGAAATGTAAGACTGACTTATGGGCATCACTCTCACAGCAGAGCTAAATGGATAGCTGTGATTAAGTAATGAAAAGTCTTTGTCACATTGCAACTGACAGCATGATGATGATCAGTGTATACAAAGGTTTAGTGAGTAATTTACTGGACTATTTCAAGGAAAGTTATTACATTTCAGTACGCATAACCACATTTCATATTCAATTTTTGTTTGTTTTCAGAGAACATCATTAAAATAACTGTATCAAAAACTGACGTATCAGTTTGTGAAAATGAACTGTCTTCTAAGGCAGTGTTAAATGTCAATTTCTTAAATACAGTCATTCTGAGAAAGAACTATACTTTAAGTGAAGCTCTAATTTCTAGACAATGTCCTTTGCTCACCACACTAAAATAATAGGCATAATAGATGTTTGATATATCATCATTTAATGTATCTATATATTAAAGGTTGTATGATTTTCTCAAGTATTACACATAGCATATGTGTGTGTGTGGGGGGGGGGGGTTCTCATTCACTGTCATTGCTCACAGCACAGCACAGCAGAAAGCCATTTGCAGGGTCCCAGCAAATCCCAATCCTGCTCGCCCCTCCTATTGAATTAGATAAAAAGATTCACCCTAATTCATCGTAGGAATAACTGTGGCGCAGTCTATATACATTGGCTTACAATTGAGAAATTAAAAGAGAATGCAACAACAAAAACAAGATGGCAGCCACACAAGGTTTGCTATTTAATCTTTAATGTGTATTAATCTGCATGATTTCATCAATTATTCATTCACAAATAGTGTGCTATGGTTAATAAGCATTTGAACTATATATTTAGTCCGTTAAATTACAAATTCATGTCATTATTTCCATATTGCAGCCTTCTGACAATTTGTCTAATGGGTCACTGTCACTATTGAGAAATTACTGATGAGCCCTTTACCTGTTTTTATTATACCCACTAACAGAGCCTCAAAATTCCGTTGCAGCAACTTCCACAAAATCCTCAAATACTATTTTACTATGTCATTAAATCCAGGTGTAGATCCTGAAAATTTGGAAATAGTCGAATTTGACAGCCTTTATAACTCACCTCAAGTGTCCCAGATCAGGGCTCTTGATGCTTAATTATTCAGGTATCATGTACCATATAGGCCTACTATATATTATTATGTGTTTTGTATATCTCTAGGATGCCGTAACCTATGTAACTCCTGAATGATCCATCACCTTTATTAGCTTTATAAACAATCATACCCATCACATATAAATTGTGTGCATCCCATATCATTTCTTAACTTGTAATTATTCTTGATGTTCTTGTCAAATTGTTTATTTTATTGCTTATTTATTAGTAGTTTGCACAAATTCATTTCGGTACACAGCCAGGAAGATTAGCCCATTAGGGAATGCGAATCAAAAACACCATATTTTACGGTGAAATAAAATTTGATTCAATTAAATATATTATTCTATCCATTTTTGTGAATTACATGTTCATGTTTATTGTAATTTCCTGATATTTATATCATGTGTGCATAACGGTTTGCCTGTGTCAGGCACTTACTTCAATATAACCAAAATGAGCTGATGATATTTTTCGTGTCTAGGAATAAAGTTAACTATTTCTCCACTTCTGCTTTATCGTTCTCTGTGACCATGCCAGCAATGATGTTGCTTAAGTGATAATATCCTGTTTCATATTATATTTCTGATGTTATATATTGAAGGAAAGTGTGCTTTAGTTAGAACACAACGTATTTATAATGTAATCCTTCTAGGAGTATATTAGCATAAGAATATCTACTTTGATATGCCGATATGTCACGCTAAATGAACAAGGACAGATGACAGATATCTAGGTAGCAGATACACACAGGTTGGTAGCACCAACATGAATAATAATTAACGACGAGACAAAGTGTTGAATAATAGTACTTTTATTCACAGTAATTATTATGCATTATTAGGATCGGGCAAGAACTGGTTGCCTCAGTGAAAGGATAATGTGACTGAGTGGAATATTAGGTCATGGTGCTGGCGGCCTGGTCTCCAGTGGGGCAGCACTATAAAGTCGACATAAGTGCGCAGTCGCAAGTCGGCGCCCGTTGTGATATGACCTTAGATTTTGCCAGGACGTAAAACTCCAATAACCAACCAACCATTTCCAGCCATTTTAGGAAGGTTACATACTGGCTTTTGTCGGGGCGGTGGGGGCGGGGGGAGGACAACTTTCCCTCTCCTCCCCCCCCCCCCCCCCACGTCCCCCGCTAGTTATGGCCCTCGTATTTATGATCACCAAACTGGGACCTACCGGTATTATATATAACATCCCCACCTACCTGATGTTCCATTATCTTAGAGCCAGCAATATCTATACGGTAATTCAGGACACAAGACGGAGCTATATTATGGAAGTTTATTGAGGTCTAGGTCAATTGTTGGAGGGAGGAGTAAGTGGGGGATGAGGTATAGAACAATCACTGAAGAACAGTGGTACAATCAAGGTCATTAGGACAATAATGCAGCAGAACAATAACGAATAAGGTAACATCCCCTGATGTTCCCTTATCTTAGAGCCAACAATATCTATACGGTATTTTTCTTACCACTAATCTCTCAAATTCATGAAATTGTACTACACCGCAACTTCTTATCTCTTTTCTCAATCTATGCAAGGTATCCATTATTCACCATGTCTCGTTGGTTCACACCATTACAAATAGCCTGAACTGAGACAACAAATTATATGTGGGTTCTGTACTCTAATGGTTATGGTGTAGAACTTGTAATCTAGAGTTGGGGCTTCAATTCCCATTTGGTGCTTTCCCTTTTACATTTAGCACCAACAAAAAATGTTGCCCCTTTATAATTATATGTTTTTCTGAATAATCATTGTAACTGTAATTGTAATAGTAAGCAAAGTTGTGCTTGGAGAGCATTTGTTGGAGTATGGTTCCCGCTTCCGTGAGCTATAATGGTCAGCTTTAATACACAACAAAAGCATTCATTGTTAACCGGCTCAAATTACTCTGACTGTGCTGAGGAAAAGTATATTAATTATTATGTTCTAGCCCCCACCATTTCCACTCAGTTATGTACCCACTTATGGTGCTTAATCTTTCAAAGCAGTTGTAGCTAGTTCTGCTGGTCTCAACAAATGTTTAGTCCACATCTGTAGCCATAGCGAATCGATTCTGTTTATCAGTTATGTAGGGCCTACGCTAATGAAACACATTATAGTGCGACATAAGTGACAATGAGACATTCATAAATTAATTACAGTCACTAGAGTACTTGGCACTGGTACAAAGTACCTTACTTTTAAGTAATGGAGTAGTAATGTACACCACTATGCATAAACGTATGCCTCTTAACCAGAGCTCCTATGAATGATCTGCTAATTGTTTGTGTAAAGCTGAAATAAGTATAGATCTCACGATGGATGAGTTTATTCTAAGCCCTCCTTCCATCATGTTTTGATCGATGATACAGATTGAAGCAAATGTTGAAAGGAGCATGAGCAGTAATACAAACTATGCTTATGTATATGTAAATACAAATATCTAGTAAAGTATACAGATATCTAGTCTGTAATGTTACAAGGGGTATGGGTCTATTCAATAATATATTTGCAGATGGATAAATCCATACACATGTAAATATTTGATTTTCCAGTAAGCACGGTAAAAGAATCTAGGCATCAATTAGTTCAATAATAAATGTGTATTCAGACAGCATTCTACAGTCACAATATCCAATATTCTGCCCTATTGTGGATCTTGTAAAGCTTACTCCTAGCAGCGATCAATTCCATTAGCTGAGAACAAATAACAGAGACAGTGCAAACAATTTCTGCAAGAAGTGCACTTACTTTATGCGCCTGTCACACCTTACCGGACTGAGTACCAGACAGCACCGGACGAAGAATTTTCTAGTCCGGTGGCGTCCGGTGACAAAATGCATCGAAATGTATCGAAATGGAGCGTAATTGGGTCAATTGCCGCCGCGTAACCGGACAAGTACCGTACATGTACCGGACGAGTACCGGACGAGAATCGGACGGACCGACCATCAACCGGACACGTACCGGACTGTAATCTATCATACCTACACCCCCATCACATCCCAAAACCCCCACCACACACCTACACCCCCCACCACATCCCTAAACCCCCACCACACACCCACACCCCCACCACTTCCCTAAACCACCACCACACACCTACACCCCCACCACACACATACACTACACACCAACACCCCCAGCACATCCCTAAACCCCCACCACACAGCTACACCACCACATCCCGAAACCCCCACCAGACACCTACACCCCACCACATCCCTAAATCCCCACCACACACATACACCCCCACCACATCCCAAAACCCACACCACATCCCTAAACCAACCTACCCCCCACCAACACCTACAACCACTACCAAAACCCCACCACCCACAACCTACACCCGCAATACCCACACCCAACACACCAACACACCACCACACACCTCAACCACACACAACACCCACCACATCCCTAAACACCCCCACCACACCTCACACCCCCACCACACCCTAAACCCCCACCACACACCATCAACACCCCACACATCCCTAAACCCCCACCACACACCTACACCCCCCCACATCCCTAAACCCCCACCACACACTACACCCCCACCAAACATCCCAAAACCCACCACCCACACACCTACACCCCCCACCACACACACCCCACCCAACACCAACACCCCCAACCACACCCAAACATCACTAAAAAAACCCCCACCACACATACACACCACATCCCTAAACCCCTACCATACACCTACACCACCACCACATCCCAAAACACCCACCACACACCTACACCCCCACCACACCCCTAAACTCCCACCAGACACCTACACCCCCACCACATCCATAAACCCCCACCAGACACCTACACCCCCAAGATATCCCTAAACCCCCACCACACACCACAACCCCCACCACATCCCAAAACCCCACACCACAACCCTAAAACCCCCACCACACACCAACAACCCCACCACACACCTAAACCCCCCCCACACACCAACACCCCAACCACACACCAACACCCCCACCACACACACACCACACACCACACCCCCACCACAACCTAAACCCCCACCACATCCAACACCCACACCACACCCTAAACCCCCCACACATACCTAACCCCACCACACACCTACAAACCCCAACCACACCCCTAACCCCCACCACAAACAACACCCCACCACTTCCCTAAACCCCCACAACACCTACACCCCCACCACACACATACACTCCACAACCAACACCCCACCACATCCTAAACCCCCCACCACACACTACACCACCACATCCCAAAACCGCCACCAACACCAACACCCCACCACATCCCAAAACCCCCACCACACCTAGACCCCCCACCACACCTTAAAAACCCCCACCACACACCAACACCCCCACCACATCCCTAAACCCCCACCACACACATACACCACCACATCCCACAACTATCGTCCCATAGCCCTCACAAGCTGCATCCGTAAAACCATGGAGCGCATCATAAACAACCGCCTCGTCTGGCTACTGGAGTCAGGACACCACCTGTCCAACCTTCAATGTGGCTTCAGACGGGGCCGCAGCACCCTCGACCATTTGGTGCGCATAGAGACCTTCATAAGAGATGCTTTCCTTAAGAAGGAGCACATTGTGGCTGTCTTTTTCGACCTCGAAACAGCCTATGACACAACGTGGCAGCATGGCATCATGGAGGATCTTCATGCGATTGGCCTTCGTGGCCACTTGCCAATTTTCATCAGGAACTTTCTACCCTTCAGGCATTTCCGTGTCCGTGTCAAGACTACCTATTCCAGCCTACATTCACTGGAACTAGGAGTACCTCAAGGCAGCATACTGGCCGTGACCCTTTTCGGGGTCAAGGTCAATGGTATTGCTGCTGCTGTAAAGCGGGGGTCTCCTGTAGTCTTTTCGTGGATGACTTTGTTTTATATTACAGCGGTGCTAACATGAATGTCATAGAGAGACAGCTACAACCAAGCATAAATGGGATCCATCGATGGTCAGTTCTGAACGGTTTCAAATTTTCCAAGACCAAAACAGTCTGCATGCACTTCTGCCTGCTGCGTAGAATACATGCGGAACCGGAGCTGACCCTGGATGGGGATCCCATTAAAGTCGTTGAGAAAACCAAATTTCTGGGCCTCATTCTCGACGCAAAACTGTCTTTTGTGCCACATATAAAGTACCTGAAAACAAGATGCCTGAAAGCGCTGGATATTCTGAGGGTGCTGTCCAGCTCAGAGTGGGGAGCGGACAGAGATGTTCTGCTCTCCGTGTACAGAACCTTGGTTCGGTCACGAGTGGATTACGGCAGCATAGTATACGGTTCCGCAAGGAAATCATATATTGGGCTGCTAGACACGATCCACCACCAGGGACTGCGCCTGGCCCTTGGGGCCTTCCACACCTCACCGGTTCAGAGCCTTTACGTCGAAGCCAATGAACCATCACTTAACAACAGGAGAATCAAACTGGCCATGCAATATGTAGTCAAGATAAAAACTAATGCATTGAATCCTGCACACAATTGTCTATTCGAGCAACATGACAAATCCAGGTATGAAGCCAGGCCGAATTACATCCGGCCACTGAGGCTCCGAATGAAACCTCATTTGGAGGCCTTGGGCTTGATTTGGACGATGTTGGAGGATGCCAAAGTCCCAGAACATCCCCCGTGGTCGTTGAGAAAGCCATCGGTTATCCTCCGACTCACGGAACTGAGGAAGTCTGGGACACATCCACTCGAGTACCAAGGACTGCATGCAGAGATTCAAGGCCAGTTTGCAGACCACCTCTCCATATACACTGATGGTTCGAAAGACCAAAGCCGGGTAGCTGCTGCGGCAGTCTGCCGACGGGAAAAATTTGGTGTACGTTTGCCCGATCAGAGCTCGATTTTCACTGCAGAAGCCCGAGCACTCCTTCTCGCATTGGAGTGTATCGAGGTATCCAACCACACTAACTATGTTATATACAGTGATTCGTTCTCTTGCCTCCTGGCTGTTGCTGGACTGAAAACGAATCACCCTATTCTAGCAACGGTCATTTATAAAATGAACCAACTGACAACGGATGGGTATGACATCCACCTGTGCTGGGTGCCTGGCCATGCCGGCATACAAGGAAACGAACGAGCTGATCGGGCTGCGAAGAAGGCCCTGAATGTGATCTTGAACCGTGTCTGATCCCTCACTCTGATCTGAAACCACTAATAGCCACCCACATAAAATCCAAATGGCAACATGAGTGGGATGAAAACATTAATAAACTTAAAGAAATTGAACCATCTGTGGGAAAGCCACCACAGACTCATGCGGGAGGTCGGCGGGACCAAGTGGTCCTTAGCCGCTGCCGTATTGGCCACTCGTGGCTTACACATGCTTTTCTGCTCAAGGGGGAACCTCCCCCTGAATGTATTGGGTGTCAGTCCCCGCTGACACTCAAACACATTTTACTAAGTTGCGTTGATTTTTTGGCCCTGCGCCAACGGTTCTACACTGCAGACAGTATGCATGACCTTTTTACTAAGGTAAAACAGGAAAACATTTTAGCCTTTTTGAGGGCAGCTGGACTGTACCACCTCATATAGTTTACTAAATAGATTCTATCAATTATTAATAAAACTTTTCTTTTTCTATGGGAATTTGTTTCCCTTGACCACAAATATATGATTGTGAGCTTTCTAATTTAATGAGTGTCTATTGGCACATAATTGATTGTCTGCTTTTACATGTAAAAGCGATGGTTTGAACAAAAAACAAACATTTCTCGCCGTGAATATGGCCTATGCTGCCGACACGGCGTAAAACAACCACCAATCAATCAATCAATCATCCCTAAGCGCCCACCAGACACCTACACCCTACCACATACCTAAACCCCCACCACACACCTACACCCCAACCACATCCCTAAATCCCCACCAGACACCTACACACCACCACATCCCTAAACCCCCACCACACAACTACACCCCCACCCGATCCCTGAAGCCCCACCACACACATACACCCCTCCACATCCCTAAACCCCATCAACACACACCTACACCCCCACCACATCCCTAAATCCCCACCAGACACCCACACCCCACCACATCCCTAAACCGCCATCACACATCTACACGCTACCACATCCCATACCCCCCCACATACCTACACCCCCACCCATCCCTAAAACCCCCACCCGAACATTACACCACCCACCACATCCCTTAAATCCTCACCACACACCTACACCCCCACGACATCCCTAAACCCCCACCACAACACCTACACCCCCAACACATCCCTAAACCCCCACCAGACACCTACACCCCACCACATCCCTAAAACCCCACCAGACACCTACACCCCACCACATCCCTAAACCGGACAATGCCGGTAGCAAACCGGAGACGTACGGAAGGGTACCGGACCTGAACCGGACAAACCGGTCACAAACCGGACACCAACCGGACATGTCAGTCCGGCGGTGCCCGGTAGAAGTTTTGTGCATGTTCAAAACTTGAACCGGACACCGCCGGACACCACCGCACACATACACTACACACCGACACCCCCAGCACATCCCTAAACCCCCACCACACACCTACACCCCACCACATCCCTAAACCCCCACCACACACCTACACCCCCACCACATCCCAAAACCCCCACCAGACACCTACACCCTGCCACATACCTAAACCCCCACTACACACCTACACCCCGACCACACACCTACACCCCCACCACACACACACCACACACCTACACCCCCACCACATCCCTAGGCCCCCACCACAGCTACATCCCGCGCCACACCCTAAACCCCCACCACACACCTACACCCCCACACATCCCTAACCCCCACCACACACCTACACCCCCACCACATCCCTAAACCCCAACCACACACCTACACCCCACACACACATACACTACGCCACCAAACACCCCACCCACATCCCTAAACCCCCACCACACAACTACACAACCACATCCCTAAGCCCCCCACCAGACACCACCACCCCCCACCACATCCCAAAACCCCCACCACACACCTTCACCCCCCACCCCACACCTTCACCTCCAACCAAATCCCTAAACCCCCACCAGACACCTACACCTACCACATACCTTAACCCCCACCACACACCTACACCCCCACCACATCCCTAGATCCCCACCAGACACCTACACACCACCACATCTCTAAACCCCTACCACACACCTACACCCCAACCCCATCCCTAAATCCCAACCACACACCTACACCCCCACCACATCCCTAAAACCCCACCAGACACTTACACCCCACCACATCCCTAAACCCCCACCACACACCTACACGGCTTTGGGTTTACATTGTCATTACTAGGTTTCTTAATAGTTGAAGGAAAGGTGCCTCCACTGTAGCTATTAGAAGGCTTCCCCGCAGAGGGACCAGAGTTGTCTCCATCTCTAAATTTGCTTCCATTAATTACCATTGCTTACTATGGGTAAATACTTGGTAGGTTCCCCTTCCTTTCCAAGGTGACTGGCCACTTACTCATCTTTGTCAGAGTGTGCCCTGGTGAGCCACATCATCTTGCTGTTACACCTTCAAAGCTATTGATCGCCTAACTCATCTGCTGCTCCAGTCTTCATGCACTTGAAGGGGTGACATCCCCTGACCACACCAACAAAGTTGATGTGCACTGCACTTAGTTTAGGCTGACAATTAAGTAGGTATGGCCGCTGGTGTGCACTACCAACTTCTGGTCTTCCCATAAATGGGACTAGCCGCACGGCAGCGGGGGTCTTAAATCAGAGTTTACCTTCTCCTAGATGAGCAGTCAGCCAAGTTTGACGAGCCCCACCTGCCCGAAGCATCTGGTTTTGAGGCGCCAGAGATCCACCTTTGCCCTTTCTCCCATCAGTAGAAACAGTTTCGCCTCGTGAAGGCCGGCAGTTGGACTTGGTTATCAGAGGCTATTTGATACGCATGCCATGAGAAAGTACTTTATAGGTAGTGAGAGCTTATCCTCACTATCACTTCCGGCAATAATAACCTTGAAAACCATACCAATCATACGAAGATCAAAACTACGAGGATCATCCCTAAACCCCCACCACACACCTACACCCCCACCACAGCCTTAAACCCCCACCACACAAACCTACACCCCCTACACCCCACGACCCATACCTATACCCCACCACACCCCCACCCCCACCCCTTACACCCCCACCACACACCTAAACCTCCACCACACACTTACATCCCCACCACACACACACCACACCTACACCACACACACCTACCCCCTCAACATACACACCTATACCCTCAACACACACCCCTACACCTCAATGACACACACCTACAACCCCACCACACACCTACACCCCCCACCACACCCCACCGCATAGCTACACCACCACACACCTCCACCCCACCACACACCTAAACCCTCACCACTCACCTACACCCCCACCACCTAAAACCCTCACCACACTCACCTACACCCCCAACCACACCCCTTACACCAACACCGACCACCACATACACCCCCCCAGAACATACCTACCACCCCCACCACATCCCTAAAACCCCCCCCCCCCCCCCTCCCACCCCCCCCCCCCCCCCCCCCACCCCCCCCCCCCCCCCCCCCCCCCCCCCCCCCCCCCCACCACACACCTCCACACACCTACCCACCAGCACACACACACACCCTACACCCCAACCAAGATGGCAACACACACTTCCACCACCACAACATACCTACACCACCACACACCACCACCCCCACCACACACCTACACCACCAGCACACACATACACACCTACACCCTTCTATCCAACCATGATGGCCAACTTGGACCAAGTGTATAGCTAGACAAATGGCTCATGAAAGGTCCCCATTATGGCTAAGGGGACAATGTAGATTTACAACAGACAAATCCAAGCAGTTTACTCCACACATTTGGATTAATGAAAAGCAGTTGCAATATGTCAGACATTACGTTTCCCTGTGCTTGGATTTACATCGTTAAACTGTTAACCATTCTATTTATTCTGACTACTGATTTAGTAAAGGCCCTGTCACACTATGACGTCTGGCTGTGGCGTGTGCATAACATGTTGAAATAAAATTCAAATCAAAATAGGTTGGTATACGGCAAACTTTTTGCACTGCGGGCGGTCTCAGCAACGTATGAAGCGTACGCAGAGAGTATGGCTGGTGTATCACTACCGTATGCCTGGTGTATAGCGATGTATACGGAGCATATGACGACGTATACTCAGCGTGCTGGGATGTGTAGTGATGGTTGGACATGACAGGTCCAGCGTAAGAGTAATGTCCGCCGCCATATGGCCGAGGTATGCCTAGCATAGCAATTTATGAGTAGCGTGTGCAAAACGTATTCAAAACTTATGGTTAATGTGTGCAAAGCGTATGTATGACGTATGCAATCACCTTTAGGCCACGCCCCAGTCACGTGATTGGTCTCCACTAGCACCTCCTGCTTCGCCTCTAGCAAGAAAAAGAGGGTGACAAAAAGTGGAATATTCTCTGTCTCTAGTCGAGGAGGACCAGATGTTGGATTTCCTGCAGGGAAATCACGTGATTGGTCTCCACTAGCACCTCCTGCTTCGCCTCTAGCAAGAAAAAGAGGGTGACAAAAAGTGAATATTCTCTGTCTCTAGTCGAGGAGGACCAGATGTTGGATTTCCTGCAGGAAAATCCCATCATCTGGAATGTGAAAATGACTGACTACCGCCGGTCCGACAGGACGGGGAACCGCTGCTCGTATAGCCGCCCCAGATGCGCCATTAGCCGGTCCCGCCTCTGTCTCTGCTGGTGCCACGTCCCTCTGTGTTGCTGGTACAGACGGGTGTGCAGCCACTTCGACTCAGGCCACTTGGTGTGGTGGGGCAGACCATGCTCCCTCCAAGACCGGCTCCCCGCAAAAATCACGAGAATCCCTGTCGATCTATTCAGAGTTATGATTCTAATGAGATGTATTTATATTGTCTCTCTCAAAAACTCCCAGTTCAACAATGTGGATTTAATCTGATCTTGATCATCCTGATATGACCTCAGATGTTGGCAGGACATAAAAACAACCATAAAGAAACAAGCTATCTTGACATTGGATATAGCTCACAGATTAATATTATTCCAATCAGCTAAGGAAAGTGAGTGTTTCTTCTCAAGTTTTTGTGAACGTAATACCAATCATACGAAGATCAAAACTTGCGCCTTTGGAGGATCGGGTATAATTGTTTTAAAGATATGCTAAAGTTGGAGAGATTTTTCTACACAATAATCCCAAGAATCCCTGTCAATCTATTCAGGGTTATGATTCTAAATCGTTTGTATTTATATTGTTCATCAGTGTGAAAGTACGAAGTCTGAACACTTAGACTTCTGGATACTGAATGACTTTATTCCCCTCCAGGGTTCAAACCATAGCTAGCCAAACTTTTCCATGATGTCATCTCATTTGCATATATTACAGATGTGTCTAGACATCTAGACGTCTATTATGCATATATCACATCCCCCCCTCAATGTATTTCTGAGACATGAAATGTTTCAAAATCCCCATAAAACATACCAGGTTTACTCGTTCATCATACAGTAATACAATAAAATATACAAGCACTTAACTTAAACCACAGGTTTAGCGAGTGTCCGAGCATACTATGGCACTGAAGTCCTTTGAACTGTCCGGCTGCTTAGCCTCCACATGCCATACTGGCACTATAGTCCAACACACAGTAAATGCACCTGAAATTGAAACTTAACTCTAACATGCACATATGTTTGTGTGTATACATTCACACACCCTCCCTCACTATAGGTCTAACCTACTCACTGGCCTAATCAGTCTACCTGACCTACTTACACCAGCTCCACCATTGACCTCTGGCTGCGACGCTGACACACTTCGCGTCTGCCCGACCGGCTCGGGTTGCCTTCCTTCGGGCACCCTGATAACCTGCATCCGATTTCTGAACAACATATTCCCCGACTCGTTCAGAATTTGATACTCCCGTCCGGACACGCCTGTGCGTCCCAAAATAACCCCTTTCTTCCACTCACCTACACTATTCTTGTACTTAACCTTGTTGCCAGTTCTTATAGGCTTATGAGCCTTGCCACACTTTTTATCGTGGAAAACTTTCTGACTGTGCTGCCTTTTCAGTGTCTGACTCCTTTTTGAATTTTGTGTCTCGGGTACCAAAATATCTTCCGACATCGGCAACCGTGCTCTCAGCCACCTGCTCATGAGCAATTGAGCTGGGGATGCATTCAAGACTGGCAACAGAGTGTTCCGGTATTTCAACAAAGCTAACTGAAAATCTGAATTTGTCTTTGCACACTTCTTCAACATGTCCTTCACTGTCTGCACGAACCTCGCTACTTGGCCGTTGCCACGGGGATACTGCGGACTGGAATACACGGCCTTAAAACCATAATGTTGTGCAAATTCTCTGTACTCGTGGCTCTTAAACTGCGGACCGTTGTCCGAAACAACTTGATTCGGAATACCGTGTCTGGCAAAATTATCTTTCATCGCCTCAATGACTGTGGCAGACGATGTATCCCTCAACAGTGTCACCTCCGGATACTTAGCATAATAATCTACCATGATCAGGTAATTATTATGATCCAACTCAAACAAATCCGCACCTACTTTTTCATAAGGCTGACAGGCGATCGGGTGGTTTATTAACGGCTCATTATGCAAACTCTTTCGGGTTTTTTGACAAGTGTCACACCGATTGACTCTATCCTCAATTTGTTTATTCATGTTCGGCCAAAACATACAATCCCATGCCAGTTGCTTGGACTTAGTCACCCCTAAATGAGTTTCATGCAACGCCTCGATCATTTCCCTACATAAACCCAGAGGGACCACCACCTGATTGCCCTTCATGACCAAATTGTTTTCAACTGTTAACTCGTCTTTGTGTGGGATGTACCATCTCAGACACGGCAGTGTCGGTATGCGTGTAGTGTCCCACCCATTTTCGATGTGTGTTATCAACATGGACATGGAAACATCTCTGTCATATTCCCTGACAATTTTATTCAACAAACTTGATGACTGCAAATCCACAGCGGCACGCAGAATGTGTCATCGAATAGGCTATCGTGACCTACTTTCGCGTGATGCGCTCTGGACAATGTGTCTTTATGCATATTAAACTTGTATCTTGTTATAATCAGACTGCACTTGCCTACACAATATGTTCGAAATGCCTCCGTAAGTGGCCCAATCTTGTCTTGATCCACGAGAGCGAAATCCATATTGGCGAAAACCTTCTGCGCTTCCTCGCCAGCGACATGAACAAAGATGCAGCATTGCACTCATTCTGTCTTCATTATGACACCTGCAGCAGTAGCGTATATGTTGTATGCTCTGATCGATGTTTTCCAGTTTGATCTTGCGTTGTTGCTGAGGACAAGCTGACCAGGCGGCCGCAAACCCGGCAGTGTATTAGCGGGCGGCATTCTTCCTCATCTGACACCATGTGAAAGTACAACGTCTGAACACTTTGACTTCTGGATACTGAATGGTTTATTCACGCCCCAGGGCTTGGTGAACCCGCCGGCTAAACTTTCCATGACGTCATCTCATTTACATAATCCTTTGTCCAAACCATAGCATCTCATTATCATACATTAGCCACATGGCTATACGCCTATAACTTGGTGGCAACACCCATTCCCGGTCCAAGCAAATCCATGTGTATTTTGGTCAATTGGCAGCAAGCTAGTTTCAGCTCATCTCAGTTTTTGTTTGAAACATAGAATATCAACTAAAAATATATATATAATAAATTAAGATGTTTATCTTTTATCCAGCATTGCAGTAACATCAATCTAATCAGCACATCTTATGCCATCACCATTTAGATCTAGACAAATCTGGTCACTCAGACTAGTGTTAGAGCCATAGCCAGTGTAGTAAATGACTGATTGTTTTGTGTGGAATTGTATGGCTAGTTTTGCCTTAGATATTTTCATCAGATCATTATATTGCATGTGTGCATCCATGTTTATTTCGAATTGTTATGTATTTCTATTAATTCTGAATAAAGTCAAAGTTTTGCTCTACGCGTATTGGCAAACTCAATGGTTGTATGCATTTGTTTGTGTGGAATTGTACGTTTCTTAACTCAAAATCCTTAACTATGGCTAGTTTTGTCTTAAATATATTCATTTTATCATTATATTGCATGTGTGCAGCCATGTTTATGCCAAATTGTTATGTATATCTATTAATTTTGAATAAAATCCAAGTTTTGCCCGATGGATATCGGCAAACTCAATGGCCGGGCACCTTTCAGTTTGATTCAATGGGCGACACAATGAAAATGGTGAAACATGCGACACGCAGCATTACATGGGACCGGCATGATGCGGCATCTGATGACAGAGTCATGCAAACTGGTACTGCAACGAAAGCTCCTCATTGATGTAGTTTTCTAACCATTATATTATCCACATGGGTGGTGACCGGCCAGACTAGGGTGCCTGCCGCGCGCCGCTCTCCGGTAATCGGAGCGTTGCGACCTGCTTCATATTATAGCGGACCGCCTTCTCGTATATACAGCAGGAGTCGTCTAGCACTCCACTCCAGCACCTGCCTACCGCCACACGGCGTCACACCCAGGAGGAAAGGCGACACACGCACACCTGGAGACCAGTCGTGGTCGCGCAGCACGTGGGGAGCCGGCATGTCAACGGGTGAGGTAGGTGCTTATGGCCAGTGTGAACTGTCAGTAATAGCGGTTATGTATATGATAGTAAACCTGCCGGTAACGGTGACATTCCACCAGCTCGCCACCACCATCACCGCCACCATCACCACCACCACCAGCCACCACCACCCGTGCCCGTGTCACCGTTTTAATGTGCATGAACCATCGGTGTGCTGGTGACAGGGGACGGGTTGCCATGCCCGACTGTGTGTGTGTATGTATGTGTGTGTCTTTGTTTTGTGTGTCTGTGTTGTGTGTGTGTGTGTGTGGTAGGGGTGAGGGCGCATGCCAGGAGTCTGACTGAAGTCAGCTCTCTATGGCCCAGTTTGTATTTGGACCACAGCATGGCGTGTGTCGGTTGGTTGGTTGTTGGAGTTTTGCGTCCTGGCAACATCTAAGGTAATAGTTGGATGGGAACCGACTTGTGACAGTGCACACTCATGCTGATCGTATAGTGCTGCCCCATTGGGAAACCAGGCCACCAGCACCATGACCCAATATCCCACTCAGCCACATATAATCCTGACATTGAGCTAACCAGTCCTTGCCCCATCCTATTAATGCTGAGCACCAAGCGAGGAAGCAACAATTGACAAGTGGCTCGGTCTTTCTATCGACAAACTGTCTGATGGTGAAAACAAGTCTATTCAGACTTATCCGTGATAAGCAGTATAACTCTTCAAGAATCAATTTTGTATGTCATTGATTTGACTCGACAGGGAATTGAACTCCCGATCTCCCGCACGGGAGGCCTGCGCTCTACCGATTCGGCTACCGCGCCCGGTTGGCGTGTGTAACCAGCCTGTAATGCTGGTCTCTCCTACACGGACCCTGCCGAGATCCGGGCCAAGCTTGGATACAGGTATGGATGTCACTGGGACCCGAGCCAAATGTCACCAAGTGAATTGTTTGCCGAGAACACCTCACCGTCAGCACACGCAGGAGAGCACCCAGCACATGCACGCCATAAACCTAACTCGTCAATTATACGTAGGTACAGTGGGGATGACAGATCTTTGCCGAGCCGATTAGTATGTGGCGACAGACAGGCTATACCACGCTAGTCTATTCGCGCAGAGTCAACGGGCAGGGAATGCGCTTGTGACGTTGTTTGCTTAGGAAATTTATTTTCCGAATAGTTGGTACAACGGTTCTCAGAACAGTTGGTACAACAGGGGCATAGAGACTGGGACCGAGAGCGGAGCGTCTAACCTATTAAGCCCCAGTCACACATACCCGGATCAGGGGCCGGACGAGCCCTGGACCGCCATCCGGGGTGGTCTGGGGCGATCCGTGGCTCGTCCATGGGTCGTCTGTGGCGACCCTCCCTGATCCGGCCTGATCCGTGGCTCGTCCGGCGCCATCTGGGCTCAGCCCCGGATGTTTTAAAATATCTAAAACATGCAGGGCTGTCCGGGGGATTTTGCGATCCGGGCTCAATCCGGCATGATCCGGGGTGGTCTGGGGTCATTTTGAGCCATGGTTTGACCCGGACCATCCCCGGACTATCCAGGACTACCCCCAGCCTAGCCACGGACCACTCCCGGACTGTCCGGGGGTGATCCTGGATAGTCCAGGGGTGGTCCGGGGCAGTCCGGGGGGTGGTCCAGCCTTATCCGGGTTAGTCAGGGGCCGGTCTGGCCCAGCCAGGGCTCGTCCAGGGCCGTTCCAGGGGCGGTCCGGGGGTGGTCCGGGGCAGTCCAGGGCAGTCTGGCCTTTGGTCCGGGGCTCATCCGGGAAGGTGTGACTGTGAGGCAAAAATCGACGAAAACAGTGATTTTATCCGTGGTGGTCCAGGACAGTCCGGGCCGTTGGTCCGTGGGTGGTCCAGCTCAAAATCCGGGGCTCGTCCGGCTATGTGTGACTGGGGCTTTACTAACTGCTAGTCGCTATGCACATATGTAAAGAGTGCGTGTTCTTTCATTAGTTAATGGCTTTGATTACTGAGGAGAGAGAGCAAAAATTACCTTTTTTTCCCACTTTCCCCACATGCATGGCCCATATATACACTGATTCTAGAACATTGACGTTATTGACGCCGGATCACATCCTCAAACATAAATGCCCTGTCACACATCACCGGATTGGGGGAAATGGAAAGCAACCGAACAAAGTCTGTTGATATCCGGCAAAGTCTGGTTTGTGTCTGTTGCATATCCATTGATATCCGTTGATATGCGGCCCGATCAGTTCGAAGTTTTGAAAATGCACACAACTTGGAATGGATGCCAACGGATTGACGTCTACAGTTATTGTCCGATTTGAGTTTGTTTCGTCCCTTGGCTATTCGTTCATGTCCGTTTCATGTCCGTTTCATCTCCGTTCCTCCAGCGGCCTTAGACCCGATATCGCAACACTTTGACACATTTTAATGCATTTTGATACTTATCACACCCGAACGCCACCAGACTAGACAATTCTGTCCATTGCTTAATCCGGCATAGCGTGACAGGCACTTAAGGACCGAATGTGGTGGCCGAATCGGTAAGACTAGGAGCACAAGCTTCCCGGGCGGAAGGTCGGCAGTTTGAATCGCAGCTGAGTCAAACGAATGACTTACAAGATTCATACTTGTCATGACCTAGCCTGGCGCTTGCCATTATTAGGAATGAACAAGAACTGGTTATCCCCAATATGAGGATAATGTGACTGAGTGTGAATTTGGGCCTTGGTGCTGGTGGTTTGGTCTCCCAGTGGGGCAGCACTATAAATTCGTCATAGGTGTGTACTGTCACTGTGTGTCAAGAGTCAGTACCCGTCATGATATGACCATAGATGTGGCCAGGATGTAAATCCCCCATCAAATCCCCCATCAATCCCCCATCACCAGACGGGATGGCCGAATGAGTTAGAGCGTCCGTCTCCCTTGTTGGTAGATCGTTGGATCGTGGGTTCGAATCCTGGTTGAGTCAAACCAATGACTTAAAAATTGATACTTGTTGCTTCCTAGCCAGACGCTCGGCATTACTAGGATAGGGCAAGGAGCAGTGGAATGAGGAAGACCAGTCGTCTGCAACTGAAATTTCCCCTGCTTAAACAACTAATGTACAAAAAAAATAAGAGAATCCTCGGAGATAATACTGATACACAGGGGCATGGACAGATACTATCCGCATCGTCCCGACATGTAGGCAGTCTCAGACAGTCTGCTAATAAGCTTTCCCGGACGCGCCTGGGTCCCGCCACCATCACCGTTTTGGATCGGCGTTGTTTGGATCTCCCGCCGCCGACCGTTTGAACTAGTGCCGTTCCGCATGGGTGAACGGTCCTTTAAGACTGCGGGAACATGCGTAGTGTGTATATTCAGTTGTATGGCAGTAGTTCGCTTACCACGTCAGCTTGATTTGGTTGATTGTTGGAGTTTTACGTCCTGGCACCGCCTAAGGTCATATCAGGACGGTTATCGAATTGTGACACTACACAGTCATGTAGACTTTATAGTGCTGTCCCACTGGGAAATCAGGCCGCTGGCACCATGACCTAATATCCCACTCAGTCACATTATCCTGAGACTGAGCTAACCAGCCCTTATCCTATCCTATTAATGCTGAGCACCAGGCCAGAAAGTGACAATTGTCAATTTTTAAGTCATTCGTTTGACTCGACCAGGGTTCGAACCCGTGGGTTGGAATCCCACCATCTACCAAAACGGGAGACGGACCCTCAACTCATTTAAGTTTTAAGACTGCGGGCACATGCCCAGTGTGGATATTCACAAGAAACACTGTTTTAAGTTGTAGGGAAGTTCCTTTACCATGCCAGCTTGATGAATGATGGTTCCACCATGAAAGACGATGGAGTTTCTCTGTGAGAGCTGGCATGATTGAAAATAGCTCCCTTTATTAGTTTTCTGCTTTTTGTGTAGCTTTTTATTTTATTTGTTTATTGGGGTTTTACGTCCTGGAATTGGAAATATATCAGGTCATATCAGGACGGGCACAGACTTGTGACAGCGCGCACTGATGACGACTTTATAGTGCTGCCCCACTGGGAAACCATACCGCCTGGGCCATAACCTGAGATCCAACTAAGTCATATTATCCTGATACTGAGCAAACCAGCCATTGTCCACTCCATGAAATGCCGAGCGTCATGCTATGCAGTGACAACTTGTCAAGTTTGAAAGTGATTGGTTTGACTCGTGTAACTGAGTATGCAGTTAAAGGCGGTGAACTCCTTTGGTCAGTTATAACCCCCTGCATCCAGTGACATGCAGTGAAACTGCTGCAGCAGATGCTATCTGATTCGCAGATCCTGCTAACAGTAACACCTTGTACTAATTGTAGAGGCGAAATGTTAAAGTTGCATAGACCGATGGTTTTGAGTTTCTGTCTTTTTTTCTGAGATAATTATATTGAATTGATTGTTATAATCCACCTGAAGTAGCTTTTGTCTTAATTGGCTAAGTTTTCAGACATTTGAAATGCAAAAAAAACTCTGACTCCATAGGCATCAGCAGTAACAGGTTCTATTAAATTGACTTCTACGAAGCAAGAAATGCTTAATAAGTGTACAAATAGCTAAGTCTAGATAAGTGCCTTTGTTTTAAAAAATCGATAGTTTCATTGGATAATGCAGCTTTAAACTCATTTTGAAGCTATAAACCACATGTCTACTGGCAACCAAACTCGGTAGCGTTGTTGCCTTACATTCCTTTCTGGTGTGGATTGCAGTGAAATTGTGCTAATAACTATTATACCTGATATGACACTCCCTGTCTGTGTGTGGAGAAGTGTGGTGGAATGTTGCAGTTGGATTTCTCAACTACCCTAGCACGGTCAGGGACCTGAGTTGGGGCTGGGTATACACCAATGTTGGTATCGCAGAAGTGGCGTATTGATTCATACACAAAATAGCTGCGAAGTTCAGTTCTGAGTCCACCATATTGCTCTAATACTGACTGAAAGAGCGGATATGAAATGTTGCATGATTAGAGCTTTTCAGTCTAGCAATGCATGAAGACCGGTGCTCCTTTCGAATCCCACGAACCCCTGTTGAGTTAAACCAATGACATAAAAATGTATAATTGTCGCTTCCTAGCCAGGCGCTCTGCATTATTAGGATTTTGCAAGGACTGGATGGCCGAGTGGAATATCAGGTCATAGTGCTGACGGCTTGGTCTCCCAGTGGCGAAGCACTATAAAGTCGCAGTGAGTGTGCTCTGTCACAAGTCGATACCAGTCCTGATATGACCTTAGATGTCGTCAGGACGTAAGACTCCAACAACCAATCTATAACAACCCCCCCAAAAAAAACTCTGTGGCGGTGTATACTGCTACCTCACTAAGAGTAAGATACCATACCACCAATATATTTGTGCTATCTCCTACTCAGTCACATTATCCCAACAGTGAACGAAGAACTGCTCCCATTGGGACCATATGCAAGAACTCTCGCACACCAGGTGGACACTCTAACCACTTGTCGGTGGTAAGTGCATACATGTCTGTTATCAAACAGATAGGTGGAGGAGTTCTGCTGTAGTATAAACGGCATTTAAACATTTCTTTGGTGAGATTTTACATCCTAGCAAGGTTTTTGAAGAGCTGGTGACATGAGTTTGTAATGAATTTCTTAGACTAAACTTTATGTTCAGATTCTACTCGATGTATTACTGAACATATAACTGTAAATCATAATTATGGGCTATTCATTTTAAAGCTCGCTGAGACTATAAATCACTTCATGAGCTTATGATTAAACATCCAACAGAGAAGCAAGAGTGGTAAAGTGGTTAGCTGGCATATGAATAGTCCTTCGCATTCTTTTCTTTCTTTCTTTTTTAATTTTTAAATATTTTAACATTTATTTGTTGATTAAACAGGAGAAATTTCAATTGCAATTTTAATTTGGAATACTAATACTTAGTATTCCCCACCCCACTGCTACATGCCTTATCCTAATAATGCTGAGTGCCAGGCTAGGTAATGACAAGTATACATTGTTAAGCCAATTGGTTTGAGTCGGGCAGGGTTTGAACCCCAGGGGTTCTAATCCCATGACCTGCCACGTGAGAAGCTGATTCTCAACTCATTCGGCCAACCCATGTGGGACATGAATCTTGGTTCAGGGTCTTAGCGAAGCTGTACATTCAGTGATATGTTTGCTTAAAATACCCATTTCGTGGGAACTAGCTTACACAGAAAATCTGTCAATATATGTGTGTGTTGTCTGGTACATGTTATTTTACACTTGGAATATATAGGTGACCGGGGAAACCTATTCCCGACTAAAACATACTGTTCACACCACTAGACACTAGGTAAGGAGATAACACTTATTTGCGTTAGCAAACTGAAAAAGGGACTGCGTTTTTTCTTTTTCTTGTTACCAAACATTGGTTAAAAACTCTGTGATCTGACGTCACATCACCGGTTAAACCCTGCTTTTAAGGTCTGGTACTTCGAACCGTTGTTATTGGTTTTTTTCTCCATTGTGTGGTACAACTCCAGTTTAAACAAGTACTATTTGGGTGCGATCAAGTTGAAAAATTGTGTATTTAAAATTGGATTGATCCAATGGAGTTAAGGTGTCTCCCATATTTTAACAATAATTGCATTAGGTTGATTATTGTAATATACTTTATTTAAAGGGGCTGTCACATTACGATGCATCGCGCCAACGTACGCTGATAAAGTATGTGATTTTTGGCCGCTACATCGGGATACGTCATTATGTGTTTTGCATGCTTTAGACGCTTGTTGGTATACATCAATGTACGTTGATGTTCGTCGAGATACGGCATCGCATGTCAGGAGGGTCGGCAAAGTTTTGTGCATGCGCAAAACTTTCAACATAGGCCAACTTTCGACAACGTCTGGATTTTACGTCCGCTGTACGTTATGTATGAGTTAGGTGTACATCGATGTACATTAGACATACGTTAGACAAACGTTGTTCACTGTGTTGACCTACTTTAAAGGCAGTGGGAACGTACAGTCCGTGTACTGACAATGTATGGATAAAGTATGCCTAATGTACGTCTAATGTATGTTAGCATTTCTCCAGCCTGTCTTGACGTATGTAACATATGACGCATAGTTCTGGCGATCGAATAACGTATATAATGTTCACCGGCGTTCTGTTTGTTTGTTGTTTGTTTGTTGTTGTTTTAGGTCCTAGCAACATCTAAGTTCTGTGAACGTATTGTGAGCGTAATTCGAGCATTTTTCGCCAGGAGGTATGTTAACCATACTTTGGTCATACATTGGCCATACGCTATGTATACAGTATGTATACGTCCAACAGTTGCCCCCAACTTTTGCCTAAAGGTTTGATGCTTCTCGACGTAAAAATGTGATTTTATGCGTTGGCCACGCGCTTGCGAGATGCATCGTAATGTGACAGGGCCTTTAGGCTGGGGTATGTCTGATTAAAATGTTTAACTTTACAGACTTTTTAAAGTATAAACATGCGAAATAATGTTCCTGTGTCGGCAGAAACACTGGACATCAAGTGCTGGATTTTCAACAGTGGTAGGTTATATTACATTGATTTAACATTACTTCTATACAGTAATAAATGTTTAAGGCTAAGAATTTTAATTGGATACGCCTTGGGCAGACACGGCCTGTTGTTTGCTTGGTCCCAGTACACAATAATTATGTGGGCATCCCCTCACAACCTATATATGCACACTACAAATGTCACATCGTGTCATGGCGTTGTAAGCAAATGAACTAAGGCCACGGCAAACCCCGGTTTCGATCATCTTTGAAATGGGTAATTATGCCAGTTGGATCTAGATTTTTATATTTTATTTAAAACGTAGCGGGTTATTTTGGAAATGGTCGTCTTTGTACTATACCTTACTTTGGAATGAAGTATCATTTTATTATAAATTGCTAACTAAAAAATGTATTTGAAGGGAAAAAGTGCCAAATTATTTTTGGTGCGAACAACGAAATGCTGGACACTCTAGCATAGTCTTCAACAGTAAGATGTTCTAACAAATTTGTACTTATTATTCTCTTTGATGCAGCAACAGATGTTTTAATATGTACACTGGTATCTAGATTGGATATGTGGGATCAAATCTTAGTGACATTTTGTTAATCATTTAGCAATGTTGATGCTTTCATCGGACTATGCAATAAACAAACTTTTAATGTTTCTCGCGGTTCGGTTAGAGAGGAGTCAGCAATGGAAACATTTAATACCCAGCTAAGTCGATTCACTTGGAAGCTTCAAGCTGCCTGTCTGGGAATGTCCTCCCAGTACCAACAACAAAGCCAACTAACGTCCGCTTAACCCTGTGACCCCTCCCTCTCCTCCCACACCCCATCCCCCATTTATCGGTTTTCATTCTAGAAGGTCACAGTCTAGAGGCCTCCCAATCCCCATTTTGCGTTGGTGGGAAACACTCCCCAATCCTAACCTGACGCATACTGGTACCTACACACCCCCACACCCCAACACCCACCTAACCACCCCCGCCAATTTGGGGAGTAATATATGTAATGGCCCTGTCACACTACGATGCTTCTCGCTGGCGCGCCATCAGCGCGCAAAATATCTTCTACGCGTCGAAACACGTCCAACTTTTTGGCGGTTTGGGGACAAAGATTGGCGTCAGCGCAGCGCGTTATTCGTGCACGGCCAACGTTAATCGACGAGTGAGGAAAAAAAAAAAAAGGTTTGGCGCGACGTGCTCATATGACCTTAGATGTTGGTAGGACGTAAAACAACAAAGCAACCATTTGGCGCAACGTGTGGAGACGACCCTCACATGCGTGCGGCGACTGCGTAGCATTCGCATAACGTTATTCCAGCGCTGTCGACGTCCTTCTGACGTCGCCATAATATTGGAACCCGCGCGTTGATGCACATTGTGGGTCGTTGGGTTTTTTGACATGCTAAAAACATCTAGTGACCTGCTACGCTCGCCGACGTCCTCCAGGGACTGTCAATGTCCAGGATAGTGTACTGACGTGTACCGACGTCCTCATAACGTCCTCGTAACGTTTCCCGATGTTTCGCCAAAAAGTTACACACGTCGACGCGCGTTGGAGAGAAACGTCGTAGTGTGTCAGGGGTATTACCTGGCAAGCCTGAGCGCGGCACAGGGGCAGTCCTCTATAATAATGGCTGAAATGAGATACCGCAACTTCTATATAATCAGGATGGCCGAGTGAGTAGGGCAGGGCTCCCGCCTTCCAGGCGAAACAGCGTGGGATCAAATCCTCAGGTAGTCAAACTGTGGCTTACATAATGTGATGCTTGTCAGTCTTCTGCCGGGTGCTCGGCGTTACCAGGTTATAACAATGACTAGCAGATTCAACGCTAAGATAAAGGTTCCAAGGGAGATATCAGATCACGGTGCCGATGGTATGGGATTCAGGTACTACAGCACTATAAAGTCGAACTGTCACAAGTCGGCACCTGTCCTTGAAATGATCTTATATATTGCTAGGACATAAAACTCCAATATACAAAGCCAATTCAAATATATATATATATATATATATATATATATAGTGTATATATATATATATATATATATATATATATATATATGAATTGGTATTATATGAGCTTGTCTCAAAAGGTGATAACTCTTTTTTTGTTTGTCCATTGTAATGATTGACACAAAACAATACAGAAACGGTTACACTGAAAACACAGGGACATTTACTTCAAATCAATATGTATTCTATTGGGATTATGAAACCCCATCTAAAAAACAAATCAGTTTATCCTGAGCAAATGTATAAGCAGATAGTATGTTGATTGTTACAATGGACAAAGTTTTGTCCCATATTGCTTTGCACCTTTTGAGACAGTCTCATATATATATATATATATATATATATATATATATATATATATATCAGATACATATATATATATATACCGGTATATATATATTTATCAGCTTATTCATATACACAACATATATCATCAGTTTATAAATAGTGTGTGTATTTATAAATGTATTCATGATGTATATACAGTAAAACCTCTCTAACCGACCACCTCCACAGATCGACCACTCCCCTGTATCGATCGCTTTATTTGGGTCCTAAGAATACCATTGCAAGGATATTTTAACTTCTTAAACCGACCACCTCCCTAAATGGACCACTTAATGTCGGTCCCATGGTCGGTTGATTTAGATAGGTTTTACTGTACATGTATTACCAGTTTATTCATTATATATTGTGTGTCATTGTAAATAAACGAACAAAGGATGTGCAAGCCTGTTTTTTTAATTTGATGAGGTCATATGTGTATACGGTCACTAAATTAGTCCTAACTGATATATCATGGGACGATTTGTTTCAGATATGATGTTTACGTAGTAACCTGATGAGCACAGATATTTGTCCATATCAGACCTAGTCTACTCTAGTAATTGTTGCTAGGTCATGTGTCCAGTTCCATTTGCAGCATGACGGGCATGTGTGGGTTGTGTAGCAACTGTTATTATATGATCCAGTGATATTTGATTACCCTTATAACTGACTGCATGGTACGCCTCTAGTGGTGTCACGCACAACGCATGTATCACCTCAATAACACACGTTTGTACCAATATAGGGACAATCCATGGTTTCGAGGATGATGTAGTCTTTATTTAGATCCGGAGAGCACCTACATTTAACTGTCATCCTGAGGAATGTCCAGAAATAGTGCATTATATTAGTACCTTTTATATTAACATAATAGAATCACAGTCCAAAAGGCTTATAGTTGCATAGTCCGATGGTTTTGAATTTGTGTATTTTTTCTGAGATCATTAGTATCTACTTTACACTAGTTCAAAGTTACTTTTATTTTAAATGGTAAATATTTTAGATATTTTGAGTGCAAACATGGAAAATTAGTTTTGGCAAGCTTGCCAAAACTCTGACACCATAGACTTCTGCAGTAACAGGTTCTGTTAAATTGACTCAGTATTGCCTTCTACGCAGAAACAAATGCTTAATAAGTGCATCAGTATCTAAGTTAGATATGTAAAATCAAATATAGATAATTGGTTTGGTTTTGAAAATTTGATATTTCATCAGACTATGCAGCTTTAAGGTTATAATCGAGTTATTTATTTGTTATCGTGTTTGTTCATTGTCAACCTAAACATACATCTCGTGGAATGTACTCACCACATCCAGGTCGGGAATGACATTAGTGCTCATCACTGTCATTCCAGATTTAAAATCGAAATGGTTCGGATAACAAATATGGATCCAGTCCAGATTTAAAATCGCATTGGTTCGGACAACAAATATCGAAGCAGTAGGCCTACTAGTTGACCTCAAATGACAACTCTGTATTCAGACCAATGTACTTACTGTCATATCAGGTGAGCTGTCATCAGATGGACAATTAAGCAAAACAAATTATAATTTGTAACATTGGAAAATTGTTTCACGCATGGTAGGAGTTCGACGATCACTGTGGTTATTGAAGAGAAGTAGGGCATACTATTGTAATATGAAGCGCTTGTCCGGTACCCTGATACAGAATATTAATTAAATAATCAGTTTTGATGTCCATGCATTAAAGTTGCATAGTCCGATGGTTTAAATTGTTTGCCTTTTTCTGAAATAAATACATTAGATTAATTATTATAGTCTACTTTACTTTAGTTTGAAGTAACTTTTTATTTAAATGTCAAACATTGGAGATATTTGATGCAAAAAGATGCCAAATTAATGTTGGAAAGCACGCCAAAACTCTGACACGATAGGCTTCAGTAGTAAGAGGTTCTATTATATTGGCGCATTACACCCTTTTATGCAGTAACAGATGTTTAATAAGCGCACCAGTATCTAGGTTGGATATGTAGAATCTAATCTAGATACTTGTTTTGATTTTGAAAATTTGATGTTTTCATCGGACTATGCAACTTTAAAGTCACAAAAACAATAGAATTTGACCTATTCCGTCTGATCTTACACTTCCTTAACTCTTTCATAATATCGCTATATTTTAGAACGCTCCCATGCCTTCAATACAAGTTTAACATTTTACTCTAATCCATTTTTAATAACTTTTTGATCACATCCTGGTTTGTCCCATTACAGAAAATTACAGAAATTGCCTTAAGCATTGTGCGCACATAGGGCCTAGCGCATTGCAAGCGATCGTATGTGGATACCCAAAACCTTTGGCAGATTGTCCATGTTGGTTGACAACATGTATAATTTGCGCGCGGATAGGGGGCTCGCTGCTGCCGGCTTCCCCCCGCCCTCTCCCCCCCCCCCTTCCCTCTCCCCCCTCCCCCCCCCCCCCACCTTCTCCACCCCTGCCCGGCTCTGGGCGAACCCGAATCTCGCCCACCCGAGACCTCGTAACGTCATGCTGGCCTCCCCCAGACACCACACCCACCAGCCACTTCGCCACATGACGCCGAACACCGACAACCACCCAGCTTTCTCAGCCGCCCACCCGACCCTACACTCATCTGACAATTGAATTAGTAGGGTTAAGCGCCTGAGTAATTGATTCCGAACTGTCAACTGCTAACCTTATACCTTGATGTGTTCCTGAAATAAAGTTCCATATCATAAGCCCCTTGTCCGCGTCGTAATTAATAGATATTCAAATAAGCATATATGAGTGGCCGGCGAGTAAGACAGACAACTTCTGTTATTTATACTTGTAGAATGATTATGCATCACATCAGCACATATATGCATATATCTACTTTTCTTTTAAAATAAATATATACAATTCCATAGCATGTGATTTTAACTTTTTAATTTTTAACACATATTTGATTGTATGCTTTAACATTCTGCATAAAAGCAATGGCTGAGTGAAAATGGACAGAATACAAGTTAGACGCTTCTTGCTGTGAATATGGCCTTTGCTGCCGACATGGCGTAAAACATCCACGAATCAATGAATAATTACACCATGCCAGGATTCTGACCGCTGTATCTCATTCCACCAGCTCCCTCTGTCGGTGACAGATAGTAATCAGCATGTCGACTCTTAGCCTGGCCGACTCAACCTCCCTGTTGCTGGGCGGGAGGCAGTCGGTCCTCTCTCTCTCCAAGTTGCGCCCAACCCCAGCAGACCGTCTCTTTGTGCATCCCATGGACCTCAGTGAGCCAACATCGGATCTCCTCGGCTACACACAGGTGGGTGCAGCGTGCCTATTAAGTATTATAGTATTAGCACAGCTTCACCTCTGACTTCCTCCCTGAGGTGCCCAACCAGTTATGACTGGTATAGAAATATAAGTAAAGTTGCATAATCCGATTATGTTCAATTTCTGCCATTTCCTTTTATATAAATTATTCAAATTAAATGTTATCGGTTACTTTTATTTGGCCTGAAATAACTTTTATATTAAAGTAGTAACTTCGAAGATATTTTGAAGTTAAAACACCGAGATTTTGAAGTGCGCACACCGAAATTCTGGACATAGACTTTATTTACCAGTTTTCAAAAGCAGCAATATAGCACAGAATAATGCACATGTGTGAGTGCAGCAGTAACTAAGTCGGATATATGGAGGATGAAATCTATGTTCGTGTTGTGTGTGTTTTTGGTGTGTTTTTGTTGTTTTAATTTGATGCTTTCGTCGAATTATGTGGATTTAATATAAACATTGCCCTGAATAACCAACACAATTACTGATAATGTTGGTTGTTGAACTTTTACGTCCTGGCAACATCTAAGGTCATATCAGGACGGGTACCGACTTGTGACAATGTGCCCTCATGGCGACTTGATAGTACCGCCCCACTGGAAATCAGGCTGCCCACACCATGACCTGATATCCCACTCAGTCACATTATCCTGACACTGAGCTAAGCAGTCCTTGCCCGATGACCTGGTATCCCACTCAGTCACATTATCCTGCCACTGAGCTAACCAGTCCTTGCCCTATCCTATTAATGTCGAGCGCCAGGCACAGAAGCGACAAGTATCAATTTTATAAGTCAGAATTACTATAATGGTCAATCATCGTCATATCAGGACGGGGCTCTCCATGGTCTCCCCGTCCCGATATGACCTTGGATGTTACCAGTACGTAAAACTCCAACAACCAACCAACCATGATCCATAATCTAAATTGCATTCCAATCTCATCACATATTCCACCACCAGGTGTGTAGCTTCAAATTTGATGAACTCGAGGACCTGAAACAAACCCGGCTGAACAGGGGAAGCCTGGTGTGTCGCTCAGCGAGCAGCTCCGAAAACAGCAGCTTGGTGAACGGTGACCTGTCCGGGGACCTGCCCGTAGACCCGGCCGGGGCAGTGGAGCGCTGGCTGCCGTCCTTCCTCGTCCGCCTCTGGTCGCGGGCCAGCGGCCGCTACCTCTGCGTGTTGCCCATAGGGGCTAGCGTCTATGCTCGTGGAGTCTTCGGTCCAATGGGTGAGTGTTTGTTGTAAGACTATAGATGTTGGTTGGTTGAGTTTTACGTCGTGGCAACATCTAAGGTCATATCCAGACGGGTACCGACTTGTGACAGTGCGCACTCATGGCGACCTTATAGTGCTGCCATACTGGGAAACAAACAAGGCCGCCAGCACCACCATCTGATATCCTACTCAGTCACATTATCCTGACACTGAGCCAACCAGTCATTGGACTATCCTAATAATGCCGAGGGCCTAAGAGGTGTCGGGTGAGAGGACCGATGCTTCCTTCCGGCGTTGGAGGTCGTGCAAATACCATGTCAGACCGAGACTAATCTGTTGGTTTAAAAATAATATTTCAGATTGACTGATTGATTGCTGATGGCTTAATGTTTATTGATAGCAATGGCCATAGTCATGACGAAAAAGCTAGTACTATCTATTATGTTAAACTTGCCAACCCCATTCGCACACCTACCTTGACATTTACAGAAAATTCCGAAATGGTTAGACCCATGGCAAATGATAGCAAAAACCATCTCTGATTCAGTTTTGAAGTGGTTAGACTTCAATACTATTTCATGTTTTTGAGGTAAATACAACAGGTTCATAGGTATAATCTAGTATACTTTATCAGATGGTAATGTTTATGATAATTTATTAATTTTCAACACATAAAGTTATTTCTGTATGCACACCAGTTGAAGCCAGTTGCACGATGTCATTACCCATGTCAAAACTAGTGGCCTTTAGTGTTCTTATTTGTGGACTACCCATTGAAATGGTGAATGAGTACACCAAATAACTAAGTTTCTAAATAACGAAATAGCGAATGGTAGACAGGAAGTGTGAACACTTATTTGGCTCTCATTTTTGCTTAAGCGCAAGTAAATAAGCAACACAAGGAATAATTAGTAGCATGTGGTGAATAAGGGGTCAAATTTCCCTGGGTCATCAGCCCATGCTTTTTCTAATCTCTTCTTGAATGAATTTATTGACTCGGCATCAACACCATTTTGTGGGAGACTGTTCCATATATTTATGATCCTATTTGAGAAACTGTGTTGCCTTAACTTTAAAATGGCTCTGGGTTTTACTAGTTTGAGAGTATGGCCCCCGACTGCCTTCTCTTTTATTCAAGGTGAAAAATTGGTTCATATCTATTTGATCAATACCTTTCATAATTTTAAATACTTCAATTATCTCACTTCTTTTCCTTCTGTAGGAAAGGGTAGGAAGCTTCAATTCCCTAAGCCTTTGTTCATAGGTTTCATTGATAGGATTAAATCTAGGTCAATGTTCTGGCTTTGACAATATTATAATTTCATCCGATTATGCCATTTTAAACCAAAAGGTTTCCAAAGTTATACTTGTTGATGCGTTGTCTGGTGCTGAGCATCACAGTGATATGGCAAGGACCGGTTAGCTCAGTGTAAAGTTGATCTGTATTAAGTTGATCTGTACATTAGAGATATTTCATTCATAAATTTCTCAGACCTTCGGTGCTAATGAAATAATACCTTAAAGCTGCATAGTCCGATGAAAGCACTAAAATTTCAAATCCAAAGAATTTATATAAATTTGATTCTACATATCTAACTGAGATATTTGTCCACTTATTAAACATGTGTTCCTTAATAGAAGAGAATACTAAGTCATCGTAATAGAACATGTTACTGTTGACGTGCTTGCCAAAATTATTTGTGCATGCTTGCACTTAAAATATCTTAAAAGTTAGTAATTTAAAATAAGTTACTTCAAATTAAAGTGAGGTAGATTATAGCAATCACCCTACTATATTTATCTAAAGAAATTGACAGAAACTCAAAACCATCGGAGTATGCAACTTTAATAACAGACAGCAAGAATTACATTAATAATGACTATTTTATGAAAATATAAATGAATGTTGCCTAAACATTTGTAGGTCACTTTCGGATGGTGGTTCATGCAGAGGATGTAGTCCAATTTCAATCTACTCTTCAACCAGAGCACCACCTATCCATCCGGGGTAACACCATAAGAGGCGACGTATGTAGTCCTTTTATTTGTACCACAAAACCAATCATAAAGATAATACCTCTGGATGATAGCCAATCAGAAATTAGCTTACTAAATGTATTACTCCAGCCAAGCCGACAATTCAATGATGCCTACATATTCATTGTTTTACTGCCTCTGTACTCTGTCACATAAGATGGATAATTGTATGCATAATATTGTTTCCCCCTATTGTATTTGTGACGTAGTTTTCAATTTTGAATGCCACTAACTTCTAGTATTGAATGTCACTTGCTTTTCTAACCTTCTTGGTCGCAATGAGGTTGCAATTACTGCATTAAAACCTTCTTTGCGGCAGAGAGGTCACCCAGAGGTCGGCCACCATTGATTTGGCCACAATGAGGTCGCCAGTGAATGCAGGTGACATGGTTCAAAGTGGTCGCAAAGTGGTCGCAAGCCGTAGTGTGACTCGGCTCTAACTGCTGCAGCCTACTTGTATCTCAGTACTTTCCAGTTGTTGCCTATCCGTCAGTTATATGATGATGTCTGTTTTTTCTCTCCAGGGTGCAGGTGGAGCAGACTGCGACCTAATTATTCGGCAGGATGACGATGGATACTGCACCTTGGAGGCGGAAGCATGGCCAGGACACTATCTTGGTGTACGCGAAAACGGCAACATCATGCCCCCAGCAATCGTCTCCCCGGACTCTCATAACGCGCACTTCATAGTCCAGAAAGAAGCCATGGATGTGTTATAGTACACATATACACCTGTCCCGCCAACTGGAACAAGGCTTTTCACCACAGTGCAACCGTGATATATGTAGCAGTAGCTGACGCTACCCACCACAAGGTCACGTGTGTGTATACAATGCAACCCGATTCCAATGCACAACCATAGCGTGTTGCAGCGTCATCTAGCGGGAGATGTGGCAATAATTATTGGCGCTTCACAAAACCAGGCTAATTTAATGCCACAAGATGAACATGAATGATAGATACGCTCACGTAGTAAATACCTGATGGCCATATATTATATGGGCGGTGTATGGGCATATGGCAATATACTCTAAAATGCGCGTGAAATCACCCAGAACGCTTTGGGCTGACATATGGTTGGTTGTTGGAGTTTTATGTCCTGGCAACGTCTAATGTCATATCAGGACAGGTACCCACTTCTGACAGTGCGGACTCATGGCGACTTTATAGTTCTGACCCACTGGGAAATCAGGCTTCCGGCACCATGACCTGATATCCCACTCATTCACATTATCCTGACACTTACCTAACCAGTCCCTGTCCTATCCTATTAATGCCAAGCGTTAGGCTAAAGCCGATATAACGTGATGGTGATGGAGCATGGGATGGGTGGGAGGAAAGGGGGAGGGGGTGGGGGTGTGAGCAGTACTGTTGCTAAGGATGTGTTGGATAGAACGGTTGGAGTGAGTGTGCATGCGCATGTTGTTGTACACAGGGTTTCATTCCATTAAATAGAACTTACATGTGACTATGGAGTCTGTGCTACTATTAGGCTAAATAGGCAACCATCTAGGATGCAGACCCCAGAGGAGCACATTACTGACTGACCTTTGAGTTGTCACAGTGTGTGCGGCGCGAGGAGTGTCCCCGCTGATATATTATCCCGACAGCTGGTGGGGAGGTGGGGGGGGGGCACTGCACCATGGCGCCTGTGGAGGAATATAGTGAGAAGTATATATGTTTCCCTAGTATTTATACTTGTGTAATGCGTTATATATCGGATATATTAAGGGGTGGGTGGTATGGAAGGCGTTGGCCTTGCCTATGACGCAAGATAGCATGACACGGGCCCTGCATGTGATCTATTTGTAGTATCCCAAGTTCGTGATTGTCCAATACATAAGCACTTGTCCGTCCGGTTATAAGCAAGCACGTCATTTTGTTTAATATATAATAATGGCCACTGAGTGCATTTATATTAATCTAATGAATCTAAGGTTTAGTGAAGCAGCTAGATATGACGTTCAACTAAGTTATTATGTTACAGACATAGACAACAATATCTATCTATAGGAAATCATCGCTTTGCAATATATTATGCACTACAAAATCTGTAAGAATGATATTTTTTTGTTGTCCATTAGTTGTTTAAGCAGGGGAAATTTCAATCATAGACTACTGGTCTTCCTGATTCCACTGCTGGTCGATAGAAAGCCCGAGCCTACACTTTTACCGACCCAAGGGATTTTTAACCTCCCACACCACATAGACATGGTATGAGAGCAACCGGCCTTTGATGACGCTGTAAGTTATACACAGCGGCGGCAATCAAAATTGGCAGAGCTGGGGGCACGGGGAATCGAACCGCCGACCCTCAGATTAGGAGTCTGAGCTAGAAAAAAGTCAGACACTCTAACCACTCCGCCAGAGAGAACGCCAGCTGGAGCCGAATCAACCGAATCAGCTGGAACTAATGTTTCCTAGATAATATCTGTCAATGTTGTTTAAGACTGTCATTGTGATTTCAGATGAATGAGCTCCCCGTGATAATCAGAGTCCCCTTGGAATTTCAGCTAGCAGCCATCTGTCGAGTATATTAAGCTTTGCAACTAAGCACTGCTTCTGAAGGCGTTTGTATGTTAATTTATTGTGAGGCCAGATTAAAGGAGTTGAAAAAGCCCCACCAATTTGATCATTTATTTGTTTATTTCATGTGATAATAAAAAATACAATGTAGTACATAAAGTACAGTAGAAGCTTAGATGTGTTCACATGCCGTCGAAGTTTTTGATTTGGTTCTCCTAGTTTTCTTCAGAAACAATAACTGTAATACATTTGACATTAAGGCAGTTGTTTGGGATTACCGGTGACTTTTTAGCCGTGTTCACATGGGCAAAATGTGAAGCGAATTAGACAAATCGAATCAGGTGAGTCGAATTAGCGGCCCGTTCACACGGGCAGTACTTGGGCCGGAAATCGAAATCTGCGCATGAGCAAGTTGATACTAACCAGTGCCAATTTCGGTTAGTCAATGTCGCCACGAGAGAGTGTGGGTTCGACCTAGATATGTATGGACTGAATCGTATTGGTTTGGAAGGGTCAAAACTTCTGCTGGGCAGTGAAACCCTAAAAATAAATGATGAACAAAATATCTGTGCACCGCTAGTGGTTTCATAGACTAAATTATATAATATGCGCTTTTGATCGACCGGAAAGTCAACAAAGTAAGCTCTCGACTGCGCATGCGTGTGAGGTGCTTAATCCGCCTCAGTGCGTTCACACGGGCAAAATAAATCGATTCACAGAAATCGCCTCACGTAAACTACCTCGAGAGGTGGTTTACATTATCCGCATCACAGGAATCGATTCAGCCCTAATCCGCCTCAGCCGTGCGTTCACATGGCAAATGTGAGCCGAACTAGGCAAGTCGATTTCTACGAATCGATTTACATTACCCGTGTGAACACGGCTTTTGACTCGTCACACCACAAAGCAACAATATGCTCATTCATTTGATTGCTAAGGAGGTCATCCAACGTTTCCAACGTTTCCACAGTCGTACAAGGAGCACTATTTTTCCAGATCCCTTTCCCCCACAAGTAGCACACATTAACATTTGATCAGAGAGCATGACGGTAGTTTGCGTTATATCAACATTTTATTAAACTAAAAAAGTCAAATAAGTGGCCAAGACCACCCCTCTTTCACCCGCCCCACCCATCCCGATCACAGGCTTTGTGCAACCGGGAAAACCTTGGATGACTCCTAGGTGAATAAATTCAATTAGTGCTGCATGAAGTCGAGAAAACACACTATTTAAATTATTTCATTAACCATGAGTACCCTTAATTGCAAGAAAAGGGCAAAGGACAGTTCTCTGTCCGGCTATATACTAGAATAAACAGTGTCTTCTTATGTGACTACTGTGTCATATTGTCTAGATACAGTCAACCTTTGTTAATTCAGGGTAGGCCTACTGATTTCCCAACACCTACTGTGGGATTAGCAAGATTTTCGGATAAACGATTTTTTAAAGATTAGAGAAATAAAAGGAATGGAATAAATCTTTGTTATGGATGTTTTTGTCAGAACGCTAGACTTCCAGATTAAATGGTGCAGAATAATGTGATCTGACTATGTTGATATAGATAATAAAGTTGGTGTATTTTTATATGTATCTAAAAAACTGTTTACATTTGTTACAACAATACCAATGTGGGAGATTAGCATACGGAACAATTGAACTATCATGGTTTTATCATCACATCTATTATTATTTTAGGTCGGAGAAAAAAACACATTTACTGTATTAAACAGAACATCCCTTTATACCATAGGACAAAATCAGTTTTATTTGCAGAGCGCAATGATGTGTTTTCAAATCACAGATTGAGCCATATTTATCGATAATATGGTTGCAAAGCAAATTTCTTTTAAATCAAGGGACAAGCAAATGTTTGGCCAACTGATGTGTCGGCGAAGCAATATCAAGTTAACCAATCAAAAGAGTCCTTATGAAAGGAGACATCAATTCATCTTGTATTATCACACTTTTAAATTGTACCATGTCCCTTCTATTATTTGGAGAATTTGCATAGGAAAACTGAGGGTATATACTGCATGGCAAATGGTCATAGATAGTTCCAAAGTGTGGGTGGTGGGTGGGCGTTTTTGAGGTGGGAGGAGTGTTCTCGTCACTCGTAAATATTGCTTTCTCAGGAAACTTGTTCTTTACACACACACACACCCTCCACCACCATCACTCTACTCCCGTTAATAATCAAATATATTCATGTAATTATTCATGTGATCAATTTTAGGATAAGAACACTTTAGAGTATTCGGCCTACAATCTTACTACTTATTAGTAGCATACATGGCCTACATAGTAAGAATATCTAAATATACTATATTTTTGCATTCAAATATCTTCTTATTTCATAAGCATTTTCTAAATATACTCATTTTTATGTATTACTGGATAGATCAGTTATGGGATAATGTGCAAAGCAGCCACTACCTAGAGGACTGGTTGTACAATTGAATTAAATTTACCAGATACAAAAGAAAAGTAGGCTAGTTAACAAAATGAGGCAGCGAACGGTCGTAGTGACTACCACACCTGCATTTTCCAGCGGGTTGAGATAAATGATACTGGATAGCCAATATAATGGAAGAGATTCTTTGAATCAGGTTTATGCTTATTCAGGGTCCTCTACCTTCAGACATTAAATGCCGTTCGGGTTTCATACCTTTCTACTATAATTAACACAAATATACTGTAAGATTGTTCATGGTGGTTCGCCAACATGGGTAATTTGCGCGCGAACAGGGAGCCCTACGGTGGCGCCACCTGGGTTTGAATCCAACCCCCGTCTCACCAGTCGACCCAACCACCACACCACACGACACCGGGACACAAGCCCCCCACCCCCCCACCGACAATGGCTGAAGCGACTGCCGCCCCTGACGGCGTGCCCTCAGATGTCACCGCGAGCCCTCAGACCGAGCATACCAGCCGTTCATAACGTCCCAGAAGAACGGACAAAAGCAGGTGGCTGCCCGATCCCAACTCCTACACCTTCCACAGACAGAGGAGGCGCCCAAGCAGGCCCTCCCACCGACACAACCAGGCCTCTCACCGACACAGGCCCTCTCCTCTATTTGGTTGAGGGTCTGAGTCAAACAATCCTGAACTTTCCTGAACAACCCCAGAAGAGCCGCACAAGCATCTCTCAAAGCGGAGCCAGCCTCGACGAGTCCAGCAGCTCGAGAACTGGCAGTCGCCCGCCTGCACACCTACGTCCCTACAGCCGCCTTCTCATCATCGACACAGGCCTTCTCCTCTATTTGGTTGAGGGCCTGAGTCGAACATTCCTGAACATTCATATCGATCACAAATTATACTTCTCTACTGTACTCACTATCATATCAACTTGTTTCAAATAAAATTTCATAACATGGGCTCCTTGTTCGCGTTGTAAATGGTTCATGGTGGTTCACCAACATGGGTAATTTGTGCGCGAATAGGGAGCTCTATGGTGGCGCCACCTGGGTTCCATTTTCATCAAACAAATGTATTCATAGAGACAGCCAATGATCCTTGCTCTTTGTTTAATTAAAATAAATGCACAATTATTTGTGTTATCTCATAGCTATGACTATTCGGTAGTTAAAAATGAAATAATTTTCATAGGAATGATGACAAGTAAATTAATCTAAATTTCACACGGAGAAATGCAAAAATTCCATAATTTTGAATTGCCAGAATAATGTGATCTGACTATGTTGATATAGATAATAAAGTTGGTGTATTTTTATATGTATCTAAAAAAACTGTTTACATTTGTTACAACAATACCAACATGGGAGATTAGCATACGGAACAATTGAACTATCGTGGTTTTATCATCAGATCTATTATTATTTTAGGTCGGGGAATAAAACAGATTTACTGTATTAAACAGAACATCCCTTTATACCATAGGACAAAATCAGTTTTATTCGCAGAGCACAATGCTGTGTTTTGAAATAACAGATTGAGCCATATTTATCGATAATATGGTTGCAGAGCAAATTTAAACAAATTCAATGGACAAGCAAATATTTGGCCAACTGATGTGTCGGCGAAGCAATATCAAGTTAACCAATCAAAAGAGTTCTTATGGAAGGAGACATCAATTCATCTCGTATTATCACACTTTTAAATTGTACCATGTCCCTTCTATTTTTTGGAGAATTTGGAGAGGAAAACTGAGGGTATATACTGCATGGCAAATGGTCATAGATAGTTCCAAAGTGTGGGTGGTGGGTGGGCATTTTCGAGGTGGGAGGAGTATACTCATCACTCGTAAATATTGCTTTCTGGGGAAACTTGTTCTTTAGACACACACCCCACCACCACCACCACCATCACTCTACTTCCGTTAATAGTCAAATATATTCATGTAATTATTCATGTGATCAATTTTAGGATAACAACACCTTAGAGTATTCGACCTACACTCTTACTACTTATTAGTAGCATACATGGCCTACATAATAAGAATATCTAAATATACTATATTTTTGCATTCAAATACCTTCTTATTTAATAAGCATTTTCTAAATATACTCATTTTTATGTATTACTGGCTAGATCAGTTATGGGATAATATGCAAGGCAGCCACTACCTAGAGGACTGGTTGTACAATTGAATTCAATTTACCAGATACAAAAGAAAAGTAGGCTAGTTAACAAAATGAGGCAGCGAACGGTCACAGTGAGTACCACACCTGCATTTTCCAGCAGGTCTGGATGACCAATATAATGCAAGAGATTCTTTGACTCTGGAATATGCTTATTTGGGGTCCTCTACCTTCAAACCTGAAGCTGAGAGACATTAAGACCGACTCATGGACATCACTCTCACAGCAGAGAGCTAAATGGAGAGCGGCAGTCAAGTAATGAAAGCAGTCTTTGTCGCATCGTTACCGACGGCATGATGATGATGACCTTCACATATTAAATGCCGTTCAGTTTTCATACGTTTCTACTATAATTAACACAAATATGCTGTAACATTATCTCACCAAAACGGCAATATGTCACTGATGGGGTTTTTTAAAGACTGACCCAATTATTAGGATGAATGACAGAATTAATCTGAATTTAAAATAAGATTTTCATCAAACAAATGTATTAATAGAGACAGCCAATGATCCTTGCTCTCTTTGTTTAATTAACATAAATGCACAATTATTTTTGTTATCTCATAGCTATGACTATTCGGTAATTAAAAATGAAATCATTTTCATAGGAATGACGGTAAATTAATCTAAATTTCACACGGAGAAATGCACAAATTCCATAGTTTTGAATTGCCCAAGTTTCATGATTTTCAAGTTAAGGAAAAGTGTGGGTTTTTTTTTCGTGCATTTGTGTTCTGCCTTTTTTTCTTCTTAAAATTCCAGTACAGTAAAACCTCTCTAAATCGACCGATCATGGGACCGAATTTAAATTGTCCATTTTGGGAGGTGGCCGGCTTAGGGGGTGTTTTTTTTATCGTTACAATGGTACTGCATGGATGATCGTTTGGGACCCAAATAAAGCGATCGATATAGGGGAGTGGTCGATCTGTGGAGGTGGTCGGTTATGGTGCTGTCACATTACAACGTTTCTCACCAACGCGCGTCGACGCATGCCGACGTGTCGCCTTTTTGGGCGAAATGTCGGCACGCGTCGGCAACGTCGATAAACGTTGGGAATTTTTCGCCAAACTGCGAGCGGTCCATCAACGCGTCGGTAACGTTCCATCGACCGGTAGTGGACGCGCTATTGGCGTTGCTCCAGCGTTTCTCGACGCGTTAGACGTGTTGCTAGCACGTCTGGACGTGTTGCTGGCGCGTCTGGAAGTGTTGCTAGCGCGTCTGGACGTGTTGCTGGCGCGTCTGGAAGTGTTGATGGCGCGTCTGGACGTGTTGCTGGCGCGTCTGCCGCGCGCCTAACATTACCCCGCGTTCTGCGAACGTTTCGTCAGCGTTTTGGCTTTGAGTGTATCTCTGTGTCTCTGTGTGTGTCTCTGTGTCGCTGTGTGTGTGTCTGTGTGTGTGTGTCTCTGTGTGTGTCTATATGACTGTGTCTGTGTGTGTATGTCTCTTTGTCTGTGTGTGTCTGTGTCTCTGTGTGTGTCTCTGTGTCTGTGTGTGTGTGTCTCTGTGCCGCTGTGTGTGTGTCTCTGTGTCTCTCTGTGTCTGTGTGTGTCTGTGTGTCTATGTGTGTGTCTGTGTGTATGTGTGTGTCTCTGTGTCTGTGTGTGTGTCTCTGTGTCTGTCTGTGTGTGTGTCTCTGTGTCTGTGTGTGTGTCTCTGTGTGTGTCTCTGTGTCTGTCTGTGTGTGTCTCTGTGGCTGTGTCTCTGTGTCTGTGTGTGTGTCTCTGTGTCTGTGTGTGTCTCTGTGTCTGTGTCTGTGTGTGTGTCTCTGAGAGAGAGAGAGAGAGAGAGAGAGACAGACAGACAGACAGACAGACCAGCGGACATCTTTTTTGTTCCGCCGCGCATCGAAACCCGTTGGCTGTGCGCTACTAACACGCTACTAACACGCTACTAACTCGTTGCGCTCCATCGAATTTTCTCCCAAAACGCCGAAAAGTTGGACGTGTCTCAACGGGTTGAAAATATTTTGCGCATTGGCGGCACGCCGGTAAGAAACGTTGTAATGTGACAGCACCATTAGAGGGGCTTTACTGTATATCCAATGATTTCTAAGAGACATCACTTAATGAGAAATGCCTAAATAAAGGCAGTGTGTCCAGCTAGCTGTACCAACTACCACAGTGTATGCTATCTGGATTATGGGTATTTGCCGAACTCACACAGCTGTACATCCCGAGTAGTGATGAGCAGGTATGCTGAGGCACACATTGAATACTCACACATGCACGCGAAGTGACACGCGCGCTTATCATCATCGAATGTGTATTTACTAAACACACACTGGTCAAATGAACCCAGGAATGTGTCCCTGAAGTCCTCACTCTTTGGGCTCTTCGAGGTATATACAAACACCATCGAAGGAGACTTAATTCCAAACCAGGGTTCATCCTTATTGTTTCCACAGTATATTTCAGGATTCACCACCACTCTTATTTGCATAGTGTATTTCTTAAAGGAATACCAATCCAGAGAGACAGTAGGCAAAGGGTAGAACAGCTTGAAGTGGTGTGCAAGTGGTTGTAGGTCTGATGTATTGATGCAAGTGTTATAATCGCCATCTGATAACACTGCCAGGTCAGGGATCCAGTTCGATTGTGAGAAGAGGATGGGCCCTGTGACATGGTAGGACATGGGGGAGAAGTTTATATAAGTATTACGGTGAATGTGGTTAACTGATAACTTTATGACTGATGACTTTAGAGATGACAGGGATATTAATAGACAGCGTCGCAAGTTATATGCTATGGGAAATATGCTCATCAGGAAATTTCATATGTGTACAGCTGATGTGAAGGTAAATTTATTTAGAACTTTCTGTCCTCCCTTGTATTCTGCCCAGATTTGGTGGAACTATAGAATCTATAGCATTAGAAAACTGAATGTAGCATATAATGACATTATGAGGTTATTATTCCGGCTACCTAGGTATCACAATGCTAGTTAGCTGTTTGCCAATATTGATGTGCCAGCCTTCCAGGCTGTTATCAGGAATCTAATATTCAAATTTATTACTAGACTTGACAAGTCAGAAAATGTTATAATACAAGGACTTGTAAAAATAGAAGAGAGTGCTCTCAGATTTACATCTGCCATATGGAGGCATTGGTACAAACTACTGTATGTAGACCAACATGTTGATATTGGTTAGTATGGTAGTATTCATACTATTACATATATCCTATTCACATTAATTTTTATATGTACCTACTATGGACCAAATTATGTAACTACCATAATCCTGAGTCTGAAATAAAGAATTGAATTGAATTGAATTGTTGCCCTATACTTCTTTGCAGTGACTTGTGCTACACTGAGTCTGATCGTGTAGATAAAGAAGTCAATAAATTCAAAAAGTCACCTCACTGTGAATGTTCTTGCATTCGTTCCTACATATGATTTTGCAAAGGCGTTCACAATCATGAATGCAATCAGCAAAAGTGTAAATGACCAATTTCAAGGATCACACTGCTGCTCTGCGAATTATAGCCAACAATAGTGTAATTAGCAGAGTTGCAACCAACCAATCAGCATGCATCATTTCACTGTGCATGTGCATCATTTTACTGTGCATGTACATGTGGAGAATTATTTTACCTCTTGTTTTCATTTTGATCCGTGACGAGGAAGGAGAGGAGGCAGGAGTTGGAATAAAACACTTTATTCAGATCGACAGAGGCAGTATATGATAAATGTATAATGTACAAAGAGGTGGTCAATGAGGAACCTCTATCACTGAAGATCAAATGTCAAAGAGTTCAAATAGTCAATAAGACCAGGGGCCATGCCCGAGGTTAGTGTTATCTGAGCTATGAAGTCAGATGGGAGGGAGATGGCCCGAGGAGCCCTCCACTAAGAGAGAGAGGAAGAAAAAGAAAAAGAGTAGTAAGGGTGGGTGGGTGGAGAAAATATGTCCGGGCCAGGAGGGTGATGTGAGGCGAGTGGCTAGGAGCAGCAAGGGCGGCCGGTTATAAGGGCCGAAGGAGGGGGGGGGGGGGTTATGTCATCGACCCAACGGTCGCGGCAGGGAGGCAGGAAGGCGGGGGGGTCCTCCTTCCCCGCCACGAATCAAACGCAATGCGAGCATTACGACCGATCCGTGAAGAGGGAAGGAGAGGAGGCAGGAGTTGGAATAAAACACTTTATTCAGATGGACAGAGGCAGTATATGATAAATGTATAATGTACAAAGAGGTGGTCAATAAGGAACCTCTATCACTGAAGATCAAATGTCAAAGAGTTCAAATAGTCAATAAGACCAGGGGCCATGCCCGAGGTTAGTGTTATCTGAGATATGAAGTCAGATGGGAGGGAGGTGGCCCGAGGAGCCCTCCACCAAAACTGAGGAGAGGGCTCGAGGGGCGCCCGAGGCGGCGATCCGCGGGACGTAGGCGTGGACCGAGGCGGAGGTCCAGGTCCCCTGTTCCATGATCTCCGACAGGGGGACGCCGGCGCGCTGACAAGCCTGGGCGGCCCTCCGGCGCAGGCTGTGGAGAGTGTACCCGTCGGGGGCGGGCACCCCGAGGGCCGAGAGGGCGCCTCGCAGGATGGCCGTCAGTGTCCGAGGGTCGAGGGGGCGGCCGGAGGGCAGAATGAAGGCAGGATCGGCGGGGCAGGCAGGGGCCAGGGCCACAGAGGCGGTCCAGGCGGCGACGGGGCAGAGCGGGCGCCCGAGCGAGGCGGGGATGAAGAGGGCGACCGCCCCCGAGGGCAGCACGATGGTCTTGGTGGTCCGGAGGGTGACCCGGAGCCCCCCGGGGGCGGGGGCGACGTCGCCGCGTGTGATGGTGTGGGGGACGCCCCACACCTCGGGGCTGGGGGAGAGGAGGCTAGACTGCCGTAGCATCCCGTAATACCCGAGGAGGAGCGCGGCCCGGGGGACGACGCCCGAGGGCCCGGCGAGGGCGAGGTGGTGGGCGACGGCGGCGAGGGTGGTAGGCGTCAGAGGCGGGGCGGGGCGGGCGACGTGGCCGGAGGCGCGCTTGCCACCGCGACAGATGTCTCTGGCGAGGCGCGAGGCGAAGGCGCTCGGATCGCCCCCGGCCGCCTCCAGCCAGGAGCGAACCCCGGAGAGGGCGTCCCGGATGGAGGCCGGCGCCAGGGGGCGGGCGTAGAGCGAGGCGGTGTAGGCGGCGACGTCGAAGGGCGTCGGGGCGAGAGGGTCCCAGTGGTGGCCCGAGGCGAACTGGACGTAACCTCGGGCCTGGTGACGTCGGTTCCTCCAGGTGGAAGGCGCGAGGGCGGCGATGCGCAGTCCGTCCACGGCAGCGACCTCGGAGGTGGTGTACCCTGGATCAGAGGGCAGGGTTGTAGGGGAAGTCGTCATGGTGGGCGTCGGCGCGTTCGAGCCCGAGGCGAGCGACCTCGTCTCGGGCCACGCCGGCCCACCGACCAGGGAGGTGGGCGTGGCTGAGGGCGTCGGCGAGGACGAGGTCGGCGCCGGGCTTGTGGAGGATGGTGAGCTCAAAGCACGCCTCGGCCGCCATGAGCCAGAGTTCCCGGGCGCACGTCCCGAGGGTGAGGTCGTGGGCCCGCCCCGACTCGAGGGAGGCCGCGGAGGCCATGTTGGCCCCCGCGATGTCAGTGGGGAGGAGGGTGCGGAGGGCCACCACCAGGTTGACCGCCTCGAGCTCGTGGATAGTGGGGAAGCGGGCCCGGAAAGCCCTGGAGTACCCTCGGGCGTAGTAGCGCCTGGGGGAGTAGGCCCCGCCCCCGGTGAGGCAGGAGTCGCACTCGATGACGATCCTCCGGGTCCCCATCGGGCGGAGGAGGTGGAGGCCGTTGGAGGCGCGCCCGTAGGCCGAGAACCAGGCCAGATCCCGGAGGGCGTCGTCCCCGAGGGTGATGGTGGCGAACCCGTGGCAGCTGCGGAGGGCCGCGAGGAGGCGCGCCATGAACATCCTCGCGGGGAGGACGCAGCTGCCGACGTGGTTGAGGCGGCCGAGGATGCTCTGCAGCTCCCGGCGCCCGAGGGTAGGCTGGGCGGCCCGGGCCTTGCAATGGGCGACGAGCTCGTCGACTTTGTCGGGGGCGATGCGAATCGTCATGGCTTCGCTGTCGACGGCGAATCCGAGCCAGGAGACTCGCATCGCCGGGGGGTGGCACTTCCCAGGGGCGACCTCCAGGCCAAGGGCGCCGCCGAGGGCAATGAAACCGTCGAAGGCCTGGCGCACCCTCAGGTAGGTGAGCTCAAACCCGACAAAGTCGTCGACGTAGACGAGGGCATGGAAGCCCTCGCGCCGGAGGATCCAGGCCACCGCGGCGGTCACCCTGACGCAGGCGGCGCCCGAGGAGCGGCAGCCAAAGGGAAGGGCGAGGTCGACATAGGTGGCCCCCTCGAAGGCGATCCCATATAGGGGGCAGGAGAGGGGGTCGGCCCGTAGCTGGCGGTAGGCCCTGGATATGTCCGCGGTCCAGGTGTAGGCCCCGGTGCCCAGTCCGACGAGGCGGCGGCCCACGTCGGCCACGGAGGGGAGCCGGTAGGCGTGGGGCCTACCCAGGTACTCGCGGCGGGGTATCCCAGCATTGACGCTGTGGCCGAGGGGGTAGGAGAGGTCTACGATGACCCGCCTCTTACCCGGGTCGGATTTGGGGCGGGTCATCATGGGGGAGACCTGGGCCCAGGGGGTGAAGGGGGGGGCGGTGAAGGGGCCGGCGAGAGCACCGTGGGCGAGCTCGGTGGTAATGAAGTCGCGGAGGTGGACTTCGTGCTCGGGGGCCTCCCGGTGGTTGGTGTATGTGGGCCGGGGGGGGGTGCTGGCGGAGTAATTGGCGGGGAAGCTGTACTCGAGGAGGTCGACTAGGTCCTTGTCTGGGTGGTCTCGGAGGCACGCGCGCCAGGCGGGGATGTGTAAGCCTGAGGGGAGGGGGATGCGGGCGGCCAAAAAATTAGGTAGGGCCGCATCGCGGTGGGTATGGTAGGCTCGGAGAAAGTGGGGTGGCGGCTCCGGAGAGGTGGGGCCATATGGAGAGGAGGGTGGGGCGGTAGGCTGGGGGGTGGGGGGGTTGACGGCTCGGCAAGGGATTCGCCGGGGTCGGGGGGGGGGTGGGGGGGGGAGGGGAGGTGCGGGCGGGGTTGGAGAGGGGGAGGGCGAAGGCGTGGGGGGAGGGGGGGGCGGCGGGTGCGGGGGCGGGCGGGGGGGCGGGGGGAGCGGAGACCGGGGAGGCGACCTATGTATGCAGTGTCGCCGGGGCCGGGGGTGGGGGGGTGGTTGGTGCGGCTGGAGCGGGTGCGGGGGTGGGTGCGGTGTTTGGGGGGGTGGGGGTGGGGGGGAGGATTGAGGGAACGGTTGCGGCGGAGATGAGAGGGGGCGTGTGAGGGGAGACATCTGGCGGGAGCGGTTTGGCGGTGAGATGTGAGGGGAGGGTGGTGGCGGCTGGCAGGATGGCGGTTGGCGCGGGCGTAGCGGGGGTGTTTAGGGAGGCGGCGGGGGGTGGTATCGGGTGTTGGCGGGCGGTCTGTGTCGGCGTGAGATCTGAGGGCGGTGGCGGTATCGGGTGTTGGCAGGCGGTTTCTTTTTCCAGGGCGGTGTTTGTTGGCGGGGGTGGGTGCGGGGGTGGGTGCGGGGGGGTGTGTGCGGCGTGGGTGTCGGTTGCGGGGGTGGGGCCGCGTCGCCGCCGCCGGGCTAAAAATCCGGCGAGGTGATCGCGGGGGCGGCTGAGGCGCGGTCACGGGTGCGCTTGGTGTAGCACACCGCCTCACTATGCACGGTGAGGATGCGGCGCACGTTCGCGCAATATGCGCATGCGTGCCTCCTCCTCGCGCCTTGGTCACCGTGGGCCTCACCGGGGGGGGCGAGGTCGCACGAGGCGGGGTCCCTGTTCCATGCGGGGCAGGGTATCCCGTATGCCTCTCGGGTGTAGGGTGTGCGTGGGTCGGTGTTGGTGGGGCGGGAGCCTGTGTGTGTGGGGGGAGTGGGGCGGGAGCGGGTAGGGGGGGGTAGTAGTCTGGCTCCGCCCCCGGAGGCAGTCGCGGGGGCGGTGATCACGTCCATGCGCACAGTGTTGATCGCGACTGGGTCGCACCACCCACCCGGGAGGCGTCCATCGGCAACCCTGGCGAAGATGGTCTCTGAGTAGCGCCGAACGGTAGGCCAGGGATGGGTGACGGCGTCCCTGAGGACGGTCATGTTGTGGTGGAGTAATCCTGGGAGGGCGTCGGTGGGGAAGGAGGGGTGGGACTCGAGCATGCGGAGGGCGAGGTTGTACTCCTCCATGGTCGCCTCGCCGCGCTTCAGAGCCTTCCCCTCGGGGCCTCTCTCAATGAGGTCGTGAGGGAACAGGTATCCGGGGGGTATACCTTTTCGGCGCCCGCTTCCCTGCGCCTCGGCGGACTCCAGGATGAATGGCGGCGGGAAGGGGGGCCGCGGAGGCGGCCTGCTGTGTGGCGTAGAGGCCGCGCCTGAGGTAGGGCTGGTAGGTCGGGTGGACGTCGGAGGCGGGCGTCGCGGAGGCGTGGGCGGGCGTCGGAGAGGCGGGGGCGGGCAGGAGGCGAGGATGCGGGGCCGGGTGGGCACCCCCTCCGGCGGCGAGTTCCTGGAGCATGTCTGCTATGCGGTCGGCTATGGAGGGGGGCGAGGCGGCCGGGGCCCGAGGCGGGGGCGCGGCGGCAGGGTCCGAGTAGGCTGAGGCCCGAGGTGGGGCGAGGGTGATGGACTCGACCAGGGCTGTGAGGTGGTCGATGGCGCCGGCCTGGCACTGCATCGCGGCGGCCTGGGCGTCCATCCGGGCATCAACGGCGCTCGCCCAGGAGGTGGCCTCCGACTGGAGGCTGGGGGCGGCAGAGGTCGCGGAGGCGGCATCCTGTGAGGCGGCCGAGGCGCTGCGGCCTCGGCGCGATCCGCGGCGGCCCGGGGGGCGGCCCCGGGGGCGTGAGCCGGCTGGCATGGTGAGTGAGTGTGTGGGTGAGTGTCAGCCCGGGAGGCGTGGAGGCGTGAGGCGGGCGGCGTCGGGTGAGGCGGCGTCGTGTGAGGCGGCGGAGTCTGAGGGCCCGCGTGTGAAGTGAGGTGCCAAAAGAAAATAGGTCCGGGCCAGGAGGGTGACGTGAGGCGAGTGGCTAGGAGCAGCAAGGGCGGCCGGTTATAAGGGCCGAAGGAAGGGGGGGGGGGGGGTTATGTCATCGACCCAACGGTCGCGGCAGGGAGGCAGGAAGGCGGGGGGGGGTCCTCCTTCCCCGCCACGAATCAAACGCAATGCGAGCATTACGACCAATGCTTTCCAGAGCTGCTTTGCTCTGCGAATTAGCAGAAGAATGATTATTATTTGCAGAGCTGCTCTGCGAATTGGTGGAAGAATGATTATTATTTGTGGTGATTGCTGTACATACACCGTTTTTAATTTGAGCACTCTATTATTATTAAGTCACATTCATACGCACAGTGTTGATCGCGCCACCCATCCGGGAGGCATCCATCGGCAACCCAGGCAAAGATGGTCTCTGAGTAGCGCCGGACGGTAGGCCAGGGATGGGTGACGGCGTCCCTGAGGACGGTCATGTTGTGGTGGAGTAATCCGGGGAGGGCGTCGGTGGGGAAGGAGGGGTGGGACTCGAGCATGCGGAGGGCGAGGTTGTATTCCTCCATGGTCGCCTCGCCACGCTTCAGAGCCTTCCCCTCGGGGCCTCTCTCAATGAGGTCCTGAGGGAACAGGTATCCGGGGGGTATACCTTTTCGACGCCCGCTTCCCTGCGCCTCGGCGGACTCCAGGATCTCCCTGACCGCGTCGGCCGCGGATGCGGGGGAGCGGTGAATGGCGGCGGGAAGGGGGGCCGCGGAGGCGGCCTGCTGTGTGGCGTAGAGGCCGCGCCTGAGGTAGGGCTGGTAGGTCGGGTGGACGTCGGAGGCGGGCGTCGCGGAGGCGTGGGCGGGCGTCGAGACGCGGGGGTGGGCAGGAGGCGAGGATGCGAGGCCGGGTGGGCACCCCCTCCGGCGGCGAGTTCCTGGAGCATGTCTGCTATGCGGTCGGCTATGGACGGGGGCCAGGCGGCCGGGGCCCGAGGCGGGGGCGCGGCGGCAGGGTCCAGGTAGGCCGAGGCCCGAGGTGGGGCGAGGGTGATGGACTCGACCAGGGCTGTGAGGTGGTCGATGGCGCCGGCCTGGCACTGCATCGCGGCGGCCTGGGCGTCCATCCGGGCATCGACGGCGCTCGCCCAGGAGGTGGCCTCCGACTGGAGGCTGGGGGCGGCAGAGGTCGCGGAGGCGGCATCCTGTGAGGCGGCCGAGGCGCTGCGGCCTCGGCGCGATCCGCGGCGGCCCAGGGGGCGGCCCCGGGGGCGTGAGCCGGCTGGCATGGCGAGTGAGTGTGTGGGTGAGTGTCAGCCCGGGAGGCGTGGAGGCGTGAGGCGTGAGGCGGGCGGCGTCGGGTGAGGCGGCGTCGTGTGAGGGGGCGGAGTCTGAGGGCCCGCGTGTGAAGTGAGGCGCCAAAAGAAAATATGTCCGGGCCAGGAGGGTGATGTGAGGTGAGTGGCTAGGAGCAGCAAGGGCGGCCGGTTATAAGGGCCGAAGCAGGGGGGGGGGGGTTATGTCATCGACCCAACGGTCGCGGCAGGGAGGCAGGAAGGCGGGGGGGGGGGTCCTCCTTCCCCGCCACGAATCAAACGCAATGCGAGCATTACGACCAATGCTTTCCAGAGCTGCTTTGCTCTGCGAATTAGCAGAAGAATGATTATTATTTGCAGAGCTGCTCTGCGAATTGGTGGAAGAATGATTATTATTTGTGGTGATTGCTGTACATACACCGTTTTTAATTTGAGCACTCTATTATTATTAAGTCACATTCATAAATAACAGAATTTGATCTTACCAGTTTATTAATAACGCTCATAAATAACAGAATGCTATGTGCAGCTCTGCAAATAACAATCATTCTGCAAATAGCCTCGTCCTTCAAGGATTGCAGTTTACTTCTAGTCATTGCAATGCTATATGAAATCGGATACAAATGCAGAGCATATCCTACCTTTATGACATACTTTGGTAGCAATCATCGGAAGTGTGTCAAGCACAACTTTGACAGTTCGACATTCCGTTAGGTTACTACAGTGACACATCATCCCCAATTTGCTGACACTGGTTTCAACCGTCGTGTTTGGTCCCTCAGTCTCACAAGCAGCAATGCAAGCTGCTAGACTTAACTTGAGTACACCTGTCAAGGCTGGATTGTCCAGACCAACTGCGGAGTCGCACTGGCCAGTTGTACATGACCACCCATGTTTAAACACTGAATGGATTAAGTTTAGGTGTAGAAGAGAGTCGATTAGAATATGGTTAGATCGAGTCCAAAGGAATAACTATGATCATATCCGAAAATCCATCTATATCTATGAATAAATATATATGTTACATAATCATATTAAGGAGCCATCCAAAGTTGTCAACATTATCATGATCATACACCTCATCCGACAGGAGGAGGGGGCTGTAAAGCTGCGTTTACACGGGCGAGTTAAAACGCCTTAGGTAGAACCAGTCGCCTAGATCGGTTTACATTTGCCTGTGTAAACGCGCCACTGAGGCGTTTTAGGGCTGAAACGTTTCACCTGAAACGTTTCACGTATACCACCTCGGGAGGTGGTTTCCAGGAACCGTTTTAGAGCACATATTATAGAATTTAGTCTATGAAACCGCTAGCTGTCCACAGATATTTTTGTCATCATTTATTTTTAGGGTTTCACTGCCCAGCAGAAGTTTTGACCGTTCCAAACCAATACGATTCAGTCCATACAGATCTAGGTCGAACCCACTCTCTACTGGCAACGTCGACTAACCGAAACTGGCGCTGGTTCGTATGGACTTGCTCATGCGCAGATATCGATTTCCGCCTTCAAACTAGGTGCGTGTAAACGCGCCACTAAATCGATTCAGGTAAAACGCTTTGCCTAGATCGTTTTACTTTTTGCCCGTGTAAACGCAGCTTTAGAAAAGTATGAGTTTTACAGTTTAATAAAATGTTGATATTTTTCAGTGACTTTTTATGTGCTTTAGGGTAATTTTCATTTACGGACAATTGCTCTTCCTCATTCCACTGCTCTTACCCCTTTCCTTGTAATGCTGAATGCCACACTAAGTAGCGACAAGTAGGCCTATACATTTTTAAGTTATTGGTTTGACTCGACCAGTATTCGAACCAATGCCATGACCTACCAAAGCGGGAGGTGGGAGCTCAACTCATTCAGCAACCCCATCTGATGTGTACTACTTGTGGGGGGGGGGGGGGGGGGGGGGACTATAGTACTCTTTGCATTGTACCAGGTAAGGAAATTGCGGTTAAAATGGGACTAATACAACTTAAAAGGACAGGCTTTAATGTTTCCAGATTTATCATCTTTATTCCAAAGATAAATATGATCCTGTTCCAAACTAAATACATGTATATACAGTGTATTATGTAATCATATTTAATTACACTGTAGATTAAATAGGATCAAGGAAAGGACATGCTGCTCAAAATGTCTAGGCATTTTGTGTCAGCGTATTCACTACGTTTGATTCTTTCCCCGGAGGACATGAGCAAACGGGAAGGTTTCTTTCTCGCACAAATGAACCAATTTAGTACACTCTTCAGAGCAGTGCAAGGTCAGTTGATTCAGATTTAATTTATATGTGTGTATGCCCACTGATCTCCCTAGAATGAAATACCATATTCATGGTTAGATTGATTGCAACAGAGAGCCGAGGTATTCTAATGATTAGAATGCTAGACCCGGAATGGCTGAGTGTATGTTTGAATCCCACTCTCTGCAAAATGTTCCAGTTTTACTTGGAAAAAACATTGCAATTACATGCATTTGAAGCCTTTGCTCAGAATAGTAGGTGACTACAAACACTTATATTCCCGTCCTTGTGCACTGTTTTTACTGTGCTCCTTTCTCGCCCACGGTAATAGTTCCTGATTGATCAGAGCATTTCTGGGACTAATATATGTTTGAACACTTCAAGACACAACCAGCAAATGACTTTGTACGCTGGTACACAAAAATACTGAATTAATGTGCGGTTTTATTTATTAATAAATATACACGTGAGCCTTGCCAATTTTCAAATCTTGTTTTCAACCTCCATAAAGAAAAGAAAGAATGGTGAATAAAATCAAAACTTTCTCTCTCTCTCAATTAAAATCCAGACATTTTAATTGTTAATCTAAATGCAGTAAATGTTAAATGTGTCAATACAAACTTCTTTCAAATAAATATATAAAAAATGTATGAAGACCCCTAGGCATGTTATTAACTATCTTTTTCTTGAAAAAGAAATTAAACATGAATAAAAGAAGTAAACTGACTGGCTACAGTTGTAAATCTGTATTTGTTTATATCTAAATGCAGAGGTAGTAAGATGTGATGTGAGCTATAGGTAGGCCTACATACAATGTTAGAGAAAAGATTAACATCTCAATCCATGATATTGTTTTTATTTGGTATTCTAACTTTCAAACAATAGCTGAAATGTGTGGTACCAAAGTAATAGGTTCCATGGCTGCACGCCTTACTTTTTTTTAAATGAGCACATGTTCTTCCATCAGGTTTGTTTTGCTTTTATGCATCCCATAATGCACTACACTGATGGAATAGACGAGATCACGGTTCCGACTGCGCATGCGCTGAAAACGGCTTTGGCAGCAAAGCAAATGCGAATGGCCATTGAGTTTGTCGATTCGCGTAGGGAAAAACTTTGATTTTATTCAAAATGAATAGAAATACATAACAATTTGGCCTAAACATGTATGCACACATGCAATATAATGATCGATGAATATAGCTAAGACAACCCTAGCCATAGTTAAACATTTTGAGCTAAGAAACATACAATTCCACACAAAGCAATCAGTGATATCCAAATCACCATTATTAATTCTTGTTCTAAATAGTTAGTGTTCTATGTTTCAAATAAGAGCTGAGATGGCCTGAAACTAGCACATTTCACAACTGCACCCAGTGTATTCGCATGTGCCATGTGCTTCTCACGGGTTTGTTTTGCTTTGACGCATCCCACAATGCACTGCACTGCTGGAACAGTGATGTAGTCTAATGTAACATGGGTAGGCGGGGTTCGAAACCACCACAACTCTTCTTTTTTTTTGTTAACCCGGACAGTGGCGCCACCTTCACATTCGACTCAATACTAACCTGAACCTATCCCCATCCTGCCCTGGCAGGCCGGGTCTTCCCCGAACCGGGTCTTTCCCGAACCCCTCCTGTAAAACCTGGTTGGCGCCATCTGCGCGTCCCTCCCAGCAGTTGCCACCACCACTCTGCCAGCCACCAAAATGCGAACACACTTCCAACTTCACCACTTGCTATCCAGACCGCACTTCGTCCACAACTCTCTCTATCTCCTCTCCCCTGGCCTTGCTCCTCCTCGATATATCTGAAAAGAGTTCCAGGAGGGGGAGCCCGCTGGCATTTCACCTTCTACTCTTACTCTGTCCGTGTCTTTGGCTCGCCAGCTGGTCACCACAGAGCAAATAGACACGGTCCTTTGACTCAACTCTCCTCATTTATCTTTCCTAGACTCTACCCTTTTTTTCCCCCCAAGCATACTCCTCACTCTGACCAGGGGAGTTTTGTGCTTGGGTGGAGCCCTGTGCCTTTACATTTTCTCTCGCTTTGTTCTCGTTGCTGGAACCACCGCTGCACCCATCTTTACCCGCCCTTCCTCGAAACCCTTTCTGCTGTCGACTGGATACAAGTGCCCAACTACCGCTCAACTACCGCCGGACCGAAGAGATTCGGGGACGCCTCAACGCTTCGCCGTTACAACGTTGTAAAGATGTCCCCAGCTTCTACAACACTCCCTACTGAAGATTAATCTTCAACCAAAGATTGGGCCGATTTATCGGAACCTCTCTATAAATGTTGCAGTTCTGCAACCAGTAACCGTCGTAAGGTTACAAACCACCCCCCAAGCAAGGAACTACACCCACACAATTGGGATAAGAACTTGACAAACACTAGCTCCGGTGGGGTTGCGGGTTCGAGTCCGGCGCTCCCCACTGACGAATTGGCTCGGGGAGGTGGCTGGCGGGGTCGGCGGGGGGAGGGGTACCATACGAAAGGATACTAAAAAGACATTAAGCCGACCAGAACTTTTCGATCAAGACAGAGACACTCCTCACAAACACTATAACACCCTCGGAATAAAAATTTAATAAATTCCACATTGTACCCTGATTCGTATCCCCGCGTCATGAATTACAAACTATCCATTATTTGCCGTGAATTTAGATTGGTTGATTGTTGGAGATTTACGTCCTGGCAACATTTAAGGCCATATCAGGAGGAATTTAGAGGTTGGGAGGTTGGGTGGCGCTCTTTTATTTATGTATTCATTATAAGTATAAGACATTTATATTCTACTCACCTTTCATGTAGGAATATATATCTGACGTTAAGTCATCAGGAAATGTCACAGATTGGATCTTGTAATGATAACAGAATCTGTTTTCGATATCGAATAAGAACATGGTGCAGGTGTCGCAATGGACACTTTCATATGCGCAGTCCATTATATTCTGGCCGCGTGACCTGACGAAATCCATTGATGTTGTGAATGGATAACTTGGAATGCGTGAAAATCCCGGCTGAGCCTCTGTTAAACATAAAAGGTAAGTGATGTAACGGTTAGACAATTATGTTGATCTTATGCTCTGGTCATGTGGTGATGAAAATTGGAAATATTGCGCCTAGAGCGGGACTCGAACCCACATCACTTTGCATTCCAAGCCAGTGTGCTAACCATTAGACCACCTAGGCTCCATGATATCAACACACTACACATGCCAACTGTCTATGCGGTTACTTGCCTGAGAGGTCAGTGCAGACTACTACACTCGTCCCCCTGGAATTGTAAGTCTTTTAAAGGATCACCTAATGCTTACAATTACATACATACAGGCAATGTACTTACACATACATACACAAGGTAGGGTCAACAACCATACAGCATGTAGCTTTACAGGATCCTGGTCATGGCCCAACGTGTCATGGGGGTGATGAAAATGGGAAATATTGCACCTAGAGTGGGCTCGAACCCACATCTCTTTGCATTCCTGGCTAGTGTGCTAACCATTACACCACCTAGGCTCCCTGATATCACCACACTGCCCATGCTTACCTATCTCATGTGGGTACTTACCTGAGAGGTCAGTGCAGACTACTACATTATTTTCATCCACCCTGCGGCCGCTGATGGCATCATGTTGTTTCAGGAATTAGATTTCAAGTTACTGCCTGACTGTATCACATTTAGATATCGGCTTCATTCAGTCCCCCCCCCCCCCACCCCACCCTCTGTACTGGTTGCCTGCTACGACATGCTTCTTACTTTTCCCCTGCGGTTTTAATTTACTAACACAGACAAATGGAACTAATGTAGGAAGTCAATTGGAACATTGATATTGTGCTAATACTTTCACGGAAATGCAATAGCATTCAATAACGCAGGTCTACTTAATCTGTCATTCCATACTTCGGCAACTCCCATGTTCTGGCACGTTTTGAATCTGACTTCTGATGTAACCTGAACTACAGGTGCTACAGGTTTTATTTTTGGTTTGGGGCTTTATTTTACATGAAACAATAAAATCCTTCTTTGGAAGCGTCAGTGTTTTAATAAATTTCCCATTTTAACCTTTTAAATATAGCAATATGTATGCAATTTGATCATGTCTGTAGTCTAGCATTTTCTGCAATCCGACAATTAGCCAGGCCCCAAGGTTACTGGATTGGCCCATAATTTCCAATTGTGGTTGATCCGACGGAGGAAGCTTGAGACGCTCACATCACTAAGCGCCGCATGCACCCTCCCCCCCTCCTCCGCTTACACCGCTTGACCCACATTCGGGCTCTGATTTCAAAGCGAATTGTTTTACGATGCCCACCCACCCTCTTTATTATACGCCACTTCGTGGGGGTCGGCTCCCAGGCCTACCTCCTCGGGCTCCCAGGTCCTCCCTCTACCATCAGCTGACATTGAGCAGGTGGACTGAACCCACACTTCAAACAACATTTAAACATTTAACCATGTAACTTAAACTTTCATATCCTATATATTGTTCTATTGAATAACCCCCCCGCCCCCACTTTTCCCACACCAGTCTCAGGCTTCCTATGTCCGAATCAAACAGGTAGGATCTGTAACTTCATGAACACCCAGAGTTTTTGCAATGGTAAAGCGGATGGAACATTATTACCCTAGCACGGAACCATCCAGTCATTATCCTATTGAATAGACCGGATAGTGGCTGAATCGGTAAGAGCACTGATTGGGTTCTTGTGTAGGAGGTTGTGGGTTCGAACACCAACTGAGTCAAACCAATTACTTACAACATTGATACTTATCACTGCCTAGCCTTGCGTTCTGCGTTAATAGGATATGCCTAGGACTGGTTCGCTCAGTATCATGATAACGTAACTGAGTGGGATATAGGATCAAGGTACCAATGGCCCCGCTTTCCAGTGGGGCAGTGTTATAAAGTTGTCATGAGTGCGCACTGTCACAAGTCACTACCCATCTTAATATGACCTTAAATGATGCCAGGATTTGAATCTCCAACAAACAAAGAGCCTTTGAATAAGGAGATGCAACAAATGGGTTTGATTGGTTGCCTTAAACCATGTCAGCAGCAGTAACTGTTGCCATATTCATAGTTAGAATGGTGGCAATTTGTTATTCTGTCTGAGTAGGGCATATTATTCAACCATAGCATTTAATTACACAGAATGTTGCACTCGATTATTGATCAAGTACGGTAGTGACAAGTATAAATTTGTGTGACTGTAATGCCCGGTACACATCTCCCGTATATGACCTAAGACTGCCCATTTCGTGACTAAGTTTGAGTTTTAGTCGTTAGGTGTGCGACCCCCTAGCACACCAGAGCCTTGCGATTTGCGACTTAAAACTCAGTTTTAGGGCTTAAAACTCGAATCGCAAGACATTCGAAAAATAAATCGGCCAGTTTTACGTCGTGAAACGGGACGGGTCGGGTTGTGAAACGCAGTCAGTTTTAGCGTGTGAATCTTATATGGGAGGTGTGTACCAGGCATAAGGCTTTGTAAGGCTGGGTATTGAAACCAGGAGCTTCCACGTAGGAAGTAGACACTACTACCAGCCCATCTGGCTGGTTTTGATGAATGTAAATACTGGTACTTCGATTGATTGGTTGTTTGATTACGGTGTAATGCAGTAAATGTTGTCCTCATCGCCTTGTATTCTACATTCTAATCTGGGTATGGAATTCTGCTTTCAGCCAAGATATTAGATGGGTGGTATTGCCCCGGTTTTGTGAAATTTGCTACTGATCAAATTTATGACCTTGTGTATAATCTGTACAGCTTGCAAGTTGGGTGTGCACATGATTGGTCTTTTTCAGAATATGCTAGTTTGAATGTAGGCCTACAATTACATCTACGGGCAATAATTGTGCGAGATGGCTTTCCAGCATCGTGGTACAAATACAAGATAAAGGAGCGTAAAGCGGGTATTCCTTACACGCGTTATGTGTAATGCGTTATGTGGCATGCGGTATGCAGTATGCGAATGCCATCATTCCTTACACACATTATGCGGTATGCGGTATGCGGCACACGACTGGCTATATTTAAAAAATAAAAATAAACAATTATTCTCCATACTGCTCTGTATATGAACAAATATTGCATTTATATCTATGTAACTTTTTGTACGTCACATGGGGGTTCCTACCTTTATTCTAATAACCAAATTATAGATAAGAATTCATATTTGTGTGGCTCTGGTAGCATTTTTACCAACCCAAACCCATCCCGAACCCCCACCACCACCACTACCATATGTTTCCACTCAGAAGCCTTGTGCGTGACCGTTCCGTAATGCTCAGTCGCCTCTCTTAGTGTTAAACTAATGGACACATCAGACTCAGGTTTCTATTCACACCCAGCTTGACGCATAACGCATGCCGCACCGATCGCTACATGGACCGATCGGAAAAACGCATTCGCATTCGCATTTGCATTACGCGTGTAAGGAATGTAGCTCATAGGTTTCAAGGCGTTTCGATTTTTTGTCGCATTCGCATTCGCATTCGCATTACGTATTACGCGTGTAAGGAATGCGCCCTTTAGGCGTGATGGCCGAATGGATAGAGCACCCGATTCGTAAGACCTATCTTCGGCCTAGTCAAAAACAAGATTGATCAGATTGATAGTTGTTATTACCTTTCCAGCGCTCTGTATTTGTAGGATAATGCAAGGCCTGATTGGTTCAGTGTCAGGATTATGTGACTGAACAGAGTGGGATATAGAATTATGTATTACGTATTAGTGAATTTGACCCGTTCATCTTTTAGTCAGGTGACCTTTAGGGAGTTAACCTTTAAAGTTTAGTGAATTGAAAGGTTAAATAAGTATTTCCCGGCTGCCTAGACTATAGATAATAATGTGAAGAAAAATAGTTTGAGCATAGCTATAGCAAGTACAAATGTAATATACTTATACCGGAGTGAATGTTTAAGCAATGCATACTCCATTAGCTAAGCATTGTATAAATTTGTCTACAGACTATACAGTTACTATTTCACGGGAATGTATTGAAGCACAGAGAGTTGGATTGGGATAATAATTGTGGTGAAGTGAGTTGTCACATACATAGGTGGTAGTTGGTAGATTGGTTACATAACCTAGATCGATTAATAGTAATAGTTACAACACTCACTTCTGAATAACAGATATGTAATACCCCTGTCACACTACGACGTAACGAGCCAACGTGAGCCTAACGTGATGATTTTTCGTCATTACGTTGCCGTACGTTGGGTTACGTTATGATGACGTCATAATGACGTTAGAGTGACGTCGAGCTACGTCATGTTACGTCGTGTTACGTCGGCGCGCGTCGAGGTTTTGAACCTGTTCAAAACTTTCGACGTATCTCAACGTGAAGCCGTTACGTCGGGATGACGTGACAATGACGTTAGGTAGACGTTCCGCAATCGTTATAGCAGCGTAAATGACGTTAGAGTCACGTTATGACCGACGGCCCGGGTGGGAGCAACGTGTGGGCAGCGTTTTGCACGTTACGGTCACGTTACGGTCACGTTACGGTCACGTTACGGTCACATTACGGTCACGTTACGGTCACGTTACGGTCACGTTACGGTCACGTTACGGTCACGTTACGGTCACGTTACGTCCACGTCGCACCCGTTACGGCGACGTTACGCTCACGTTACACTAACGCCCGGTCACGTCGCCAATTACCCCTCCCCTCTAACGTTGTCACGTTACAGCTAACGTCACGACGTACACCGACGTTACTTTCACGTTACGCTCACGTCAACTACGCGGCATTCACGTCCACAATCTGCATATTACGCCGATAACTTCGACGTGATATCATTATTTTCACGTTGTGGTTACGCTGACGTAGTCACGTCGTAGTGTGACAGGGCCTTTAGTTCGAGTCTCGCTCTATGCATTCTGTCCCCGTTTATTTGAAAGTGGTGTAGTCGTGGTAATATATATTAGAAGAGTTCAGACGCAAATCCCCGTAAACGCCAATCCAAAAAATCGTGTTTAAGTCAAATATTTTCTACCTGAAAATAATTGTAATTCTCAGTAATTTCACTTTTCTTGTGATCACATGATTATGGAGCAATGAATAAAAAAGTAGGACTGTAAAAAAAAATCTACTTTTTGAAGGTTTGATTCCAATGTTTGCCTCAATTTTCGAATTGGCGTTTACGGGGTTTTGCGCCTGAACTTTTCATTATTTATTTGAAAATGGAGTAGTTGTGGAAGCTTCTAAATTCTAGGTTCTTTGTTCCAAAGAAGTATTCATCAGGAAAATGATACAATGCATCACTGACGTTACATACCAGTGGAATGGTAACAATAGGGTTCATCAACAGCATCATAGCAACAACCAATGTTCCTGCAGTCATTCCGTGTGATTGCAGTGTCACGTTTTAGGCAGGCCACTCTGCTTGTGGTTGGAATACCGGAACATTCTGGTCCAAACTGGGGTTCTGAAAGACCGACACAATTATACATTATCACATTTACACATATTTAAGTTGCAACTTCCCTCAATACTATAGATTCGGCCATCTACTAGCACTTCTTCTAGTCATGTAATGTTAATACAACCTGGTTACACAGGGGTTATTATATTGCAGTGCTATAAATATAATTAAATGCATATGAGTAAAGCTAAGATTCCATATACGCGGTCACACACAGCATGCCATTCGCATTCGCACCGATCGGTCCATTGAGCGATCCACTTTGCCGCAATCGCATCCGGGAATATGCTACGGAAGCACCACCGTGCATTTACATGCCTAAAGGCCCTGTCACACTACGACATATGGCCCCGGCGTGTGCGTAACGTGTTGAAATAAATTTCAAATCAAAATAGGTTGGCATATGCCAAACTTTTCGCACTGCGAGGAATAAAAAAGGATGTACACATAACATACACACAACCTACACACAATGTACGTAACGTATGCAGAACGTATCTCTGACCTATTGTGAGCATTCATGTGCCTCACAAAACGTTCACAAAATGTTTGCATACGCTGACGGTATGCTGACCAACGTTACGTACTTTACTCCATCCCTAGAAGTATGGCCCATATGTTAAGTACGCTGGAAATACAGCAGGCATACGTTCGAAGTACGTTTGGAGTACGTTATGCATCCATTGGCTGTACGCGGACTGCACGTTGCCAACAGGCTGAACATACGGCTAATGTGTGCATAACATACGCCGAGTGTACACCGAGCGTATGAGAAGCATTTGAGCCATACGGCGACATACGTTGACAACTTTGAACACGCACAAACATTTTTAGCGGCTCGACCTACGCCGACATATGACGCCGTATCCCGAGCTAAGGCCATATGTCGTAGTGTGACAGCCCCTTAAGTTCCATTTATTTTGGTAGCATTCATATACCACATATGTGGAATATTAGCTTAATCTATCATGTTAAGCGTCGCCAATAGACCCCGACAGTTAATCTGGAAAGTACCCGACTAGAGTGGTTCTAGATTCTGGCAATAGATGTCACTAGTGTCATGGGGGTGATGAAAATGGGAAATATTGCGCCTAGAGCGGGACTCGAACCCACATCTCTCTGCATTCCGGGCCAGTGTGCTAACCATTACACCACCTAGGCTCCCTGATATCAACACACTACCCACGCCTACCTGTCTATGCGGCTCCTTGCCTGAGAGGTCAGTGCAGACCACTACACTCGTCCCCCTGGAATTGTAAGTCTTTTAATACTTACAATTACATACATACAGGCAATGCACTTACACATACACAGGGAAGGTTCAACAGCTATACAGCGCGTAGCTTGTACAGGATCATGGTCACGGCAACCAGTGTCATGGGGGTGATGAAAATGGGAAATACTGTGCCTAGAGCGGGACTCGAACCCACATCTCTCTGCATTCCGGACCAGTGTGCTAACCATTACACCACCTAGGCTCCCTGATATCAACACACTACCCACGCCTACCTGTCTATGCGGCTCTTGCTGAGAGGTCAGTGCAGACCACTACACTCGTCCCCCTGGATTGTAAGTCTTTTAATACTTACAATTACATACATACAGCAATCACAACATACACAGGGAGGTTCAACACATACAGCGCAGCTTGTACAGGATCATGGTCACGCAACATGTCATGGGGGATGAAATGGAAATAGCTAGAGCGGACTCGAACCCACACTTCTGCATCCGGCCAGTGTGCTAACCATTACACCACCTAGGCTCCCTGATATCAACACACTACCCACGCCTACCTGTCTATGCGGCTCCTTGCCTGAGAGGTCAGTGCAGACCACTACACTAGCTTCACTGATGGGGTGTAATACACGAGAAGAGAGCGGCGGTGAAATTCCAGAATAAAAATATACATACAATATATATAAATATTACAAGGATATATAAATATATATATATACACAATATATATAAATATTACAAGGATAAGAGCTTGGTGCCTGTTGCGATATGAATATCTGAATAAAATCAAGCATTTTATTATTTTTCCAAGCATTCTTGATGGCGATATAGCATGTGAAATCATAGGCAGTTGGGGAATGTACCCGACTAGAGTGGTTCCGCATTCTGCCGATAGATGTCACTAACTTAACTGGTGGGGTATATTGCCACATATGGTTTTATGTTAAATTTTGTGTAAACAATCGTTATCCGAACAACAGTCGGAATAACGGTGCTTTAATTGGCACTGCGGGGGTCGGGCTATTTGGCAGAATAAAATATATTTAAACAAAGAATAGTTATAGAAGCAGATTTACAATACACACATACATACATACTATTTATGCCCTATCTAGCTGACATACAACTGACTGGAATTACATAAGGATTATATTATATTATCTGTATGGGTTCATTGTGATAATTAAGAAGGTTAGTATAAATTAAGATATCAATGCACGTGTTTCTTATCGCATAGCTCACCGTGCTGAGTTTATTTCTGGACTATATGTTATTAGCACGGGATCCTTCTTTTTCCAATGGGTTAGGGGCCAAAATGGAAATTTGGGGCTACGAGTTATTATGTCAGTAGGCTTACAATACCTTCTACAGCTGTACATATGATTTCGTACTGGTTATCACACGTCTGTTTCCACAAATCAGTCGTATCTGTGGCATGGTCATATGCTATCGCTACACATAAGGTGGGAAATCCTAGAAGTAAAACGCAATATGGCTTTACTCACATTTAAGGAGAGAACGATACAATGTATTGAATTGCATAGCAGTGGATTTGTCAGAGTTATAGATCCCAATAGAAGTTTTATGCGGAGCACGCCGAAGTGCAACCGATAACACTAGTTTTGACCACTACCACCAGATGGCAGGTGGGGATGGAAATCCCTTTCAGAAGACCTTTTCCACAAAGGGTGCTGCTTTGCTACCCACAACATTAGTTCTTCTACCTTCGTCAAAATGGGGGGGGGGGGCGTAGGTAATGGAAATCAGCTGTAAGTAATCTGTTCACAATTTGTAATTCATCATGACATCAGAATTCAATTATACTATATTTTCTTTTTACATAATCAATTAAATAATGTACTACCGTATATGTCCCAATAGACACGCACTGTGCGAGTGCAGCCACATGGATGCGCGTCTATTCAAAGTTAAAGAATTTCATGGATTTATTTTTGTTGTGCCTCTGAAATATAGTGGGATTGTCTTATTTTATGAGCATTCAGTCTGAATATGATCGTGCATTTGTCCGTGCTTTCAATCTTGAAATGGGGTGTGTGCTTATATTGGGTAGCGTGCTTCTATTGGGACATATACGGTATGTAAGTTTTATGGAATGTTGATTCCTATAAGTCAAGGAGTATACTTTAAGGCCACAACGTAGTCAATGACAATACTTAGTTGATAGATCTGTACTCAACATCTCCGTTTTTTAGATGGACAAACAAGTATGGCATTATAAGGAATTTTCTTCTTTTTTTTTTCTTTTTTCTTTTTTGAGGCTGTATTTATTCTGTCCATAGCATGTAAGCCTGGGTACCCAGGCTTGTTTTCATTGCTGCAGTGTTGGTGTTGTCTTACCAAACAGTAGCTGCTGATAAGTTATTTGATTGTCTGCATTTCAGTAGCAGATAGATAGTATGTTGGTACGTTTAGTAGCCTATGTTAGTTTTTTTGGGGCCCTCTTGGCATGGTATTTTTGTTCTATTCTTATTACTATGTTAGTTGTTTTCCTAAGTTTCAATGTTAGTGTTTTGGGGTTTTCTTGGGAAGAGTTTTCCACTTTTTTCTACTTAATTCTATACTAGCCTATTTTATTTACATGTCCATAGGCTTGTACGTAATAGGTGGTTGAGTTATGTTTGTTTGAAATTGATTTGATTTATATTGTTGTTGGATATGTTATCTGGCTTTTATATTTCCGGTTATCCCGCCCTGGGCTGTCCAGTTGGTGGGCCGTGACATATCACCTGGAATTGAGTGCAATCTGATTTTTTTGATTGATTGATGATAGTGTAATACCATGTCAGAAGTATGGACCCATATTCACAGCAAACAGTTAGTAGTATTCTGTCAGTTTTATTAACTCTATTTATCTAGAGCCTTTTCTGCAGCTCGATTAGATTGCTCACTTCCTTGGATATCTGCTTTATCAGGCATCCAGTGCAAGCGAAGGCTATTCCCCGCCATTACCAAAGAATTCATTTTTTAAATCAGCTTTATCAACATGTGTTGGTCTACTTTAGGATTTGTTACTGCCAAGAGCCAAAAAAAAGTGTCACTGTAGACAACAAAATGTGCTTGGCCAGAGTTATCAATGTACTGTAATTCGAGAAAAGAGTGCATGGGCGTCAGCTGTCCAAATTTAGCTATCTATATATATGCAAGACACAACTGCAATCTTTAACAACCATAAATAAAAGGTTTAAAAGTCAAACCAAGTTAGAAATATGTTGGTTGCTGGGGTTTTACGTCATGGCAACATCTAAGCCAATATCAGGACGGTTACCGATTTGTGATAGTGCGTACTCATGGTGACTTTACATTGCTGCCGCACTGGGAGCCCATGCCACCAGCACCATAACCTGATATCCCACTTAGTCATATTATTCTGACACTGAGCCAACCAGTCCTTGCCCTATCCTAATAATGCCGAGTTCCGGTGTTGCAGTTTCCGCGGTACGCCAGTTTGCGAGGGACACATCGCTTCTGTGCATGCGTCAAAATCAAACAGCATCGTCACTAACCTTATAAATTTAATATATTGTTTTTGGTAAAGATGTTTTCTATATGTGTACCAAGCGATTTCTTTCTAGGTGGTGTGGTTTTAGAGATATTTCACTTTTTCTGTATTTTCTGTATGAAGATTGCTCACAACCATTGACAATGCCTTGAGTTTGACGGTATGCGCAGTGCAAAACATTAGTTTTATTCAAAATTAATAGAAATCAAGAACCCTAACCTTATAAATTTAATATAATCTGTTTGTTGAATATGTTTTCTGTATGTGTGCCAAGCGGTTTGTTTCTAGTTGGTGTAATTCGAGAGATATTTGACTTTTTTTGTATGACGATTACTCACAACCAATGACAATGCATTTGAATGTATGTGTCCCTCGCAAACAGGCGTACCGCGGAAACTGCAACAATGGACTAGAAGCGACAATTACCAATTTTTAAGTCATTGAAGAGTGTTGCGGTTTAATGAGTGCATACTTACCATTTTTCAGAAAATGAAATAAGTCCTTCTGTTCACAGATGTTCACCTCACTACGTGTGTTTGGCCTCACCCACAGGGGATTAGGTGGTTTTATGGTTTGGATTTGGGCTACTAACGCATTTACTTTACTGCTCCTAAAATAGCAAATGCCATATAATTAGTTGTCATCGGTTCGCTCAAGAGAGCACATAGCTATTGATGTGGGGAGTGTCTTTTGCAAATGAGGAGAAACATTGCACCGAAGGTGGGACTCGAATGCACACCTCTACTATTAGTCAATCATCAATCAATAAATCCTCTACCATTCCGAGGCTTGAGCCCCAACCATTAGTCCTTCTACTAGCTTCCTTGATGCTTCTACAGGCCTAGTGATGAGGTCGCCATATTTAATTAGCTATCTATTATAAGCACCTATGGCCACCCCACCCCCTCCCACCACCCCACGCGCTCCTTTGCCTGCTGCCAACAAACCAAGTTATCCACCATACAAATTATTTGCCCAGCAAATTCGGAAAAGTGTATCAGTCTGGTAGTATTGCTATAGACCGGGGGCCCTATGGTACTGGGATGGCTCACTCCCTATCTCTCCCATGTGATGTAAATTTTGCGGTGCCACCTTGTGGTGCGTTTGATCGACCCAGCTGCTGGTTGGTGTTTCACATGTAAACACATACGGTTATATCATGCATGAGGCGGGTAAGCGTGAATACACATCAATATGGGATTGCTATGAACAGGCACACATCATCATCGTCCTCGTCGCCATCGTCACACAGCTTTCACATTCATATATACATTTGTGCATATATTATAGCATCTGTTTAGCCGGGGAAACAGCCAGTGCACCAAGTGGTGGGTTTGATCATTTTGATTACACAGTACAGGCTGAGTGAGCTGTCTTGGTATTATAGGGTCTTTGTACAAACATAGACACTAATAAAGTCTGTACAAGACTACTAAATGACTGAAACATACAATCCTCCAAGCATTGTTTATCCCATCATTACTAACAACCTACTTACTCAAACTACTTCATGTAGTCAAAAAACACACCTGAGGTATTAACCTTTTAAGCATAACCCTATAAGCTAACCACACTCTATCTAACAGAATAAACAAACCATTCTACTAACACTCACTCCATCTCAAAATGTTAACTCCAACAACATGATAGTTTTTGCAATTCACAACATAGTAGGCATACAAACCTATGAAGGAAAACTATGCACCTAACCACTCCGTAATGTAAAGGTCTAATCAATACACATGTATGTATCAAGTGTGTAGGAATACAACATATAACTGCTATTTTTGTATGTGAATTGTCAAACTATACCATATGTAAGTCTTTGAATGTTTGATATTGTTATTTCAGCTGATTTGGGCTAGCTGCATATATTGTAAATAACTGTATTGTCACATGGCTGGAAGACCAGTGCCACGGTGCTGACAAAAGACTTTATTCAATGAATAAACTATATTTACAACAACAACAAAACCTACCGATTTCTACCTGTGTATGTGCCATTTCACTTGGGTAGGTGAGTGTACCTCACTATACGTTGGAATTGTAAACCGCATACTTACAATTACAAATATCCAGGTAGCACGCACACTGCATGTACACAGTTTGCTTTTGCAATTGTTTTACGTCCTAGCAACATATAATGTTATATCAGGACGGGGTATGTACTGTAGTATTAGCAGACTACAGTGTGGTGCTGCCACCTGGTGTTGACTGTGAGAACCAAGAAAGGTTGACTACTAACATGGCATCCACACAAGTCAATACAACATGGTGACAGCGGTTTTAACCCAACTACTCCAACTTACAGCTAAGTAATGTCTTTGTTCACAAGTTAGGAGTATTTATGAATGTTCCAAGAACAGTTTGAGAGGATGATGAGAGATTCACAACTTCAGGATTTCTCATAATGGTAATAGCATCTTTGAGCAACTCCCAAACCACCCAGACCTACTCACTCAGTGTGTGAGTCAAAGGACACAGACAAAGGAATATTCAGGCCACATGGCACATGGCTCAAAAAGAAGGACTGGGCCACACTGTGTTATTTTCTGCCCAACAACCGGTTACATGTTGATAGAATTTCACAATTGACTCTGTATTTTGTGTACATGTGCTTTGTTAAAGTGAAAATAAGCCAAACTTATCTAAACTCACCCCTGGTCAGAAACCCATGTGAGTAGTATATGGAAAGTGGGCAGTTAGCCAGGCTTACAAACACACATTGCACAACACCACAACTACTAGTCAGCTTGTACAAAGTACATCAACAACACTCCGAATCTTGAGCAAAAATGGCAACCTACCAGATTCCACCACCTGCAATAATGTCTCTACAATGGGACGTAGCGGAGAACTGGAAGGACTTTGAAACTGCCTGGAATTATTATTGCATCGCCACACAGCTGAACACCAAACTGAAAACAGCTGCAGGTAATCCAGATCCAGCTGGGATGCAACTAGTTGCGGCAACACTCTGTGCAGTAATAGGTACAGATGGTCTGAAGGTGATGAAGAGTCTACCCAACCTGTCTGAGGAGGATAAGAAGGATCCCGAACGCATTCTTCAAGAGCTGAGAGGTCACTTCATCCTTCAACGACATGTCCTTTTCGAACGATATAAGTTCAACATTGCAACACAGAAGGATGAGTCAGCAGATGAATTCCTGATCAGGTTACGTCAACTTGCGGAGTCATGTGAGTTTGAAATGTTAAAGGATAGCCTCATCCGGGATGGCCTTGTAATAGGAACATCCTATGAGGTTTGCTGAGACCGTCTTCTGCGTTTTAGACCTGTACCTGACCTCAACCGGTGCATAGAGCTCCTGAGAGCAAGTGAGCTCCAAAAGTCAATGTGAAAGGAAATACGACCAGTTGACCATATACACAGCAAGAATAAACCATGGCAGAAGGGAAAGACGTCCAAGCCAACAAGCAAAGCGAAACTTTCAGACAACGCCACATGCAGATGGTGTGGAAAGTCTCCAAGACACAACCGGAGCGAGTGCAAGGCAAAGGAGAGCAAGTGCCATCTATGCGGGAAAATTGGGCACTACGCAAATGTATGTATATCTAGCAAACTCAAGTCAGTCCATGAAGTGAAAGGAGACAATGTGGATTACGTGGATATGCCATTTCTAGGTGAAGTCAGCCGATCTGCAGGTCAACCAACGACCAACCACCTTCAAGCTAGATAGTGGGGCTGGTGTGACCATCATCGACAATAGAACACCATGGCTGAAGGAGGTCTCCCTAATCCCAACTTCAAGAGAGTTCAGAGGACCAGGAGGTGTTCCTCTTACACACCGTCTCGTTAGTGAGCTATCAAAGGCTCACCTGACAATCGGGTATAGGACAGTAGTGGAAAATGTCTATGTCATGAAAGGACAGGAACACAACCTCTTAAGCAAAAATGCATGCGAAAACCTCAAGCTTCTAAAGCCAGTGGCATCTGTCTATGACATTCAGATGATACCAGACTTGCGTGCCGAGTTCCCACAACTCTTCAGAGGACTCGGATGCTTGAAAAACAGCCATAGAATTTCACTTCTACCGGATGCTCTCCCTGTGTGCCTCTATACGGCAATGAGAGTACCAAACCCTCTTCTAGAACAGGTGGAAAACGAACTGAAGTTCATGCAGAAGCAAGGGGTCATCTCTCCAGTCAAAGAGCCAACAGCTTGGTGCTCAGGAATGGTGTGCGTCCCAAAGTTAAATGGGAAAGTTAGGATTTGTGTGGATCTGACTCCACTTAACAAAGTAGTACAACGGGAAGTTCACCCTATGGCTACAGTTGATGCAAATCTTGCAAAGCTGAAGGGCAGCCGAATCTTCTCGAAACTCGATGCTAATTCGGGATTCTGGCAGATACCTTTGGATCAAGAGTCCAGGCTACTAACCACTTTTGTGACAGCCTTCGGCCAATTCTACTTCAACAGACTGCCATTTGGAATAAGCTCAGCACCAGAAATATTCCAACGCACAATGTCTCAACTACTACAGGGACTTGGTGGCATAGTCTGCCACATGGATGACATTCTAGTCCATGGCTCTAACCAAGAAGAGCATGACGGGTGGGTCAGAGCAGTTCTACAATGCTTACAGGATGCAGGACTGACGCTTAATGAGAAAAAGTGTGAGTTCTCCAAGACTCGGATGACCTTCTTGGGTCATATAGTCACTCCAAACGGCATCGAAGCAGACCCATCCAAAACAAAGGCCATCCTAGAGTTCCCTGCACCAACCAATGTGACAGAGCTACAATGGTTCAATGGGATGGTCAATCAACTGTCAAAGTTCATCCCTGATCTGGCATCTATCAATGAGCCACTATGTCAACTCCTGCGAAAGGAACAACAGTGGACATGGGATCCAGCACAGAAAGAGGCATTCGAGACCATTAAGACCAGATTGGCATCTACAGACACACTGGCACACTATGACCCTAAGCGGGAGACTATCATTGCTGCTGATGCCTGCCAAAATGGGTTAGGAGCCATACTCTTTCAAGTGGATGCATCCGGTAACCGACGACCAGTCTGCTATGCCTCCAGGTCATTAGCACATCATGAAGTATGATACGCCGTGATTGAGAAGCAGGCACTTGCAGCGACATGGGCATGTGAAAAGTTCTCTGACTACATCCTTGGTATGAGATTTGTCTTCGAGACTGACCACAAACCCCTCGTACCACTTCTCTCCACAACTGATTTATACAAAATGCCACCTCGAGTTCTGAGATTCCGACTGCGGATGATGAGGTTCAGCCCTGAGGTAGTTCATGTCCAGGGGAAAGACCAAACCACAGCAGATGCCCTATCACGGGCTCCTGTCAGCAAACCAACATCTGCTGACCTCACCTTCATCCAGGAAGTTGAGGAGTTTGTTTCACTGACAGTAAAGTATCTGCCAGCCACAGAGGTCCGGCTGAATCAAATAAAAGACACTCAAAACGAGGACACAATCTGTGCAGAGGTCAAGTCATACTGCAAGACTGGATGGCCTGGATACATGCCTCAACAACCTTTGCTCCATCCCTACTGGGAAAAGAGACACCAACTCACCACCCAAAAAGACCTACTAATGTATGATGACCGCATCGTGATACCTCTATCTCTTCAAATCGAGGTACTGGATCAGATCCACCAGGGTCATCTGGGCATCAGCAAGTGCAGCGCCCAGGCTATTGGGAGTGTCTGGTGGCCACTACTCAGCAAACAGATTGAGACCATGTGCAACAGATGTCCTACCTGTGCAATATATCGTTCTGCGAGAAAGGAGCCTCTCCTCTCATCTTCCTTCCCAGACCATGCATGGGAAAGGGTAGGAACTGATCTCTTCGAAATAGAGAAGAAAACCTACATCATAGTAGTGGATTACTACTCAAGATGGATAGAAATCTGACACCTGTCTCAAACCACATCAGGCCAAGCCATCGAAGCGTTAAAGTCCATCTTCAGCACACATGGCATTCCTGATTATGTTGTGTCAGAGAATGGACCACAGTACTCTTCAGACAGCTTTAAGAGTTTTGCAAGAGACTATCACTTTGTCCATGTAACATCTTCACCACTGTATCCACATTCAGATGGGGAAGCAGAACGTGGGGTACAAACAGCTAAGAACATTATGGAGAACAATGTTGATCCACATCTTGGATTTCTGGCTTACTGCACAGCGCCAATTCACAATGGTTACTCCCCAAGCCAACTCCTGATGAACAGAAACCTGAGAACCACACTCCCTACTACACGAGAGGTGCTCAGAAAGACCTTGGTTCTGGATCCAGTGAACCTAGGGATCAAGGAACATGAATACCGGGAGACAGCAAAGAAGGACTACAACCGACACCATCATACAGTCCCTCTTCCTTCCCTGTCCAATGGTGACACTGTCTGGATCAGGGATCAAAACAAGTATGGTTCTGTCCAGGAGAAGCTGTACAGCCCAAGATCATACCAAGTCTTGACAGAAACAGGTTCCTCCATCCGAAGAAACCTACACAGGGAGAAATGAAACAGAACCAACAGAGAATTATTCAACCCCTGTGATGCCATCGCCAGTGAAGCCGTCACCACTCAAAACATCAGCTGGTGATGAGCAAACATCCACCAGATCAGGTCGTATGGTCAAACCACCTGAACGGTTAGATCTATGAGTTCTCCTGCTTGGGCATAATACTCCTAGAGTTCAGAGGTCAGTCTGCCAATGACAAACTCCTAAGGACACTAAGAGTACTCAGTCTGATTAAGAACTATGAGAGTTTATGACAGTGAAGTCAAATGATTATTGACATCCTAAAAAGGGAGATGTAGTATTAGCAGACTACAGTGTGGTGCTGCCACCTGGTGTTGACTGTGAGAACCAAGAAAGGTTGACTACTAACATGGCATCCAGACAAGTCAA